>JAGSMP010000019.1:4446285-5784428 GCA_029286625.1 Parnassius orleans
TTTTAAACTGATTAAACCAGTTGTAAACAGTAGCACGAGATGGGGGTTCATCGTGAAATTCCAATCGAAGTCTATCATAACTTTCTTGTTGACTTAAATGACATCGAAAGTCATAAAAAATCATTGTATGAAAATTTTCTCGCGTTAAATTCATGCTGACGTGACACAGACAATTTTCAATTTGCCGCCAAATCGTAAACAAATGACAAATTAATAAAATACATACACAATAATATTGGCAAAGAGTTCCATTTTCAAAATTTGAACTTATTTTTTTATTATATCGCTTACAAGTGGCCAGTTCTAAAAACTTTCAGTGTCGCCCTCGTAGGTAGTAAACATTACTTTTTGTCTTTGGAATATGTTTAAGAATCTGCAGGTGCTACCTCATCGTTGTTATTTTCGGCATAGCAAAAAGAAGCACACAATATATTTTTGTATTTTATTTTATGTGTTAAAACCACTAGCACTAGCCACAACACCAGTTTAGATTTGATTATAAAATACAAAAATATTGCAATTAAATACAGTCATTACATTGTAAATAAGATGTGATTTAGCTTAATAAGCAAATTGTAAGATCAGTCTCCAGTATAATTAACGGCTGAGAAACACTCCAATTTAGTCCTCAGAGGTAACACTGGCTTTGTAGCTATCTTTGCTTGTAGGTTATTGCAGGTGTCCATGGGCTGCAGTAGCCGTTTACCATCCGGTGGTTTGTTACTTCTGCCCTATATAGTATATTCATCTATTTTCTGTGATGTTGGTGCTGTTAGCCTATACGGCTCTTACAGCTTCATCTGACACAGGGCTCGCGGCCTGAAAGGCAATGATGGGGATGAGGATGATGAATGAATGAATGAATGAATGAATATACTTTATTGTACACCACAAATAAATATACAAGTAACATAACAAAAAGCAGATTATATGTACAATTTGGCGGCCTTATCGCTACACAGCGATCTCTTCCAGGCCAAACCAAACCAACCAAAGGTGTAAAGGAATAAAACAATGAATACTAAGTAGGTGGTGCAATATAAATATACATAATATAATATCAATACATGCGATATATAGACAATACATGCAATAAAATTACATATAAATAACTAATACATTAAATAATATAAATTACTAATACATAATAAAAGATAAAGTAAAACATATAATATACGCACATACATACATACATATAAATATATATATATATATTACAAAATTCCTCAAAAACAATAAATACATAATCACATAATTTATCCTAACGGTGTCCGAACGATTGAGACAAGTAATGCTCTTTAAGTAGTCGCTTAAATATTACAATAGATTGTGCTTCACGTATATGCAAAGGTAGGGCATTCCAGAGCTTAATAGACTGGACAGTAAAAGATTTATTAAAAAATGATGTATTGTGAGTTGGTACCCTTAAAGTGAATTTTCTTGAAGAGCGTAGAGGTTCCCCAGGAAGCCCTACAAAATTAAACTTCTCCTTTAGATAGGGAGGAGTAGAAGGGTGAAATAATACACAGTACAGAATAGAAAGAATATGCATGTTCCGGCGAAGTCGGATAGGTAACCAGACGTGAGACGTGAGCGAAATTGGGAAATATGTTCAAATTTGCGCAATCCAAATATGAATCGAATACTAGTATTTTGAAGTCTCTCAAGCTTATTTCGCTGGTTCTCAGTTATGTCTACATAGCTTGCGTCAGCATAATCGAGAATCGGAAGGAGAAGAGACTGTGCGAGCATACTTTTTGTAGAAATGGGAAGAAATGATCGAAGGCGACGCAGTGAACAAAGAGCGACAAAGGTTTTCTTACTTACCTCATTCAGTTGGCGTATCCAATTTAAGGAATTATCTAGATAAATACCAAGATTTTTGACATTGTCAAAGTAAGGGATTACAATTCCATCGAATACGATAGGTGGTACGGAAAACCAGTCAATTCTGGAGATAAAGCTCTGGCTACCAATAATGATAGCCTGTGACTTTTTAGGATTGATATTTAGGCCATATGATTTACTCCACTCATGAATAATATTTAAATCGTTATTCAATGTAGCGGTTGCATTCGGCAAATTCTTAAGAGTTGACTGGGTGTAAATCTGGACATCATCCGCATACATGTGGTGGGGAGAAGATATTTTATGAGTCATTGAATTAATGAAAATCGAAAAGAGTAAAGGTGACTACACGCCGCCCTGCGGCACGCCTGCAATAATATCACACCAAGATGAGTGAGTTTCATTGACACGAATACACTGCCGACGGCCATAGAGATAACTTTGAAACCAGTTAATTACCGATAGAGATATGTTAAGGGAACACAACAGACTCAACAGTATATCAAAGTCAACAGTATTGAACGCATTACTGAAATCCAGCAAGGTCATGACTGTGAGTTGTTTATTATCCATACCCCACCGTATGTCGTCAGTAACTTTGATTAAGGCAGTAGCCGTACTATGACCAGACGGAAATCGGATTGTAAAGAATTCAACAAATTGTGCTTATTAAGGAAAAGGGTCAGCTGTTTGCAAATAAGTTTTTCATGGACCTTAGAAAGGAAAGGTAAGATCGAGATGGGACGGAAATCAGAGATGTTGACGGGATTAGATCTATTCGGAAGGGGTATAACATGTGCACTCTTCCAGGCTTGAGGGAATTTAGAGGAAGAGACACATGCATTATGTAAATAAGTGATAATGGGAGTGATAACATCAAGTAGAGGAATAATCATATTACGGCTAATGTCGCTACCGGCAGCATTTGAAGAGATGGATAATATGATCTTCTTAACATCACATATAGTAAACTGACTAAAAAAGAACGGAGGATAATTAGGAGTCGGAGTTACAGAAAGAGAACGAAGTGTTTGCAGTTTATGTTCACTATCAAAAGAGTTAGAAGGATTAGAAAAATGTTGATTTAATAGTTCAACATTAAACTAGGAGGTGAAGCATTTAGGAATGTACCAACTCCAACTGTTTAAAAAAATATTATTTAAACAGTTGGAATTTTTTTTTCACGCGTAATAACGTTCTACCCGTCTATATCGGCAAAAACATCACTTCTAAACATTTGATCGAAAAGGATCGAAATTTCGGAGTATATTCTCTCTTACTGAATTTAAAATTTGTAACAGGATTTCTAGCACCTGAATATATATGCCATTTTTTGGAGTATAAGGCTAACAAACGAGCACACAGTCCACCTGATGCTAAGTGGATGCTGTGGCCAATAAACATCTACATTTATGCTCGATTAAGAATCAAAATGCAGATGCGTTGTCGTTCCCGAGGACTAAGATTTCCAACGTTTCCAGTAAAAAGGGTCTCCGGTTCTGTCCTCCCTACGGTCCTCCCTACATTCACCATACGAAACAGAAATCTGCATTACGCTGCTATTTTACGCTGGTGTTCTGTGACAGCGTGGTCCTTCCCCGGTTGAGCCGACCCATTCGAGCTACAACCATAATATAGCTTCAGCTTGGCTCTACCACATATAAAGCCATTTGCTTGGTATTAAAAGTTCGTTGACTGTAGACAACAATTTTTTAGAAAATATTAGACGTTACATAGGGACTAGTTAAACCTCGCAAACTAAAAAAGATGGTAACAATTCTTGTCAATTTGTTAGCTACACAGCGGCCACTTATCTCAAAACTCTCCAAGTTCGAGCTGACCCATACTTGCTGCAGCCATATTACGCTCTGGTGACTTTACCAAATTTTTTGCTTTACAACCTATCAAAATTCCTCTGCTGCATGGCCTCCTCCATAAATTGACTTAAAGGAGGGATCTTTGGTAGGCAGGTTAGCAACTGTATTTTTTTATTATTTTGATATCAGGAAGATGCAGCTGATCATCTCCTATTTCATTTCCATCCATTGTCTCTTAAGGCACCATCGGGATACTATGGGTTCTTGTAAATCCATAGGTCACCGGCTTAGATCCGGCTCGAAGGACCAAAAAAAAGTAGAAATTGTCTGCACTTTTAGTATACAAAATGATAATTAAAGATGATATTGATAATAAATGATAAAAATAAAATGATATCGACTGATTCCATTTATTGTCAAGTGTACACTAATTTTATAAAAGTAAAGCATTTACAATTTTGCCGCGTTTACAAGACGCGGTGCGTTACAACATTTATGTATTTTTACTTAATAACAATAAAAATGTTCGAGAAGCTCGTACACAATTACGGCGCGGTGGCTCTATGTTGCAAAAGGAATAAATCTTTTTAATCAATATGATGTTATGGTGCTCTCAGCGCTGGTGTTGCTTGATGGCAAAAAAGGTAGGCTGCTGGCTACACAGGTGTAATAGAAGTTCAAGACAAGCACCATTTAGTAAAAATTATAATGCGCATATACTAGGTGGCAGGACTCCTTTTCTGCCTAGGAATATCTGGGTATGAGTATGTACCACTCTCTTACCTATTTGTGACATGTGTCATTCATTTATTTTTAGTGACCCGAACATTCAAGAATTGATTCGTTTTTTTTTTTATATAGAATAAGGTCATTCGAGCACACAGTCCACCTGTTGGTAAGTGGTTGCTGTGGCCCACAGACATCTACATCTATCTTCGTTTGCGAATTAAAATGCAGATGCGTTGTCAGCCGTGAGGACTAAGATAGAATGCCTCTTTTCCAGTAAAAAGGGTCTCCGGTTCTCTACACTCATCATACGAAACACAGCAGCATCAAGCTACTATTTTACGCTGGTATTCTGTGAGAGCGTGGTCCTCCCCCGGTCGACCCGACCCGTTCGTGCTACAACTATACTATTAATATAGCTGCAGCATGGCTCTACCACGTATCAAATAATATTACGAACCGGGTCATTCAGGTCGACCATTCGAATAGATCATTTCGAGATTCAGTACTATGTGATCTGTGAGACCCGCTCGATAATGTCGGTCGTCTGACATTACTATACTTTTTGGTCGTAGGTGATATCAATCGTTTGCTCCGAAACTTTCAAAAAATTTAATTGCAATCATCAACTATTCGATGCGACCTGGGTTAAATGAACGAATTATTCACGATTGACACATGTCTAACCTATTTCTACCGCCTAGCTGTAAGTAACTGTGCTTGCACTTCTGTGTTCCGTTTTGAATGGTATAGAGTGCCAGTATACATATTAAATAGACAGAGGTTACAACGCACCTGTAGCCTTTTTGTTTGAAGTTGGCCGCAGGTGTCCATGAACTGCAGTAGGCGATTACCATCTCCTTTATTTTTGAAGTCGACCTATATTATCGCGCATAGGCTTCAAGGCACGCATAATGATTTAATCGTCAACGAAGTGTTGAAGTTAATTGAAGATAGAACGATATCAATATCGTGCAAAAATTTACTGATTTCGGTTTCCCTATAATGCAGCGAATGGCGGATTGAGGCATTCCAAACACAGAGTTCCTTATTAGATCCCATCTTAGTCTTCATCTGCAGTAGCCACTTACCATTACTGGACTGAAAGTTTATTTGTCATTTGTTTTATAAAATATTTAATATTTACGGCTCGTATCAAATTTCGCACGGAGTCGTTATGTACGCGAGAAATTAACAGAAGCGCGATATGTCTGTGGGTCTAATAAGTCCACTGCACAAATAGACGTTGCTAATCAGCTTTACCAACTATAAACATTTGGGTAAAGGTATGTTATATAAAAGTGTACAATATGTATGTACTTATTTAGCACGCAGAATTTATATGTATAATGTTAGATAGAGTGACGAGTGAGTAACAGTCCACTTGATGGCAGGCTATACAGCCCATAGACATGTGTCATTCATTCATTTCTAGTGACCCCATCATTCAAGTATTGATTCGTCTTACGAACCGGGTCCTTCAGTCGATCATTCAAATGGGTACATTTCGAGTTTCAGTACTCTGTGATCTGTGAGACCCGCATGTCATAAATAAGGCATTGTTAGTCGTCAAATTTAATGTTAGCCTAAAATTATATCGTCTCTCTCACTATTTAAACGTAAAAGTAAAGTAAAGTCATAGCCTATATACTTACGTCCTGCTGTTGAACACGGGCCTTTTCTCATTCTCTGTGAGGGTTTTAGGACAATGAAATGTTCGGTGGCGGATTTTACTTGACTTAAAAATACTTCAAGACGATTGCCTTTCCGCACAGCACGTGATGATAAATCGGCACTTAAAAATGCCATTAATAATTGGGTTGGCCATTAAACCCAGGTTTTCAGAAATTTACAGGGAGCGCTATATGGTGTTTATTAAAGCATATTCTGACGAATGTCATTTTGGTAATAATATTGACCAATGCGGTTGGGATTTTTGTTTCTCTTAACAATTTTTACTTGTTTCTTTTTGATATTCTCTGTGTTTTAAAATAAGCAAAAGAAATAAAAATAATATTCGATATTTGTGTTTTATTATTTATTATTGTGAAGTTGAAAGTGAAATACAGCTTGCTTAATATACAAACTTAAAAATTTAATGAATTGCGATCGAGCTTTGACCAGTAGGCGTAAACGGCCAACAGTTTGCGTGTACGTCAGAGAGGACATCTGTTTTAGACGCCTCGGCAGTCTTGAAGGTACGGACCTGTCCATCCTATGGCTGCGCGTAGACAGCGACGGCCAACCCCGCGTCTACGGGTGCCTCTATAGGTCCCATAGCGGTAATGCCGACACATACCAACTCATCGACCACGTCCAAATGGCCGCAGTCTCCGTGCTACAACAGGTCCCATCCGCAGAGATTGCGATGCTCGGTGATTTTAACGCCCACCACGCTGAATAGCTTGGTTCCCGTTTAACCAATCATGTGGGTAGATCTGTTTATGACTTTGCCTTGGCATATGGTCTGACACAACTGGTTACTTCGCCTACGCGGATCCGGGACGGGGCCGGGATGCGGTCTTTTTTTGCATCCTACCCTTGGGGGCGGGTTTGCTTCTCGCCGGATGATCCCTACGTTGTTGCTGATTCTGTCGCTGATGTGATACTTCAAGGAATGGAATTATTTATTCCATCATCTGTGGTGCCCATCGGAGGCAGAACTCAGCCATGGTTTGGTCACTCCTGTAAAATTGCATCAAGCTATAAGCAGGAGTGCTAACGGGCCGTACCGAGATGTAAACACTAGCGCTCTTAAAAAGAAGTATAATTCCGCCTCCAGGTCCTCAAAAGTGTCATTGCCAAGGCAAAGTCAGAGCACATCGGCAGAATTGCCGAGAAACTAGTTCGCCTCCCTTCGGGAACACGTGCATTCTGTTCTCTTGCCAAGACTGTCCAAAGGAACTTCTGTCAGCCATCTCTGCCATCTCTGCACAGGGTGGACGACTCACTAGCCTATGACGCAAAAGACTCTCTTTTTGCTTCCAACTCGACTCTCAATGACGGGGGTAACACACCGCCGACCATCCCGCGGTGCTACCCAGGAAACGAGCAAGTGCCATCCCAGGAAGTGCTACTTACACAGCGCTCGGTGCGTAAAACACTCCTCTTCCTGTACGTCAAAAAGTTGAGTGGGCCTGATGGAGTCCCACCTATTGTGCTGAAGACGTGTGCTCCGGAGTTGGCACCGGTTTTAACGCGTCTTTTCCGGTACTCCTACTCCCTAGGCGTAGTCCCGTACTCATGGAAGACAGCTTTGGTGCACCCGAACCCCAAAAAAGACGACCGCTCAGATCCGTACAACTACAGGCCTATCGCTATCACCTCCTTGTTCTCCAAAGTAATGGAAACTATTATTAACTGCCAGCTCATGCGGTACCTTGAGGATCACTAGCTGATTAGTGACCGCCAGTACGGTTTCTGTCGAGATCGCTCAGCTGATGATCTTTTAGGTTACCTAACTCATAGATGGGCGGAGTCAGTGGAGTCCAAGTGGGAGGCGTTGGCCGTTAGTTTGGACATAGCGAAGGCCTTCGATCGGGTTTGGCACAAAGCGCTTCTTTCGAAGCTCCCTTCCTATGGCCATCCCGAGAAATTGTGCAATTGGATCACCAGTGTTCTTGCAGATCGGAGCATCAAGGTCGTAGTAGACGGTGCATGCTCCGAGCCCATTAACGCTGGTGTTCCACAAGGCTGCGTGCTGTCACCAACGCTGCTTCTTCTGCATATTAATGATACGTTGCAAACCGGTAACATTCATTGCTATGCAGACGACAGCACTGGTGATGCTTTATACACCGGCCGTGCCAATATTTCTCGGGAAAACGTCGCCGAGTACCGGAACAAACTTGTGTCTGAAGTCAAGACTTTGTTGAACAAAGTCTCAGACTGGGGGCGACTAAATCTAGTCCAGTTCAATCCCCAGAAGACACAAGTTTGCGCGTTGGCCGCTAAAACGAACTCCTTTGTCGTATCTCTTCAGTTTCAAGCTTTCAAGGCACTCCCCTTGTTGCCTCAGCTAATATCGAAATCCTCGGTGTCGACATATCGAGTGATGTGCAGTTTCGTGGTCACTTGGAAGAGAAGGCCAAATTGGCCTCTAAAAAGCTTGGCGTGCTCAGCAGAGCAGGACAATATTTCATGCCGGCACACCGCTTGCAACTTTACAAGGTGCAGGTTCGGCCCCACATGGAATACTATTCCCATCTCTGGGCAGGGGCTCCCCAGTGCCAGCTCCTTCCACTTGACCGCATCCAGCACAGAGTGGCTCGAATCGTCGACGACCGAGTCCTTTTGTTGATGTTGCATCTCTTTGCATTTTCTTTCGCATTTACCACGGGAAGTGCTCTGAGGAATTGTTCGGACTAATTCCAGCCGCTCAATTTCACCATCGCACATCGCGAAAAAACTCGCGATAATATCCATACCATCTGGATGATTGGCGGTCCACCACTGTGTGATTTAGAAGAAGTTTTCTTCCTCGCACAACTTCCTTGTGGAATCGATTACCACCAGCGATTTTTCCGGACCGATACGACTTAGGGACCTTTAAGAAAAGAGCCTACTCCTTTTTAAAAGGCCGGCAACGCATCTGCGATTCCCCTGGTGTTGCAGTTGTTTATGGGCGGCGGTAGTCACTTACCATCAGGTGAGCCGCATGCTCGTTTGCCCCCTCTCCTATAAAAAAAAAATTATTCTATGAAAGTAGGAGCACGCTCTACAATGAAAAAAATATTGTCCGAACGAAAGACATAAAGTATTAGTTGTTATTACAGTATATTAAATTAATACTTAGTAGGTTAGTAAAGGTTCATTAAAAAAAATTAAAAATGTTTATTGTTCTTTATTATGTATACTCGTAATCGTAATAATAATATAATAATAATAATTAATATTATTATTATATTATTATTATATATATTATTATATTATTTATATTACTTATTATTAATATTTATAAATTCTCTTTGCGCCATCATCCTTATTATTAATTAATAATTATTAATTGATAATAAGGATTATGGCACAAAGAGAAAAGCGCATAGGTCCGCTGCCTGGGCGTCGCCGGGGCGCGTCTGGAGCTGGCGCTGGACGCGACAGCATGTGGGCTGCCAGCCGAGCGCGAGGTGCCACCAGATGACTTGGTGTCGGCAGGGTCGTCTCGGACACGGCAAGCGGCACCCGCCGCTGGTGGAGAACGGCGTATGCGTTGGAATAAAACTATGAACACAAACGCAGTGCGGGCGTACTTTAGGGCGAAAAGGGAAGAAACTGGAGGGAGGAGGAAACTCTCTCGAAAATCGACCGCGACTCCCGGGCATAACCCTAAGCAAGCGGAATCGGGCTGTCGTGAGGGCTCTAAACCCAATGCTAGTGACCTATTTGGAAACCAGCCGGGACCTTGGCGATACGGACTCAATTCTTTTTGGCGCCGCTTTGTCAGTTTGCCGCATTGTTGGGGCCAAACTTTCCACTTCTGGACGTGCTACTGGACAAAGTAGCGCTATCCCAGCCTGGAGAAGAAGGATTGAGGACCATATCGCAAAGGCAAGGACCCTCATCGACAGACTGATAAGCTTCAGGTCGGGCAATAATAGGCCGAGAATTGTGCGCACCGTCAGGATGGTGTTTGCTGGGACAAATATCAGTTTGTCCCAGCCGGATATAATGCATAAACTGACGGAGCGCATAGACGACCTGAAGCAGAGAATCGCTGCTTGGGGGAAGCGGATTAGGCGATATACCGAGAGGTCGACACGGTTCAACCAGAATCGTCTCTTCCAGAGTGATCAGAAGAGGCTCTATAAATCGTTGGAGCGGCCAACGGCACGTGGAACAGGCTCAGCACCGAATCAGGCCGACACTGTCAAATTCTGGCGCGGCCTGTGGTCAGAGCCCATAAACCACAACGAGGGCCCTTGGACGGAAGTTGTGGCGAGTCAGTGTGCGAATGTTACGCCCATGGACCCCGTCATTATAACGCCGGACAACGTAGCTGAGGCGGTCCGAAGGGCCCCGAACTGGAAAAGTCCGGGGCTCGACGGACTGCATCTCTACTGGCTGAAGGGGTTCGTGGTGTGTCACGCTGTGCTCGCCCGACAGTTTCAAGAGGCTCTCGACCAGAAGTCGCTCCCGAGCCTCTTCACTACTGGGATCACTCATTTGGTTCTTAAAGACCAAGATACCACAAACCCAATCAAATACCGCCCCATCACGTGTCTACCTACCATATACAAGACACTAACATCCATTTTGAGCGCGAGAATCACTCGTCACCTTAACTCAAATCAGGTGATGTCGCGCGCTCAAAATGGATGTCGGGCGGTGGTCGTGGAACCAAGGAACCACTCCTCATTGACGCGGTTATTGACAAGGTGGTTAAACGCAATCGTCGGAAAAATCAAACGCAAAAATCGTTTGTCTGTGCAATACAGGACCAGGTTATTAAGACCAACAACTATCGGAGACACATCCTAAAGGATGGATGGCACCGTCGACATCTGTCGAGCTTGTCGCCATCTCGGTGAGTCACTTAGGCATGTCATCTCCGGTTGTTCGGCGCTTTCTAACTCTGAGTATTTGCACAGACCACAACCTAGTAGCCAGGATTCTGCACCAGGAGCTCACTCTGAAATACGGTCTCGTGGATCGGAAACTGCCTTATTATAAGTACTTGCTGGAAGCCGTGCTCGAAAATGACCGCGCCAGGCTCTACTGGGACCGGGCCATCATCACAGACAGGACTATTCTTGCGAATAAGCCTTATATTGTGCTGATGGACCGGGCACAGTCAAGGATATTTTTGGTCTACATTACCATTCCGTATGACGAGAACCTCGTGAAAGCCGAAGCAGATAAGAAAACAAAATATCTGGACCTGGCTCACGAGGTGACCGACATGTGGGGTGGTCTGCCGACCGAAATTATTCCTGTAGTCGTCTCTGCAAACGGGTTAATCCCTGTCAGCCTTTCGGGTCATCTGAGGCGACTGGTACTCCATGACGGACCGCTCCGAGCTCAAATGCAGAAGGCGGTGCTCCTTGATACCGCCCGTATCGTCCGTCAGTTTCCCTTTCCCCTCTAACCCTCGGCCGTTTGGTCTTCCCTGCCGAGGGCTTCCATCTGGTTGAGACTTTATTTATTTATGTATTTTTTATTTATTTATGTTAGTATATTAAATATATATTTATGGTTGGTGGTTATTTATTATTTCCTTTAATATATTTATTCAGCCCAACCAGATGAGAATACTCAATAAATACCCCATTAATAATAATAATTTCTTTATTTCGGCCAACAAGGATCATATTACATAATTAATATAATTAGGTGATAACATAGCCTATTTTATTAATTAATAATAATAATAAAGAAAAGTTAAATAAAAATAAATAAATAAGAGAATAAACAAAAATCTTTCAGTAAGAGCATAGTTGATTTCGGATTATTTACTATTGATTGATTATTAATTTATTTAGATACAACAATGCTTCAAGTACTGACAGTCAAATTTAAATTTCTCTTACACAACATTGTTGTTAATGTTTTATTAGTACAAAATAGCGTCGTAAATTTTTTCACGACTCAAAAACGCAACACGGAATATTATAAGTAATAAAATTGCGCAGTTTTAAAATTTGCAATATCCTTAAGTGATGCATATCCATGCCGCTACTGACGACGCGTCTACAGCGCAATGCAGCCAGAGTATCAATTATGGGACGCTCAGCAGTCAGCACGCTTTACAGCATATTCATGGAGTATTGTAATACAATATGTTGTAAAACGGACGTGTTTTGCGACTGTAATGTCCTTACAAAATTAGCCTTCCAGTCTGACAATGTACCGTTAGTTGAAACCTAAGAGTGTTACGTTGAGTGATTTTTCACTTTGTTTACGATTATAAATTATTAAATTTAAAACAACTGGCTGCTGTTGCTGCTGCTCGTAGTGATGCAATTTAAAATTCATTTTTAGTCCGTAATAGTCACTGCTGGACTAGTGACCCGCTTATTGTAAGAACAATTGGCCGTAAATTGGATCGCAGTTACTGATATCTCGTACCTTGAAACTGCTTTGTTTTTATATATTAGGAAGAGTGCCAAAAGCCCACACAATCCATTTGATGATAAGTGAACGCCGTGTCCCATATACAGTTATATTATCTACCCTCGATTAAGAATCAAAATGCGGTTGCATTGAATCTTTAGTTTAATATTAATATGGTATATCTCGTTACCAGCAAAAAGCAATCTCCGGTTATCACTCACTGCAGGTATTCTAGGTAAGCGTGGTCCTTCTTCCATCAGGCTGACCCGTTCCCGCTGCAGCCATAACACTGCAGTACAGCTCTACCACGCAATCGTAAAATTATTAGAATGGCCAATAAATATTGTTAATAGAATCGGGCGTGTCTTTGCGAAAATCCATTATATTAAAGATGTTAAAATTAATAAGCTAAGATCCATGTAATAAAAAAAATGATGTGTCTTACCTAGTTTGAAGAGCATCTCCTCTCAATTGCGTGCACTATCCCCTTCACCACTAATGCTAACAACACTACTCCTAACATCACTACAATAAGAAAGACTCACCACCGTCGATAATACGACACGTGTTTCGCCTATAAACGCGGCATCCTCAGATGAAGTAGACTGCGGTGGCTGACCGCTAAGACTTATTTGCTTATTTCGCTATAGGTACTGCTGGCTATGCTACTGTCGAATGCGATAAAATAATCGATCTAAGCAATGGGAAGTCTACTTTTTGTCTCTGGATACCTAGGATTGCAGCAAGGTAATTTTTTTTAAATTATTAATTGTTTGAAATCCTAAGCATCAATTTTGATTCTTACTTCCCGCTGGACTTACTTACTGGACATACATAATGTGAAATTTCCCTTAGATTTCTACATTAACATAAAATTTAGTGATTATGCAATATTTTTTTTTTATTCTAACTTCTATTGATTAAATAATTGTGCACATACAGTGTATTCCTTTTAAGATTGTCTAGTATCAAGCCTGTTCATACATAAATCTTATTTTTCTTCCTTCCAGATGTAATTGTTTGTTCTGTATTATTTATGTCATAAAATGTAAAAAAAATCAATGAAAAATTTAAACAAGATATTATATTCTAAACAAAAAACTAAAATCAATTATTTATAAACAAAGTGAGCTAAAAATTCTAATGTATGAACATACAAACTAATTAACTTGTTCCTTATTTTTATTTATCATTTTCATCATCATTACAACCCATAGACCTCCTCCGAGGAATGCCACAAAGCATGGTCCTTGGTTCTCCATCAAACAACCAATGTCAAATTTGACCCGACTGCCAAGGAAGGGTTGTGTTTTTCGCGCGTATCTTGTATGTTTGTAAATTTTTTATTACCTCGTATTTTCAAAACGGCCGGATGGATTTCGGTATCGTTTTATTTATCTTAAAAACCCAAGTGTTCATAGATAGCTGTTTGAAAAAAATAAACAAAATAGCGGATTTTTGGCGCTAAATAGTAATATGTTAGTAAAAAAATTAACCAAATCTATCGAGTAGGGTATCAAAATAAAGGAAATCAAAGGGGGATTACAAAACCATATATATGTCATAATATGTTTAAATTTAATTAGGAATAATAAATTGGTTTAAAAAGTTTTTAATAGCGTAAAATGGGCCATGTTTGTGTCGCCCTCATGCTATCATATGAAATTTAGTTCATAAGAGTGTGTCGGGACACTAAAAAGTCTAAAATAAAATAAATAGTTAAAAAAATCAAAGAAAAAGAAAGCCTAATTTAGTAGCAGGCGGGACCCAATTGCAAATTATAAACTGAAAGAAAATTAATGGGTTCCGCTTGCTACTAAACTTATGCGAGTATTTTACATAGGCTTTCAGCTCATAATATAGTCTGTTAATTTTGTTTAATTTTGTTTTCTATTTTCAATCTTGTTTCGGTCGTTTTAGTGCATTGCTTTTAAATTGTCTTTTTTGCAGTCGGGTTTTTGATTTTTGTAATTATTTATTTTTTTACTAAATTAACGGCAGATTCTTCAAACATCAGATAAAAGTTATCCAGCGAATAAATTAAAACCTGACTGAATATAAAAGTGAAACAATGGATCTATTCTATTCACACAATTGTACATAGTTTTTAATTTGGTTGTTGTATTTTATCTTATAAGTAAAGAAATTTTATCTGAGGATTGAAAAATCGACCATTGTAGTGTTCAATTGCATTTTAAATAGTTCGATTCAATTCGATTTCATATTAGAATAATTTCTCACTTATAACACAACTAGGAACTGCTGAGTAGTGTGAGAGGTCTGTAACCTCACACACTACTCAGCAGTTCCTAGTTGACAGTCTGAGCAATTTTGTTTATAGCAGATACCAAGTAAAATTAAATCTGACATAGGCATAATTAAAACATATTTTTGAAGGTTTGAACTTTAAAACATATTATGTTTGCAGAAGTTAGTGCTTTTTAACACCAGTAATGGTGACAAACGAGCAAGGACTATGGCTCACAGGCATCGAATCAAAATGCAGAGGTATTTACACTCTCGAGAACTTTTTTTTTATAGAATAAGAGTGACAAACGAGCTCACAGTTCACGTGATGTTAAGTGGATGCTGTGGCCCATAGACATCTACACGTATCCTCAATTAAGAATCAAAATTCAGATGCGTTGTCACCCTGAGGATTAAGATAGGGTGCCTCGTTTCCAGTAAAAAGGCTCTCCGGTTCTCTACACTCACCATACATAACACAGCAGCATTACGCTGCTATTTTACGCTGGTATTCTGTGAGAGCGTGGTCCTGTGGAGCGAGACCCCGGTCGAGCCGACCCATTCGTGTTACAACCATAATATAGCTGCAGCATGGCTCTTCCACGTTAAAACTAAGGTGGAAAGCCTCGTTACCAGTAAAAAGTGTCTCCCTTAACACACTCAACACATTTATGCTGCTATTTTTCGCTGCATTCGTGCTGCAGTCATAATTCACCTCAGTATACAATAGCTTGCATATTTTGATTATAGATCATGATGTTTTCTCCAGTTTTTTATACCACAACTATTTTGCCCGTTAAAGCAAACCGTCTGTCTAATGTTTGAGGACAAACTGAAACGGAATTCGCAAATTCGTTGTTACGCGGAAAACATTTAAAAAACAAATAAAGTCCACAATGTCGTGTTAATAAACCAACTAGTCTGTGCGTCGTGCTACTGTTTATAGTGTAGGTATCTAGTACCTACTATGAAATCTTAAAATAGCCATTTGGAACTTCTAGCTTTACTCTATCTTTGTAAGCCGGATCGGCTAGGATTTGACAATCTTTACAAGCCATTTTAATAATTTTACGACTGCGTGGTACAGCTAAAATGCTCTTATTATGATAACACTCTTGTTATGACTGCAGTGCGAACGGGTAAGCTTGATCGAGGGAGGAACACGTTTAACCAGAATACCTATAGTAAGTGATGAGCAGAGATTCATTTTAACGAGGCATTCCATATTAACCCTGAGGAGTTAATCGAGAATAAATAAAGGTATATTGTATATATTATGGACCACAGCATTAACTTAACATTAGTTGGATTGTGTGCTTTTAGATCACCCTTCCTTCATCATATGATGAAATAAGTCTCGTACTACTAGACTAAAACATACATTACATATACATAAACACTCACGCCTGTCACCCAGAGGGGTAGGCAGAGACTACGGACTTCCACTTGGCACGATCCTGGCACACCTCTCTCGCCTCCTTTACATCCATATATCTACGCATACACGCTCGTCGGTTAAGGGTACTCCTAATCTGGCCCATTTCCAATATATCGCCAATTTGGTCGATAAACCTTCGTCTAGGGCGTCCCTTTCCGACTCTGCCGTTCACTTCTGCAGCATAAATTTGCTTTGTCACTCTTTCTTCGTTCATTCTTTCTACATGACCAAACCACCGAAGCATTCCTTTCTTAATCCTGGTCACAACGTCATCTTGCAAACCACACTTTTCTCTTATCACACTATTTCTCACCCTGTCATTCAGGTTCAGCCCTAGCATACTCCTTAATGACCGCATTTCTACAGCATTTATTCTACTCTCATGCTTCTTCTGCCAGACCCAACTTTCACTACCATACATTAAAGTATGGAATAACACAGCATTGTGAATTGCCAAACGTGCCTTTTTTGACACATTCTGACTCTTCACAATAGCGTGTAGAGCCCCATTCACTCTATTTCCTGCGTTCACTCGTCGTTCTATATCCTTATCATATCTACCATCCCTACTAAATAAACATCCCAAATATACAAACTCATCCACTTGCTCAATCAACTCCCCTTCTATTCTTATTTCACATAACGTTTTACTTTCTTCTCTTTCAAAACCATCACTTTCGTCTTACTTGCGTTCACTTTCATACCTCTTTCTTTTAATGATCGGTTCATTAAAGTAACCATCATTGCAACTCGGCCGCCGACGATGCAAATATGACTTGATCATCGGCGTACAAAAGGCATTTGACGATTAACTCACCCATTCTCAACCCACATTCTTCAACTTTTAAAGTTTGCAAACAACTGTCCATAAATAGGTTAAACAGCCAGAGGGAAGCTACACAGCCCTGTCTGACACCTTTTTGGATGCCAAACCAGTCCGAGTAGACCCCGTTGATCCTGACACAAGCACTAGAGTCCCTATAAAGAGACTTCAATGCCTGTATCAAACCAGCGCTCAAACCAAATGAGTTAAGTGTTTGCCATAACACATTCCTGTCCACTCTGTCATAAGCCTTTTCCAAGCCCATGAAAGCACAAAAAACTTTCTGGTTTTTGGCCAAAAACTTCTCCGCAATCATTTCATTCAAACCATTTCTATTCTCCCTCAGTCTACATTTATACTTCTCTTTCACACCTTCATCTTGTAACCTCTCTGTTCTTATACGCTGTAACGCAGTGGTAGACACAGATGTCCGATGCCGCCAACGCCTGAATAGACCATTAATTCGACATAAGACCAGGTAATGATCCGTCCCTACGTTGGATCCCCGGTAAACTCTTGTATCTACCACTGCGCTCCGCATTCTTTCATCCACAATTATGAAATCTATCATGCTTCTATCATTACCTCTTTCCCATGTATACATGTGAATCCTCTTATGACGAAAGTATTCGTCACAAAAGATTCTTTTCCTCACATACGGCGAGAGGTCTTCACCATTCTCATTTACACTTTCATCGCCAAACGTTCCTAATATCCTTTCATAACCAGACCTCTTCACCCCAACCTTCCATTAAAATCTCCTAACATAATGATATTTTCATTTCCTTACATTTCATCAACACCATCCTTACCATGTCCCAAAACTGCTCTCGGATATAAGTGGGCTTAGACATGTCTGGGGCGTACACCTAGCACAAACAACTTCTTTAAGCCCACTTTCATTCGTATCCACAGCAGCCTTGGGCTTACACATTCATACTCTTTCACACATTGACCCATTCTTTCTGAAAGGATGACACCGACTCCTGGCATGCCCGCTCGGTCTCGTCTACACCAGACCAGTAAGCGGTATACATGCCATGTGCAGTAACATCCTTTCCTTTCGTTTCGTCTCATTTACACATAACACATCTATTCTTCTATCATTCATCATTTCGCATATTTCATCCATCTTATCATTCATTGCTCACATACATTCAGCGTAGCCAGACGGGCCTCCGCAATCCACTTTTCGCCCCTCCGGGAGACAGAACGTGACGGGTGGCGAACCTCGTCGCCAGTTTTACTCCCGGAGATTCTTCGCACCCCTGCCCCATTAAAGGGGCGCCGGGAACTCGGGGCCATTCCTTTAATGTGTTGGCTCATGGTGCGATCTAAGGGGGTGGTAGATTTTACGCCGCTACCATACGGCGAGGAGCCGAGTCTATCCTTTCGGCTTTGTCGCTCGTTTAGCACCACCCGGGGGACACGTGTAGGGTGGGCCTAGGGTTAGGTGGTCGAAGTCTACGGACGCGAGCGACTCATCCCCCATAGACTAAAACCTTAGTTAAATTTAACGATCCAAGCAATGGGAAGTCTGCTTTTGTCTAATAATACCTACGATTGCAGAGAGGTCATTTTTAGGGTTCCGTACCCAAAGGGTTTCCAACGGGACCCTATTACTAAGCCTTCGCTGTCCGTGCGTCCGTCTGTCTCATGATCCGTAATAGGTAGACAGTTGAAATTTTCAATTTAAAATTTCAATTACAAATGAAAAGGAGCTCCCCTACTAGAAACGTGTATTACGATGGTACGGAACCCTTTATGCGCAAGTCCGACTCGCATTTCGCCGGTTATTATTCCGTTCTTTTACACTACACTAAAAAATTTGAAAATTTAAAATTCTAAAAAAAAAAACACTTTTTAATAGATATTAATGTAAAAAGTAAAAACCCTTAACACAGCAGATGCTATTCACAGTAAATAAATTACTCATTTTTAGATTTCTGCTTTGTTATAACGAAAACTATCCTAAAAGCCGTATGTATTAGGAAACCGATAAACTTACGCTTCCTATTCTTTCTTCATTACCTATTGCATAAAATATGCCTACAAATTGGATAAACTAGGCGCCAGCATTATTTGTCTCTACGATCATACGATCGGATGACGTCACGAGATCATGAGGCATTTTGGTGGCAAGTAGGTAAATCGTTAACGATTTCCAAGCTCCCAACTTTATTCTAGCATTGTAAGACTTCGTTTTCACAGGAGCTGTGTGAGGTAACTAAACGATGCACGAGGATTAAATCCACTTAACTTCATTTTCCTAGTCTCTTGTAGCGCAGATCTGCTCAACAAGGGTTTAGCGGAGCGAGGTCTTCGAACATACAAAACATTCGGAAGATGTTGTGTGCGAGGGACGCGTGCGAGAGGGAGATGTGTGAAGAATGTATAGGAGGCGGTGTGGCTAAAGCTGGACTCACACATCCGGAATGCCTCTCTGAATTCATAATCTGAATTTATATTATTTGTTAAGAAAGCCCGGTATTGCATACAATTTAACTATGCTCCACACACATTCTGATTTTTTCAGAATATGATTTTCTCAGATCGATCTCTAAGAATGGCACTGACGAGCGTTCTGAATTCCATATCGGAATATTTAAGATTATGATTTCATAACACGCGTTTTCTATGCATTTGGACACGCAAGCACACACATACCGGAATCAGATTATGAATTATTTCTGTTGACACTGCGAGCGGTAATGGCTAGACGTGTTGCAACTTTTGAAGTTGTAAAGTAGAAGTGTAGAACTGACTTTCCCTTACTCTGTTAACATTAAGAGTATGAATCCAGTGTATTCGTTTGCGTCTCTTTTGTATTAAGGTACAATTCCGTAGCCGAATGCAGGCAGCAGCAGCAGGCGACGTGTCGTCGCGACACTACTGGTTTCTATGCAGTTCTATGAAATACCTTCCGTTTGTCGTTTGCCGCTATGGGCCGAGCGCAGATCAGTAGTGCCGCCCAGTGGTGCCAAGTTAGGCGACTTTTCGCCTTTTAGGCTATCTCGAAGGGTGTCGCAAAATTGTGATTGGTCGCAAGTCTCTGAGGATATATATAACAAAATGCGTGTAATGAAACATATGACACAGAAGACTAAATTTGAAGGTATCAATGACCTAAGTACTTAACGGGAACCACAGGGTTTTTGTTATATATATATATATATATATATATATATATATATATATATATATATATATATATATATATATATATATTTCCCGTGTAGTGGCGGGTAAGAATACCCACTACCCCATATCTTCCCGTGGGTGTCGTAAGAGGCGACAAAGGGAAACTGATACAGAAGATGGGCAGCAGCATCTTTGTGATAAAAGCAAAAAGCAATAAAAAAACTGCGGTTGCCAACCCACTCGCCAAGCGTGGCAACTATGGTAATATACCCCCCATGAGCAACGACACAAATAAACGGCCCCCAGTCCCCGGCGGCCCCACTATTCCTGGCTACGGTGGCGACAATGGTAACGGCGGGGCAGGGGATGCTAAGAATCTCCGGTGGAGGTTCGGTTGCCACCTACGACGACTCGACCTGGCAACATATAACGCACGCACCCTGAGGACTGACGAGAAGATCCTGGAGCTGGAACAAGAGATAGATAAGTTACGCTAGAATATAATAGGACTATCCGAGGTCCGAAGAGAGGGGGAGGACACGGTAATCCTCGAATCCGGCAACTTATTCTATCACCGGGAGGGCGACCATCTGTCCCAAGGAGGTGTCGGATTTATCGTCCACAAGTCTCTCGTTAACAACGTTGTAAAGATTGGGAGTGTGTCGACGAGTGTTGCGTACTCAGAATCGGTCAGAATCACCAAACGGTGATTCTGAGTATAAGATTCGCTGAAGTTCATACAGGTTTACGCACCAACCTCGGCACACCCCGATGAGGAGGTGGAGGAAATGTATGAGGATATCTCTAGAGCCATGCATTCCTCCAAAACCCACTATACAGTGTTAATGGGAGACTTCAACGCAAAACTAGGCACAAGAGAGAGCGGTGAGCTGAAAGTAGGGAAATTCGGAATAGGGCAACGGAACCCAAGGGGCCAGCAGCTGGCCGACTTTATGGAGAAAGAGGGACTCTTTATGATGAACTCTTTCTTCAAAAAGCGGCCCCACAGAAAGTGGACCTGGTCGAGCCCCGACGGTTCGACAAAAAATGAGATTGACTTCATTATGACGACCAGACGACAACTGTTCAGTGATGTCTCAGTGATCGCGAGGGTGAAAACTGGCATCAATCACCGAATGGTGAGAGGCACACTGAACCTAAACGTAAAGTTGGAGAGGTCACGTCTAATGAAGTCAACGCTCCGTCCCCCTCGTGCTCTAATCCAAAGCCCCGAAAACTTTCAGCTCGAGTTAAAAAATCGTTTTCAGTGCCTAGAAGATTGCAATGAAGTGGACGATATAAATGACAAGCTTGTGGAAACTGTCCTTGCGGTCGGAGCTAAGTTCTGTAAGACCAGTCGCAGAAGAACACAAAAACTCTCCGATCACACTCTTAATCTCATGGTTGTTAGACGAGAGATGAAGCTGCAGTCTTCAGCAGATTTGACAGCATACAGGCAACTGAACAGACAGATCTCCAAATGCATGCGGCGGGACTTGCGCAACTTCAATACAGCTCGTATTGAAGAAGCGATCGAGCGGAACCAGGCTTCCAAAGTCTTTGCCAGAGATCTGTCTGCCAGAAAGAGCCAACTGTCGAAGCTGAAGACCGAGTGTGGCAGCGTCGTTTCCGGGACACCTGAGATTTTGAGTGAGATTGAGAGGTTCTATGGGCAGCTGTACACGTCATCGTTGGAGCCACACGCAAGTGTGAGTAACGATCCAAGAGCAAGTCTTATCCGACACTATTCCGATGATATCCCTGACGTCAGTCTGAGCGAGATTAGAATGGGTCTCCAGCACTTTAAAAACGGCAAGGCTCCAGGCGAGGATGGAATTACAGCGGAGCTTCTGAAAGCGGTTTGAAAACCGGTACTTGAAGTCCTTCAGAAACTCTTTAATTCCGTCCTCCATGGTGGCATTACACCGGAGGCGTGGAGCAGAAGTGCGGGGGTCTTGTTCTTCAAGAAAGGCGACAACGCTCTCTTGAAGAATTACAGACCGATTTCCCTTCTGAGCCGCGTCTACGTGCTGTTTTCGAGAGTCATTACGAATCGTCTCGCATGCAGACTCGACGACTTCCAGCTTCCCGAACAAGCCGGTTTCCGAAAAGGCTTTAGCACCATAGACCACATACATACCCTTCGGCAAATTGTACAAAAGACCGAAGAGTACAATCTACCACTTTGCCTTGCGTATGTGGACTATGAGAAAACCTTTGATTCCGTCGAAATTTGGGCGGTGCTGCAGTCCCTTCAGCGGTGCCAAGTGGAATGTCGGTATATCGATGTGCTGAAGTGTTTGTACAGTAGGGCTACGATGGCTATCCGAGTACAGAACCAGAGTACGAAACCTATCCAACTGCAGAGAGGTGTAAGACAGGGTGACGTAATATCCCCGAAACTCTTCACCGCTGCATTGGAAGACGTTTTCAAGCTGCTGGACTGGAAAGGATACGGTATTAACGTCAATGGCGAGTACATCACTCACCTTCGATTTGCCGACGATATAGTCCTTATGGCAGAATCGCTGGAGGACCTAAGCACTATGCTCAATGACCTCAATAGTGTCTCCCAACGAATAGGTCTCAAGATGAACATGGACAAAACAAAAATCATGTTTAATGTCCATGTCACACCTATGCCGGTAGTTGTTGGGAGCACTAAGCTCGAAGTTGTTGACGAATATGTTTACCTGGGACAAATAGTCCGACTAGGTAAGTCCAACTTCGACCGAGAGGTCAATCGACGGATTCAACTCGGCTGGGCAGCGTTCGGGAGATTACGACCCATCTTCTCGTCAGACATACCTCAAAACCTCAAAACTAAATTGTACAACCAGTGCGTGTTGCCAGTGATGACATATGGAACTGAGACGTGGTCCTTCACTGCTGGCCGGATGAGGAAGCTCAAGGTCGCTCAGCGAGCTATGGAGAGGGCTATGCTCGGGGTTTCTCTGCGTGATAAACTTAGAAATGAGGATATCCGCAGTAGAACCAGAGTAACCGACATAGCCCAAAGGATTAGCAAGCTGAAGTGGCAATGGGCCGGCCAGATAGCTCGAAGAACCTACAACCGATGGGGAAGAAAGGTTCTCGAGTGGCAGCCTCGTACCGGCAGGCGAAGTGTAGGGCGTCCCCCCACTACTGCATCAGTGACGACCTGGTAAGACATGCAGGAACTCAATGGATGCAGGTGGCTCGGGACCGTGCTTTGTGGCATTCCGTGGGGGAGGCCTATGTTCAGCAGTGGACTTGTGAAGGGCTGTAATTATGATGATATTTAGTTTACGTTTTAACTTGAGTTTTAACGTTTTTTTATATGTGTGTGTGTTTGTGTGTGTATATATACACTTTGTTAATATCTTTAATTGTAAGTAAAATATTTCGTTTCCTTTTTGGAAATATTAATAATGATAAACAGATAAAATACATATAATTTATGTTGATCTTTTCTTTCATGTTTACGATAAAGTGCTTAAAATTTTACTTTGTAAAATTATAAATAAGGGACTGACAATTCAGTAGGCGATTTTAGGCTACATTACAGAAAAAAAATTAGGCGAATTTAGGCTACTTTTTTTTTAATTTTTGGCTACTCGGTACGGTCTAAATTTGGCAACACTGTGCCGCCAACGCCCGAGCGACAACACGTTGAATTTTTCTCAAAAACTTAGTTTCACCGATTCCGAGGAAGAGAAACTGATAAACCAGGTGACCCAATATCCCACACTGTACGACGCATCTAACAATAATTATTTAAACAGTGTGATAAAAGATAATGTTAGGAAAAATATAGGAAAGGAGTTAAATAAAAGCGGTAATTACATATTTTGTTTACATAAACAGAACCCACAGAACACTCGGACACAGAATAAATAATAGTATTACGTACAGAAGTTGCACTCCTTTGATGTTGACTGCTTGCCGACGTTTTAATAGCCTACGTAATTATTATTAATTAGATAAATCGCGCACGCAAGCTAAATAAAACTTTAGCGCTACGCGCGAGTGTCCGCATTATTTTGCATCTTTTCTCCTTCCTATGTCACAACGGACTTTCCGTAGTTACTAAGGGCTGTTAATAAAGAGAAAAAAATACATTGTGAAATGGTAAGTTACTTAGGTAAAGTACCTATTCTGACTATGATCCACCATATTTCCGCTATTATGTGACTTCCGTGATGCCCAACGCATGCAACTTGCAAGGCCATTCGTCGGGAATCGCGATGCTTGGCTCGTAAGAAATAGGTAGATAGTCAAAACACCAAATAAACCCGAAATACGATTCCTAACAGAAATATAATCGTATTATACTTAGTTAAAAATATTGTAAACAAAGTTTTAATTTCAATTATTTGTATTATTATAACTTAAAATATTTTAATTACAAAAGACAAGTATAGTTTATGTAAGTAGGTACTTGGGTAGTGAAGTAAATTTCAACTAAGTTTTGTAATAAAGTACTTAGGTATATTACTTCTGTAGTTAAATTATTACTTAATTATTTTTTCGCTATAAGTACCTATCTAAAAAAAAATTAAATAAATTCACCTTTCATTATCCTTCGGTAACTTAAAATTAAAAGTGATATATCTGAATCCTTTTGTTTGCTCATTAAGCATCCATCCCCGCAACAATTATAGTAGGAACGACGTTTTGCCATTATAATTTATAATGACGAGTATTTCAATAAGTATTTACAAAAAACTATTTACGTAAACAGCGTTAAAAAACTTTAACATTCAATCGCCTAGAACGCGCTAGCCCCGACTGCGTTCTACCCCGGGGGCGACTCGCGATTGTAGGTAATTATTTCACGCAGGTAGAGTGACAGAGGCCTGACTCGGAACAGACTGGAACACGGGCTGCTGCCACCTGCAGTCGGTTTCGGAATCATGACTGCAGGGACATGACGCCACGACATGTCGCAGCGACATGTCGCGGCGACACGTCGCCTGCTGCAGTCGGCTACGGAATTGTACCTTTAGGTATTATTTAAAGCAAAAAGTAGTCTTCCATATCCGAGACGTGTGCTTGACCAGAGAAACACGAGACTACTGATTTATCTGAATTTTAAGATATGTGTGAGGCAGCTTGCCGGAATTCAAATTATGAATTCTGACTCTGGATTCAGAGAGGCATTCCGGATGTGTGAGTCCAGCCTATGCCATCTACTAGACTACCAGTCAATAAACCTCTACCCAGCTCACACCAAAATATATACACCGTTCCACTGCTCCTCGCATCGATCATCTCCCTCGCACATCTCTGGTGACGCACTAGCATAATTCAGTACCTGGGTGGAAAACGCGGCCTAATAACTCCCTTAACCATATTTTGCTCATTTAGTAAAATAGGTGATTGGAATTGTCTACAGAGCA
Organism: Parnassius orleans; assembly: GCA_029286625.1. Lineage (NCBI taxonomy): Eukaryota > Metazoa > Arthropoda > Insecta > Lepidoptera > Papilionidae > Parnassius > Parnassius orleans. Next base: position 4,471,756 of record JAGSMP010000019.1, read on the forward strand.
ATAAAACTGAGTTAATTTGCTACCGATCATCGGGGTCAGGATAAAAGACCTTGTCTTAGTAAAAAAAAACTACGATAATATGGCAAAATCATTTTATTTACTTATCGGATTTATCCAATATTTCGCGCCGTATAAAAGGTCATATTTATCTATTTGGAAACACATTATTAACATAACAAATTAGGTACCTACATTAAATATTAAAGAATCATGTTATCAGTTTGGCATACCGTTTGATATGGCAAATTGTAATAAGTTACAATAATAATTTGATTTCATTATAATATTACCACTGTTATACTTTATTGCTGCTATTACGTTCCATTGTTATCTTTTATGGCATTAATGGTATCAGCGACGGATAGGAGGGAACGTCACTGTTCTATTAATAGGTCACTTGTTCCGTACAGTCGTCATTTATGTCATTGAAAGGCAACAATAACAATTTCTGCGTCCCCTTTCTTAACTTCACCTGTATCCCGAGACAATAAAAAACGCGTCCTTGGCTTCATTGTTGATTTTTGCGCGCCAAGTGAGTGCCGAAATCGGCGCACGCGGTGAACGGTGATGCGCGGGAAACGAAGCGTCATTCAGTCGCTCGTAGTCGGTAGGTGCGCGCGTACGCCACGCCGGCTTACAGCTTATAGGTTAGAATTGGCGCGGTTTTGCCCGCCAGGTGCTATCGCCGCCCCCGCTCTAACATAGCGTACCCTTTGCAGGCTTCTCTTTCGCTCTGTACCTGCACAACAGCTGTTTTCTCCCGGGAGATTAGTCAGATGTTTCTCGCGAACCAGTCGTTGCTCACCTGACACATTATACGGATATCATGGCGGCAGGAGGTCGTACACCGAAGCAGAGGAGGTTTGAGATGTCATCAGGAATGGGTCTGCGAGACGTGAATTCATCAAGAAGGAGGCGCGGAAGTTGCAAGTGTCTCTTTGGAGCGCCGGACAGAGACGAAACACGGCGTCTCATGGCAGAACAATACGCGAGGGAACGTAAGCGTTTCATTAGAAGATTTAACTTCGACGTTGAAACGGAATGTTCGTATAAAGGGTCGAAATTGGATTCACCTGTTAAATTTTCCGAGGGGGATAAAGAGAATTCTAGGACAGCAACTGAAGCGCTATCGTGTGTCGGGAATACGGATTTGAGGGTTTTGGGGTCGCCATCGAGGCGTAGCAGCGGCAGTGCGGGCAGCTCGCCCCGGACGCCGCGCACACCGCGAACTCCGCGTGCCTCTCGCACCCCGCGGACTCCGCGTACGCCCGCTTCTAGAAGACAGCTGCAGATGACAGGTCAGTATAGCACATAAAAATATCCACTAAATGTTTGGTTAAAATTTGCTCCGTAATAGTAACTGATATTCGAAGTTTTTTTTTATTGGAATTAGAATTTACAACATGTTTCATTGTTACATTTACATAACATAGGTTGTAGCACGAATGGGTCGGCTCGACCGGGGAAGGACCACGCTGTCACGGAATACCAGCGTAAAATAGCAGCTTAATGCTGCTGTGTTTCGTATGGTGAGTGTAGAGAACCGGAGACCCTTTTTACTGGAAACGAGGCATTCCATCGTAGTCCTCAAGGGTGACAACGCATTTGCATTTTGATTCTTAATCGAAGATAAATATAGATGTCTATGGGCCACTGCATCCACTTACCATCACGTGGACTGTGTGCTCGTTTATCACTCCATTCTAGAAAAAAAACAGTCTACCTGTAACAATATCACTCTGAAAAATATGCCGTACAAGCAAAGTTTTTCTGAGGCTACTGAGTTTGTACGTTTAGGAGTATAGGAGTAATAATATTATATTATTCTTTGGTTTAAATGTCGCTATTACCTGTATTATCTATGGTGTAACTGCAAGAAAATAATTAGTAACATAGCGCAATTAATATATTTTACTCCATTCAGGAATATCCATGGAAAAACATACATTAATCCTCCTTTGACCTAATAAACTATTAGCCTTATATTCACAGCAAGAAATTTACATAAGTAATAATATCTAACCTAATACTTACGTAGTTTATCAATAAAGATATTGTAAAGGTACAGTTTTACAATTTAAAATACTTCAAGGTTAAGCCCAATGAGAGGAAAGACTACTTTTTCTGTTTAATTTATTCATGCATAATCATTTTCCTTAAGAATATAGGGCTAAAACCGTTCAGCCATTCCCCAAGCAGACGCGAAAAAATGTTTTCTAATTTTAAATATAAGTAAATATACATAGTCGACGTGTAGTGGTGAAGTAAAAAGATCCACTACCATCTACCACAAATCTCCCATGGGTGTCGTAAGAGACGACAGAGGAAAATGAAACGGGAGATGGACAGTGGCTTCTTCCTGATAACAGCTAAATAAGCAAAATAATAAAAAACTGCGGTGCCAACTTACTTGCTAAGTGTAGCGATTATAGCATATCCTCCCTATGAGCCAATCTGTGGATAAGGCCTGTGTTCAGAAGTGGACTTTTGTTTGGCTGTAATGCCTGGAATGCGATAGAGGAACTTACATAGTAAAAATATTTATTTTTTATCGCGACCTCTCTACAATATTGTCTGTAAAATTTAAGGAAAGCGAAATAAAAAAGTTGAACATAAATTGGTCGTATAAAAAACTAGTTTTTAATTTATACATGCATTTCCCTGAGCGAAGGATGACCTTTTAGTAATGTATTTATACGTGGTAAAAATAACTACAAAATTGCAAGTTTGAAAAGCATGTCCGTAATACGAAAATATCAAGTAGTAATTAGCATAATAACAAAAAAATCTAAATTAATAACAAGGGACAGCTCCAAATATAATTTATATATTGTATTTACATGGGCTACCAATACAAAGAGGACATCATTAGTCATGGTACAATGGCGGATGAGGGGCGTGATCAGTTTACTATACTCGTAGATACTCGTATTAGTTTCTGAGTATTGATTAACTGCCCTGCGGGGCTTGCACATGAGTAAAGTAAGCCAAGTTGACTTTCTACAATCGTCAATGCAAATAGAAAACTATAAAAATGGATGAAATCAACGATAAGTCACATTAATGTCATGTGACTTAACATTGAGCATTCCCACTATTTCTTATACTTTTCTATAAGTACGCGTTAACAACAATAATTACAAAAAGTCAACTTGGTTAACCCCGCTGATTTCATCTCTAAAAGCCACCATACATTTTAGAGATCAAATACCTTACATACCTATGAGGTAGGTACGTAATGAATCGTGTCTGGCCGGGCTATGAAATTTCTTCTTCTAAACCTTTTTATAGGTAGAAAAACACTGGCTGAAAACATTAAAAAGCTTTACATTATGTTTCCAAAAGTTTTAATATTTTATTTAGGAAGCAACGTTACATATTTATCCATTTAAAAAATAAATCTCATTTTGATTAAAATATTGCCTTGAACATTCTAACGTATATGAGTAAACCTAAGGCGGCTCGGCTCAGCGAGGAGGGCTTTGCTCTGAGTTTCTCAGCGTGATAGTATATTCGTAATACAGATATCCGCAGTAAAACCAGAATAATCGACAGACTCCAGCGGATCATTAAGCTGAAGTGGCATTGGACCGGCCAGGGATATGTTCAGTGTGGACTTGTGAAGGACTGCTTCATTATTTCATATGTTCATCAATAATGTTTTGATCAATTAAAAGAACGGAAGAAGTCTTCCTAAATTTCTAATGCACGGATTTGTATATTTGATATTCAATCCATGGCTTCCTAAAACCAATGGTTCTCGGGGTCATCGTCCGGTTGCGTCATCTATGGTCCAACACCATTACTTTTTTGTTCTACCTCTCTAAAGCAACGCTATCTCATTTTGTGCTTGGTCACACCTTTATTGTTTCATTTACAACTTTATTACTTGGTTATAAGAACTATATTGTACTTTAATAGAATGCACTTGTAATTTTGTACTAATAGAATAATATCCTAGGGCATCCATGTATTATGTCTTATCTGGATTTGTCCTATTTTAATAAACAATTGTAATATTGCCAACTTAAGTCTTTTAATCCCGAACGGTTTAGGAATATTTGAAAATTGCAATGTTTGATCATGATTCGCAAAATATTTAATAGTGACGAAAGCTCGCTCAATTATAGGGACAAAGACAGACAACCGCTTCTCGCTTTTCGGTATTTGATCAAACGAGTTAATTTTTGGTGTCGTAAAGATGTTTAACAAACGTAATTTCAATTCATTTGTCAAATGTCTTTCATTCGCTCTTTATTTCATTGAATTGGAAAAGTTTGTTCCGTAGAGTCGAAACAAAAAATTGAGATATGCATAAACACTAGAGTCGGTAGTGGATTTTAGCTCAATGCTGTGGAGAAACAGAAACAGAAGAAAAGAAAAAAAAAAGAAAGAAGAAACTAATTTTATAGTCACTTGATCGTCTTATCTAAAAGAGCATAATTAAAAAAACCTTCAATCCGAATTTGGATATTATTTACAATATAGTGTCAATTAATACAGTCTTTGTCTACTCCGTAGTATTTCGTAGTAACATTTGGAAGTGATGATGACCGGACCGGAAGACCAAATATAAATATTTCCACGTTGTGAGGATCCTAGAGTACTTAAATCCCCAGAAAGAGGATTTTAGATGCGTTCGTACGTCGTGAAATTTTCCTATTACATATTTGAAATGTAAAAGTTGAGATTGACTTCAAAATAATGTCATTCGACGTTCAGTTGCATAGTTTTTAATAACAATCGAACTTACAAAGTTACCAATTAAGCCGATAATGAAAACACTCATTTTCATAGTCTCGAGAGCAATTTCATCTGTGCGATTAAAATTCCGTTTTCCTCGGCAATTCCGTTGTTAATATTTAAGCATGGATGCACTAACGATGTTAGATGTTTATCGTAATAAAGCAAGGAGAAAAAAATAAAGTCCCATGAATCATTGGCTGCTATTATTACTGACATAACTGTTTCTTATGAAAGGAGTGAGCTAAGTAGATTACATACAGTGATTTATATTGGACTGAACTTTCTTGACCTCTTAAATACGTTTAGAGAGCAGTGGAAGACTTTTTTTTCAATACGCGTTGTATTAAACACTCTGTATAAAAACCTGCCCTGGCTAGGATCTATTAATGTAACATTATTTAGATTTAAAATAATCAAAGACCATTTATTTTATCAATATTTTTTAATTTCCAATTTATTTATTTTTGGATAAAATATATCCCAGATTCTCTCTATCTGTTCGTAAAGTTTCATTACAATCGGTTCAGACATTTCGATGATTAGCCTGGACATACAGACAGACAAAAATTTTAAAAATATATATTCACATGTGTTTTGGCAAATAACCCCCTCAGCTCAATAGAAGGCAGTTATTTCGATATTACAGACAGACACTTCAGTTTTATTTATGTGTATAGATTAAGTGACAAACGTGTTAACTATTTATTTATGTTATTATTTATTTATTTACGCTTCTGATACGAGAACTGTTCAAACTACTAAGGCCCAAGGACATCAGAAACCAACTTTAACCTGTGTTGTCACCTTTGAGGACAAGATGGGATACCTCACAGTTTCTAATTTTAGCTTTCCATAGCTCTCAAGCCGGAACGTAGCACACGCATAGTTACCTACAAATTCATAAATAGGTTTGAGAGGTACCTCTATAGGCAGTATCATAGAAACGGACAAGAAAGGAGTCCTACCTAGTTATCTAATTTACCTAGCCTGTGCCGCTCTTACGTTTTTAACTAGAACCCACCACACTATTTTAAAAGATTTCGAGTTTTCTAAAACACTTAGCAGTATCACACACGTTTCGGTTCCGAAGTGATTATTAGTAACAATAACTGGTTTTACTTTAAGCACTGAAAATTTAACGGATGAGTTAATTTGTCGAACGCTATCCAATCGGAAATATATCAAAATTAATAAAATACTGTCTGAGATCATCGAATTTTTCCAATCGTCGAATAAAATTGAAACAATCTATGGGGAAGACCTATGTTCATGACTGCTGTGTTGGTATAGGATAGTGGCAGTGGCAGTCATAAACTTACATTCATTTTTAATGTTTTGTGGTAAGCATTATTTAGTTTAAAGTTATGTGGACCAGAAGGTGTAGCGGCGGTGTAAGAATATCCACTACCCCATATCATCTCGCGGGTGTCGTAAGAGGCGACAGAGAGAAACAAAAAAGGAGATGGGCAGCAGCGTCTTAATAATAACGAATAAAAATAAAAAAACGGCGGTTGCCAAGCGTAGCAAATATGGCAAATATCCCATCTATGGGGGAGACCTATGTTCAGCAGTGGACTTTAATAGGCTGTAACGGTAACGGTCCTATCAAAATTGATCATTAGATTATTTAATTCTATACTTAAAAGGTTCCCTAAAGGTTTTTATTTGTTAATAATATAAATTGTAGATTGGCTCTAATTTAAAAAAAAATAACGAAAATAATGCTCGTAATATAAATATCGAATCAATTGTGCCCGATCTAAATCGATAGCAAATATTTATTGACGGCGATAACGGGTACCAGGTTAAATTTCTATCCCAACACGGTGATAATGATTAAATATGTCTAGTGTTTGCAAGGGAGTGCCTACTTGACCTAAATCACCTTTGAAAATTTGTGGAACGATGCAGTGTGCTCGAGTACATATTAAAAAAATTGTATGTTTAAGGAAAGTGTCCGCCGTTCTGTTTCAATGTGAGTGCCGGACCAATTTTTTTTTGTTAATTTGACACACATGCATTTTTTTTTTCGCCAGAAAGTACACTCCGACCTAAGTATATTATCCATTTACAACAGACTTTAGAATTGTGCTTATTCTGTGTAACACGAGAAGTCTTATTACAATCGTAGTCCGTTATTTGATACAAATACGATTTATCCTTTTCTTACAAAATAAACTTTGTGCTAGCACATTCTGGTTTGCTCACTATATTTTTGTTCGCCACCGAGCACGCGGTAAGTCAGCAATTAAAAATGCAATGGAAAATTTAGTTGGTGCCAGAGGGGTTCGAACCCGGTTGACTCACGTTTACGGCGCTTAGCCCCTGAGTTACCGCTGCTCCTACATACATAATGAATAAAGTCCTTCAGACCGAGTTTCGGTCACGGCGGCCAGTCTCAACAGAGACTATTCTCTTCTATTCTCATCTGCGCAGGACAGGATCATAGTGACCGAGTGTTGCGCAAGCATAAGTGCACTCTCTACCCTCACTCTAATAGTCCGATGGGACGGTAATCCGACACGACCGGAGAGAGATCAGGCGAATGACCAACGGCTTTACGTGCTTTCCGAGGCACGGGGGAGAGACACCGCCGACTTCCTGACACCGGGCTGCTACTGAGAATTACATATCAGTAAAAGCCAATAACTGATTTTGGCTCGCCTCGGGATTCGAATCCGGGACCTCATGATTAGCAATGCGTTTACGAACACTAGACCAACGAGGCAGTTAACATACATACAAGTAGTAAAATAAATTAATAGCTATGTATAACTCGGTATATCGTTGTTGAATTGTTTTCAAGTAAATTACCTAAACATGTTTTTAATACTTGATACCCTGACGTCAACTGTCCTAAGCGTTGGGATGACCACACCTTATGACTTCACAACGGTCACTGGTCATTGCTCATACTCATGAGTCACAAAATTACATAGTCTTTTTCAACAGGATTGAACCTGTAACTCATTTAAAAAAAAACTATTATGTAATACATTCCGATTTTCTTATATTGGTCCGTATCTTTTTATAAATAAGGTTGATAGTCGCTGAAATGATTTTGTAGGTTTGCAAGTGATGTTCATTCTTTTATAGAAAGCTTTAATTGTTAACCGAATGAAACTTTTTATACGTGGTAGAGCCATGCTGCAGCTATAGTTGTAGCACGAATGGGTCGGCTCGACCGGGGAAGGGCCACGCTCTCACAGAATACCAGCGTAAAATAGCAGCTTAATGCTGCTGTGTTTCGTATGGTGAGTGTAGAGAACCGGATACCATTTTTACTGGAAAAAAGGCATTCCATCTTATTCCTCACGGGTGACAACGCATCTACATTTTGATTCTTTATTGAGGATAGATGTAGATGTCTATGGGTCACAGCAACCACTTACCATCAGGTGGACTGTGTGCTCGTTTGTCACCCTATCCTATAAAAAAAACCGGTTTAATTCTGGTTAAGTTAAACTTACTTAGACACATCCTAGTGTCAGCACTGACCTCTGAGGGACCCTGCTGGAAATTTGTAAAATAAATTGTTAATACTTTCTTAAGATATTAATTTCTATTAATAAAATACATGAAAATAAGAATTATTTCTAATAATTAATTTAAAAAGTAAAATTACAATGTATTCACTCTACAGCTGGGCACAGGCTCCCTGGAGCAGCTCGGCGGGATAATTGCTCCAGATCCAGAACTCATTCACGTGCAATTCGAACTCCAATGCGCGTTGGTCATCTACTTAAGTCTTTTTTAAGTCAAAACTACTTTATTCTTTTACAATTATTATTCTCTTTGTTCTTTTTCACCAGCCTGTATGAGTCCACTAATAGACATGGGCCTCACTCATTGTAGGGAGAATTTGCCTTATTACAATTTTGTTTATATTATTTAGCGTAGCAGGGGCGGGTCGCTAGTAATAAATACAATCCGTAAAAATAGTTATAAGTAGTTACCAAATTTATATATTGCTATATTTATAAAGTGATAAAATATGTTTTCTCAAAATTTCACCGAGTATTTCACCATAGTTTATATTTATAATATTATTGTCCTTCAAACCGAATTTGGTCATGGTGACCAGTCTCAACGGGACGGGATTAGAATACCCGAGCGCACTCTCTATTCCCTCACGCCCATAAACCGATTGGGGGGCAATCTGACACGATCGGGGAGAGTAGGCGCAAGACCAACGGCTTTACGTGCTTTCCGAGACACGGGTGCGAAATACCGCAAACTTCCTGACTCCAGGCTCCTACTGAGAATATATTCACAGGAAAACTCAATAACGTTTTTATTCACTCTATCATTGGGATCGAAACCTGTACCACAAGACCATTAGACCAACATAGCAGTCTCACGGATAGTATTGCATCAGAGCAACAACCTCTTTAGTTCGGTGCCTGGAGCGAACCCTCCATTCGTCCTATATACATATATAGTAGACCGGCTTAATCTACAAAACTTATAGCTTTCAATTGTTTATTTAATTCTTGAGTAAATTTTATATCGAGTGCTTTCTATTGATGTTACATTGAATACAGAACATTATCGCCCCCTCAACATTTCGTCTGTAACGAGAGAACAAAAGAACAATACAAGGAAACCGTCTGTCTGGTGTTTGCTTGGACCCATCTAAAGTTACGAATGCGTATCAGGGAGCGATTAAAAAAAACATCGGTCGTTGCCCTGCCTGAGGGCGGATGAATACAGATAGAATGATTTAATTTCTAATACTGTTATGAGATTCACTATTTTATGTATGCTATATAGTAAAGGTTCTTGTAGTTTAATAGTGAGAGTACTTCATCATTCGCTGTGATTATGCGAGGGACGCGCGCCCTTCATTCAAATTAGACCCTCAGATGTATTCAATATTTCTTTTATTCTATTAGTGTGGCGTTATTTAGATGTAAGATAATCATAGACTTTATTTTATCTATTTTTCGATTTTGCAAAAAAATGTTTTTAAATCTTTTCTGGCATTGCTCTCTATTTGTTCGTCAAGTTTCATCACAATCAATTCAGCCATTCTGAAGACTAGCCCGAACAGATAGACAGATAGGTAGACAATTTTTTTAAATATTGGTTATTTATGCCCTAAGCTTTATAGACGCCTAATAAAAGCGTAATAGAAGCCAGTTATTCCAATATTACAGACAGACACTTCATTTTTATTTATGTTCATATATGTATAGAATACAAATGTGTCTTCCAATAAGAATATTTATTCATAAAATCATAAATACAAATTAGTTTGTCTTCCAAGCCCGAATATATTGTTGTGATTTTTTGTGACCTCTGACACTACAGCTTACCTGTGATGATTTTGGTCACTTACTATCTTGTAGTTGCTTTTTTTTTTGCGCCCAATGCAAGGACACCCTCCGGAAGCGGGGGAGGGAGGTGGTGAATGCTCATCATAGCATACCACGCAGCCGGCTGCGTGGTTATGTGGGACTCACTTTGAAGAAGTGCCTTACCCACTAAACACCACCTGTGGGAACGGCTTTAGCCTGTATGGTATTTCCGCCGAATCGGAAGCGACCCCCCTCAGGGAAGGGGGGCGCAGCCTTGTAGTTGCTGCTCGGTCGTTTGTAAAGGTCCGGTGTGGGCACAGTCATTTTCTGATGCTTTTTGCTTTTAGTCTCGTTAAGTTTGTTAGTTTTTACTAAGGCGTAGGACTACTTTTTTACTTTTTTAAGTCCTTCTAGGCAGGTACCAACCACCTGTTTCTGGCGCCAAATATCAGTGCGTGCACTACTGTACATATTTCTGTGGGAAGTGTATGGAGAGCCACTATAATGAGGGCATCCACGACTTTTTCTGCCACCAGGGCGGCGCCACTAGAAAGTGAGGTATAATATTTGACAGATTTCATAGCGGTGAAGTTAATTTGTTCGGAAAATGTAAATGTTATTGTTATATAATATAGTTACTTTCTGTACTAGCTATATTTCTATTAGCTATATTTTATATTAATAACATGAAAAATAAATAAATCAAACCACTGATATTCATAAAAGTAGAAAAATTAAAAAAAAAAGTTAAAATTGTGCAAAAAATTAAACAGGAAACCACTGACGCATTGTTTTGTGTATTAATAGAATACTCTAGAAACTGATAAACTTATTAAAAAACAACTTCTCAATTAAATTACATTGTGTAATAAAAAACTTTACCTCAGTGTCAACTAGCGACATCTGGTGAGCAGAAAATTATTAACCCTCATTAGAGACCGTGAACTGTGAGGCTTTCCATTTTAGTCCCCAGAAGTGACAACGCTTCTGTTGTAGCCTTTCTAGTTGAAGTTAGCTACAGGTGTCCGTGGACGTTAGTCGCTATATTATATACATTATAAAAAAATTCTAAAGTTTAAACGCTAAACTACGTATGAATTTTATTCTAATGACATTAAATCAAGAGCCGTGGTAGCTCAGGAGCTAAGCGCACGCTGTAAATTTCACAGAACGCGAGCAACCCGGGTTCGATCCCCGCCGGCACCAATGAAATTCTTAATTGCAATTTTAATTCCTAATTTTCCACGTGCTGGGCGGTTAAGGAAAACATCGTGAGGAAATCTGCATGTCTGAGAAATAAAAAAATACTTCGATAACATGTGAAGTTCGCCAACACGCATTGGGGCAGCGCGGCGGACATTTCAATGCCCTAAAACCCTCTCAGAAATGAGAGGAGGCCTGTGTCCAGCAGTGGGACGTAAATAGGCTGTAACTTTAACTAACTTTCAAATCAAGAATAAAAATAAATAACTAACGACTAAACTTTACACATCTATCGATATACATTTAAACATACATATTACAATGTATCCTGAACTATACACGACTTCCCATTTGTATTCAAGACAGAATTTAATGTTCAAATGCTACAGATTACGAGCGATTCGTATGACATTTGATTCGTAAGAGACGCTCGTTCTTGCTCATCATACAAAAAATGTTGAGCCGTGGGACATCTCGATTTGTTTCTTTTTTTATAGAAGAAAAGGTGACGACGCGAACACACTACCTGATGCTAAGTGAATGTGTGTCCAATAGACACTTTTCGGATGCTTTTCGGTTTGGAATTAAAATGTAATGTCACTTAAGAACTAAGATGGAATGCCTCGTTACCAGTAAAAAGGGTCCCTGCTTATCGGCTCGTTCGGGGTAGGACCACGCTCTCACAGAATACCAGCGTAAAATAGGAGCTTAATGCTGCTGTGTTTAGTATGGTGAGTGTAGAGAACCGGAGATCCTTTTTACTGGAAACGAGGCATGTCATCTTAGACCTCAGGGGTGACAACGCATATGCATTTTGATTCTTAATCGAGGATAAATGTAGATGTCTGTGGGCCACAGCATCCACTTATCATCAGGTGGACTGTGTGATATAGTCCTTATGGCAGAATCGCTGGAGGACCTAAGCACTATGCTCAATGACCTCAATAGTGTCTCCCAACGGATAGGTCTCAAGATGAACATGGACAAAACAAAATCATGTTTAATGTCCATGTCACACCTATGCCGGTAGTTGTTGGGATCACTAAGCTCGAAGTTGTTGACGAATATGTTTACCTGGGACAAATAGTCCGACTAGGTAAGTCAACTTCGACCGAGAGGTCAATCGACGGATTCAACTCGGCTGGGCAGCGTTCCGAAGATTACGACCCATCTTCTCGTCAGGCATACCTCAAAACCTCAAAACTAAATTGTACAACCAGTGCGTGTTGCCAGTGATGACATATGGAACTGAGACTTGGTCCTTCACTGCTGGCCGTATGAGGAAGCTCAAGGTCGCTCAGCGAGCTATGGAGAGGGCTATGCTCGGGGTTTCTCTGCGTGATAAACTTAGAAATGAGGATATCCGCAGTAAAACCAGAGTAACCGACATAGCCCATAGGATTAGTAAGCTGAAATGGCAATGGGCGGCCATATAGCTCGAAGAACCGACAACCGATGGGGAAGAAAGGTTCTCGAGTGGCATCCTCGTACCGGCAGGCGAAGTGTAGGCGTCCCCCACTAGATGGGTGACGACCTGGTAAGACATGCAGGAAGTCAATGGATGCAAGTGGCTCGGGACCGTGCTTTGTGGCATTCCGTGGGAAGGCCTATGTTCAGCAGTGGACTTGTGATGGGCTGTAATGATGAATGATGATAAACAATACTTAGTTACCATAGTAAAAAAACTAAAACTAAAAACTTACGCCTCTAACGCTGGCTGCGTTTCCTCGCTGAATGGCTATACTTAGCCTTTGAGCGAGAAAATAACCATCCTGCTTATCACGACAAGTCGCGGATACAGTTCCTTTAGAAACTTCACTGGACCCCACGGACCAATGGTCTTTACTGTAAATGGCACAAATATGTATTCATCTCTCAGGGACTCATATTTGCTCCACTTACTTAGTTCAGTTGCCTCTGATGCTGCCCTGGATCTAAACGAGGTATACTCTAACACTAGGGTCTTCCAAGGGACCAAAATCTTACCATCTCCTGCCATCGTCACTAAATACATGTATTTCACAAGGCTCTTAAACCGAGGGAACATTTATAGACAAAATATTTTCAGATCGTTTAGAGAACTGTGACAGGACAACCTACTCGTCTACCTTCACTTTTCTTACACGAATGTCCGTGGAGCCCAAAATCGTCGAATTAACTTATTAGTTTTTATTTTACTATTTCAACTTTATTGTGACGGTTTCAAAACTAACTAAGCTGTTCATTGAGTTTAAGTACTGTGCGTAGTACATATATATCGATGAAGTTGTTATATTTGTTTTTACTAGCTGTACCAGGCCACGCGTTACCGTGGCTCAAAAAGTATAATACAAAAACGTTGTGTTAAAATTTGAAAGCAATCTTGTAAAGAACCTTTCAACAAATGATAGGTTCATTTGTTAAAAGTCAATTGAAAAAGGCCTTAGTGAATGTTACTTTCACAAACTAACTCACATTGTAAGAAAATTAAATCATTGAAAATAATTCGCGTAAATATAAGAAATCATTAAAATTAAATCACTTTTACTTATCTACTTCACATTTAAGTTTAATCTCAGACAATCAGTGATCGATCTATTTTTTAGAAAAAGAAAAAGTATTTTAATCTTTATTACAAGCCAGTGTTAATAATTAAAATAAAAGAAGTATTTTGATGCGTCAATATACTGCAACTAAAATTATATCAGTAATTTTTAATCAGTCCGTACCGTATAAACAAAACACACACAATCCATAATATAGATACGCCGTGAAAGTATATCACAAGAAATGTTGACAATGAAAGCTCAAGCCTTAAAAACAGAGTAGCGGTTAGTCGTTTAAAATGCCTTTGCTACCCGGTCCGGAACGAGGCAGCGCCCGTGACGAGTTGGGCTCACCACTGTGTCCTATGGGATAATAATTTACTGTCCGGGTGAATGATTCTATAGCCTGCGTTGTTGCTAAGCGAAGTTGGCTTGGAAAGTTATTTTAGTTTTGTAGTTTTTCTGTTGTTTAAAACCTTGCTTCTTATATTACGCTTGTGTTACGCAGGAGGTAGCGACAATTCGCGAATGGTTTTACTTGCGGTTTGGGGTTTTACAGACTACATAATATATCTATACCTTAATACGATTTGAAATAAAAATCACATTCGTTGTTTACTTTTACCACTGGTTCGGAATAAACCTTTGTCCAAGCAAGAGCCAGCAAATTTTTTTTTAAAGTAGCCTTCTACAATTAAATAACTTGTACAATTAATTACAAAAATAATTAAAGAAACTGCTTGGCAGTGATTACCTCATTCCCGGGTTTTTTAATATTAATTAACTAACTTTTTAATTAACTTTTTTATAGTCTTTGTTTATTATACAATTTAATCTTGTTGATAGATAGGTCTTGTGATTCTGGAACTTTTTGAAAGCTTTAGATTGCCCCATGAATAAATTACTGACTTTGTGGAGTCGTGTAATTATATAACTATGTAATCGATAATTAAATCTATTCAGAGCCGGTTTTTATTCTTCAGATAAAATTTATTCATAGGATAAAATACATTTTAAAGAAAATAAAAATTACAGTTTACGTTACACCGTTACAGTCTATTATAGTCCACTGCTGAACATAGGCCTCCCCCATAGATTGTCTCATAGGGGGGATATTTGCCATAGTTGCCACGCTTAGCAAGCGAGTTCCTGATTAGTTTCCCTCTGTCGCCTCTTACGGCACCCATAAATTAAGTTGTTTGAATAAAATAGTTCAATTGTTTCACCAATATATTTTTTTTCGATGCCTAACTTTTAAATGACGATTGAAAATCAGCCATTATTCGTTCATTTTGTATCTGACGTCTACAGCACGGCTAGCATGGGCTGGGGACAAAAAATTTATCCCCCGATTATATCCACTGACAAGAGAAAAAATTATCTTGTCCTTATGCCAAAGCACAGCAACGGGGAGAAGTATATCCCCGTTTGACATAACGAGTAGACATATATCCTAATATCCCCGTCCGTAGTATGGAGCCAAATGAAAGATAAAAAATTATGCTTTTTTGACATTTGAAAGGAACAATTTTATCCTAGTTCATTGGACGTGGGCTTAAGTTTATATTCATACAAAAAATCTATCTAAGTCTAAGTCTATCTCCCATTTTATCTACTGTGGATATTATATCCACCGGTGTGCCCATGCTCGAAGTGTGGATAAAACTAAGCGAGGGGATAAACATTTTCTCCTTTCCCCGGGGATAAAATTGTCTCCTGCCCATGCTAGACCTGCAGCTGTTTGAAGACCTTTTCATGCATAACGTGAAAGGTTACCAAATCCCTAGGCCGGATGGTATTCCCAGTAATACTTCTGGTATGCTGCATAATAAGATTGGAGCGTTGTACTTTCGATTTAATATACCGCCAGCTATCGGTCGCCAGAACATCGTTAGCTAGTATGGTGCAACGCGAGTATTTGATTTGACATTTGGAGAAGTATTTGCACTTCCCTTAACCCCAGAACTATCAGCTAGTAACATGCACAAAAATTATCATTTATGAAATAATATTGTGTCGACTATTAACTAATATTGTGCCATTTCGTCCCGTGTAGGGTTGCCATCTCCTAAAATGAAAAAGCCGGACTCGGCGCTCCAAAAAGCCGGACTTTTGGCCGTAAAAGCCGTACAGTAATTTTTAGAAAGCCAAACAAGCGCGGCGGGGCGGGGCGGGGGCCCCACTCCCGCGTCGCGCGCACCGCACCGCTCTTCGCCGCCCGCGCCGTAGCCATGTTTAATATAGTATTGGCTGGTAATAATGTATATGGATAGATAAATTCGGCATTGCTTCGCTCATTCTGCAAGCGATGCGTGCAACGCGTTACACTAACAAAAAGCTTAACAAAATCCGGACAGGCCGGACATATAAAAATTTGGCCGGACACAACCCGAAAAAGCCAAACATGTCCGGCTAAAGCCGGACAGATGGCAACCCTAGTCCCGTGGGTGTCGTAAGAGGCGACAGAGAAATTAAAACAACATGGGCAGCAGTATCTTTCTGACGATAACAACGCAAAATAATAAAAAACTTGCGTGAGTGTCGTGGAACACTCGGTTGGAACGAAGTTCCTTTCATAGTATATTATTATTGATAAACGTATAATATTATTGATTAACAAATACAAATAAATGAATTACTAGCTTCTATTAAAATGAAGCGTCATTTAAAATAATATTTCTTTCATGGCAAAATAAGAAAAAGTGCGAGGGAGATGGATATTATTATTATTCCATCTCGCTCACACTATACAAAGCGGGTCGTGACGGAAAAATCTTACACTTTTTCTCGCCTAGCCCCCATCCGTCAAATTCGTACCGTGCGATAAGGAACTTCGTTCCAAAAAATCTGCGCTTGCCAACAGTGCCAAGCGTGGCGACTATGGCAAAATCCTCACGATGAGGCAATTTATGGGAGAGGCCCATGTTCAGCAGTGAACTTTTATAGGCTGTAATGGATGTAATGGATTGTGTCGGCTGAAACTGAGGATTCGAACTTGTCGTGACACAGCAGTCAGGTACTCCAACCGCTGAGTCACACGATCGCCAACATCATAAATTAATGTTGGAAAGTGTGGCTGGCATTCCTCAAATAACGGCACGTCTCGAAATATTCTAATTTTAAAGAGCTGATCATTGCCCGCGGGCCGAAATCGAGCCAGACGCACGGGAGTTTAGTGATGTTCGGATTTATATCGATAGTTGAAATTATACTTTAAATTATTCAGCGTATTCAAATACTACCGTTTCTTCACCGACAAAATCTAAATTGTGGGTGAAACGATACCACTATACCGATACATCAATCGATGTATCCGTAACGTCGATATAATATATTTATTATATTCAGTCATTGCCGATAACTGTCAGCAAATATTTCATTTTAAAAAGCGTTTGTTTTTGTTATTTACGTAATGAGAAAAGACATGCAAATTTATAATATAGTATAAATATTTGTGACAAATCGGTATCAATACTTCAGAACAGCAATATTTTCAACAGTAGGCCTTCTAGATTCCTCTGCTTTCTTCGTTCATTTTACAATTTGAATGAATATTTTCCTGATTTCATGTTGCAGTTTTATCGGCATTACCGATTATTTTTTATCGGTATCACATCGACAAAATAATCACCACTAAGAATTGCATTGGTGCTCGGATCGCACCCGAGTTTCTCGCGTTTGCGGTATTTTCCGAACTAGTGCTAAAAGTAAAAATGACCTTCAATGTGAATTATTTATAAATCTATATTGAATATTCTATTCTATTCGCACACCTATATTTAATACGAGGGTGGATTGAAAAGTACTCGGCCTAACACAGATCCATTCAATTCTAAAAATCAAATCTACCCACATTATTTAGTTCAGTTCAGACTAGTTCATTGTGTGAAGTTCGAAACGTGTGCGATAATTAGTTGTGATTTTATAAATTTATTAACAAAGTAATCGGACATAATTTCCGCGAATGAAGCAAATCGAGCAGCGTGCCGTCATTAAGTACCTCCATAAGAAGGGACTATCATCAAAAGCCATCCATGACGACATGGTCAGTACATTAGGCGATTGTGCTCTGTCATATTCAGCCGTCAAAAATGGATAGCAGAATTTAAGCGTGGTAGAGAGTGTGAAAGATGAACCCCGCTCTGAAGGCCTTCGACGTCAACTACTGACGAAAATATTAAAAAGTACTTGATTTAATAATGGGAGACCGCAGATTAAAAATTAGAGATAGCCGAGATTATAGGCATCTCTTATGAACGAACTCAAAACATCATTGTCAACGAGTTGGGTTTCCACAAGGTGTCTGCGAGTGGGTTCCGCGACTGCTTTCAGTTGAACAAAAAGGACGCGATTGACTATTTCACGCGACTGTTTGGAGTTATTTGAAGCCGATGCAGATGATTTTTAATCGTTTTGTTACTATGGACGAAACATGGGTTCATTACTGTACACCGGAAACAAAACAACAATCAAAACAGTGGAGAAGACCTGGTTCACCACCCCTAAAAGGCTAAGTCGATTTTGTCGGCAAATAAGGTGATGGCTTCAGTATTCTGGGACTCGAAAGGTGTGATTATGATTGATTATCTTGAAAGGGTCAGACTATAAACTCTGATTACTACTGCACCTTACTACGTCGTTTACGAGAGGAAATAAAAGAAAACGTCGAGGAATGCTCAGAAGAAAAGTCCTGTTTCATCAAGATAACGCCCGTGTTCACACGTCAGTACAGTCAATGGCTGAAATTCACAACTGTGGCTTTGAACTGTTACCGCATCCGCCGTATTCACCTGATCTGGCACCATCAGACTTCTTTCTGTTCCCTAACCTAAAAAAGCACTTGGGAGGTCAAAGATTTTCGACAAACGACGAGGTCAAAGCAGCTGTAGACGCATATTTTGACTCTAAGGAAGAATCATTTTTTTCAACGGTCTAAATGCTTGGAAGGGGAGGTGGCAAAAGTGTATTGAACTTGATGGTGATTATGTAGAAAAATAAAATATAACTGATTTAGTATGTGTTTATTTTCTTGGTTAGGCCGAGTACTTTTCAATCCACCCTCGTATTATAGTAACTCTCATGAGCTACAACTTTCTCTCAAAATAAGATGTTTCTTATTTTTTCTTTACCCGCCAAAAAGTTATTTACATTAACAACACTACTCACATTCCCCTATCAGTGGCCAGACGGTAATTCGTCACGAAAACGAAAAGTTTATTGATGAGGGATCTTCCCACTCACGCTATATTTAAACGACTTAGGTAGACTTCTGTAATCGGAGGCGCAGATACTGAAGCCTTTGAAACCTCGCCTTGTGAGTTTGAAATTATTTGAGGCCATTATTGCCATCATCCTGATCACCCTGCAAAGCTTCACTGCTTTTATTTGTTTCTCGTTTCGTTCGCCACGCTTGGTAGTTGTGGTTTTGTATAAAAAAAACATTGTATTGCTTGTTTAAGAACTTTATATACACATAATAGTTATGTACTATCCGAGCCGTCAAAAGTTGAATTTGCGATTGCAGAATTAGATTAGTGTTTAAGAAGTTTATCACTCAGTCCCATAAATTAATCTTTTTTTTTAATTTTCGGGCATTTCCTTAAGTCAGTCGTTACAACATAACATCTTTTTTATTCGATGAAAAATCAGATGAAAGGCATGTAAATAAGGAAAAAATACATGGTGACGACTTTTATATAAGAAGGGGCTAACGAGCATGCGGCTCACCTTTTGGTAAGTGACTGTCACAGCCCATGAACTACTGCAACACCAGAGCAATTGCAAATCCGTTGCCGGCCTAATAAAAATTGAGTCGGCTGTTTTCTTGAAGGTCCCTAAGTTAAATCGGTCGGAAAAAATAGCTGGTGGTAGCCGATTTCACAAAGAAATTCTGTGAGGAAGAAAATGTGCTGCCATCTTTACGATAGTCAAAATTGCGCAGTGCGAGTGCGACTATGATACAGTATGAAATAAGTAAATTTGTGTCTTTTACTTAAATGACAAAGAAATTGTAATTAAATTAAATTTATATTTAGCTACAAGATCACAGTTCAATACGTTTTTTTCTAAACGAACATTTTTTGAAAAAAAAAACGAACTTACAGTCTACCTGATATAGGTGGCAACTGCAGTCCGTGGACACCTGCAACCAAATTCAAACAAAGGCCTCACCTTTGAGAACAAAAATGGAATGCCTTGCAGCTTGCATTTGCCAACCCTACCAATATAATATACACTATATTTTTTATGTTCTTTAAAATAAAATATTAATTTGAAACATACTATATTATGTTTTTCTAAGAAGTTAGGTTAAATCATCAAAAATAGTAGTAGTATATTTTGATGTAAAAAAGTTGACAACCCTAGCCACACTAATTGTAGTGGATTTCACATGCTAATGCAATGTGCGACTTCACATGCGAGTGCAATTTTTTTTAATATACCGCTTACATTCAGCTTATGGAATCTAACTCATCTTGCTCACGTACTATAAAATTTAAGGCCCCCTAAATTACCAAGACTGTAAGAAATATATCTTCATCTATATACATCAGTGGTATCGCCCGCAGTAAAGTTGCACTGAGTGACGTCCTGTAATTCATTACTCTTCGCTCACTGATGCGTTGTCAAGGGCTTAATAGCGACTTTTTAAATCAATTGTTTTAGTTACAAACTGGTTTGTTCTGGAATTACTGAAGCAAAAAATACACACGTTCTTTATAATTCAAAACTAG
Organism: Parnassius orleans; assembly: GCA_029286625.1. NCBI lineage: Eukaryota > Metazoa > Arthropoda > Insecta > Lepidoptera > Papilionidae > Parnassius > Parnassius orleans. The sequence continues at coordinate 4,492,264 of JAGSMP010000019.1, forward strand.
TAAATATATAAATCTATACATTTAAACAAAATTGAAGTGTCTGTCTGTAGTATTGAAATAACTGGCATTTTAATAATAAGACTTAAATAATCATTTTTTAAATTTTTGTCTGTCTGTCTGTACGTGCCATTCTTCGGAATGGCTGAACGGATTGAGATGAATCTTTGCGAGCAGATGGAGCGCAATGCCATGAGGGATCAAAGCTATATTTTTTTCTTTCAATTTTAAAACGTTACCCCACACTAGGATTTTCTCCTGTATCGTGGAGGCAGTTTACAAACATAAATTACACAAAGACAAACATTCAGACCCGGAACAATTATTTGTAGGCCATACAAATACTTGTTCCGTGCGGATTCGAACCCGCGGCCCCTAGCGCAACAACTCATTGCTAAGCCATTGCGCCACGGAGCCGTCATTATCACGTATTTTATCCGTGTAACTTGACAAATTAAAAAAAAATTGGTAAAATAAATGTCCTTTCATTATTTTAAATGTAAATAACACCACACCAATAAAAAATAATAAAAAACACACAAAACCGGGTAGCTAGTTTTATAATAACGCTAAATGTATCGTTAAGCAGTGAGTGCACCTGCTTGCTAAATCTGTGATCCCAGTTATACGTCTGTTAGTTTCGTTTTCTTTTACTCGACTTTGACAAGTACGACTCAGACAAGACAAGAAGACTAGAAAGTCGTGACTGGGGGATAGGATATTCCTAGGAAAGGATTTTGAAAGAACATCTTGAAAGAACATTTTGAAATTTACTGTCACAAGCAGTTTTTAGTACAGTCGGACCGACACGACTTTCAACAAAAGATCCTTTAGAGAATTTCAACAAAATATCCTTAGAACGTACTTACGATTCCTCTGGTATTGTGAACGTTCATGACCAGCGGTAGTTACTTACTATCAGATTTACCGCATACGCGTTTCGCCCTCTTCTATATAAAACATATTTGGAAGCCGTATAAATGGTGGTACAGTACGGGACTCGAACACTCAACCCTTTTGAATGTCTTTTCATATGATGTTTAAAATTTAAATGATCGAAATATCATGGAATTTTGTAAATTAACCGAGTCTAGTTGCAAAGGAAAAGGGTTCAACGCACGCACGTGCCCTGATAAGTAGTGATTTCTTGTTTAAGACTTATCCGATAACAAGCAATGAGTCAACAGGTCGACACGCTCACGAGTAGCCTATATGACGAACGGCTTTAAAAAATCTGTTAGACTTAAAATAATTTGTTAAACAAAGGTGAATTACTCCCTGTGATAAAACTTTAACGTGATATGATGAATTAATGAATATCAAAAGATATTGTAAATCGACTACATACCAAATATAGGTACGTTTAGTTTGAGCCAGGCAAATGGCGCAAATATGAGTCTTAGACAAATGACTACATGTTTTTGCCATTTGCTGTAGGGACTATTGGTCTGTGGGGTCCAGGTGCGGTGAAGTTCCTAAAGGAACTGTATCCACGACTTGTCGTCGCAGCTAGTGAAAAGGCTGAGTATAGCCCTTTACCGAGGATGCAGCCAGCGTTCATGGCAATATACTGCGGGGAGTAGCACTATTTATGATCATTTTAGTTTTTTTTATTATTATTATTATAAATACTGTATATTTTTTACCAAATATAATAGTATAGTAACGATTCGCACCCGCTTTGTACGGGTGATTTCTGGATCTAAACCATTCAGCGACCCACCCAAACACAAAAAAAATAATGAAATTCTACACTTAAACACAAAAAATTAAAATTTCGTTAAATTTTTTGTGTGTTTAGGAGTTTAGGAGCTTAGTGACAAACACACGTACAGAAGAATTATATATATAAAAGATGACCTGATATAGGCGACAACAATGTATTGATAATTATTTAAACTGTTTTTCATATTATTTAAATTAAATATTCATTTAAATAAAAAGAAAGAAACGCTACTGAAACCATCTGTTGACCAAATTTTGTACGTCCACTGTGGCAATGTTTTTGGTAAAACGACTTCCTGTATACATTTCATCTCGACAACTAGTGCCGAGCAGTTGGTTTTGCCTGCGGTCATTTTTATACTATTGAAAATTCCGTCAATCAAAACTTTCTTTTTGCTTTTGCATCTTACTAACAAGACCGGTTCTTTGAAACTATTTTTGAACGTATTTAAGCTATTACTTTTTACTATTCTTTTTACGTGGTAGAGCCACGCTGCAACTATATTAAGGCACGAATGGGTAGGCTCGACCGGGAAGTACCCACGCTCTCACAGAATGCCAACATAAAATAACAGCTGCTGTGTTTCGTATACGAGTGTAGAGAACCGGAAACCCTTTTCACTGGAAACGAGGTTTTCCATCTTAGTCCTCAGGGGTGAACATCATCTGCATTTTGATTCCTAATCCCATTGACTTATGATTCCATGGGCCACAGCATCCAATTACATCAAGTGGACTGTGTGTTTGTCACTCCTATTCCATAAAAACGATATAATGTCATCACACAGTTTTGTATAGTAAAAGAGTTCGGACAGCAAAACAAACCCGTACTCGATATAGTGAAAAAGAAAGGAGCCACATTGTTTACCAACACGGCGCTGTGACTTCGTAATCCTTGGAATGGCTGCATACCGTTATGCCGGGTGAATAACCCAGCCATACTGGCGTACTACATGACATTGCCGAAAATATTGCATTCCGTATGCTAGTTGAGTATTTTTGGTTTGTTTTGGACACGCACTTTGGAACGTGTTTTTATGAAACTTTTTTTTTTCAACTATTATAAGCCAGTGATTAACTACTATCCCACCTGATGGTAAATGGTGATGCAACCGAAGATGGCAAAGCGCCTTGAAGACATCTACATTATAATCGGATGGAAAGACAGATGTTGACAAATTATTCCACTCCTTTGCTGTACGCATTATGAACGACGAAGCAAACACCTCCACTCCTTTTTTGTTGTATGTTAACAATAAAGGAGCGGAGACCAGCCTAGCGTCTAGTGATCCGATGATGAAATAGAGAGGGAGGAATTCAAGCAATTCCTGCGCACACTGCGGAATGTATCCTGTAAAACACCGAAAGGCTGGCTACTTTGCGCCTGTGCTCGAGACTGGTTAAATTGGTAAATTATCAGAATCGTAGGTATCGTCACTCTTCATTTCTCTGCTTATGTTTGCCATTTTCAATTTTATGCAAATTTATGCGTGTTTTAAACAAAATCTGTTTAAATTGTTATCTCCGATTTCTTATATCCATTAAAATGTCGCGATTAGCAAATCAATGTATAATGAATAATGTAATGTTTTAGAAGTTGTTGATAGTACGTAGATTAAGAGACCTGAACCACATGAGTAAAGAAACCGTACCGCACCTGAACGTCGTCATGAACGTCAATAGACTAGAACAGCTATTAAAATAAGTAGGTAAACCTATTGAAGAGCTGGTAAAATAGATTCTAACTTTTGAAATGTACTAGGCTTGCAGAGGACATCAGGAAATAGTGTATAGTATCGGTTAAAGTGTAGTCGTAAATGTATGTACATTTACGACTACACTTATGTAAGTGTTCAGAAGTTAAGTTCGTATTTTGTATTAAAAGTGCGACAAATTATCTATTACGATGAGAACAAAGTGCCAAATTATCTTATCACCATATTACGCGACCGGTTGTATAACATGTTATACACTTGATTAAGATTAAATTTGCCATTCAGATATGCTTACTTACTTACTTGCTGTGTGGTGGCCGCTTAAGAGAATCTATCGCCCCATAACCTCTAAGAGATAAAATTAGAATGCTATCTTTATACGTCCCACAGCTGGGAACATACATTTTATACGTAGTTGCGCCATGTTGCAGCTATATTATGGCTGTAACACGAGTGGGTCGGCTCGACCGGGGAAGCACGCTCTCACAGAATACCAGCGTAAAATAGCAGCTCAGTGCTGCTGTGTTTCGTATATTGAGTGTAAAGAATCGGTGACCCTTTTACTGGATATGAGACATTACATCTTAGTCCTCAGGGGTGACAACGCATCTGCATCTTGATTCTTATTCGAGAATAGATGTAGATATCTATGAGCCACAGCATCCACTTACCATTAGGTGGACTGTGTGCTCGCGTGTCGCGTATTTAATAAAAAACAGGTGTGTTTGTGAAATAATTCTTTGATAGAATCGGGCGTTACTTTGCGGAAATCCATTATATTATAACGGTTATTATCGTCATATTTGCACTATAATGAACTTTTTTATAATTTTTATCTCGAGGATAAATGATAAAATCGTCACCAAACTAATTTTATTCGACGCTAAATATGAAATCGATCCTATAGGTCAGTGATTTTTAACCGGTGGTCCCTGAAGGCATCCAAAGTGGTAGGTATCATACAATTCTCTCAAATATAGAAGTGTGTACAACATTTTTGGAAATAATGGTCGGTTTGCGAGTACTACCGGTACGGTTTACAATGCAAGGTATTGACTTTACATAAAAATAAGTGGCGCACAATGATGTCACTCATTCATTTTGGTGTGTTTTGTACATAGGACAAGCTTAAAAATCAACCTTATCATAAATTATATTATGTCTAAGAATTGGTCAAATGGTCCCTCATCACTAAAAGCTTAAGTAGACTCGCCTCACGCCCTATTAAATAATAATAAGTAAAAAAAATATGTATATTATTAAATGTAATCACATCATTGTTATTTTAAGAAACGATATGAACCATATAAAATACGGGATTGTTGAATACCTGTGCGTTATAATGATTTTCCCAGACTTTTTAATTGGGCATTGTGGGAGCGGAATCGTATCTTCACTCGTAACTAAATTAGTGTTCGTCACGCACTTGGATTTTTGGTCTTTAAGAACTTGTGTGAGGCTAATAATTCATTTCTAGTTCATGTTGAGCGTGAAATAAGATCAAATTTTCTATTGGCTTTATTTAAAAAAAAACACTACATGATTCATCAGGTCGTCACTTCATCTAGGCGTACGTACGATGTTGTCACTCAGTACCTTTCTTCACCACCGTTTGTCCGTGATCCGTTGGGTTATGTCGAGTAGTGGCGGTGTTAAATTATCATCTACCCCATATCGTCCCGTGTGTATCGTAAGAGGCGACAGAGGAAACAAACCAGGTGATGGGCACCAGCGTCTCCCAAATAACAATTAGAAAATAAACAAACTGCCGTTGCCAACTCGCCCGCTAAGCGTAGCAACTACGACAAACATCCCCAAATTCCTGTGACTAATAATTTGATTTCAAAATCCATAGTTTTCTTCCTCGCACAACTTCCTTGTGGAACCGATTACCACCAGCGATTTTTCCGGACCGATACGACTTAGGGACCTTCAAGAAAAGAGCCTACTCCTTTAAAAGGCCGGCAACGCATCTGCAATTCCCCTGGTGTTGCAGTTGTTCATAGGCGGCGGTAGTCACTAACATCAGGTGAACCGCATGCTCGTTTGCCCCTGTCCTATAAAAAAATCTGATACATAAAATGAATATTTGTTTATTTATCGACTTCTATACTTTACCATACCATTTATCCGATTACGATGGAACTTTTGTAAGGTGTAAAAAAAATATTTGTTTTCTAGTTCGTCTTCTATGCGTTCCCTTTCCCTTCATCCGATAACATTAAAGCTTTTAGTGCTTGTTCACGTTAACTCGCGGGCGCGGTGGCGAGGGCGGTCAGGAAATATCAAACACATAGCCATTATACCTATGCAAGTGTTCACGTAGAAAACGCAGGTGCGATGGAAGTAGCGGGCAAGCTGGCGACTTAGTCAGTTGATGTGCGCGCTCCAGCGGAGGTTTCCGTCAAACAGAAGGCACGCATGCTGAGCATAGCTAGTATTGAATAAAATCTCTAATATCTAAATATCGAGGCACAATCATCAACACTAATAAACAAAAAAAGCTTATATTTTTAAAATGTGCACCAACCATCGCAGAGTTCGACGACTGTAACAAAAGTGCGCTGTAAATTCGGAATTAATAATCTGTGGGACAGCCCTCATTAATTCCCGCGTAACTCGTTATTTGTGGGTTAAAAATCTCACAAGCATGTTTCTCGGAAGGAATGCATCGCGGTCCCTCACATTTGCCTTTGTTCAGTTCGCGGAATCTATTGGTAAAGAGTTCAAAAGACATGAACCTAGCATGTGAAGATGGCTTCCGTTTAATCCATTTTTATATACAAGACTGCCTCGTTAGCCTTATAGTAGTAAATGCGACTGATGATCATGGGAGAGAGAGAGGTTCTTACCCGGTAGAGTCGTCTCATTTTGCTACAGTCATGATATAGCTGCATAGCTGCATCAAAAAATAATAATTAATAGACTTTAAAATTAAAAAATTGCAAAAACCATTTCAATGAAATTGGGGCTGATTTTTATATCGGCAGATAAAAGTTATCCATTTAATAAATTATAACCTGACTGAATATTAAAGTGAAACAATGAATTTATTTTATTCATACAACTGTAATTTTTAATAATTTGTTCATGTTGTATTTGTATGTTTTTTTAATAAGTAGTATAATAGTAATAGTATTTTAATAAGTAGATATTTTACAAATAATATAGTACCTACATATTATACTGCGGCTTCTATAGAATAGGTCATTCCTAAGCAATTAACTTCAGATTAACTTGGTAGTTCCAAGTAGCAAATAGGGAATATTTGCTACTTGGAACTACCTTACACGGTGGTAATAAGTTCCGACGATCGCGGCAGTTGCATCAGCAATTATCGGTAATAAAGGAAATTCCTTCGCTCAACATGACTCAACCGACATTCCCGAAAATCAGTGTTTCCCGAGTGCTTAGTTCAGTAATTCACACGCTTTGTGTAGTTATTACTGCTTATGACGAACAGTTCGAAACGAGAGTTTTGCTGAATATTTAAAATGCATGTAAATACCACGTAAAAATTGATTTTTCGTGGTAGAGCCATGCTGCAGCTATATGTTAGTTGTAACCCGAATGAGTCAACCAGGGAAGGAAGCGTGAAAGAAACTTAATGTTGCTGTGTTTCATATGGTGAGTGTAGAGAGCCGAAAAAGGTTTTCGGTTCTCTACTCATGGTGACTTTTTACTATAAATAAGGCATTCCATCTTAGTGCTCAGGGGTGACTACGCATCTGCTGTGACTGTGAGCTCGTTTGACATCCTTATTCTATAAAAATAAATAACAACTCCAAGTAAACTTAAAATGATTGTATTAGAAGTGGTCCAGGACAGTACCTAGTCGTGGAAACGAGGCATTCGGTCTTAGTCCTCAAGAGTAACAACGCATCTGCATTTTGATTCTTAATCGGGGATAGATGTCTTTGGGCCATAGAATCCACTTACCATTAGGTAGACTGTGTGCTCGTTTTTCACCCTTATTCTATAAAACAAGGCTTGCTCTGTGCTTGAGTAGAGCTGTGACGTAATTGATTTATGCCTGATGAAATAATGTATCTATTGCTTGACACTAGGGATTAACGTAGACTTGACTTTCCCGTTTCGGAATCACATTACATTGACGAACTTTACGTTACTGTGCGAAGAAAAAAACGATGATGACAAAAGGGATTCATTTCTTGTCCAAAAGCTAAGTATAGCCATTCGGTGATGGAACGCACTCAGCGTTCTCAAAACTATACCCCGGGGAGTAGAACTATATGATAATTTTAGTTTATTTTTAATGTTAAATTAAAAAAAAACGTTGATTCTATAGGCCCAAGTTACTATCAGATGGCCAGTGTGTTCGTTTATTGCCGTTTACCACGTAAAAAATACATTCTCAAAAATATCTTTGTAATATCTTAATCTAAAAAAGTATAATCTTAAATTTGAAAAAAAAAGAGAAATAACTCGTATTTGCATTAACAACATGCTTGCAACATTGGCAGGGGATGTGCTTATTTATTGTCAGGCCGCGTTTTTTATTCTTAAATTATATACCACAGACAATCTATACTGGTTGATCTCCACCACATACTATACAAGTAGACGGACTCAAATTAATATTGTTCGATAAAATATCTTCTTATTACAGAATCTCGAAAGACGTGGTTTTAATTGATACAAGCGATTGATCTAGAATTGAAAAATAGCCTTTAAATAGTAGTCGTAGTTAAAAGAACAGGTGCAAAATCGATTTTCATGAGTTGATTTTTAATCGATTGTGAATCGACTTGACTTTTTATAAGGCGGCAAAAACTGATGTATTGTATTTAACATCGCCATCGTGTGAGTGGTTCAAGCCGTTTTAGTTTGTTGATCGCTTAATTATATTCGTAATAAATTGTTTATTTAGCCATAATGACCTAATCATCATTACATATACTGATCTATCTCAACATAGGCCTCCCCCAAGTAACGTCACAAAACACGGTCCAAAGCCTCCTGCATCCATCAACTTCCTGCATGAAACGTAACATTCTACCTAGAATACAGAATTTTCTGTATTCTGAGCATTCTACGTAAGAAAAAAATATCTCAGACTTATAACTAAAAGCGTATACAACTCACAGTTGAGTCCTAACTTCTCGAACTTTTAGAGTACTAGTGAGCTATTCTGCACGATACTGGACCTACGTAATAAATAAAGAAACTACTATATTTTGCGTTGTTGAACAATGTATGTGTATGTTATCGCATATTTTATTTTATACTTAAAAAACAAAGACCCATAAGTGTTTTGAATTTTGTATTTCACTTCATATGCATGTTGCCATAAAATTACATACTCGGGCAATAAACTCGACGCGTAAACAAAAACGCATACGGTAAACCACATCTCCCATTGTCGTGTCAGGATAAAAAAAGGAAAATTCGAAAATATCTTACATTGTAGACCCCGCGTAAGTCAGGTAGCGGGCCAGTTGGACTCAATAAATACGTTCGTATACTCTCCATGGCTGTTTTTGTGTTGTTTTTTTATTCTGTGTCAGACACCCGGGTGTGCTTGGCGTAGGTTGACCATGCGACCCGACTTTAACGGAATGGCTACTTTTAATAGTTCTATCATAAATTAATATAAACAAACACAATCTCCAAGTTTGGGAATCAAATCATTATGGTTTATTGGTTGGCCAAAAAAAGTATGAATTTCGTGAGAGATTATGTTTTGTTATGGTATGTGTCTATCTTTGAAAATCGTATATGATTACACCTTACACATTCAGGCGCTTACACAAATATTATACAGACTCAATGTAACCATCCCTTATCTCATTATTCCAGCGTAATTGTAGTCGTTAGCTAGAGTCCACGGGACATAGGCCTCCCATGGTATGGAGGGTTTGTCGTAATCTAAATTGCCACGCTTGAGTGTACCCCATCTTTGACACTGCTTCTCGTTATGGAGCATAACCTAATGTATACCCACTATCTCTTCTTAAGACACACACCGGATGAAATTGTGCGATGAGTTCTCTTACGCCGTCATTACGCGACGTTGAGAGAAGAGAGTTTAAAAAAAAGGAAAAAAAGAAAGAGTAATGAAAAATTAAGTTAGCTCAGACCAATTCAACTCTTTCTAAATTCACTTTTCTTATTACCCGGATTCATTTGCGGTGAAGTTTCTAAAATTCTAATCTGATTTCACAAATGGTCGTCGTTGATGGTGACAAATGGGCTGAATTTTTTCTCGCCCAAAGCTTAAGTATAGGTATAGCCTTTCTGCAAGGAAACGCAGCCAGCGTTCTTGAATGAGGTCTGCATGATAATTAAACCCCCGAGGCCTATATGATAATTACTTTTTCGTTGTAAATTCATTTTGTTATATACTAAAAATATATTGTCCTTTAAAACTGAAAAGTGTTTCCACTCTAGTACAGAAACCAGTTTTTAGGCGGCACTATCACTGTCTCCCTCTAACCAAGTTAGATACTCTTATATTTTAAATTAACTTTTGAAAAGATCGAACAATTGTTTTGTTTTGTACGAGGTTGTTAAATTATATCCTTTTAAAATAAGTCTCCAGATAATCATAAATAATCTGATATTGTTTTTTATTTGTAAGTAGTATCCGCAAAGGCAATGACTTCAACAGGATAAGTCATTGCCTTACGTTTTGCATTAAGAGGAAAAGATCTCGTGCCGTATCAAATTTAAAAATAAAACAAATAAGATGCAAAAAAATTTGCTACCGAATGGTTTTTTTATTAAATAATACTCTTCTCGCCCTGTAGTGACGACATAAGAGAGTGCACCACCCCATAATCTTTGATCAAAGCCCATAATATCATCCCGAGGCGACAGAGTGAAAGGAAACAGGCAGCATCTTCCTGATAACAACTCAAAATGATATAAAACTGCGGTTGCCAACCCGCTTGCCACCAAGCGTAGCCACTATGGCAATTATTCCCCACTGTAAGACAATCTATGGCGGAGGTCCAGGTTCAGCAATGGACTTTGACTAGGTTGTAGTGATGGTCGTGATAATGCTGAGTAACGTATTAGTTGATAGTTTTTTAATAAAAAAAATCTAAGAATAATTTGGGAAATATCTGCTAAAAGTCTGGAAACAACTGTCAATACGAAACAAGCATTTTTGATTTTATTTTTAATTTAGACAGATTTTTTTATATCCACATTAACACAAGAATGTATACAGGTCGTATTAATCGAGAATTTATTCAAATCCTGAAGCAATTTTATGCATACGTGATTCAGAAAAGATTTAATCTTGAGTTCGCACATATTATTAAAAAAACAAGTGTGCTTATACATAGATGTATTGTAATCCAATAACACCGCGTAAGCTTTTCTTCGGCTGTCGCTTTGTGACAGTCCGACGAAGGCTTGGCTTTTTATATCTATTGAAAGATCAAAGTCGGCATCTTCAAATGCGTTGCATAGGACTCGACTCGAGGCTCGGTTTCATGGTGTCCGATATAATATACTACCTATCATATGCTTAGAGAGATTATGTAATGTAAGACCTAAGTTGCGGCAGCTCCGCAGTGAGCGCAACGCATTAATTATTGCGTAATAGGCTCTGTAATTATACTTACCATTCGTCAGTTTTTTTTTTTATATAGAATAGGCGGCAAACGAGCATGCGGCTCACCTGATGGTAAGTGACTACCGCCGCCCATGAACAACCGCAACACCAGGGGAATTGCAGATGCGTTGCCGGCCTTTTAGAAAGGTGTAAGCTCTTTTCTTGAAGGTCCCTAAGTCGTATCGGTCCGGTAAAATAGCCGGTGGTAAACAATTCCACTAAGAAGTTGTACGAGGAAGAAAACTCCTAGTAAAACGCACAGTCTTGGACCGCATGCCTCCAGATGGTGAGGATGGTATCGTGAATTTTGACGCGATGTGCGTTCGTGAAATTTGGCGGCTGGAATTAATCCGAACAATTCCTCAGAGCACTCCCCGTGATAGATTCGATAGAAAATGCAAAGGGATGCAACATCCCTACGCAGCGCCAGTAAATCGAGCCGATCAGAAAGAACTCGGTCGTCGACGATTCGAACCGCTCTGCGCTGGATGTGGTCAAGTGGAAGGAGTTAGCACTGGGGTGCCCCGGCCCAGAGATGAGAACAGTATTCCATGTGAGGCCGAACTTGCGCTTTGTAAAGTTGCAAGCGATGTGCCGGCATGAAATACTGTCTCGCTCTGCTGAGCACGCCAAGCTTTTTAGAGGCCAGTTTAGCCATCCCTTCCAAGTAACCACGACAACTGCACACTATTCGATATGTCGACGCCGAGGATTCCGATGCTAGCTGAGGCAGCTAGGGGAGTGCCTTGAAACTGAGGAGATACGACAAAGGGGTTCTTTTTAGCGGTAAACGCGCAAACTTGTGTCTTCTGGGGATTGAACTGGACTAGATTTAGTCGCCCCAATCCGAGACTTTGTTCAGCAAAGACTCGACTTCAGACACAAGTTTGTTCCGGTACTCGGCGACGTTTTCCCGAGAAATATTGGCACGGCCGGTGTATAAGGCATCACCAGTGCTGTCGTCTGCATAGCAATGAATGTTACCTTATATCTTGCAACATATCATTGATATGCAGAAGAAACAGCGTTGGTGATAGCACGCAGCCTTGTGGAACACCAGCGTTAATAGGCTTGTAATCAGAGCATGCACCGTCTACTACGACCTTGATGCTCCGATCAACAAGGAAACTGCTGATCCAATTGCACAATTTCTCGGGAAACCCATAGGAAGGGAGCTTCGAAAGAAGCGCTTTGTGCCAGACCCGATCGAAGGCCTTCGCTATGTCCAAACTAACGACCAACGCCTCCCTTAGACTCTACTGAGATCACCAGCTGATCGACCCCGACGAAAACCGTATTGGAAATATTATTTCCTTTTCATATTACCCGACTGCCCCAGAAGGAGGGTTATGTTCTCGAGTGTATAATATATGTATGTCTATTTCTTTGGCACGCTCTGTAGCCTAAACGGCTTGACGGAACGGTGGTCTTTAAATTCATCTTAGTTGTGAAAGTGGCATAGGGTATAAAAATGTTCTCTTTTCCGTAAACTTTTTTACTCAGTCGGGTTTTTCAAATTACTGTTTTAACCATTGAGCAAGTTGATACCCCTCATTAGGATTTTTTTCTCCTGTGTCGTGGAGGCGTTTTTCATGCTTGAATTTGACAAACATCCAGACCCGGAACGAATACTTGTAGACCACAAACATTTGTTTTGTGCGAGATTCGTACGCCCGACCTGCAGTCGTTTTACTTGCAGATGTGTTTCAAGAAGAAACGATTCTAAAATTATATACTGTCATGTTTGCTTATTAGCGGGGTTAGCGAAGATGTATTTCTATAAAAAAATTATTAATATTTTAGGATTATATCCGGTTTGACATGGCATTTTATCTATACATATAAAATTGTAGGTTCTGTCTGTAATATCGAAATAACTGCCTTTTAGACATGAATACATATTTTTAAAATTTTTGTCCGTCCGCCTTTCTGTCCGGACTAATCTTTAAAATGGCTGAACCGATTGTAATGAAACTTGACGAACAGATAGAGAGTGACCAGTGACACCAGGAGTGATTTATATCCGAAAAGTTATTTTTTTGTATCCGAAAAGTTTTTTTTAAGAAATCGAAAAATTTATTAAATATTTTCTTTTGTCTTTGATATTTATCTATCAGTCTACAGTCCACCTGATGGTAAGTGGATGCTGTTAGCCATAGACATTTACATTTATCCTCGATTAAGAATCAAAATGCAGACTCATTGTCTGCCTTTAGGACTAAGATGGAATGCCTCGTTTCCAGTAAAAAGGGTCTCCGGTTCTCTATACTCTTTACGTAATACAGATTAATAGATACTACGCAGGCGAAGCCGGGGCGGGTCGCTAGTACAATATAAAATAGCCAATTTTGCTTCGTTTTTTGTGATGAGTTATATTAAATGTATGTATTATGCAGTTGTAATATACTAATGGCCAGAATTTTTAAATAAATAACCATTTAATGTATAATTTGACCCGAAATTTAGGATTCAAATGTTTAATAAACTTTTATTGGAGTAATAAAGTTCGATTTATAGCATACAAACTAAGGACGAGACGAAACGCGATATCTGAAACCCTATAAAGTTTTTATGTTACCTGTCCCGAAACGATCAGGGTATTTTTTAAGTCAGATAAAATTAAAAATATTTTTACGGTGGTAATAACAATAAGATTTTTTTTTACTCTATATTAAACCCATCTCGTATTTGGGACACCTTAAGATAATCTGTACCGTGTAGAGGCGGTGTCAGAATATCCACTACCCCATATCGTCCCGTGGACGTCGTAAGAGGCGACAAAGGGAAACAAACCACGTTAACGTAGTAGAGCAATGCCGCAGCTACACTGCCGGCCAAAAGTTTAAAACCACATTAAACAACATAATTATTTATAAATTGTAACGAAATCCCATAAGATAAATATCAGAAATGTACACCTGCATATTCTATTTTTAATATCGAATATTCTAAAGAAGTCATTCTTTTATTTACTTTCTAATTATTGGACAATAAACATGTATTGTTCTCAAACACCGACAAACGGTGCGTTAGAGCCAGGTGGTAAAGTTGTAATAATATTTTTATGATGGGCTAAGAATAACTCGATACAAGGAGACAGGCACTTTTCAAGATCGTCCACGCTCGGGAAGGCCGAGAGCTACCACGTCAAGTGAAGATCATTTCATTGTTGTTAATTGCAAGCGAAATACACTCTTAACAGCAACGGAAATACGCGTTGAAGTAAACAAAACCCGAGTTAAACCTTTATCATTGACTACAGTAAAACGGCGACTGAGAGATGCGAAATTGTATGGTCGTGTCGCCGTTCGAAAACCTCTGCTAAGGCCACAAAACAAGAAAAAAGGGATGCAATGGGCCCTTGTCCATCGAGATTGGACTGAAGAAGATTTTAAAAAAGTTCTTTGGACCGATGAATCCAAGTTTGAGTTATTTTGTTCAAAACGAAGAATTTACGTTCGACGCAGTGACCAAGAAAAGATGATGCCAGACTGTGTAGTCCCAACAATCAAGCATGGTGGTGGCTCAATTATGGTATGGGGTTACTTTTCTAGCCAAGGAACTGGCGATTTGATCAAAATTGACGGAATTATGAAAAAGGAAGAGTACAAAAAAATTTTAGAGCAAAATGCCGTTCCTTCGGGGTTGCGATTAATTGGAGATGGATTCATTTTCCAACAGGACAATGATCCTAAGCATAGCTCAAAATTATGCAGAGGATATTTGGAAGAGAAAGAGGCACAAGGGGTGTTAAAAACATGGTTTGGAGCCCGGATCTCAATCCCATTGAACTTTTGTGGGAAGAGCTTGATAGGAAAGTCCGTAATTGTGGTTCATCCTCGCGAGAAGAAATGTGGAATGCTTTGTGCGAAATTTGGAACAATATATCACAAGACTATCAACAATTGATTGCCCGTATGCCGAGACTTGTGAAAAAAGTCATAGAATGCAGAGGAGGATTTTTTGATGAAAAATCAGTTTAGCTAACTATAGCCTTTTTTAGCATGGACTAAATTTTCACGTGGGCGTTTACCTACCCGCTGGTCCGACCAGATTCAAAAAATAACGGGACTTAATATTCCGACTGCCTTGAGACAAGCCGAGGACAAAGTGGTATGGAGGAAGCTAGTCGACACATCGGTGAAATCATTTCAGGACAAGCACGACCTTCAGTAATGAAGCACACGAATAAGAAGAAGAGAAGTTAATATTTCTTTACGCTTTTCAAGTATATTGATTGTCAAAAAGTGTTTTATTGGATGATTTAACAGTTTAATTAAATATTTAATTTTTTTTGGAGTATTATTTAATTTTCCTACTTTAATTAAGGTGGTCTTAAACTTTTGGCCGGCAGTGTATATTATGATTGTAGCACAAATGGCTCGACCGGGGAAGGACCACGCTCTTATAGAATACCAGCTTAAAATACCAGCTCAATGCTCCTGTGTTTCGTATGGTGAGTGTAGAGAACCGGAGTCCCTTTTTACTGGAAACGAGGCGTTCCATCTTAGTCCTCAGGGGTAGCAACGCATCTGCATTTTGATTCTTAATCGAGGATAGATGTAGATGTCTGTAAGCCACAGCATCCTTTTACCATCAGGTGGACTGTGTACTCGCTTCTCACCCTTATTCTATAAAAACAAACCAGGAGATAGACAGCAGCGTCTTCCTAATAACAACTATAAAATTAAAATTAAACTGCCGTTGCCAACCTGCCTGCCAAACTTGGCAACTATAGCAAATATCTCCACTATAAGGCAATCTATAGGAAGGCCTATGTTCACAGTGGACTTTTAATAGGCTGTAACGGGAAGATAATCAGTTTGAAGTGATATTGTTCTAATTTTTTTACTAAATTCGTGCATAATATATTATGTATTTTCACGACGTTTCTATTAACTCGCTTTCATGTATGTCTGTTCGGGTGGAATTTAGTAATTGATTTTAAACTAACTTCTTGATGAGCTGAGATGAGATATTTGAACATATAGAACTCAGAATCGCATGACAATGTAAGAATATGAAAAAAAAAGTGGTACAATAAAGACATTTTTACCTCAATAATTTTAGTACCTAACATCTATTACTGTTTTAGTTCCTAAAGCATCCATCACTTTATCAAAATTAGATATTTGAACATATAGAACTCAGAATCGCATGACAATGTAAGAATATGAAAAAAAAAGTGGTACAATAAAGACATTTTTACCTCAATAATTTTAGTACCTAACATCTATTACTGTTTTAGTTCCTAAAGCATCCATCACTTTATCAAAATTAGATATTTGAACATATAGAACTCAGAATCGCATGACAATGTAAGAATATGAAAAAAAAGTGGTACAATAAAGACATTTTTACCTCAATAATTTTAGTACCTAATATCTATTAGGTACTGTTTTAGTTCCTAAAGCACCCATCAAAATTAGATTTTTTTCGTTTCATCATTTCATTCTTCATCACCATTTTTATTCCAGCATATCATAGGTCCACAGCTGAACGTAGGCCTCCCCATAAATTGATCCATAAAGGGATATTTGCCATATTTGCCACGCTTGGCAGGCGGATGGGCAACCGCAGTTTTTTTACTATATTTGAGATATATACTATATTTACCGATACGACTTAGGGACCTTCAAGAAAAGAGCTTACTCTTTTCTAAAAGGCCGGCAACGCACCTGCGATTCCCCTGGTGTTGCAGTTGTTCGTGGGCGGCGGTAGTCACTTACCATCAGGTGAGCCGCATGCTCGTTTGCCCCCCTTTTCTATAAAAAAAGTCGTTATCAGGAAGATGCTACTGTCCATCTCCTTATCCAATTGACTCTGTCGCCTCTTACGACATCCACGGGATAGTGAATTATCTTACGCCGCCACCACACGGTCCATAAAAAAGATTTTCAATTTAGGTTTTAATTATAAAAAAATAAAATAATTACACGAATATATATAAAACAAGAGATTTTTTTAATCCGTCCGAGTCCGTCTGGATACCACCCTTTTACCTGTTTCCGTCGCCAACCCAATATGATTACAGGGTGTAAGGTATTTTATCTTAGTCCTCAGAGGTAACACATAACACCTGGAACCAAATTCAAACAAGCCTTTGTTTGAAGTTGATTGCAGGTCTATAGGCTGCAGTAGCTACTTACCATGTTCATTTGTCACGTTTTATAAAAAAAACTTACGTGATTAGAGAGTGAGTAATCTGTAACTATTTGTATTAACATCGTAATTCTTTTTTTTTGCAGATTATTGGACGTTAAGAAAACACACCGAATCCGGTTCAAGTGACAAGGAAAATTAGCAATAGTACG
Source organism: Parnassius orleans (assembly GCA_029286625.1). NCBI lineage: Eukaryota > Metazoa > Arthropoda > Insecta > Lepidoptera > Papilionidae > Parnassius > Parnassius orleans. Next base: position 4,509,600 of record JAGSMP010000019.1, read on the forward strand.
ATTAATATAGCCTTTAGTTAATCTTATTGTTTATTAAATGGCAGGCGTCTAAATTATTGAAGAGAACCAATTTTATCGATTTATTTAATTTAATTGTTTATAATATTTAGTAAGTATTGTAATATGTTAATGAATAAAGCTAACCTTGCCAATTTTATCTCAATTTTAAAACCTGAAATATAGGTAATTTAAAAATATGTATATCACTTGCTTATTTATACTCTAAGATATCAACTATTACAATGACTGTCGCAATGCTTAAAGCGCGGGAAAATATAGAAAATGTTTCTCGTAATTGTTTGTGAAATTAAATTAAACTAAATTAACTTTTTTATATGTTATATTTATTACCATTTCAGTAATTAGTGTATGATAAAATTTTGCAATTTGCAAGGTTAGTTATTTGCTAATAACATTATGTCGTGTTCGCTAAGAAATACGAAGCGTAGCTTCATAATGCCTTAGGAAACTTGATATACAATACAACGTATATCGAACGATGAATATCAAAATATATGGTGTAAACTTTTTGTTATAATTATGAAATCAGTAAATTAACTAAATAGAGGTTTATTTGTTTTGAAATTTTCTCTTGCTATTTCAGAGGCTAAAATTTGAAAAGGAAATTGTGTTTCAACTTATTCTGGTAAAGATATATTAGTAATCTATGGGGTAAAGCATCGCTTTTTGTGTTATAAATATTTGATGGAAATATATTCCAAAGAATTTTTGTATACTATTAAATCGGGTTAAAATAAGACAATTTTTAAAAATATTTAACGCACAAGAATTTTTATGAAAAATTTCTGTATGGGTAAATTTTTCAAACTATCAAGTGTAAATATGAATATATTTTTAAGGAACTTGATTACTAAATATATAAAAAAAAAACTTTGTCATTTATTAAATGGTGATTTAAAATAATCATTAATTTTGTATTTCTTTTTACGATAAATATTGTCGAATAAACCACTAATTTATCAATTTTAAATAAAGGTAAAAATAATGAGTTTAGTTTAAAAAAGTTTAAGTACAGATAAAAATCCTGTTTTATGTAGAATCTAGTCTGTGATCTCTGCAATAATAATAGTTAACTTTGCATAATTAGTGCATATTCTTCCTTACAATCTGTCCTTAAGATTTAAGTTATATTAGAAAAAGACTAATATTAGGTAGTAAATGAAGTTAATTATTTAAACTTATTAAATATGTATTGCGCATAAATCAAATAAATTTATCAAGGGTCGTGTAATCGATATGTTTGCTGCCTTCTGTTGCTCTGAGTATACATTATTACGATACTGAACTCTTGTATTCGAAATAATGATGATTAAAACACATACATAGGTACATACTCGTAATGACTCGTATGATACCAACGTCGAAACAAAATTGTTTTGGAATTATTTTGAGAATATATGTGCTAATTAGGGCTTACATAATAGACTGTTATGTACTTGTGAATTCAATAACTTTCAATTTGTATATTATTAGGAAGATTATATAACAGCAAACATTAAATACAGGCCAAAAATATTGTGTTGAAGCAAAAAAAAAATAGTAGCGTACAATATTTAACTTGTCAGGCAGAAATATGTATGTCACGTGTGGTCATACGAATACGGTCGCTTTTGCCTCATTTTTAGAAATAGCACATTAAACAGGGACCTGTTATTTAAATCACGTGTACTTATAAACTATTGTTACGTTAGCCTCCGCAAAAAAATGTTCGAAATGTAACTTTAAAGATATGTATTTAATGCTTTTTAAATTTTAATAAATTTATAAGAACCATAATGTGTTATTTTTATCTCCCTATAATCTTAATATTATAAGCAAAGACCAGCCGTCACGTCTGTCGCAGAAGTGACAACCGGTGGAGTTGACGTGTTATGGAGTGGAGACCCTGTCTAGGCAAACATTGTGTGAGACGTTCCCTGACTAGATGGAACGACGATCTGCGCAAGGTGGTTGGTAGAAACTGGATGTGAGTAGCCGAAGACTGGGGTCAGTGGCGCACCATGGGAGAGACGTATGTCCAGCTGTGGACTGCCGCAAACTGATGATGATTGTGAATAATATACGGCAGTATATCGCTTAAGGAAGTTGGAACTACTTCTTTTACAAATATCATGATCAGTCTGTTAATAATACCCCTAAACACCCCTTCTTGTTAGTGATACGAGAAGAGGTTTAGGCTCTTGGCATATGCAGGTCACATGATTTAATTGCATACCCACTAGTCCACTCTTAACCCAGTAGCGTAGTACTATTATTTATTCTGTGCGAGATGTCAGTACTCTTATCTGTATTCTTAGCCCTATTCCAAGTTGAAAAAAATGCCTTTATATAAAAACTAGCAGCCCGCCCCGGCTCTGCCCGGGTTGAACAGTTATCTGTATAGGTATAATATATTTCAGATTTAGCTTAGTAGATATAACTTATTTTAAAACTTCTTTATATAACACATTTTTTGTTCCATTTTTCTGCGGCCTTAATATAAATTGATTCTCCACATTTTCTGACCTAGAGAGCTCTTAAGAGGCACGACTTTTTCCGGCTGAGTTGACAAATATCATCATAACTTTTAGCCATAATATAAACATATATACACAATATATAGCCTATGACCATCTGGAATAATGTACCTTTCAAATGGTGAAAGAAAATTTCAAATAGGTGCAGTGGTTCCGTAGATTACCCTCCACATGTATACAAACTCTAAAAATTCGCACTCTCTCTTTATAATATATATATACATCAGAGAAAAAACAGATTTAATCCTTATAATTTTTTTTATAGAAGTAAGGCACACAGTCTACCTAACGGTTAGTGAATGTTGTGGAGAGTAGATACCAACATCTGTCATCGATTAAAAACCAAAATAGTAATTTATACATATAAAAATCAATTACTATGCGTTAGTCCCTCAAAAACTCGAAAATAGCTCGATCTATTTTGAAGAAAATTTTTGAGTGGGTTTCTGAATGGTTAAGATTCACAATTAGAGCCGGTAGGTGGCGCTGTTGTCGAGATCCAGAATTCACCCGTGCGAAGCAGAGGCGGATCACTAGTACCTAATAATAATATCCTTCTGGCCGAATTTCGCTGGCGGCGATGAGTCTGAATGCCCGTGATCAATAGTGCACGAGTGTATGCGCAAGCATAGTTGCACTTTCTATTCATTCTCTATTCCCTCTATCGTAGTTCGATGTAACTGCAATCCGATTCGACCATAGAGAAATCAGGCACAGAACTAACAACTACGTATACTTTCCGAAGCATGGGGTAAAACACCGTCAACTTCCGTGATCCGGGCTGCTAATAAAAATTTCTGGACAGAACAACTCGATAACTGATTTCAGCCCGACTCCGTGTGGCCCTTTCCCGGTCGAGCCGATTAATTCGTACTGCAGTACAGTGGTATATACGCTCCAGCTTACTCTTACGTTGGTGCGGCGCTGTTGTCAAGATCCAGAAATCACCCGTGCGAAGCCGGATCGCTAGTGTTATGATAAGTATGCAAGTTTCCTTACAATAAATTGCAAGATCTGTTCAACAATAAATTGTAAGATTAACATGTTCAATTCCAAATTAAAAGATGCACACCCTTAATTTTACGATTCATTTAAAAAGGATTTCACATGTAAAGTCAAGCGTCCGGTTATTTTTTTTGCCTTCGCCTCTTCCCACGCGATCCGTTTCGACGACAAATATTTTCACAAAGCTAACGACTTCCCACTAAAATGCCTGCATCATAAATTTAGACCATATCCCACGCGATTAACGAAATACAGCTCACGAGGGTTCTGTAAGTAATTTGCAGACTCAGTTAAATACATTTGTTCTATAATCTGAGTTTGTATATACCTACTATAGTCATACTAGTGTTGCGAAACAAATTCAGCAAAAAAAGAACAAATAAAATCACTATGGTGTATGTTGGCCATAGAGGTTTGTCTCTGTGTTTCGGAATGAGAATGAAAAATATTTATTTTGAAGATATATAGGGGTACCTATTATATAGATTTAAATTACCTGCATATAAATTAAATTCAGCTATGAGTATATCTTATTACTTATATATTATTAAATATATCTTAGTACTTATATATACTTTGCTGGCCGTATTCAATTACTTCTTGCGGTACTTCTTGCAATTACGTATTATTTATTATTTTGATAACACATTTCTCGAAAATAGAAATAAAGCGAACACACTATCCTCGCGGGCGAGTCCAACCTCAATGGGCATTGCTGAAAACCAACGCTACCGCAATTCTGCGATAGCATTATGTTGAGTCAGTGCCCTTTCAGCATCACATCACTCATGCAATCGTATAATTTTATGTCTGTTTTTCTTATCTTTTTTTTGTTTTTATATATTTATCTTTGATGTTTTTATGTATCATTTTATTTTCTGTATCAAAACTGTATGAGTGTAAGTTGCTGAATAAATGCATGTCTATGTCTATGTCTATGTCTAAAAACCATAAAACGACACCCATATTGAAATTCAACCACATCGCACCCCACAGGTGATGATGGTAGGTATTTCCGTCTGCTACGTTGGATTTTAAAATAGTTGTTGTTTTCGTAATCAGCGACCGGATAAACCATGAAAACGATACCCATGTTCATTTTCAGCATTTGTCACCCTTTTCCACCTTTTGGGGTTGAATTCTGAAAGAGCCTGAAACACTTGCTTACTCATTTATTGATAGGAGTACTCCTGTGAAGTTTCGAATGAAATAGTATAGTTTAACGTTTTGTAACGTTTTATATTGATCTTCAAGTTTCAATCCCTACCAATAGATGGCGTTGGTATCGTTTTAGAACGCGGTAGTGTTGTGTTTTTCGAAGTAATATAAAGTGAATGGTGAATGAGCGTTTCATCCTGTACCACATACGGTACCTATTCATTGTTAACGGATATTTTACAAGACTTCGACTTTGTTTGCTTGCTTACGGTTTAAGATTTGCTTCGTGTTTCGGATTAGTTGCTTGATTTTGTCTTTCTTACAACCACTGTTCAAACTTGGAATTCGATTTGCTTTGTGATTCGGTATTGTTGATAGAAGTATTTTTCTCACTGAAAAAATTACTCCAGAAACTCTTAATATTAAAGGAAAAATGGTCCCCATTATAGGTGACGGCGTCTGTTTGTTTCGTGCTCTTTCATTTTAATGTACGGAACCCAAGAAAATGTGATGGTGGTGCGTTGACAAATTGTTAGATTTGTGGTAAATGATTGGCCTAGGTTTTCAGTTATGACCCACGACAGAAATGGCGATAATTATTCAACAGCAAATGAATATTCAGCCGATATGTTAAAAATGAAACTTACGGTGGACTTTGTGAATTGGTTAGTAGTAGCTGCAGGATTAATATTTCCGTTTCCGTTTGAAGTATATCGAAACGGTCAGCTATACACAGAGTCCGGAACAGATATCTGTCCAGTAAGGCGATTACGATTTAGCCATGATTTATCTAATGGACATTTGATGACGCCTATCTGCCTATTGTTGCGAAGAAAATTACACAACGTCGCATGGAGGTACCTGTCGAAGAGCGTGATCCTTTTCAGAGCTTGACCATTTAACTGTTACATCGTAGGTAAACAGTGAAATATCATCTCCAACCAGCGGAACAGATCAAACTGTATCGTCGACATTAAAATATGAAAAAAGAAAATAATCGAAGGTCGAGATTTACTAATTATACAAGAAAAAGTAAATTAAAAGTGCACAAGAAAGATATAGGCAGAACAAGCCAGATTTAAATCGTAAAGCTGTGTCCGCTTATCAGAAAAAAATCCCGATGTACACAAGCAAGCTGTTGCAAATTACCAAACTGCGAATCCACGAGTGCATCTATGCATACCTCATACCGTGACTGAAATGCTCTATAGAGCAAATCAGTCACGGTATGAGGAAAACATTACACTGCGTTTATGGAAAAACAAGGTCCATTCCGCTATGGAGTATGACCCTGATATTGCATATAGAACTGACAGCAGTGTAGCCTTGGTTTCTATGACATACAAGTGTCAGTGGTGCAATGCGCTGAAATGGAAGGATGAGACACCTGGTATGTGTTGCAGTGCTGGAAAAGTGCAACTTTACAAAGAAACAACTGCCTGAACCACTCTTTAGTTTGATTAATGATCTACACCAGATCATGACCATTTTATGGGTAATATTCGTAAATATAATGCCTGTTTCCAGGTGACTTCCTTTGTGGTAAACAGGTAATAGCAGATGGTTTTACACCGACATTTAAAGTACAAGGCCAGGTCTACCATTTAATTGGAAGTATATTACCAGAAGTCGAATATGACGCTCAGTACCTTCAAATATATTTTGTAGGTGAAGATGATCGAGAAGCAAAGATTCGATGTTCTAAATTTCCTAACTTAAAGTCAAATTTAATCAAACAATTGTAGAATATGCTGCATCAAGTGAACCCGTATATAAGATCTGAAAAGTGCCATTGATAAAGCCCTTCTTCAGAGTCATACAAAGTTGTCATACTAGATGACGGTGGGTTCTGTTGATATCAAAGGCACAACCATAGATAATCGCTGGGTAGTCCCTTATAATCCAGTATTATTAAAAACATTTAACGCTCACTTAAATGTGGAATATTGTCATTCGGTGAAATCAATAAAATACGTCTGTAAATACGTAAATAAAGGTTCAGACCAGGCATCGTTTGCTTTAGAGAATGAGAAGGATGAAGTTAAAACCCACACAAGTGGAAGATATATAAGTTCATCAGAGGCAGTATGGCGAATCCTTGAATTTCCCATTCATGAGCGTTTCCCTCCCGTAGTCCACCTCGCTGTTCATTTGGAAAATGGGCAAAGGGTTTATTTTAATGAGCAAAATCTGAGTGAAAGAGTGAATAGTCCTCCAACAACCACACTCCTATCCTTTTCGATTTGTGTAAAGTGGATAACTTTGCAAAACATTGCTCTACCTAGAAGTACCTACTACGTTTGGGATAAAACAAAGTTCCAAAGGAGAAAGAGAGGAGCAAACGTTGAAGGTTGGCTAGGGGTCAAAAAGAGCACGTTCTGGGCAGGGTTTATACTGTGCATCCGAACAATACAGAATGCTATCACCTTCGCATGCTTCTTTATGAGATCCGGGGCCCAATTTCGTTTGAAGCGTTAAAAACTGTAGATGGTCATGTATATTCCACGTTCCAATCAGCGTGCAAAGCTCTCGGCTTGCTTGAAGATGATCAGCATTTGTTCGCAGCAATGGAAGAGGCAGCACTTTGCCAATTACCGCAAATGATTCGGGATCTTTTTACGATTATTTTAGTGTTCTGCCAAGTATCAGACCCTTTAAGCCTTTGGGAGAAATTCAAAGAATACCTATCTGAAGATTTTAAAGGCAATTAGAAAGACAGGGAGATGTGGATGTAGAGCACATAACAGATGTGGTATTTAACAAATGCATTTCGGTAATAGAAGATGCTGTATTAGCGTAGGGTGATCGGCTACAAAAGAGTATGGGTTACCTCAGTCAAGCAAAGAACAACAATTTGCAAATAGAGAGTTTCTTAAAGAGACAAGTTATGACTTAGCATCATTAGAAAACACAGTTAAAAATAATGAAGGATCACTGAATGACGAACAAAGCAGCTTACAATCAAATTAACACAAAATTTGATCAAATGAAGGTGGAATATTATTTTAGATGCTTCCGGTGGAACAGGAACCAGTAGTGCCAAAAGGAACTAGAGCAGATGAAGTTAGGCGTGTCTTAAGATCCACTTTATGGCCTTTAATTAAAACCCTCAAGCTCTCGAAATACATGCGGTATACCTAGGAGAAAAGAGTCTGCTGGTGGATTTGCGAATCTCCTACTTGAAATCGGCAACTAAATAAATGACGGAATGATAACCATCCCTGATAATTTGTGCACAGTTGTATTTACGTTACAGGAGTTAATTTTCAAAATTTACCCAGATATTGCTCATATCCACGATAAGCCAATGGAATGGTTGTGTGAACGTGCCATACTTACCACGAAAAACGACCAAGCAGCGGCAATTAAAGATATACTGTTAACGTCTTTGAGGGGAAGAAATGGTGTACACGTCAATAGATTCTGTGGTCAACGCAGATAACGCAATTAACTACCCTGTCGAATTTCTTAATTCACTGAAACCATCGGGTCTTCCACATCATAAGCTTATTCTGCGCGTGGGCACTCCTGTTATGTTGTTGCGAAATTTAAAACCTCCTCAACTGTGCAACGGAACCAGACTAAAAGTAAAAGCGTTACATCGCAATGTAGTGGAAGCCACAATTATAACTGGATGTGCGCAAGGAAACTGTATTTGTACCAAGAATTCCCTTGATGACTAATGATCTTCCCTTTGAATTCAAACGAATACAGTTTCCCCTCAAAGTCTGCTTTGCAATGACCATAAACAAATCACAAGGGCAGACATTAAAATTTGCGGGTATAGACTTGAGAGAAAATTGTTTTTCACACGGGCAATTCTATGTGGCTTGCTCACGCGTAAGCTCGCCTAGTAGTCTGATAATTTTGGCACACAGTAATAGATTAGCAAAAAATGTGGTGTATAAAGAAGTTTTGTAGTTTACTAGCTTTTGCCCGCGACATTCAGTTATAATTGTGGCTTGTACCAGCAGACTCTTTTTCACACATGGGCGCGATATAACCGAACTCCACGCGGACGAAGTCGCGGGCAAAAGCTAGTTTGATAATAAATTTGCAATTTTTAATTGTTTATTAATATTTAAAAGTTATTTTAGCCATTTTAAAGCACCGCACACAGAGGTGGCTGAGATAATAGGAAACACTTTATACTGAACTAGCTGTTCCCCACGGTATCGCCCGCGGAATTATATCACGCTCTGAGCCGCGCGACGTGATACCTCGCCTATTCTCTTTCGGCTCTCATCGGGTGGCTAGGCGTCGTTCGCGCGCCAAACCGAGTGTTGAATTATTTTAATTTTTCATTATCTCTTAAACTATGCGTCCAAATAACATGCTATAAGGAGCAAAGTTAATCTTCATAAAATTGTCTTGATGATGAAGTAAATTTCGTAAGGATTAATATGTCATGCCTAATAATAACGCTCATAAATCACTTTTTAATGTTTAATTTTTGTCACTAAGTTCCTTATTGTGGCTTATCTATAAGAAATAGGCATAAGGTATCGCGGACTTTTTAGATGGAGGAAAGATCTATATTTTGTAGAGCATAGTATTTACGTATCTTCAACCATTACGTCAGTGCACGCGGATTATGCAGTTCGGGAGCGGATTTGTCCCTTTTAGTGTCGCTTTTCGTTTCATTTGTTTCAAATCACAACGATGCTAAGGAACTTTTCACTTAAAATTATTTGCGTCTATCTATATACTTATTATGTACATACTATGCATGATTTATTTTCTGATTTTATTGAGCGATATACATATTTTATTTGGAAAAATGTTAAATAAAATTAAATATAAAGTATCGAACTATACATTCCAATTCAATAAAGTATAGATTTCACTTCAAGGATGCATTTAAGCTGAAAGCATTTAATTGAAGAATAGCCTCCTTACTCTGTATTTGGATAACTGTATGTTAAAATTTAGCATATTTGTTTAACTATGCTACAAATATCTTAGTTACCTACACAAGTATGCTAAGTTTCAAATATCTTCGTGACCACGGTAACACGACAAGGTACACTAAAAAGTTAAAAGTTAAAAAGGAAAATGCTGTGCATAAGCCTTCTTACCTTAGTAAATGAGTTTTGGAATCAGAAAGAACCTGTCGCGCCGCCCATTGCATGTTGGCGAACTTCAACATGCCCTCGAAACATTTTCAATTTATTAGACATACAGGTTTCCTGAGGACGTTTTCTACACCGCCGAGCAAGTGGTCAATCAGCACTTAAAATTGCGAATTTCAGTAGTGCCGGCAATTTTCGAACAAGTCTGATCGCCTGCTGTTTAAATCATATAATAAGACTAGCGATCTGTCCCAGCTTCGCACGGGTGATTTCTGGGTTTCGACAACAGTGCCAACCACCGGGTCCAACTATAGCTAAGAATCATCCAGGTAACCCAATAAGTAGCCCATAAAATTTTCATCAAAATCGGTCAAGTCAAGAGGAGAAGAATAAAGAGCTCACACACACACACACACACCGGAATTTTATACTAAATATTAAAATTAATATATTAAATTCCGGTGTGTGGTTGCATAAGTAATTCTATCACCTGTTTTCGTCCGTTAGACTGTTGGAAATGCCAGAAATATCATATGGCTTCCGATGGAAGATGGCGGTATTACCACTTCGTTTATAAAGTAAAGTTAAAGCCTTTAAACGTCACACTGCTGGGCACAGGCCTCCTCTCACTTCTAAGAGGGTTTTAGGTGAAGGAAGTGTCCGCCGCGCTGCCCCAATTCGTGTTGGCGGATTTCTCAAAGAGGTTTCCTCACGATGTTGCCACAACCCGCCTAGGTTGGTAACCGCAGTTTTTATCATTAAGTTGTTATGAGGACGATATTGCTGCCCATCTATTTCATTTCCTACTGTCGCCTCTTATTCTTACGACACTAGACTTTGAGGATGATAGTATATGTTAGTAGATCTTTTACACCACTACACGACTTTAGGAATTAGGAATTTCCATCAATTAGCCCTGGGTGATTGGAAATATATTTTGTTTATAAATATATGATATATATTTCATATATCGTCGCCTTGGAGGCCAATGGAGCTAAGCCACAACTTTTTCGAAATGGAGTTAAGTGCATTAGCGTACTTAGAAAGAGCTATAGTTTATATTAGTACCTACATGTAACAGATATCATAACTGTAAGCAGTTTTTTTTTAATTTGCCAATAAATTTAAGTGTAGTTTCAATAAGAGTCAAAAATTCTATGCCGCTTAGATTTATTGTGATTACAAGGTTACAAGTCATAGTTAAAGTAATTATTCAGTGGTCAATAGTTGTAAGAGCTCATAGAACTGTTGACCACCAAAATTATGACATCGTAATATCTACTGTATTATAGATTATTGTGATTTGTCATTTTTTTATCCAATCCCGATGTTATTTGGGAACCTTTTAATTGGCAGAGAAAATCGTGTTTATTCCTGTTTACCGCATTCTGTATTTCTACGAGTTTGTGCGTGCATTGTTTAGTTTGGTTTGAGAGTGAGTCGGTGATTTGTGCAAAATAACAATAATTATCTATTATATTAATAATATTAACTACTTAAATAATTGTGAGTTCATAAAATTACAAGCAATTGATGTGCCTATATATATTTTTTGTGATTATTCAGTGTGTGGTTAATATTATTATCATGAATTTATCACGAGGACAAAAGATGGTTGCGGCGGTTTTTGATCTAGACAATCAAAACAATCAAGGTATGTACATACTTATGTTTTTATTAATAGACATCTAATTATTTTAAAATAGTACTAAGTGACATACAAATTTGCTATAATGATATAGGTATACTTACCCACATTTGATTTTAATTTTATTGTTTTAGTATTTGAAGATAATGACGAAAACTCGTATTATTTATTTCAAACTGTGCCTCCAACAGTTGAGACAACAGATAGTTCTAGTGTACTCACAGAACAAAAAGGTTAATATACTTATATAATATTATCTAGGGTAATCTAGCTATAAATTTTCTTTCAAATCTAGAATTTTAACAACTGTATTTATTTGTTACTTTAAGACTTTACAAAGTTTGTAGGTATTTTTGAATCTTGGTGTAGCTCGCCAGACATATTTTCAGGTAAAATAATAATGCCCTTTCAGGACATGGTTAAAATTTTTCTTGTTTATATTTTCAAGTTCTATAATTGATCGCGGTCCCTACTTTACCTCTGATTCCGAAAATGATCCAATGTACCAGGCTGTAACGAGAGCTTCGGAGACCTCTACCTCTGAAAATATATCCAACAGTTCTGAAGAAGACAATGAAGTATTGAGTAAATACATTCGAAAGCACGTCAACTCTACAAGTAAAAAAGCAGACTCCGACGCTTTGACAAGAAAACGTCAAAAACATCCGCTTAAGTGGAAATGTAATACTCAAAAAACTTTACAGCTAGCTGGAAAGGAATATACAACAAGATCAGGAAATAAAATAGGTATTAAAAAAGTTCAAGATATATCGTGTAAGTGCCATTATAATTGTAACTTTAAATTTTCTTTACAAAAAAGAGAAAATCTACTACAAGAATATTTATCTTTGAAATCTGAACATGCAAGATGGTGTTTCATAGGTAAGTGTGTACAACTTGTACCTGTCAAACGAACCTACAAAGGAGAACAGAGTAGACGTAAAAACACGTTGGTATATAGCCTGTTTAGAGATAGCCAAAGTTTCCAAGTATGTAAGCCATTTTTTTGACTACTTTTAACATATCTGCGAAGAAAGTTGAGACAGCTTTAAGTAAGTTGACACCATCTGGAGTTTCTGAACCAGATATGAGAGGTAAGAAAGACCCACCCAACAAGAAATCAGAAGTAGTTAAGGATATAATTAGAGACTAGATACTAGATACTAGAGACTAGATAATTAGAGGATATAATTAGAGATATAATTAGAACTTTCTTTTCTGATACTGCTTCTGCCCAGAATCGGAACGGTATTATTGCCGCAATGTTTTTACATGCAGTAACCGTTTTGCCAATCCAAACCATCAATCAAAAGTTTATAGAGTCAGGACGAGATGGAATGCGATAGTGTACACTCTGCAGTAGAAAACAGAGGGAGGCATGTAGATATCTATACACCTGCGTAGGGCTGGTACACTGTCGCACGTACGGCTAAAACAACAAAGCCCTATTACAAGATCAAAGAGTTGACATATTCAGATTTTATTGACTTTAAGTCGTACAGTAACGCAGTTATCACAAATAAAAATAAAACAGATACTGGTGACAATATGAACTGGCTGTTATTAAAATGGATACAATATCGAAAAGAAGTCCTAAAATGATATTTTTCAAAAACCAATTATCTGAAGAAAATTTTTAAATCTTTACCTATACAGCGCAGAGCTCTATGCACATCTGCTATGACACCATGTTGCGATTTACCGAAGCTCTATAACAAAAAGTTTAAAATCTCTGCCAATAAACTTAAAGATCTGAAGGATTTCTGCGCAAAAGGTACCATACCATACCTTAGGTTTATCATGATTTTTATAACGATCTGGAAGAAGGACCAATTAGTGACAACTCAGAAAGTGAATAATTTATTTTAACTTCCTCATTTTTCTACATTACTTTTTAACTGTTAATTTGATTTACTTCCCTTTAATAAAAATAAATGAAAAAGTAATTTTTTTGTATTAATTTTCAAACACTCCACTCCGCTTACGCATTTTTATCTAATTAGATTAATATGTCATCAGATTAAAAAGTCAATAAGACAAGAGAGTCAAGTGACTTACACCCCGTACTAGTACCTATTACGTTGTACATAAAATGGAGTCAATAGGCCTAAGCCACGTAACTTTAAAACCATGATATTTTGGTATTTTTTAATTATAGCATTCAATGGTAACACGTTTTAGTAATCTAGGTTAACTCTCTACAAAAATATGACGATGATTTATGTTAAAATAACTGTTATTACTCGCATCATTTATTTTTTAAACGTCTATAACTCAGAAGTGTAGTTCTGTGGAATAGCTCCATTACCCTCCAAGGCGACGATATATTAAATATATCATCGGTTTTCAAGTTTCAATTGATTTTTACAATGTAAACATTTTTTTTAATTAAACAAACAAGACACCGCCTATTATTGTAACGTATTCCATTCCCTAAGCGCTTCAGTTCCCATTATGCAATCCCAGTAACCAAAAAACTTACTCGAGATATTCTTATTGTTACGGAAACGGGTCACTGAATGAGTCATCGTTGACGGGAATGCGCCCCCAGGTTGACTCATAATGGGACGGTCTGATTCATAAATTCCTGGTTTTATGAAACCACTTGAAGTTAAGCGATTAGTACTTTACGAGTATAGAGATTACAAGAATACATAATATTTGTAAGTACGACTGACTATAGGCTTACATTTTTTTCTGTGACGAAATATTTTGATTAGACTTGCAACGAATATTCTGCGGGCTTCCTGGCCGTATAAACGAATATTAGGCAAAAGTATTCATCCGGGAAGGAAGTAGTGTTTATTGAGAGCGTCTTTTCTCTGATGCTGGAATTGTCTACGAGAAAAAAAGGAGTAAACTACTGCCTGAAAATGCAAAAACAACTAATCTTTCTGCACCATACCATCTTCCATTTCCGCATCCACACCGAACCGGACAGACATCGCCGAATCGACAACGTCGACGGCGAGACGAACAGATTTACACCGGCAGCGGCGCGCGATGTTGTGTGTGACCGCAAAGCAAAGCCAGTGAGTAGCGTCACGTGACTTATACGAATAGTAGCCGAATATCGACGAAGTCTAATTTTAACTGATGCTCTTACGCCTCCACCAACGTAAGATAATCAATCAAAATATTTCCACCCTAGGGTATCGTTAAAATCAATTATAGGAAAAACTAAAAAGTTCGTATGATCTCCGATAGATGGCAGTATATACATGTCTTATAATTTATATTACTTATATGCTTACAAGGTGGTAGGCTGGTAGGATTACTTTTCTGTCTAGGAGTCCGTCTGGGTAAGTACCTACCTTCTTCGAACAAGCAAGCAAGGAGCAGTGTGTGCCCTGCTTTGTTCCGGTCTGAGTCTGAGGTGTATAGACCCGGTATGATTACAGACTGTGAAACATTCCACATTAGTCCGCAGAAGTGACAACGTATCTGTGCCTTCTTTGTTTGAAGGTTTTCATGGGCTGCAGTATCCACAGTGGACTTTTACTTTCGGACTTTTATCTGGCGCCAAGACTAGACGGGCTTTTGATTTCAACACAATTGATCATGAAATCCTCCTTTCCATACTGTCTCATCTAAATTTTGACCCTACTGCATTGGAGTGGCTTGCATCTTATCTTCGCTTTCGACAGCAGTTAGTCTGTGTTGGGCAAATGACCTCAGCTTGGGCTGAAGTGGAAGTTGGTGTGCCGCTAGGCGGTATTTTTTCTCCTATACTTTTTTCAATTTTTATGACCTTTATTACCTCCATCGTCGATTGCTCGTACCATCTGTATGCCGATGACCTTCTGCTAGACGTTACGTAAATTGGGGATATCCATAATGGGATTAAAAAATTAAACGACAACTTATCAGCTATCAAAGATTGGTCCACTCGTTGTGGAATTTTGGTCAATCCTTTCAAAATTTGAAATGCCAAGCTATACTAGTGGGTATAGCTCAAGGATGCTAGCTAAGACTAATCTTGTAGACTTGCCTCCTATTTATTACAATGGTACTATAATTCCATTCAGTAAGTCTGTAAAAAATCTTGGCCTACAATTGGAGAACTCAGGTTTCAGAAGTGATTCGTAAAGTCATTGCCACGTTATGTTCTCTGTATTGTTTAAAACATTTTCTTCCCACAAAGTATAAGATCATATGTTTGTCCAATCGTTCATATTACCGATAATTAACTATGCAGATGTCTGTTATCCGGATCTATCCCAAGATCTTCTGAACAAGCTGGAACGCCTTCTCAATAACTGTATAAGATTTATTTTCGAGCTTCGTAAGTATGACCATATTTCAATATAGATTCAAGCTTAATTGACTTACAATCCGGCAGAGGCGCAATTCCAGAATATTACTTGTTATTTTTCTATAATAAATTACCCATTCTCGCCTTTTTTTTGTAACTCCTTTACAGTTCAGGTTACACGCCTTTGGAACTCCTTGCCCGATGACATTAGAAAAGCTCCCAATAAGTTTGCTTTCAAAAAGTTGGTGCGTAATCATCTATTAAAGACAATGCTTCTTGCATAAATCAAAATCATCCATGTCATTTAACAGGTATATATTCATTGTTATTTATATATATATTATACCTATATTGTATAGTTTATTTATTTTATATATTACTAAAATGTAAATACTTATATCGCAGTTAATTATCCTTTTTGTTGTTTTTATTCTATATTGTTACACCTACGGCAAATTCTCACCACTCCATGGGTTAACTGGTGGAGAATGCCTCAAGTCATAAAATCATTTAATTTGAATTTTATATAAAGTAAAATTAACTGGAGTGGCGACACACACTTACACACACAAAATTGATAATACTCCTACCATTAACTTCGTAGCAAATATAAGTTTAACAAACATTGTAGTCATATAAGACGTCGCGCCTTACAAAAACATCTTAGCAATAAAGATCATCATCTTAAAGAATTCTCAAGATCGGAAGGGGCTGAAATGGCGAAATGGGCTACATTTACTATAAGAAGACAATTATATGTATTTTGTGATCTGAACTATTTAATTTATATTTTAAAGGAAATAGATATCTGGAATATATTTTAAACCTGCCTATTTTTAAAAACCATAAAAATATAAACGAAGTTTGTTTTGATAACATATTTAATGAGGTGATTTTTTATTATGAAAATTATTTAATTATAACAAGTATTAAAAAAAATAAAAAATATGTATTTAATTAAATATGTATTTATTTTTAAATATCATAACAGTAAAGCAGCCATTACCCCATTGCATCCTATGAATTAAATAGATGGCGGTTTAAGCAGTATTCACTTTTGTTGTAATGAACCTGGAACTGTTCGACAGATGGCGCTATCGTAATTTCATATAATAAAATGGGTTAGATAAAAGAATACTTTTAAGTAATGGTATTATATTTGTGAACCAAAATACACAATATTTATTGGGATAATAAAAAATCTTAAATTATAATACCATCCTACTCCCAACGGTATAGCGTCGAGAAAGCTAGCTGTGTCTTCTTGTTGAATGACTGACTATACTTGGCCTTTTCACAAGAAAATAACTAGCCCTCTTATCACCAACGGCGATGACAAGTCGCCGATAGGGATGTTGTCTCTATAGCAAATGGCTTTTCTTACATGAAAGTATGTGGAAAACAAACTCGTCGACGCCACTGCCATAAGGACACTAATAAGGTTGACAGATCGCCGCTCCTAGTCGGATTCCTACGGCTATGCGCAAAATATCTCCGCCTGTAATGGACCGAGATTCTTGCAACATGGTTGAGCCACGTAAAATAAAAAATACTTTAATTTTTAATTTTTAATTCTTATTAAAATATCTTTACGTGGTATAGTTGTGGCACGAATGGGTCGGCTAGACCGGGGAAGGACCACGCTCTCACAGAATATCAGCGTAAAATAACAGCTTAACGCTGCTGTGTTCGTATGGTGAGTGTAGAGAACCGGAGAGTCTTTTTACTGGAAACGAGGCATTCCACCTTAGTCCTCACGGGTGACAACGCATCTGCATTTTGATTCGTCATAGACGATAGATGTAGATGTCTATGGGCCACAGCAACCACTTACCATCAGGTGGACTGTGTGCTCGTTTGTCACCCTTATCCTATAAAAAAAATAAGTTTATTCAAATACCTGTTAAACTCGTGCCACATAGTCATTACAGACGCTAAACCACAATTGATGCACAAGTTGGATCTCTTTCAATGGGGTAACTCACAATTACCTCAATTATGGGTCATTTAAAACCGTTTGTATGCAAAATAAGTTATGTTTTGGCAATCTTTTATTGGTTCACAATGGCACCTAATTGGCTCTTAGGGTGTTACAGATTTAACGTATGGAGCCTCTGACGCGCATGCGTGAGGGATCGGAGTTTGATTGACCATTGTTCGAATGCACCTTGTGGACATCTGTGCTGTTGAGACGCTTTGTTTAGGCTAGCCATCTGTAATATCATGCTCGGGATAATGAGCTTCGAATATAAAGCTCCCGGATTTTTTTATAGGATAGGTTATAAAATACGTTAATACGGATTGCAGGATTGCAATCTGGCAATATTTTGTTATTATCTGTCAATATATTGCTTATTGATTATAATGTTATAACTTAAAACCAGTTGAAAGTGTTAATCTGCTAAGTTACGCAAGTAAAGAATTTTCTCATTTGTTTGACACTAGCACAGAATAAATAATAGTACAAGAAACACTAGCAAGTTTTATAAGGAATGATTTACTGTGATTAATTTGAAATGTGAGGATTTTTGGCGGGAACTTGACCAGCGGCGTATCACTGCTCCTGTATTGTTGTTTAAATTTTAATAGTTTGAAATAGATTTTGATAACGAAAAAGTGGTGCGATTTTGTATATTGAATGTATACGCATGTCAACTATTAGTGGAAACGATGAAACTAGTGATCCGATGGTGATGTGAACCTCAAGATAATGTGTCTGCGCCTTGAGATACTATCTTTATCGACTGTCTGCTTTCTCAACTTTCCGTCAAAATCTCCCAAAATCTTTACAATGCGACGCATCAACATATTGTCAGGAAGTTTTTAAACAAATTATTATACAGGATAATTTAATAATATACTTGACACTGCTAAAAGTACAACAGTACAAGTCCATAACCAAAAAGAAAAAAAAATTGTAACTTGAAAATTGAACAAACGACCAAAGTCAGGAATGCGGCACCTTCACGACAATGAAGTGCCGCATAAGACTGCAAGAACACTCGACGGTCTTAATCGTTGAATTTAAATTTAAAAAAATCTCCCTATTTTTTTCAAAAGTTAAAAATAATTAAAAGGAGAGAGAGGTTAAAGCAAAGCAAAAAAAACACTCTTGTTAGAAAGATTTTTAAGTGTCTAAACAGAGTGGCCAGAGGTATTTTCCGAGTGGTTTAACGAAAAGAAAATGTATCCATGCTCTATGCAGAATAAATATTTAACCTTTTAAATATTGTAACCCCTAGGTCGGTTATAAAACAGTTACTATTAGTAGTTTTTTTTACTACCGCTCACATACAGTTGTGTTCTAGTAAGGGAATCACAGGCTTGACGTAGGAAAGCGTAGTCCAGGCTCTGTTCCTGGAGTGTTGCAGACAGCCAGCTAGCGGAGAAACCGATGATATGCAGGTCAGCTGGCGGTGATGGCCGTTGGTAAGATGGGAGGCATCAGTCGGTTAGCTCACGGCTAAGTAGGCGCTGGGTGTTAGATGAATCTTGGAATCCCAGACGAGGGTTCCCATTAGAGAAATTTTCAACAGCACGTAAGGGTACATTCCGATGCATCGTTACAGTATCTACTTAGTTTTAGCTCTGTACAACGGGAGAGGCCCATGTGAGTATAATTTGAAGAAGTTGACGTAGATATTACTGAAAAAAAAAATGGTAATAAAGAGGTAAATTTTCTACAAGTCTCATTAGACTTTTACGGAAATCTATATGCAAATAAATAATAAAAACACCTTTTATTTGAATTAAAATCATACTTAATTCAACTACTCGACGACAGATGTCAGGTGTTATACTGACCACCAAAATAGGTTTACGCGTCTAACTTAGCAATCATTAATGCGCTCGCAAGTTATAGACACACGGACTTCTTTCATAACGTTTATTATGACATAAAGTTCTTATAACATAACATAACATAAAACTCACGCCTGCCACATAGGCAGAGACTACGGAGTTCCATTTGTCACGGTCCTGACACACCTATCTCGCCTCATGCACGTACATATGCCTACGTATATATGCTTGTTTGTTGAGGCTTTTGTTTTTGTTTTTTTTTTTGTAGGATGAGGGTGACAAACGAACACACAGCCCACCTGATGGTAAGTGGTTGCTGTGGCCCATAGACATCTACATCTATCCTCGATTACGTATCAAAATGCAGATGCGTTGCCCGCCGTGAAGACTAAGATGGAATGCCTCGTTTCCAGTAAAAGGGGTCTCCGGTTCTCTGCACTCACCATAAGAAACAGCAGAGTTAAGCTGCTATTTTACGCTGGTATTCTGTGAGAGCGTGATCCTTCTCCGGTCGAGCCGAACTATTCGTGCTACAACTATACTACCAATATAGCTGCAGCATGGCTCTACCACGTAAGTTCTACTAATCTACTCGTAATTTGGCCCATCTTCATTATATCGCCAATTCGGTTGATAATCTTCCGTCTAGGGCGTCCCTTACCGACTCTACTCTCACCCCTATAACAAAGATTTGCTTTGTAATTCTTTCTACATGACCAAACTACCGAATCATTTCTTTCTTATTCCTGGTCACAACATCATCTTGCAAACCCCACTTTTCTCTTATCACACAATTTCTCATCCTGACATTCAGGATCACCCCTAACATACTCCTTATTTCTGCAGCATTTATTCTACTCTCCTGCTTCCTCTGCCTTTACCTTCCACACCCAACTTTCACTACCATACGTTAAGGTAAGGACTAACACAGCATTATGAATATTATTAAACTAAAGTCGCCCCTGAACCGGATATTATTACTTAGCATATTTAAAAGGTAAATATGCGATGGTATAACTTTAATATTATCGTCTAGTGGCGGTTTAAGAATATCAACTACCCCATATCGTCCCATCGGTGTCGGAGGAGGCGACAGAGGGTATAAATTCAGGAGATGGGCAGCAGCGTCTCACTTTTAACAACTAGAAAATAAAAAACTACAGTTGCCAACCCGCCAATCGTCGCAACTATGGCAAAAATATAATTATGAGAATATCTAAGTGACGGCCTCTGTTCAACAGTGGACTTTGAAAGGCTATGAATGAAAAAAACAAACTATAAGATCACAAAGGATACCACCATACCATTTCCTCCCCTAAATTCCTTAATTTGTAAGCGTCTTGTATAAATTTAACGCATCGCAAGAAAGGGAGGTATTGCAGTGAGGTGTGGCAGCTTTAAACGACATTATGCGGTATGCTCGTTTATTGCACGGGTAGTGCACTACGGTAAGCGATTACTTAATTGCTAACCGACAATCTAATATTATGTAATTTCTGTAATTTGTAGTTATTTTAATGTTTCATAGTTACGGTGTTTAATATACTTGATCCGTATCCGAAACGATCTATATCCGGAAACAATGCACGTGGTTGAATTTTCTCCGAACCTCAACTACGGGCGGTTCATTGAGTCCAGGGCCAAAGCAGCTGCAAGGAAACTAAGTGTCCTTGCAAGGGTGCGGCAGTACTTCACACCGGGGCAGCTTCTTACCCTATATAAAGCGCAAGTCTTGCTGTGCTTGCTTTGTGAGTACTGCTGTCACATATGGGCTGGTGCTGCAAAATGCCACATAGCAGTATTGAATCAGTGGAGAGACGTGATAAAAGGCTCATTACAAACCTTGCTTTGGTTGAAACCAATCTTGTCAGCCACGAGCACAGGCGCACAGTAGCCAGCTTCTCGGAATTCTACAGGATGCATTTCGGTGAGTTTGCGCAGAAATTACATACTTTAATTCCTCCGTCTCCTATCCACCATCGGACAACCAGGCGGTCGGCGGGTCTTCACCCTTTGTTGTCGATATTCGACGCATTAGAACCAAACGATTTGCTTCGTCTTTCTTAATGCGTATAGCAAAGGAGTGGAATAATTTGGCGGCGTCTTTCTTTCCTTCCGAATACAATCTGGGCGTCTTCAAGCCAAGAGTGAATAGGCTTTTGTTACGCGAAGACAGTGCGATTTACCACCTAGGGTTACATCACCACTAACCACCAGATGGGATTGTAACACTGGCTTATAATAAGAAAAAAAAAATACAGTTACAGTCTATATACGTCCCACTCCCAGACCTCTAGTTTTTGAGAGAGTTTTAGGGCAAGAAAATGTTGGTGCCCCTATGCGTGTTGACGTACTTCACATGTATTCGTTCATTTATAATATTAACTTTTCACTTCTCTTTATTAATAAGACCGCCTTTTGTTTTTCTCTGTTTGTTACTCTTTATGTTATTTTTTTTTTTTGTGAACAATAAAGGCTATTGTATTCACATGTATTCGAATATTTTTTTTAATTTCTCAGACACGCAGTTCTCCTCCCGATGTTTCCCTTCACCGACGAGCACGTTGTGAATCATCATTTTAAATTGCAATTTACAATTTCATTGGTGTCGACGGGGATTGAACCCGGGTCGCGCGAATTTATATGCACTTGGTGGTAGGACTATTTTATCCGAAAGATGGCGGTGTAACCGCCTCATATACGAGATTTATATGATAGGCAATATCTCTTAGGTCTCTTTCTCTTAGACACAAATCGTTAATTTTCCTTAGACTGGTTGTGGGACTCGGGTTGAAAGCGATTATATTGTGGCGCGACAAAAGCACCACATAATGAGAGATTTAAACCCGAGTTCAAGTTACAGCCCATATGGAACATGTAACAAAAACCCTGCGGTTCCGTAAAGTGTGTTATCAGATTCAGTATTCAAAAGTATGTGTAGAAATAATTTTAATTCAGAAAACTCGACCATAAAAAATATTAAATTTAAATAAATTTTTGCTTGCAAATTGTATGTCTTTTTATTACCTCTGCATTGGCCGGGCTACGAGAGTATTATTAAAGACCTCGGTTTACTGATGCGCGTTTTATTTAGAAGTAATAAAACCAAATACAATTTGTAAATAAAAAATTATTTAAATTTAAGTAAGTATTTAAATTTTTTATGGTCGTGTTTTCTGAAGTAAAGGTGTTTCTATACGTTTGAATACTGATTTTGCTAGCACCCTTAACGGAAACCACAAGTTTTTGTTACATGTTGTACACTCACTCTTAGGCCCGTATTAATAAACGTTACTCAGCTCAAGTACACGCACTTGAGTACAATCTTGAGGTTATGATCTTATTAATAAACATATCTCAAGATGCGGGTTAGGTTTACGATATCAGCTGAGTGCCACACTGATTAATAAACGAAACTCGACTCTCAAGTGTGTATACTTAAGTGCAAGTCACAGAACAGTATTTCTAAGTACAGCGTTTTGAGATATTGTTTTTATGTGTTTTTTAATTAGCAACGATCTTGAGATGCTGATTTCGTAATGAGGGCGTATCAAATGATTACGCTGTTGAGTTCGTCGTTGAGTAACGTTTATTAATACGGGCCTTAGAGTGTACAATTACTACTACTGTAATTATATACTCTAAGCTCACAGTCGTATCTTTCGTACCTTTTCAGAAATGAGAGGAAGAATTATCCGCAGCGCTTAACCGAGTACATTTATTTTTGATTTGAGGTTTTTTTACGATTTTTACTTACACCAAGCACCAAACACGTGGTGGATCAGATAAAATTACATTTAACAATTTCTTTTGTGCCCGTGGGGACAGAACTGAGCTCTCACGTTTTTACGTGGTAGAGCCATGCTGCAACTATATTAATAGTATAGTTGTAGCACGAATAGGTCGGCTCGACCGGGGAAGGACCACGCTCTCACAGAATACCAGTGTAAAATAGCAGCTCAACGCTCCTGTGTTTCGTATGGTGAGTGTAGAGAACCGGGGACCCTTTTTACTGGAAACGAGGTATTCCATCTTAGTCCTCACGAGTAACAGCGCATCTGACTTTGATTGGTAATCGAGGATAGATGTAAATGTCTATGGGCCTCAGCAACCATTTACCATCAGGTGGACTTTTTGCTCGTTTGTCACCCTTATCCTGTATTAAAAAAAAACTTATAGTATGAAATTCGTAGGCGGTACCACGGCTCTTTATTTACACTATTGTATTAGTTACTTACACTTTATAAATGTAATGATTCTCAAGATAAAGGGAAAATCTAGCTAAAAACTTAATGACTAAAACATTCCATGTATTAGGTATCCTATGTCCGTATACCTTTGTATCTGCTTTGTTGCTAGTAGAAACAATTAAGGTTATCCCATGAACATCTTCAAGGGTAAACCACACTCCAGGTGTGTCTTAAATTGGAAAAAAGGCAATTTAACGTCAAGTAACCCTCTCCCTCCCCGCCGGGTGTCTTACGGTAACCTTCGTCCGAAATGGAAGATGGCGTATTATTGTAGAGTTATGAATATTTTAAAAATAGAATAGTAGAGTCCAAGAGCCATTTTTTAATTAGAAGAGAGAAATTAGGCTTTCGGATTTCATCGCTATCAAACAAGTATTATCTTGCAGCGCCCTTAAACCAAACGATAAACGATTAGCTTGCTAAAATTAATATGGAGACGTGTTTGATAATAAAGTAAGGAGATAAAAAAATTAATTGCTTTCTTTAAGTACCTAATGCGCGTATTCGTTTGCAATGTTGTGTCAAAAGTTCAAAGGTTATGAACTTTCGGAGATTTAATATTTTGTACAAACGAACATTTACATTTCTATTTATATAGAGAAGTGGACCGAGATCTGATTATGGATAAATAAATAAAGATATTTAGGTGAAACATAATTTGTTTTATCTATTATAAAGTAAAAAGGCTGACGCCTCTATCATTTGTAGCTCTTGTACCAGATGGCTTAGAGTCAGTAAAGCAAGCACCTGGCAAGCAAAGGCTGTGGCCAGCCGGGCGGATCGGCCTGGGGTTGGAACAACCCTAACGTCTTAGATTGGAACTGATAGCGCCAATTACAAGGTTCGGCTTGATACGTGTAAAAATTAGATTAGTGCATTCTTAGTTTTTAATAACGCACCATATTCTATTGGGTAGCTATTATAAGCAGTTTTATTTTATTTTAGTAAACATAATAACGTTTACTACCCTCTCTGAAATTAGAGGAGGCCTGTGCCCAGCTGTGGCACGTATATAGGCTGTAACTTTAAATGTTATTAGATTTTAGTATATCTGTGAATTTTTATAACTTCTTCTGAGAACTTTAATAATTAAAAGTTGTGGAAATATAACTAATAAATAAATATAAACATAAACGCCCTGAAAAATCCTGTGAAAAATGAATTTTTTACTCAATGATCAAAACTTACTAATCAAAATAACTAGAAGACTATCTATAGAAGAATAGCTATAGTACAAAAGCTCATTTAAAACTAGCAACAACATGGGATACGTATTGCAAAAAAGAATTCACATAATATGTATGTTTCAGAGATTTTCTCTACTTATTAATTACTTAGTAATACTTATTAATTGTGATCTGCCTTTAACGTGAATAGTGTTGTTCGTTTTTGAGATCGATTCAGTGAATTGGTAATAGGCTTCTTTACTTAACAGAACCTAACTTTATTTAGAAACAAATACTAAAGTACTAAAACTAAAAATAAAGTTATTACAAACAAAATACGATAATTAACTGGTAAAAGTTAATAACGTCGATAATGACATACCTAAATAAAGTGGTGTTTAAAAAAGTAAAAGTTCCAAAACCACAGATTGTATTAGCCTTCAAGACGAAATCAATTCTTTTGATTTAAATGACGCATTGTTTCGATCACACTGCAGAAGTATCTTTTGAAATAGCTTTATTTCATTTATCGGTGAGTGACCACAGTAAACTGTCAACACATAAAACAAACGTTGCGGCGTGTACGACACAGTGATAGCTTAGTGATCGCCATTAATGTAAATTAGTGGATGCATCTGCCGCACGCCACCTGGTGGCATATCGCTGAATTAATTACGAATCGGGGCACGCGTGCCGCGCATCCCTATCAACATACGGCAATTATTTGAAATGCGTTATTATTAAATTATATTTTGTACAGCTCTACAATGTTTACGTCACTTTTATAAATATAACTACAAAACGATATTCAGTAATATTTTGTTTTAAAAATGCATTTATTTAAGTAAAAGCAATATTTTGTTTAGTCTTTTGAGGTTTTGACTAGGTGCTAGGACTCCTTCTCTGCCTACGAATCTGTCCTGGTAGGTACCACCGTCTTACCTATTTCTGCCGCCAATAATATTTCCGATCTGAAGAGTATAGAGAGCCAGTATAATTACAGACTGAGACATTCCATCTTAATCCTTTTTTTTTTTATTATAGAATAAGGGCGACAAACGAGCACACAGTCCACCTGATGGTAAGTGGTTGCAGTGGCCCATAGACATCTACATCTATCTTCGTTTGCGAATTTAAATGCAGATGCGTTGTCAGCAGTGAGGACTAAGATAGAATGCCTCTTTTCCAGTAAAAAGGGTCTCCGGTTCTCTACACTCCCATACGAAACACAGCAGCATTAACGTAAGTTTTACGCTGGTATTCTGTGAGAGCGTGGTCCTTCCCCGGTCGAGCCGAACCATTCGTGCTACAAATATACTATTAATATAGCTGCAGCATGGCTCTACCACGTAAACTTAGAGGAGACAATGCATCTGTACCCTTCTTTGTTTAAACTGCGCTTGTTAATTAACCCAAGGCTTTCCGCTGAGAGCATGCACCACCCAAACATGCTTCACGGACCGTGGGGTAAGAATCAACAGTTCTAACCCGATCACTGTTTCCCCGTATAGAAACGGACCCCCCAGATTTGAAGTTTTTATTATTAATTGAAGGTGCTATGGACTGCAGTAGTCACTAGCCAGTAAAATACCCAGACTGACGTACCCGTCGTCAAATGTTTTTTTTTTGAACACGGAGATCCTGACGTATCACATCTTTGACACATGCCTTTTGACGTTGTAGGCACGCTACAATATATTACAGCTACACGAATGGGTTGGCTCGGCTGGGGCAGATCCACGCTCTCGCAGTGTTTCGTATAGGTGGGTATAGATAAATCTAGACATACATATTTTGTTACGTGGTAGAGCCATGCTGCAGCTGTATTAATAGTATAGTTGTAGCACGAATGGGTCGGCTCGACCGGGGAAGGACCACGCTCTCACAGAATACCAGCGTAAAATAGCAGCTTAATACTGCTGTGTTTCGTATGGTGAGTGTAGAGAACCAGAGACCCTTTTTACTGGAAAAGAGGCATTCTATCTTAGTCCTCACGGCTGACAACGCATCTGCATTTAAATTCGCAAACGAAGATAGATGTAGATGTCTATGGGCCACAGCAACCATTTACCATCAGGTGGACTGGGTACTCGTTTGTCACCCTCATTCTATAAAAAAAAAGATGTAAGTGTCTATGGTCACAGTATCGACTTACCTTATGGTACTTTAATTATATAAAAAGAAAGCGTAATTATATGTATGAATAATTAAATGATTAAATGTAACAATTTTTTTTGATTTTTAATAGATGATAGATGTAGAAGTCTATGGGACAAAGCATTCACTTACCATCAAGTACCTTTCTTTTATATAACAATAATGTCCTCCAGACCGAATGTCGGTCACGGCGGGCACAGAAACTAGTCATCTGTACAGGACAGGATTATAGCGCGAGAGTATGCGCAAGCACAAGTGTACTCTATATTCCCTTACTTTCATAGTCCGACGGTAGACGGGACGGTAATCCGACATAACCGAAGAGAATAAAAGGCGCAGGACAAACTGTTTTACGTACTTTCCGAGCCACGGCGGTTAAACACCGCCCTGACTCCGGGCTGCTACTGTGAATTTCTTGACAGAAAAATCCTATAACTGATTTTGGTCCAATGATCAGGAATCACGTTTACGACCATTAGATCAACAAGGCAGTGCTACTTATATTCACGACCTTAGTTATTTAAATAAAAAGAAAACGTAATTATAATCATAATCAAATGTTACAAATTTAATATACATACGTGTGCTATTTATTGTGAACGAAAATATGAAAAAGACCACAAATTAGTCTGAATTCAAACAACGTACCACGTAATAAGCATGACGCTAAGTCTTGCGTTGGATGGGGTCTTCAGGTATTTTAATATACCCTTAAGTTATTCATGGGCATTTGTTTTCGACCCCAGCCGCTCGTTAGGAGCATTACTGTGAAATTATAATTACAACTTTAACTCCGGCTTGATTGTAAAAAAGTAAAAAGTTATGAAACCGTACAAAATATAAAAATGTCGGATCTGTTTTGATTCAAAGGGGCTGGAAAGAATCGGGTAAAGTAATTAGAAGTGTTGCAATACCAATTAATGCCCATACAGTACAAGATGCGATCTATATCTGTATCTATACATCACCTTCTTCATTCTTCATCAGCAAGTGTAAGTCCAAAGCTTGATGAGCCTTTTCTGATATAGGGAAGTATTTGCATTAATCGATTTACGATGCGACGATTAAGGCAACTTGACTATAGCGCCATCTATTGGAGCTGTGAACCATCGTCTCGTCGACAAAACAAATATATTGTGTGGATATGACTTCAAACGGTCAAGTCTTCTTCTTCTAACATTATACTATTATTATACAATACCTTTATATATAAAAAATACGTATCACATTGTTTGTCCGCGATGAACTCCTAAACTACTACACTGATTTCAATAAAAGTTTGCACACTGTGTGCAGTTTGGTCCAACTTGAGAGATAAGATAGTTTTTATCCCGATACGTGACCCTCAATATTTTTTTATTGCAAATTTAAGGATTTTTTATAGGAAGGGTCGTCGGAAAGGGCAGAACAACGTCTGCCTGGCCAGCTAGTAAAGATATATAAACTACGAGGCTATTAATAAAGTAAAAACCATACAGCAAATTGCAGTGTATTATAAATATAGTTATCATGATAATCGTGAACACGTGCCTCGTTCAGTATAAGCAATTTCTATGCAAGTTAAGCAGCGAAATGATAGGTTATGCATGCGCCGCATATGCATACAATGAAGCCAATTTATTAGGACGTCTGGGTGTTTGTGTACAAAACATTCTGTATGCATTCACTTAAGCATTACTTTGTTGATAAGTCATTTTTAAAACCTTATATTTAACTAGTTTTTACCTGCGACTTCGTCCGCGTACATATTATAATTTAAACCATAGGTGATCCATCAATAATCGCACTTTCATAGTAAATTCCATCACCCTCTTTAGGCATGATTTCCGTGATCAAAGCTATCCTATTTCCTTCCCCGGGACTTAACCTATCTCGATACTAAATTTCATCTAAATCGGTTCAGCGGTTTAATCGTGAATTCACTATTTTGGTAATAATGGCTTACACATAAAAGATAGATATATGCTGTCGCGGACTTTTTATTAGAACTATGTAGGAGAAACAATTCCACCATACATTATATTATTTGTGTAACTCTTACAGTTTTTGTTAATTAATAAAGTTATTGTGTCAATTTACACAATAACTTTATTAATTATAGCCTATGTGTTGTTCTGGTGTATGAGCTGTATTATTGTAAAATTTCATTAAAATACATTATACATATAGTTTTTGCGTACAAGACTAACAAACATCCATACATCCTCACAAACTTTCACGTTTATAATATTAGTAGGAAGTAGGACTAGTAGGACTAGGATGGTTGAGAGAGAGAGAGAGAGAGAGAGAGAGAGAGAGAGAGATAACAAATATCGATGATTAGTAAACATATCTAATGCTTTTTCTATTATATTATTGAACTGAACATAGGCCTCCCCATAGATTGTCTCATAGGAGGATATTTACTATAGTTGTCGCGCTTGGCAGTCGGATTAGCAATTGTAGTTTTTAATTATTTTTAGCTGTTATCATGATGATGCTGTTGCCCATCTGTTTTCGTCAAACGAAACAAGAGATGGGCAACAGCATCATCCTGATAACATCTAAAAAGACAATCTATGGGTTTTTTTGAGCTATCTAACCCCTGTACGAGTGGGGGTATGCGAACCTCCCCTCCTCTGACTGCTTAGCTCGTATCGGTCGGTGTTCTGGGCGGTGAGAACCGCCCAGGTAAGAAGTAAAAAAAGAAGAAGGCAAAAAAAAAGAAAGAAGAATTACAAAAAAGTAAAGCAGAAAAGCTGTTGAATGCCAAAAATAGTAAAAAGAGGAAGAAAAATACAACATGTACAATAAACAAAGTAAGATGCAAAAACTGTGAAGAGGAATTGACTAGCGACACCGAAATGAATGACTTAAAGAATATTGGTAAATGTACTGAATTCGCTGGGGACATATATGAAAATAAAGAATATACATAAATATAAATATACACAATAAATAATTTCTATGCCAAATATGCAAGAATAAGTGGGAGGCTGACTACAGGGTAAGGCATGGCTGACTTGTGGAGAAATGAGGCTGACTACTGGTGAAAAGTGCCATAATTTGTTAAATGTTGATTTTTTATATAATTCTATTATAAATATAATGTTTTGTTGATTTCTTTAGTAAATTTAATAAATAAACTTTCTGAGAATAATGCTTGTTTTTATTCATAATGTTTAATCTTTAAAATACAGTTGAATCAAATTTCAGTCCTCACTAAAGGCTGACTACTGGGTGTTTTACCTGGGTCTTATAAGTTTGTAGCGTGTATCTGTGTATCTGTGCGTCTGTCTGTGGCATCATAACTCCTGAACGGATGAACCCAATTTGATTAGGTTTTTTTCGTTTGAAAGGTGTCTTAATCGAGAGTTCTTGGCTATCTCTCAAGAAAATCTGTTCAGTCGTTTTTGAAATGATCAGCTCTTTTTGTTTCGGGGATTTTTTAAATTTTAAATTTAAATATTGAATAGATATGCTGCATTTGCTAAAATTAATTAATTACAGCCTATCCAATGTCCACTGCTGAACATAGGCCGACCCCATAGATTTACTCATTGGGGAATATTTGGCATAGTAGCCACTTGGTAGGCGGGTTGGCAAGCGCAATGTTTTTATTATTACATACATAAAATAAAACACTCACACTCACGCCTGTCACCCAGAGGGCTAAGCACAGACTGCGGACTTCCATTTGGCACGATCCTGACACACCTCTCTCGCCTCCTTTACATCCATATATCTACGCATACACGCTCGTCGGTTAAGGGTACTCCTAATCTGGCCTATTTTAATATATCGCCAATTTGGTCGATAAACCTTTGTCTAGGGCGTCCCTTCCCGACTCTGTCGTTCACATCTGCAATATAGATTTGCTTTGTCATTCTTTCCTCGTTCATTCTTTCTACATGAACAAACCACCGAAGCATTCCTTTCGTAATCCTGGTCACGACATCATTTGTATTTATTATTTTGAAATGATATCAGGAAGATGCTGCTGCAAGTTTCCAGTTTAGTTTTTAAATAGTTAGGCTGCCTTTGCTATAAATACATGAATTATGTACATAAAAGTCTATTTCACACCTCGGAATCCCCGTGCCTTATCGCTGCGATCGCAACCAACTATTTTGTCTGTCTGTGCATAAATTATAATGCTTTGCTGGCGATGCGACAACTCTGCGGGATACCGTACGTTGTAGTAAATTTACGCACGTAGCATACTGTTAAGGGGAGGTTGTTTGTTTATTTTTTATTTTTCTATTAATTTCTAACATTTTTGATACTTTAAATATATTAACGTAAAAAATATTTACTTGGAATATCACAAGGAACAAAAAAGAGAAATTATTAGAAACAAAATAAATACAAGTTTTCAAACATTTTCAGAAAGCTGATTAAAAGTAAAAATTGTTGTCACTAACTAATACGAATAACCTAATATACATAATTTAGGTAGAAAGGGGGGCTACCCATCACTGCCTTTGCCAGTGCACGTCTGGGTTGCCACTCCAGAACTTTTCTTTCCCATCAGTTATTACTTTTTCGCAGTGGCAAACAAGGCACGTGCCTATGGGCGTGCGCTGAAGTTTTTAAACTAAAAAATAATAAGTAAGTTAACTTACATAAAATAAAAATTAGACTTTATAAATATAAAGATGTAGAGCTTCCGAAGCGCGCCCCGTCTACTTGATTACTCCTATCGCCCTTACTCTCTCATCACATTTTTCATTCATGCTCAACTGTGAAAAACTAAAGTATGTTATTAATGATATGTATCTATTATAGTTTATTTGCAAAAATATAGTTATAATTTATAAAATATGGCCGCCAGAAGGAGGGTGCCATCGGCTTTTAATCCGCCTCTGCTTCTTCGAGTTTCATAGCCAGCCGATTATCACTTTAGACTATTAATCCGCTGAGCTACGTCATTCTTCTTCGGGTATCCATGTTACGGATTTTGAGCTCCCTTATACAGTCAGCAGGAAGGACCACTTTTTAGTTCCGTAAGTCATGACTAGCGACATACATATAGGTCATACATGGATCTGATTAAACGACTTCAAAAAGGAGGCGGTTCTCAATTCGAGTATATGTTTTTTTTGTATGTATGTTACGCGATATCTTCGCAGATTGTCAACCCATTTTGATGATTCTTTTTTTTATTATATATGTCGTACTTCAAGGGTGGTCCCATATAAATTTGTACAAAAAAATCCACCACTAAGGGTAGCAAATAAATTTCCTTTTTTTTTAGAAATTTGGAGTCGGAGTTTGCTTTTTGTTAAAAGTTATAATCTTATTTGATAATAGAGTAATAGCACTATTTATAAACATATACATCAAATAATTCAGACTAGTTCAAAAGTTCTTCGAGGATATATAGGAATGAATAGATGACCCTTTGCCTTTCCGAATTTGATAAAATAAAAAAAAATATTTCTTACACAGACATCAATCATCAAGTAACAGTAGACACTTGGTTGTATAAACTCAATTTGCGTGAAACTGATGCCTGAGCTTGGTAAAATACCCATAATTGCAGGCCATGAGTCATTAAACCGGAGACCCTTTTTACTGGAAGCGAGGCATTCCATCTTAGTCCTCAGGGGTGACAACGCATCTGCATTTTGATTCTTAATCGAAGATAAATGTAGATGTCTATGGGCCACAGCATCCCCTTACTTACATCAGGTGGACTGTGTGCTCGTTTGTCACCATTATTCTATAAAAATATCAGTGTCTTTCTTTTTACACGCGTGCTTTATCAGATCTTTTTATACAAGTAAGGCAGGCAATTCTAAGATAAAATTTATTCATCGGATAAGACACATTAAAAAATAAGTTGTCAAGTATGAATAAAATAGTTAAATGGTTGCACTTTTATAAACAGTTAGGATGTTTATTTTATAGTTAACTTTTATCTATACAAATAAAAGAATAACAGCTTTTTACTAAATACATATGAAAGTATATACGGCACTTATAACAAAATAAAAACAATTTTTAAAATTTTTGTCTGTCTGTCTGTCTGTTTGTTGCGGCTAATCTCCGAAACGACTGGACCGATTTTGACTTTCATTGGCAGATAGCTAATATTATAAAAAGACGTTTTAGAAAAAGAATTAGGATTCCGCGCAAAAAAATTAAAACCCATCAAATTCGCGGGGAACAGCTAGTCTTACAATAAGCATACAGTTCGTCTGACGGTTAATACTCGTAGATTATGCGGTCCACAGACACCTCATCTGCCCTCGACAGAGAAACAAAATACAGATACTTTTTACCACTGAGGACTAAGATGGAATGTTCACAGTAAAAAAGGGTTTCCGTATCTCGTCACTCACCATGTAAAACTCTATAACTGTGCTCCTATTTTACGACAGTATTCTGTGTCTTCCTTTGAAATTGGATGAAACAATAGAAATATGCTACTATTTATCCGACTGCCCCAGAAGGAGGGTAATGTTTTTCGAGTGTATTTCTATTTCTACATACATATGTCTATTTCTTTGGCACGCTGTGTATCCTAAAAGGCCTGATGGATCTTAAGATATATAATGTCGTTAGAATTGTTTTAGTCGTAGAAGAGACATAGTATATTAAACTTTTCCCTTTTCAGTAAACTTTTTTACGCAGTCGGGTCTTTTTAACCGAGTTCAAAAAGGAGGAGGTACTCAATACAACTGTATTTCTTATTTGTTTTTTTTATGTGTGTTACCTCGTAACTTTTTTCTAGGTGAACTGATTTTGATGCTTCTTTTTTTATTTGAAAGCTGGCGCTTCTCGTGTGGTCCTATATAATTTGATTAAGGTCTGACCAGTAGTTTTTGAGTTAGCCTTAATAATTTATATTGAAGTCGGTTGTAAAAAAAAAATTAATTTTACTACTTGTTAATTATTGTTTTAACCTTTGGACCTTTTTATGGCTGTATTGTATGAGAGTGTCTCTTCCTGTCTATTCGTGTCACAGCTATAATACAGCAGCAGCGTGGCTGGAGCTTAGATGGTTATTAATATAAAAATACAGTTTTAATAGTAAACTCGAGAAAATGCGGTATCTTACAAAACGACTTTAAATAAAAAACGTGTGTGTGTGTGTACTTATGTATAACTTCAAAAACGACTTTAACGACTTTAAATAAAAATCACTTAGCAACTCATTGTAAGTTTATGTATCCGGCCGAGTAATACCTACCGGAGTAAATTTTCTGCTAAGGTAGTGTAATTTTTGGCTACTTTGCCACTTACTATAAGATGAGATAGTAGTCAAGCGCATCCTTTTAGTAGGTAAAAAAATAATAACATCGGTAGAGCTTACTCTTAATCCGATATTGTCCTAGCACGCGTGGCGATCGACGCTCGTGTCCCGGAGCACATCGATCGTATCTGAACGCATCTGTCGCGGCGGGCCCCCATTACTGCTTCTCTAACATCCTCGATAACGGAATTACTGTTAATTGTTAATGTGGTTATTTAAGTTTAAACGTTGAATGTTCGGCTACCTTTCTATCTACAAGCCCGTTTGTTTTTTCGTCTCTATGGAGATATATGCCAAGTATAATGCCGCTTTATTTTGTAAATACGTAATGCCCTAGAATGTTTTATTATTTCAATTAAATAATATAATTAAAAGGGCGACACTGAAAGTTTTTAGAACTGGCCACTTGTAAATGATATAATAAAAAATAAGTTCAAATTTTGAAAATGGAACTCTGCCAATATTATTGTGTAGGTATTTTATTAATTTGTCATTATTTTCTTTCGATGTCATTAAAGTCAACAAGAAAGTTATGATAGACTTCGATTGGCCTTTCACGATGAAGCCCCATCTCGTGCCATTGTTTACAACTGGTTTAATGAGTTTAAACGTGGTCGCACTAATCTCACCGATGATCTACGTGAGGACGGCCTTCTACGACGACGACTGAAAATAACATCAGTGTTGTGCGGCGTATGATAGAGACTGACAAAAGAGTGACTTATCAGCAGATTAGGACAAGCTTAGGCATCGGTATGAGTCAAGTGCACAAAATCCTTCATGAATATTGAGCGGTCAGGAAGCTTTGTGCCCGGTGGATACCTCATAATTTGACAGAGGCCCAAAAACTCCGTCATGTTGATTGGTGTCGTGAAATGGTTCAAAGATTTAACGGAGGTGACTCAAATGCTGTGTTCGACATACTTGCGGTTGACGAAAGCTGGATTTATTGTTATGATCCTGAAACTAAGAGACAGTCTGCTGTGTCGGTGTTTCCTTCGAGTTGCCAACTAAAGTGAAGAGAGGTCGAAGCGTGGGAAAAAGATGGTGGCCTCGTTATTCGGAATGATAGGTCATTACGCAACAATTGTTTTAGAGGATCGAAAACAGTTACTTCAGAGTGGTACACTAACAATTGTATGCCACTTGTCTTGGAAAAAGTTCGGGAGAAACGACCTCGCTGTAGGATCCTCCTTCACCACAACAACGCCTCGTCGTACACCGCCAAGCAAACAATCGACTACTTGGCGACGTCAGACGTGGAATTACTGGGTCACCCGCCCTATAGCCCCGACCGAAAAACTTCGAGGAAAACGTTTTATGGACGCCGAGGAAGCAGTGGTTGCGTTTCAAAATGCCGTCGAAGAGACCCGTAAGGACGAGTGGGGAAAGTGCTTTTCTCAGTGGTTTCATCGGATGCAGCGATGTATTGATGTAAATGGACACTATTTTGAAAAGATATAATAAAACTAATAATTTGCTAGTTTGTTCAGTTTTTGATTTTCTAAGAACTTTCAGTGTCACCCTCGTATAACCTGAACTTAGAACATATTAGTCTATGTTCTTCTGTAAACTATTTTCGTAATGGCAACAGTTATTTCATTCAAACGCAGTGGTTTATTTTCATCTATGCAGTACCAATATGTGTGCTATATAGGCCACAGATTAATACTATTATCAAATTTATAACATACCGTAACATAAGCTCTCACGCCTGTCACTCAGAGGGATAGGCAGAGACTACTGACTTTCATTTGGCACGATCCTGAGTCCTGACACACGTGGTAGAGCCATGCTGCAACTTAATTATGGTTGTATCACGAATGGGTCGGCTCGACCGGGGAAGGACCACGCTCTCACAGAACACCAGCGTAAAATAGTAGCGCTGTGTTTCGTGTGGTGAGTGTACAGAACCGGAGACCTTCTTTACTGGAAACGAGGCATTATATCTTAGTCATCAGGGTTGGCAACGCATTTGCATTTTGATTCTTAATCGAGGATAAATGTAGATGTCTATGGGCCACGACTTTCACCTACCATCAGATGGACTGTGTGCTCTTTTGTCACCCTAATGAAATAAAACGTCTCTGGCTTCTTTGATATTCATATATCTACATACATACATTACAGCCTATAAAAGTCCATTGTTGAACATATGCATACCTCATAGATTGCCTCATAGGAGGGATTTTGCCATAGCCACGCTTGGCATGCAGGTTGGCAACCACAGTTTTTTTATTATTTTCAGTTTTTATCAGGAAGAAGATACTTATACATTTCTTGTTTCAGTTTCCCTCTGTTGCCTCTTATGACACGCACGGAACGTTTGAATATTACAAGAACGATTGAATATTACGGTGGATATTACAAGCGTTATAATAAATTATCACATAATTCCCTTATCTTAACGCAGTCAATTTAGAATAAGCTCTGCTTGAAGAGATTATATCGAACGCGTTTTTTATACGAATTAAACGCGAGAACATCTGTCGATTGAAATTAATGGTGCAGCTTAAAAACGCATAAGTCATGACGGGTTTCCAATTTGTACAAGGGCTGTTTCTGTGATAGAAGATACGAACAATTTTTTCGTGGCAGAGTTATTTTTATGTTTAAAACAACACGAATGAGTCAGCCATACCCGACCGGGGAAGGAACACATAATACTAGCTAAAATAGCAGCTTAATGCTGCTGTGTTTTATAGAGTAAGTGTTGAGAACCGGAGACCCTTTTACTGGAAACGAGGCATCCCATCTTAGTCCTCAGCAGTGAGAACGCATCTGCATTTTGAATAGGTGACGGCGTAAGAGAATCAACCACCCTATTTTGTCCAGTGGAAGTAGATAGGCGACTGTGGAAATGCCAGTAAAATTTTATGGCTTCCGATAAATCGAGAAAAGACTTCAAATGAGGTTGATTTCAGAGTTTATGTTATTGATTTACAAGTCTATCTGTACAGTTCAGTAAACTTGTACTGTGCATAGGTAATATGGAGCAAAAAGTCTAAGCATATCTTTGAAAAACTCCGAAGCCTCCGTACGGACTCAATAAACCTGTTGAACATAGAATTCTCTATGCTGTTGAATATGTCTCCTCCGATTGCCTAAATTTAATTAAGATTAAGCACTTAGTTTACATGTAAATTTGTTTTTCGAATGTGGCAATAAAGTGATATCTATTTATTAACAGTTATCAGAGTTAGGTTAGGTCAGTTATGAGAATTTCTTTTCTAACGCTGAGCATAGCTCGGTCGACCAAGTACTTGCTATTTTAAGTGCTGATTTATCACGTCGTGAGGAAACAAGCATGAGTAATAAAATATTTAGAGGACATGTAAACTATATCTATAACCCTTTTAGAAATGAGAGGAGGCCCCAGGAGGAGGCAGTACCCAGCAGTGGGACATATAGGCTGGAACCGTTACAGCCTATTAAAGTCCACTGCTGAACACACGCCTCTCCCATAGATTACCTCATAGAAGGTATTTTCCAAAGTAAAACCGTACCACGCTTGGCAAGTGGGTTTGACAACCGCAGTTTTTTTTATTTTAAGTCGTTGTTATGAAGACGCTGCTGCCTATCTCCTATTTTGTTTCCCTCTGTCGCCTCTTACGACACCCACGGGAAGATATGGGGTAGTGGATATTCTTACACAACCACTAAACTTACGCTTTATTCTAGTCTATCTCCCATCGTATCGCGTAACGTTACTTCGGATACGGACTGACTAGAATGTGTAAGGACTGTGTTATTATACATTTATAGAACTAGACAATAATAACTTCCGCGCTGTGAATAGCTTTCTATAGTATTTTTTTATAGAATAAGGGTGAAAAATGAGCACACAGTGCACCTGATGGTTAGTGGATGCTGTGATCCATAGAAATCTACATTTTTCCTCAATTCAGAATCAAATGCAGATCCGTTCTCATCCCTGAGGACTAAGATGGAATGCCTCGTTTTCCAGTAAATGAGTTTCCGGTTCTTTAGATGTCTTTAGGCGATAAAAAGCAGCATTAAGCTGTTATTTACCCATGGTGTTCTGTGAGAGCGTGGTCCTACCCCCGGTCGAGCCGACCCATTCGTGCCACAACCACAATATAGCTGTAGCCTGACTCTACCACGTGTGATAGAGCTGAGCTACCTTGCAGTATACGAGACTCTTTTTACTAGTAATGAGGCATTATATCCCAGTCCTCAGGGTTGACAACGCATCTACATTCTGATTCTTAACCGAGGATATATGTCTATGGACCACAGCATTCACTTACCATCGGATGGACTGTGTGCTCGTTTGTCACCCTTGTTTTATAACAAGTCGTAAAATTAAAAATTTTGTACAACCGACTTCAATATAAATTATTAAGGATAACTCAAAAACTACTGGTCAGACCTTGATCAAATTTATATGATAAAATAAAAAAAGAATCATCAAAATCGGTTCACCTAGAAGAAAGTTATGAGGTAACACACAAATAAAAAAAAACACGTGAGTGTCGTGGAACACTCGGTTGAAACGAAGTTCCTTTCATAGTATATTATTATTAATAAATGTATTATATTATTGATTAACAAATACAAATAAATGAATTGCTAGCATATGAAGCGTCATTTAAAATAAAATAATATTTTTTCATGGAAAGATAAGAAAAAGTGCGAAGGGAGATCTATATTATTCCTTCTCGCTTCCTTATAGCCGCTAAGGCCGTTTACACTACGTCAGAAGGGGCCGTGACGGAAAAATCTTACACTTTTTCTCGCCTAGCCCTCATCCGCCAAATCCATACCGTCCGATAAGGAACTTCGTTCCAAAATACAGACGAATTGAGTACCTCCTCCTTTTTGAAGTCACAAGAAAAAAGGTATGTCTATGGTCGAAACACCCTGGTGATGATTCATCAAAACTCGAACTGAGTCCACGATTATATAAACTTTTATATAAATCCTCGTTAGACGCAACTAAAGACATCAGGCGTCTGTTAGTGATCGCGTAAGTTTAGAACGACTTCACCGATTTAAGTCAGACTTACAATATATTTGTTTTGACTGCCTCGTTGATCTAGTGGTCGTAAACGCAATTGATTGTCATGAGGTGCCGTGTTTGAATCCCGGGTCGGGCCAAAATCAGTTATTGGATTTTAGTGTCAAGAGGTTATCAGTAGCAGAACGGAGTAAGGAAGTTGGCGGTGTTTTGCTCCCGTGCCTCGGAAAGCATGTTAAGCCGTTGGTCTTGCGTCTGATTTCTCTCCGGTCGTGTTAGATTACCGTCCCATCGTACTATGAGAGTGAGGGAATAGAGAGTGCCATGTGTTCGCGCACACATGCCTGCACTGTAATCCTGTCCTGCGCAGATGGAGATTTGGTCTGGAGGACATTATTATTATTTGTCGGGACTCGATGTAATACGTGGTAGAGCCACAATGCAGGTGTTTTATGACTGCAGCACGAATGAGTCGACTAGACCGGGGAAAATCACGCTCGCACGAAATATCAACTTGAAAGAGTACCACAATGTTGTGTTTCGTATGTTGGGTGACTATAACTGGATACTCTTTTTACTGATAATGGAACATTCCATTTTAGTTCTTAGTGATGACAACACATCTGCAATTAGATTCTTAATCAAGGGTAGTGGTCTATGGGTTGCAGCATCCACTTTCCATTAAATATAAAAATTAGATAATCTCGCAATGAGTACCGTCATACTATAAACCTCTTGCTTTAAAATTAAACTCGTGTAATGAATAAAATTCTCTGAAACTATAACCCTTAACGAGTTCAACAGCTACCTAGCGCCCTCTGGTTGAGCACTTCAGAGTCATAGGGGACTATTCTTTATGACTTTTTTCCGACGTCGCTGTGTCGAGTGATATAGGGGTGTCACATTATATCATGTGACTGAGACGAGTACAATAAAATTATTGTTATAATGTGTGGTTTGTTATTTTTATTACTTTTTTTATTGGAGTTGTTCCAAAGCTCCCATCGGATGTAACATAATAGTGTAAATAAATAATAATTAATTTATTGAAGTTAACTGAACTGATTTTTTATTACGAAATAAGCTTCGTCAGTGCGGCCTAATTGCGGTTTAAAGTTTTAACTGAAGAAGTTGATATATATTAACATTTATGTATCACCTTTAATCATGTAGCGGCTCTGTAAGAATATCCACTACCCCATGTCGTCCCGTGGGTGTCGTAAGAGGCGACAGAGGGAAACAAATAGAGATGGGCAGCATTTTGTAATAATAAGTTAAAAAACTGATGTTGCTATTCCGCCTGACAACGAGGCAAATATGGCAAATATCCTTCCTATGATAAAAAGAGAAAGAAAACGTTAGATATTTTTAGTGTATTTTTTTACGTAGTAGAGCTACTCTAACGGTTTATGGCTCCAGCATCAATGGGTCGCCTAGACCAAGGAAGGATCACGCTCTCACAGAATACCAGCGTGAAAAAACACCACCGTAATGCTTCTATGTTTCGTATGGTGAGTGTAGAAAACCGAAGATCATTTTCTAACAGACAACGAGGCATTCTATCTTAGTCCTCAGCGATGACAACGCATCTTCATTTGGATAGATCATCAGGATCGATGTGGATCTCTATAGGCAACAACATCCACTTACCATCAGGTGGACTGTGTGCTCGTTTGTCACCAAATTCTTCTTTTTTATCAAGTTTACTGTTGGACATGTGCCTCTCCCGTTGTAGAGGGGTTTGCCTTAACCGCTACTCTTGGAAGGCGGATTGACGATCACGGGCCGTTGCCGGTATGAGTATTTTATTGCTAACGTAAGCAAGTTGGTTATAGCGCCATCTATCGGCAGTTATTTCTGGAATTTCCTACAGGCGCCTCTTACGACACTCACGGGGTGGAACAGGGGATGGATTCTCTTACGCTGCCATCACAAAGCAATCACGTTACTGTTTATTCGCGTACTGTGAATTTACGGCAAGCACTACTATGAGTACAGTTGTTAGTAGTGTTTTTCTGAACAAAACTGTATGAAATTACAATTAAAACATACTTGTAAAAACAGGCTTTTAATCCGTGTCAGGAGTATGTTTTTATCTGAAATAAATAAGGAAAATGTAGAAATTATGCCATGTTCCTTACCTTCTCGTTATTATTAATGAAAAACACTGAAGAGCATTGTGTGAACTAATAAATTTACAGAACAAACTTGGCAAGTTTTAACTATGAAACTCAGCAACAATTTCACTCTTGAGTAATTGCAAAGTTTGGTTTTTATTGTATTAATTCACAAAGTGTTTAACTTTACTCATAAAAATCTTATTACACTACTCGACGCTAGATGTCGATACTATTCTAACCAAACGGATGCAAAGTATACAATAATAAGTTATTTAAATAATCACAAATGAAAAGCATCTATATTACAGTATAATATATTGTACATTTATATATCACAGTGTTTTCAAAGTATATTCAAATATTATGTAAAATATTTTCCTCGAGCAATATACCACGAAAAGTTGATTCAGTTGTACGTAAACTCGTAGCTTGTCAACTATCGCGCGGGTACCCTCAAATTGCGACGACGTACTTCGTCACAGGTCTGAACATTTTATCTGCCAATTTTTAAATAATTTATCGCCATGTTTTGAATACCATAACATTTACTAGCACTTCCCTTAGACAACTTTTATCAAAGCTACGAGGCTAAATAGTTTAATGAATTTTTACGTAGACGTCAAATGGCTAACGCCTAGTACTAATTCTAAAGCTTGGTTTAAAAGTAAAA
This sequence comes from Parnassius orleans, assembly GCA_029286625.1. Classification (NCBI taxonomy): domain Eukaryota; kingdom Metazoa; phylum Arthropoda; class Insecta; order Lepidoptera; family Papilionidae; genus Parnassius; species Parnassius orleans. Next base: position 4,551,660 of record JAGSMP010000019.1, read on the forward strand.
GTGAGATAACTTCCTTATACGTTTCCACTGTAGAGCACAGATTTCCTCTTATTTCTGACAGGATGATTATCAAGCAGCTCAAGACCCGATCTAATGATTTTAATTACATATACGACAAAGTGAAGTCAATACGATGTTGCTCAATACGATGATGCGCGTTTTGAGTTGTGGGCCTTTTCTCTCACTCTGGCTTTCCTTTATTTCCTAAATAAATAATATCCTTTTTATTTTTGCGTAAATTTATTTTGAGTGTAGTCCTATAATAATCGAATTTTATACCCCTGAATGTGACAAAGTACGAGTCAAATTAATGTTTTTTTTATAGATCAAAAATGACAAACTGGCACACAGTCCACCTGATGTTAAGTAGATGCTGTTGGCCATAGACATCTAAATTTACCTTGATTAAGTCTCATCGGAGACCACGCATCTGCGTAGGACATAATTATAGTACACGAGAGTGTGCGTAAACACATGTGCACTCTATATTATATCCTCACTCTCATAGTCCGGCAATCTGACACGAGCGAAAAGAGATCAGGCGCAGGACCAACTGCTTTACGTGCTTTCCGAGGCGCGCTGGTAAATCACCGCAAACTTCCTGACTCCGGGCGGCTATTGAGAATTTCAAGGAATTTCAAGACTGTCAAGTCAGAAAAACTCAATAGCTGATTTTGGCCCGTCTCATGATTTGAACCCAGAACCTCATGATAGGCAGTGTCGCTTACGACCACTAGTCCAACGAGCCGGCATAATATATTATGCCTGGAAGATATCATTATCATCCTCAACCCACTTTTTATACTATAATCTACAACAAGCCCAATGGTCGTAAGTTGGTGTTTTTTTTACAGCGTAAAATACTCGTGCTCCAGACTACTTGCAGTTATACTTTTTACACGGGCCAGTCGCAAAAAATCTCCCACATTTTAATCTCCGCTAACATAAATCATCGCGAAAACCGCATGCTACGCTTGTTTTTGTCCCCACGTTCGTTATGTTTAAAAAAAAATCGCCCGATATTATGGTGTTAGGTTACAGTGTTGCCATCTGGCTTGTGTCTACGCTAACGCGTTCAGAAATGCTAATTTCGTTACCTCACGTTCGGGATACAACGCCGTGTATTGAAAAAGAAAAATTATTATAAGAAGAAATACTCGTATCGTTATGAAAGTTTATTTCATTAAATAATCCTTGCTGAATTGCTACATTTTACCTGAGTGTGAGAAAGAAATCTGCGTTACCGTTACCGTTACAGCCAACTAAAGTCTACTGCTGAACATAGGCCTCCGCCATATATTGCCTCATAGGGGGGATATTTGCTATAGTTTGCACGCTTGGTTGGCAACCGCAGTTTTTTATTTTTAGTAGTAATTAGGAAGACGCTGCTGCCCATCTCCTGATTTGTGTCCATCCCGTGAGTGTCGCCGCTTACGACACCCACGGCATGATATGGGGTAGTGGATATTCTTACATTGCCACTACACGGCATCTGCATTGCGATTGTGTAACTCTCATAGGATACGCAGTTGCTTTAATATTTTGTTATTTTCGTTCATGTACTGAACTGAACATAGTCCTCCCCAGTAGATTGTCTGATATTTGCCACAGATTCCACGATTAGCGGACGGGGTGGCAATCCCGGTTTTTATTATTTGATGTGGTATGTGGTAGAGCCATGTTGCAGCTATATCATGGCTGTAGCACGAATGTGTCGGCTTGACCGGGTAAGGACCACGTTCCCACAGAATACCAGCGTAAAATAGCAGCTTTATGCTGCCATGTTTCGTAAGGTGAGTGTAGAGAACCGGAGGCCGAGATTTACTGGAAACGAGGCATTCCATCTTGGTCCTCAGACTTAATTGAGACAGATTCTTAATCGAGGATAGATGAAGATGTCAATTGGCCACAGCATCCACTCACCATCAGGTGGACTGTTTGCTCGTTTGTCATCCTTATTCTATAAAAAAGCATATCTGCCCATCTTCATATTAATATTTGAAGCAAATTGATAAGTGTTGTATTGATAAATTGATAAGATCGATTGATAAAATTTTATTCAATATTTTTTTATTAATACCTAGTTTTCTTTATTAGTATCTTGGTCACTAAGTTACAACGGAAGAGATCCACGTTTAGCAGTGTACTTTTAAGAGCTGATGAAGAAGGAGAATGTAATAAAGTTATATCATTCTGAAAAAACAACGCAGTTACGGAATGAAGCCGAGCACGATTCCCACCATAGTTACACAATTACACTGGAGCTCTTATGTAACCAGCAGCGACGTGTAAACAATCTATCTTAGTTTTAATGATTTATCCGTTATTCTCTGGGAATTCCATTACAGCCTATAAAAATCACACATACAGCCTATAGCAGCTTAACGCTGCTGTGTTTCGTACGATGAGTGAAGAGAACCGGAGACCCCTTTTACTGGAAATGAGGCATCTTAGTCCTCACGGGTGATACGCATCTGCTTTTGATTTGTAGTTGAGGATAGATGTAGATGTCTATGGGCCACAGCAACTACTTACCATCAGGTGGACTGTGTGCTCGTTTGTCACCCTTATCCTATTAAAAAAAATGGTCAAAAGCTGTACACATACGCCTCCCTCATAGATTGCCTCATGGGAGGATTTCGGCCAAAGTTGCCACGCTTGGCAAGCGGGTTGGCAACCGAAGTTTTTTATTACTTTGAGTTGTTATCAGGAAGATGCTGCTGTCCACCTTCTGTGTCATTTTCCCTTTTTTTATGGTGTAAGGGTGACAAGCGAGCACACAGTCCTTCTGATGGTAAGTGGTTACTGTGGCCCATAGATATCTACATCTATCCTCGTTTGCGAATAAAATGCATATGCGTTGTCAGCCGTGAGGACTAAGATGGAATGCCTCTTTTCCAGTAAAAAGGGTCTCCGGTTTTCTACACTCACCAAACGAAACACAACAGCGTTAAGCTGCTATTTTACGTTAGTATTCTGTGAGATATATTACTAAATTATGAAAATACATTTGAATCTGTATGAGTAGGTATATAAATGTTCTAACAATTTATTATTTCATAAATTATTACGCACTAGTACGCAGTACTATTATTTATTCCGTGGCACTAGGTGACTACGATTCTACCTAAAGGTTATAAACCTAACTAAATGGATATGTTATGGACTAAGTGATTAATTAATGCACTATTTCAAATGGCCAGGCAATATCACTACTGACAAGTCAAATTAGGATACGTAATTAATACTAATTTAAACTTCATTATTTATCATATTTTCTGCTCATTATGAATATTACTACGTAACTGTTGCGCAATTTGATATAACCTAAATTAAACTAACCATGTTAATCACTTTTAAGACAATATTAATAATGTATCACATCTGAAATTAACAAGTGTAAAAATGTGAAGGAAGGGAAAACCCACTTTGCAGTATCAAATAACAGCAATGTTCTTCCTTTTTGTTACAAATAAAAAATACCTTTCATGAAAAACTTTATTCCCATTGTGTTTATTTGTTAAATAAATAAAGTTTTTCATTATAGTTAATATGTGACATCAAAAAAAAATCCTATATCCTAATCTCAAAATTAATAAATTTCGTATTGACGATCACAGACTTTTGAGACCATCGACGCTGCTGCCTGTCGCTAGTTTGTGTATTTTATGTCTGGCGTAAACGGGATGGTTCTACTGTTGTATATTGGAAGCCATAAAAATATGGGACTTTTTATAGTCGCCGCTTACGACACCCACGGTAATTCACCATCATTACAGCTCATCAGTCTATTGCTGAACATGATTGATAGAATAGAAAGAAAATTCTTTATTGCACTAAAAAATATTTGTACAAAGGCAAATTTAACGCTGATAAGGTATTCTCTGCCACCTAACCTTTGTTAGGGTGGTAAGAACTAACATAGGCCATCTAGTGGGAGGCCGTCCTACACACAGGTACGAGGTTGCAACTCGAGAAGCTTTCTTTCCTATCGGTTGTCGGTTCCTCGAGTACAGGGTTATTTTTCAAAGAGTAGCCAAATTTTAAACTTAAAAACTTTAAATTTCAAATATATAAATAATGATATATGGTTATTGCAGTTTTTGAAAATACGAATAAACTTACTTTTATTTGAAATTATCCCAAATTGAATGTGATTTATGATGGGCAACAACGTTTTTGCATACCGATCAACCCTAACGAATGTGTGCGTGCGCAGTACAATCAGTTAAAATAATGCATTACAATGCATTTTGAATTTAAAACATAAAAAGGACAGAATGTTAGAGATTTTTTTAATTAATTTTTCTTCACCATTGCCTATATTACTTATTCTGAACCTTCTCTGCAAATTTAACCGGTTATTGTAAAATAACCCTATATACAACACTATTGACAAAACTAGCATTAGTTAGATTATGAAGTTATTTATTTTTCATAAAATAGATACATACGTCTACAGAAGTTTTGTTCAGCAATTTGAACCATAGATAATGTTAAAAAATTTCAACTCTAACTAATAATCTACACCACGAGCACGTGTGAACACTACGCTCTAAATCTAAACCGTATCAAATTGATTTCTGAACACAGCGACCTACCCTTAGCTCTGTAACAGGGGGTTCTCTAATGAATCAATTAGGGTGAATTTTGTCTGCACTTCTCCGAACACTTGTCTCTGTTGATTGATGAAGACTGGCGGTCCAGAGATGATTTTAAACTAAAGTGCTAACAGTCCAAGAGAATAAGGGTTGATGAAATATAATTAAAAGCACGTTAACTAACAATTTGTTTGTGTTAGGTTCTTGGCAGTTTTAACATGAACTCCCATTTATATCTATTTGTACAAATTGTGTTATTTTTCTCTCTAATGGATGTCGCGACCGTTCAGACAAATTTAATTAAGTTTTATGTAAATTAATGTCAAAAAGTCCTGCTGGTATTCTTGCTAGTAAAAGTGTAAAAATAAGATACCATTAAACGCGATAAAGCCGTAACATTTGTTTTATTCAATGTGTAGTATTCGCGTAAATATAGGAAATCTTGTATATAATGGATGTTTGAGCATTGTTGACTATCAAACATTCGATTTCACTTTGCACTACTTTTAGTACCCACATGAAGTAATGAAATGCGCTATAAAAATCACGCTTTATCTATTTTTCATTGACCCTCAGCGGCAGACGTACGGGCGAACTTTCAAAATTTAATTTAACCTTGTTCAATATTCGCTGAGAAAGGGAATTGTGTAATATAAAATAATAAGGCAAGAAAGAAAATAAAATTCCCAAACATTTATATATAGATTTCTTTTAATCATTACAGTAAAAATAAATAAGATAGATAGATAGATTTATAGATAGATAGTTTTCAAAAATGGCCTTAGGCCAATGCTTCAAGCTTGTTTCAAAATTAGTCGAAGTATTTTGAGTGTGATGCTAATAAGACACATATAGGCTGTGATTTTTTTTTATATAATAAGAGTGACAAACGAGCACACAGTTCACCTGATGGAAAGTGGATGCTGTGACCCATACACATCTAAATTTATCCTCAATTAAGAATCAAAATGCAGGTGCGAAGTCACCCATGAGGACTAAGGTGGAATGCCTCGTTTCCAGTAAAAACGCTGCTATTTTACGCCGGTATTCTGTGAGGGCTAGTTCCTACCCCGGTTGAGCCGACACATTCGTGCCACAACCATAATATAGCTGCAACGTAGCTCCACCACGTTCGAAATATTGTAAGTTTACCGACCAAAGTATGTTGAATATGGACCAAATTAAAAGTAACCTTAACCGGCGAGCATGTATGCGTAGATATATTATATGGATGTGAAAAAAGCGAGAGGTGTGTAAAATAGAAGTTCGCAGTCTGTGCCTACCCCTCTGGGTGACGGGGATGAAAGTTGAATATTTATGTTAAGTACATTTTACTTTTTATTCGCTAGTATGTAACTTTATTTGCATATTTGATACCTACCTTGTAATAAGAGAATATATACATATCTTTGCCTACCCATAGTGCCAACATTTCCCCAACAGGCAAATACTCGCTACGGTAGGAAAGACCCTTATTATGCAATGGACTTATACGGGTCGATGATAAAAAGAACAAGAGGTTTTTGAGGGTGGCGAAAGATAATACCAAAAGTCAACGCGCCGTGCAGTGGCATCGTAAAACGATCCACTACTCTGACATCCCGTGGGTGTCGTAAGAGTCGACGGATTGAAATGGAACGAGATCGGCAGCAGCATCCTTCTGATAATAACTAATAATAATAAAACACCTGCGGTTGCCAACCCGTCTGCCAAGCGTGGCAACTATGGCAAGTATCCCCTCTATGAGGCAATCAATGAATGGCCGTAATGAAACTAATAATTCATAAATAAAAAGTAAAAACTATCGATTTATTATAGGCAGCACAACTGCAGTGCGATTGGTGTTACTCTGGTGGGAATCGTGTTTGACTTCGTTTTGAAGTTTTGTTACATTGTGTGTTAATGCATCAGGATTACATCTTAGATACTAGGTAAAAAATTATCAGAATTATCCTGATAACTTATTAAAAACAATAAACAAACCGCGGTTGCCAACCCGCCTGTAAATCGTGTCAGTTATGAAAAATAACTACCCTATGAAAAATTAAAAAAAAAATATTATTAAATAAAATAAAAATAAAATTAATAAAATTAGGTTAATTGACAAAAAAATGTATGATATTAATGAATTTATGACATTGTAAGCTACATTCTGACATTGTATTCTGACCATTAGTGTGCTGTGATTCTGACATTGTAAAATATGATTTGAATAAAAATGTTTAATTTGTTAATTTTTAATATCATACAGGTCATTTTATTGTTTAACGTTTTATTGTTTTTAATGTAGGTACTCATTTAAATATAATTTGCATGCTATGTTATATTAAAATAGCAAAACATGTGTGCATAATACATCTAAAACATCTGTATATTTACCATGCTTTATGCAAATAAAGATTATTATTATTATTTATTATTTAATAGCATTATAATATTTATTATAAAGAACGAAATTAAAAGTCCATGGAAACTTATGAAGTAATCTATGGGAGAGGCCTATGATCAGCAGTGGACTTTTGACTTGCTGTAATAAATGAATGAATAAATTAAAAGATAAACAGTCATTCGGATGGTAAGTGGCCACAGTATACTGACTCTCCCTCTCTTTAAGTCGGAAGCTTCCTCAAAATTTATCCATTCTATTCCAAAACGAAAACAATAACAATAACAAAAGTCCTTTGCAGTGTTGCCAGCTAAGCGGAGCGTGACCAATCCGGACGCGATGCTTCGGAATGTTATAGAAAGTGAAATTGTATATAGCAGCATCTAGGGCAGTCGACAGTTATGAATTCTATGGTGCGTTTAGAATTTTACTGATACGCCGGAACCGGAAGAACCGTGACAAATGTTAAAAATTTTAGGAACTAAAATTTTGCATAATTTGTCCTTATATGGTAAATACGAAAGTGCACATCTTTAAAAACAATTGGTACCGAGTAGTGTAAGAGCGCTGTAAGAATATCCACTACCCCATATCATCCCGTGGGTACGACACCCAAGAAATCAAGTTGTTGTGCCGTCTCTTCTTTTATCCATATTTAATATATTCTGATCTATCCATATTTAATATATTCTGATCTATTCTGATCTGAATTTGTCGAATTTTCGATGAATCCATATTTAATATATTCTGCAGAATATATTAAATATGGATTCATAGAAAATTCGACAAATTCATCTTTGCCTTTGTGCCTTCTTTGTTCAAAAACATTTTCAAACGAAGCGATGAAGCCTTCAAGACTTCTAGATCATTTGAATAAAATACATCCAGATAAGAAGGACAAATATGTAGCCTATTTTCAAGACCTGGAAAAGAAGCATAATGCTCAGCCAAGTGTATCAAAACTTTTTTGGCTGCTAAGCAAGACGATGACGGACTTCGAGCTTCATACAATATCTCTTTGTTAATTGCTCAAACAGGTAAACTACACACAATCGGAGAAACGTAAATTTTTTGGGGGATGAAGCTGCTTGCGTCCGTAGGAATTACTTGAATCCTGATTCCCTACACGTATCCCCTGGGTAGTGCTAAACGAGCAGTACTACATACTGGTGGTAGGTTGGTCCTCTACTAGTGAGAGGCCCGGCCGAGGGTTAGTTACCACCCACCTGGCAAAGACATACCGCCAAATGATGCAAATCGTGTTCCGGTATGATGTTAGGTGAAACCCATTTCTGAGGGAGAATGGGTCTGGACAGTTGCGTTGCGCATACGAACCGGTTGCGACGCGGCCGTTTCTTAGTGTCAGGTGCCTGGTTATGGAGGTTAGCGTGATCCGAAGCACGGTTGCACCGCTGGCCGACCGTAGATAGATGGGGGCCCAATTAATGAGCCAGCCACTCATAAAAGGCTGCCCCGCCATCTTAAGAAAAATCCTGGGATGGCTCCACCATGCCGGTTGGCGACCGGAGGAGAGGGCCTGGTGGCGATTTCCAGGAGGGGTTCGGGCTTCCCCGCGATCTCCATGCTAGGTACCATCGATGCTGTCACTCTGTTTGCGTATCTAGGTTATATGTGTGACGTCTCTTCCAACTGCCATTCTCTCAACCTATTCACTCCCATCATTTATGAAAAAAAGGAAAAAGAAGAGTAAGTTTGTACAGCGGTTGCACTCACTCTCCGTCAAAGTGCACCTCACAAACATCCGAGGCCTGCACTGTAATCTCAATGCAGTCCAGTACCACCTTGAGACTGACAAGGCCCATTTACTCTCCTTGACTGAGACGCAGATCAGATGTCCTCTAGATGCGGCGTACCTTGGCTACCCTGGGTACCCATTGGAGCATAATTTCCATCAGCGCGCCGGAGTCTGTGTTTACGGCCGCAACGACATCTGCTGTAAGCGTCTCCGTCACCTTGAAGACCCCACTTTCTCTACGATCTGGGTATTGATAGACACAGGAATGGATAAAATTATTTATTCTTGTGTCTACCGATCGCACAGCGGTGACCAGGAGACAACTAGGCTGTTTGAACACCTCAGTGAAGCCTCTGATGTGGCTCTAAATCGGTACCCTGATGCACAGTTGGTTTTTCTGGGGACTTTAATGCCTATCATCAGGACTGGCTGTTCCCATACCAGAAGACTGACCACGCTGGGAGAGAGGCGTGGAATTTTGCCTTGTCGCTGGGGCTCTCCCAGCTGGTACAACTAGCGACTAGGGCACCTGATGTGGATGGGCACACAGCCAACTGCCTCGACCTTCTGCTGACGACCGATCCAGACAGGTACGATGTTCAGGTTACCTCACCCTTGGGAACTTCTGACCACTGTCTGGTGAAATTTGTGTCGTTATATTCCCCACCTAACTACGATTTCCAAGGTGTGCGGCGAGTGTGGCGATACAAGTCACTAGATTGGGATGAGATGCGGCATTTCTTTGCATCTTATCCTTGGCGGCAGGTCTGCTTCTCGTCTGAAGACCCGTCGAGCTGCGCGGATGCCATAATCGATGTGATACGTCAAGCGATGGAGTATTTCATCCCCTTTGCTGACGTGCCCATTGGTGGTAAAGCTCGCCCATGGTCATGTCGCCAGTACGAGCGCACTCGGCGTTGACGCCGAGTGCGCTCGTACTGAAAAGCACAAGCATATGGCGTACTTACATTGGCGTTAAGAAGAGAGCCTTTAACCAAGCCGCCAAGTCCTGCAAAAAGGCATTACGCCAAGCCAGTTTCGACCGCATTAAACGCATTGGTCCAAAGCTCTCTGTCAAACCATCTGGCAGTAGAGCTTTTTGGTCTCTAGCCAAAGCGGTCGAGACAAACTTCTGTCGGTCTACACTGCCTCCGCTGGTAAAACCAGATAGCTCACTGGTGCATGCGCCTAACGAGAAAGCGGATTTATTTGCTTCTCTTTTTGCTTGCAATTCGCGTCTGGACAGTAGCAACAGGGTACCATCTCAATTACCTCACTGCGGTACCTCTATGTCAGAGGTCCGTATCACCAACAAGGAGGTTCTTAAAACCTTGCGAAGTCTAGACGTGAACAAAGCTAGTGGCCTGATTGCCTGAGTGAAGGACTTTCTGAGTGAACGGTCTCTCCGGGTCGTCGTCGATGGCTGCTCATCCGATGGTGTGGCGACTAACGCCGGTGTTCCTCAGGGGTCCGTTCTCTCTGCAACTCTCTTCCTGCTGCATATAAATGATCTGCTCATTTCCGGTATCTATGGGTATGCAGACGACAGTACCGTTGTGGAGAGATACCAACCAGGTGCCCGGGCCAGTCGGGATCAAATCCAGTCAGAAAGAGAGGCTATGGTTGAGCGTGTGAGTCTTACACTACAGGCAGTCTCCGAATGGGGCGATGCCAAACTCGTGAGATTTAACGCCTCCAAAACACAAGCGTGTCATTTCACCGCTAAAAGGAGCCCGCTCACCTTGGCTCCTACTTTCCGGAATGTTTCCTTGGAGTAAACTGACCGCCTTCAGTTGTTAGGGGTTGAATTTTCTCCAAACCTCAACTATGGGCGGTTCATTGAGTCCAGCGCCAAAGCAGCCGCAAGGAAACTTGGTGTCCTTGCAAGGGTGCGGCGGTACTTCACGCCGGGGCAGCTTCTTACCTTATATAAAGAGCAAGTCCGGTCGTGCAGGGAGAACTGCTGTCACATATGGGCTGTTGCTGCAAAATGGCACCTGGCAGCGTTGGACTCAGTGGAGAGACGTGCTAAGAGGCTCATTGGTGACCTTGATTTGGTTGAAACCAATCTTGTCAGCCTCGAGCGTAGGCGCAGAGTAGCCAGTCTCTCGGTATTCTATAGGATGCATTTCAGTGAGTGTGCGCAGGAATTACACGCTTTAATTCCTCCATCTCCTTTCCACCATCGGACAACCAGGCGGTCGGCGGGTCTTCATCCCTTTGTTGTCGATACTCCACGCATTAGAACCAAACGGTTTGCTTCGTCTTTTGTAATGCGTACAGCAAAGGAGTAGAATAATTTGCCGGCGTCTAACTTTCCGTCCGAATACAATCTGGGCGTCTTCAAGGCAAGAGTGAATAGGCTTTTGTTACGCTAAGACAGTGCGATTTACCATCTAAGGCTGCATCACCACTTACCACCAGGTGGGATTGTGGTCAATTACTGGCTTATAATAAGTAAAAAAAAAAATTTTGCCGGCAATAAAAGAAGTTATAACTGCTGTGCTCCATAAACCGGCGGCAGACATAATTCGAAAAATTCCTTTGAGCAATAGTTTTGTGCAAAGGCGAATTGATGAAATGGCTGAAAACATTGAAGAGTCATTGTGCAATCATCTGAAGACTAGTCAATTTTCAATTCAGTTGGATGAGTCCACTTTACCAACTAATGAAGTATTGTTACTGTCTTACGTGAGGTTTATTAAAGATGAAAAAAATATGTCAAGAACTATTATTTGCTAGAAATTCAGAGACAGACACAAAAGGAGAAACCATATTTAAAACACTGGAAAAGTTTTGTGATGATAAAGGAATTCCCTTGAAGAATATTATATCAGCTGCTACAGATGGTGCTACAGCTATGACGGGGTGTCAAAAAGGCTTCCTAGCGTACTTAAAAAACAAAATTCCAGATGTGCTTGCTGTACATTGCGTTATACATCGACAGCATTTGGTTGCTCGAAATTTAAGTGAACGACTGTTTCAATCATTGCAACATGTCATCAGAGCAGTCAATAAAATCCGAAACAACTCTTTAAATGACAGATTATTTAATCAGCTTTGTGTTACTAATGATAAAAATTTCAACCGATTGCTCTTTCACACAGATGTGCGTTGGCTATCAAAAGGAAATTGTCTGACTCGATTTTACAATCTGTTTGACTCTGTCGTAGAGTTCTTGGAAAACAAAGAGACAGAATTGCGCGACAACCTCATCACATTAAATAATGATATCGCATACCTGACAGACCTTTATAAATTGCTTAATGATATGAATCTCCAACTTCAAGGCGATGACTTGAACTTAAAACAAAAAATGTTGTAACTGCTTTCGTAGCCAAGTTGCTCTTACACAAGAAGAATATCGGCAGACGTGAGTTCCATAATTCTCCCAATTTATCAGTATCCTGCAACAACGACGACTTGCTTGTCTACTGCCAACATTAGGAAAATCTTCACAGTGATTTCATTGAAAGATTCCAGGACGTTTTGAAATTGGAAATACCAGACTGGGTGTTAGATCCCTTTTCAAATGTCAACATAGCAGTATCACCCCAACTGGAAGAAGAACTTATAGAACTGACAACGAACGAGGAAATAAAATTCAAATTAAAAAATGGCTACCAAGAATTTTGGCTACAAAAGTCAATCCCGCAGTTGTACCCTGGATTGTGGTCGATCGTTCAACGAATTTTAATAGCATTCCCATCGTCATATTTGTGTGAACGTGGATTTAGCGCTGTGACAACGCTGCTTACTAAGAAAAGAAATCGTTTGCATGTTACCGAACGCGGCGACTTACGACTGTTTTTAAGTAAAATCGAACCTCATATCAACAAACTTGTTAAAAATCATCAAATTCATCCATCTCATTAGATTAGTTTTAATACTAGAATTAATTACCTATCTATATTGTTTCTTTTAATTTGATTAAAATATATTTTTAATATTATAAAGTTGCGTTTTAATTGCTCTCACTGGTAATAATGTCTAGTTTAAAATGTAAGTTTAAACACCAGAACCGACTAATATAGCACACCATAACTAAATTAGTTAAAGTAATGAAATTGTGGTTTTTAAGTTTTAGGAGTGTATAAAAAATAGAGGGCGCTGAAAAATAATTGATTTTCAAAGGTTGCGGTAAAAGAAACAAGTTTGATAATCTCTGTATAACAGAATACTAGCGTAAAATAGCAGCTTAACACTGCTGTGTTTCGTATGGTGAGTGTAAGAACCGGAGACTCTTTTTACTGGAAAAGAGGTATTCCATCTTAGTCGTTACGGGTGACAACGCGTCTGTATTTTGATTATTTATTGAGGATAGATGTAGATATCTATGGGTCACAGCAACCACTTACCATCAGGTGGACTGTGTGCTCGATGGTCACCCTATCCTATATAAAAAAATATCCCCCTATGAGGCAATCTATGGGGGAGGCCTATGTTCAGCAGTAGAATTTAATAGGCTGTAACGGTAAGTATATTTATTCAGCAGTTTATACTCACATAGTTTTAATAATAATAAATACATTAGAAGAAATAAAGTGTACATAAACAAAACTAGGATAATAATAACGAAAAATCCTGAAACATATGCTAGAAATAGGCCGGCGTTGGTTTTCAGCAAGGTTTATTCTAAGGTAGTTTTATTATAGTCTCAGATTCATCTAGTACTGTGTATCTGTTATGGACAAAGTGATTAATAGGACATTATTCATATTGTCCAGACAATTTGAAAAATATCGAGTATGAGTAGAGTTAGCCAATATGAACAATATGATAAAAACTATTGAATTATTAAATTGACCGGGCTTTATGAATGAAGTCTGTTACTTGTTGGACACAGCACTGAAAAGATAGGTTGGGTTAGGTTAGATGTTTTTTGATGTCACATATTAACTATAATGAAAAACTTTATTCGAATTGTAAGTATTTATTTGTTAAATACAATGGGAATAAAGTTTTTCATCAAAGTTATTTTTTATTTGTAACACAAAGGATTGCTGTTATTTGATACTGCAAAGTGGTATTCCCTTCCTTCACAATTTTACGCTTTTAATTTCAGATGTGATACATTATTAACTTATTGTCTTAAAAGTGATTACCATGGTTAGGTTAATTTAGGTTAGGTATATCAAATTGCACAATAGTTACGTAGCAATATTCATAATGGTCATTATGACCAGAAAATGTGATAAATAATTAATTTTAAATCAGAATTAATTGCGTAGCCCAATTGTACTTGTCATTATTGATATTGTCCGAGCATTTAAAAAATTGCCCTGTTTAATCACTTGGTCCACAATAAATCCATTTAGTTAAAAGTTTATTAGAGTTTTAGGTTACTACGATTCTAGTCAATTACCTAGTGCGTAATAATTTTTAAAATAATAAATTGTTAATACATTTATATGCAGATTAAAATCTATTTTCATAATTTAATAATATATATCACAGGTATGTATATATATACAAACACTTGTTCCGTGTGGGATTCAAACCCGCGACCTCGCAGCGCTTCATCCAGACGCATAGCCACTACCCTATCCGCCGCCATAGACCTGTTATATACGTTGAGTTAGGTCCTAAACATGAGGGATAATTATTTATTTTGCGTTATTAATAATTGAAGAAATTATTTTTAAGTAAATGCAAATTAAAGGTATATCATATAAAGGATATTTGATTTTAGGAACTAGGATATTATCCTTGTTCCTAAATTCAAATATCACACGTACCAACAAATTTCCATTATGTCAATTTATCAAACTTTTGGTCAATGTTTTAAATAAATAAGTAAAACGAGCTTAGAAATATTAGAATAGCGCAACGATACCTGGATATGGCACTGAAACCTTACAAAGTGACCAGATGGGTCGAGGGCGCGGATGTCCGTTTCCAACGCTGCGGTATCGGGTTCGATTACCAGGGCGTATTAATTTTATCGCGTATGCTGTATTGTATCGTGTTTCAACCGATGTTATTCGATACGTAAGTCGATAAGTATCGCCTCTAACGTATATTTAAATGAAGTGCATTAGAATACACTTTTATACATAATAAACTGACATAAAACAGATATATGAGAGTGGCAATGGCCTTATAGGCTTATAGCTCGAAGAACTGACAACTAACGTGGAAGAAAGGTTTTGTGTTCCGAGTTCCGAGTTCCAAGCCTCGTACCGGTGAGCGAAGTGTTAAGTGTTAAAAGTTACACTGCTCTTGATGGAGTGACTAGACCTGGTAAGACATGCAGGAAGTCGATGGAAGCAGGTGGTTCAAGATCGAATTTTGTGGCATTCCCTGGGTGAGGCCTATTTTCCATCATATATACGTGCTATACTGCAGGAAAGAGTTCCCCGCGCTCTACCAATACGGATCTGACATGCCCTCGAAGTATTTAATTAAGGTGTAAGATATGCAGATTTCCTCGCGATTTTTCCTTCATCACCGTAAACATGGTGATTGATTCCTAAAATTACAGCTAAGCATTTCTTTGGTCTTCATCTTAGTCCTCAGAGGCGACCCGAGCCAACTTTGCTTAAAGTTGGCATTTGCAGGCGTTTATGGGCTGCAATAGCCACATAAAAACAGATGGACTGTTAGTTCATGTGTCACGTCACATTATTAAAAATAAATAAAATTTTTTTAGAGCTTTCCAGATTTTCACTGGCATCATTTTAAAAGTTCCAATGGGAGTTGTATTTTTTTTCTTGTTTGATTTTCCTTTTACTATTTTATGCGTATGTATCGTTGAGAGAGAGTTGCGTCTCATTAATTGGCATAATTATAGATGGGTATATAAAAATAATGATTGTCAGTGCTTATATACCACTAGCTGTGTCCGGCATGCGTTGAAATTATTATAAGCGGATGAGTTATATAGGCATGCATAGAAAACGAACAAAATATAAAGAGATATTCATTTTTAAGGAGTAAATTTAGTGGGCGCTCATTAAACAACTCACCAAAGATTCATCGTAAACGGATTAATGATATAGGAATGCATAAGCGACCTCAGAACAACAAAGAAAGAAAGTCGGAGTACTGCGTACATTTCAAGTGATTGACTTCTTTTAAAGACGCACTGACGTACACATATGCATCTCAAATCCTTTGCAACCAACAAGTGTATTTTTAATGTTGGATAAAGAAAGGAAGAGGAAAGATGTGTGCGGGAATACGTGTAAAGAAGTTGAGCATATTTTCAGCATCACTTGAAATGTACGCAGCGGTCCGTCTATCTTTCTTTGTTAGTCTGAGTACGAAAATTAACAGCATATACAAATAAGATATATTATTCTTCATACAGATTCAAATGTGAGAAAAATATGTGAACAAACGGCAGAATTTCGCTTGTTTAAAATTTAATAAACAAATTACTTTCCCCTCAGGAACCAAGGCGCAGTTATCGGAGTGCGATTGAAGGATTTCCTCCCTATTAGTATGCATGAGATTCGGTTTTGTGTATTTTGTGAGGTTCCACCCCTGTACCAACACAGGCGTTAAGGAACTGGAAAAAATGCAAACGTAGTTCTACGTGTTTTAAATTATTTCGTATTTAGCATTTAGCTTCGATATTTGCTTCTAACTTGACAAATAAATAGAAATATTAAAATGCAAATTTCAGCCTAAGTATAAACACAGATTATATTTTATTTATCATTTCATTCATACAGAAATTGAATTTGACATGAGATAAATTAACAGTGCAGTGAAAACAATCACAATACCTATTACGAATATTTAATTTAAGATTATCTGACTACATACTATATTTTATATTATACTGAGATACTAAGAATATATGAGTATCTTGCATCCCAAGCTCCCTGTGGTACGAGTATCACACGTTCAGCGGTGAAAGAAAATATCACAGGGAAACCGTGAAACGTGATTTCAGGTCACTTGTGACACAGGCAGGCTTTGTTTGTGCTTTCACCTCTGTATCTGTACTGATTTAATTTCTGTCATGTTTATTTCTTACTTACATTATCTTACGCATTTCTATTTATTTAAGTATTTATATTAATTAAAATCCTTAATATCAATCTATGGAATACACGCATTTATATAATTTTAAGACCAAAACATCATTTTTTTTACTATACGAACACCCATGTAATTCAAATGTTTTTAATCATTTTAAATTATCGAACGAATTATTTATAAATCAATGCGAAGAGAATGGTGACCAAAAAAGGGGTCAGATATTATCCTTGTTTAAGGTCCCGTGGGAACACGACAGGATAGGATGCGCACGCGTGTAGATCCAATCTGGACGTCACGGTCACTGCGCAGGTGGTGGCAGTCCTGCCATTATCCTGCGTCGGATGGGATACGATTAAATTGGAATTTGGGGCCTTTTTATAATTTCTACGCACTGTAGATGTAATTGAAAGTTAGAAAAAAATACTTAAGAATATCTAAACGCCGCCGTTGAGTTGTAAATTAATAGATTACATCTGTAGTTGACGCTGTAATTTTAGCTGGTTCTTCCCACTACAGAAGTATTTTCCGAACCAGTGGTAAATAATATAATTGACTTTCAATAAATAATAAGTAATAATCTATCTAATATATAAAAATAATGTTTGTTTGTTCGTATTTTACGCGCTGCCATACCGTTCATTAGATTGCGGTAAAACTTTGTGAACTTATTGCTTGCACTTGCGCGAAGGTCATAGGCATAAGTAGTACAATTAAATTACAGTAGGTGGCACGCGTATCGTACCAACAAATTTATTTGAAAGTTATATATCATTCAACTTCAATGTATGTATTATCATTCGTAATTAAACAATATAACTCTTCCAAATTTAAAACGATATCTCCACAATTATTTTTTCTGTGGCAGCAACGCGCCGGGTACTCGCTAGTACTGAATAAAAGTTATTCTATTCTATTCTACTCTAGTTCTCTTTGGCATATTTATTTTATTTTTATTTATACTACTGCTGAAAAAAGGCCGCCAACAAAGAATGCTAAAAAGCACGGTCCTGACCCACCTACATCCATCGACGTCCTGTATCTCTTACCAGGTTCTATACGTGGCAGGGCCATGCTGCAGCTATATTACCTAGTAGTATAGTTGTAGCACGAATGGGTCGGCTCGACCGGGGAAGGACCACGGTCTCACAGAATACCAGCGTAGAATGGCAGCTTGGCACTGCTGTGTTTCTTATGGTGAGTGTAGAGAACCGGAGACCCTTTTTGCTCGAAAAGAGGCATTCCATCTTAGTCCTCCCGGGTGACAACGCATCTGCATATTGATTCTTTATTGAAGATAGATGTAGATGTCTATGGGTCACAGCAACCACTTACCATCACGTGGACTGTGTGCTCCTTTGTCACCCTATCCTATATAAAAAAAAATCTAATGAAAGATCGCCCTACACTTTGCTTACCGGTACGGGACTGCCACTCCTGAACCTTTGAATGTATATAATCAAATTGAATGCCTGAGGCTTTCTCTATAAATCTGCCTGAGAGTGGTGCAGAGATAAAAGTATACATCTCTTTTTTACTTTATTGGTCAGTATTTGATTGAAATACCATAGTACGTTATGTTGGAGATCAGTCTGTAGTTTTTTAGTTAACTTTTTAAGTAATTTCTTAGTAATTTATAAATGTATCGAGCGTACTGAGTGCTCGTGTGCCACCCAAACCATAAAGTTATTGAAAGCTGAAAATTACCCACTGCTCATCACAAATTCGTTTCATTTCTTAGAAGGTTAAGTTACGCCCTACTCCAAAGCGTATTGGAGAACTTTTATTAAATAAAAAAAATGTATTTAAAGCCAGTGTTCATCCCTTTAGTTACTAATTATAGTACTTGTTTTATTTTGAAACTTGAATTGGTGAGAAAAATTAGATTTGCGATCTCTGATAAGAATTTAACTTCATAGGATATTTTATGTGTTCCTGACATTATTTATTGCTTGTAATTTATGAGGACAGTGCGTTAAATTGTAAAGCGGAGGGTGCATTCTGTATGAGCGAAAGCCGGATGCGTTATGGTTGGTCTCTTGAAACGGAAAATAATAAATTGTCCTGATTTCGTCTGTCTGCCCACCAACCCATTGTTTAACCTCGCAACGAATATATTAACAGTGATAATTTTTTTACTTGTTAACGTTTTGTTACAAGCAAATGGAAGATATTAAAATATCTACGATATGATCATTATTTAAATTTATGATTGCCACGTTAGTCTAGTGATTGTAAGTGCTGATCATGTGGTCCCGGGTTCGATCCTTGGTAGTGTCAAAAATTAGTTATTGGGTTTTTCAGTCAAGAAATTCTCAGTAGCATGCTCTGCTGTTAGCCTTTTGGCTGTTACAGTTTCATCTGACTCCCAGATACTTATTTAAAAAAAGAAATACCGAAAGGCATCTAGTGTCGATGGGCGTGCGCCTGATCGCTCTCCAGTCGTGTTTGATTATTGTCCCATTTGTCTATGATAGTGAGCCAATAAAGAGTTCACCTGGGCACACGTGTGTGCGAAAACACACTTGTGCATTATAGTCCTGTCCTGCACAGTCGTCAAACTGCGTTGATTATTGAATGATTGGATATTATTATTATTTAAATTTATGCAATACAAATAAATCATAATTATTTTATTTTATACAATAAAAAACTACCAAGCCCATTGAGTTCTATGTACTACGTACTAGAGAAGCTATTCCAAACAAAAAATGTGCACTACTCTGTTTTCGCGCATACGCGGGAGATAATTGATTTTAGTCTATGATTGTAGATAGTGTGGCATATAAATGAAGAAATTTATTTTTTCTAATGTAATATTATTACCTATTTATTCACTTATTTAACTTATTTGACTACTGAAATATTAATTACGTTCAGGTTTAAACTTTTTTTAAAGCCACACTAAATGACACTAAAGGTGTACGGATTGCAGTACAGTACATTTGAACATAGTGAATGTTCGGAATGCCAAATCTAGTACGTAGTACATATATATCGATGACCAAGCCATGGTAGCCAGTCGTCCACTGAAATTGTTTATCTTGATTTCAACGGAACATTTGTGTCTGGTATTTTAAGCTGGATTTTTGTTTTGATAAGATCCATCACCCCTCTTCGTGTGATGGCAGTTGTAAGAGATAACTATGGGAAATACAATTAACATTATATTAAAAATATAAAGTTATATTACATCAGATATACGACATAATATTATGTCTGATGCAATATGCATAACTTGCGATGGCAAACAGCATCTAAGGCGCAGATGTACTACAATCACCAATCCGATACTACTATAAAAGTTGTTAACGTCCAGCATAGAATATTTGCTTGATTGATGATAAGGAAGAAAATAATTCATTAAAATCTACAAATACGACAAAATATCTATTTAGGCGCCAAGAACCGTTGGTATAGAAGAATTAGGCACAACAAACAAATGCATAGGCAATGTTCAGGTGCATCCAATAAGACACTTCCTTGTCGCCGATTCTGTGCCGCTCGGCTGCTTGCAACGGTCGCGCCACGGACTTGTACACTCATGGACAGTGCACGCATATCGTCTTACTGTAGGAAAAATATGTTGTACTATCTATATTTTATATTTTAGAGACTTTACTATATATAAAACGTTGTAGATGTTATTCGGAATAGGTTTACGGAGCAGTAGGCCAAAAAAATTATAATATTATATATATTATAAAAAAAAAAAATGCAAATGTTTTTTGAAGGTCTGAAATTAAAATCAGGAATAATGTGTAATAGAATTTTTTTTTTTTTTTTATTTATTTTATGCTCAACAGCAATTTAAAAAATCAACAATAAACGCCTGTAAAACTAAATGTATAAAAATTAGATACAAAATCGACAGATATACCTACGTTTAAAAACTTAAGTGATTTTTAAAATTACTGAGCGGGAGCGTAATTTTGTAGATATTTTATGTATGCACAAATACGAAGCAATAAATTATATACAGAGTCTTCTTTCACTCTGAGCCGATAAACTTGAAAATAAGGACGAATAAAGCTTGAGAGGCGAAAGAGAAAAATTCTCTTCTAAGAGAAGACCATCTTAAAATACGCCACAGGTCACCAAACCAGTCATCAGTACACAAATACCTAAAGCATTGAAAAAATATTAATCTAGTATGGTATGAGACCACGAGAGGTCGTATTCGTGTGCGATAAAAGTCTGTGGCTAAAAGAAAATAATTTTCGAAGAAAATATAACGAATGCGCTGTAGTTTGTTCTAATTATTTTAATACGTGTTTCTGCTATTTAAAGCTAGATAACGTCATTGACAATGTATGACAATGTTCCCAATGGCCGCTCTATAAATTTAATAATTTATTATATTTTAATAATAGATCAAAACTTAACAAATACAAATAGTTTCCAATATTAAATGACACTTCAACTTTCAGCAAACAATTTCAAGTATTAATATTTTAATTCATTTTAATATACGTTGGACTACTCCAGTGGTTATTTTACCCTGGAACATTGTAAGATGCGGGTGTGAATTATGTTTAACGGTAAAATGTCGAAATAAGGAAGACCCTGAAATCAAAATTAATAGAGCATCTTAATCTTATTAGGAAAAGTATAACGTTAGTGTGTTTCAAAAAACCTTTAATTTTTTATGAATCTTTGTCGGAAAGTATAATTTTAATGATGAATTATTGTTCTCTGTAGCTATATTATAGGCAAATAAAAATAGGCCCAAAGCTCCAAAGAAGGAGTAAAATCTTATTAATTATTTTAGCCTATTGTTAATTTTATCGAATATTATTTATTTTTCTATATTGTTGCGGTGTAAGCGAATTCACTTTCGGTGTACTAAGAAACGGCAGAGATCGAGAAATGAAGCAGGACAGCATCTTCCTAATAACAACTTAGTAAAATAACTACGGTCGCCTACCCTTCTACCAAGTGTGTATGAGGCAATCTAAGGGAGGTCTATGTTCAGCAATGGACTTTTAATAGACTGCAATGAATGAAATGAAGGAATTATATTTAAAAAAAATGGATATTAATGGAAGTTTAGTTTGGAGAAAACACGACGGAGGTTATTGATTTTGTAACTTGGAGATTTTACTAAAAAAAATATATTAAAAATGCCGATGATTTATTAAATACGAATCACAATAAATTGATGCAATAAAATTAACAAATAACACAATAAATACTATTAATAATTGACATTCATTAAATAATATACAAAAGATGAAAAGGTTAGAGGAATTAAAGTTAGAATGAAACCTGAATAAGTACAAAAATTTAAATTTAACACATAATGTGTGTAGCGAGAACAAACTGTAGGCTCTACATGGGCTTTGGAATAATAGCTGCGTTTAAAGTTTACATAAACAAGAATTTGTATTATAATAAAAAATTAAAAAGTTATTTTAAAAAGGAATATCTTCTGGTCCAGCCTTAAAATAACTTTTTGCGTACGAGGTTATAACAATAGATTTTATTCTAAAAAAAACATTTTAACTAATTATAACTGAAATGGTATATTTAGGTTCAAATTTTATTAAATATCTAGACTAGATTTTGCCTTTATTGGCTTGACTATTCATATCCGTCCTAATAATATAAATGTGAAAATTTGTGAAAATGTTTTGTTTCTTAAATTAGTTTGTTAGTTCTTCATTTAGTTTGTTTGCTAAATTAAATTTTGACACAGGATAACTTAATTGAGAATATTTTTATTGTATACTTTATTTTATTTTTAAATAAGAAATTATATTTTTGTATTAGTTATATTGGAATATTTATACTATGGTCTCTCGAGAAGTAACATGTTGTTTATCAGATATAGAAACATCAGTTCACTCAGTAATTATATTAGTCTACTATGTTGTAATATTAAATATAATTTATTAAATACTAGCTGTTCCCCGCGACTTCGCCCGCGTGTAATTTATTACGATTGGATTACATGCTTTTTAAGTTTTTTTGCGCGGATCCCTAATTCTTTTTCTAAAATAAAAGTAGCCTAAGTTACTTCTTATAACATCAGCTATCTGCCAGTGAAAGGCCCATCAAAATCGGTTCAGCTGTTTCGGAGATTAGCCGGAACAAACAGACAGACAGACAGACAAAAATTTTAAAAATTGTGTTTTTGTTATTATAACTACCGTATATACTTTCATATGAATTTAATAAAAGGTTGTTATTTTGACATTACAAACAGACACTTCAATTTTATTTATTTACATAGATTAATTAAGTTGCAACATTAAATGTTATTCTGTTTAAAATATGTGATTTACGTACTTGATTATTGGCAACATTCATTCCTTCAAAAAATTATGCTTGTAACGAAAGGTCGTCTCTGTAACTATCACATTAAGGCTCCACGTCGTTTTGCGCGAGTGCAATGTTTCCTTATGTCACTTTCCAAATCATAAAAATACATTCCCCTACTCATCTGGACATAAATTGGTTAAACTATTGTTGCAACTTGTTTTTTTTTTCTTAAAGAAAATGCACAGTAGATGCATTGACTTCATGAATTCTAAATAATGATGTTTAAATAATTTTATCGCCATTCTATGGATACTTATTTATTTAGACTAAATGATGATTCGAAATCAAAAGATTTCAAGGTGTTAAAATCCCATTAGTAAATGAGTTAAAATTAAAAATTATAATTTAGTAACGTTTGAAAATAATAAGTTATTCTATCAACTTACTTTTAGTTTAGTAGTTTATTTTAATATTTAAGAAGAACCAAAATATACCAGTGCAGTGACCGATTAAAATTAATCTCACTATAGATATAATACGAACTAATTTTTTTTAACATTCGGTGATCATGTTCGTCCTTTACAACATAATTACAGCTAGCATTACAAGAGATCAAACACTATAATTTTCATCAAAAATAATTTCAAATATTGAATGATGAATTAATGATCAGTGATGATTACAAATAATTTCTAAAAGTATAAAATATTACAAAATAATATCTACTTAGAGCTGTCAAGAAGACTTGAAAATATCAAAACGTGAGAGACGAAATAACTCTTCCTTTAATTCATTCTCCATTGTGTTTCGAATGGAGAGTAAATTTTATTGTTATTTAAAATATATTTACAATAAACTAAATAAATACTAAATTTACATAGAAACAGTCTTATTGTGGTGAATTTTTATTCAACCTTTCAAATAAATAAGATAAAAATTAAAAGACTTACAAAATGTCACAGTTATGTTCTACTATTATAATACATATTAACAATTGATTTAATTAAATCATGGCACTTTCATTAAACATCGACTTGAAGATATTAATTTTCATTTTAGTACATTTCGTGAATAATCAATCAACCTTATGGTTTCATTAGTCATTATTTTAATTTTAGCTAAACGGTCAACGGAATTTAATTTTTTAAAAGAATATGTACATAGTAAAAATGTTGAGTTATAATGATATATTTGCCTAAATTATTTTATGGAAAAAATAATTTATGAGAAAGAATACAATACGTTAAAATGTCAATAAGAAAGTCTACTGTAATCAACTTTAATTTATTTGATAAGTTTTATGTATTTGTTAAAATTTACGTACCAAAATGAAAATTATTTTAAAATTCATTCCCAGATTTTAATCGAAGCTTATCCTGCGCTTCACTCCACTTGTACCATCCAAAGCATTGTTTACCTCTTTCCTTCTCTTCCTCAGCATGGGAGCTTTTTCAACCTTATCCCTTTTAGGCGTAAGTTCATTATCTAACTTCATTGCCATGAAATTTTCATCGTTAGTGCCTTTAAAAGCATCCTCACAGGCAAACTTTGCTGTTTCCATCCCAATCCAGTCTGCGGAACCATTGCATTTAAACCACTCGTAGGTTCCTTCTAGTGGTATTTCATTCTCGAAGTCGAAGTTCCATTTATGCATCTTCTCCAACTTCTCAGTAGCAACAGACTCTCGTAGGATGTTTGTGAAGTTGTCGATCTTGGCTTGATCGGGCAGGTCTTCGGCAGGAACAGGCGCCTTCTTACCGGGTTGTTGGGCGAAATTCTATGCATGCTGGCTCTTTGGTGATGTGAGGTAGTCTGGGGACAAGAAAAATCTTGGTTAATAATTATCTTAGGTGTTCTTATCGGAGAGTATTCTCGTGTTGGTGGCGGCGCAAGAGAGTCAGTCATATCAAAAAGATTTAAAGGCTATTGCTAGATGACGGTACAGCATTTTCATTTAAACCAGATGTAAAATATATAGACCGATGAAAAAAAGAGATTTCAAAGATGATAGACATCTAGTATTTACATGACCAACACGGTTACCTGATGGAAGTGGTAATAAATAATGACAAGTCTCTCCTACAGCAGAAAATGCTTGTGTCCAGCGGTGTACTTTTAATTTGGATATCGATACAAATATATTCTCTCTGCAGTCATGTCGGATTGTTGCTACATCTAACTATGAGAGTGAGGGTGTGCTGTGCACCAGTACACAGACACTTGTGCACTATAATCCTGTCCTGTGTAGATGGCTAATCTCCATCGAGACTGGGCGCCGTTACCGAAATTCGGCCTAAAGAACATTATTATTATATTATGGCCTTGTAGTAGCGGTGTAAGAATATCCACTACCTCGTAGTACCTCGAATATACCGTGGGCGTCGTAAGAGTCGACAGAGGGACACTTAACAAGAGATAGGCAGCAGCACCTTCACGATAAGTACTTAAAACTGTAGAAACTGCAGTTGCCAACCCACCTGCCAAGCGTGGCAATATCCCCCAATGGGGCACTCAATGGAGGAGGCCTATGTTCAGTAGTGGACATTATAGGCTGTAATGGAATGGATTATGTTATGTAAATAGTTATTTACTTATTATTATAATAATACTTTCTTTCACTGACAAATAATACTAAAATTACGTCTCAATTCACAAGTATAAACTAATATGGCGCACCGGAGGTACCCATTGTAATCCAGCTCAATCGGATGTTTGGCAAACATCGTTTGCGGAGCGACCGCGCTGAAGGCAGAAATGACCGCGCGCGTTGACAGACGTAACCCGGTGTAAGCACAGAGCTGGTACGGGATGAAGTGGCGACAGAGTAATGGACTGCGAGGTGTGAGAGCTTACCTATCTCTGTGGTCTGGAATATGCTATTTATGCCTTTATGTATACTCAAAGATATCGAGTAGATTTTATGTATGATTTTTAATTTTTAACAATACAGAAAAGAGATATAATATAATTCACGGAGTTAAAATGAAAATTGTCGTCAACAACTTAGACACGAAATTTGAATTAAATCAGGAAAAATATAAATCCGTATAACTTTGTTTTATTTAATGTGTAGTATTAACATAGAAGTTACCGTGTAGTGACGGTGTACGAATATCCACTACCTCATATCGTCATCGTATCGTCGTCGTCGTCGTCGTAAGAGGCGACAGAGGGAAACAAATCAAGAGGTGGGCAGTTGCGTCTTCCTAATATAATAACTAGAATATAAAAACAGCGGCTGCCAAACCGCCGGGTAAGCGTGGCAATCCTAGGGGAGGCCTATGTTGAGCAGTGGACCTTTACAGGCTGTGTGATTGATGGATGGATTAAATAAAAGTAATTATAAATTGGTTATAAAAAAATCATAATATTTTTTTTATAAATAATTAACTGAGCTAGCTTTTATATACTCTAAGACCTAGAATTCTATAATATTACAAAATATGCAATATATATATATATATATATATATATATATATATATATATATATATATATATATATATATATACGCATATGTGTATTCGCAAACAATTTTAAAACTACTTCATGGATATTAAACAATTGAGGAAGACCTTACATAATCTATTCTTATTATAAGTAAGGATAGTAGAAATTTTGGCGATTTGTGATCAAGTCGTTAATAGGTACACCGCATTAGTAAATTGATTTAGTAATTTAAAACAAATATTTTTTTTAGGATCTTTCTTGAAAAAGTTAAGAAGGTATCGTAAAGTGCTGTGGTTTTTGAAATCTTAATACTAATCTAATATGATGTAGAGGTATACTTAAATTTTTTTCTTCATTTTATCGGTTATCGCATCTTCACACTATATGACCGGCCCATTGTCACTTAAAATTTTCGCGTACCTATCTTTCAAAAGCATTATTATTAGGTAATTTTCTAAAGTCTTCGGCCAAGGAGTTCCAGAAAAGTACAGCCTGAAAGATAGCTTCAGAAGTCGGGGCTTCAATTCTTCGATAAACTGTGTTAGCACCAATTTCAGAAGCTATTAAGTTATTTACAAATTATTTTATTCATCTATGTTTTTTAAGTTGGTTTTAACCCTTTTGAGACGACTCAACGATATCGTAACCAGTAACCACGCATGGTATAAACTAAAATGTCGTCTGAATAGTCTCATTAAAATATTCATCTCTTATTATTTCATACTAATGGGTGGGTTTATTTTTTGATTATATTTTTCAAAGTTAAATGATGGTCGCATTATAAAAAATGATCATTAAAATCGGTTCACAGCTGGCGAAAATATCGTGTAAAATACATACAATAACAAAACAAGTGGTATTTAAAAATTTGTACAACCGACTTCAATATAAATTATTGAGGATAACTCAAAAACTACTGGTCAGACCTTGATCAAATTCTCGCTCAAAATGTAAAAGCATATATTTAAATTATGTACTATCAATCTTCCAACCCTACTGCAAGCGGAAATGGAATCAACTATGATCGTGTTTGTGAATGAATTCCAAAATTAGAATACGAACAGCATTACGAATTTGTAGCGATGAGATTAACGACTTGTTGTCATAATACAACGATACGCAATTTTCTAAACACAAACGGCTTATTACAAAAAGTAGTTTATAATCAGTCTCAAATTTAAACTAGAATTCAGTTCAGTTTCGTTTCACGAAAACAATCGATTTTTTTTTACTCAATGCCAATAATTATAAAATTTGAAAAAAAAAATATGCCAATGCTTAACTACAGTTAAGCATTGGCATATTTTTTTTTTCAAATTTTTTTCATAATCCCACCTGGTGGTAAGTGGTGATGTCCTAGATGGTAAATCGAGTGCGATTTACCATCTAGGACAGTGGTCTTAAAGTAACAAACGCCTATTCACTCTCGTCTTGAAGACGCCTGTATTGTAATCGGACGGAAAGACAGACGCCGGCAAATTATTCCACTGCTTTGCTGTACGCATTACAAAAGACGAAACTAACCGTTTGCTTCGGATGCAATGGATTATCGACAACAAAGGGGTGAAGACCCGCCGACCGCCTGGTTGGAAAAAAAAAGAGAGGGGGAGGAATTAAGGCATGTAATCCTCGAATGTGAACTATAAAGTATGGAGATTGACAGCAAAGGTAAAATTTCGCGAAAACTGTGGCGCCGCGGCTAAGGGACGTCTTTAATCAGAAGGGCTCTTCTTAAACCATACCTTAAGCTCGGGACTATCATTAAACCAATTTTTTTAAATACGGAAAGCACTTAAAAACACAATTACTTTAGGTGTTAATCATAATTGGCGGCGGTCGACACTTACAATCAGGTGAGCCGCTTGCTCGTTTGTCCTCTCTTCTATAAAAAAAAACAAGAGAAATTCCTAATTTGTACGTCTAATAGTAATAGCAGTAATGGGATAGGCCTGTGCCCAGCAATGGGCCTCATATAGGTTGTAACTATGCTATATTATAATTATGTCCTCCAGACCGATTTTCGGTCACGGCGTGCAGCTTCAACGTCTAACCATCTACGCAGGACAGGATTATAGTGCACGCGTGTGGGCGTAAGCACTGATGCACTCTCTATTCCCTTACCCTCCTAGTCCGATGAGACGGCAATCCGACACGAATTAGGAGAGTTCAGGCGCAGGATCAACGTTTACACGTGCTTTCCGAGGCACGATAGTGAAACATCGGCAACTTCCTGACTTCGGGCAGCTGCTGAGAATTACTTGACAGAAAAGCGCAATAACTGATTTTGGCCCGTCCCGTATGCGAATCACGGGATCTCATGATCAGTATCTACGCTTACGACCATTAGACCAACGAGGCAACCAAATACTTTGCTGTAAGTACTCTACGTTTAATACTTTAATAGCGCTAATAAATAAGGCGACCACCATCCACCCGTGGGAAGTAAGACAGCTCCGCAACAGTAACTAAGTCGAGTTTTAATCATTAGTACCTGGTAAGGTACTTCAAATTGACATCTTTATAGATATTATAACGTCCTTCACCTTAAGGCCAGGTTGGACAAAATACCGTATTTTAGTGAGAATTAATACTTTATTGCTTATTTACTTGCTTGTGTCTAGTTTGTTTACTTGACTATTTATTTGCCTATTTACTTTGTTATTTACTTGCATATTTACTAGGCTATTTCCTTGCCTATTTGTATTTAGTAGATTATTTTATTTGACTATTCACATTATTAATTGCTCTCCAGATTAACTGGGACTGTGTGCTCGTTTGTCACCCGATCCTATAAAAAAAAAAAACTTAATTATTTATTTTATTATTTACTTGACTGTTTACTGTGTTACTGTTTACGTGTTTACTTGCTTGACTTATTGATTATTTATTCCACTTTTTTTATAGGATAAGGGTGACAAACGAGCACACAGTCCACGTGATGGTAAGTGGTTGCTGTGGCCCATAGACATCTACATCTATCCTCGATTAAGAATCAAAATGCAGATGCGTTGCCACCCCTGAGGACTAAGATGGAATGCCTCGTTTCCAGTAAAAAGGGTCTCCGGTTCCCTACACTCACCATACGAAACACAGCAGTGTTAAGCTGCTATTTTACGCTGGTATTCTGTGAGAGCGTGGTCCTTCCCCGGTCGAGCCGACCCATTCGTGCTACAGCTATACTATTAATATAGCTGCAGCATGGCTCTACCGCGTTAGATATCCATTATTTACTTTACCCATCCCTAGCCTGCCTACCTAACGAGGTTTGGGTGGGTGAAACTTCCAGTTGGAGCATTTTTGGAATAGTCCAGCCGTAGACTTAAAAATTATTTTGATGTTTGGAAATGGGTCGCCGTGATCGAAAGTCGACCAGGCGGATATCACACATTCTAAACATATGTATTATGTAGATTGGTACTTATTGTCCTTACTTACTAATCCTTATTGTATGTACCTAATATTACCTTTAACTGATATGTGTATTTGTTACGTACACTTGTTACAAGTACATGTTACGTGTTCTTGTTACTTGTACTTGTTGCATGTACTTACTACTAATACATGTTACAAGAAGTTATTATTACAAATTTCACAAGTACTTGGTTGGTGTACTTATTTTTAGTACCTTAAACTATGTAACAGTCCAGGCTTGGATTTAAAAAGTTATCGATGAGATGTGACTGGCAAGTAGTCGCAAAACATCGAAAATCGACCAGTACCCCGAACACGAACATTTTGCTCTATAGTATAGTTTACGAGACAGTTTAGTTTAAGTAAAATTTTGTATGGGAATTTGAACAGCGCTCCGTGAGCGTATTTGGAACTAAAATTTAGAAGCACGAATATCTAACGCTGCGTTATGCATATCTATCATATAGTTTAAGTTATCGTAAGACGCAAAATGTATGGGTTTAGGCAGCACGAATCTATTTTTGACGTACGTTATCGTCTATCCACTGTAGAGAACTACGAAAGCTTTCTCACCGACATTTTTACAGCGAGAACGCTATCGAGAAGTCTTAGTTTTAAGTTTCTCTGGGGTTTTCGTTGACGTAAGTAATTTTTTTATTAAGAATAAATAGAATGAGACCCACGGCTTTTTATTATTTTGCGTGGCGTTTAGCAGGCGAGGCAAGAAAGCAAAGCCACGCTGCAGCTATATTAGTAGTATAGTTGTAGCACGAATGGGTCGGCTCGACCGGGGAAGGACCACGCTCTCACAGAATACCCGCGTAAAATAGCAGCTTAACACTGCTGTGTTTCATATAGTGAGTACAGAGAACCGGAGATCCTTTTAACTGGAAAAGGGGCATTCCATCTTAGTCCTCACGGGCGACAACGCATCTGCATTTTGATACGTAATCGAGGATAGATGTAGATGTCTATGGGCCACAGCAACCACTTACCATCAGGTGGACTGTGTGCTCGTTTGTCACCCTTATCCTATAAAAAAATGACTAAAATCATCACATAGCACTTCTACACGTTCTTCGTATATTAAAAGTATTCAGTGTGTCACCCTAACTTGGTAACGTCTGTTGATAATAAATAAAACCGTCATCACATTATCTGTCACTCATCGCTGCGAGATGTATGAAGTGAGCAACGACCTTATAATATTTATCGGAAGTCTGCATACACTCTGCCGACAAAAAATAAGAAAGCTTACATAGGTAAAAGGTGTAAGTGGGGCTTAGGGACACGAGTATTGTTTTTTATTTAAATATTTAGTAATCCTAGATACTACTATACCTATCTTTTAACAGCATTGCTCTCTGTCTGTTTGAGATGTTTCATCGCAATCGGTTTAGCCATTCCGAAGATTAGCCCGGAGAGGCAGACGGACAAAAAAAATTTTAATTTGTTAATCATGTCTTAATGGCATGCAAATAACCCATCAGCCAAATAGAATGCTGTTATTTCGATATTATATACAGACAATTCAATTTTATTTATATATAGCTATAGATTTTTATGATACAATATAGTGACAAAAGAAGTCGCATAAGAAAGAGCAAGAATAATAAAATTACGCACGTGGTGTATGTACCACGATGGCTCTCCCGAACCTAGAAGCACCTGGTTGTACAGTTGGACCTGGAAGTATGCCCGAACCGAAGGGACCGGAGTCTTCCAATTAGTAGGATCGCGGTTGGAACAAGTGTTTTCGAGAACCTACAAGCACGAACCCTAGCGTCCCTGTTTACGACTTCCGCACGTACCTAAGAGATATACGTATATATCTCGCGGTACCAGTAGTCTTATACGCAATTATTTAAGTACGTTCAAACCTAACACACTACCTATGATTCATACCAAATAGAAATTTCATTTCATATTACTATGCTTTTTGTAAATACGCATTCTTGTCCGGCAGCGCTCACTAGCATACGGATTAGCATCCAGTTAGATCGTGTAAGTGAAACGGTGACTGTTGGCCGACCGCTACTGTACAACTTCTAATTCTACTGTTCACCGTTGCACAATGTGCGAAAATTAGAGCCCACAATGCTTATGTAACGTTGTTACTGTTAGCTATATCGGGAGAACTGTTTTAGACGGTAGTAACACATTTTGTGAGAACACTGTTAATATCAGAATGTAACAGCATAAACGTAGTTAGAGCCTTAATACGTGCCGCAGCTGGGCACAGGCCTGCTCTCATTTCTGAGGGGGATTAAGGACAAGGAAGTATGAGCCGCGGTGTTGGCGGATTTTACATGTCATCGTAACTTTTTTTATTTTTCACTCATGCCGGTTTCCTCACGATGTTTTTCTTTACAGCCGAGCACGTGGTAAATCAGCACTTAAAATTTCATATAATAATTTCGTTGGTTGGTTGGTTGCGATTTACTCTGACGCCGAACGCTTAGCAGCTGAGTTACCATGGCGCTCAGCTAACAGCATATTGATGACGATATCATCTATCTATCCCATATCACCCAGTTCATCTTTGCTGCTTAGTGATTATAATAATATTATATTCTATATATACATTTATTTATTTTCATCATCATCATCATTTCAGCCTTCACAAGTCCACTGCTGAACATAAGCCTCCCCCCAAGGAATGCCATAAAGCACGATCATGAGCCACCTGCATCCAACGACTTCCTGCATATCTTATCAGGTCGTCACGCCATCCATTGGGAGGCCGCCCTACACCTCGCTTACCGGTACGAGGCTGCCTCTCGAGAACCTTTCTTCCCTATCGGTTGTCGGTTCTTCGAGCTATATTTCCTCTAAAAATATTAAAAAAACTATTTCACTAGTATTGAAATACAAAACTCACGGACAATGTAAACACAAAGCTACGCTGACCTTAATAAATTGCATACACGGTCGCGAAATGAGAAAGGTTGGGCCTTACTGTCGACTTGTCAAGGTCATGCTACCTGCTCTCATTAAATTTGCTTTATTATTTTTATACCGCATTAATACGTGAAGAAAATCACTAATATTAAAAGGACGAAAATGCTAAAACGTGATGTAATAAAAATTCTCTCTAGTTAACGGTAATGTAAATTTAACAGCTAGAGGTTTATACACACGAAAATAGGTCAAAACAAGTCATTCATGGGTCTAATTAAAAACGTTCAAGAGTTAATATCAAGAACGACAATAGGAGTGACCTAGATGCAGATCTATTTTTGCCATTCTCGAGTACGGATAGGCGTGAGATACATTGCGAATTTGCTAACGAAAGCAGTGTTGAACCCAACTAATTATTTAATTACAAAAAAAGTGTGTGTGTACTTATGTACGCACGTAGGAAGTTATACTTCTTTAGCGTAACAAACAAAAAAACTTGAGAGACAATTACCCACTGAAGTTGTCGCTTTTAGGTGTCAGTGTGCGCGCGCATCGTGACAACTTCATGGTGTCGTTTTTAGGTGTCGGTGTGCGCGCGCATCGTAAAAAATTTACTCTCATCATTTTTCCCAAACGCCCCAAAAGAAGTATAACTTCAAAAACGAGTAGTCCACTGAGGACTAAGATGGAATGACTCGTTACCAGTACTAAGGCGGTTTTAGTTCTCATCCCTCACCATATGAAACACAGCAGAATTATGCTGTGATCTCAAGATGGTATTCTGTGGGAGTATAATACTTCCCCGGTCTACTCTATCTTTTAGTGTGGCTCTACCACATAAAATATATCTCGTCTTTAGAAAACTTACACACTTTTAACAATCTTTGAACATGCCGAAAAAAAGGAGTTTATTAAAAACTGTTTAAGGCAATCAATATTATAAATTAAATAAATGAGACGCCACTTATAGGCCCTGAGAGACCCGCACATCTCAGTTTATTGTGAACTTGACCTAGATGTTGACCCAATAAATTTATCAAAAAAATTGATAGACAGGGAATTAGATGTAGCCTTCTATTGTAATTGTTTCTTTTGTCGATGCACAATATACAGGATGGCTCAAATAACGTTGGCAAGCGATTTCACAAATCATTATTATAACCTTATAAGTTAACTAGCTGTTCCCTTCGACTTCGTCCTCGTGGAATCTATTACGATTGGATTTCGTGAATTTTAACTATTTGCGCGGAACTCTAATTCTTTTTCAAAAATAAAAGTAGCCTAAGTTACTCCTTAAACATCAGTTATCTGCCAGTGAATGTCCCGTCAAAATCGGTCCAGCCATTTCGGAGATTAGCCGGAACAAACAGACAGACAGACAGACAGACAGATATATAGAAAGACAGACAGACAGACAAAACTTAATAATTGTTTTTTTTTTGTTATAAGTACCGTTTACACTTTAATATGCATTTTGTAAAAAGCTGTTATTTTGACATTACAAACAGACACCTATATTTTATTTTGTAGAATTGTATACATTAAATTAAATTAAAAACCATAAATCTTATTTTTATACACGAATTCTTATTAATCTTCAAAAGAACCTCCTTAAATATACATACCTAATACATAGAGACACGCTTTTTCTACAAATATTTTGTTGGACTTTCGTGTAAGAGTAGCTTTTAGCTTATCAGTCAGTTCTATACGCGCATAGCATTAATCCAATGGTTTCTGGAATATCGATTACCAATCCGCGAGTGGTTTAAGGTTGAAGACGATTATGTTGACTGTTTGCGGATTGTAGGTAGCTAAATTCCTGATCCTTCAGTTTTATGAAATCAGGAATTCGTGATAGCACCAGAGATAAGCTTCAGCTTAAATAGTTTCTTTTTATGTTTATTGTATGGCTATTTCCAGAAAAACTCGTTCAAAGGGATTATATGAACTTAGAGGGTTATAACGTTTTAAAATAATAAATAATCAAATGAATTTAGTAATTAAATCTTATAGTTTTACAATACAATATTAGTACCAACACTTAGATAAGATTCATTACTATATACATTATATTAAAACAGGTAATTCTATGCAAATTTATTAAAAAACAATGAAAATATGAACATACCGCCTTTGTTTACTATAAACCATATTAAGTTTTGTTAAGAAGAACTTACAAACGCTCTGTGGTAAAAAAATTAAATACCATTATTTATATGAAATAGTTTTATTAGTAAAAAAAACTAATTAAATTTATAATTTTTATAAGACTATTTATTAATTATTGAGAATTTAGAATATTTATGTAAAACCACTGAGACTCCTACTCAATATACTCAAGTTGTGTTCTTATATCACCAAGTTTTTCTTTTGAAATTTTACCCTTGTGATCATGTCACATCTAATGGACACTGTTGGGATAACATCATATTTTTTTACAAGAGAGACTTCCAGAAATGGTGTGTAGGGGTCTGAACATAGGTCTCCCCCAAGGAATGCCACAAAACACGGTCCCGAGCCACCTGCATCCATTGACTTCCTGCATGTCTTACCAGGTCGTCACCCCATCTAGTGGGGGGAGGTCCTACACTTCGCCTGCCGGTACGAGGCTGCCACTCGAGAACCTTTCTTCCCCATCGGTTGTCAGTCCTTCGAGCTATATGGCCGGCCAATTGCCACTTCAGAATTATACTGTGATCTCAAGATGGTATTCTGTGGGAGTATAATACTTCCCAGTCTACTCTATCTTTTAGTGTGGCTCTACCACATAAAATATATCTCGTCTTTAGAAAACTTACACACTTTTAACAATCTTTGAACATGCCGAAAAAAAAGAGTTTATTAAAAACTGTTTAAGGCAATCAATATTATAAATTAAATAAATGAGACGCCACTTATAGGCCCTGAGAGACCCGCACATCTCAGTTTATTGTGAACTTGACCTAGATGTTGACCCAATAAATTTATCAAAAAAATTGATAGACAGGGAATTAGATGTAGCCTTCTATTGTAATTGTTTCTTTTGTCGGTGCACAATATACAGGCTGGCTCAAATAACGTTGACAAGCGATTTCACAAATCATTATTATAACCTTATAAGTTAACTAGCTGTTCCCTTCGACTTCGTCCTCGTGGAATCTATTACGATTGGATTTCTTGAATTTTGACTATTTGCGCGGAACTCTAATTCTTTTTCAAAAATAAAAGTAGCCTAAATCGGTCCAGCCATTTCGGAGATTAGCCGGAAGAAACAGACAGACAGACAGACAGATATATAGAAACGCAGACAGATAGAAAAAACTTAATAATTGTTTTTTTTTGTTATAAGTACCGTATATACTTTAATATGCATTTTGTAAAAAGCTGTTATTTTGACATTACAAACAGACACCTATATTTTATTTTGTAGAATTGTATACATTAAATTAAATTAAAAACCATAAATATACATCTTATTTTTATACACGAATTATTATTAATCTTCAAAAGAACCTCCTTAAATATACATACCTAATACATAGAGACACGCTTTTTCTACAAATATTTTGTTGGACTTTCGTGTAAGAGTAGCTTTTAGCTTATCAGTCAGTTCTATACGCACATAGCACTAATCCATTGGTTTCTGGAATATCGATTACCAATCCGCCAAGGGTGTCGTTTAACGTTGAAGACGATTATGTTGACTGTTTGCGGATTGTAGGTAGCTAAATTCCTGATCCTTCAGTTTTATGAAATCAGGAATTCGTGATAGCACCAGAGATAAGCTTCAGCTTAAATAGTTTCATAATACGCTAGCAAACCGAGCTTAATCCCCTTAATTTTATGTACTTATATATCACGTCCTTGGCGGTGAAGGGCATCGTGTGGTAATCTAGACATTAAAGAAATTATAAATATTTCAAATACGTAGTATCGTAGCAGCGCGGCGAACACTTTCCTGCTTAAAATCGCTCTTAGAAATGCAGAAGGTCCAAGAAAATCAAGAAAAGCGTATATCTTAACTTTACATACGGTGAAAACGCCAGGGTAGCCCGCGTAATTCAAATTTTCTTGCGTTTTTTGCAATATGCAGGTTAGTTTCAAGTTGTATGTTTAACAAAATATGATTCGCGACCGTAACAGTATGTATTTACAGAATTATATTCATTATAATCATCAATACAACCTCTGTTCGTATAATCCCATTGTATGGCTATTTCCAGAAATACCCGTTCAAAGGATTATATGAACTTAGAGGTTATATTGTGATTTTAATGATAATAATTCTATAAACACATACTCGTTACGGTCGCGAATCATATTTTGTTAAACATACAACCTGACCCTGACCTGCAAATTCCAATAAACGTAAGAAAAATTGAACTTCGCGGGCTACCCTGGCGCTTTCACCTTAATACGCCACAAAACTTCAAACTAACCGTCAAAGTCCGCGTCCCTTCAAAGAGTGCGCTTGTGACAAAGAACAGCAATAAAATATGTTTTACAACTATGGCTTCCGTCCGCCACTTTTACTTTCAACGCCTGCATCCGTGAAATACTAGCAAAGTGCGCCATTGTTATTGTAATGACGCCATCTTGTTATTATTTATTTAACAGCTTGTAAAGTAGTTATTTTTAATGTTTACGGCTAAGATTTTACTTGTCGGCTTGTTATTTTCGCAGTTGGAAACGTTAAGATACAATGATAAGAGAATCATCCATCCATCCATTAAAGTCTATAAAAGTCCACTGCTCAGCATACATAGGCCTCCCTCATAGATTGCCTCATGGGGAGATTTTGTTATAGTTGCCACGCTTGGCAAGCGGGTTGGCAACCGAAGTTTTATTATTTTGAGTTGTTACCAGGAAGATGCTCCTGCCTAACTCCTGTTTAATTTTTCCTCTGTCGCCTCTTACGACACCCTCGGGGCGATATGGGGTAGTGGATATTCTTACACCGCCACTACACGGATAATAGAATAGTATAATTTTTATTCAATACTAGCGATCCGCCCCGGCTTCGCACGGGTGGTTTCTGGATCTCGACAAAAGCGCCCCCTACGGGTCCAAATGTGAAACTAAACCATCAAGATCCAAAATGGAGATGCATTGTCACCCCTGAGGACTATGATAGAACTCCTCGTTTCCAATAAAAAGGGTCTTCAGAAGCATTAAGCTGAAATTTTACGCTGGTATTATGTGAGAGCGTGGTTCTTCGCCGGTTAAGCCGACCCTTACGTGCTAAAACCTTAATATAGCTAGCTTAGCTACCTTAATATAGCAGCATGGATTTACCACATATTAACTTACTATAATTATTGAAAGCACAAAATGAAAGTAAGGCAATGTACCGCCGCCCGGCATTCCAAATCAAAGTCACCCGGAATGTCACACGGGACAAAAGGCGACAATCGGCGCGGGAGCACCAACAATCTAAATTTGAACAGGGGGCGCAGGAGTGTGGCCCAATTGTGACGCGCACGCGCCGCTTTGCGGATGCAAAATGGCGGCTCAACGAACCGCTTCCGTCCCGAAGCCAACAAGTGCATCCGAAATTGATACGTCACGTCCATCCGTAGCACAATCGGAAGTCGACGGGTTCCTCACGTCATAGTTGAAATAAGTCATTCAATTTCGGCTTATAAGAATGTTTTATAACAGAAATTTAAGCCGCCTATAACTTACCCCTCTGTTGGGTACTGACTTCCTCTCCATTTCGGGATGGATCCGGGAAGACTCAGGACTGAGCAGAATAATGTATTGTAAGACCAATCTTACTAGACCTTTTTTGACTATTTCCGAAAACAAATTAACGTTTAAATATATGCGTAGAAAATTGAAAAACTTATATTTTCCTTAAATATCGACCGCTGGGTTTGCGAATTATGTTTTTACGTCTTTAGGACCTCTTCTGAAAAACCTGAGGCATATCCATAGTAAATGACCGCCACCGTCCAAAACGGTATCTCGTTAATCAAGTTTTTGTATTTGGATAGAAGGTAGGTCAGCTCGTTCTTAGATAGGATAGGATCCGAGTTTGGGACCAAGAACCGTAGCCAATAAATCACGCGATCGTGATATGATGTAATCATTCACTAACACGCTACTACGTGAATCGAAATACATGTTCGATTGTAACAGTCTATAACGTAACCTTGACCCATCAAGCTGGTATTACGTTTTTTAACATCTATTCTTGATCTATTCATTTAAAAATGGCGTCACTAATGTGTCATGTGTCTGGTTTGTCGCTATTGACGTAACAGTAATAAAACGTTTGCTATTACAGAAACAGTTAGTTCTGCCATTCTTCTCAGTTTGATTGTCGTTTATAATAATGCGTGGGGTAACTGTTACACAATTTTTTTTATAAAGATGTAAGTAACAAATGAACATAGAGTCTAGCTGATGGTAAATGGATGTTGTGGCAACACATAGACACCTACATCTATCCTTTTTTTCTTTTTATAGAATAAGGGTGACAAACGAGCACACAGTACACAATTTTACGTGGTAGAGCCATGCTGCAGCTATATTAGTAGTAGATATAGTTGTAGCACGAATGGTCGACTCAACCGGGAAGGACCACGCTCTCACAGAATATCAGCGTAAAATAGCAGCTTAACGCTGCTGTGTTTCGTATGGTGAGTGTAAGAACCGGAGACCCATTTTACTGAAACGAGGCATTCCATCTTAGTCCTCACGGTGACAACGCATCTGCATTTTGATTCGTAATTGAGGATAGATTGTTTAATGGGCCACAGCAACCACTTACCATCAGGATTGTGTGCTCGTTTGTCACCCTTATCAAATAAAAAGTACACCTGATGTAAGTGGTACGTCGATGCGGTGGCCCATTGGACATCTACATTTAAAAATGCAGATGCGTTGTTCCTCTGATGTCTAAGATGGAATGCCCCTTTTCCAGTAAAAAGGGGTCTCCGTTTCTCCACACTCACCATACGAAACGCAGCAGCATTAAGCTGCTATTTTACGCTGGTATTTTGTGACAGCGTGGTTCTTAACCCGGCCGAGTCGACCCTTATTCCCGATAGGATTTGCAAGTTGCTTTGTCGCATCACGTCACGTAACGATCACGTCGGGTTCGCCACTTTGGCCATTAAATAAAAGGGGACATCTCCCGCCAGGCAAGCTTTTCAGCCCGAGGAGCGGTCAACGCTTCGTGTGGTTTTACGGTGTTAATGTATACTAGAGTACTTTGGAAATTTCAATAGCATGCTTTAGGCTTCGATTCGTTTTCGGTTGTGTCGCGGCGACATCGTCGCCACACATCCCTGAAGACTGTGATGTAATGCCGCTTTATCAGTAAAAAGGGTCTGGTTCTCTACATTTACACGGGTTCTCTACATTTAGACTTCGCATGTTTCCGGAACATTTAATTTAATTTCTAAGACTTGCAGGTTTCTTCACGATCTTTCCTTCACCGCTGAGCACTTGGTAAGTCAGCACTTTAAATTCTAATTAACGATTTCATTGGTGCCGGGGATCGAACCCGGATTGCTCGCGTGCTATGAAATTTACGCGCTTATCCCCTAAGCTACCACGCCCCCATACATAGACCGACTTATATAGATATTTTAAGATAATGAAAATAGGAGGGGGCGACATTTTTGGCTCCAGCGACCTCTGGCAGGAACCGTTGCTACTCCACTGAAGGTTTCATATTCCGCACAGAACAAGTGTTTGTATGAGTCACAAGTAATTTTTCCCGATCTGGCTGATTGTCCACGTGCAATATGTTTGTCTGTAAAACGCCTACATGATTCAGGTCATGATATTCCTAGTGGGGGGTAACATAATTAATAACCGGCCAAGTGCGAGACGGACACGCGCATGAAGGGTTCCGTACCATCGTAAAACACGTTTCTAGTAGGGGAGCCCCTTTTAATTTTATTATTTGTTATTATAGCGGCAACAGAAATACACATTCTGTGAAAATTTCAACTGTCTACCTATTACGGATCATGAAATACAGCCCGCTGATAGACAGACGGACGGACAGCGGAGGCTTAGTAATAGGGTCCCGTTGGTTACATTTCGGGTACGGAACCCTAAAAACGAAGGAAAATAATCAATTTATTTAAAAAATAGTACACGTAAGTATTACACAGTTAGTATTTAAAAATCTAACTATGAACTGAAGTAACAAAAAAGCTTACTGGAGACTGTAAGCTTTTTTGTTACTTCAGTTCACACTTTTGTTACTTAGGTAGACCTAATGGTATGAATGGTGTGTAATGTAGTCCATGTACACCTGGTACAAACTTTAGACAAAGAACCTTACTACCCTTATTACCGAAACAACAGAGCAAGCACTACTATTCAGTAACAAAAATAGGTAAAAATTGGTACCTACCCAGACAGACTCCTAGGCAAATAATATTAGACTTTAGAAAAACCTAAACAACACGCATCAATCCTAAGCCGATTATTTTATTTTATCCTAGTGATCTTGATCAGGATACTAGGATGAAGATATTAATTTATTGTATTGTCATCGGTCCCTTGATACGAGTGTAAATTTTCAAATCAATCGGCAGATACACGCGAAGCTAATACAAACGTGTTAAAAAGAAGTCCTACCACCCAACACGCGTAGTTAAGAACAAAATGCGTACTTTTCTATAAAGAAATCGATGCAATGCCTCCCCTCACAATTATAGGGTACAAAATAATTTTCGTTAAGGTATTGGTAAGTTATTCGGCTCAACGTTAAGAATTATGACTTCTAGCGTTATTCTTGAAGCGAAGTAATAAAAATACTACATATATTAAAAATAAACCGCGAACTTGAAACTAAGCTCTGCAGGGGTATGTTGAAAATAGACATTTCAGCGGCGGGGAGGTGCGACGCGTCAAAAGATCGCTAGATTTAGCGTTAGTGGACACCCGCCGCTTCTTTAAATATTTCTCATGCACTGATATATTCAGTCTGATTCTCTGATGTTTACAACAATTTGTTAAATGAGGTAAGCAGAGGTCCAGAGCCGCGCGAATGGATTCCCACTTTGTCGTAACCGGTGGGAGAGCACCAAGTTATATGAAATTACCTTTATAATCTACCTGTGATGATGGTTATGACGATATCCATGACTATGGTCATGTCGATGACGATGACCATGACGATGTTCATGACAATGACCATGGCGATGACTATGACGATGACGATTATCTTGACGACGACTATGATGATGACCAATGATGATGACCAATGACGATGACGATGAACATGATGATGACAATGACCACGACGATGACGGTTACCATGATGACGACCATGACGATGACCAATGACGATAACGATGTCGATGACAATGACCATGACAATGACGATGACCATGATGACGACCATGACGATGACCAATGACGATAACAATGCTTTGGTTAATCACTAAGAGGAGCCCATATGGCAGACTTAAAATGAATGCCTGGCTCAAGTTGACTACTCTAGATGTTTTGTTATTGTTGGGTAGCGAAATCGGTCACTGCTGCTGAAAAGTGATCGGCGGCAAAGACAGATTGGTGCTTCCGAAGTGCTCGTTTATTTGACCATATCGGTGCAAGTTTTTACGTGGTAGAGCCATCATCATCATCTTCATTACATCCCTTCACAAGTCCACTGCTGAACATAGGTCTCCCCCAAGGAATGCCACAAAGCACGGTCCTGAGCCACCTGCATCCATCGACTTCCTGCATGTCTTATCAGGTCGTCACTCCATCTAGTGGGGGGCGCCCTACACTTCGCCTACCGGTACGAGGCTGCCACTCGAGAACTTTTTTCCCCACCGGTTGTCGGTTCTTCGAGCTATATGGCCGGACCATTGCCACTTCAGCTTACTAATCCGTTGGGCTATGTCGGTCACTCTGGTTCTACTGCGGATATCCTCATTTCTAAGTTTATCACGCAGAGAAACCCCGAGCATAGCCCTCTCCATAGCTCGCTGAGCGACTATGAGCGTCCTCATACGGCCAGCAGTGAAGGACCACGTCTCAGATCCATAAGTCATCACTGGCAACACGCACTGGTGGAACAATCTCGTTTTCAGGTTTTGAGGTATACCTGACGAGAAGACGTGTCATAATTTCCCGAACGCTGCCCAGCCGAGTTGAATCGGTCGGTCGAAGTTAGACTTACCTAGTCCGACTATTTGTTCCAAGTAAACATACTCGTCAACAACTTCGAGCTTAGTGCTCCCAACAACTACCGGCATAGGTGTGACATGGACATTAAACATGATTTTTGTTTTGTCCATGTTCATCTTAAGACCTATCCGTTGGGAGACACTATTGAGGTCATTGAGCATAGTGCTTAGGTCCTCCAGCGATTCTGCCATAAGGACTATATCGTCGGCAAATCGGAAGGTGAGTGATGTACTCGCCATTGATGTTAATACCGTATCCTTTCCAGTCCAGTAGCTTGAAAACGTCTTCCAATGCAGCGGTGAAGAGTTTCGGGGATATAACGTCACCTTATCTTACACCTCTCTGCAGTTGGATAGGTTTCGTACTCTGGTTCTG
The DNA here is from genome assembly GCA_029286625.1 of Parnassius orleans. NCBI lineage: Eukaryota > Metazoa > Arthropoda > Insecta > Lepidoptera > Papilionidae > Parnassius > Parnassius orleans. The sequence continues at coordinate 4,594,939 of JAGSMP010000019.1, forward strand.
TACTCGGACAGCCATCGTAGACTACTGTACAAGCACTTCAGCACTTCGATATACCGACAGTCAACTTGGCACCGCTGGACCGACAGTCAACTTGGCACCGCTGGAGCGATTGTAGCACCGCCCAAATTTCGATGAAATCAAAGGCTTTCTCTTAGTCTACATACGCAAGGCAAAGTGGAAGATTGTACTCTTCGGTCTTTTGTACAATTTGCCGAAGGGTATGTATGTGGTCTATGGTACTAAAGCCTTTTCGGAAACCGGCTTGTTCGGGAGGCTGGAAGTCTTCTAGTCTGCGTGCGAGACGATTCGTAATGACTCTCGAAAACAGCACGTAGACGCGGCTCAGAAGGTAAATCGGTCTGTAGTTCTTCAAGAGAGTGTTGTCGCCTTTCTTGAAGAACAAGACCACCGCACCTCTGCTCCATGCCTCCGGAGTAGTCCCACCATGGAGGACGGAAATAAAGAGCTTCTGAAGGACTTCAAGTACCGGTTTTCCACCCGCTTTCAGAAGTTCCGCTGTAATTCCATCCTCACCTGGGGCCTTGCCATTTTTAAGGTGCTGGAGAGCCATTCTAATCTCGCTCAGACTGACGTCCGGGATATCATCGGAATAGTGTCGAATAAGACTTGCTCTTGGATCGTTACTCACACTTGCGTATGGCTCCAACGATGCTGTGTACAGCTGCCCATAGAACCTCTCAATCTCACTCAAAATCTCAGGTGTCCCGGAAACGATGCTGCCACACTCGGTCTTCAACTTTGACAGTTGGCTCTTTCTGGCAGACAGATCTCTGGCAAAGTCTTTAGAGCCTTGGTTCCGCTCGATCGCTTCTTTAATACAAGCTGTATTGAAGTTGCGTAAGTCCTGCCGCATGCATTTGGAGATCTGTCTGTTCAGTTGCCTGTATGCTGTCAAATCTGTTGAAGACTGCAGCCTCATTTCCCGTCTAACAGCCATGAGATTAACATTTTGTGTTCTTCAGCGGTGGGTCTTGCAGAACTTAGCTCCGACCGCATGGACAGTTTCCACGAGCCTGTCATTCATATCGTCCACTGCATTGCAGTCTTCTAGGCACTGAAAACGGTTTTTTAAACTCGAGCTGAAAGGTTTCGGGACTTTGGATTAGAGTAAGAGGGGGACGGAGCGATGACTTCATTGGATGAGACCTCTCCAACTTAACGTTTAGGTTCAGTGTACCTCTAACCATTCGGTGATCGCTACCAGTTTTCACCCTCGCGATCACTGAGACATCACTGAACGTACGTGGTAGAGCCATGCTGCAGCTATATTAATAGTATAGTTGTAGCACGAATGGGTCGGCTCGACCTGGGAAGGACCACGCTCTCACAGAATACCAGCGTAAAATAGCAGCTTAATGCTGCTGTGTTTCGTTTGGTGAGTGTAGAGAACCGGAGACCCTTTTTACTGGAAATGAGGCATTCCATCTTAGTCCTCAGGGGTGACAACGCATCTGCATTTTGATTCTTAATCGAGGATAAATGTAGATGTCTATGGGTCACAGCATCCACTTACCATCAGGTGGGCTGTGTGCTCGTTTGTCACTCATATTCAATAATAAATTATATCATATTATGAAATCCGAAAGCTATCAGACTATCAAGGCAGTAAAACCATCTCGTTTACGTAAAATATCCATACGGGAAGTAACGTCGAAGATGCGTTGTCTGGTAGGGTTGTGATGGCACATCTTCCCTACAGCGAGAAGCCCAGGTCCCTGCCATATAATCCAATACCTCCACGAACTGATATAGAAGAAGTGTACAATCTGTACTAATGAATTAGGATTAGACCTCAATGAACGGGTTCTCAGCGAATTGACACTGGTGTGTTGTCACTCGCACGCCTCTAATAACGGTTAACTGATAAATTGCCGTACAATTTACATCTATTACTTAATCGAAATATATATAGCGTGAACCATGAATTAGCGCCCGCATGTCTGTCTGTTTGTTGGCATCCCTCTCGGAAGCAAACTGTACTTAATTTACATACGGTCGAGAATTCCGAGATACAATTGCGAACTTATTGTCTTTGAATCACGCCCCTATAACCATGTGCTGTTTCTTTGATTGCTGTAGTGGCATATTTCGTTTTATTGCAGGTCTACGGTGAGAATCGTAACGCATCTAGACTTGAAAATTAGCAATATGTATTTTTGCAGATATGTTGGCTCTGCCTAGGATTCAAACCCAGCACCCGCACATGGTTGACATGTTAGTAAATTGTAATTTGGCAGTATTTCTTTGTACAAAACCGTGTCAGCGATGTTTACACTAACGAGTTAGAAGCTTGTGCTACGAACTTTTTTCATTGGAAATAAAATGTACTCCATGACTCGGTAGTACATATATGTTCTGATTTACTAACAATATTGCAAATCACACATATTTTGAAAACCATAAGGATCTTGCGTTATTTATTATTGACTTTATCTTATTATCTTTATATTAAATATATCTTATTTATCTTATCTTCATTAAAATACTATAATGCATTACTTCTTCTCTTGAAATTGAGATTTATATCATCGGAATATACTCGCAAAATATTAATGAAATTCGGTTAAAAATTTCAGTAATTCTGATGCTGTGACATATTACGGCAGATGGACAGAAGATACGGGTTTCGCTTTTATGATAAGAAAATCCAAAATATATTAAAATTTGCAAGATTTAGTTTTTAATGAATTCTTAGTGATTGTGCTTTAACTTTTCCTGCTTTATTTCCTACAATACTGTCTACTGCCTTAAATATGAGTCACATTGGGATTGCCTCTTAACAGAATTATTTTTAAAATTATTAAATGAAAATGAATGAATGAAAGAGGGAACTGAGTCACCGTAATTTGACAATCTTGTTATTGATATTTGTGTTGAGTTGCCAACATACATAATATGCGTATTCATTCCTAAGATTCATTCGCACGTATTCAAAAAGATAATAGAGGTATATAAATTTTGGCCGATTTGATACAGTTACTTGCAAACAAATTTCGAGGTTCAATGCACCGGCCGTTTCGTACGTCGCTGGCAGATTGCTAAAATTGCATCCTTTTCAACGAATTCCTTCCCTTGGGAATCAATTATTATCACAACAGTTTAATTACACATTGTTTCAGTTTCGAAGTTGTTAAGAATTAACTAAAAACGACATTTATTCACGTTAAATCAATTTAAAAAAATACAAGAGTAATCTCGTGGCCTCTAACCATAAACGATAGCCATTTTGAGTAAAAAATAATAAAAAATCGGTCAAGTGCACAATTATTGTTCTGGGGAAGGACGACGCTCTCACAGAATACCAGCAGCTTAATGTTGCTGTGTTTCATACGTTGAGTGTAGAGATCCGGAGACCCTTTTAACTGGTAACGAGGCATTCCATCTTAGTCCTCAGGGTGACAACGCAAATGTAGCATTCTTTGAATAAAATTGGATGTAGGTGTCTATGGATTACAGTAGTCACTTACCATTAATTGATGATGATGGTAAGTTCGTTTGTCAATTCAGTTTTATAAAAGAAAGATAATTCGGCGCATTAATAGTAAGTCATTAGCACTAGCATTAGCACAATAATTTTCCAACTTAAGAACTTCGTATTCATATAGCTTACTTTTAAATCAAAATATACATAAATATAATAACTTCTTTGAATTTAATAAGTTATTACCTATATGACACATGCTGTAAAACCATCACGCAAGCAGTAAAATTACAGTTGCATATCTAAAAAACATAGAAACGAAATGTTTTTATGGATTTAATTATCAACAGATTCATAAAATTATTCCACTGTGTCAGTGCATCACGTGCTATACTGTATTAAAAAAAAGAATTTACATGTGTGTAGGGTTACCACATTTATTGATAGAAACTTAATTTCAGTATGTTAATAAAACAAACATACTGGACACACTGATTACGTAATGGAGCTCTATTAGAGTGAATTCTCCTGCAGATTGAATGGATCGGTCTGTCCGGGAAAAAAACACGCTCGCGCAGAATACCAGCGTAAAACGGCAGCATAATGCTATTGTATTTCGTGGTTACAAATAATGGCTCTGGATTTTGTAAAGCAAATTGCACGTTTGTCATTTACCACGTGCTCGGCGGTGAAGGAAAACATCGTGAAGAAACCTGGATGTCTGAGAAATAAGAAAAAAAATATTTCGAAGACATGTGAAGTTCGCCAACACGCATTGGGCAGCGCGGCGAACACATCCTTGCCCTAAAACCCTCTCAGAAATGAGGGGAGGCCTGTGCCCAGCAGTGGGACGTATATTGGCTGTAACTTTAACTTTTTTAACTTTTAAGTTGCACGTTATAAAACGCCTCCTCCATATAGAAAAACCCCACCATAGGGCACGAACATAAATTAAATACGAACGGAATGTTACACTGAAAATTTGTGAAGCACCCTAGGTCCTACAATTTTGTGGGATTGGGAAGAAAGGTTCTCGAGTGGCAGCATCGTACTGGTACGCGAAGTGTAAGGCGGCAATCTCTATTAAATGAAGTGACGACCCGGTAAGAGATGCAGGAAGTCGATGGCTCAAGACCATGTTTTGTGGCATTCCTTCGGGGAAACCTATGTTTAGCAGTAGACTTGTGAAGGACTGCAATGATAATTGATATAATAAATTTAGAAGGCAAGTACTCATATCAAGATCACTATACCACATGGTCATCTATAATATTATTATGCTTATTAGATATTTTTTATTTTCAGCGTTTTGCAAGTACAGTATTAGGGTTTAAAGCTCACAATCCAATTTCTTGCTTTTTACGACTACTGCTTGAGTTTGTAAAACGATACTCCATAATTTAGCTTGGAATTTCGTGCAATGACTGCGTCCCTGTTGGCCGCGGGTTCTAATATAGCACAGAACAACTATTTCATGCAGACTACAAATAATTGATCCAGGTCCGAATGTTGTCTTGTGCAATTTCTGAATGTAAAACTAATTTAGTATCATTGAGGAGCTTTAAATACATACAATTCCTAGTGTTAGGTTTCTATTTTTTTTTTAAATAAAGAATGCAACTTTCTCACAACATGAAAGTACATTTCCGGATGAATACGTTATACATGGGAACCCTACACGTGTCAGTATCCACTTTTTGCTTGAGTTCTCACGAGGACGCGGCTGTAGTGTCAGCGGCGATCCCGCAGCTTCCGTTAAACTCGTACGAAGGGAAGCTTGGTGTACATTAATCTATTTCTAACGTTACATGTATCAACAAGTGCTAAAATAAAATAAAATGTGCAGCCCACTTCAATATAAATAAAATGAGAACATCATCAATGTGGTAGAAGTCAAATAAACACGCATTATTAAGGATAACTCAAAAACAACTGGTCAGATCTTGATCAAATTTATATGGGACCACATGAGAACCAGCTTTCAAATAAAAAAGAATCATCAAAATCCTAGAAAAAAGTTCTAAGGTAACACACATAAAAAATACAGTCGAATTGAGAACCTCCTCCTTTTTTTGGATATAGGATATTTTTTAGAATAGTGATTACGTATGTATTAGTGTTAAAACATCCTTTGCCGCAACCAGACTATTAAAATTACAAGTTATAGTGAATACTGAAAGTATTTCATAGAGCTTAACGCAAAGTAAGAGATTCGATTAAAATACATTTAAGTATAAATGTCAATAAATATTATTGAAAATAAGTTTTCGTCGACTTGTGGCGTTACTCCAATTCAGGGTAGTCAGTACATTTAGTGAAGATCTAATTACCTTGGATAGATGGTAATATAAGTAATATAATGGAAGCTTTATATTGGCATATAAGTTTTAATATAGTGATCTAGATTGTAAATGTAGCTGTAAGCTCCCCGAATAAAATAAAATAAAATAAAATAAAATAAAAATAAAAAACCAGCCAGCTAGCGAGCCAGACCAGCAGTGTCAAAGCTCAAAGATGTAAGTGCGAGATGCCTTATACGCTCTTCTAATCTTACGCTATCGCTGATCCGCCTACCAAACAGGGAGGAGGGATACAGGGAGTATTACATTACTTATGTCCAATAGGCCTTTTGTAGGCTTTCAAAGAACAAGACGATGAAATAAAAAATATGCGTGAGTGTCGTGGAACACTCGGTTGAAACGAAGTTCCTTTCGTAGTATTTTTTTAAATATTAGTAATGCTATTAAACATTACTAATATTCCCTTAAACCACTTCTCGTAAGCTTAAAATGCTTGTGGTAGAAGTGGTTCATGACAGTAGTCGAATGACGGGTTCGAACCCACGAGCTTTCGAATTCGCGGTCCGCGCCCCGCCATTAGGCTACTTACGCTTCTAATATATAATTATTGATAAACGTATTATATCATTGATTAACAAATACAAATAAATGAATTACTAGCGTCTATTAAAATGAAGCGTCATTTAAAATAAAATAATATTTCTTTCATGGCAAGATAAAGAAAAATGCGAGGGAGATGGATATTATTCCATATCACTTCCTTCAAGGCCAACTGCCAAGGCCGTCTACACTACGTCAGAAGGAGTCATGACGGAAAAAATATTACACTTTTTCTCGCCTAGCCCCCATCCGCCAAAATCGTACCGTCCGATAAAGAACTTCGTTCCAATAAAACATATAAAGTAGAAGTGAGACAAGAACTTTGACAGAATATCTAATAAAATATAAAAATATAAGAGATAAGTATTTTATTAATTTCATTTTATTTAGGGCAAAAACAGTTACACAATTTAAAAAAATTATTATTACAAACAAAATGGTATCATTGCGTAACCGGCGACATTGAAAATGAATAGCGACAGTACTAAAATATGGAAATATATTATTTCATATTATGCCATAAGGCATTAAGTCCACCCCGATTTAACCTTTTTTGTTGAAGGTGTTTGCAATAAAGGATAAATAAAAAAACAAAGAAATTACATCATACCAAGTTCGGAAAGATGAAAGCCTTACCAAATTGAGTAGTGCAATATCTAAAGATCTGACGAAAAGTACATTAATTTTATCATATTCATTTTGTTTTTGTATGATTTTTTGTTTCTTTTTTTAAACAACGTTACTCCCACACTAGGAGTTTCACCTGTATTGTGGAAGCAGTTTACAAACATAAATTGCACAAGGACAAGCATCCAGACCCGGAACAATTATTAGTAGGACATACAAATACTTGTTCCGTGCGGGATTCGAACCCGCGGCCCTCAGCGCTTCAACTCAAAGCTTCATATTTAAAAACTTAAATTATTTAAAAACTTCTTTTCTAAAGTCGACAGCTGTGGAACATCAGATGGCTCTCCATCAGTTCGAGATTGCGCAGATCTAATAGTAGCACACCGCTTCTTCAGCTTCCCCTTGTAATCAATCCAATACTGAAAAAAAAGCTATTTTGAATGTTCATATAAATAAATTGCGTTTTCTACTTCAACAGTCCATAGACAGAAAAAAAATTACAATGATAAATATTTACTCATATATTACTTACGGCAGACCAGCCTTTTCCGTCCTTAACGGCACCTTCTCCAAATGAATTGAGGGTTTGGGCTACCTCCTCCCACATGCGGCGGGAAGTTTCTCGAGCTTGTACACTTTTATTAAAGCCCACTGCAACATCCCTATTGGAATTTAAAAACTCCCATAGGATTTCTAATTGAGAGTATGTTACGCGACGACGACGTTGTACTTCAGCCATTGCCTCTTTATCTTTAGTAATGAAATCACATTTCGCCTTAAATCTTAACCAAACCACACAATCACATAAAAATATTACGGTACGAAGGGTGCTTACATTTAAAATGGACTACGTAACTAATTTATTATCCACTTGACACACAAACACAGCTCATATTATAATAAATTCTCAAAAAGAGCACACAAACTAAATTTCACCTCGACTTAAGTGACTTTACACCATCAATCACATGTCAAAGTGGCTTTTTGAAAAACACATTTTTAAAAAGCCACTTTAGTTCCTCGTCGTCATCGTAAATTTATAAACAAAACTCGTAGAAACATGGTAATAATTTAATACTTACATTGTTAATTTATTTAGTGTTAAAAAACTACAAGAATATGGGTTTCACTTTAAGACTGACCTTAAAATTAAATAGATAAACTTAATATGTAACATTTGTATAGCGTCCTCTCACTCGAACGGTTAGCCAAAACAAGACAGAGACAATGCTAACCCGTGAGCAAAGCCGTCGCAAGTCATTATATGGGCTTAAAACAGTCGAGTTAAGCGTAGTTCATAGTACCAAATAAAGCATTTCAGTATAAGGTCAGAAACTGAACTGCTCGGAACTTGCCAAGTTTTATAAACACTTCGTAGTAAGCCCCCTGGGGGCCTTCTTTAAATTATTGTCTTTGTATTTCTGACACTGCTTTCGAACTTTCCTTCGCTTTTACTACATCAGTATGCTACATCGGTAAGAAGATAAATGGATACCTAAGAATAATACCAGTATTTCCTCTCCGAACGGATAGAGAAACCTATTTACCCTGTCGGTAATACGTATGTTAAATACGCGCAGTTCTCGTTTATGAGGTCGTTAATTATTACGTATGTTAATTATTTCTTAAAAACCAAAGGCAGCGAACCGAACTAGATAGGTCTCAATATAGGTAAAATTCATTTCAATAACGTCCTTTGATTATAATATCAAGTTTGATACTCGCCAATAGATGGCGCTGACGTATTATTTTGCTTTGACAATTATAAACTGAACATAATTTCAAACCTGCCGATAAAAAATTTGACTACAGTACCATTGTATTGTTTTTTTTAGAGGATAAGGGTGATAAACGAGCACACAGTCCACCTGATGGTAAGTGGTTGCTGCGGCCCATAGACATCTACATCTATCCTCGATTACGAATCAAAATGCAGATGCGTTGTCACCCGTAAGGACTAAGATGGAATGCCTCGTTTTCAGTAAAAAGGTTCTCCGGTTCTCTACACTCACCATACGAAAGACAGCAGAGTTAAGGTGCTATTTTACGCTGGTATTCTGTGAGAGCGTGGTCCTTCCCCGGTCGAGCCGACCCATTCGTGCTATAACTATATTACTAATATAGCTGCAGCATGGCTCTATCATGTGTTACAGTAAATACAGCGACCGTTGTATTTATATCAGATGCTAATATAATATGATGAAGTACTCTATTGTGTGCTCCGATCAGGAAACTATTTCAGAACAAAATTTTTCAGATTTAAAATCCATTAAATGGAGACGGTGTGTTTATTGTATATACTATTATGGGTAGTTTATTTTGATTTGAAAGGAAAGAGAGTCAGTCAGATAGGATGCGAGGATTTTCATTTTAGTGCTCAGGGTTAATAAAAAATAAATAATATCCTACAGACAGAATTTCAGTCACAACGGAGACTAGTTAATTGCGCGGAACAAGTTTATAGTGGACGAATGTGTGCGCAAGCACTGGTGCACTTCTATTTCTTCACTCTTATAATCCGATTGGATGGCAATTTGACACGACCAGAGAGAGATAGAGTTCAGGCGCAAGATCAACGGCTTCACGGCCTATCAGAGGCACGGGGCTGATACACCGCCTACTTCTTGATTCCGAGCTGCTTATGAGAATTTCTTGACAAAATAACCAATAACTGATTTTTACCCGACCCGGCATTCGGACCCGGAACCTCATGATCAACCGTCACACTTACGACCACTAGACCGACATGGCAATCAGAGTCTGGATTAATAACGCATCCGTGACCATCTTTATTTAAAGTTGGTTGCAGGTGTGTCTATAGGCTGCAGTAGCCACCGTCACTGGACAGTTCGCTCGTGTCACTAGAATCTATACTACAAATAAATAAAATTAAAGTGTCTGTATGTAAAGTCAAAATAACAGCATTTTACTAACTGCATATGAAATAATATACGGTACTTATAACTAAAACTACAATTTTTAAATTTTTGTCTGTCTGTCGGTCTGTTTGTTCCGGCTAATCTCCGAAACGGCTGAACCAATTTTGACGGGACTTTCACAGATAGCTGATGTTATAAGGAGTAACTTAGGCGGACTTATATTTTAGAAAAAGAATTAGGGTTCCGCGCAACATAATTAAAACCCTAAATAACACGCGGGCGAAGTCGCGGGGAACACCTAGTATTATAAAAAAACAATAATTTGGGCTCGTGTTGATTAGGTAGAGAGTATACTCTCTCTGTTTGCCTGTACTAATGGGTCTATTCACATACGCACTATCCTGCGCAATTAAATATTTTAATAAGCTTATAGAATGTTTATTTTTAACTGCCAGTATTTGGTGTTTACATTAAAAAAAATAGTAAATAGGCGTTAGGTCACTACCCGTGTTTAAAATAAAACAAACAATGAGGAGCCACTGAAACAAAATCCGTTTGTAATTATTCGAGCACTAGACCAGTGCAGTGAACAAAGCGGTTGACAATGCGCTATTGTGCACGCGTCCTGTGTATTGTTTTACACAAACCACCCATGAACTGAACCGGGGACTCGGTAAGCGAGCTCAAATGTTTGTCACTGAGCTTGTGGAGCTATCTATTACAAGTCTTTGTTTTATTGTTTGATACAAAGTGTAGAGTCATGTGATGGTGAAATAGCAGGATTACGCCATGTAGAGGCCCCAAAGAAATGTAAGAATAGAAGACCCCCGCCTCCCCTCTCCCCCCAAGTCAGAGTTTATGTAAGGGCTAAAAGCAGAGTACAGATACACCTAGGTTAAGCCGCCTGCAACTAGATTTTGGCGAATAATTAAAAAAAAATTGTCTGTGACTTTGGGGTGACCATTAAGCCACGCCTTAATCTACTGTGACAGTATATATATTCTCATTTCTGAGAGAGATTTAGGGGCAAGAAAATGTCCGCCGCGCTGCCCCAATGCGTGTTGGCGAACTTCACATGTCTTCGAAATATTTTTTTTCTTATTTCTCAGACATGCTGGTTTCCTCACGATGTTTTCCTTCACCGCCGAGCACGTGGTAAAACAGCGCTTAAAATTGCAATTAACAATTTCATTGGTGCCATCAGAGATCGAACTCGGGTCGCTCGCGTAGTGTGAAATTTACAACGAGCAACGAGCGCTAACCATCTGAGCTACCACGGCTCACATACATAAACAAGCTACAAGCTAATTAGGTTGCTTATGCATATTTTAAACTATCTCCGCTTCCTTAACTTTCTGAACCACTCTGAGGTAATTAATTATAGTATTTTTTATTATAGAAGAGTGTCGATCGTTGCATATGAACAACTGCAACACCAGGGGAAATGCAAGTAAGTTGCCGACGTTTTTAAAAGGAGTAAGTTCGTTTCTTGAAGCTCCCTAAATCGTATCGGTACGGAAAAATCGCCGGTGGTAAACGACATGGAAGTCGTGCGAGGAAATTGTTACGAGAATTAATTAATTAAAAAAAAAAATGACTCTCCATAGTAATGAAAGTAGTAATAATTCCGCATCTGGATGTTTGTCCTTGTGAAATATATGTATGTAAACTCCCTCCACCATACCGGAGAAAATCCTAGTGCTTAATAAAAAAATTAAAGAGAAAAAAGAAAAAGTGACGTTATATCATGTACCTAGTTCATATAACTGTATAGAATACAACGAAGAATGTCTCTAACGACATCGATTCAACTTCATTGTCTCACATAATGGCAGTCCGTATATCCTGTCTGCGATTGTTCGTGGCTATTCGAGCGTTAACATGGAATCGAACCGGCTACATAGGATGTGTCAATTCACGCGAAACGCTATCCGGACGGATGACGACACACTCAAGGGGATCGGAGGTGATGGACAATTAGAAGCGGATGCAAATGCGTTTAACTTCCATTCTTAAGGACTAGTTCTCGCATCTATTACATAAAAACCATTCTATTACACCAATAAATCGAATGCAATTTAAAAATTAAAATATCTAAGAGAGTCTATAGTATTATAGCAGCAGGTTGTTAGGGTTTTATCATCCCGTGGGTGTCGTAAGAGGCGACAGAGAGAAACAGATCAGGAGATGGTAAGCAGCGTCTTCCTAATAACGACTAAAAATACAAGAAAACTGCCGTTGCCAATCCGCTTGCCAAGCGTGGCAACTATGGCAAATTTCCTCCCCTACGAGGCAATCTATGGGGGAGGTCTATGTGCAGCAGTGGACTTTAATAGGTTGTAACGTTAACGGTTATAGCGTTAGTGAAAATCTCGCCTTTCTGTCTAGAAGTTGCTATTTGGGTTGGTACCTTCTTATCTATTCTAGCCGCCAAGCAGCAGTGCACTCACTGCTGTGATACGTGCACTTATGTATAAGGAAACCAGTATAATCTTATATAAAAAAAGGGCTGAAGTTATTTCATCTTTGTTCTCAGAGGTGACACTGCATCTGTGGTCTTCTTTGCTTGGAGTGGTTGCAGTTGCAATACTTACTTTATTACCCTAAAGACCAATTTTTATAAAAATACTAGGTGGCGCGTTGCTGCCGCAGTAGAAATAATTTTTAAAAGAGTTATATTGATTAATTAGGAATTATACTACATTCATTGAAATTGCATGATACATAACTTTCAAATAAATTTGTCAGTACGATACGAGCGCCATCTACTGTAAGTTACTTGTACTATGCCCATAACCTTCGCGTAAGTGCAAGCAAAAAGTTGACAAAGTTTTACCGTAGTCCAATGAACGGTATGGCGGCGCATAAAATACGAACAAACATATATTATTTTTTATATATTATATTAAATACATAATAACTGTGCGCGACATGCGTTGCAATGCCTTTTATGTCAAAAAAATTTACGGGCGCACCGCACAATAAGGCTTCATATTAATCCGGCGAATAGTGAATGCATAGAAAGCGAACAACGAAACCAACAAAAATATTCATCGTGAAAAGCCTTCACGAGGGTTCACGCGCACAACAACTGACCAAAATTTCGGGCAAATCGGAAATAGACAAATAAACATTAATTTTTATACACTGTTAGGAATGAGGGTAAAAAAATAAAAAGAAATACGCACAAGTGTGGGTAGAGTTGTAATCTCCCACCCGTTCTAGCAGTATAAAGTATCGCACAGGTGACTAAGAGGGTTCAATCGGTAATTCATTAAAGTTGTAAATATGAATTAACATTAAATTTAGTATTTTAATTATGGATTATCCTATAATATAAAAAGTGGACATAGTTTAAAAAAAAACAAAAGTGAAGAAAAACAATCCTTACTCAAAGGAACATCAATCATTCTGTTGGCAGTGTAAATGAAAAACTATAGCAAATTACACCGCGAAAAAAAAACAATGGCCACGCTTATAGAAAATGACATCGCAATTCAGAAACGAATCAGTAATTGCAGTAGTCGTAAGAGTAAATGACGCACAGAGAATCAAAGCCCTTTGGGGTTCGGTCACAGTGACGGCGAAGGTGCAACAAATCAAATGCAATAATTTTTTACGGTTTTAAGGTCTAAAAATGTTTGGCAAAGTTACTACAGATTATTACCATTAACATGTTCGTATGATTCATCAATCAATATATTCATTACAATCCGTAAAAGTCCAATACTGAATATAGGCCTCTCTAATAGATTGCGTCATATATTTTGCTATAGTTACCACGCTTGGCAGGCGGTTTCGGTGACTGATCGATGGCAAATAATATGTCTCAAAAATCACATGACCTTTTATAGATCTCGATATTAAGCATGTCGTATAATATATCAGATGTAAAATAGCTAGACCAGACCTAAATGCATTATAATTATGTAGTAAACAACTTAAAAATATATCCACAACATAATTTCTTTCATACGGAAAAGTGTATTGCTGGAGGGGTTTAATCATTATATGTATATAAACAATATAGATAACAGTATATAAAGCAAATTATTTAATCACTCGAAGTTATTTGTGTTCATTATAGATATAAAACGCCTTGTCAAATATACGTTATCTCTATTTTGAAGAATACAAACCATTCTAAATGGAGATAAAGTAATGTTAAATTTAAAGAAAAACATTAACTGCTTAGAGATATCAATAACTATTTAACGATAAAACCGCAACTATTTAACGACAAAACTTTAATATTTTCTATTTAAAGTGCGCGTTGCTAAATCCGCTACCCGCTAGCACTCATGCCCCTCCCTTCGAATAGCACTCAGCGTGTGCAATGTATGGACAGGAGACAAACTTCAATTACTTGAACATCCCCCACTAGATATAATAACATCAAGCACGCATTCCGGAATGAGCAGCGACAAAGAAATCAACACCAGGACCGGCACGCGTGTAAGACGTAATTGGCAATTTGTGGAGATTTTTAAAAAAAAATAGTCTACCAAGAATAAACTTTTTCACAAATACCACTAGAGTTATTCATTGCTTGTTATTTTATGCGCAGTAGTATGTACATAATATACTAAATATTATTTTGATAGTGACGTTCCGCTCGCCAGTTTCGATCATTTGATCATATACGCGGTAGAGCCGTGCTGCAGCCATATTATGGATGTAGCACGACTAGATCTGCTACAAGTCAGTCGGAAGTTTATATGCAAACATAGAGAAACTGCTCGTCCTAATATCAACATCTAATGGTAACACTGATGGGATAAGATCGAAAGTCGGCATACAGTATCAAAAACACAGACAATTACAATACGTCCAGATCCGAAAATCAATAATTTGTTGTTTAACATAAATGATGGCTCGGGCTTGTTTTCGGAGTTATGATATACAGACGATTGTCTCAATATCGCTTAAGTCAAGTAACAAGAACAATAATTTAAAATTTAAAATTTTGTACAACCGACTTCAATATGAATTATTAAGAATAACTCAAAAACTATGGGTCAGACCTTGATAAAATTTATATGGGACCACACGAGAAGCACCAGCTTTTAAATAAAAAAAGAATCATCGAAATTGGTTCACCCAGAAAAAAGTTATGAGGTAACACACATAAAAAAACATACAGTCGAATTGAGTACCTCCTCCTTTTTGAAGTCGGTAGAAAATTTAATAGAAGTTTAACTTAAAAAGGAAATATATTTAAATGGAAAGTTAGTACCGATAACGACGCAGGCGCAATCCTAATACCAATACTTATCAGGGCTCCGCTGAAAATCAGCGGTACTGCAGTGCTCCGCAGTTATCAGGGCTCCGCTGAAAATCATGCGGTAGCATGCAGTCACAGGTAACGTATGCAAATTATGACAGGACATAAGATTCAAGGTTCTAAGTTTTAAGGTATTTTACGTCCATGTTAGGGTACTACACACCCAAGTTAATTGAAATTCTTTTACAAAATTTCACAAAGGATCCTTTTACTATAAAATATTTTATCAATAAATATTTTTTTTCATTTTTATTTCATTTTCATTAACTAACCTGCGATGTTCTTAAAAAAGGACAATATATTTAAATGGAAAGTTAGTACCGATAACGACGCAGGTGCAATCCTAATACCATTGTTTATGGGCTCCGCTAAAATCAGCGCTACTAGTAACATCTAACATACGCTGAGTCGGAAGCTTTTTTGGCATCACATCCCTCACGGAAAGTAATGTTTTTGCTGATATTAATTTTTATTTATGTTTCCCTTATCTTGTATGTTTTCTTTCTCTTTCTAATTGTATACCATGTGAATGTATTGATGCCAATAATACGTATGTCTATGTCTATGCCCATGTCTCTATTGTTATTCTTTTCTCCATAGAAGGGAGGATTTGCTATAACCACGTCCTTTTTCAGGAGAATTCGCGATATCGCAGTATCGAATGTAAAATGGCAGCATAATGCTGCTGTGTTTCGTATTGTTAGTGAAACGAGATTTGGATACCCTTATTGCTGGTACCGAGTCTTATCATCTTAGTCTTAAGGGATGACAACGCATCTCCATTTTGATTCTTTATAGAGGGTAGGTATAGATGTCTATTGGCCACACTTACATACCATAAATATTAAAAGAACTCATTGTGTGATAATCTACATATTCTTTTAAAGTCCCTAATTCATATCTTTATCTATCTGCTTTAATTTCGCAAAGTTCGACCAGCAAATAAGTACGAAAGTTTCCAATTTCACATTATTTGGAACCGTTATTTCACTTGTAATACTCATATCATCATTTTATCAAACATATATCGCAATAGATACACTGAGGATGCCCTTGACCGATTTGTATGTGTGTTCGTGAACTTGACCGTGGTAACGCCCCCGTAACCATTGAACCGAGTTTGTTCTAATTCCGGAAAGCTTAGGGACTTATTCATGTTCTACTATATTTTAGTGTAGTGTGAGCAAAACAGTTAGTCTTATGAACGAATTATATGTAAATATTTTAAATATATAATAAAGTAAATATATAAGAAAGGTTCTCCATTGGCAGAATCGTACCGGTAAGGAAAGGATAGGGCCCCCTATGTAGTGACGTGATGTAGTGACGACCTGATAAGACATGCAGGAAGTCGATGGATACTGATGGCTAAGGACGTGTTTTTGGCATTCCTTTGCCAAGGCCTATGTTCAGCAGTGAACTTGTCTGTAATGGATGAATGGATATAATAAAGTAATTTTAATATTTGTACAGAGGGTTTGGGGTCGGTCTTATGTTCCGACACAGCGTTCAGACGCTTCCCTGTTTGGAGTCATCTACAGAGCTCAAGTTAACTGAACGTATTCATGGGCTGCAAAGATCACTTAACAAGAATATATCAAGGTCGTTCGTCATAAAATTTATAATTTTAATTTACAAGAAAGTCTTCACTCATAGGATAAAATACGAACAAATCAGTTTTTAAATTATATAGGAACCTGCTATTAGTGCAAGCAGCCTTCAAGCTACAGACGGTATCATTAATACAAGCAATAAGAGGCAAAACTTTTCATTGTGCACCTAATATTACTTTTCCAGCTAGAAAATAACTACGGAAAGCAGGAAGTCATTACAGAGCCACGTATTTCTGCAAACCTGGGCCTATTGCCGTGTCATTACCGGCTCACTGAGTGTGACGAAAAGCGCGGGCGCCGTATCCTAGGCGCTGTCAATGCACTCACAGATAACGTATGCAAATTATGACAGGACATTAGGTTCAAGGTTCTAAGTTTTAATAGGGTATTTCGCATCCATGGTAGGGTACTTTACACCCACGTTAATTGATTTTTTTTTTTTAATTTCACAAAGGTTTCTTTTTCTATAGGATATGTTAAAAGAAACTTGTAAATGACATCATAGTCTCTTTTAATGAATTAAATTTTATTTGCATATTTAAAAAAAACTAATTTAACTCAAATCACAAACAGATTAAGTTTAAGTCGTAGCAAAAAATAATATAGTAAAGTTATTTGTTAATGATTTCAAGTACCGAATAATCTGAACTAGGTCAGTGCGTTTTATTTACCATCTACGGCTGCGTCATACCATACCATCAGGTGGGGTCGTAGTCAAGCACTGGCTTTATACCTAATTATTAAAAAAATAACATAGACATTTAGGCTAAGCCTTTAATTTGCTATAAACGACAAAAACAAAAAATATAGAGATTACAGTTGATTTTTTAAAAGCCCTAAAAGTCTCGCTGAAAGTGATTGTAAATTCTAATTAATATAATATTGCACGAACACATGATGCTTATGACCACGTAGTCTAAATCGTCGTTCGGGTCCTGGATTCGATTCGAACCCAGTTATAGTCAACATTTGTGAAAAAACAATATAATTATCGGCTTTTAGGTAATCCTAATATCTATAATCACGTCACAACTAATGTTGTGACGTGATTATAAGAATCGAGAGAGAGAGAGAGAGTAAGAGAGAGTATGAGAGTCATGGCAGGATTCCACAGGTTCGATTCTCGCCAGCACCAATGAAATTATTAATTGCAGCTTTAAGTACATCCTTACTTAACCTACCTGCTGCTCCTCCCTCCCTCCTGGTAACCTGCATGTCTGAGGAATATAATATTTCGAGGACATGTGATGTCCGCCCAATAAAGTATGAAGATATTATTCAATTGTTGCCGACATCAAATTCGTTTAAATTTTTGTTAAAAAATTAAAATGTCTTTAATTTTTTTTAATTAAAATTATGAGAATTAAGTCCGCTCACTTAATAATGAGTAGTTACTGTAGGCCAATAAACCGAGTCAGGTACTTACTTCCACTATACAGGGTTATTTTGCAATAACCGTCCAAATTTGCAGAGAAGGTTCAGAATAAGTAATATAGGCAAATGGTGAAGAAAAATTAATTTAAAAAAAATCTCAAACATTCTGTCCTTTTTATCTTTTAAATTCAAAATGCGTGGTAATGCAATATTTTTACTGATTTTACTGTACACATTTGTAAGGGTCAATCGGTAGGCAAAAACGTTGTTGCCCATAAATCACATTCAATTTGGGATAATTTAAAATAAAAGTAGAAGCCTTATTTACTTGTATTTTCAAAAACTGCAATAACGGTATATCATTATTTATATATTTGAACTTAAGTTAAAAATTTAGCTACTCTTTGAAAAATAGCCCTGAATAGGATGTACTTGAGTTTGATGTATCCAATTATTTATACATATTATGTTGACACTTGCGTGTTTCATTATAAGAAGTGCAGCCGTGGGATAGGCAACACTTCTCCATTCACAGCACTACTTGAAAGACTACTCAAGAGGCAATCAAAAGCGTTATTTATTAAAACATTGCACCATAAAAGTTTAGAGTGGGATGTGGGATCTCATGAAGAATTGCATAATTGGCTTGGCTTAGTGTTAAAGAGTACTTTTTGCTATTTAAATGAAGTAATCAAATTTCATATCAAATTAGCAACTACTAGTATCGCTTCTGGTCTAAATACAATCAATTACAGCATACGGCCATAAACGTGTTGAAAATTATTTTTAACCGACTTCAAAAAGGAGGAGGTTCTCAATCCGAGTGTATGTTATTTTTTGTACGTATGTTACATGTGATATCTTCGCAGATTGTGAACAAATTTTGAAGATTCTTTTTTTATTAAATAAGTTATACTTCAAGGGTAGTCCAATATAAATTTGGAGTAAAAATTTCACCCCTAAGGGTAGCAAATAAATAACTTCTTTTTTAGCAATTTGAAGTCGATTTTTACTTTTTATTAAAAGTTATAATTTTAATTGCTGAAAGCGTTTTGTATCGAAATATTCATACATATGCTCACTTTATTTGACCTGCCTTAACAGCAACTTCATATAATTTTCTATACATCTAACTTTATACTTATAACACTCGAAAGGATATACCTTTCGTATGTTTTAAATTTTAATCCCCTGCTTTTATAAAGCGTACGAAAATATTCAATGTTTACGTAATAAACTTTACCACCAGCATTTCTTGTACTATTATTTATTCTGTGCCACTAGGTGGGATTGTAGTCAAGCAATGAATTATATTAAATAAAAAAAAAAATATTATTTTTGAAGTTCGTTTTCTTCTAGTTGCGCAATTAATTAATATATCCACCGTTATGTTAGTTACAAATAAAAATTTTAGATATTTATAAAAAAATCATCTTACTACTTTTAAAATTATAAACGTTATTTTTTCGGTGGTACGTTGTTTGTAAAAGTATAATTTACCACTATAGTAATAAGACTCAATATTGATTGCGCATTCTAACCACAGTTCATAACGAACGTTTTAACAGTTTTTCTAAAATTTAAATGCCAACGTATTTGTTAATCGTTAAGAGCTATATTTTAGATATTACAAATTGTTAGTTGCTTTAAATGTTAAATGACCAAGAGAAGACTGTAGTCTGTGGTCTGTGCAAAGACAATGAATAGAAGATTTAAAGCGTGAATTCCTTTTATTGTTTTTAGTTGTCTGAAATCGGCCTTTATTTTTTATCAAAGTTATTTCTTTTACCTCTTTGAGTGGACTAAGCACAATCTCAATGTCGTCGAAATAGTTACATTAAACACTTCATACCCTATTTTTGCTACCGGGGTAGATTTGCTTATAAAAATAACTGGCCAAGTGCGAGTCGGACTCGCGCATGAAGGGTTCCGTACCATCGTAAAACACGTTTCTAGTAGCGGAGCCCCCTTTAATTTTTAATTTATTTTAATTTTAATTTTGTTGTTATAGCAGCAACAGAAATACTTACACATTCTGTGAAAATTTCAACTGTCTACCTTACGGATCATGAGATAAAGCCCGCTGACAGACAGACGGACGGACAGCGGAGGCTTAGTAATAGGGTCCCGCTGGTTACCCTTTGGGTACGGAACCCCAAAAACATACAGTCGAATTGAGAACCTCCTGTTTATTTTAAAGTAGGTTAAAAATATGATGAACTTCAACATCTAAACCCGTCCTCAAAGGTCTACGCATCTGCAATTTATCAGATACTGCACTATGTTCATTAGCGCTATTCTCTTATCATTGGCGGGCTATATGTTCGTTTGCTTCCTCTTCTAAGAAAAAATGCATCCCATCTTAAAATTCAGACCTACATTGAAAGACCAATCTTACGTTTATCTTCCGTAAAACTAAGATTAACGACGCTGTGTCACAATTGGACAGAAAGAGATGAGAACCATTACCGTTTAAAATATTAACGCAAAAGCATTAAATGGTCAACACCTAACATACATTCCAAACAAACCGAAGGTTGTCAATCAACTAAAAGTTGCACGCTGACCACGTCAACCACATAAAATAAGCATAAAATTTTATGGACTCAGCATGTCATGCCTTGTGCTAGTGGGTCATTGTCGGCTAATACTGCTAAAGTACGCAATAAATTTGTTTAATATATAAAATTCATTAAATGCACTGCACACTCGTTTATTGTAAATAACATAAAGAATAATATATTTTTATACGTGGTAGAGCTGCGCTGCAGCTATATTATAGTTGCAGCACGAATGACTCGAAAAAGACCAAGCTCTCACAGAATACCTGAGTTAAATAGCAGCTTAAAGTTGCTGTGTTTCGTATAGTGAGTGTAGAGGACCGGAGAGCCTTTATACTGGAAACGAGGTATTCCATCTTAGTCCTCAGGGGTGACAACATATCTGCATTTTGATTCTTAATCTAGGATAGATGTAGTGTATAAGCCACATCATCTACTTACCATTTGCCTGTGAGCAAGTTTGTCACCCTTTTACTATAAAAATTGGAAACATCTCACGTTTTAAATGTAACTAACAATGGCGTTACATAAAAACCAAAGCTGTCGCTTGATTACGCTTTTGTTTTTACTCCACTGCATCACAAACACAAGTCTACTGCTGAACATGATCTACGTTCAGCAGTAAATTTGTGATGTAGTTATATCCCTATGGTTGCCAAAGCAAGGCCTTGAGCCGCCCACATCGCTCATAACTGCGCTTGTCGGTACGAGGCTGCCACTCGAGATCCTCTCTTCCCCTTCGGTTATCGGTTCACCGAGATAATATATGGCTGGCCCATTGACACTGGCAAACTGATACGTTGGACTATGTCAGCTACTCTTTCCATCTATTCAAAATTATACGTGGTAGAGCCACGCTGCAGCTATATAAGTTGTAGCTCGAGTGGGTCGGCTCGACCGGAGTAGAACCATGCCCTCACAGATTACCAGCGTAAAATAGCAGCTTAAGGCTGCTGTGTTTCGTATGGTGAGTGTAGAGAACCGGAGACCCTTTTTACAGGAAACGAGGCATTCCATCTTAGTCCTCAGGGGTGACAACGCATCTACATTTTAATTCTTAATCGAGGATAAATGTAGATGTCTATGAGCCACAGCATCCACTTACCATCAGGTGGACTGTGTGCTCGTTGTCACTATTTTTTTCACGTTTCTATAAAAAAAATATTATAAAATGCTTATGCTTATAATATTATTGGGTCTCTGAACAAACGAGTGTCGCCGTCGACCAGAAAACGTCATTAAGTACATAAGAATAAAGACAAAAACATATGATCACGTAAGTGTCAATTTTAACTTATTGAATTCCACTGCTAAACTAAGTATTTACAAGGAAGATTGAATTTGCCCATATTTACCAAGCTGAGCAGAGGAGTTCGAGGCGCTAAGCATTTTTTCACTGAAAATAGGCACTACTCCCTAAGACCAGACTTGTAATTTATTTATAGCGCTTTAGTATGAATTTTCTGCCATCAATAGGCAATGTGTAGGTAAGTAAAAGTGGTTAGCGCTTGAAGAAGGGCAACGCATCCGTAGCCTTCTTCGTTTAAAGTTGGTTGTAAATGTCCATGAGGATTCATCAAAGGTACACTGCTTAAAATAAGCCCCTGCCATTGATTGCCCATTATGAAGATATTTACAATTACCATTACAATGACAGGCTATAAAATGTCCACTGTTGAACATAGGCCTCCCCAATAGATTAACTCAAAATGAGGAATTTGCTACGCTAAACAAGCGGGTTGGCACCACAGTATTTTATTTTTATTCAGCCATTATCTATTTTTCTGCTACAATTTCCCTCCGTCGCCTTTACGAGACACACGGGACCCCCCCATAAGGGTAGTGAATATTCTTACACCGCCACTACACTGTTTGAACAATATACCATTTGTTCTACAGTAATAATACCTTAACCTTACAGTTATTATAACTTACTACAAACTACAACCTTAAGCATCAAAAGCTTACAGTATACGTGTTCAAGAGGTTATAAAAACAAGGAAA
This sequence comes from Parnassius orleans, assembly GCA_029286625.1. Taxonomy (NCBI): domain Eukaryota; kingdom Metazoa; phylum Arthropoda; class Insecta; order Lepidoptera; family Papilionidae; genus Parnassius; species Parnassius orleans. Next base: position 4,617,626 of record JAGSMP010000019.1, read on the forward strand.
TAAATAAAGTCATTCAAACGTCAAATCTAATCTACTAGTTATATGCGCGCACTACAAATCGTTCTATAAACTTATGGCGTTCTTATAAGCCGGATGTGACACGTCACGTGAAACACCATAGGTACAATAGGCCTCATATATCACAATTTATTAAAGGGCCCAACAACAATAAAAATATTGTGGACGGTTGTTTTATCGTCGTCAGTCTTTTAAGTCCACTAGTAGCCTTGCCAATGTATACTACACAAGAGCGCGTTGGTGATGACAGAATCGAGACCAGGGGAATAATTATGAAAAGACACGGGAGTGCGGCCACCTACAAATCTTGTGCTTAGTTCTTAATCGATGAAGGAACAACTGTAATATCTATGGCCACAGATACACGTACTGTTAGGTAAACTAAGGCCCGTATTAATAAACGATACTAAGCTCAAGTACACGCACTTGAGTACAATCTTGAGGTTATGATCTTATTAATAACATATCTCAAGATGCGGTTTAGGTTTACGATATCAGCTGAGTGCCAGACTGATTAATAAACGAAATTCGACTCTCAAGTGTGTATGCTTGAGTGCAAGTCACAGAACAGTATTCCTAAGTACAGAGTTTTGAGATACCGTTTTTATGTGTTTATTCATTAGCAACGATCTTCAGATGCTGATTTCGTAATGAGGGTGTATCAAATGATTACGCACTTGAGTTCGTCGTTGAGTAACGTTTATTAATACGGGCCTTAAAGTATGTGCTCGTATGTCAGTCCCACTTCTTATAAAAACACTATAAATAAAATAAAATAAAAACAAAGAAATAAATAAGAAAAAAAAACACAATTAAACTCGACTATCTTGGTCGAAGTTATGAATAAATTATAATTAAATAAATTTCGTTACTAACAAATCAAATTTGAATTCTTCGAATCTTTTTCTAATTGCAGACATTGATTTATGTCATATAATCAATTTTAACATAGGGGAGTCACATTGCAGCTGCGTATAATGATCACGAGGCACATGTGTTCTTTCGCACTGAAAACATGGTTTTCGAGGATAAATGGACGTAGTGAAATGAAAACTCCCTTCTCTTAAGATGAGAAGAGAGTTTTCATTTTATAATACGTAAGTAAGCCAAGTTCGTTCCCGTCTGACCACAGTGAAATTGTAAATTTTAAGAGCTGTTTTTTTAATAAAGCTGAAGTAACGAGCAAACTTACAGTCCACCTGATGGTAAGTGGCAACTGCTGCAGCTTAGTTCAAACAAAGAAAGCTAAAGATGCGTTGTTACATCTGTGGACTAAGATGGAATGATTCACAACCTGTGATTATCCTGGCTCTCTGTACCCTTCAGAAGAGTAAGAGGGTGGTACCTAGTCAGACTCCTAAGCAGAAGAGGATTCCTACCACCAAGTTTGCAATGTGCTCAGCACTCAGAAAAATTAACGCCTTTGGACATACCACTGCTTGGGACGTACCACTGCTGGGCACAGCCCTCCTCTACTACTAGGGTTAAGGAGCAATTGGTCCTATCTTTTGCCGACCTGCACAGCCGAGTACGATGAAAGAATCAGCAGTTGTATTGTAATTGACAGTTTATTGATGGCGGCGGAGATCGCAATTCTTTTAAAATAACTATTTGCATGTATTTAAAAAAGTGACTTCCGTTTGATATTATTTGTTTCATTTTACATCACATAATGAAAGCAAATAAATATGCAAGCATGAAACAAAATCCATTCTCACATCTCATCCGACTAAAACAAATACATACGTCCAACATACGTCCCTTGATTTCCACCCTCACCCCTGTAAACCAAAATAGACTACTGAAGAGGAAATACGTCCCCTGCTGGATTCTTCCCCTATATTTTTTTGTAATTTCGAAATTCTTATAATTTACTTTCTATACAACACAATTTCATTAATGAATGAAATCTTAAAAAAATTACGATTGTCTAGAGATAACAAACGAATGTCATATATTATATAAAAAAAACATATCAGATTAGATATTAGATTTGATATTTACATATCAGACCTGTTACAAAAACTTTTAAATATGACGTAAGAAGTTAAATTCAATTATAATATAGATTTTATAATATTAATTCATATTATATTAATACTTATAGAATACATACTGCAAAGAAACTTCGTTTGAATATGCGCCGTATTCAAAGTGAGAATCGTGGATTTCGTGAAAATGAACTAAATATTATATTTTACAGTCTTTATAATATATATAAATATAATATGAACTAGCATTATAAAATATTGTTATTAAACTTATGTGTTTTTTTTTTCGTAAAGTTATTTCCTACCTTGGACAGAAAATCTATAAGTAAATTGCCACTTTACCACAGAATAAATAATAGTGCTACGTAACTTTACATAGATTCTTCATTCCATCAACAAAACGCACGGCAAACTTTCATCCCTTCTTCCCTATATAAAAAAGTACTCTGTGATCCCCTCGTTGTGGATAAATCTACCCACTCGGACGAAGCGTTTTGCTTCCTTATTTATATTGCACATAGCAAAATATCGAAACGATTTGATTCAAGGCGGGTGTCTTTAAGAGAAGAATGAACAGGCAGTTAATAGGAATAGTCAATAATTTTTCTATACCGATATGGTTGCGGTGTGATAGGATGGTAGTCAAGCATACCTAATATATAAAATTAATTTTTGTTAGTTCGTATTTTATGCGTTGCCATACTGTTAATCAGATTGCGGTAAAACTTTGTCAACTTATTGCTTGCACATCCGCGAAGGTTATAGGCATGGTACAAATAACTTACAGTAGGTGGCGAGGGTGTCGTACCGAATAATTTATTTGAACTTAACTTTCTACATCATTCAACTTCAATGAATGTATTATCATTCAAAATTAAACAATATTAAAACTTCTGCGGCAGGAACGCGCCGGGTAGCAGCTAGTGATTTATAAAAAAAGGCATTCCATCTTAGTCCTCACGGGTGACAACGCATCTGCATTTTGATTCTTTATTGAAGATAGATGTAGATGTCTATGGGTCACAGCAACCACTTACCATCAGGTGACTGTGTGCTCGTTTGTCACCCTATCCTATAAAAAAAAAAGGCAATACTAGATTATTAAACTGTTTACACCGCACTAAATAAATTAGTAAGGTGAAATAGTAATGTAATAATAAACCAGGCCCTAACAGCGAAAGTGTGGATTATGGAACAGATGTGCGCTGAGGGGGTGAATGAAAGACAATATCGATCTTTCAACGGTGCGCGTGCGTTGTATTGATTTTAACGCCAAACTTAGGGGTAAGTTTACGAAGGGGGCCGGATTCGATTCTGTTTTCAAAGTTACGCACATTTGGTAAAAGTATGAATTTTATTTCATGGGGCTGCAGAAGCCACTTACCATTAGGTGGACTGTTCACTCGTTTGTTATTTCAATAATATAAAAAAAATTACATACCCATGCATAAACCAACAGAAAAAACGCAATTTTCTGTTCATCGGTCGATGAAAATTCTACAGCAGGACATGGACCTCTTATAGATGAAGGATTTGCTACGGAGAAAATTTGCGATAATCGCCACTCTAGACATAAGACTCATTCTGTATAACGGTAACGATGGAATCCATCTCAATCCTCCAGACTGGAAACGTTGTGGTGGCTTTGGGCGACACTGTTCACTTACCATCAGCTATAAAAGATTACTTTGACCCTTATTCTCATTGCTCGTATGCCTATTTCAAATCTAATATAAGTATGACATGGTGATACGGTTTCCTATGGGAAATAGAAGATCTTCGTAAGTCACCTCTTACGACGATCACGGGTTGAAATAAGCTGATTAATTGTCTTATGGCGTCAGTCACCACACGCGGAATTTCAGTAGTTTAATAAAGATATAAAAGCCACAATTTTATTTTTAATACGTGGACTTTAATTGGGTAATAGTCATTCGTGCTTAATGGTGGGGAAGGGGGAGGGGGTCTGTCCAAGGGCCTATTTCTTTTGCCTATTTTCCACCGGAAGAACTCGATTGAATTTCGATATAAAAATCGGATAAAATCGAAACCACAAGTAAAAAAATATAAATTATTTTTAAAGCTACTTAATATTACGGGAATTCCGCGTCCAAACCGTTTTCTCATAATATATAATAATCTATGAGAAGGCTATACTCAACGTAGGTCTTACGGCTTAAGTACGAGGGTGACACTGAAAGTTCTTAGAAAATCAAAAACTGAACAAACTAGCAAAGTTATTAGTTTTATTATATATTTTCAAAATAGTGTCCATTTACATCAATACATCGCTACATCCGATGGAACCACTGAGAAAAGCACTTTGCCCACTCGTCCTTACGGGTCTTTTCGACGGCATTTTGAAACGCAGCCACTGCTTCCTCGGCGTCCATAAAACGTTTTCCTCGAAGTTTTTCTTTTATTTTCGGAAATAAATAAAAATCGCAAGGTGCGAGGTCGGGGCTATAGGGCGGGTGACCCAGTAATTCCACGTCTGACGTCGCCAAGTGGTCGATTGTTTGCTTGGCGGTGTGCAACGAGACGTTGTCGTGGTGAAGGAGGATCCCACTGCGAGGTCGTTTCTCCCCGAAATTTTTCCAAGACAAGTGGCAAACAATTATTAGTCTACCACTCTGCAGTAACTGTTTTTCGATCGTCTAAAACAATTGTTGCGTAATGACCTATCCTTCCGAAGAATGAGGCCACCATCTTTTTTCCCACGCTTCGACCTCTCTTCACTTTAGTTGGCAACTCCTCGTAAGGAAACACCCAGACAGCAGACTGTCTCTTAGTTTCAGGATCATAACAATAAATCCAGCTTTCGTCACCCGTAAGTATGTCGAACACAGCATTTGAGTCACCTCCGTTAAATCTTTGAACCATTTCACGACACCAATCAACACGACGGAGTTTTTGGGCCTCTGTCAAATTATGAGGTATCCACCGGGCACAAAGCTTCCTGATCGCTAAATTTTCATGGAGAATTTTGTGCACTTGACTCATACCAATGCCTAAGCTTGTCCAAATCTGCTGATAAGTCACTCTTTTGTCAGTCTCTATCATACACCGCACAACACTGATGTTATCTTTAGTCGTCGCCGTAGAAGGCCGTCCCTCACGCAGATCGTCGGTGAGATTAGTGCGACCACGTTTAAACTCATTAAACCAGTTGTAAACAGTGGCACGAGATGGGGCTTCATCGTGAAAGGCCAATCGAAGTCTATCATAACTTTCTTGTTGACTTAAATGACATCGAAGGTCATAAAAAATCATTGTACAAAAATTTTCTCGCGTTAAATTCATGCCTGATGTGACACAGACAATTTTAAATTTTCCGCCAAATCGTAAACAAATGACAAATTAACAATACAAAGATTGGTAAAGAGTTCCATTTTCAAAATTTGAACTTATTTTTTTATTATATCGTTTACAAATGGCCAGTTCTAAAACTTTCAGTGTCGCCCTCGTACACCAAATTCGTGGCTTTTGATGAAGAAGGCGCTACGACCGTAGGTAATCGAAAGCACGGTGGCCAGCATTTGCGCTATAAGGATGTGTTCAAAGACACCTTAACGCTTGCGCTATCGACCCCGCGTGTTGGGAGGAGCTTGCAGCAGAAAGGTCATCTTGGCGGTCGACAATCTTCAAAAGTATAAAATCATTCGAAGAAAAACGCCTCAAGACTTTAGACGCAAAACGCCAACTGCGCAAAGAGAGACCTAGGCCCTCCTACACATACACCTACAACTCAGCTGGACAACTCTACTGCCACGCATGTCAAAGAGCTTTTAAGACCAAGTTCGGCCTAGCAAGCCAGGAAAATATCCTAATTTCTAGGGTCGCCGTCATCGAAATCGATGAGGAGGACTATATATATATATAATTATTTATTATTTTTAAATTGATTGGAGCAATTTAAAAAGGTATTTTTGTTTCGAACGAGAATGTAGAAATTATATTATTTTTTTATATTTTTTACGATTATATGATTTATAATGAAAATGCAGATGCGTTGTCACCCCTGAGGACTAAGATGGAATGGCTCGTTTCCAGTAAAAAGGGTCTCCGGTTCTCTACACTCACCATACGAAACACAGCAGCGTCCTACCCCGGTCGAGCCGACCCATTCGTGCTACAACTATACTACTTATATAGCTGCAGCATGGCTCTACCACGTATAAAAAGTGTGACTAGACTAATGTACCTTAATCTTAAAGTATTATTTTCCCCTTACCTTCTATTAGGTTGCGAATGACTTCTGTACATCACACATAGTCAATTACAACATACTACATCATTTACGTACCAACATCTACGTAACAAGATAATGATGACTGATTGATTCCCCTAAATTAAACCATGGCAACAATATCAGAGCAGTTAAATGTATATGTTACGGCTAATGTTAGTGTAAATATTACCCGGCTAAACTATGGCTTAATTTTGAACGTAGACGAATGTTATCTTTTTTCATGCTAATAGGCTTAAGTTTATATTTTATGAAAAATGTTTCCCAAGGGCCACCCCAGTCGCACCTTAATCTAATGGCGACCGGTGACACTAAGTCTTAGCTATGAAAGACTCGAATACATATAAGTTTAACCAAGTAGAGTTTTAATTTTTGTTCATTTTTTTTTAAATAGTTTTGTTAAAGGTGTCACCGAGTAGCCAGTATAACGTGTGGCTACCCTAGCCCTTGGACTAGCACCAAGCGGCAAACAATTTTTATGTTCCAAATAACATCAGCTTACGCTCATAACTAAATCTAAGGTTAGCCGGCTAATCTTAAGTTGGTTATTTACCCTAAAATTAGCAGGAACAATAATAAAACAATACCTACCATATTTTTATTCCTAACGCTTTCACCTCTGTACATATAAACAAATATTACTTTACAAACATTAACCGTGTAGTGGCGGTGTAAGAATATCCACTACCCCATATCATCCCGTGGGTGCCGTAAGAGGCGACAGAGGGAAACAAATGAGAAGATGGGAAGCAGCGTCTTCTTAATAACGACCAAAAATAAAAAAACTGCGGTTGCCTATATACTAACTATGGAAAATATCCCCCCTATGAGGCAATCTATGGGGGAGGCCCATGTTCATCAGTGGACTTTAATGGGCTGTAACGGTAACAATACTTAAAAACAAACAATTTAACGTGACAGGTTAACGTTTCGCTCGTGGTGCCCGATCCCATAACTTAATCGATTGATGTTTTCCGGTGCTATTGTGTGTAAATTGTGTTGTTATTTATTATTTGAGATGGTATGCTAGGCGGTTCCAGTTATTTTAAGTGTGTGTGTGTGTGTGTGTGTGTGTGTGTGTGTGTGTGTGTGTGTGTGTGTGTGTGTGTGTGTGTGTGTGAGTGTGTGTATGTGTGTGTGTGTTTGTGTACGTGCGTGCGTGCGTGCGTGCGTGCGTGTGTGTGTGTGTGTGTGTGTGTGTGTGTGTGTGTGTGTGTGTGTGTGTGTGTGTGTGTGTATGTGTATGTGTGTGTAAAGTGTTTTAACGTGGTAGAGGCGTGGCTCTATGTTATGGATGCAGCATGGCGGAGGAACACAGTATACCAGAGTAAGCAGCTCTATACTGCTGGCTTTCGAATGGTGAGTGTAGAGAACCGGAGACCCTTTTTACTGGCAAAACATTCTGTCTTAGTCCTCAGCTGTGATAACGCATCAATATTTTGATTTTAAATCGAGGATAGATGTAGGTGTCTATGGGCATCCACTTACCATTGGAAAGAGTGTGCTTCTTTGTCACTCTTAGTCTATAATAAGTAAAAATAAGTGTTGGAGCGGACAGCATTTCGAAGTTACCCTCTTCTCCTTATATATCTATTTAATCTTTATTGACCCTTCCAAAACAGTACTGAATCAAAAGGCGGACTAGCATACTCTGCTAGTCAAACTTAGGGTAGTGATAACACTACGAAGGCGACAACATAACAAGTCCTGTCGTAAGCCTACCACATAGATTGGCTCACAGGAGAGATATTTGCCATAGTTGCCAAGCTTAGCAGGCGGGTTGGCACCGCAGCATCTTATTATGATTTAGTTGTGGTCAGGAAAATGCTGAAGCCCATCTCCATTCAGTTTGCCTCTGTCACCTGTTACTATGATATCTAATGATATGGGTAGTGTAGTATATAGTGGTAGTATCTTCCGCCGCCACCACACGACAAGTTTAATACAATTTAAAGGATTATCTGTAGAATGGGAAAATCTGGCATATATCTCAATTAAATGCAAAATAAATTAGAAATACTATATACATTACATGTATCGTACGATGCAGCCCAGACCGATGGTGGAGTAACACTTTATCTACAGGTTTACAAATTATCGATGTACGCAGTGGAATTAGAGACATGTTTCCTGACAGTTACCATTGACTGAGTTAGATCACGGTATATTCGAAATAAAAGAAAGCTTTTCCTAAACATTAAGTGGGCCAGAATATGACTTAAGCCTTAAATCTTACACGAAGAAAATGAGATTTTAATCTTTAGAAACCTAAAAAGGATCACAAATTATTGTTATAATAAATTGTTTAAGCACATATTAATTAACCACCCGTGCAATTATTGTTGAATTTAAGATTTAATTAATACATATTAGATTCATATTGTATAAATAGTTTCAAAAATATTATTTAAGTACACAGTTTCGGGGAATATTCAATACTCTACTTCTACAACATTAATTCGTTCAAATTCGATCAAGAAATTTTAAATAACTTTCTATATTCACCAAGCTCTCCTGATGCTAAGATAATTTTATTTTTATGCTTAATTGTTTTTTTATTTTATTAAAGTTTGATAAAAGTAAGATTACTTAAAGTAGTTATATTTTTAATTGAAGTTGTATATTATTACGATTTTCAGATAAAATATACCCTAGATCACTTCTGCCATCGTACACTCTACTTGTTGGTGAAGTTTCATTACAATCAATTCAGCTATTCCGATGATTAGCCCGGACATATAGACAGACATATAAAATATATATAAGTCTATATGTGAACAGATAATTTCCCATTTTGCTACCTATTTAGTAAGTATATTACTAAACTATTATTCGGGCATTACACTGAAGAACTGAAGATCCTATCATATTTTCGAGTTCTTTAACCTCGCAGGTGGCAGTACATTTAATATTTTCACATTTCCATTTTACACATAACAGGTGCTTTAGTTTTAACTCGAAATAAAATGTAACAAAAATTTTGTCCATTATTCTCAAATTATCTTTTATCAAATTTTTAAAACGAAATATCAAAGCTAGTGACATTTTTAAAATTCATGTATTATAAAAATTAATATACCCCGTTTTTTTTACATTGTCATCCGATACTGAACTATGTTCAAAATTTAAAGTCTCTAGCTCATCGGGAAGTTAGTTTAAAATCAATTACTATATTCGACCCGAACTGACGAACACGAAAGTTAATAAAAGCGTGATAAAAAACCTGTAATAACAAGAATACTCGAATAAAATTATCACTATAAGTAATAAATATTAAATAAATATAATAAATAATAAATTTAATAAATAATACTTAATTTAACACGTTTGCTGTGCATTACACCAGCACTAAACAGAGCACTCTCTATTCCCTCACTCTCATAGTGCGATGGGACGGCAATCCAATACGAGCGGAGAGAGATCAGGCGCAGAACCAACGGCTTTACTTGCTTTCCGAGGCAGCGGAGTAAAACATATTTTCTATTTACTTAATATGTGGCTTAAATTTTTCATACATCTTAGAAGAATGTACTTCAAGGGTCCAAATAAATTTAGTCAAGATTTGGTGATGGGATTCCTAAAAAAATCATCAAGTCCTTCAGTTTTTACCTGGTGGAGCCATGCTGCAACTATTATATAGTTGTAGCACGAATGGGTCGGCTCGACCGGAGAAGGACCACTCTCTTACAGAAAGTAAAGTAGCTGGTGAGTTTCGTATGGTGAGCGTAGAGAACCGAAGGCCCCTTTTTACTGGAAACGAGGCTTCCATCTTAGTCCTAAGGGGTGACAACGCTTCTGCATTTAGATTCTTAGTCAAGGATAGGTGTAGATGTCTATGGGCCACAGCATCCACTTACCATCAGCTGGACCGTATGCTCGTTTGTCACCCTTAATCTATAAAAAAAATCCTTACCACGTCGACTGACTTCGATCATTATATTCCTTTTAATTCTTGGAAGTAGGTTTAATGTAGGTGTCAACAAACTCTACAGTACAGTCTACAGTAGGATTTTTAAATATTAAATATTTATACATTGTCGAAAAAACCTAAGATAACAGCATCCTTCAGCGTATTCTATTAAATAATATAGGTCAGCTGATATGGACCGTCACGTGTATATTCTCCCACCATAAATTATCTCGTGCAGCCCATTGTTTCACGCACAGGCCCGGATGTTTAACGTGGATAGTGGTGTCTTACTTGGCAAATGTGTACACCATGCTGTCGCGAGTTATAAGGATGTATTACCCCTATCGGTCTTTGACCTTAAGATAGTGAGAGCAGTGTAGCTTAGCTTACACGTGCTGAGATTAGGAAGGGCTGGGGTTGACAACCTTTAGTTACAAATTCTAAAGATTTCATTTACACACGCGTAATTCATACAATTCATTATCGATTTAAGATTTTACGAAATCTAATTGAGAAAATATCTCATGAAATTGATTGGGATTTCCCCCATTTCATTCCTTAACTACCTAACGAACATTTTAGGTACTTAGGTATTATTAATGGATTTATAGGTATTTTAATAGTTCATATTTTAAAAGCATTTTTGCAAAAGGACTGTGAGCCGTACTAGTTTAAGTTTTATTATTATCATCCTAAGTACCAACATTACATGTCGCCATTTTTGTTGAATATAAGAACCATTGAAAATCCTCGAAAAGGTGAAATTGTTCCAATCATAAATAATTGATATATCCAATTCCCAATAATAAAACTATCATCATCATCATTACAGCCTATCAAAGTGCACTGCTGAAATATGGAGTATATTTTATTATTACCAGATTGCCTCATAAGGTAATAATAAAATATACTCCATATTTGACATAGTTACTACGCTTGGCAGGGAAATTCTTAGGAGGGACAACGCATTTTTATTTTTATCGGGCATGGATGTAAGTTTCTATGAGCCACAGCATCTACGTACCATCACAGGGCCCTCTTTTCATACTTAATTTAATAAGAAAATGATATATTCACAAAATGTTTTGGAGCGTTTACTAACACTATCCATTTTGATAATGCCAAACAGATCACGGTTTACTCCCAAAGGCCTTGGCGTGGCAGTAATATGAAACGAAATATATTTATAACATAATATATGTATGTATGATATACCAACGATATTTAAAAATTATAGATAAATAATGAACAATAAAATAATTTGAAAATGGTCCTCAAAGACCTTACCATACACACACAAACATACCAAACACACATCATACAAAATACAAAACCGAAAAGGAAAGAATCTTTCCCACCTATGAGACGATAAAACTTTATAAAAGAAAGTGATAGTTAGTTTAAGATATTCGTGTGTCACACAGTGTAATTAATAATTATACTTCAAAACGGTCTAGTACCTATTAGTACCTACGTATTTTGTTGATAGAGACATGAGTAACATGTCAAGAGTGTGTGTATATAATTGGACAGACAAAACACATGTCTTCGAGTAGATTCGAACCTAGGACACAGCAACCTGCTACGCTCCGCTAATCTATCATCCTTTTTCTGGATGAAGTAATGTCTAAAATATGTAAAAAATAATACAATAAAAAAATTCCATTAAACATCCAACTATTATTAATGTATTAGATTCAAGGATAACAAAGTCAAGGTTACTTAACAAAGATACAATCAAGCTATTATTTGGACAAAATGAATAGCGAAAAGTGGTTAGATTTATCAATCGAAGGTCAGGCAGGTGTAAAGAAATTAGGAAGGTTTTTCAATAATGCAGCTGTCTTAGATCGCCCATGGTATTTGAAACTTGTTTAGACAGGCTATATTCAAGTTCAGGTCACCGACCTCGCTTTCTAAATCGTTTCGTGCCTAATTCTTACGCAATATATTTAATTAACGTAGGGCTACACCTGCCCACGAATACTTATGTTTATTTGCAGCTTGGCTATATCAGCAAATGTTCAAATTTTCGATTTATTGACCTAACAAATTACAAAGTAAATGAGCTTAAGGTATACAAAAAAGGCATAAACATCATGTACCTATAGTATCTAAGGATGTAGGTGGATAAGGAACGTTTTTTGTGGTAATCTGTGTAGAAACTTATTATCATAATAAGGTTAGATGGGGTAAGAGTAACGCTTTACTGAGAATTACTTTTCTTTTAATAACGTGGCCTCCACACTAGGATTTTCTCCTATATCGTGGGGCAGTTTACAAACATAAATTTCACAAGGACATACATCCAGACCCGGAACAATTATTTGTAGGCTATACGAATACTTGTTCCATGCGGGATTCGAACCCGAGGCTGTTAGTGCTACAACTCATTGCTAAGCCACTGCGCCACGAAGCCGTCAAATCTTATCTAAATTAGTGGAAATTACAACAGATCTTCTCGTCGCATATTCCCCAAGAGTGTACAAGCAGTGCGTCTTGTACACTCTTGGAGAATACGTGACGAGAAGATCTGTTGTAATTTCTATTTTGTCACGTATTTCCTAAGAGTGTACAAGCAGTGCGTCTTGCCAGTGCTGGCACGAGGAATTGAGACGTGGCCCTCACTGTTGGCCGTATGAGTAATCTATAACTATGATATCCACTCACGTTTGAAAGAAGGATTGGATAGTAAAGTAAGCCAGTTTGGTTACACAGGTTATGTGATCATCCTATCATTACCCTTAGTCGCCTCTTAAATGTTATTATACAACGCCACTAACTCACGGAAAATTTATAAAATATTAAATTAATCTTGTTATTATAACATACTCACTTTCACAGAATACCAGCGTAAAATAGTTGCTTAATACTGCTGTGTTTCGAAAGGTCAGTGTATAGAAGACACTTTTTACTGTCAATCTATCTTAGCCCTCAGGTGTGACATTGCACCTACATTACAATTCTTTTCCGTTATTCGTTCATTCATTATTATTAAACGAGAGAACTATATAAGCTGTTGGTTTGGAAGATAATAATTTAAAAGGACGCCATCCAAAAACACAATAGTTTAGTTCACCCTAGAAATGATGATTTTACATAACAGTAACATTTTCGATGACATTTTTAATGTTCGCCAACGCGCATTAGGTAGGTAGCGTGGCGGACATTTCCTTGCCCTAAAACCCTCTCAGAAAAAGGGGAGGCCTCTGCCCAGCTATAGGCTGTAACTTTAACTTTAACTTTTTTATACAACAAATATATAAAAATTTAACTAATATATACATTATTATATAATATTATATTATAATACGCGTTTATTTCCTTTACAAAATAAGAAATAATAATTTCACTGGTATAGTGATGGATTCTGTTATATTGTCAACTAATGACAAGCATGTTACTTATAAGGAAAGATGTATGAATTGTTTTGACGTTGCCCTAATGGGATGTGAGCTAGTAGAGCGCGTAGCAAATCCCTCGTCAATCAAAAATCATTTAGTAATTCGGTACATAGATCGTTTGGTTGATTGGTCAAAGATCGGTTATTTTCTTGAAAATTTTCCATTAATTTTGTTATCAATGTTTTGTCACTTCAAGTATCTTTACATAAACGATCAAGTATTCCAAATTGTTCCTACAGTTTTTCGCGCTATACCGTTAACGGTTCACATGAACAAAAGGCTATTTAACTAGTTTCCATAAATACACCGAAATGTTTTATGTTTAAAGTAACAATCCTACAGTCACACGGATTATAGACAGTAATCTTTTATCTAAAAACTAATGATATAAATGCAGTAAATAAGTAACTCGTCCACGTTATGAAAACAACACTCGAAAGTCTTTTGTATGCTACAATTATGCCCATATCCATTTATCCATAAACACTATAATATTCACTTGGTAGAGCGCGATGCCTCTATTTTGTGGCTGAAGCACGATTGGGTCAACTTGACCGAGAAAGTAGGTACCACGCTCTCACAGAATACAAATGCAAGATAGCAGTATAATGCTGCTGTGTTTCATTTGATAAGTGACAAGTGTTTTTTATATGGTAGAGCCTGGTTGCATCTAAATTACGGTTGCAGCGTGAATGGGTCGGCTCGACCGGGACAGGACCATGCTCTCACAGAATACCAGCGTAAAATAACAGCCCAATGCTGCTGTGTTTCGTATGGTGAGTGCAGAGAACCGGAGACCCTTTTTACTGGATACGAGGCATTCCATATTAGTCCTCAGGGTGACGACGTTTCTGCATTTTGATTGTTAATCGATGATAGATGAAGGTGTCTAGAGGCCACGGTATCCACTCATCATCAATTGGACTATGTGCTCGCTTGTCACCCTTACTTGTGTAAATATATACATCACTACAAACGGTTATGAAATCATCTAACTTCATTATGATGTGATATGTAAAAATAATTGTAAGATATTTAATTATTAATAACACTTACCATGCGGAAAATAATGCAGTAATTAGTTGCAAAACACTAGAAATACAATTATCAAACTCTTGTAAATAAACAGAAAGACTTCGATCAAAACATTGTACAAACTGTCAACATAGAAATGACAACCGTCTGACAGTAGTCGTACGAGCGAGAGGAAAAATTAATCAATAAAGGGCAGTTCCAAAATCACAGTGGGCGCAAGCCAGTGGCAGCAATGTGTATTTATCAAAAGAGGAAAGAGAAAGCTGTACTGTTGTCAAATAATACGACACCTTTCATACGCGTAGTGACGTAATCGTAGGGAAGCCAGGATTTTTAAAATCTAAACTGGGATGTCATAGAATCTTTTAAATTGAGTCTCATACACTACGATAACTTTAACAGTTTTTATAGAAGTTAGAGTGGCAAACAAGTGCACAGTCTACCTGATGGTAAGTGAATGCCCGTGCAGTGGCGGTGTAAGAATATCCACTACCCCATAACATCCCAAGGGTTTCGTAAGAGGCGACAGATGGAAATAAATCAGGAGATGGGCAGCAGCTTCTTCCTAATAACGACTAAAAATAGAAAACTGCAGTTGCCAACCCATTTGCCAAGCGTGGCAACTATGGCACATATGGTTCAATATATGGGGAGGCCTGTGTTCAGCAGTTGACTTTGATAGGCTGTAACGGTAAGAATCATAGTGATCATAATATAGATACGATACGTTGTCGTCCCAGAAGACAAAGATGGAATTACTCGTTACTAGAAAAAAGGGTATTCGGTTCATACACCATATTCTGTGCGAGCGTGTGTCTTACCCAGTCGGGCTGACCCAATGGTGCTGCTGCAATAATGCGCTGCAGCTTAGCTCTTTCACGTACACAACTGTTCTTGTTGCAGGTCCATGTATTTGGCATGGGCAATGGCAAATAATTCTGCTGCATTCTCAGACCAACAAATAAAAATAGACGCAGTGCTGCGTACTTTTAGGTGACTCTGAAACCATATTTCACTTCTTGACACGCACTCACGCATAATTCTTTCGTCTTCCTTTCTTTATCAATCTGTAAAACTTCACTGCTGGACAGACCCAGATGCACCCAAAACCATATTGTTATTTGCTTGCAAATGATTTAAGGTGCATCTGTGCACCTTAGTGGGTGTTCTTACAGTTCTTATTTTGTAGGTTTGGGGTTGCATTTCAATAAGTTCAATAAAATATTTCATCTTGGTTTCCAGGAATGCAAGTTTATATATCGTGCCAGTCATAGGGATTTCCATTAGTAATATATATAAGGTACTTCTAAACTGTTGTTAGTTTGTTACCCTAAATAATTAAAATATACCTAACACGGTAAATCCTTATAAAAATAAAAATATGGTAAACACACGAATAAGGCACAGGAGAAGGAGTACGCATGCGCGAGTACTACGCCTGCGCGTAGCGGTCAATAAACTTTATTGTTTTTATACTGGATACTGGAGTCCTTTTTATCTATGGAACGATTTGTAATAAAATTGAGTCTTCTATTTTTCAAAATTCAGTTTGTGATATAAAAAATAATTAAATGTTTATATCTATATTTATGTAATTTATTTATATTACGTAGGAAATTTATTTATTTTTAATTCAATATTAATTTTCCAATTTTAATACCAGATACTTTGTTTACATTCTACAATCCAGATTTTTTTTAATTTTATAAATAGAAAAACGTTAACTCCACACTAGGATTTTCTCCCGTATCGTGATGGCAGTTTACACATACATAAATTTCATAAGGACAAACATTCAGACCCGGAATAATTATTTGTAGGCCATACAAATATTTAGGCCGTGCGGGATTCCTTTATTTTTGATAGAATAAAGGTGACTAACGACCACACAGTCCACCTAATGGTAAGTGGATGCTGTGGCCCATCTAGGTACATTTATCCTCAATTAAGAATCAAAATGCAGATGTGCTTTCACCCCTGAGGACTAAGATAGAATGCCTCGTTTCCAGTAAAAGGGGTCTCCGATTCTCTACACTCACCATACTAAACACAGCAGCATTAAACTGCTATTCTACGCTGGTATTCTGTGAGCCACTGCGCCACAGAGCCGTTATCTTATATTACTTACAATTCTTCTAGGCATCGACTAAGAACATAAATTAATATTGATAATTATTAATTACATATTCAAATGCGTATTCGAAAAGGTGTAATCCATTATTAAAAAAAAACATCTGTTTATTTTGCAGGTGACAGAGTTTTAAACGGGTGTGCCAAGCAATCAAAATATTACAGAATTTTTATATTTAAAAATGCGTATTAGACACTACAAAATATATACATAATAATACGAAACGCATGTACTGACATCCGGTTTAATGAATTTGGAGTAACGAGAGATAAAAATAGTGTATTTGTAAAAAAAAATCCTTTAAATTTAAAACTGTAATAAATTAGGAACACGTCCGCTCATACGCGATGTGTGGATCCGACATCATATTAAGGGTTGTTTTATAGAATAAAGATGACAAACAAGCATACAGTCCACTTGATGGTAAGATCCACTTGATAAGTAGATGCTGTGGCCCATAGAATACACATCTACATCTAACCTAGATTAAGAATCAAAATAGAGATGCGTTGTCACAACGGGTCTCCAGTTCTCTTCACTCACCGTACGAAACACAGCAGCATTAAGCTGTGAGAGTGTGGTCCTTCCCCGTTCGGGCCGACCCATTTGTGCTACAACCAGCTGCAGCATGGCTTTACCACGTATAAGGGTCCTTGAAATATAGAGATTGAATCCCTGACACATACATATTTTTACGATATTTCCTTCATAAAATTGTTAGATCTCCTACAAATCACTGGCATTTTCAAAGAATACATCAGATGGCACATTTTTTTTATCTGTTTGGCTCTCAAACTAGTAAACTTCGGCCCTACAAAAGTCCGTAATATTTGGGGACAGCGTTTTTAGACGGATTTCCGTTAGTCATCTAGTTGTACCGGTTAGTGATATAGCCTACGTGGAGAAATAGTTGGCATTTTGCGACATCACATACCTTAGAAGCGTTTAAAATCCTAATGGATAGAGATGAAATGTCTCATAACCCCCTATTTCTAAAGCGAAACAAAGCAGTGGATTTGTTGCTGGTTGGCGGCAGAAATAGTTTAAAATGTCGTCTACTCACTGACAGACTCATAAAGAAGCTAGAAGGTCTACTGAAGCCCTGCCATTAAGTGCATGTCAGAACGGATTGCAACTGTAATACATAAATTTACGCATTCCAGCTCGGTACTCCTTACATGACAAGTACTTGGTATTATTTGCATCACAAGTACTCAATACGCGATTGAATGGTAATTATTTATTTCCACTATTTACATAATGCGCACAAAGTCCATTCTGAGGATCGAAATTATACCTAAGTTATACCTGCTCTCGGTTAAAGAAAAATTTCAGTTGGTATTTAAAATCTATTTATACGTGGTAGAGCTACGCTGCAGCTATATTAACTATATTAAGCTTGTAGCGCAAATGGGTCTGCTTGATCGGGGTAGGACCACGCTCTCACAGAATACTAGCGTAAAATAACAGCTTAATTTAATGCTACTGTGTTTCGTATGGTGAGTGTAGAGAACCGGGGACAATTGAATAAAACTACTTTTACGGATTCTATCGCGTTTAATTATACTTATTTTTAAATTCCCGAAGTGTCGGGTGCTTTCCAGCACCCATGGTCACGGGGGACTCAGGTGATTGACGTCCCGATCTCAGAGTTAACTCGGAGTACCTTCAGCTGTTTTAATTATTAGTTTTGGTCCAATCTACGCAGAATGAACTTACTTTGTCTCTAAGTCTTGCAGTGGTATGCTTGGGTTTAGTTTTAATTTTATTAATTACAGGAGTACTTTTATTCAATGTGTAGTGTTCGCGTAAACATAAGAAATCATTATGTAAACCGGAGACAATTTTTACTGGAAACGAGGCATTTTATCTTAGTCCTCAGTGGTGACAACGCATCTGAATTTTGATTCTTGTTCGAGAATAAATGTAGATGTCTATGGGCCACAGCATCCACTAGCCATCAGGTGGACTGTGTGCTCGTTTGTCACACTTATTCTATAAAAAAATCAGGACCGATGGCTAAGAAGTAAAGTGAATAAAAGTTTAACAAAGAATTTTGCCAACTGTGGACTTTTACCGTTACCATTACAGTCTATCAAAAGTACGTCCTGCTAAACATAGGCCTCCCCCATAGATTGCCTAATAGGCGGCATATTTTCCCTAGTTCCCACGCTTAACAGGCGGATTATTATACACAATATTTTATTTTAGAACGACGGCTGCAGTCCATCTCCTAGTTTATTTCCCTCTGCTGCCTCTTACGACACTTTCTGGATGCTATGGATTAGTGCATATTCTTACACCGCTACTACACGGACAGACCGTAGAGTTTTGATAGGATGTAATGAGTAAAAAAATACGATCACGTAAGTCTACTCTATATTATAATTATTCACAAGGCCAAGTTGCTAGTGAAGTACTCGTTCTCGATAAATCCTAACACAACGATCCCGGTACCAATACATATTAGTAACAATGGGCAAGGACGCGGTTGTATAAACATTCTCGGTGCAAGTGTTGTCCACTGTTGTACTATAGTTTTCGGTACGCTTGTGAAATACTTGTGTAATATAAAACAAAATAAGTGTTGCAGAAGAAGCATGAGACTAAAATTAATTCTGTAGAAATAAGGTCATTAAGAATATGATGTGAGAGGTGAATCTAAATGTTTGCAAAGCGATGTTGTAAATAGGATTAAGAAAATAGTGCTTCGATGGTTTAGACACGTAGAAAGAATGAATAAAGAAATAGTGATAAAGCAAATTTATGTTGCAGAAGTGAGTGGCAGAGTCGGCAAGAGATGGAAGACAAAATTTCATCGACCAAATGGCGATACATTGAAGATGGGCCAAATTATGAACACCTTTAACCTTTAACCAACTACCACGTTGGTCTAGTGGTCTCAAACGCCTACCGCCACCCATGGACAACTGCAAGCCAAAAGGACACACACATTGTCATCTTTCGTCATGTAATACTAAGCCACGAAATTGAAAGTAGCTTCTGACGCAAAATCAGAGAAATAGGGACAATCATAAGACATAAAAATGAACTAATGGGAAAATAGCCCACTCGGATGCCTTTGTCAAGTTATTTCAAACTTTATCATTTACGATTCGGTTAGAATTATTTCATACTTTAAACTTTAATAGTAAGCAAAATGATCGACAAGAAATTTTACACGAAATATTTTTAAACACCAATTATTGGTGAAATTGGTTCATTTGTATAAATTACATAGGCCAGCCGTTCAGCTACGCCTGCAACGACCTTCGCGGATAAGGCACGCCCGATCCCACGCTGCAACTGCACAAACACGTGCGATGTTGAAAGATTCGACATGTTTATCGTGCGAAAATTATTTGTTAAATGTAAACATTTGCTTATGCGTCACTTTGTTTATTAGTTCAATGTTTGCTATGGAATAAATAGCTTGGTGTTGTACTAATGAATTCAGAATTTTATTAAAATTACATTT
The DNA here is from genome assembly GCA_029286625.1 of Parnassius orleans. Lineage (NCBI taxonomy): Eukaryota > Metazoa > Arthropoda > Insecta > Lepidoptera > Papilionidae > Parnassius > Parnassius orleans. The sequence continues at coordinate 4,637,842 of JAGSMP010000019.1, forward strand.
TATCATTAAAAGATAGTTTACTACCCAATGCGAAAAGGCGATATTGTATTGATTATGCTATCAAAATAAGAAACTTTAATTAGTATGTAATTTTTTTAATCGTGTCTAAATATATTTTTGTAAATTTGACAATGTTTCTAAGAGCAAAGATACTATGACCTTAATATAGCTTTCTATATATATACCTATATATATTTTTAATTTGATACTCTTGCGCAATTATAAAAAAAAAACATGTAGGTCTGGCTGTTTCCACTTGCCTATAAAAACATCTAGACCTAAAACAATTATTGGGCCATGCAAATACTTATCCTGTGCTTAAATCAAACCCGCAGCCCGCAACGCTGCAACTAAACAAAAAAGCGACTGTGTTTTTTCTATTTTTTACTCTATGTTTTAACGTTAGCCTATATAACTAGTCCATTTCAATACACTATTTAGTCATAAAATTCAACCAGTTAAATATTAACCTCACGTAACATTTTTATAAGCCGTGTAGTGGCGGTGTAAGAATATCCACTACCCCATATCGTCACGTGGGTGTCGTAAGAGGCGACAGAGGAAAATGAAACAGGTGATGGGCAGCACCATCTTCCTGTTAACAACTCAAAATAATAAAAACTTCGATTGACAACCCGCTCGCCAGGCGTTTCAACTTTGGCAAATATCCCCCCTATCAGACAATCTATAGAGACCAGTGTACAGCAGTTGACTTTGATAGGCTGTAACGATCAGAATCATAATATAGATACGAATGTCCCTGAAGACAAAGATGGAATGCCTTGTTACAAGTAAAAAGGATCTCCGCTTCTTCACTTACCATACTAATCACAGCATCATATAATTCTGTGTGAGTGTGTGTTATGATGTAATATTTGGGGGAGGCTGTAATGGATGGATGGATGAATATAACATTTATCGCTTAAAAACGTTGTGATGTTTTAAACATATGATAGTTCAAGACTTATTCTGAAAACAGCTTTATAGTCATACCATAGTATAATCTTAGCTTTATCAAAACTAGGCCAATACTGTTTACAATTAGTTGTTTTAAGTTTTATGAATTCTTTTAAAAGTTTAAAAGTAACAGCTTAAACCTTTTTACATAAACTTCAAAATTCGATTAATATTAAAATCGCTACCAGTTCCTTATTATTACAGTAATGGAAACTCAAATCTGCGATAACAATTAACATTATGAAGTCATAATGCACACACCGCGACAGAACTCGAGATACCATCCATACCATCTGGATGATTGGCGGTCCAATCCATCAATAGAGGTTACAAGAGGTTTTCTTCCTTGCACAACTTCCTTGTGGAATCGTCTACCACCAACAATTTTTCCGGACCGATACGACTTAGGGACCTTCAAGAAAAGAGCCTACATACTCTTTTTTTAAAGGCCGGCAACGCATCTGCAATTCCCCTGGTGTTGCAGTTGTTCGTGGCCGGCGGTAGTCACTTACCATCAGGTGAACCGTATGCTCGTTTGCCCCCCTCATATAAAAAATGACCTACACCAGCGAAGTCTCGTTTTGTACGTGGTAGAGCCATGCTGCAGCTATGTTGTGGTTATTACATGAATGTGTCGGCTCGGCTGTGGAATATCACACTCTCAAAGAATACTAGTGAGAAATAGCAGCTTATTGCTGCTGTGTTTCGATATATATGGTGAGTGTATGTCCTCAGGGATAACAACGCGTCTGCACTTTGATTATTAATCGAGGATAGATGTAGATGTCCAAGGGTCACAGTATCCACTTACCATTAGGTGGACTGTGTTGCTCGTTTGTCACTCTTATTCTATAAAAAAAACTGTCAGTCGTAACACTGCACGTCAGAAGTAAAAACTTCTAAGCTTCACAAACTTGTAAACATTATTTTTGGGTGGTTAAGAAATATTTTTTAGGAAATATTTTTTATCAATGTATTGATATAGTAATAATTTTATTTATTTATTGCGCTGTTTAACATGAAAAAGAAAAATTATTATCTATATAATAGAAACTAATTTATAAATACATATCAATTTTATAAAATTTTATAATTTGGATTTTCAACATTACTTTCATCATTTTTATGTATCTGAGCGTGACTGTCACGCGAGTTCAGTGCTTTTTCCCCATCTTAGAAGTGCCCAATGTGCCGAAAAAAGTTTTTACTAAGAAACTTCATAAATGGTCCTTATAAACCCATGTAAATCGCGAAACTTTATTTCAAAAATAGGTCGAGAATGATGACTTAACACACAATGCAAATTTTATAACCATTAGATCACGTGAAACCTACTCGTATCTATCAGTTGAGCTCATTCACAAATTGGGATACAACAAACTACTTTACGTATCGCATTTAAAAACTATTGACCTCAATCACCTGCCCATTACCAAACGTCTCGATTTGTCGCCATATCGATACATTCCCCCTTAACCACTTTGTAGTTTTTAACGCTTCCAAAATCACTAACTCATAACGATAGACCGCTTGTAAAAACATTAACTTAATAGTAAAATAACTCGACTTTAAGTGGTCCTCCGCATTCCACAGTTTTTAGCCTCCTTTTCTTTTCTTATCCGACTCACTCTCGATCTCGACGGGCAAAAAGTTAAGCTTTTATGTTCCTTGATAGTTTTTTGTAAGGATGGTACTGACCGTGGTTACATTGCAGTAAGTATCTAGGTGAGATAAAGTTTCGTTTTCGTTTGAGTGTACCAACTTTTTGGATTCGTGATTGCCTCGTAATTTATGCATAAACAGTAAAGATACAGCCTATATACATCTAGTGCACAGGCTTCCTTTCATTTTGTAGAGAAGTGTCATCAGTGGTGTAGCAAAGACTAGACCCCGGGGTGCCGCATTTTGGGAAATAAAAGTCAGATTTAAATTTTAAAATGAATCCAATAAAAATGAAAAGTAGCTTTTACTATGATTAAAATATAAATGATAAAAAATGTAAGTGTCATCGCTTTTGTATGATAATAGTTTGATAGCAAATTTATCAAGAATAATTTCGTTCCTACACACTTTTCATGTTATCTTTAAAACTGGAAAAACCGCGCTTTGGGATACTTTCTGTGGCGCTGCGGGGGGGGGTGTGTGACGCTCAAACGGGAGGGGGAGGGAGAGTGGATAAAATTTTACTTCGCTGTATAACGTACATATGACGATAGATAAAAGTACTCCATTAATTTAGCCAATTTTTATATACATTTCTATCCAAAATGCTTGAACTAGGTGTCATGTCACGTCGCGCGCCTCACATGATATACGCGGGTGAAACAGCGGGGCACAGCTAGTAAGTATATAAAAATCTATACATAAAATAAATTAGTAGAAAAATTGTATGTTCACGATTCACGCAAAAACTACTGCAGGGATTTTCATGAAATTTGGTATGAAGGCAGTAAATGATTGTGTATAACACATAGGCAACTTTTTATCCGCTTACGGAAAACTAAAAAAGAGTTGTTTTTCCTTTCTTTTATTTTATTGTCGTAATGGCTGCTGATGGTTCTGATGAGTCATAAAGAGGATTTAGCTGTACGTGTAATAAGAAAATATAGAAAAGAGTGTGTGTATGTGTGGAAATGAAACTCATCATCAGCCAGGACGGGCAGAACAACGTCTGCCAGGCCAACTAGTACACTATATTTTTCTAGAAGACTTTCATCGATTTTAAATTTTTAAGGTCCAAAAATTAAGGGGAGGCGGCATATTTAGTTCTAGCGACCCCGGGTGACTACGAGAGGCTACGCAAATATATTTTTTTTGCAATTAACAACTTCAGTAATGCAAGCGCCGATCAAACTCTCGTAGGTACTATGAAATTAATTGTGAGTTTAGAACTAAGCAAACCCTGAGCCACTACGGCTCTTGGCCGTAATTTTTTGGGTATTTATTTAATATTCTTATCTGGTTGGGATTCATAAATAGTTATGTATATAAAATCAAATCAAATCAAATAATTTATTCAGTATCAGAGTTTTTACATAGCAGTGTTATGATTGAGGATTTCTTTTAAGTAAATAAATACTTAAAATTTGATTTTTAAAGTTGCTCCACAACAGACAGATTAGAGTAGATAAAAATATATGCTTTTTCAACAAATGTTACATGATACACAAAGGATTTACAATATTTCAACATATTTGTGTGTGTGTGTGTGTATGTGTGTGTGTGTGTGTGTGTCTGTGAGAGAGAGTGTGTGTGTGTGTGTGTGTGTGTGTGTGTGTGTGTGTGTGTGTGTGTGTGTGTGTGTGTGTGTGTGTGTGTGTGTGTGTGTGTGTGTTCTTATATAATTAAGTTTAGGTGAGTATTATCATTCCTATTTTATTAAATACAATATTATTTTTTAATCAAGCTTCTGTTGTGTGTAAAATATAATCCAAGAATGTGTTAGTTTCAGTTCAACAAGAAAGACTCAGTTTTAATAGTGTAAATTAGTTTTAATAGTTTCTTGTCAGTAACATGTCTCAGCTTTTTAAATACCCATATGAGTTTTCTGACCCTTCCCATCATTAGTTCTAGATGGGCATGTCAGGATAGTCTCTGGTCAACTACAACTCCCAAATACTTTGTGTTGTTAACTTTGGTAATGGCTTTGCAAGAGCAATTTATTTGAAGGTTGTTACAGTCATGATATGCTATGCATTGCTAACATATTGAGGTACCTATGCCAGTCTTTATTCTTATTTTTACGTGGTAGAGCCATGCTGCAGCTATATTAGTAGTATAGTTGTAGCACGAATGGGTCGGCTCGACCGGGGAAGGACCACGCTCTCACAGAATACCAGCGTAAAATGGCAGCTTGACACTGCTGTGTTTCGTATGGTGAGTGTAGAGAACCGGAGACCCATTTTACTGGAAAAGAGGCATTCCATCTTAGTCCTCACGGGTGACGACGCATCTGCATTTTGATTCTTTATTGAGGATAGATGTAGATGTCTATGGGTCACAGCAACCACTTACCATCAGGTGGACTGTGTGCTCGTTTGTCACCTTATCGTATAAAAAAAAAAAAAAAAAAAAGTCTATTTGTACGTTCGTGTGATTGTTCAATGGTTTTATTGATAATATTAATATTAATATAACCGGTAATAACAACATTTTTATGTCATTTTATAGTGTCTAAATGTCTGCTCAATGAGTTTATAAAAAGTTCAGCATTTCTAATTGAAGGCGACCGATAAATGCAAAGAATTGTATAGCTGGGTAATACAACTTGCACGCATGACGCATGTATTAATTTAATTTCTTTTATATTGCTTTTAGGTGTGTTTTTTACATAAACGACTACCCCATCACACCGATTAATATGATTTGTAGTCGAGAAAGAGGTATAATTATTCAACTGCGGTATTGCTTAATTACCGTCAAGTCTACATTCACTTAATACCAACAAGTCAACCTCAAAGTTAAAGTTCGATAGAGAAATGTGAAAGTCGTCAAAATTTTTAAATATGCTTCGGATATTTTGTGCGATTATAGTGAAGTCAGTGTTTTTACGTAATGCAATATTATCGAGAACTTTTGACTGTGAAACTTGGATTTTATCTATTACTCCCAGATTAATGAGAGAACTATCCATTTTTGTTTTCGTATATAAGGCTGATTTTACGTACCATTAGGAATTGATTTAGTTTTATTAATATTACGATTTCTTTTGATTTACTTATAATTTGGTAAGGAAAGTACATAAATATTGTAGGTATGTGCGTTGTGTGTGTGTTTGTGTTGTGTGTTTTGTATTTGTGTATACTTTCACATAGTGGGCTTTGCCCGAATATGGAGCAAATTAACTTAGTCAAAGCAAATAATGGAATATAACTAATATTGAACAGCAAAGAGAATTGTCTAATGCCTACCGTATAAAGCTCAACGTATAGTCATGTTTTCTGCATGAAGCCATTATAAAATCATTGATCTACTAAAAATAGTTTTTGTATATCAATGTATAAAATGTATAAGTTTATACACTGCAAAGTATAAGCATACAAAATATAGCATACAGCAGGTACTTAAAATAACATATTATAAAATAAAATTCAATAAAATAAATTAAATAAATAAAACCCAACCAGACTAAAGCCTTTGCACATAGGAGCGTTTGTTCTCCCGAAGGTCAGAGGAAAAGGTAAGGAATCTGGCGAATGATGTAGGAGGTATCGAGGAGCTCCGCCTTCTGCATTTGAGCCCGGAGCGGTCCGTCACAGAATCCCAGTCGCCTCAGATGACCTGTGCCTGACCCTGTTCCTGAAATCCTGACCGGGAATTTGGTCGGAAAACCACCCCACACGTCTTTCGAGCCAAGTCCAAATATTTTCTTCATTTACGGGTTTTCATTTTTACGAGGTTTTCATCATACGGAATCATATTATTTAATCATAATTGGTAATGACCGATGAAACATGTAAAACGAAAATGCAATAACATTGACGGTCACCTTCAACTTCGATCTTATCTTATTATCTTTTATCTTTGTATTGAGCGCGGGTGTTCATGTGTGGAATGCATTTGCATTTGCACGTAGCCTTGTGATACTGTGATATCGTCTATATGTAGATAGTAACTATCTATTAAAATACTTAATTTGGTGTGATAGGAATATGTAATAAATTTTGTTACCTGATTTGCTTTGGTAAATATTGCGAGAGTTGACTAGGGGAAACCCTAAAAATTTAATGAATTTTCCCAGAAGACAGATTAACCATCTGGTATATGAAAACTTAAAATGATAATTCCGGGGAAAATGAGCGGCGCTTTGGTACTGCGATCCCTAAAGTAAAGCGCGCTGGTTATTGTAAATTCTAACGTTGGAAGTCCAGCTTTTGATGTGATGTGATCACAGACTTCAAATGGGAAAAACACTTTGCAATTTAGTTTTGCGTAGCAAAGTGTGAAGTCTACGTCCGGCACCAATAAAATTCTTAATTGGTGCCGGCGGGTATCGAACCCGGGTTACTCGAGTTCTGTTTACAGCGAGCGCTATACACAATTACCACGTGCTCGGCAGTAAAGGAAAGTATCCTGAAGGAACCTACTACTAAAGGCATGTGCGAGGGATTTAAGCCGACCTCTTACCCATGTAATTAATTTGTCAATGGAACAGGGATCATTCCCCGATATCCTTAAGTTATGTATTGTTAAGCCAATATACAAGAAGGGCGATAAATGTGATATGAATAACTATAGACCGATAACTCTTATTCCAATACTATCTAAAATCTATGAAAAAGTCATCTTCAAGCGCATTGATAGCTTTATTACATCAAATAATATACTGACAGAAGAACAGTACGGTTTTCGCAAAGGTCACTCTACTACGTTGGCTTGCTACAATCTGGTACATTATGTCACAGAATCTATTAATCAAAAGATACCACTTATTGCTTTATTTCTAGACATGACCAAAGCTTTTGACTTTGTTCCACATAAAAGATTACTAGATAAACTATATCGATATGGTATTAGAGGTAACGCTTATGACTGGTGGGAAAGTTATCTGTATAATAGACAACAATGTATTGAGATAGCAACAGTCGTTGAATCCAGAAAGTGTACTTTCCGGTCAAAATATCGTGTCAACCCATGTGGAGTTCCACAGGGCAGCATCTTGGGGCCCCTGTTGTTTTTGATATTTATTAACGACTTACCAAATGCAACTCAACATAAATGTTACATGTTCGCACCACAGTGGTAATAAAATGTGACGAAATAGAAAAATCCAATGTCATTATTAACGAGACTTTACACAACCTAATCAATTGGCTACATTCAAACAATCTCAAAATAAACATACAAAAAACAAAGGGCATCCAGTTTACTACTTACAGTGCTAGTCGATTATTGCGGTAATACTGTTGAAATTGTTAATGAAGCAAAATTTCCTGGATTTACTATAGATAAACACTGTGACTGGAAAGCACATATAGACAATCTATGTACGAAAATAAATAAATTTGTATACGCGCTACGACGACTCAGTAATGTATCATCCATTGAAACTGCTCTATCGGCCTATCATGGCTATGTGTCATCACTATTAAGTTACGGAATTATATTGTGGGAGGTTCAGCGGATGTAAACTGGCTTTCATAGCCCAAAAATGTATTAGGGCTATTTGCAGAGTACATTTTCTTGAAAGCTGTAAACCCCTTTTCAAGAAACTTGGAATCCTACCGCTACCGTGCCTGTATATAAAACAAATGTGTATTTTTGTACGACAACATTCTCATTATTTTGTCACAAGAGAGCAAAACAACCAAACAAACAGACGAAGCTGTTATTGTATGGCTATTAAAATTTATAATAAGCTTCATCCAAGTTTCAAAGCTCTACCATTACCATTGTTTAAAAGAAAGTTACATTCCTGGCTTTTCACTAGGTGCTTTTATTCAGTCCAGGAATACTTAGATGACCAAGAGGTTTTTGAATTTTAATTTTGTTTGTAGCTTTTCTGTGTTTACTTTATTTTATTTTATTTTAATAAATCCAACTTTCGTCACCCGTAAGTATGTCGAACACAGCATTTGAGTCACCTCCGTTAAATCTTTGAACCATTTCACGACACCAATCAACACGACGGAGTTTTTGGGTCTCTGTCAAATTATGAGGTATCCACCGGGCACAAAGCTTCCTGACCGCTAAATGTTCATGGAGGATTTTGTGCACTTGACTCATACCAATGCCTAAGCTTGTCCGAATCTGCCGATAAGTCACTCTTTTCTCAGTCTCTATGATATACCGCACAACACTGATGTTATCTTCAGTCGTCGCCGTAGAAGGCCGCCCTCACGCAGATCATCGGTGAGATTAGTGCGACCACGTTTAAACTCATTAAACCAGTTGTAAACAGTGGCACGAGATGGGGCTTCATCGTGAAAGGCCAATCGAAATCTATCATAATTTTCTTGTTTAAATGACATCGAAAGTAATAAAAAATCATTGTACGACAATTTTCTCGCGTTAAATTCATGCTGACGTGACACAGACAATTTTCAATTTGCTGCCAAATCGTAAACAAATGACAAATTAATAAAATACATACACAATAATATTGGCAAAGAGTTCTATTTTTAAAATTTGAACTTATTTTTTTATTATATCGTTTACAAGTGGGCAGTTCTAAGAAATTTCAGTGTAGCCCTCGTACATGTTTTAGAAATTAAAATAAATATTTGAAGGCAGCGCAGCGAATTGTTTGCCTTGCCCTAAAACATCTCAGTCATGAGAGGAGGCCCAGAAGTGGGACATATATACGCTTGACAAATTCAATATAAATAAAAATGTATGGGCTTATTACATACATATATAGATAGCGTTACGCTTGTGATCCTCGAGAAGGCAGGCAGAGCCCAAGAGAACATTGAGCCCATTTAGCTAAAAAAAATGGGTTTAGATTTTGTATTTTTCAATATACCTGGGGCCTTGGAAGGACAACGGGAGATCTCCCGCCGGGCAAGGTGTTCAGCCCGGGGAGCGGCCAACGTTCCGAGTGGTAGTTCCGAGCTATTCTATATATTATACTGCTTTACTTCGGAACTTTGATAGCGCGATTTATGCTTCGATGTGATTCGCTTGAGGCGCGACGACAGCGCCGCCACATACCCTTTCAGGAATAAGGGGATGCCTGTCTGTGTGTGTGCGTGTGTGATATAGGCTATAACTCTACTTAAACTTTTTCCAGTAAAGAAGTTTAGCTGAGTTCGCTGCCGGGACAACGGGAAGGTTATACCGGAATTCTACTGGCTTAAGTCCCAAGGTGTTCACTATCAGCGTAGACGAGGGGTCCCGAGATCTCTGTTCGGAACGCAACCGGGGCCCCTCAATTGCTTTACTCGATTATCGCACGCACGTCCCAGGGGCAGCACTTGCTGCTCCCAGCACCCTCGTAGTGCTCAGTATGTCTCGATAACACCTCCGAGTCATCGTCTTCCTCACTGGCGGACATTACTAGGCATTAGGGGAACCACCCCGAGTGCCCGTTGTCCTCAGAGGCCCCATTTCTAGTAGAGGACACTATCAGCAACGGGAGGGCCGTGACGAACGTTTTAGCGACGTCGACTCCGAGCGGAATCTGTCCTTTCCCGATCCCTCTCAGCAGCCTCCTTCTGAACCATTATGGATTCACAGAAAGCGGCTACGGCCCTCCACGCTATATCTCCGCTAAGCATTGCCGACACGACTGCTGGCAGAGAGAGGTTCCGACTGATCCGGCTTACCATCGTCTGCTCCCGTCCCACGCTGATGCGGAGTCGATCCCGCACACACAAAATGTGGCATTGAAATTGATTATATCGTAGAATACAGAGCTTAGGATACTTTATATAACTATTATTGCTAAATATTAATTTACGTCCAACGGAGCGGACAGTTAACAGCTAGTAATGAATATTTTACCCCGTGTAGTGGCGGTGTAAGAATATGGACTACCTTATATCATCCCGTGGGTTTCGTAAGAGGCGATAGAGGGAGACAAATCAGGAGATGGCAGCAGCGTCTTCCTAATAACGACTAAAAATAAAAAACTGTGGTTGCCAACATGGCAACTATGGGAAATATCCCCCCTATGAGGCAATCTATGGGGAAGGCCTATCTACAGCAGATGACTTTAATAGGCTGTAACGGTAATGAATATTTTAAACAGTTTTTAAAGAGTTCTAAATTTCATAGTGTAAAATCTACGTGAATAAAATTGACTTAAAAAAAATATTGATCTAAAAATAAAACATCTAGAAATTTATTATCTTAATATTATTACAATTTCAAAGACATAACGCATAGAATATGTTTGAATACACTTAGTAATGTCATACGATAACACACTACAAACATAATTAGGCCATTAGATACCCGACGCGGTCGTGCATTCCGATTGAATAAGATCCATTGGACGGATATTATGAGTTTATAGTCAAAACAAACGATTGTCTCGATGTTTGAACGATCGCTTTAGGATCGAACAATACGTGCTAACGTTCATAAGTCGGTGTATACTATGAATTTATATCATGGCTCTAGAATTAAGTAATTGTCGATTATCTATAGTCAGGCCTTCTGTTTTGTTCTCAGCCGACGGTTGTTAAACCAGAATAGTAATGTTGTAGGAATAATTTAAATAATAATTTCTTCATATTTTCTACCGACTTCAAAAAGGAGGAGGTACTCAATTCGACTGTATGTTTTTTTTAATGTGTTATCTCATAACTTTTCTGGGTGAACCGATTTCGATGATTCTTTTTTTTATTTGAAAGCTGGTGCTTCTCATGTGTTCCCATATTAATTTGATCACGGTCTGACTGAAGTCAATAATTTTTGAGTTATCATTAATAATTTATATTGAAGTCGGTTGTACAAGATTTTATATTATAAGCCGATTTTTCAATCTCCAGATAAAAGTTATTCCATTACAGCCTATCAAAAGTCCACGGACGAACTCACCCATAGATAAACTTATAGGGGGGTTATTAGCCATAGTTGCCATGTTTGGCAGGCTGGTTGGCAACCTTAGTTTTTTTAAAGTTGTTATTAGGAAGACGCTGCTGCCCATCTCCTAGTTTGTTTCCCTCTGTCGCCTCTTACTACACCCATGGGACAATATTGGATATACCGCAGGGATCGATCGAGGAATCGATCTTATTCGATCTCGGAAAATCGTATCGTAATTTTATAAAAATAAAGAAAAGCACAGTATGCATGCAAAATTATTTATTTTAACAATGCCTATTACGGTATCCAGTGAGTTTTTCCAAATTATTATTTTTGAGAAGTATAAAACAGGTTTTACATTATAAATTCCAGCTATCTACATTTAAACTCTTCAAAAATAATAATTTTGACAGCCGCACTGGATCTAGCCTAATTACGGCTATCTGTTAATGTATTTCCAGCTAGGGAAAACAGCCGTTCTGAAGGGACCGATGTTGCAACAATTGTCAGATACTTCAATGCCAAAGAGTTGATTTGGTTCGCGCGGCCATATTAAAAAGTATTTTAAAATAATAGTTTACGCTCACAGAACAGCTAAACTTTTCTATCGCAATAATACAAAGAATGAAAGATCATAGAACAAATAACACTAACATAGGTACCCAATAATTAAATAAACAAAATATTATCATACTTACCTTAATATTTCAAACATTATCGCTTTTGATGTAACTCGAAACTACTCTCATTCAATGTTTAGAAAGGTAATCTAACTTTGTTTTAGTTATTCCTCTCCCCGGCAATACGATAGGTATGCAAAGATCGGTTCGTACGTTAATACGTTACGGTTCGTTTGATGTTTAGGTTTTAGTTCATACGATTTTTTCATACGATCTTATAGGCATACGATTCGATCTGGGTGAAGATCGCATTCCCTAGAATCGATTCAAAATCGGTAGATCGTATGGCCGTGAATCGATCTTGCAGAAAATCGATTCAGATCGGGCATCCCTAATATACTAAGTCAAAAGTTATTCATAGGATATAATACAAAATTAAAAATTATAGTTGCATGAATAAAATATATTACGTCTGGCTTAAACAAGATCGTTATTACGGCCGACTATCGGTATATTTTCTGGAATTGCCATTGAAATACTAAAAATGTGTATCAATGGGAATTGCCCATTGTCTCTTACAACACCCACGGGACGACATAGGCTGATATTCTTACACCGCCACCACTACTGCAGCTATTTATTGCTGCAAGAGAATATTTTGACAAATATCGTAAGACAGTGCTGCAACATGGCTGCAACGTCACACTCAACAGTATTCCGATTCGACAATTTATTCATTATTTACGCAAATTATCGTCAGCAGAGAACGAGGTTCAAAGAGGTAAAAGTGACAAAGGAGCACACAATAACAACATCTACATCTGTCCTCGAAGAATCAAAATGTAGAATGTCTCGTTACGAGTAAAAATGTCCCCGACTTTGATCACTTTCCATACCAAATATTATTACGCTATTTTCGCCAATATTCCGTGTGAGCGTGGTTCTTCCTCGATCGAGCTGGCCTATTCTTACTAGAGCCATAATATATGTACGCCGTTGCAGCGTGGCTCAACAAGGTTATTATTATGTACATTTCAAGAAAGCATTACGGAGAACTATTTATTATAAAACTAAAATATAGTTTGGAAAACCCAAAAGTGCACACCTCGAACGCTCATGTAATGTTTTGAATAATCAATTTACTTTTATTAATTACCGAAACGCGTATTTCGTTTAAAGCTACAAAAAAATTATTTCTGTTTAATTAACAAGATTTTTTTTGACTGCTTGACCGGTGATTCGTATTTTGTGGTCAAATAAATAATAAAATAAAATAAAAAATATTAATGAAGGGGACGGTATACAATAGTGAAATTCAAAAGACTTCCTAAGGATTAAAATCTAAAGCTAATGAAAAAAATCAAAGTGATAAGTTCAGTTTTTCAAAATATACTTTGTTCACATCCATACCGACCAACTGACGTCCAAGTAAAATTATTTTCAATTAACTTTTTTTTTAAATAATAATCGAAATAAATAATTTTATAACTACGTCAGAAGTATTAATTGAAATCTCCTCTTGCTATTGGTGTACTTTTTTAATTATATAAGTGCAATATAAAGCTGGTGGAAGTGATTTAAGTTGAGTGGATCGCGATTTTTTTATTTGGTAACAATAGAGCACTACATCTCCTTCGCATTCGATGTGTGCAATATTTTAATTTTTAACTACTCAGTCCTGGAATGTATTTTAAATCTGACCTCCAATTCTAAATCTATCAAGTTACAGTGGATTCCGTCACATTATGGCGTTGAATACTTACAATGTACGGGTAGATGTTTTGGCTAGACAAGCTATTACTGATGGAATTGAATATAATGTACTACCTTATTATACAGATTGCATTTGGTTAATCAAAAATGCTACAAATTATGGAAGGAATATTTTGATTTAAGCTCTAAATAAAAAGGTATCTGGTATAAAACGGTCCACCCACATCCCCTCAGAATTCCATGGATTGATAGTCACATATCACCAAAAAAAGACGCAATAGTGATTATGAGGCTGTGTTCTGGACACATTCCATCCAAGAAGTTTGCTTTTCTTATGAATAAAGTCCCGTCACCGAACTGTGAACAATGCGGTGTTCCCGAGGACTTAATGCATGTCTTGATGGAGTGTGCCCGCAATGCTGTCTTTCGAATAGCTAAGTGTAAAAATATTTTAAAGGAATTTGCTGATTGTAACATTATTTTATCCAATGCTCATTCTGATGAAACAAAATTATTGGTTAAATTATATAACACAATATTCTCCTCAGATCAGTCAATTAGATAGTACTTTTTTCATTTTTGTTTGCTTGTAAATTGAATGTTATTTAGTTCTAAATGATGTCAAATAGAGCGACATAATCGCATTTTGATTAAGTTCTTAAATAAAGATTTAAAAAAGGTCGACATGAATTTGATGCCTATATTTCAAGGATTCTTAAAAAAAAACTTTAAAACTTTCAAGAGCTAAAATTCGCCGTTTTAACAATCCTTCCGAGCGTTGCTAACGAAGGACCTCAAGAACTAGTTCTAAGGAAATAATTACCTATACTGAAACCGGAATGCGTGTGAATAGAGCCGCAACACTAGTTTTTACATGAAACTCAATCTAAGCCGAGCCCTGATACTTCCCGCGAATATTGCATTCCCTTTTTGCGGAGATCTTACGTTCGCTGTAAGTGAAAATGTTGCCATGTGATTTTATAGAAATAATGTTTTTCTTATAAGTAGTTATAGAAATATATATAGTTATAGTATTGCAATGCTTGATTGAATTGAACTGTTTTGATAGAGTGTCTTTATTATCTCACCGTTGGATTTTTTTACTCTCCCACCAGTTGACAAATCAGTAAATTAATCTTAATAGGCAACCCATTAGCCTAGAATAAATTATTTGTCTGGATGTTTATGTTTGTGCACGTTATGTATGTCAAACGCTTCCTTAAAACGTGTTAGAGCCACGCTGGTAGGAACACGCTCTCACAGAATACCAGCGTAAAATAGCAGCTTAATGCTGCTGTGTTTCGTGCGGTGAGTGTAGAGAACCGGAGACCATTTTTACTGGAAATGAGGCATTCCATCTTAGCCCTCAGGGGTGACAACACATCTGCATTTTGATTCAATGTAGATGTCTATGATTGTCACCCATATTTTACAAAAAAAAATACAGGAGAATTTTTTATTGTAGAGATAACGTTTTAAATAAAGATAAAAGTTTTCTAAGCTGCCCGTATGGAGCAGACATTTTCAACCTTACTCCTTGAATTGAAATGTATTACAAAGGACAAGAGTCCGCCAAATAGACAATAAAAGTGTGTAAACTGCCAGCAATGAGCTTGAGCCAAACAAATGCAAGCTATCATAACACTACACACTGTTCTAAGAAAACATTTATTTAACCGCGCAAGCACATCTCGGTATAGATCTAAGCAAGGGTTCGTCGACCCTCTACGAGTTCGGGACTACCACATGTCACCGGGTTCCGGTTCCAGTTTCATCGCATAATGAGATTGAGTTTCTTACATAATTCTGTTTTGATTTTGTTTGATATGGGCGATTATTCTGCTTAAGCCAGATTTTTCAATCCTCAGATAAAAGTTATTTAATGGATAAATTATAACATTAACAAATTTTGATAGAGCCATGCCGCAGCCATATTACAGTTGTAGCATGAATGGGTCGGCTTGACCTAATGATGCTGTGTTTCTCTAAAGTCTACTGCTGAACTTAGGCCTTCCTCATTGATCGTCTCATAGAGGTCCACGTCTTGCAGTAGACTCTCAATTCCTTTCACATTTTTGTGACATAAGTAATGCGACAAAAGTCTTCAGTCTCCGACCCCCCTCCAAACTTTAGATCCGCTCTTACAAGTCGCGTTGTTATGTGTCATTGCAAAGTTATAGGTGTTTCGTTTTAAGCAAATTCGTCAGATAAAACATCCCCTCACCAACATTATAACCGGTGGCAATATCTGTGTCTACCGCGTTCTTTTAAAAAACAACTAATTTAGGTCGTGTACCATTCTAAAGATTTAGAAGATTTATTAAAAGTGAATAGTGGTGAAGCAGCGAAACAAATTAAATCTCCATTACAGCCTCTGAAAGTCCACTGCTGAACCTAGGCCTCCCCCATAGATTGCCATAGTTACCACTTTTGGCACGCGGGTTTTCAACCGCAATTTATATAACTTTGAGTTGACAATAGGGAGACAACAAGGTCGCTCAGCGAGCTATGGAGAGGGGTATGCTCGGTGTTTCTCTGCGTGATAGACTTAAAAACGAGGATATCCGCAGTACAACCAGAGTAACCGACATAGCCCAACGGATTAGTAAGCTGAAGTGGCAATGGGCCGGCCATATAGCTCGAAGAACCAACTACTGATGGGGAAGAAAGGTTGTCGAGTGGCAGCCTCGTACCGGCAGGCGAAGTGTAGGTCGTCCCCCCACTAGATGGAGTGACGACCTGGTGAGACATGCAGGAAGTCAATAGATGCAGGTCGCTCGGGACCGTGCTTTGTGGCATTCCTTGGGGGAGACCTATGTTCAGCAGTGGACTTGTGATGGGCTGCAATGATGATGATGATGATGATGATAGGGAGATGCTGCTGCCCATTTCCTGTATCAGTTTCCCTCTGTCGCCTCTTACCACGGGACGATATGAAGTAGTGGGTCTTCTTACATCGCCACTACACGGTAAGGGGGTCAGCACACCTCTGAGGAAGCCAGTTAACTAAGCTGGCTAAAATAAGTAGGTTCCTCTCAGCACGTTCCCAGCGCGACGGTGCACTCATGAAACAAAATCTACTGCTAACTTAATTGAAAATTGCGATGGTAATGTTAACCATACATTTATCGATACATTAACAACATCGTCAGTCTGATATATAAACGAAATTTCATAATCGATATTTTTAAAATAAAAATATAATACCTGTGCTTAAAAATTTTGTGTCTTCTTTTAAATTTTTCTTTAGCAAATAACTATTTACATTAATTAAGTACAATTTCGTAACAATTTCTGTTAAATAAGTAACGTTCTGAAAGTACCTAATACAAATAAAAAACTTTTTTAATTACATAATCAAATTTAGAAATTTCTTAATAATATAAATTAACTTAAATAACTTAATAAAAAGTTAATAAGTAATTTATGCATATGCTATATAAAAGTATCATTAATAAATTATAAATTATAATAATAATCATTAATATTTATTAATTTATTGTGTGTTTATTTAATTCTTGCTATAGAAGAGCGGGGCATCCTGCCACAAGTATATATTTACTTAAAAGGATGTCCCACTTACTCCCATACCAATATAATGTATGATCTTTTTAAAGAAATAAACAATTTTTCATTTTCATTTGAAATAGGGGTTCAGTTCAATTCAGTTAGTTCTTTATATTCCGAAACAGTTGTCCTGTTTCCGAATAAAAAAGTGTACAAACGTATTAAAAATTACATTGTTAGTATTTATACGAAAAAGTTACATCAATTTGTATTTAAAAAGAACTATTATCAACAGTTCATTTTTAAGATCAATAGGCAAAACTTTCGACAAGATTGATACGTTATGTAAAAGAACCTTTCAATCAGTAAGATAATTACAGCTTTCTAATAATCCAGAGTATACATAGGTATAAAATATATAGATAAGTAACGAAAGGAGTTCCTCGGTAGAAGTTACAGCCTATATACGTCTTACTGCTGGGCACAGGCCCCCTCTCATTTCTGAGAGGGTTTTAGGGCAAGGAAATGTCCGCCGCACTGCCCCAATGCGTGTTGCTGAACTTCACATATTTCCAAAGTATTTTTTTTCTTACTTCTCAGATATGGAGAACATTCCTCACAACGTTTACCTTCACTTTCCTTCACTTTTCCTTCAGCATTAGGTAAATCAACACTAAAAATTGCAATTGCATTGTTCCTCGGTAGTTCAGGTAATAAGTGCCTGCATAGCACGCAAAGAACCTAATTCCGATCCTAACCCAAACCAACAAAATTGCTAATAGCATTTTTTAAATTTGATTTACCACGTACTCGATGGTGTAAAGAAACATCGTGAGCAAACCTAAATTTTAAAAACTAAAAGTAAATAAATGATTTTGTCAACACGCAGTAGGACACGCGATGAGTTCTGTGCCGTTCCAAGAAACAAATCTTCTCAGAAATATGAAGATGCTTGTGCCCAGCAGTAGGACATTTAAAGGCTATTAGGGTTATTGAAGTTGAACATCTTTACTTTTGACCTTGCAAAATTAAAAAAAAATACAACTTAAATCGTTGATGGTCGTTCCAGCTAAACATCACAACGTTTTTACGATATACGATAATACATATTTAAGTTTACATTGCTATATGAGTTATTTCCCCTATGATTCATATAAAGATCAGCAGTACCTGCTTATGAAAACACATTTTTACTGCATTACATTTGCACAGCACCATCTACCGATGACACTGGTTAACTTTTTTTATAGTAAAATGGTGACAAACGAGCACACAGTCTACCTGATAGTATCAAAACGAATCAAAATGTAGATGCGTTGTCACCCCTGAGAACTAAGATGGAATGCCTCGTTTCCAGTAAAAAGGGTCTCCGGTTCTCTAAACTCTTGTACTTTACTAATTAAAATGGTATTACGTTAATATTTTATAAAACATGTTTTTGTATCATGTGATTTATGTATAAGTATTTATATGAACATATAACATTATTTTACATAATGTAATTACGGTTTATGAGATTAGATTAAAATGAACTTGATGACTCAACGCCACAATTAAACAAAATCGTACCTACATTTCAATATAATAATCATAACTTTTGACAGAATGAACTGATTTTAATAAAACTAACACTAAATGTTACTCAACTATATGCTTTATTATTTACTTAACGATTCTTTTTAAATATTAGTACTTTAGACGTGATACGTTCATAAACAAATAGACCGACAGACAATTCTAAAAATTACAAAAATTTATTTAATTACTTATTTTTAATCCCTCTCAATCATTCTTTTCACAAAAATATAATACAGACGTCTGCAGTTTACAATTTTATTACATAATAATAGATGTATAGATTAACAGCCTCTGAGAAATGATTACGTATTTGTGCAATTTTCTGTAGATACTATAAGTTCGTCGAGTCCACGTGAATTTCCTTTTAATTTTTTATTATAGTAATAAATATTGTTTATTGTAATGTAATGTTAAGTAAATAAATGTTTAGTTATTGTTTTACTTGGTATTCTAAATAAAGCAAACATATCTACCCTACGATATTTTGTTTCTACACGAAGTTTTTTTAATAAAATATGTTTTTTATAATATTATATTTGCCTTACTACAAACGACAGAACACCTAAGCTGACGTCAAGTAACAATTCATTTAAGTCACAATATCGTTGTTACTGCTAAGGACTAATTAGAAATGCATTACAATCTGTTAAATATACTGTACTGACTGCCTTGGCAGATGTTGTTCTGTCCTTTCCGATAGGTGGCGCGGTGACTTTCACTACATATTCACTTCGGACTTTTTACAATATAAATATAAAATGTATTAATAGATTAATAAATATGATAATTACTTATAAATAATTAATAATTTTGCTTTCTAGTGCTTTTACGTACATTTTTTACCATTATTAAATAATAAAAATAGCTAAAACCATGACTTCTTCTTTGTTTATTAATTAATTCTCAATGATTTAATTAATCTTGCGTTAAACGCGAATTCAAATTAATTACTGCTTAAATATGTACTAGTTACATTCATGTTAAATAAAAGACAAAGAAATTACATTTTCAATGCTTTATCGACGCCTTCACAACAGAATGTGGGAAAGTGGCGATTGAAGTTGCACGCAATAAGTGAAATGTACGTCTTATCAACTTAAGTACGTATTTAATATCATACATAGTAATAAAGTTCTTCAATAGAAAATATAGATAAGGAATGCATACATTTTTTTTAAATGTTGCTTTTAGCATCTTTACAATATTATTATAACGGTTATCATTACAAATCGGGAAAACTACACCAAACCATACGCTTTTCAACAGTTATAACACAACATTATAACACTTGAACGATGAAAAAATAAATAAGAACTCACCAAAAATTAGATCAGCTTTGATTTCTGTCCTTTTGTAAAAATCGTAGCGATTTATACTTCGTGCTTCACGGATTTTAAGAACAAAATGACGCGGGAAATCTGTCATACAGTCATGAAGCGCGCGCTGCGTTCGCGCCAACACTGACGCATGCGCGTGCGGTGCAGCAGCTGATTTTGATGTACTTAGCTGCAACCTTACGTTACAAAAATTGGAGTTCTATTTGCACCAACAGCAACGGGAAAATCATTTCAATGGAATTTTATTTGAATACTCTGTCAAAGGATTAAAAAGAAAAACTTAACGTCGCTTCGGGCAGACTCGTGCCGACAGGTACATGCAATTATTCATTACATCACATTTGTTTTTGTCGCTTGTCCTTAGTTTCTTATTCCATCCATAATGTCCTTCTACAATGCCATCAGAACTGTTGTAAGTTAATTCAAAGCAAACCCCTCTACTTTCTGTAGACATAAATGACTTTTAATATTAATCTGTATTTCCAAGTTATTCTGTTCTGTTCTATTATATTATTATTTGCTGTTCTTTCTATTCCTCTCAATTCTAAGATGGTTTAGGAGCAGATAAAAATCCACTGATATCCATCCAACGCAATGTCAAGGCAAAAATTGTTTGCCTCATATATTTGCGATTGTTTCCACGCTTGGTAAGCGTGTTAGCAACCGCAGCTTGTGATTTTCATTCAGCTGTTTAATTTCCCTCTGTCACGTCCTACAACACCCACGGGATGATATGGGATAGTGGATATTCTTATACCACCACTACTCGGTTAATGTTATGTGGTAATATTTGGACGTTTTTCCTTAATATTTTCAGATAAACGCAGTTCAATATACAGTCGCGCTGTTGTCGTCTGGTTTTAAGGCAGCAATTTAAACATGATCCCTCTTTTAGCATCCCACTAAAAACAACACAACACTTCTTGAAGTGAAACTTCGTTATCGACGTAGTGGAGAAATTTTAGTATGGTATAAAAAATAAAAAAGGTCACGTTTTCTTGTAACGTTTCACCGCCGGGGCTGCATGAGTAATAATTTAACCTATATAACCTATATACTAATATATAAAATAAAAGAAGAATGATATGTCGTAAAGAAGAATTACACGCACATTTTTTTTGAGTGTGACTTGGTTTGGGATTGGTTCTGTGGTTTTATTACTATCCACCGACTGTCTGATGCATGTAACGTTACGGTTGAAGACTTACTTCCTAGCTCGTTCGTAACTAGATTATCCAACCGGCTTATAATACCGCGGTGAGAGAGCAATAATTGCATACATGAGTCCATGCGTAACTTTCGGTGCTCTTCCGATATCCGACACCAACGGGATGAAGTGGGAAGTGGGTATTCTTACACCGTGTAGTGGCGCACGTGTCGTACTGACAATTTTATTTGAAAGTTATATATCATTCAATTTCAATGAACGTATTATCATTCCCAATTAAACAATGTAAATCTTCCGATAACGATATTTCCACAATTATTTCTTCCGCACGGTTGAGAAATCCAAAAAACAGAACTTGTCTCGCGCGTGACATTTAATTTCAGGCTATAAATCGGGATTTAGTACATGGTAGAGCCATGCTGCAGCTATATTAATTGTATAGTTGTAGCACGATCTTAGTCCTCACGGGTGACAACGCATTTGCATTTTGATTCGTAATCGAAGATAGATGTAGCCGTCTATGGGCCACGGCAACCACTTACCATCAGGTGGACTGTGTGCTCGTTTGTCACCCTTATCCTATAAAAAAAATGTCCCGTAAGGATTCCAAAAATAAAGAAAAGAAAGGGATTTCTTTGGAGCACAAATATTCGTTCTTTTTTTGTACTTGTATACACTTTGCACCCATTGTTTTGACCGCTTTACCTAGAGATAGGCTGGTAGATTTATTAATAACTGTCGATGAGAAATCTTGCCTTGACTCGCTGACTACCACGTCTAATAATTTTTTAATTTTTTTTAAAATTTATTTTATTAAGTAATTTTTTTACGATAATACTGCCCTCTCTTAGAACCAATCTTTATTGTGGATATTATTCATTTAATTTGAGAAACCGTGTGCAATAAGTTCGTCATCTCTCGCCACTGAATGAAAAGAATCACATGAAAAATGAATTATACCTACCATCGGAACCTTTTTTCAGACAACCCTCTCTTGTTTGTAGCACTTCACTCTTGCATATACATCTTATTATTAGTCATCATACGTGCAACACGCGTGTGCAAGTTGCAGTTTCTTCAGTCTACCCTGGACCACTGTGGTGACGCCTTAAGACATACGTTCATTTCATACGTCAATGTGCGTCTTAATAAGTGGCAATACATGACTAAAGTTGTTCTTTTTTTTATAGAATATGGGAGACAAACGAACACATATTTCACCTGATGGTAAGTGGATGCTGTGGCTCATATATGTACATCTACATTTACCCTCGATCAAGAATCAATATGCATATGCGTTGTCACCCCTGGGGAATAAGATGGAATGCCTCGTATCGAGTAAAAAAGGTCTCCGTTTCTCTACACTCACCTTACGAAACACAGCTGCATTAAGCTGGGTAGGATATTCTGTGGGAGCGTGGTCCTACCCCGGTTGGGACGACCCCTTCGATATATAGCTGCAGCGTGGCTCTACCACGTATAGAGCAAAACGACAACACCGCGCGTCAATCTGGTCACTGCAGATATCCTGCAGACTGCGGTTTAAGGCATCTACTGCTTGCTTGTGACACCGAGCCTTCATCATACACGATGAACTGGCATTGCTGCAAGAGAGCGCCGCGGCCGCTACTCTTGCTGATGTTGATTGGCACTTCTTCGCTTTCAAGACTAACTGGCAATTTGAACAAATAATGTACAAAAAAAACTTGCGTGAGTGTCGTGGAACACTCGGTTGGGACGAAGTTCCTTTCGTAGTATATTATTATTGACAAACGTATTATATTTTTGATTAACAAATACAAATAAATGAATTACTAGCGTCTATTGAAATGAAGCGTCATTTAAAATAAAATATTTCTTTAATGGCAAGATAAGAAAAAGTGAAGATATTACTCCATCTCGCTCACACTATGGAAAGGGGGTCGCGACAGAAAACTCTTACACTTTTTCTCGCCTAGTCTCCATCTGTCAAATTCGTACCTTGCGATAAGGAACTTCGTTCCAAAAATTTTAGGTGATTGCAGCATTGCCAGAGAAATTAACAACCAAGGCTATATTGCAGTCCTTGCGAAGTAAGGCCAGCAATACATTGGGCACGAATGATTTGGTGCACCTGGTGCATCGAGAAAGAGGAGCTCCCCGTCTCCACCATCTATGTGCTGCAGAAGCAAACTTAGCGCCATTCCAATTACGTGGATTTCTAAATTCTCGGCGCTGTAGACGAGCTCCCTCACAAAATCCTGACAATTCTTGGCTATTGTCCTCTGTGTTAAATTATGGGAAAACCGAAAAGCCAATTTTTTGTCAATCATTGATATAATTTTATCTATGCGTGCCTTGCCTATATGCGACATCTTTTGATGATTCGACCTTGTAATGATTCCACAGCTGGAGAAACCATTACGGAGCTTAATAATAATGTTTAACATGTATGACGTCATCATTAATCATTATTTTACATGCTTATCTATAGATATAGTACACACTAAAGTGAATTTTAAACTAAAGTGTGTTTAAAATTTTAAAATTAAAACACACTAAAGTGAATTTTGTTTGAATAACATTTTGACAAATTTAAAATCCACAGGAACTATTCATTTTCGGGTTAAAACGTATTCTTTAAGTTACTTCAGGGTTCCCTAACCAAATTTCATGAAAAATTGTTCAGCCATTTCAGTGTGAAGATGGAATATGTTCGAAGAAATATATTAAATGCTAAATAGCTATCCTTCAGGAACTGAACACTTTTTGAGATGAAAAGTAGCAGTTTCCAAAAACAAAATACAATTTAAACTTTTTTTTTATAGGATAAGAGTGACACACGAGCACACAGTCCACGTGATTGTAAGTGGATGCTAGGGCCTATAGACATCTAGTTCTATCTTAGGTTACGAATCAAAATGCGTTGTCACCCGTGAGGACTAAGATGGAATGCCTCGTTTCCAGTAAAAAGGGTCTCCAGTTCTCTACACTCACCATACACAGCAGCATTAAGCTGCTATTTTACGCTGATATTTTGTGAGAGCGTGGTCTTTTCCCAGTCGAGCCGACTCATTCGTGCTACAACTATATAAATATAGCTGCAGCATGGTTCTACCACGCAAAAACAACAAGAGCTTGTAAAATATTTATTTTTTATAATTTCATTAAAGAAAAATGCAAAAGATGTTCGTGCGTGATTTGTCGAAATTTATGTTACATTAATAATACAGTGGACGTATCGCCCTAACTTGGTCGATGGTCATAATGCGTAGACGCTCCTGATAAAACGGTCGCCGCCTATTAAAGTGACCGTCCACCGTCCATAATGGACGGAGAGCTTATCTGTGCCATCTACCCCTGTTCTTTAACCAACGTAAGTTTTTATTTGAGTTCTATTGACCAGTCTGTTTCATTGTCTAATTGGTAATCAGTCGTACCATTCCCGTGTCCTAGTTTTATTAAATAGATTTATGTGGCAAATATTAAAAATAAGTTTATATCATTCGTTAGATTCTTAACAATGACAAGCGCTTGTGCTTTGAGGTGCTGTATATCAGGAGACATGTGTTCGTATAAGTACACTTGGAATCGATCGATTTCCTCTGGTACCATTGAAATCAAATCAAAAAAATCAAATCTAATGAAAAAATCCATCCATCCATTACAGCCTATAAAAGTCGACGCTGAACATAGGCCTCATAGTTTACCTCATGAAGGATTTTGCCATAGTTGCCACGCTTGGCAAGCAGGCTGGCCACAGTTTTTTATTATTTTGAGTTGTTATTAGGAAGATGCTCCTGCCCATCTCCTGTTTCATTTTCCCGCCTCTTACGACACCCTCGGGACTATATGTGGTAGTGGATATTCTTACACCGTCACTAAACGGTTAACCATTGAAATAGTTAATAATAATTTTAAGTAAAATTAACACAACGGTAAAGGAAACCATCGCGAGAGAACCTGAGAAATTAAAAAAGCAATATTTGTATTTTTTATAACCGCCGACGGCGGCGGGCTCTACCCCGATTCAAAACATTCTCAGGAGTGGTAATGATGGTTAAAGTAAACGTAAACTTTTCCTTGTTAATTGGTCAAGTTAAAGTGGAAATTATTAAGTTATTTTGGCTTTGATATCATGTTTTTTCAATGTTAGCCTTACATTCGATGACGAAACAACAGCCATAATAGCAGCAATAAAAGTCTGAAATATGAAGATGAAGATGAAGAAAATATAACTGAAATAATAGAATATAATATTCCCCGCTCTATTATATTCGACCACATTGTGTGTTAGTAGATTCCACATAGTGTAAATTAAAAACGATGATTTCCAAAAGCCTCTAACATTGCATTACAAATTGTGCGCACAAAAATAAAAAATTAACTTTCAGAAATCGCACAACTATAATGAATTTTATTTGGGAGATTTCAGTTGGTGCGTCCGTCACGGCCCGTGGGCGACAACAATGCTTGGCGATATGGGAGTGATGCTCGCTCCAAGAGCCCATATTCACGAAAAAAGAGTTTAATTGTATATATGTTATGCGTGCCCACTCGATTATATTATTTGATTACTTGCGACGCAGAAACTGCATAACATGCAAATTCTATGAATTTTAATTAGATAAATTACATATAATAATAAGTAACCTAAAGGTTTTGTGACGTAAATAAAGGGCTACGCTCGGAGTTTCGATGTGTGGTAGAATACGTTTTTTATAGGATAACGGTGCCAAACGAGCACACAGTCCACCTGATGGTAAGTGTTTGCTGTGGCCCATAGACATCTACATCTGTCCTACATTACGAATCAAAATGCAGATGCGTTGTCACCCGTGAGGACTAAGATGGAATGCCTCGTTTCCAGTAAAAAGGGTCTCCGGTTCTCTACACTCACCATACAAAACACAGCAGCATTGAGCTGCTATTTCACGCTGGTATTCTGTGAGAGCGTGGTCCTTCCCCGTTCGAGCCGACCCATTCGTGCTACAACTATACCAGTAATATAGCTGCAGTATGGCTCTACCACGTGCAAAATACGTAATGAAAATTTCAGCTAATAGAACTAGAACTAGTACAATCGGCATAACTACTTACTAGATGTTAGGACTGTAGGCCTAGGAGTCAGTCTCGGTAGGTACCACCGTCTTACATATTCCTACAGCCAAATAGCAGCACGTGCACTGCTGTGTTCCACTCTGAAGGGTACAGAGAGCTAGTGTAATTACAGGCTGTGAGTTTCACCTTAGTCCTCAAAGGTGACAACGCATCTGTAGCCTTCTTTGTATGAAGTTGGCTGTAAGTTCGTTTGTCACTTGTGTTATAAAAAAAACAATAAGAAGTGACAACCTTCTACCAGTAAACACAGGGTTACAGCTCATTACAAGTGAATTGTGAATCTACACCATCTAGGGACTTACTCAAACACCCCCAAAATATTTTATCGAAACCGGTCCAGCCGTTTTTTTTTTATAGGACAGTGTGACAAACGAGCACACAGTCCACCTGATTGTAAGTGGTTGCTGCGACCTATAGATATCTACATCTATCCTCAATAAAGAATCAAAATGCAGATGCGTTGTCACCCGTGAGAACTAAGATGGAATGCCTCTTTTCCAGTAAAAAGGGCCTCCGGTTCTCTACACTCACCATACGAAACACAGCAGTGTTAAGCAGTGCTATTTTACGCTGGTATTCTTTGAGAGCGTGGTCCTACCTCGGTCGAGCCGACCCATTCGTGCTACAACTATACTACTAATATAGCTGCAGCATGACTCTACAACGTTAAGTTTAGGAGGAGTTATGAGAGAAAGAGATGACTCCTGTGTTTGAATCGCAGTAACAAGTATAAGCATAGGAACGGTTTTTTTTATAGAATTAGGGTGACAAACGAACGCACAGCCCACCTGATGATAAGTAGATGGACTTATATCTATTCCGGATTAAGACCAGGTTGGACAAAAATCTCGTATCTTAGACACGATTGTATTGTATTGCTTGGAAAAAATATGCGCATACATAAAATACTCAATTTAATTCTTAATCGAATGGATTCTTAAAGTACTACATTAATCGAGATAAAAAAGTTATAAATTAATCGCAGCGAAAACACTTTGACCAAAAAATATTTTTCGATAATATGTAAGGACATTCTTAATCGGCTTAATTTTTACTTAGATCTTTTATTTCCTAATAATAAGCAAAAGCGTTTCAAATAAGGTAACTTTTTCCACCAAATTTCGCAGGCTTACTTCGTGCTGGACAAATATATGCATGCAGCGGAGAAGGGAGCGTTTAAAGCCTAATAACGTCGGAAATTCTCGCCTTAAGAATAAAAATATTAATGCTTTGTCACTGAGAACTAAGAATCCCTCGTTGCCAGTAAAAACAGCATTTAAATGGTTTTTTTTTCGCTAGATTCTGTGAGAGTATCAACCTTCCTTGCTCAAGCTAACTCTACCACGTGGCTCTACCACGTAGGTCGTTCATAATATGCGACTACCCACATCACCAAAACAATGAAAATGTCAAAATATGCAACATATTTATTTACAAATATTTAATGTGACAAGTTATCAAACTTCAAACAATTGAAAACTTAGGAACAAATTAATCGATTCACAATTTAAACAAACTAATTGTTACGAAACTGCACCTATAAGGCAAACTGATAACAGTTAATATTTTGATAAAAGCATAAACTATGAACTCTACTGTCACGAGTTCGATGCGCTTTTATCTCTAATGCAACGGGGTCAAACGCCTACACAGCAGCTCACCTTTTATTCATGATTTTGGTCAACGTATTTCAATTTTTTAGTAGGTAGCGAAAAAGCGGCATCAGAAATATACGAATTCATCACTTAAATTTTCATAGGAATAAATTTACTAATAGCTGTACCCGGCGTTGCTGTGTTACTTTTACATCTAACAAATGACGCTGGTCTTTTAAAAATATTCGAATGCAAAATTTCACTCATCGGTAAAGAACTTTCGGCGATTTAAGATTTTGAACTAACGAACATTTAAATTTTTCAACCAACTTCAAAAAAGGAGGAGGTTCTCATTTCGACTATATTTTTTTATTAAAGTTGGAAAAATTTACTTTGCCAATATCCGCTCAATAAAATAAAATGATGTGTCTTACCTAGTTTGAAGAGCACCTCCCGCCCTCCCTCAATTGCGTGCACTATCCCCGTTTCCACTAATCCCAGCACCATTACTCCCACCACCACTACACTAGGAAAGACACACCACCGACGAAAATACGACACGTGTTTCGCCTCTACACGAGGCATCTTCATGTGTAGTAGACTCTACGGTGGCTGACCGCTAAATCTAAATTTGATCAAGATCTGACCAGTAGTTTTTGAGTTATCCTTAATAATGCGTATTTAATTGACTTCGACTACATTATTTATCAAATGTGGTAGAGCAATGCAGCAGCTATATTATGGTTGTAGCTCGAATGGGTCGGCTCGAACGGGGAAGGACCACGCTCTCGCAGAATACCGGCGTAAAATAGCAGCTCAATTCTGCTGTGTTTCATATGGTGAATGTAGAGAACCGGGGACCCGTTTTACTGGATACGAGGCATTCCATCTTAGTTCTCAAAGGTGACAACGCATCTGCATTTTGATTCTTAATCGAGGATAAATGTAGATGTCTATGGGTCGCAGCATCCACTTACCATCAGGTGGACGGTGTGCTCGTTTGTCATACTTATTCTATAAAAAGTTATGATGTTCTCATTTTATTTACATTGAAGTCGGTTGTACAAAAATTTTAATTTTACCACTAGTTATAAGTAGGCTAGCTGTACAAAGCGGGTGGCAAACGCAGTTTTTTATGTTCTTGTTATTATTAGGAAGACATTTGTCCATCTTCTCGCTTGTTTCTTTCTGTCTCTTACGAGACCCACGAGATGATATGAGACTTTGGATTCTCTTACGCCGTAACTATACAGGGACTTTTGTGTGGAAATGTTTTATGGGCTACAAATAATTGGTCAAAAAATCTTAGGCCTTCTCGCTTTTCTGAGAGGGTTTTATAGCGGAAAAAATCTGCCGCACTGTCCTGATGCATTTCCAGGATGTGTGAAGTCACTTCAAATATCCTGGAACTGGAAATCTATATATTAATATATGAAGAACGCACGAAGCAATGTGAGATTTGGCATAGTTAAGATTTATATGGAAAAGGAGTGCAGAAAAATAAAATTTATATGTAACTAGCTGGTTCGCGGCGCGTTGCTGCCGCAGAAGAAATAATTGTGGAAATATCGTTTTAAATTTGGAACAGTTATATTGTTTGATAAGGAATGATAATATATTCATTGAAATTGAATGATATATAACTTTCAAATAAATTTGTTACTATGCCTAAAACCTTCGCGCAAGTGCAAGCAATAAGTTGACAAAAAATACATAATACATTTTTTACGTTCATACTGTCAATGTCAAGCATATAACTGTCCCTTGGACAAATTCTTAGAGTAATTACTAATTAGATACATACGTATGAATTACACTGCGGACAAATTTTGTCGTTTGTTGACGTTCATACTGCCAAAGTCTCAGAGTAAATACAAGTAAATGTATGTTATTACTCTAAGACGTAGTAGTCTAACATAGGTAGTAGAGTAGAGGCCCCATGGCTTTCGCGTATCGGACACGGGGGCGTCTGTTGCGCAGATGTAGTTGGAGGCCGCGGAGGAAGGCGCGCCATGTTTTCTGGTACCTGAGAAGATGAGGGAGTAGGCCTCTCTCGATGAGGGGCCGCTATGGGGCGTCCGGCGCCAGTTTTAGTCGGTGCGAGTCCTAGCTACCGCGAAGGGTATGCGTAGGCATTTCCCCATGTAAAAAATGTAAAAAAAAAACGGTAGTAGAGTGAGATGTAAGGGGTAAGTAGTAAGGTGTAGAAATTGTCACCAAAGAATCTTAAAATTATGCCAACTAAAATAATCACTGAGAGATTTACTAAGCTGTGAATTTTGTGTAATTTCAAATGTTCCTCGATAGTGTGTGGAGTGTATGTCAAGGCAAAAAAACGTTTATTTTATATTTTGTATAATATACAAACCTAAAAAATTTATGAATTACGTCGCATTTCGACCACTAGGTGACTAGTAGCTTCAATTTCTCAGACAAGCATTTTTACTTAACAAATTAGCAAATCAAATTGCAACTAACGATTTCTTTGGCGCAGGCATCGAATTCAGTATCCTCGCGTACTATGACGCGTACGTTTATTAACTGAGCTACCACGGTTTGTAAACTATGCAAGCAGTGACACAAAGATGCTACACAATACATCAGACGCTGATACCGTGTAGGGGTGGTGTAAGAATATCCACTACCCCATATCGTCCCGTGGGTGTTGTAAGAGGTGACAGAGAGAAACTAAAAGAGATGATCAGCAGCATAAAAATTACGGTTGACATCTCGTCTGGTAAACGTGGCAACTGTGGCAAAATCGCGCTATGAGGTAATAGGAATATGAAGGCATATGTTCAGCAGTGGACTTATATAGACTGTAATCAATGGATGGATGACATATGGACGCGTAAAGCAAAGATTTCACTTTAACACTAATTTTGTAATTCGAAAACAGGACTGGTGTCTTAGTTGACAAATACACTTTAAGAATAAACTCTGCGGTCGCCAAGCTGACCTGCAAAGGAGATTACATCAGTTTTTATAATAACGTGCGCACTGAGCAAAAATTATTTAACGCATTGTTAGACATTGCATAATTCGCCATAAAAAAAAAGAATAAGCACAACACAAAAGAGATCACAATCTCTACTCCTTCAAATTACTTATCTATATCATATACATATTATATCGAAGTCGAAGGCAAACAAGTGTTATAGAATTATGAAATGAATAGAGATGTAACATTTATTTTATATTATTACAAATTAAGTGTAAATAGAAAATGATTTTATAGGAAAGTGAATAAAGTGCAGAGTGATGGCTACGTAAAGAATCTATTGCCCCATTTCGTCCCGTGAATCTCGTAAGAGGTAACTATGGGATTCCAGAAAGATCTAATTGCATGTTATATGTTCTGACTAGCTTTGCCAAACTTAGTGCACGGATTTGCAGAAAAATTGCAATCAATATGCGGGATATTTTAAGCTTCTGATTTTTTGATCTTTACTCGAATAGGTAAAAGAAAATATTAACTTGCTTTTGGATACTTCAGCCTAACATTCAATCGTATACAATAAAAGAGGACGATTTATTAGCCCTCACACATCTTTTGCGGGACGCATTACGCTTTCGCTAAGGCTCTATACATAGGACGTCGCGGCTCCTTCGGTTCGGTTGGAAAGGCTGTTTCTGGCCTTAAATACAGCCGAATAAAATACTGATTCCCAATTTCCAAATCTGTGTAATACCACTGTATTTAATCAGGCACAAGAACAATAATATTAGCCAGAATAATTCTATATTGGCTAATGTGACTGCCCGGTAGCTCAGTGTCTAAGCGCTTAGTTGCGGCACTGATGCTGCGGGTTCTAATCGCGGAACAAATGTTTGTAAGGTCTAAAATAAATGTTCCAGGTTTTAATATGTATCCGTGTTCAATATATGTATATAAAAAGCCATACAGGTTACAGTAGAACAGCTAGTCGTGTGGGTAACGTTGCAAAAAGAAAGTTCCCGTTCCTGCGACGTTATTGCTCTATGTTCTGCTTGACTTTTCTACTATTACCTACGATAAAAAGATGGATGCATATGATGTCTATGATATCATAGTAATAAAATAATACTACCAATTAAGCTGGATTCGATTCAAGGAACAAATGTTTTTATGACTAAAAAATAATTGCGCCGGGTCTAAATGTTTATTATTGTGCAATTTATGTATGTAAGAGCCACACAGAGTACAGAAGAAAATGCTGGTGTGCGGATAAAGTTTCTAAAAAAGAAAAAAATTACCGTATGATATTGTAGTTACGAAATAAAACTACAAATTATGCTGGATTCGAATCAGGGAATAAGTTTTTATGGCTTGCAAATAATTGTTACGGGTCTGAATATTTATCCATATACATACATATTTATGTATGTAAAAGCCATAGAGTATAGTAGTAACTCCTTGTGTGCGGGCAACATTTCTAAACAACAAAAAGATAAAGATTCCGTGTTTGATATGTTATTCTTTAATGTACTACTTTACTTTCCTACGGATACGTGAACGAGTGGATGCGTAAGTGACTACGTTATTATAGTTACGAAACAAATCTACATATTGCGCTCAATTTAAATGTTTTACAGTACTTGCATGTCCAGGTAGCATTTAAACAATTAAAGCGCGCTGCCATCGCGATGATAGCCCCTAATAATAAATGCAATCGAAACGCGGAACGATTTATATCTAGATTGTGAACTTTAAAAATGACAGTAGATGAACTCAACTGAAAACAGCGAAGAAATATCTAAATAGCCATAAAACTACTAGGTAATAAGACTATTTTTGTGCCTTAGATTCCGTCTGGTGGGTACCTCACCCTTACCTATCTCTGCACTCAAAAATAATGCTTGCACTGCAGTGTAATAAAGGGTTATATAGAAATAGTATAATTACAGAAAGGTAAAGTGAAAGATACGTCCCTCAGCTGGGCACAGTCCTCCTCTCACTTCGGAGAGGGTTTTAGAGCAAGGAAATATCCGCCGCGCTGCCCCATTGCGTGTTGGCGGAGTTCACATTCCTTCGAAATATATTTTTTTTAATTTCTCAGACTTGCGGGTTTCCCCACGATGTTCTCCTTCACCGCCGAGCACGTGGTAACTCAGCACTAAAAAATACAATTAAATACTAAAAATAAATATTACTAAAAAGTTTAAAATTAAAATACTAAAAATGCAATTAACAATGTCATTGGTGCCGGCGCGGATCGAACCTGGGTTGCTCGCATACTGTGTGTAAATATTCAAGGATGTGCCGATTCTGTTCCTTAACGGAAGAAACACCTCTGCACATCCTATTGCCTGTACCTGATTAACCTGTATAGCTACTCGCAAAATTAAAAAAATACACGCTCCCCAGGTCAAGGTTGAATATATACTAGGACGATGTTCACTTTGTCACAAACGGCCAATTCCACGAATTCTAAATATATATTTTAAGGTTTAGAATTCACGAATTCTATATTGATATTTTAATGTAAAGATTCTTCAATGTTCGATATCAAGTTTTTTTTATCGTAAAGATGACACGAACACACAGTCCACCTGATACTAAGTGGATGCTGTGGCCTTAAGACACCTACATCTATTCTGGATTAGAAATCAAAATAAAGATGCGTTGTCACCCCTGACGGAAAGATGAATGAATGCCTTACCAGAAAAAAAAGTTTCCGGTTCTCGTCACTCACCATACGAAACACAGAGGCATTATGCTGCCATTTTACGTTGGTATTCTGTGTGGGTGTGGTCCTTAACAGTTCGAGCCGACCCATTTGTGCTGCAACTATAATAAGCACAATAAACATTTATACAAAAACTGTGTTGACTCCGCCACTACATCTTAGGATGTCATGGATAGTAGCGGTTGAAGCGGCACAGGTAGTTAGGGCTCAGGGCAGTGTGGCAAGGCAAGGGCAGTTGTGGGTTGTGGCACTGGCACTATAATACTTCCTGCTTAGTTGATATCTTCCTATGGTTTCTATAGATGTACACGTTAGTAAGCTGAAGTGACAAGTGCCGGTCATAATATAGCTCGAAGCATCAACTACCGATGGGGAAGAAAGTTTCTCGAGTGGCAGCCTCGTACCGGTAGACGAAGTGTAGGGCGACCCCTCACTAGATGGAGTGACGACCTGGTAAGACATGCAGGAAGTCGGCTTTAATTATGATGATAATGACACGTGGTTGAAATCAACTAAGAAGCTATCATTATGTAATTGGCTTCTTCTTCATCAGCCAGTAAAAGTGCTATGACATGTGCTGGACGTGAACCTACCCCGTTGTAGCGAGGATTTACCTTAACCCTCACACTTGGCAGGCGAATTGACCATCGCAGTACCAGACGTCTCCCACCGTTCACGTTACTCCCCGTCACCGCTCTGAGAATTTTACTCCTGGTGTAAACGTGATTGTACCATCTTTAGAAAACCACAAGATCTTTCTAGCATTCCCATAGTAGAAACCCTCGGGACGTACACGATAGTAATAATTTTTCCTTTTCCCTCATTTCTAATTCGGTATAATACGTATCGAATCCTATATTTGTTAATTGTCAATAAGTGTCAAATGCATGGTGAGTGTAGAGAACTGGAGACCCTTTTTACTGGAAAAGAGGCATTCCATCTTAGTCCTCACGGGTGACAACGCATCTGCATTTTGATTCTTTATTGAGGATAGATGAAGATGTCTATGGGTCACAGCAATCAGGTAGATTGTGTGCCCGTTTGTCACTCTATCCTATAAAAAGAAAGTTACATTAGAATAAGCAAAACTAAAAACTTATACATCGTATATATGTATCCTCAAATTACAAAAACTTATACATCATATATATACTCAGCTTAACGAATATTCATACCATAATTTCTCATCCCTGTATTAAGTTAGAAGATGCTTGCTCGACATTAGCTTAGCTACGAGTACAATGCAAACGCAAAACAAAAACTAAGCGTTCGGGAGGATATCCCTATAAGCCGCGGCTGCTTTACCCGCCATGTCAATCACACATCCGATCTAGGACCACCATAGTTGTGGGTTGAAACATTCTATATACGTCCGTCATAAATACTACCGAATGAGTACTCCATTTTAAAACTCAAGTTCCGAGAACGATCACAACTCTAAATCGGATTTCGAACAATACGGAAATGCAATCGATACAGGAAAAGTTTTTTATTGTTAAAGATCAATGAACTTCGTACACGTGTAATTTTGCGTTATTTATTAATAAAAAAGAACCACATACAAAAAGCATTACATAATTTAATAATTGAAATAACACAGAACATAATAAAAATGTTAAACTACGTAATAGATAAGAAATCGTTTGTAAATGTGACGTAATATTTGTACAGCAGCTTTTTTATGACAGGTGTAAACAAATCCTTAATATTAATGGGCGTTTTGACCCCTAAAAAAGTTGGTATACAAATTAAAATAATTTCAAGGTCAATTTAATTTAAAAAAATGGCAAGTGCTATAGTTTGCTTCGCAGTGTGGTGAAAGAGTAAGAGATTCTATTACCCCATCCGTCCCTTGGGTTTGGCACGAGGTATAGCTTCTGAAACATGATAGTCTAACCATCTCTTGCGCTAGGCGTAAAACATTCAGCAATAGCGTCAAAGGTGCCATCTTGTACTGTGATCGTCAGTCCCTCACCTTAATATTAATATACTGTTTGGTTAGTCCGTCTGCCAAGCGTAAAGTTTTTTTTTTATAGGATAAGGGTGACAAACGAGCACACAGTCCACCTGATGGTAAATGGATGCTGTGGCCCATAGACATCTACATCTATCCTCGATTATGAATCAAAATGCAGATGCATTGTCACCCGTGAGGACTAAGATGGAATGCCTCGTTCTCAGTAAAAATAGTCTCCGGTTCTCTACACTCACCATACGAAACACAGCAGCATTAAGATGCTATTTTACACTGGTATTCTGTGAGAGCGTGGTCCTTCCCCGGTCGAGCCGACCCATTCGTGCTACAACTATACTACTAATATAGCTCTACCACGTACAAAGTTTGGAGCGAATCCTTCCTGCATCGGGAGTGGCCCATATCCAGCATTGGACTTTTACGGGCTAAAGAAGTGGAAAATCACGTAATAAAAATGATTTATTACCTAATACCTACTCGTACTTCGAAGAGCACCGACCCCAACCACTCCCTCAAATTAAGCAGTACTTTGCACGTATCTTATTAACGATGGTGGAGTGTATGTCCTCGAGAATAGAGGTTAGAGTGGTTTTAGGGTTAGTGGCGCATGCTACGGGCTACCTTTGGGTGTAGTGGGTCTATTGGTGGTAGTGATAGTATTCGCAATAGTGATAGAGAGGGGTCGTCTTTAAAATAAGTAATAAACAGTATTTTATTTTACACTCGGATCTTTATCTAATTAATATTGACTTGAATCAAGCTTAGTTGATCATGTATCTAGGTGCTTGCCACGTGCTTTTTTTAATAAAATTAGGGTGACGAACAAGTACACAGTCCACTTGATTGCAAGTAGACGCTGTACCCCATAGACGGACATCTACATCCTACATCTATCCTCAATTAATAATCAAAATGTAGATGTGTTGTCAACTATGAGGACTAAAATAGATACTATAATAGGTTCTCTGCACTCACTATTGAAAACCTACTATCTTACACTGGTATTCCTATTTATCTTAATATAGCTGCAACGTGGCTCTACCACGTTAAAAATGCTTCTAAAAATAAAATCACATATTTTATATTTTTTGCTAGACGCGACATATGGACAATATTCTCGACTGCCTTGATCAAGCTGAGCTCCATCCGTACATCCAAAAAAGCAATGCCTTGAGCTTGCTCAAGCAGCTATACTTGTTCATTAAGCTGCTTGAGTAAGTAAAAGTAAAAAGTGAGAAATTATTTGCTTCCCGATAACCTGCTTGATTGTCTTAGGATGTTTGCGATTCAACATCATCAGTTAGGACGTACATAGGCTATAACTTTATCCGCGACTGGTCATCGCTGCTGGTGATAAGAAGGCTGGTTCTTTTCTCGCTAAGTATAGCCATTCAGCGAGGAAACGCAGCCAGCGTTCTTGACACGATATCACGGGAAGTAGGACTGTACGAGTAGCGGCACGAAAGTCTAGCGGTAACCGTAATTGCGCATAAGTCGCGCTGATTGGTTTATTGCGCATAAGTCGCGCTGATTGGCTCGTGCGTATCGTTCGCACGCGCTGATTGGCTCTCCAGTCGCATTCGTGCAATTTAATTCGGGCGCGTCCCCTCCACGTTTCGTTCAGCGCTAGACTTACGTGCCGCGACTAATATGATAATTTAAGTTTTAGTTCTTTTATTATAGTTTTTTGATATTGTATATATATATCAATGTTATGTTAATTAAAATTATTATTCCCTATACCGATTAAAATTTAAAACCCCATGTTATCGCACAAGGAAACATTTATTAACTACCTACTACTATAAAGGTTGACATTTTAGCAATTATTAGATCTTTGGTCTTTTCCTACGATATAACCTTTTAAATAGAAAACTTTAAAAAAAATTATACGTGGTAGAGCCATGCTGCGGCTATATTACTGGTATAGTTGAAGCACGAATGGGTCGGCTCGACCGGGGTCCAAGCTCTCACAGAATACCAGAGTAAAATGGGAGCTTAACGCTGCTGTGTTTCGTATAGTGAGTGTAGAGAACTGTAGACCCTTTTTAGTGGAAACGAGGCATTCCATCTTAGTCCTCACGGGTGACAACGCATCTGCATTTTGATTTGTAATCGAGGATAGATGTAGATGTCTGTGGGCCACAGCATTACCACTTACTTATTATAAAACTTACTATAAAAAAATTATAATATTATAACATTAAATCGTATTAATCGAAATATCGGCAATTTCGATCGACTATTGATGCACTTTTGCCATTTCATGATATGAACTCCAGTAAACACCTCACGGTTAGACTGCTCATTTGTTACTCTTGTAAATAGAATACGTTTTCAAAGACAAGCCATAAATTTTACAAAAAAAAATTATTCTTTACGCCGCATTTAAAATTATCGGAATTATTCTATAAAGTATTATGTTTTTTATTAATATTTGACATAACATAACATAAACTCTAACGTCTGTCACCCAGTAGGAAAAGCTACGGACTTTCATTTGGCACGATTCTGACACATCTCTCTCTTTTCTTTCACATCCACATATCGACGCTTACTTGCTCTTGGGTTAAGGGTACTCTGAAATTGGCCCATCTTCAATATACCGCTACTTTGGCGGATAAGCTTTTAAGCGGACTTAGGGGTCCCTTACCGACTCTGCCACTTACTCTCACTCTCTCACTATTTCACACAATAACGACAAATTTTTAAACAATAATAATCTCTTCATAAAACATCTTGCATAGATTATGAGCGAGCTAATTAGACGTCGAACTTTACCAAACTTCCGTTCACAGATGCAGCTGCATAAAAACAAAAGATAAAGCTCCGAATTTAATGATCTATTCACGCGCATCGGAACGTATGCGTAGACGAAACGATTTTCTTTTATTTCTTTATAATACGCAATCATGCAAAGACGTAATGAGTGCATATTGTTTTTGATGGGAGTGCGTTGACCCCATTGGGGACCACGTGTTGTCCACACGTGCAATCGATCCTTTGTCAAATCTTTCGACCGTCTTTTTAGAATCTTTTCTAAGTTCTAAATTTCGTGAGGAGGGCTGCCAAGACATTAGAACAAGCAGTGGCAAGGAGTAGGTTCGATTTATTTTTCTTCATTATTTATTTTTAATTCTGTTTTCTTCAATGACCTTTACGTAAGTCCAAAAATCATAAATAATGCCTTCTCTAAACACGGTATACTAATCTAAATATCTCTCTAAATATCTATCTAAATATCTTTGTGGTATTTTTATGCTTATAAATATAAATAAAAGTTCATATATAAAAAAAAGTTCATAAAATGAAAAGTGAGCGGCGTAGTGACTCTATGTCTTTCCGTCCAGTCCAAATGTAAATTGTTTTATGTCTTATCTTTCCTTTCTTTTTGTACAGTTTAACAATTTTTATCTTACAATTCTTTTAGAGTTCTTCCCAAACTGGTGTAAGGGAGATTGTCCCAACTTCTCCAAATGTCGCGATAAACCCTTCACATTATCGAAAGGGATTCTGAAATAAGCGGCGTATCTACTCAAGAATGCTGAACTTAAATCCTACAATACAGTACCTTACAGTGGGGAACAGTACGCTTGTTGGTAAGTATAGAAGATTTAACTAATAATTCCATAATAAATTACGAAACTTCCTTTTTAGGGTTCCGTACCCAAAGGGTAACCAACGGGACCCTATTACTAAGCCTCCGCTGTCCGTCCGTCCGTCCGTCCGTCTGTCTGTCAGCGAGCTAGATCTCATGATCCGTAATAGGTAGACAGTTGAAATTTTCACAGAATGTGTATTTATGTTGCCTCTATAATAACAAATAATAAAAATTAAAATAAATTAAAAATTAAAAGGGGTCCCCTACTAGAAACGTGTATTACGATGGTACGGAACCCTTCATGCGCGAGTCCGACTCGCACTTGGCCGATTTTTTTATGTGACTGAAACATCATCACAAAGTTTTACAAACTTTTATCAATTCTTCGAATGATATCATATTTTTTGGCAAACGATTATTCGAGAACGAAGGAACACTCGACGTCTTCCTTGTCCTTAAACCCTACACGCCTGACCCTTTTCCTCAGCGAGCTCGCACTTGTTAAGTTGAACACAATAACGTAACCCTCTTGCTTGCTCCTTATTCAAGTGTGACAACGCATCGCCCTAACTTTATAAGGCATCGCTCTCTGTAAGCTATGATAATCAATGCGATATAGTATATGATGAATTTGTTCTTATCCCGCAAGGTACTGTACTAATAACTAAAAGGATTTTATCATGGCTTATTTTGCCACTATGTTTTTATTTTTTAAGAACCGTTGTACTAGAATTTTCTCCTCTGTCCTGGAGGCACATATAAGAAGAATTAACAAACATCAATAATTATTATTAGTGTTTTGAGCAGGTAATAGTTAGCCGCTGCTCCATCTGCCTACGTCCATTTGACATACGCTTATGCCAAGATCATGTTTCTTGCTGCAGCGTAGTTGATATTATACTGATAACATTAAACTTAAACAGAAGTACAACCTTTTCATAGAAGTAAGAATGAGAAACACACAGTTCATCTATCCTCGATTAAAAATAAAAATGCAGATGTGTTGTCACCCTTGAGGAATAACTAAGATCGAATGGCTCGCTACCAGTGATAACTGTAAAAATACTCAAAGATACACGATGCAAGAAGATCTCACCCATGTTACTTACAATTTACAAGTGGTAAAATTAAAAAATTTATACAACCGACTTCAATATAACTTATTAAGGATAGCTCAAAAAATACCGGTCAGACCTTGATCAAATTTATATGGGACCACATGAGAAGCACCAACTTTCATATAAAATTTTCAAAAAAAGAACTTTCTAAATCGGTTCAAGCGTCTTCGAGTAATCAGTGAACATACATAAAAAAAGATACCGACGAATTGAGAACCTCCTCCTTTTTGAAGTCGGTTGAAAAATGGATTTCCAATTCTCTTCATTCACTACATGAATCACAGCGGCATTAAGTTGCTATTTTACGCTGGTATTCTGTGAGAGCGTGGTTGAGCCGACCCATTCGTGCTATAACTGTAATATAGATGCAGTCTAGCTCTACCACGTATAAAACTGATGCACTGTCGGATTGATGGCATAAAGTACATCAAAATATGCCACACTGTAAAAATTTAAAAAGTCGTGATCCTTAAACATCGCCTCGAACATTCATAGGAATGAGGCCTTTAAGCGCCTTGCTTGGATACTCCCGTTTAACGAAAACTCTTTGTTATCGAAATGCCTTAGAACGGTCTTTTATTAGATAGCATCTAAGACCACAATAGGAAGATTTATATAATGTAATCAGTGTAACCATTATAAAATTAGAATGTATATAGCGGTAATTTGAATAATTCATTACGTATTTTAATACCTTACGAAACAATGGTACAAGCTACGAATTGACATAGTGGCGGAAGTAATCGTTTACAAACCATATTTATTAGATGACAGGATAATTTATTTATTTATTTATAATATATGTTATATATAAATATGTATAATTTTATGGGTTACTAGGTGGTAGGGCTCCTTTTCTGTATGTCTGTGTTGACACATAAAATTTTGCTTCATAGTCTGTAATTATATCGGCTACTCAAATCATAGAAACCATCAAAATAAGGCGAAGCGCTGTGTACACTTGCAACTTGCAAGTGACGCCGAAACC
The DNA here is from genome assembly GCA_029286625.1 of Parnassius orleans. Lineage (NCBI taxonomy): Eukaryota > Metazoa > Arthropoda > Insecta > Lepidoptera > Papilionidae > Parnassius > Parnassius orleans. Next base: position 4,679,241 of record JAGSMP010000019.1, read on the forward strand.
AAGCCAAAACCATGTTTTGCATATTGTAAGAACAAACTATGCATGTAAATATGTAATGTAACAAAAATCACACACACATTTGCAACTATCAATATAGATTTAGGTGCATATGTGTGCATTTAGAAGTGGACTATTACGGGCCGTTAAACAAAGAAGTAAGATGTGCGCGTGACTGCGTGAAAAAGTTGGGCAAGTTTTCAGCATCGCTTTAACTTGACTAATATTAGTCTAGTCTATCTTTCTGAGACTGGCTCTCTCACCTTCCAGACTAGAATACAGCAGTTACTGCTTGATGGCAGAGATAAATACGAAGCTGGTACATGCCCAGACTTATCCCTACCACCTAGGTCTATCAGAAAAGTACCCCTACTACCTAAGTCTATTAGTTGTCAATGCCCTACTTCACAATCTACATTGATATGTGGTACGTGAAGGGAAAACTTTATACCCCTTTATTTAGCATATTGCGCGCACGATGGAGTGAGAGATTTGGCATAGTTCAAGAAGAAGGAGCGCAATAAAATTAAAATTTATATATTATATGTATTACAAATACAATATTTGCATTCATACTGCAAATACGTAATTACATAGTTTATTTTTTGCTTGGAGAAATTAAGTCGTTGAATAAATGAATGGTAGTCCCCCCGTGACCAAGGGTGCTGTAAAGCACCCGAAACGTCGGGAATCAAAATAGTAAAATTAAACGCGATAAAATCCGTAAAAATAGTTTTATTAAATGTGTAGTGTTCGCGTAAATATAAGAAATTATTAAATTAAGTCGTTGTTGGCTTTCATACAGTCAGTATCTCAGAATAACTACAATCATAATATTACGTATGTTATTACTTTAAGGCCAATCACAGAATACCAGCGTAAAATAGCAGCTTAACGCTACTGTGTTTCGTATGGTGAGTGTAGAGAACCGGGGACCCTTTTTACTGGAAAGGAGGCATTCCATCTTAGTCCTCACGGGTGACAACGCATCTTCATTTTGATCCATAATCGAGGATAGATGTAGATGTCTATGGGCCACAGCAACCACTTACCATCAGGTGGACTGTGTGCTCGTTTGTCACCCTTATCCTATAAAAAAAATCATATATACGTCATAATCTCATAACCTAAAAATTTAATTAACTACGTCGAATTTCGAACAGTAGGCGACCACAAGTCTTCATAAATAAGTATATTATAATATATTACTACCTGGTACCCGGCCAGTTGCATTCGCAGAAGAAATAATTGTTGAAATATCGTTTTAAATTTGGAAGACTTGATAATAATAAATTTATTAAAATTGAATGATATACATAACTTTCAAATTTTGTCGGTACGATACGCGCGCAATAAAAGTTAATTGTACTATTTACTTTTATTAACCTTCGCGCAAGTGCAAGCAATAAGTTGACAAAGTTTTACCGCTATCCGATGAACGGTATGGCAGCGCATAGAATATGAACAAACAAAAATTATTTTTTATATACATAATTAGATTTCACAAAGTAAAGTAAGTTTGTGATTATTCTTATAATATTTACTCAGAACTGTGGAGCATAACCAACTCTGTAAATTTCAATTATACACACCTAAGTACGTTGCATTATCAAATTTGTCGACAAACAATCGTACAACACAATAATTTTTGTATAATGTGACATCTCGATGACAATGCAGCCATTATTCTATATTAGTTGTGTGAGATTACCTTTGTTGTGGAGTACAACGTCGACTTCCGCTTCTAAATGCAATTATGCAGTGAAAATTCAACATACAGGATAGAAAGTATCCAGCATATTTCGTTGAAGTAAAAATCAAATATGAAGCGTCAGTAGCCTAATGGTAGGGCGCGGACCGCGAACTCGAAAGGTCGTGGGTTCGAATCCGCCATTCGACTACTGTCGTGAACAACTTTAGTCGAATGGTGGATATAGTAATATTAATAATGTTTAATAGCATTACTAGTATTTAAAAAAATATTTCCAAACTTTTAACTGATGAAGAAATTGCGTCGTGGTTAAAAAAAAGTTACCTCCAAACTAGGATTTTCTCCTGTATTGTGGGGGCAGTTGACAAACATAAAATTCACAAGGACAAACATCCAGAGACCCGGAACAATTATTTGTAGGCCATACAAATACTTTTTCCGTACGGTATCCGAACCTGCGGCCCTCAGCGCTGCAACTAATTGCGAAGCCACTGCGCCACGGAGCCGTCAGAATATGATATAAAAATCTTAAAATGATTGATGCTATGTAAAAAATTTAATTTTTAGCGTATGCTGTAGTGGCATTACTCTCTCAGAACACTGTTAGTCTCTACCAAGAGCTTAGAACTTTTAGATGTTGAGATTGTATAAGTATAGGTACTTCATAGACTTACTAGAAAACATACTGGCGTATTGTCATGTTTTGGTATTCTACGTAAAAGTCATCACAATTTGATATAAGTACTGTACGTTCTTATTGAAGTTACAGAAAATTTGTGACGAAACATTTTTTAAATTTAGGTTTCAACAGAAGCGTAATAGGCATACTATCATGGACGTAAGCAAACCTTAAACGTGAGTTTGAATTCGCCATTCGATTTTAGAACTAAAATTATGTAAAGAAACTAATTTTGATTTTACAAGTTTTTTTCTATACATGTATGAAATCAAAGTGTCTGTTTGTTATATATAAACAACTGCCTTTTATTGAGCTTTAAAAAAATTATATCTGTTTGTCGGGATTTATTTTCGAAATGGCTAAACTGATTGGGATAAAACTTCACGAACAGATAGAGAGCAATGATAGGAGTTATCTAGACCATATTTTAACGGAAGAACTGGACGTATTTTTTAAACCGAGAAATTAATGATGAAGTAAATATTTTACCCGAAAAACTGGGACGGATCGTTAATCTATACAAATAAATAAAATTAAAGTGTCTGTTTGGAATGTCAAAAATAACAGCTTTTTACTAAATGCATATGAAAGTATATGCGGTACATATAACAAAAACACAATTTTTAAAGTGTTTGTCTGTCTGTCTTTCGAAATGGCTGGACCGATTTTGACGGGACTTGCACTGGCAGACAGAAAAGGAGTTCTTTCAAGGAGTAACTTAGACTACTTTTATTTTAGAAAAGAATTAGAGTTGCGCGCAAAAAAAAATAAAACCCTAAATTACACGCGGGTGAAATTGCGGGGAACAGCTAGTTTTAAATAAAACTGAAGTGACAAACGAACTTACAGTCTACCCGATGGTAAGTGGCTACTGCAGTCCATGGACACCTGCAGCCAACTTGAAACAAAGAAAGTTACACATCTGCAGCACAAAAAGGTCGGCTTGACTGGAAAACCGTCATGACATAATGCTGATGTTTCGTATGGAGAAACGTTGACTCTTTTAGCCGACTTCAAAAAAAGGAGGAGATTTACAATTCGACTGTATGTTTTTTGATTTACTGAGACTGACTGTGATGATTCGTTGTTTTATTAAATAGGTGTATAACCTATTCATGGATAGTCCTATATAAATTTGGAGAAAAGTCCACCCCTAAGGATGGCAAAATAGAAAATAAAGTTTTTAATTTAGACATTAAAATTGTGATATTCCTTAGTTCACTCAAAAGGGCTCAAAGTCGGCTTTTACTTTGTATTAAAAATTATTTTTTTTACTAGTAATCTTATGTACAGGGTGATAGTAGCGATACATCGGCGCTTTGATTCATAATCAAGGTCTATCCTATCACATCCTATAACCTGACAGGGCTATAGCATCCTATATCCGTGAGGCAAACTGCACGCTCTTTTGACACCGCATGCATAAAACAATAGCCGAACGTAAAATGTAAATTATAACAAGGTGGTAAGAAACCAGTTAAAACCGATTACTGATCAATTTCACGGATGGCTGCACACGTTTTTGTAGCTTTTGGGCTTGTGCATAATCCTGCGGTTGGCATCGATTCCCTTTCCATTCAATCCTTGTAACGAATTTAATACAGCCCCGTAGCAACGGTAGAGCCGTTGCTATCGTCCTTGATAGTTTTGTGTTGTAGTGGAGTGGTGAGTCGAAGTGTGGGGGAGGGGGGATGCGGCAAGTACCGAGGGGTCCTCTAATAGCCGGCATCCTCCCGCAATCACTGCACAGGAGTTTGTGACGCGTAAACTTATTCGTGCACGGTATGCACACGAGGTGGTTTTTAACTCTATCTGTATATTTTTACTAAGTAGTACGACCGTTAAGAAATATTAATTAAATATTGTAACACTAGAACTAGGACTGAATAATTAAGAATTGCAGTAGCTCCTAGGCTTTTAAATTGGCGAACCTATCTGTCTTCTCACAAAATAAGACAGTAAGTTGTCCCAAGCCTTGGGACAATTTACTAGAGCCTTGTGACCCAAAGCAAGTTCTTCCTATTTTTTAGCCGTAGTAAGGTCACAGTATAGTTCTAAAACATTATATATTATTGTATTGTTATTTAAGTATGGCACATATTGCTTTGTTTTAAAAATTAAATACAATAAAAAAAAAATTTAAATGTTTTATTACACAGTGCCATGTATAAAAATCGGAGTTATGTATTAAAAGATGTTGAAAGTTATGGAATTATTATTTTGATTGAGTGAAAAAACCCAATAACTGGTAAATTGCAAAATCTTTAGTCCTCAACATTTATTCTCCTTCATAGAAAGAAGTAAAAAATGTAATAAAAATTTTGTGATCATGTGAGCGGTCACCTTTCGCAATGTCATAGTACGCGAGAAAACCGAGCTTGATCCATGTTGGCACAAATAAAATTGTAACTTGTGTTGTGTAAAGTACTGATTACGTGCTTGGCAAGGCGAATATCATGAGGAAACTTGCATGCCTAAGAATAAAAACATACTTCGGGGACATACTAGGACAGCGTGGCGAACTCTCCTGGTTTTGGGCCCTCTCAGAAATGAGAGTTGATCTATTCCTAGCTGTGGGATGTACATTGACTGTTATTTCATTTTCTTTTCTTTAAACATTTCAAAATGTCAAATAACGATTATGTTATAATTTCCGCACATGTGTTGCGAGGTCGAGGCCGGGCCGGTGCACGTACGAGATTGGCACCTGTCAACCTCCGCCACGCTGCGCTGCCACGCTCCGCATTATTGCCTTGTTACGTTCGCAATACCTAGCTATAAATGTCCATACAAATTAATTCCAATACGTTCACAACCGTTGCACATAATAGCTACGGTTTACTATTGAGTAAATTTCTCAATCGAGAGCCGTCGTAGCTCTGGGTCTAAGCGCTCGCTGTTAATTTCAGTACGCGACCAACCCGGGTTCGACTCCCGCCTGCATTAATAATAAAAATTAATTGCAATTTTAAGTGCTGATTTACAACAAACATCGTGAGGAAACCTGCATGTCTAAGAAATTAAAAAAAAAACTAAAATTCTCTCTATTCTATTCAGTTCTAAAATAGAATAGAATAGAATAGAATAATTTTTTATTCAATATAGATCACATGTGTAATTCTTATTGAAAGTCATTTTTTCCTTTACCACTGGTTCGAAAAAAAAAACCTCTGTCCTGGGAAGAATCAGCAGGAAACCCAGCGGGACTTTGTTTTTTTTAAAGTAAATTTTACATTAATGGTTGTACAAACTATTTACAAAATTTATTTTAGAAACTGCTTGGAAGCGACCACCTCATTCCCAGGGGTTATTATCAACCATGTATTCAATTATATTATAATAACCCTTTTTATACAGTTTCAGCTTAACACACTTAAAACAGTCTCACATGTGAGAAAAGGCATGGGAGACGTATATATTCTACTTTACACTAACTTTAAATTTCATAATGTACTATATACTCTGTGGTAGCTTTTTCGACTACGATATTAAACTTTCTTTGTACAATAAAGGTGACCCATTATACATCTAGATCTATGCTCGATTATTTGAAGAATCAAAATGCAGATGTGGCCACTGAAGACCAAGATACAACGACGCAAGGATCTTCGATTTTCGTCACACACCATACAAATCACACCATGATTCTATTTCACGCGGATATTCTGTGCGAGCGTGGTCCTTCCCCGGTCGAGCTCACCCATTTGTCCTGCAATCATAATATAGCTACGCCGTAGTTCTGCCACAAAAAAAATCTATTGAATAAGAATGTTATGGCTTTTGTATACTTCCGACGTTTCAAGTGCTATGCGGCACTATTGGTCAATCTATGATAAAATGCACTCACACTATTTTAAGTGCAGATTTATTGTGTTTTTATATATATTTTTCCTTTTACTTAATTTTCTAATTTATGTACATCTTCCCTATTCGCAATTTCTTCCCTATTTGCAAAAAAGTTGCCTGGAAGGAATCGCTTCCAGAGCAATAAGACCGTATATATATATAAGAATATATTGATTATTATTGATTGATTGATTATTTTGAAATCCCATATTGAAATATGCTGGAAGTAATTTTTATTAATATTTTATTTATTGATAGGATCCCAAGACAATCTGTAATTTCCTCTTTTAAAATAAGAACATTTTAACCAGAGATCCAAACACGAGAAGGTTCTATAGTTGACGCGTACGTTTATTTTTTATATATATTTGAAAACGGTTACCGTTACCGTTACAGCCTATTAATGTCCACTGCTGAACATAGGCCTCCCCTATAGATTACCTCATAGGGGGATATTTGCCATAGTTGCCACGCTTGGTAAATAGGTTGGCAACCGCAGTTTTTTTATTTTTAGTCGTTATTAGGAAGACGGTGCTGCCCATCTCCTGATTTGTTTCCCTCTGTCGCCTCTTACGACTATGATTACGATATGGGATGGTGGATATTCATACACCGTCACTACACGGTACGATTGGAAAAAGTAAGGTAAGGTTGGAAGCGGAAATGGTTGGACCGATTTTATTATTCTTTTTTTAAATAGATACTTCAGGACTATTTAGAGGACATTGTAGTTGTCTTGTTACCTTGAACTTGTAATATTCCTTATTCCACTCAAAAGGGTAAGTAAGATTTAACTTTTTTAAAGGGTAAATAACTTTAAAAAAGAAAAATCGCCTTCAAAAACAATAAATAATTATATCATTTCCACATTAATAGCTTCTGAAGTCGAGGTTTTCTTCTATGTCTTAGCACCGACTTCAGGAAATTTTATGTGATTTTTTTTAATGTTGTAGTCATTTTTTTTTAAAGTTTGTTTATTTATTCCTATAGTGTCACGAATCATCCTTGTCAGAAATCGGTTGTTATTTATTCGTTTATGAGAAAATATTTATATAAAAACTTCATAAAATACACACACATTGGTAATATGTTAATTGACTCTGGGAAGTCTGCAGTCTGTCATCATATTTGCAATTACTTCCATAACTTTAAAAGATGTTAGATATCTTATTGATAGAGAATAGAATAAATAATAGTATTCATGGCCCTCGAATAAAGGGTTCGGATTCTCTTCATAATATCCTGGCCTGAGCCACACTAACAATGATTCGGCCCAAAATACCCTTCACTTGTGCGTGTCTAACCTTTTTATTAGCACTCCTGTATGATCTTTTAGTCCCGAAACCTTTCTGGGTTAAATCGATCAATCCGTGCACATCCTTTTCGTCCTGATGTACTGTCAATAACAGAAATGATGTAAGTATATTTTTTTTAAAAGGTGAAATTAATAGAATCAAGCGACGGCTCCGTGGCGTAGTGGCTTAACAATTGAGTTGCTGCGCTAAGGGCCGCGGGTTCGAATCCCGCACGGAACAAGTATTTGTATGGCCTACAAATAATTGTTACGGGTCTGAATGTTTGTCCTTGTGCAATTTATGTTTGTAAACTGCCCCACGATACAGGAGAAAATCCTAACTTTTTTCATAAAATAAAAAAAGCGTTACTTTGCTGAAATCCATTATATTAAGAGCATAAACCAGGTTTGTGCTCTTCAAACTAGGTAAGACACATCATTTTATTTCATTGAGCGGATATAGGCAAAGTAATTTTTACCAACCTTAAAAAGGTGAAATGAAACAGCTATATTTTTTATTTAAATAATCATACCAAGTTAAATATGTTTGTTTTATAAAATAATTTAAAGCTGATAGAAGGCTGATGGTATCTTGGACCATACATATAACCAGACATCCGATTACGATAAATCCTTACTACAATGGAAGAGGTAAAGGTCCAGGTACAGCAGTAGACTGAAGGTAGGTGCTTATAAAAAGAAGTAATCAGAGAATCTGATCGACTTAATAACTTTTAAACAGTGTTGACTTCAATAACAAAAATCAATAGGGATCCTCCTTAGAATGTATGGAATCTTATTTAATACTATATATCTCAATCTATTGCTTACATTTTTATTAAGCGAGAAGACTCACCGACGCACAAACCAACGGACGGCAGTCTATATATTTTTTCAATTACATTTTTTGTTATGTAATCTAAAGTGAATCAATTAGAAAACAAATGAATCTTATAATTCAATGTCTGCAGTTATTGTAACGTTAATAATAATATGGATTTGATGTCTAGCTAAGAGTATAAGAACGATTTTATGTAGCGAAACTGAGGTATGGCCACATATCGAGAGTAGAGCACTCCTCACGTTGTGAGCTTGTGAGGCGTGCAATACTTATATAAAACGTAAAATTACTCATCTGTCTCGTTGGTCTAGTGGTCGTAAGCACGACTGCTGATCATGTGCCACGGGTGTGGCGAAAATCAGGTATTAGGTTTTTCTGTCAAGAAATTCTGAGGAGCAGCCCGGAGTCAGGAAGTCGGCGGTATTCCACTACCATGTCTCTGAAATCATTTTAAGCCGATGATCCTACGCCTGATCTCTCCCCGGTCGTATCGGATTGTCGTCCCGTCGAACTATGAGAGTGAGGGAATATAGTGTACTCTCGTTCTTAGAGTAGAGGACTTAATTATTCCTAACTTTTACATGATTTAACTTAAACTCACTTGATATTTTGCATGCCTTAAGCGGGAAACGCGTAGGTATATGTTCTACTAGGACCTAAAAATCAAGATTACAACGTGTTTTTAATTACCCCTATAGCATAAGCTATGAAAGATCTATCTAGAAACACATACAGAAACGGCAAAGCCCACCCAGCTAACGTAACCATCGGTACTGCAACTTAAATTTCACTTTCCTTATTCAAGAACATTAAAGCATCTGCCCTACAGTAAATAGGTAAAAACGGTCCGTCTGAATGCTATATTATCTGTATAATGCCGGACAATGAAATATGGGAGGACATCGCTTCCGCATAAAGTGGGTCATCCAGTTCAACGGCATTATTTGATAGTATTACATTATTCAGACAAAATTTTACGCTTCACAAATTGAATTTTGTAGTTTAAAGTTTCGAAATAAAAAAGCAAATGTACTCAATTATCTTTTAGTATTTAACACTCGAACAATATCGGAATAAAAACTAAGAGCTTTATTAATTGTCAAATTAAATAAATATAATAATGTTTTCTAAGAAGTATTACTTCAACTCCGAATATAGAGAGTATAGAGTATATCCGAGTATAGAGAAATGTAATCAATTAATCTTATGATTAATTGATTACCTAGTAAAAATTACATATCGGTGTTCTGTTATCGTGGAGTGGAGCAGGGGTTTGATGTTCATAATAAATATAAGTACTTTGTTGTATTCCTCTTAATTGAGAATAATCTGAAGAGGTCTTAGGCTCAAGCTTAGCCTAACACTGCTGTTGGTAAGTAACGCTAACGAAATGATTCAAGAGATCAAGGAACTTTCTAGAAAATTTTGGAACGTTCTAAAGAAAAAACTGAAGCATTCTTTGTTATAAAATGGACTTCTCAAAAATGTTCGATTAAATATAAGAACACATAAATAGAAAATATCGCCGTGTAATGGCAGTGTAAGGGAATCCACTACATGAGGTAATGCAGTAAAAGGCGACAAAGGAAAACTGAAACAGGAGATGGGCAGAAACATATTCCTGTTAAAGAGCTGAAATAAAAATAAAAACTGCAGTTGCCAATCTGCCAAGCGTGGCAACTATGGTAAAGATCCCTCCTATGAGGTAATCTATGGGTAAGGCCTATGTTCAGCAGTAGACTTGGATAGGTTGTAATGAATGACCGAAAATGGTAATTATAATATTCAATGACAACTTACTTCTTTACTTTTTATAGGATAAGGGTGACAAGCGAGCACACAGTCCGCCTGATGGTAAGTGGTTGCTGTGGCCCATAGACATCTACATCTATCCTCATTTGCGAATCAAAACGCAGATGCGTTGTCAGCCGTGAGGACTAAGATGGAATGCCTCTTATATCCAGTAAAAAGGGTCTCCGGTTCTCTACACTCACCATACGAAACACAGCAGCATTAAGATGCTATTTTATGCTGGTATTCTGTGAGAGCGTGGTCCTTCCCCGGTCGAGCCGACCCATTCGTGCTACAACTATACAATTAATATAGCTGCAGCATGGCTCTACCACGTTTCACCTTCACTTTGGTGCACCCTTACCTTATTGCTACAGTTTTTTTTTTTTTGTTTCAGTAGTTAAATTATTTTAACATTCGGAGACATTTTTACTTTAAACCATCTTCACTTTAAAAGATAGCGTCCGTTTTCCACGACTGTACGACCGATCGAAATTTCAACAATTACACGGAATTTAGCGTGTCCAAGGAATCCTTCCAAAGGATCTGACAGGGTGAATTGATTACTTGCTCACGCCGACCGAGAAGATACAATTCTTATGAGACGTCATGCGTTGCTCTTCGTATTTAACTTGGTTTTTTATTAACTCACGCGTTACTAATTACGTAGTACAAAGCTATGCCCCACGTTTTGATGAACAATCTTTAAATTTAGTCACGATTTTTGACTTCTTATTTACACCGTTATTTAAACCCAAATATTATGTATTATTGAGCTCAGTTGTTTCATGTTTTTTTTTTTTGAGTCCATACGATCAGCTTTTCGAGTTAAAAATTAAATTTGGAGTTTAAAATTTAATTAGTTTGGTTAAAATGAATTGTAAATAATCTAATAATATAAATAAGAATTAATGTTTGTTTGTTCGTATTTTATGCGCTGCTATACCGTTCATCAGATTGCGGTAAAACTTTGTCAACTTATTGCTGGCACTTGCACGAAGGTTATAGGCATAGTACAATTAACTTACAGTAGGTGGCGCACGTATAGTACCGACATATTTATTACAAAGTTATTTATCATTCAACTTCAATGAATGTATTATCATTCCTAATCAAACAATATAACTGTTCCAAATTTAAAACGATATTTACACAATTATTTCTTCTGCGGTAGCAACGTGCCGGGAACCAGCTAGTAGTAATAATCAAAACAAAATTTATAATATTTTCCTTGTATTCTCAACCAAAAGTAATGTTTACTGTTTAACACGCTTTCTTAGCTTGCCTTGTCGGTAAGTATGTGTGTATGTACGTATAATATGTATATATGTACGTATATTTGTATTTATGTCAATTAATGTAATGGAAAACTTTTTTAATCACCCACTTTCGGACATTTGGATATTCTGAGCATTTGCTGACGTATTATGAACCGATAACAATACGATAATTTCATGACTAATATTTTCACTAGAATCATGACAGCTTATGGCATTAGTAGTTTCGACTCTTATTTATTACTGGCTGTTCCACTTTATTACGATTGGATTTTATGGGTTTTAATTTTTTTGCGCGGATCCCTAATTATTTTTCTAAAATAAAAGTTGCATTAGTTACTCCTTATAAGATTAGCTATCTGCCAGTGAGTTCCGTCAAAATCGGTAGAGCCGTTTTGGAGATTAGCCAAAATAAACAGACACACAGACAGAGAAAATTTTTAAAAATTGATTTTTTTTTGTTTTATATACTTTCATATGCATTGAATAAAAAGCTGTTATTTTGACATCACAAACAGACACTTCAATATTATTTATTTGTATAGATAATAATATTTGCGTGACCAACGTGTTGAAATCCTTAATCAACTTGATTTAGAAAAGACCACACTTAGATTTTTTTATAGAATAAAGGTGACAATCGAGCACACAGTCCACCTGATGGTAAGTAGATGCTGTGGCCCATAGACATCTACATTTATACTCAATTAAGAATCAAAATGTAGATGCGTTGTCACCCCTGAGGACCAAGAAAGAATGCCTCGTTTCCGGTAAAAAGGGTCTCCGGTTCTCTACACTCACCATACGAAACACAGCAGCATTAAGCTGCTATTTTACGGTGGTATTCTGTGAGAGCGTGGTCCTACCCCAGTCGAGCCGACCCATTCGTGCAACAACCATAATATAGCCGCAGCGTGGCTCTAGCACGTAGATTGTCTTGTCTGATTTATTATGCTCGTATTAATGGCCAACCTCCTTTAAACTCCTTTACATTATTGTATAGATTAAAATTTGGAGATTTATTCAAGATATATTCTCTAAATACCGGCCTTAGTTGAAATGCCGCACAGCCTGTAATTACACTGGGTATTTTAAGTTACTTACCACTACCACTGCTGCTTTTGATTTGCTTTTGCTGCTGATGACGGCTCCGGGCGCAGCGGCTTAGAAATGAGTTGTTGCGCTGGGGGCCGCGGGTTCGAATCCCGCACGGAACAAGTACTTGTATGGCCTACAAATAATTGTTCCGGGTCTGGATGTTTGTCCTCGTGCAATTTATGTTTGTAAACTGCCTCCACGATACAGGAGAAAATCCTAATGTCGGGGTAACGTTTAAAAAAGAAACAAAAAGAAAAAGATAAAAGCTTTGAACAAAATCTATAAAAATAAATAAAATTGAAGTGTCTGTTTGTAATGTCAAAATAACATCTTTTTACTAAATGCATATGAAATTATAACATACGGTACTGTCGTCTGTCGGTCTGTCTGTCTGTCTGTCTGTCTGTTTATTCCGGCTAATCTCAGAAATGGAGGAACCGATTTTGACGGGAATTTTTCACTAGCAGATAGCTGATATCTTAAGGAGTAGCTTAGGCTAATTTTATTTTAGAAAAACAATTAGGGTTCCGCGCGAAAATCAAAACCCATGATATCCAACCGTAATAAATTCCACGCGGACGAAGTCGCGGGGAACAGCTAGTATAATATAAGAGCAGAGCAGTACCATTTCAAATAAGAAACGATAATTCCAATTTGCGCAACCATAACAAAAAATAACTGTTCAATCGGAAATGCTTAAAATCTGTGGTTGCCAGGTGGTCGGATGGGGTGTTTTTTCAGACGCGGACGAAGTGTGGCCCAAATGTGTTTTAGATCAATCATCCGCCGCCGTAAGATTCTAATTTACGTTGAAAGAATTAGTTGTAGTCTAGAAACTTTTCCCCATGTTAGACTCAGTTCTAAAAGTGTATAAATCGAAAGATTTTTAAAGAAGTTTCTACTATACTCGTATGGAAGTTAATTCGATTAAATAAATAGCAAATGCTTATAGGGGCCAAATAAGTCTTTATTTCTTTAGTAGTTAATAGCATGAGGGTTATGTTATTTGTAACATTACATTATATCAACAACCTTTTTAATCCCACTGAACATAGGTCTTTCGAGGAACGCGCCAGCTGAAACGCATAGCTTGGAAGGCTTGCCACAACTGTAGGCAGGCGGGTTGGTAAACACAGAGGTGACAACCTCACATTGGTAATGCCCCCGTCACTACTCTGTAAAGTTTGGGTTAAGTGTTTTTGGATTGTTTTCCGCCATCAGTCAGTCGTTAGAGCCTCTACTACACTCTTCATAATCTTCATCATCATTAGAGCATATCAATTCCACTGCTGAACACAGGCCTCTGCCATAGATTGACTTATTGAGGGAGGGGATTGCTATAGTTACCAGGCTTGGCAATCGGATTGGCAGCCAAAGTTTTTTAAGTTGTTATCAGGATGATGATGCTGCTCATCTGTTTCAGTTTCCTTCTGTTATCTCTACGTCCTAGAGCCGTGGTAGCTCAGATGGTTAGCGCTCGTGGTAAATTTCACAGTACGCGAACAACCCGGGTTCGATCCCCGCCGGCACGAATGAAATTGTTAACTGCAATTTTAAGTGCTGATTTACCACGTGCTCGGCGGTGAAGGAAAACATCGTGACGAAAGCTGCATGTCTGAGAAATAAGAAAAAAAGTATTTCGAAGACATGTGAAGTTCGCCATCACCAATGCGTGTTGGCAGCGCGGCGGACACTTCCTTGCCCTAAAACCCTCTCAGAAATGAGGGGAGGCCTGTGCTTGCAATGGGACGTATATATGCTGTAACTTTAACCTCTACGACACCTTTTTGATGATATGACTTAATGGATTGTCTTACGCCGCCACTGGTAATTATTAATTTATTTACTTTATTAGTATTACGTTTTACGTTTTTCTGAGATTACGTATAGGTAAACCATTTGTATAACAAGCACTGACTTACTCACAAAGTAGATTCTGAAAGCGATTGTGAACAAAACATTCACCCACCTGAATTTAAGTAAATATACATTGTTACTCGTGCTATCTCTCTGTGACACCTCAAACATATGAATGAATTATGACTAATTAAATGTAATAATATACGTGGTAGAGCCATGCTACAGTTACCCATTATGGTTGTAGTATGAATAGGTCCGCTTGACCGAGGAACGACCACGCTCTAACAGAATACCAGCGTAAAATATTAGCTCAGTGCTGGTGTGTTTCGTATGGTGAGTATAGAGAACCAGATACCCTTTTTACTGGATAAGAGGCATTCCATCTTAGTTCTCAGGGGTGACAACGCATTCGCATTTTGATTCTTAATCGAGGATAAATATACAGGTTGACAGTATGCCCGTTTGTTACACTTATTCTAAAAAAAAAACTTATAAGTAATACGAGTACTTATATAACTTACCTATATACGAGTATAAAATTTATGAAGTGATTTCTTACATCTGCCACAGTTTCTCAAATCATCCAGGGTTGACTGGTAGAGAATGCCATAAGGCATATAGTCCGTCCTTTCTATCCCTTATTGTAAGGTATATAATAAAGGTTAAATAAATAAATAAAATACTTTATTTGAGGAAACTAAACAATAGAGCTATTTGATTTTATACATAAGTTTGAAAGTCGTGCCAAAAAAAAAACTAGATAGGCATATAAAAATTGTGACATTTATTATTTATTACTAGTATCGACTTTTTCAAAGTATTCATGCTATTTTTTAGACACCTCAGAAATCTCGAACTTATAAGCAGCCAGTCTTCTTTTCCTTCAGACCTCTTACATTTTATTTATGTAAATTTTTTTAAAACAGGTAAAAATTACAAGGTACTTATAGTAAATACATTTTTTACTGGACTACTAGGTTATTTTTTATTGGTTCTAGAAATGTGTGCGGCGCTGTTGTCGTGTTTAAAGAGTAACTTCGTGATTCCTTACTTTGGTTGCTTGTCACACCATGCTGATGACCATGGAATTCCCCTTCATGGATTGGCACCAATATCGACGGTCTTTCCGCTCGTCGGTAATATTGTGCAGTGCCCATCTCGTATAATGATTATGGCTGTGAATGATGGTTTGCATTGATGCTGATATTTTCGATTCGACATTTTTCTAGAATAAGTTTTTCGGCTGCTCGAACATTTTCTTGAGCGACCGCGGTTGGCAGCCAGCCTGTCTTCGCTTCATCTTTAAAATCCTCTTTTGAATTCAATAAACCGATTTAAAACTGTTATTCGTAAACAAACAGACTCATTCAAAAGTAATAGCTAAAGTTAGAAACATTTTTCGGGCTTTAAACCCTTTTTCACAATTAATATTTACAGTGATCCATAGCGTGAAAATTACGTCGATCGTCAACTAAGCTCTATTGCTACGAGTTAATTCCCGCCTGATTCTCACAAAAAGACTGTTCTTCATTCTAAATAAAAATATTTAATCATTAGATCGTAAATTTTTCTTTCTTTCTTTCTTTCTAAATCATTAACCACGCTAATCAATGTATTGTAGCTAGTATTCAGTGTTTATTTTGAAACATACTGTGCACCTGCACAGAAAATCAGTTTTTGTCCTTAATTTGTGTCGACTGAAAACATCTGCTCAGAACGGAAACGCTTTTTGTGTGCGTACCGTAAACTTAAGCCGTAAGTTTCCGTTAAAATGAAATCAATAAAAAAACTAAGATAGTTAACGGCAAGCTCAAAATGAAACCTTAAAATTCGGATTGGTCTTAGGGCACTTCCAGATTGGAAAGATTTGCTAGACACCACGAGATCAGTCTACGAACATTCCAGTTCCGATTATTGGGCTCTTCTGCTTCTGCAATAAGCATTCCGCTGTCTATTATAATTGGAGATCACGTGAGCTTCAGCGCTTTTAATGACAGCCACGAAATGAATGCATATTTGAGGGCTACAACTTTTTTAGATCCCCTTAGTTTGATATCACAAAATTTTACTGGCAACTTTTACTTCACCCACCGCTTACGGGAATGTGGGGTGATAAGTAGGTTCTACGTATCCAGTAGGTACCTAGAACCTACCTACCTACTATGGCTATACTTTAGTTTTATGATAAAATCAACCTAACCTCACTGCGACTCCACTTCGGATGCAGCGGTTGGGGGAGTGGACACCCCTCTCGCCACAGCCCACCAACACACATCCGAAGTGGGCTCGCTAAGCCCACTCGGAGTGGCCACCTCGGGCCAGCCATGTACCAAGCCACGGCTACTAAGCCCCCCCGCCACGACAAGGCGAGAAACGCTTTCGGGAGGGAACCTAACCTAAGCTTAAATTTTATCATAAACCTGTACAAGTTTAGGTTTTTGATGAAAAACCTGATTTTACCATAAACCTGCGACATATGCATAGATAGGTACATGCAATAAAACTTAGATATTTTAACATAACCAATTCAACTCTAATAGTAAAAAAATCATTAATTTTGCTTATTCCCTTCTATCCATCTTTATCGTATTGCCTGATAGCCATTATAAAGTTGTTTCTATTTATATCATCATTACAACCCTTTACAAGTCCACTGCTGAACATAGGCCTCCCCCAAGGAATGCCACAAAGCACGATCCTAAGCCACTTGCATCCATTTACTTTCTGCAAATCTTACCAGGTCGTCACTACATCCAGTAACAACCACTTCTAAGTATAAAAATTATTTAATTATTTAATACCATATTTTACGCTAATTTGCATAAAATATCAAGTTATTTATAAATGTAAATGAAAACGAAATCTCAAACAATAATGGTCATAATGCCTCAAAGTTGTGTCTTAAAGTCTATTCAACAAACTGAAAATAAAGCAAATAAAATAGACCAAGTACATAAAAAGTATTTATTTTATATTCTAATACGAAAATAATATGTATTAACATTAGGTAACACTTAAACTAATGTAATTTATTCAATATTAATGAAAAAATATTCATATATATGTATGCCAACATATTATAGAAAATAACATAAGAGGAAAATGAGCGAAAACAAAAGGCGCCAAATAAAATTTTCCTTAACAAAGCTCACGCGCACCGGAAAGTCTTACACTTATTTCGCGCCATCCGCTGCCTCGACCAACCGAAATTTGCCGCCTAAAATCATACGAGCCAATCGAACGTTTGACCGCCATTTTCAACCAATGAGCATCAATCCCGCGTTCTCGACATCGCGTCATTGTCATATCTCGAAAATTAGTACAGCAGTGCAGTGAACCCCGACGGTAATTGGCGATTTTTCCGTGAAATTTTATTATTTATATCCAAAGGTAAGTGATGTTTTGCAAATTTTGTTATCAAATGTTAAATTTACAGTTAACTTTTAGTTTATATCGGGAGAATAGTTGATACATTTAAAATATTTCACAATTTCTTTCTTAGTACGTAGCAGTAACAAAGTATTTATAAATGCGCAAACTAGATTTTAGTATTACATGAATATGTTGCTTTGCAAATGTTTTTACATTGCCTTAAAATATCTGACGCTATTTTAACATTTTTTAATTATTGGTTTAAATCATTTCATACAAATCTAGTTAGCCTTGTATCGGCAAAATGGCGGCGACATTAAGTACTATTAATATATCTTCCATCTTCTCTTAACAAAGGGGTTAAGGGTAAGAGTGAAAGAGATAGTAATATTTCCGATAAGTAGATTTAAAGTATGCTGCACACGTAACTAGACACGTCTTCGTTCTTCGTAAACAAGTCCGAGAGTGGTGTTGCCATTGCTTTCGTAATCATACTGCCATTAAATTTGGAAAATAACATTTCTACTTAATTTTTAAATAAATAAACATTTTCCAGGACGCTGATTTCCATTTATTGGTTTACAGAATATATGTTTTTAATTAATATATTTTTTGAAAGCTAATAATTCTTTCGGATAAATGTTTCTTTTAGCTTTATAATCATATTTTATGAATATAAAACGTTTATAAAAATAGTTTTTTTTTTAAATTACTAATCATTTGTTTTTATCAATAAAAATTATATTAATATTTTATTTAAAAAATAAGTCTTCTTTCTAATAAGTAATTGAATTAAAACTAATTGTGGTTACTAAAATATAAAAAGTGCTTATTTTAGTTATAAATTATGTTTTAAAATTTTGTAGGATAATAACTTTATATTCACTCAGTTAAAATTTTTATATTTTTGATATTAAATTCATTAGATCATATTATAATTTTTAAGAATAGTGAGAATGGCAACAAATAAAAATAAGATAAAAGTAAAATTAGCATTTATGTAATCGTTTTAATAATAATAATAATAATATATTTTATTAGTCTTCAGCAAACATCAAAGGGCTATAGGGCAAATATTTGTGAGCAGCGCCACATTGTGGCGAGAAGTAGAACTAATGGTCGCGTCGCGTCGCGTCGTTGCTCATCGCTGCCGCACCCGCAATCGGGCAAACGCAAGCGCAGCGCAGTAGTCGTCGCAGTCGCAAACCGAACGTAGTTTGTGTGGACGTATTACGTCACGAGCGTGCGCCGTCGCGTTGTATACGACTTGTTTACACTGTCAATTTTTTTCTTATTAGTGCGTGATGGACCTAACATTTATAGCGGTGCTAAATCTGTTGCATTCTTTCATATAACTGAACTAAATTTTTGATCTTATTTGTGGTAGGCGAAGAGCGTCGCGAATGCGATCGGGAAGTGCTTTCGGCCTGTGTTCGGCTGTGCAGTTGGACTCCGTTTCGAAGATGTCTACATTAAGTGTGAGGGCTCCAGGCTTGCAAGTTACAACGATGCTGGACACCAGGTCACTCAGAGTGCGCGGTGTTACTGCACTTGAAGGAGTACGAAGAAATCTGTTCGGCTGCACTGACAGAGAAGAGAACCGAAGATTTGTCGAAAGAGAATTGGCAAGACAACTAGAACTTGATGGTCAAAGATGGGGTTTTGACTTCACCAATGAGAAACCACTACCAGGAACGCAAAGATACGCTTGGCAATTAGTTCCAGCATCGTCTGTTCCAGCTGCCCTTCGAAGATCACCCATCACCATCACCACCCCCAAATCGAGTGCACCGTCACAAGAGACTAAAGTATCAAGCCCAGAAAACAGTAAAACGCAAAAAAGAATTACAGGTTAGTATTCGTCACTGAATTATTATTATTATATTTTGTAAACATTTTTATCGGATATTATGACATTAGGGACATCAAATTAGGAAATACTTATTTTGCGGTCATTTTTTGTTATGATGAATTGGCAAATCTATATGTCTAAATAATTATTTTTTATTTGATGAAGTATAATATTGGATGATTGATAAAAATGCTTATTAGCGTAACTAGTGCACGTGGTAACAGCATGGAATAGCATACTCAAGGTCATTGCGAAATGATTGTCGTGACTTTTATCGGACAATGCAATTTGTAGTCTTGATCCTACAATAAGCAATTAAGCAATGAATGAACAATTCAGTTTTCTATAAATACATAATGTTATACTGAATTACAGAAATTTTTAAATGAAATAAATACAAGCCAAATTGATAATTATTAATCATTATGAATATGATACAACTTTAAAAACATTGATCTTAGATTTTTAGGAAAAGTAAATACGAAATACTTAAAAAAGAACTAAGTCGGTTACCTACGGAAATTAAATAAAATATAAAATATTCATATAATTTTATTTTGTAATGCTTTTAATTTTAATGGAAATGAAAAATGATTAGTAATATTTTATTAATATATTTTATTTTTATTTTGGACATACGTTACACGTACATAATTTACAAGAATTTACAAACTGAGGATTATACAGTGTTACCCAGTAAGGGACTATGGATCATTATATTCATCATTACAGCCTATTAAAGTTCTCTGCTAAACATAGGGCACCTTAAAGATCCATGTGCCTCACCACCTCAAAGACCAGGCTTGGCAGGCGGTTTGGCAACCGCAGTTTTTTTTTTTAGTTGTTATTAGGAAGACACTGCTGCCAACCTCCTAGAGATTGAATAATATTTATTTTGATCAGTCTTCTACTCTGTACGCGCCCAAAAACATCTGATATGCACTATAATATTGTACGTACGTACATCGTTCAGAAAAATTAAGTCTGTACACGCAGTATCATGATCACTTGATGTATTTTGTCCAAAGACTTAATTTTTGCAACTTGAATAATTTAAGATGAATTTAGGTTGATCGGAACGTCGTCGTCGGGCCTAAATAGGTATTTCATCGCAACACCAGTGCCCTACATTCCCTTCCTAAATTGTCACCATTTTTTTTTTAGAATACGTAATACGAATCATGACTTACCACTTTACACATATAAACATACATTTTGCGGTAGAGCCATTTTACAGGTATATTAGTAGTATAGTTATAGCACGAATGGTTCGACCGGGGAAGGACCACAGCAACTACTTACCATCAGGACCTATAATAAAAAAAATCTTTTATTTATTCCTATTTTTCCCAACCAAAAATAAGTTACCGAAATTATAACATTATATTTTTTGTTTCAACTATTATTTTGCATCCCCTTACAAACTCAAGAACAAATGCATCCTATTACCTTCTTTGTTAATGGCCAGTGTGCAAAATATTTTTTGTCCATCAAGGTGCTAAACAGTTCATAATAGATCGAAGTTCGAAGCCCTTATTAAGTAATTTCAAGGCACATAATTAAAAATTAAAACTTAATACTTTCTTAGTTGGTTTTTAATTTAGCTTCCGGTGTTAGGGCGTTAAACTTAAAAAACAGCGTTAAACTGCTTATTATGTTATTTTATGATCTTGATTTGAATGATAAGAAAAAAAATACCTTGAGCATTTTAATTATTTATTAACAGACCATACAGTAGCTTGACCTACATAATGTTCTGTTTGTTTTGACATATTGCCACACTGAAGGAATACGTAGGAGTCTCGCACATTTGGCCTATTTTAGTTAGCACATGTTTGGTAACTAATCTATATGATATTCATTATAAAATGTGTGATTCGCTTGCGTAGCTAGCCATTATTGTAACAAAATGATCTTAAATTTTAAAATACGATTTTGTATAATGTAAGATTTTATTCATAAATACTTTTGCGATTTATTTATAATAATTGTAGGTCTATCAATAAGCTATAAGATTTATAACATGCTCTGATACTCAATAATTACTGTATCCATTAGTATTCGTTGCATAAAACTGACATTTAGCTAATAGAGTGCTATTATGTAAAATGGGTAAATTCCATGTGCATAAGAAATAGATGCGATGCAATAATTACCGAACATGCGCATTTGTAGTGTCGACGACTCGGTAAAGGTGGCTGACAGACATGCTGCAGGTCGTGGGTACGATTCTTGCACGGGACCAGTATTTCAATGGCCTACAAATAACTGTTCCGAATCTATATATTCATGGACAATAATTCTGCCTCCTCTAATATCTCCACCAACACAAGTAATTTAACAACCAGGATAACATTAAAAAAAAATGAATCAAAGCTCTGTGTTGAGCACAAGGAAGTGTCCTCCGCGCGGCTCCGATGCTTGTTAGCGGACTTCACATATCTTCATAATATTTTTTTATTTCTCAGACGTGCAGATTACCTCACGCTAGTTTTCCTTCACCGCTGAGCATGTCGTAAATTAGCACTTAAACTTGCAATTAACAATTTCATTGCTGCCGGCGGGGTTCGAACCGGGTTGCTCTGATACTGTGAAATTCACAGCGAGCCACCATGGCTGTAGTCTATACCTATATAATAGTTGGGTTTAAAAGCATACGCAATGATTAATGGCGTCACTATGTTAACAATTCAATCGACTATTATGAAATAACAAATCAAAATAGCGTACAATGTGTAGTAAATATTGTATATCCTTGTCGCACCCACGCGAAGATACACGAGATGAGGCGCAGGACGCGTCAACTCTACTATCACTCGACTGTTCAATTAATAAACGCTTGTTGCAAAATGGCGGTCTTTTTTATTTCATATTTGATGATTTGACAGTAGTATATTACCTACTTGCAGTTGTCATTGTTTTATTACTGCAATCATCAATAAATTTATTATAATAACTTATTTAGTATACCTTCTCAACGTACCATTCAACATAATATTTTGGACTGTACTGTAAATTCAGTTCTATCGCGCAAACTGTTTTACGAATATTAATTTTGGGCAGATGTATGTTTTACTATGAAGTTCTAAGAGCACTTAAATCGCACTTTGGGGTCAGGATTTTATTGTCTGAAACTGACCAACCGTAGAAACTATGTAGGGGGTCTAAGAAATAATCGGGTCACCCAATTTCTTACGTCCCTTTGACTTTGTGTTACGGAACATAATTATACCTTTTTTGGGGTCGTCGAACTTTCCTATTTCATTTGCCTATGGGAATGTAAGTGGACATCTGCGGGGTTTCTAACATTGTATAAAACATTAGAATTGTTGCAATTGAAATTGTGTCCTTACATTACCATAAATTCTGTGTTCAGATTGCAATTATAGATATTGAAATTGACCGTTATTAAACTTTTTGTTACGTTTGTGCATTACTGGTGTCATATAACATCCGCTAGATGGCTAGATGGTAGTGCTCGTAGGCATCAGGAGTATAAAACTTTTCTCTTTTTGTGCTTCTGTTATCTGTGGTAATGCCCCTTTTTCCGTCTGAGCGTCCGTCTAAGTAAGCTTTACCTATTTCTACCGCTAAGCAACATCAAACCTGCTATTTTTTCTAATTTGACGGATAAAGACAGAAATTTAAGTATTGACTAAGGCATTCTATCTTAGTCCTCAAGTGTAACAAAGCCTCACAACACACAACAAACAAAGTCTCACTCGCTGTCACTCTAATATCATAAAAATTGTACTTCAAAAAAGTAAAAACCGACCTCAAATAGCTAAAAAGAATATCCACATAATTTAATTGCATTTGAAATCGGTGCTAAGGCATAATGTCGATACATCACACAAAATTAAAGAACTCTTAGGGATGAAAATTTTTCTTCAAATTCTAATTTGTTAAATCATTAACCTATTTAATTAAAAAAAATATATCGCTTAATATACATACAAAAAGTACAGTCGAATTGAAAACCTGTTCAGTTTTTGAAGTCGGAAAATAATATAAAAAAATATAAAAACAATAAGTGATACACATGCACAGCTAGTATGATGCAGTTTAACCCAGTAATAACGTGGTGAATCAGAATATAGCGATTGTTATATTAGTGCTGTGCAGACGTCCCCAATAAATCTGCATTATGATTGCAATTCGTTGTAATGAGTTGCGCGGGCGCAACAATACCGGCTCGTGCGCGACACCCTTTATGCTGCCACCCTCCCGGACACTGACTGCTAACGGTCATATTGATTTTTTAACTGTCATTTCTCCCTCTAATACTAATATGCAGTCGCTTTGATGTTCAATGCAAAAGTTAAAACTTGATTTATACAGCTGCAAATTTATAAAAATGAATTAATATAACGAGCGCTACCAAGTTTATCTAATCATCTTTAATTTAGAAAAAACTTGCAGCAGTAGGTACTTTAATATCAGATATTTTTTTAATTTAAAAATTAATTCTTAACTAAACACTGAATCGCTATAATCATCTAACCATCGCTACATTATTCTGAGTGTTGAAATACATTCTATAATTTATAGTAATAGTTACAAAAATCCTAATAGTTGAAACATTTAGTAGAAAGCGTGAATTTTTATATGCGGGTGATAAGAGCCAAAAAGTTGTCAACACACGTGTTGGAAATTCTAAAATTTCAACAGATAGGGGGACAGTAACGGTCGCTCCCGGCATCTGCTAGTGTGCTACCCCCGCGTGCAAACCTTTGCTGTACAATATTTAAAGCAATCGCCCTACGCTGCATACATTCTGCTACAAATATTGCCGGGGGATGGTATCATCTGTCCTCGTATGCAATTTTGTATTCTAATCTGTAATTTGAAATTAAAACTGTTTTATTGTAACGTTGTTTGTTTGTTCAAACATAAGATTTAATGTCAATTAGCCGGTCGATCCAAATAAACTTACTCTAAGATATTTTTATTGTAATTTTAATAATGCTCATAAAAATAATATAAGTATCTAGATAAATTATTTTTAAAACGTTGCAACATAATTAGATACAGATCAGAATGCCATACCAGAATAATGTAACGGAGTGTGAAGAACCGGTGCCTTTTAAATACCAGTAAAAGGAGATCCAGTTCTCCACACTTCTCCACATCATTAACAGGAGATATACCGTATATTTATTAAAATGACAATGCATCTGTGTTTTGTTTCTTAATGGATGATATATAGATGTCGGTGTCAAAGGATCATACCATCTATTTACCTTCAGTACATAGTACTGTTATTTATTCTGCGCCTTCAGATAGTATGAATGCTTTTTGTAACCATTGATTATATGAAAAAAGATGATTGGAATACATCTCTCAATATAGGCTATATTCTACGGACGGTACGGACAATTTACGCGTAATTCGCTAAACTAATTTCACGAAACGCGATCTCAAACTGTGACACATAAGTAAGGAAACGAGCGTAAATTGACAAAGATTAACCTCCCCTTGTCCTGTTCATAATATCGCCTCAAATTGCTCACCCGGCACTTGATGTTAATTGCACAGGTTGTTGTGTTACTTGCACTTGTTAATGGAAGCCAGCGATATAGGACTAATGGTCAGAGAACGTTACATTTCTCACGGCGCCGCCCTCGCGGCTCACGTGTGAAACAACCCTAAGGAAACAAGCAATGTAAGATATGGTTCAATGCGTTCCAACGGCTACTAACGTATAGTGATAAAAAGTACGTTTTCACATGGATTTCTTTGCCAATGCCTTGAATAGCCAGCATAGTAACATGAGCTGGTTCCGCATAATTGAAGGCAGTCCGCTAAGTGAATGTCGCGTCGCGGCTTCCAGGCATTTTTACTGAATAGATAATGAAACATGCGTTTTTTTTTAAAACGTTACCCCTACACTAGGATTTTTTCCTGTATCAGTTTACAAACATAAATTGCACAAGGACAAACATCCAGACCCGGAACAATAATTTGTAGGCTATACTTATTCCATGCGAAATTCGAACCCGCGGCCTCAGCGCCGCAACTCAATGCTAAGCCACTGCGCTATGGAGCCGTCGAACAATTCTGAACACAAGCAATATACGGCTAAATTGGGCTTAAATGACGATGTCCATTAACAATTTCGACTAGCAACCTCTTATACCTGAAGTAAATCAACCCGCAGTGACATGAGTACCTATATTTGCGTGAACACTACATTCTCCATATCTCTGACTGCTTTCAGTCGAGTCACAAAAAATTTTAGATCACATATTAGGCAAACGAGCTTACATTCTCCTTAATAATAAATACTACAGTCTGTGCCCACCATCGAAAAACTGACCAACTTCAAAAGAGGAAGACCACAAATAGGTTTTCACCTCAAAGAACTTAAAATGAAACACAAAGTAATACAATTCAACATTTAAAAAGAAAAAAATTTATGACGAGTTTGCACCCCATGGGAAAAATACCTCATTTATATAAAGCTGGAAAAAATACATGTATTTTTTATTTTATTATTACATCTTCCTCCCCCATCTTAAAATACTATTCTTAACGCGTACGCGAAGAATTAAATCGCCATAGTCCATAAAAACACCTGATAAATCGGGTTCTGTCACGGGCGAAAGCTCCCGAAGGTTTGTCCATGGGAAAGTCGGGTGTCGCAGACCGTAAAATCTTGAATTCCATTCCTGTTAATAAGGTCTCGGGCGAAAGTGGAATTTGACTTTTCCTTTCGACTGAAACAATATAGGAAAGGAATGGTACAGCTTGTTTCAAGATAATAAAAAGGAATTATTATTACTTTGTAATTAAACGACAATTATAATCTTGAATAAAACTACTTTTACGGATTATATCGCGTATATAGCCTCCCTTTCTATTGAAATTAGGATGTTTTTTCATTTCAATAGATGATACGTGAGGCTATTGAAATTAAAAAACATCCTAATTTCAATAGAGAGGGAGGCTGGGTACTACCACCTGCTTGGGATCCTGTAATTAATAAAATTAAAACTAAACCCAAGCATACCACTGCAAGACTTCGAGACACAGTTAGTTCATTCTGCGTAGATCGGACCAAAATTAATAATTAAAAAGCTGAAGGTACTCCGGATTATCTCTGACATCGGGACGTCAATCACCTCAGTCCCCCGTGACCATGGGTGCTGTAAAGCACCCGAAACGTCGGGAATTAATAAAAATAAGTTAATTAAACGCGATATAATGCGTAAAAGTAGTTTTATTCAATGTGTAGTGTTCGCGTAAATATAAGAAATCATTAATTATAATCTTCACTAATAAGAATATGCAGTCAATAATTTTAATTGAAATTAAATAAATGTTTTTGATTCATTGCGTTTTCCATATAACTTATTATTACAAACTCTACTACTACCTATATAATATACACTTTTAATATTTACGAAAATAATAAATAAAAAAATTTTGCACCCTTCCTTCTTCCCTTTCCCAAGGCAGATGAATTCATAATAATGTAGGTTCTATAGAATTACGCTCAGGTGTGTCTAACTCATGGAACCAGCATATTTCTATTTAAACATCAATTTGTATCTATAATTTACTAATAACAACGGCTTGTTCCCAAACCAATCGTATTCCGATCGCTATGGGGCAGATAATTGATACTATCGATATATCACCCTTGTTAAATGGTTTCCCATGACGGACGTCATGAGATACCGACACGTGGGATCCGATATTATGGGAGTGGTACTACCACTTAGATAGTTACAGTTAAACAATGATCCCTTTATTACATAATTGGGTTCAATCGGTCATCCGTTAAACTATATCGTTTGTGTAATTACAGAGGAACATATAGTTCGACGTTTTAAAAACATTGTATACAAGTTTAAAATAGCATACATACACCTTTTTATTTCAATAATGTAATGCATAATATAAACGATAGACACAAATGCACTATAAAAAACAGAATTTCAAACAGATAGGTACTGATAAAATAAATAAAAGTAAAAACATTCGTTTTAGTCCCGAAAACTAAAGAATATTGCATCTTATACCCAGCACTGTTTTATGAGATAGTAACGGCTGCTTTTGGAAGATCAAAAAAAAACAGGTCCGTACACAGTAGCAATTGAAGATTATTCTGAATTGCCTCAATCGACCGGTATCGAAGCCGTAAAATATTTGTCAGATGTAGCCTGTTAATTGACTACGCATCTGTATAGTTATGATTATGATCCCAACTCACCAGGGTGGATTAGGGTTGTAAAAATAATTTATCGATAGTTAATACTTATAAATTATTAAAAAAGAAAAGTATCCTATAAATTGAGCAATTTTGTATCTATCAATGTGTATTATACATTCTGTGTACTAAATATCGAATTTGTCAATAAAACAAAAATACAAATTATTCATCTAAATTTATTTTATCGCCTTCAGTAGGCCCCATCGCTTGCAATACAACATCTCCAACGCTTCACCCAGTATACATTTTCATAGGCTATTTGCGGTATGGCCTTTAGCTATTCAGCGAATTTTGTTATGGCTTCATCGACTCAAAACGTTTTCCTCGAAGTGGTAATTTTAACTTGGGAAATAAAAAAGTCAGACGGAGCCATATCAGGTGAATACGGTGCTTGGTCGAGAACTTTTGTTGAATGTTTGCCAAAACTCTTTCACTATAATGGCTGTGTGTGATGGTGCATTATCATGGTGCAGCATCCATGAGTTGTGTTGCTACAAATCTGGACGTTTTCGGCGGATACTCTCACGCAAACGCTTCATGACGCCTAAATAATATTCTTTATTCACTGTTTCTCCTTTGAGGAATTCGGAGGAACCACACCACGGTAGTCAAAAACTGTCAGCATCACCTTGATTTTGGAGCGACTTTGCCGCGGTTTTTGGTTTCGGCTGTTTCGAGACGCCATTCTGAAACTGTTGGCTTGTTTGCATGTCGTACCCAAACCCATGTCTCGTCGCCAGTTATTATACGTTTCATAAAGGTCGGATCCGTAGAAGCTCGAAACCATGTCTTCAGCGACAACGCTGCGCTCTTGAACAAAATTGAGCTCTTTTGAACTAGTCGAGCGGCGACGCGTTTCATGAAATGTCAATGAGAATGTTGTGGACTTACCAAAGATATGTTCACCTCACTAGCCAACTCTCTCAGACTCATACGTCGATTTTGTTCTAGCTTCTGATTTGTCGATGCTTTTGGTCGTAGCGGTTGAAGGTCTACCAGAACGAGGCAAGTCTACTACTACTTCTCGGCCTTCTTTAAAGCCTTATACCATTCATAAGCCCTTGTTTTCGATATACACGATTCGCCGTAGGTATTTCGCAACATTTTTAGTGATTCACCACATGAAATATCATTCGAAACACAAAATTAAGGCACACTCTTTGTTCAACAATATTTTCCATTGTAAAATCATAAATAACTCAAAACTATGACCAACAAAAAGTGTAGTTTAAAACAAATTAAATGACAGATCCGCTCAAACTTTGCGCTAAATCAGTACAGTGCTACCAACATGCAGTAAAAATTAGAACGACCTCTTTTTACATGGGTCTTTTTATTATTGACATATTCGATACTTTTTACAGAGTTGTAGTAATTGATTTTTCGGAAGGTGCTTTAACGATTTACATGCAATTTTGTATTTGGATAACGTTTTCCATTCTTAGGCGCCCTAGTACTTATAGGAATCCCTTTACAAAATTTTAATATTAAAAATAATTCACCAACTCCTGTACCTGCTATCTGCGTTTCAATTTTAAAATAGATATAGTAAAATATTACGATTTATTTTAGTTTACAACTTATGGACAACCCTAATGCACATAAACGAAACTCCCCTCGTGTTGCCTATCTCATGCACCTCCCGATTCCGTTGAAACAATATGAGGGGGATTTTTAATCGTATGCTGCTATTTGCACCGGATCAATAAATAATTACCGGTGTTTAACCTCGTGTGAACGTGACCTATGGCGTCCAGCGCGGGTTTAACAATTTTATTCAGTCACGTGAATTTGCAAAAAAAATGCTGCAGTTCAGTAGGGATCGAGTCGATCCCTCTTGGGTTTTCACGTGTGGCGACAGAATAAGAGAATCAATAATCTGTTATTGTTTTAACAGTCAAGCCTAGAGATTACGCACACTTTGAACGATTCTGTTACAACAATCACCTACACACGGGAGATCTAAACTACTCATGTTACTGCTGTTTTTGAATTTGAAGGGAGAAAGCCAATATAATTACAGGATGTGAGGATTTAATCTTGGACTTTAGGGATGACGGTTAACAACACATCTGTGGCCATCTTTGTTCGGAATTGCCAACAGGTGTCGCTACAATAACCACTTACCCTAAAATGGACTGTTACTCGTTCGTCACTTATATTGTAAAATTCGTCGGCAATGGAAAGTCCGTCAAGCGTACAATTACGGCAAGTCCTTATTCCTAATATGGAAGAAGTTGACATACTCAGCAGGATAACCTCACAACAGTTATTTTCTCACAAAGAAAATATTCAATAAAAATTAACTGTACAAAAATAAAGTTATAGTCCATTATAAGTCCCACTGCTGGGTACTGGCCTACAAAATTTCTGACAGTTATGGAGGAATAAGACTGCCGCGCTGCTCTAATGCGTTTTGGCGGACTTCACATGTCTTTGAAACATTTTTATTCCACTTCACTGCACGAGGAAAATCAACACTTAAAATTGCGATTAACAATTTCATTGGTGCCACCGGGGATCAAACTCTGATTGCTCGCGTAGACTGAAATTTTACAACGGGCGCTGACCTGAGCTACCACGGCTCTTAAAGTATCTATTACCAGGTATAAAAAGATCCCGTACGGCGATCAAGGTAACGTCCACCAAATTTATGTCAAACGTTAAACAACCCATTTCGACGTATCCCATCAATCATATTTCATTATTCTCAATTTATGCTCCGTTGCTTTATTGTTTTAAGTGAAACGCGTCAATTTCAATTACGGATAGTGCCGAATTTATTTTTGTTTCGTCTGACAGCGGGACAAAAGAATCAACGCCGTGGAGTAAAATATTTTTTACAGGTCCAAAAAAAGCAAATTCTTAGTTTCTCGGATTTTATACACATAAACCGTAACGTTCCACATTATGCACAAGGTAAGCGGTTAAGTTTTGCGTCGTTTGTAATAACGGTTTAGCTTTTTGTCATAAACGGAACTTGAAGCAAAATATATACAAAGACTTTTTTTTTAAGAATTACGTACAATTTATATAATAAGAAACAAACTTGAGTTCAACGATATATTATTTGTCACTTATTAGATTGTGCTTCAAACGTGCGCGATTTTTGCGATAAAATTTAGTATTATACCTATTTATTTATCTATACAAAGAAATAAAATTGAAGTGTCTGTTTGTAATCTCAAAATAACAGCTTTTTACTAATAGCATATGAAAGTATATACGGTACTTACAAATACACAATTTATAAAATTTTTGTCTGTCTGTTTGTTCCGGTTAATCTCCGAAATGACTGGACCGATTTTGACGGGATTTTCACTGGCAGATAGCTGGTATTATAAGGAGTAACTTAGGCTACTTTTATTATAGAAAAAGAATTAGGGTTACGTGCAAAAAAATTAAAACCCATGAAATCCAATCGTAACAAATTACACGCGGGCGAAGTTTAAAAACAGCTAGTTTTAAAAATAAAGTTATATCCATCCCTAACAAAAAAATTTGTACCACAGAAGAAGTAGTGTTCGTTATGGTCAAACTCTTTCTTATCACAAGAATATCATAGCTTCCCTCAAAAACTGTAATTATTTTCTTACGCGATTTTCTTTTAAATCTGACGTTATATTTATTTTGAATTGTATGTTTTACGTCGAAATAATTAAAGTATGTATGCTTTACAAATATTTATATAAAACTGTTGTACAGTCTAACAAGAGACTAAGCTAGTTACCCCCATTTAACACAGACAAATGCGTTTTAATATGGATCTGGGTCTGGGTCTTTTCAGCACTTTGTTTGATACGAAAGGTGATTGCACTTTTCTTAATTAGCATATTGTCGTGTTAACACTATTTAGGTATACTTGTTTTGCAAACTGTTATCAAGTATTAGGCGTAGTGATGGTATGCGAAAATATTTTCTTGGTAATTATTTCAAACACTAGGATACCTATTACAAATTTTAACATAATATTTTAAAGTACATACATTTTTCCTTAAAATATTAATCAATTTAAAAAATTATTTGGGTTTTCTTAGGATGCACCCGTTTAGGCAATCATCTCGACAATTGAATGTTTTTATCATTTTTAAAACATAGAACAAGTCAACTGTGAACTTTGTGTTTTAATTACTTACGTGATTTTATTTTTCAATCCTGTTACCTCCCTTAAAATTTTTACTCATTAAGAACTAATTCCATGAAATAGAACTCCAAAGTAACAAAATAATTAAGATTCTAATTCTCGCGACACACAATCACAGAGGGACTAAACTATCCCATAATTATGTAAATATCGTCTGTTGTCACTGCGACGAGAGGCGTGGAGATGTATGATGAATTACTTCACTATTCGGTACACTACAGCATCCATAATATTTATAAATCAACATTATTCCGAATGAAATGTCCATTTCAATGAGAATACAATCGGACCACTCGAAACGCGGTTGGATTAGGTGTTTCGTTACTTTGTTACATTTTAATGTATATTTTTCTATTGTTATCGTATAAATTCTATCTTTTCATGGAGACGTTGAAAGAACTAAAGTATAGGGTTCTCACTAAATAAAACTTTAAAATAAATCAACATAACACTTCGTAACATTTCATTTGTAAGGAGGAAAGTTTTAACGGAAAACGATGAAGTTTCTGCGTGCTTAATTTTACTTAATTTGCTCTTTAATGCAACCTTCATGACAGATAATTAGACTTCAAATATATTTCACTTTAAAATACCTACTAGACCATTTCCATATCGACCAATAGTCGTGGTAATTAGCGAGGCTTGCATTTAAAACGCCTCCCACGATACAGCAGAAATTCCAAGTGCAGGAATAACATTAAAAAAAGTTTAAAATTTAAATAAGCAAACAACTTAAAGCAGACACGCTGTCGAGTTTCAAAATGTTTGTCATAATACTATTTGTAGAACAACCCACCAGTACGCGATCGTAGCTGAATAGAACTCGACTTGCGTAGGACGTAGAAAAATGTAAAATTATGACTTTCGGGAAGCACAAGTATTTAAACTTCCTTTCACCTAAGCGGACAAATTTCCAAATATGGTAAACACAATTTCGTTAACTTAAACTTTGGTACGTGCTAGGAGTCTTATCTCAAAATATTATCGCTTAAGTATTTACAGTAAGGTCCTGCCAGCGAGTCATGGACCTTTGAATAGAACGTAGATGTAGAATCATTTAGATTAAAAGTAAAATAAACAACCTATAAACGTCAAACAGTCAAGCAAGTACATCATCTGCTAAGAATTCTTAACTCTTGAGATCAGATTAGGCGAATAAAATAAAAATTGATAGCTTACAACCCGTGTGGATCTTTGACTAAAGCACTCTGTATCCATCATGTAATATGTCAGTTCATGTAGATAGATAAAATAAAATGTGTAGAACTGACAAATGACGTGTGACTTCAGAAGCAGTCAATGAACATCTCGCTGTTGAGCAATGACTTCACCAACAGTTAAGATTTTACGAAGGAAACTTGGTAGGGGACCCGGGGCCTGCAACCGACTTTAAACAAAGACGGCTACAAATGTTATCTTCACCCCCTCCAAGAACCAAAATAAAATGTATACAACCTTTAATAACGAGAGTACAGTCCATATCATTCAGTTTTCAATTCTACAAGTTCCACTACCTAGTAAAGTAGTAAGTGAAAATAATTTTTTATAACATCTAATAGCAATATACATATGTATCAAAATAAGAAGAACGTCTATTGCCACAGAAACGCATTAAACATCCTTAAAAATTCAAGTGGCCATGGTCAAACTAGAATACGGGTTCGGTCAAATATAGGACCTTTGTTGACACCGATGCCATAGTACACGTGTGAACTGTAACTCCACTCACATTCTCCCTCATTGTCAACCCAACGCTCCTATTCTTTGCGTCAATTCATCTGTCACAAATGTCCTCTAAGACAGCGTCCATCTTCAAAACGCCGACCCCGATTTGACGGATGGCATTTGATGAATAGATATTTATGTTAATGCCAAATTGAAATGTTAATTCTAGATAATTATTGAGTTGAGTGTACACTACACGATACAACTGTATAAATAGTAAATACGATGCTCATTTACAGTTTCACACGTTTCGTTTGTGTTGATACGTCTTATTTATACAATCGGGTATTATTATTAACGTACGAATAAACTGATACGTATCTGATTAATTTGTACGTATATTTTTACCGTTAAAAATGTTTCTTCAAGTAGGCGTACGCATAGCACGCTTTTTGTCTTAAAACGAATTATAATTTATAAATCAAGAAAGCATTGTTTTAAATTCCGAGATTTGGTTCTTAAATATTATCGGTAGAATGGTCTGATATTTAAATATAATTCGCTTAGAAAGTTGCATCTATTATTTTTGTAACTATTGTATCTATTTAACTACTGAAATGCCGAAAACTATACTTGAGTACATCTAAGTCCTCATGGTTGACATCGCATCTGCATTTTGATTTTAATCTAGGATAGATGTAGATGGGCCACAGAATCCACTTACCATCAGGTGGACTGTTTGCTCGTTTGTCACCCTTATCCTATAAAAAAAAAAATAACGCTTTGTTGATTACGTATTACTTTATACAATCTGTAAATCATTTCCGTTTTACTTAGAAATAACATAATATGCACTGATGCTATAACTACGAAACATTTTACAAATTTCCATAACAAATGTAATGTTTTGCAAACAAGCGTAAATTATTACTGTGATATATACTCAAGTAATATAACATTAAATCTTTAGAACATATTTTTTTAACACACACGCCGGTTAAGTAAACACGATGCTTGATTCCAATGTGATCACCGTCACTAGGAGGCAAAGCCCTTTAACCCCTTCTGTGACACCTCAGTGATTGATAGCTATTAGTGATTATATTCTCTTTGATAGCTATCATAAAACGTTCATAACGCACAGATAAAAAACGGAAGGATTATCTGTCATTGAAAATTAACGTAAATTGTAAAGAAATGAAAGATAATATGGTAGTGGATCGGCCATACAGCTCGAAGAACTGACCAGCGACCATCAATGGGGAAGAGAAGACTACATAGCGGCGGCTCGGCAACTTTTTTTGTGTAGTAATACATGAACTCCTGAAAATTATAGAGAATTTTAACCACCCCGAAGCACTACCTTATCTTACCGTATTAACGTTCTATGTATTTTGCATCTATCTACAGCCAGTACTCAACGAATTTATGAATAGAAGCCACGACAATAAAAATAATCCGTTGTTGAAAAATAAAAATTCATAATTCATAGCATTCTTGAAGATTACAATAAAAGATATAGGGTTACAATCTGAGGATTTATTCTGTCACGAAATATGATCGTATAATGAAGCTAATTGTGTGTGAACTCGAAACTTGTATATTGATTATGGTAATCACGCGGACATATTAAAAAGGGTAGAGATCGGCTATCTCCTGTACCTTCTCAGTATCACGATCGAAAATGTAAGTAGAAGTACTTTACAGTGCAGGGTTGCCGGTTATTTATCCATCGTATTGACTATAGAGAGTCGGTATAATAATTACAGGCTGTGAGGCATTCCATCTCAGTTCTTAGAAGTGACAATCCATTTGCAGTCTTTTTTTGATAGAAGTTGTAAGTGTCCATGGGCTGCAGTATCCACCTACCATCAGGTGGACTGTAAATTCGTTTGTCATCACTATCTCATTTAATGGGTATCATAAGAGACGTCTTGGAGAAAGATGGAGGTTCAACCATTTTGTATTTATGTCAGAAATAAAAAACTCAAAGCGGCGATGGAAAGTAGTGTCAATGGCACGAGACTTGTATTACGATCGCCAACCTGCCTGCCAAACATGGCGATTTGGGCAAATCGCGCCTTATATAGGAGAAGTCCATGCTGTATGGTCTGATGAGACTTAAGAGTTATAAAAGCAACTGAAAATAATATATACGTTATTGTCCAATTCTGAGCGTAACAAACTTTTTTAAAAACGTATTTCCTGAGAAGCGCTTTTTAAACAATGTTCATTTAATACCCCACTGAATAAGTGGGTTGGTAACTGCAAAGCCAAAATTTTCGCACCGTTAACGACGCCCGTCACTAATCTGAAAGGTACGGTTTCTTTGTTCTTGAACCAAACTTGTGTTTTAGTTTCGTGAGTTAGAGAGTCAAACTCTGAGATATTTTTAGTTTAACTTTCAAATTTAAAAAGAAAACTTACCTCATCGTATACTATTTTCTAACTATTTTTTTATTTAATACTAGCTGAAACCCGCGACTTCGTCCGCGTTGCTTGCAAGAAAACACACATCACTGAACACGTAGTGCTTATAAAAATCGTTGTTTCTTAAAACTTTAATAACTTTATATTAAATGAAGATATCGCAAGTTTTTTTTAGATAAGTGCCAAGTGTCTAAGAAATAAAACTTAGAAAACCTAATTCAAATCTATCCTGTAGTTTTTCCGTGATGCGCGCACAACTGCAAACCTCTATCATTTTATTTATATAGATTCTTTATTGCACACCATACAAAACATACAGATATGATATACACAAAAGAAGTATGCAATGGGCGGTCTTATTGCTTGCTGACAGTTTTACTATTCTACGAAGAACTAATATACTTTTAACTAATTCGCTCGTAATTCGTACAACACAAGCACTTAATATCTAATAGTATGGTGTGGAAATGGAATAGTTCGCCAGCATTTGTCTTTCCCTCCGATTATGACGAGGATATTTTAAAGGTGAGTGAATAGGATTTTACGCTAAGAAACTTCTAGGTGGTAGGATTCCTTATCTGGCTAGAATTCCATCTGGTTAGTACCACACTCTTACTTCTGCCGCTTAATAGCAACGCGTGCACCGCTGTGTTCAGGTCTGAAGTGTGTAGAGCCAGTATAATTACAGGCTGAAGCACTCCATCTCAGACCTCAGAGAAGACAACGCATCTTTAGCCTTTTTTTTTGGCTAGCAGCATACACTTGCCATTAGGTTGACTGTAAGTCCTTTGGCACTTTAAGTTTGATGAAAAGTACTATTTACAACCTGGGTCTACACCACCACTAACCACCAGATAAAAGATAAGTAAATGGTGATCTGTAGATTTAAGGCAAGCAGTGAGTTTGTAGCAATTGACAACCCTGACATAAATTCACAACTATAGTATGTGCCATATCGATTGAGAAAACGGACAATGACCTCAGATATGAGCCGAGTGTCAAAAGGCGTAACTTACAAAATCTCAATTTAGATGTGATAACAATATTTAAATATTGATATTATTCCCACTTCTAGGTCAGCACATATGTTTTGTTTTTGTTTCTTAAATAATATTGTCTGTGGTTCCTATAAACATAGTAAAATCTTACGGTACATCGCGAAAAATGTGTTATATTTTATATTTCAATTTATGGTAAGTAACGCAGCAATTCATTTAATAACAGTTTCATATTAAAAAAATATTTGAAGCAATATAATCACCATATTGAGCTTTTGCAAATTCATCCCTTTAAAATAAACAAAACGCGCGTTACGTCAGTTCGTTCTAAAAGAAACGTGACAATGGCAGCCAGAGATGCGTCACCTTTTTGGGCCGGTCCGCCTCAAATCACGCCAGATAAATGGAAAAACTGTGTTCAGCATGTCCTTAAGGTTGAACAAAAAATGCGTGGCATGGATGATAGAATTGACCAAACTGCAGATCGCTTTATAATTAATGTTACAGATAGTTCATCAAGTGAAGATACGAGTGATGATTGCACCGAATAAAAATAAAGTTCTTATATAATATTAAAAATAAAGTTTTATCTTTTGCATAAGTACGTACTTATTCGGTGTCGTTATCACTCGAATCTTTATATGTGTTATAAATTAATGTTTTTGTTGTTAAATGAATAAAGTACTTTATAACAATAGATGATTTTTCTTCTACAGCGATCTTTCACATAACTTTTAATAATAGTTAATAAATATATATTATATCAATCATTATAAAAAATCATTATAAATAAAGAAAGTACTACATATAAAATGTGCCTATATATTGAAGGTTTGTAACCCTGGTTAAACGACCGAAAGGTCATTGTCCGTTTTCTCAATCGATTTGGCACATACTATAGTTTACAATAAAAAAAATATAGCAACAACGTAAAACCAGATTCATGTTCGTATGAACTGTGACTAACTAGCCATTCCGTTATCTCGTAGGCAGAGGCCCTAGTAAGGTTGGTATGGCCTTCCTTGTAACTGTAAAAAAATTGCTCACGATTTAGTCCATTCATTCGCCCTCCAAGGTTTTTACATTTGTCATGTGACTCTTAAATGCTGTGAACTAGTCACGCCTTTTGATTCAATCTCATAAAACTAATAAAACACCGCTACTATTAAATAGTTTAGTGTAAGCCACATATTTACATATAAACTGGCAACATTGTATAATGTTTTTTATTTGTTGGTTCTTGCATATATTCCTTTTTTTAATTTATTTTGTACATTATTTTTGTTATTTATTTGACCTCGGAGCATAAATTTTCTACTATACATTAAAAAATAAATACACAAATTTTCTATCTTATTTAATTCTAAATTAAAGTTTCTCTTTTAAATTATAATATGTTTATAATTTAAATTCGAAATCTTAATCCAATGTTAAATGTTGCATAGAGTAAAAGTAAAATTAAAGTCTCTACTCTCTAACTCTTCTCAATATTTATTCATACAGCCTATCAAAGCCCACCGCTGAACCTAGGCCCCTCCATAGAATGCCTCATAGGGGGGATAATTACCATAGTAGCCACGTTTGGCTATTTATAGTCGTTATTAGGAAGACGCTGTTGCCCATCTCCTGATTTGTTTCTCTCTGTCGCCTCTTACGACACCCACGGAATGATATGGGGTAGTGGATATTCTTACACCGCCACTACACGGTACAATATACTTCTCAATATGCTTACATAAATATGTTGTAGCATAATGAAAATACATCAATACAGACAACTATAATTGTTAAATATTGAAATTATTTTCAATGTATATTGTGTATGTAGTGTCCTATTTGCACTGCAATATAGAGAGAAGATTGATTATGCTATGCCGGTAAAAAAAATGTCTAATATCAGATTGGCGCAGTTGACTCGACGTGTCTCTGCAAAGGCGCCTGCGCATCGGGGTCGTCGAACCGGCACACTGATGTTATTGAACGTGCCACTACCACAACACGCACTAGGCAAACAAATAGGGCTACCAATGTGATAACGTGCCTAGGACAAACTTACCCAAAATTTACTGCGTCTATAGAACTAGGCTCCATATTGTGCAAGTTTTCTTCTTTTTAGTGAGTTAGGTGCTAATTAGATATTTAAAAATTTGTACGTTAATATACGTACGTCATTTCTACAATTGGAACCCTTTTACATTATTAAACAATATTTAACAATAAACTCATTATTTAACAATAAAGTGATCGTAACTAAGCTTGTTTGAAAATAAGTTAAATCATTATCGTTTTAGTGGAGAAATTGAAAGTCATTTTCCTCTAAAATTAAAAAAAATACATTGTAGAGATCTCTGTGGAAGGTGTAAAATACATTAACGCAGATTTTCAGCAAATGAAGGATAATCTCTGTATATAAAAATCAATTGCTGTCCGCTAGCCTCGCTAAAATTCAAAAATGGCTCGACCAATTTTGATAAATTTTTAGTGTGCCACTTAAATGGGTCTCTGGATGGTTTAGATTCACAATTGGACCCGGTAGGTGGCGCTGTTGTCGAGTTCCAGATATCACCCGTGCGATGCCGGGGCGGATCGTTAGTTCGTAATAAAATTAAAGATGCACGGATATCAACCATAAACTGCTACTTTCTTTCCATACCTATTGCATAAAGAAACGATTTTATTAACTAATTACACACGCGTGTTCATTCGTACACTAAGAATTCTTAGATAGTGGCGGGTTTTATCATACTATTTTTTTTTTATTTAAAAGAAGTTTTGGATAATCAAAAAAATCAACAAAATTACTTAACATTTTTTGAAACAGAAACAGAAACAGAAACTTTTTATTCAATATAGATTATAAATAATACTTATTGAAAGTCACTCTTTTGTCTAATTACCACTGGTTCGAAAAAAAACCTCTGTCCTGGGAAGAACCAGCAAGAAACCCAGCGAACCTTTTTTTTTTAAATAACAGCTTACAATCATGTATATTACACAATTAACCACACAAAACAAATTAGAAACAGCCTGGCAGCGAACACCTCATTCCCAGGGTTATTATCATCCATAAATTCCTTAACATTATAATAACCCTTTTATACAAACTATGTTTAATAAAGTTTTTGAATTTTGAGCAGGTCGAATTTTGTATATTTTCTGGGATTTTGTTGTAAGCGTATACATCGCCCCAAGAATGAATTACTGACTCGGTGGAGTCGAGTAACTGTACTACTAGCTTGTGTTTGTTCCTAGTATTTACAGAATGAATATCACTTATTTTTGTATAACTACTTTTATTTTTGTGTACGTACATTACATTTTCATAAATGTATTGAGAGGCCAAAGTTAATATATTAATTTCCTTAAAGGAATGCCCAATTTTGGCCATGAGACGCCCAATAATTTGCATTTGTTAAAAAAATACATCTTTTTTTATGGTTATTAATCGCGGTATTCATTTATCCAAAAAAGATTGCAACATGTTTGCACAAAAAAAAAGTACCGAAAAGATAAAAATGAAATTAGGTAAATCCGTAATTCATTAGTTTGGGGATAAAATAAAAAGTGTTGCCAATTACATATCTCGGTAGAAAATCGATTCCCTTTTTTGATCGATTTTTTTGGTGACATTATTATAATGCTAATATTATTTTTCGATAATTATTATAATGTTAAGATAATTAAACAAGCGAATTGCTAGTTGATTTACCATGAATTCTTTACATAACAAAAATGCTACTGCACAATTTAACTGTTATTCTTATCCGTTCTTAAAAATACATTTAAAATAGCATTTAAAACATTTTTTAAAAGGCGTACAGAACTTAAAGCGCCTCAAAGATTATTCTTTTAATGAAATTATAAATCGAATAAAAAATCAAAAGTTAAGTGGCAACATCGAATCTGACGGATAGGTCGTGTCATGTGAAATCACAACCAAATAGTCACAAATCGAATTCGTTTGCGTTTGTGTTATTTTGTTTGTTTTCTTGCGGATTTGTTATCTAAGTAACGAATTAGCTTTCTAAATGGACTCCGACAATTCTTCGCACCCTACTGACCACGGCCTGAACATGGATCCCGCTTCCGCTTCTCACAATACCCCCTGCACGAACTTGGACTCGATATCCACGTTTAACGATGACCCCAGCTTTCACACCAGCCAGAGTTCTTCCCAGAGCTCAGTAACTTATTCAAGAGGACATTTACGCTGTGTCAATTGTGGTTTAAATGTCACGAAAATACGAAAACATTTGTTGGAAATTGCAGAAGTGCGACACCTTATACAACAATGGGTTCGACCACAGCAGGTAAATAGTTGATCCATGTCACCATGTGTCGTGTCTTCCTCTGAAATGCTTTTAACTGAGTTGACTTAAAATAATATCAATATAATAATTATGGCTTTATTAGGTACAAGTTTCGAGTGACAGTGTAGTGTGCCACTCGTGTTGGACTGCAGCCTGGAATCAAATACGACATACAACTAGTGAACAGCAAAATGCACCAAATGTTAGTCATGGACATGTATGCATCAGCTGTGGCAAGTCACTTTTGAGAATAAGATCACACACACTGTTCGGGTCCAATTCTCCACGTGAGGAACTCATAAGGAATGAGATTGCCCATCAGATTGCACCACGTGAGGTAAGTGTTCAACAGTTTATAATTTATTAAGTGTGGTGCTGATATCTGATAGTGATACATATTTTTACTCTGTTTGCATATCAACCCCAGAAGTTATTTTATTTTTTCACATCTGCACAAGCTATATTTGACAATCATTCTAGTTTATTTATACCATGGTGATAAGATAAGCCAGCTAACACCAGGTAGTTGCGGGGTTGACTGCCCATTTTTATCAACTACCGAGAAATGAGACAGTTGACTTTTCATTGTTTTTGGACTACTGGTAGTCCCTCAGTCCTTAATTATTAAATTATATAAGGCACTAAGTCTGCCCTTGTGCAGTATTGTTTTACTTGATAAACATTTTATTTATATTTGAGTTAAAAGTAAACAAATCTATTTTATTTTTATTTTGTTTACTTTGGCGTCATTCTTTGTTTAATATTGTTTCAGTTGCCATCATCATCTCGAGTGTCATAATTGCTGGCGAAGTACTGATAGAGCAGTATCACGTTCAACTGCAGAACGGGAACCATCTGATTTATCTAGTATTGGTAATGTATTGCATCCAGAACAACAAAGCTTAGATCATATATCACACAGTATACTGCTCCTAATTATGTAAGAGCACCACTAACACAAAATCAATGTTTTTCCTGGTTGTAACGATTCCAATCGACTCACTGTTCCATCAGCATTGCGGGTACGTCTTTTTGCAACTACAATTACTATGTACTCCAGAATGTAGAATCTGTAACTACCATCTGTAATATACCAACTCTTGGGATTTACTTTTAGAATCAATATATAATCCTATTAAACATTTAGTGCAGCACAAATTGAAGATTTTGCTACATTATTGAAAGATAATATGTACCATCATATAGACTTTGAAAATATTCACAGTATGCCTGAGCATACTGTACATTATTATCTAGGCTTATCAAAGGCACAATATGAACAAATTCTGTCTGAAGTTCCGAGACTATCAAATAAATATAGGGGTTCTTTTGCACTTGCTGCATATTTGATGAAATTAAGAACAGGAGATAGTGACGAACGCCTGTCGGCATTATTGCAAGTACCAAGAAGTACATTAGAGCGGCTTATGAATATGGCCATGAAATATTAAATCAGGATTTTGTTCCTATAAATGTAGGCATAAATCATATATCCCGAGCAGAAATAGCTCAAAGAAATCTCCTTATTCCAAATGGACTTAATGGGGGAGAAGATAGGAGGCCCGTCATAATTGCCGATGGTACATATATTTACATAGAAAAGAGTTCCAATTATTTGTATCAGAAAAAAACTTACTCATTACATAAATATCGCAATCTTATAAAGCCTTTCCTTTTGTGTGTAGTGATGGTTACATCATAGATATTCTGGGCCCTTATCCTGCAACAACCTCAGATGCGGATATTATAAGTAATGAATTTGGTGATGAATCCAGTTCATTAAGGCAATATTTTGAATCTGAAGATGTATTCATCCTAGATAGAGGCTTTAGGGATTCATTGCCCCTTTTAGAACGTTGTGGTTATCAGGTTCATGTACCTTTGTCTCCAGCAGATGGTGAATCTCAGTTAACGACAAGAGATGCTAATAAGTCCAGAGCCGTGACTATGTGTCGATGGGTAGTAGAGGTGGTGAATGGCATTTTTAAAAGTGAATTTAAATTATTTCACCAAAATTATTTTAACAGGGCTTCTACACATTTGATGATAGACTTTGCTGTGGCTGCTGGTCTAATTAATAAATTCCACACAAAAATAAGGGACAGGGATGATGCAGCTCAAATACTAGAAATAGTTCATAAAAATATGGAGACAAATAATGATTTATCTGAGTATGTTAGGAACACAATCTAAATAGAGCTAGGGCAGACTTTCGAAATATAAATGTAGACTGTGAAAATCTTAGGAATTTCCTGTTTTAACTTACAGCGACTTAATATTAATTGCTTGTGCACATACCATTAAAGCAAGCTCGCTCCTATTATGGTGAGCATATAAGATTTAATGGTTGCTACCGGATCGAAGTATGTAATGACCACAGGAGCAGCATTATGGAAGGAATAAACTTGAGTCCTAGCTGCTCTTTACTTAGGGCTAGAATTGCAAGTCGACACATCAGTTGTAAAATATATTTTATATATATTTTAATTAGTGGCAATGATTCTGGTAGGAGTGCAATTAAAAAGTATTGTTGCAATTGTATTGTCGGCCGTCGAACGGTAGGATGCTGTGCCCATGTTATGACAGTAATATGGTATTTGGGTTGGGCACGGCATCAGACCAATATTTTGCCTCCTGCTCAATTTCTGGATGACATACTGATCGTCTATGATACAAATGATGTATAAAATCATAAAATATGTTACAGATCTGATCAATACTTGATTATGTATATATATGTATTACAGTAAAA
This sequence comes from Parnassius orleans, assembly GCA_029286625.1. NCBI lineage: Eukaryota > Metazoa > Arthropoda > Insecta > Lepidoptera > Papilionidae > Parnassius > Parnassius orleans. Next base: position 4,723,376 of record JAGSMP010000019.1, read on the forward strand.
TTATTGTTAAAAAACTGTATTTGTGAAAATAAAACCTTTATATCTTAAAATCCGGACTTTTTAAATCAATTCTTTACCCAGTTCATTCTAATAATTGCATATTATCATTTCTATATGCTTTTATATGGGCACCCATGGCCGAAGTGTCTATGAACGGTGGGCATTCCCTTTTGTCTGAGCGACTCTTTAGGTTTTAAATCATAGATTGCTCTTATGGCCCGCTTCTGTAAAACAAATATAATTTCAGTGTCAGTTGCGTGTCCCCATAGCAAAACACCATAGGACATTATGCTATGGAAATAGCTAAAGTAAACAAGTCTAGCTGTTTCCACACTGGTAAGATTTCTAATCTTTTTTACAGCATATGCTGTAGAACTAAGTCTGCTTGCTAACTTTGATATATGGGGGCTCCATTGAAGCTTCGCGTCTAGTGTTATTCCAAGAAAAATGGTGGTATCGACAAGACTCAGTTCCTCCCCATTTAAAATTACATTAGTATTTAATTGTCTGACATTTGGAGTCACGAACTTCATACATTTCGTTTTAGTGCTATTTAAATGCAAGTTATTAACATTAAACCAATTTACTAATTTAGATATAGCATTATTTACTTCGTCATATTTTAATAATTGTCGTTTTAATTTGAAAATTAATGAAGTGTCATCAGCAAATAATACTATATTATGGTTATCCCCTACTATGTAAGGTAAGTCATTAATATATACAAGAAACAGAAAGGGGCCGAGAATTGAGCCTGAGGCACGCCCATTTGTACTATCGACCCGGAAGAGCTCATACTATTAATGACAACTTTTGAGTTCTGTTACTTAAATATGAAACAATTAATTTAAGAGCATTACTTCTTACACCGTAGTGTTGTAGTTTCCTGATTAATGTTTCATGGTGAACACAATCGAAGGCTTTGGATAGGTCACAGAATATACCCAAAGCATCCTGTGAATTCTCCCATGCATTGAAAATATATTTAATCAGCTCAACACCAGCATCAGTTGTCGAGCGACCTTGTGAAACCGCATTGATTTTTATGAAGTAAATTATTTACATTAAAAATTAACATTTGATCAAGAATAATTTTTTCAAAAATTTTACTTAGTGTTGGCAGTACAGAAATGGGTCTAAAATTGGCGGGGTCTAATGTACTACCAGATTTAAATAAAGGTATTACTTTACTATGCTTCATCAAATCAGGAAACACACCATATTCGATACTAGTATTAAAAATAATAGCTAGTTGAGGCGCGATTATATCGATTATAGACGCAATAACTTTAACGGAAATGCCCCACAGATCCGCAGTTTTCTTAACATCAATAGTTTTAAAATATTTTACAATATCTTTTGATGATATTTTATGAAATGTAAATGTCTTTGTACACGCATTTACATTTTGTTTAAGCAATGATTCGGCGACGGCAGGAGAAGAATTCAGTGACATAGTGGTTAAGATCGGAATATCCGTAAAATACTTCTCAAAACCATTGCAACATCCTGATCTGATTCCGTTAATTTGTTGTTAAAACTCAACCGGTAGTTTGAATTGCGAGAGTTGACCTTACCAGTTTCACTATTAATTATACTCCACGTCATTTTAATTTTATTAGAAGCCGTCTTAATTTTGTTGCTCAAATGCAAAGACTTGGCTTTGGAGCACACTCCTTTAAATATTTTTGAATATTTTTTAACATATTCCCTAAATTCGACGCTAGGGTTATATGACCTTTCATGGTAAAGTTCATATAGCCTGTCGCCCATTCATTGAAAGCCTTCCGACTGTTCAAGGAGAACGTTTTAAAGTAAAAATATTATCAAATTCATTGCAAATAAGTTTAAACACTGTTCCATATAAAACTTAGGATCATTTTGGTATGAAAGTGATGGAAGTTTCTTCACTATGTTACTTCTAAACTTCTCCAAGCGACTAGCATTTACAGGAACAAACACAATTTTCTCATCTACTTGCTTTTTGTGAACATAAGGTAACGAAACTAACTGTCCACAGTGATCAGAACTCAATTTTTGAATTATACATTTATGCAACGGCTTAACATTTGTAAAATGTTATCTATACATGTTCACTACATTCAGTAATACGCGTTGGCTCTAAAATAAATTAAAAGACCATAAGATTTAAACAATGATCTAAATTTAATATTGGTGGAGGAAGCTTCTAGGAGATTGATATTAAAGTCTCCACATATTACAACAGATTTATTCTGTTTATTAAGCTTAACAAAACTTCCTCCATAATTTTTCAAAAGTATTGTATATAGAACATGGGGTCTGTAGACGCACACAACAATGAGGTGCTCAAACTCAACACAAGCCATTTCTACAGTTCGCTCAACAGAGGCTCACAATATCTTTACGTTCCTTACATGATAATAATTTACTAGCTAATATTAACGAGCCACCTCTTAAAACCGTTTCTCTATTGAACGAACTGACCACCTGGTGATTACTGAAATTAAACATTATGTTATAAGCTTTTAACCAATGTTCAGTAATACATAAAATATGAATATTATTGCTATTAAGAACAATTCAATTTCTAGCTCTTTGCCTATCATGCCTTGTATATTCTGATGCACCAGGTGTAAACAATTTTATTATCACTCTGTGGAGTCATACAATGAAGGTTTTGTAGCTACATTCTAAATTATTTAAATTATTATAACTGCTAGAGATTACCTCTATTGTCTCATTTTCTAATTTAAATTACTTGGAACTGATTCCAAATTACATAATAAGTCATTACACTGCTCAAAAGAAGCAGATGTCGGTGTAGCCAAGTCCTTGGCTGAGTTAATATATAAACAATAAGATAGCACATTTGCTATCTGTCTTAAATTATATTTGGATAGGTAATACCTATCTCTAGTCAAAATTTCTTAATTAAATTATTTATGTCTATTAAATTAATTATATTATTATAATTATAACAATTAGATGTCAAGTTTATATTGTTATTAAATGAAAAGTTATTCATTAATAAATTTAAATTGTATCTTATTTTATTTTCCTGTGGCCAACCCTGTATATAAGGCAATGTAAACAAGATAATTTTATGTACATTTAAAGTATTTAAATGTATTTAAAACAGCTTACAAGTAAAAAGGGAAATCTCTTAATTTCATCCAAATCCGTTAAAGCCAAATCACCAAGTTTCACATAGTATTATATTTAAACTAAAAATTGTGACTTGTGTGATTTTATTTTTTGTATCAGTACATTAATAGTATTCGCTATTATTAAAAAGCAATTAGAATCTTGAAAAGTATTAAAAAAATGTTGATATCTTCCAACCATGGGTTTCCATGATAGGAGTGTTGGTAACATTATACACTGTAAATTTACTTTTACTATGGGTGACCAAAGAAATTATTTTAAAAGTAAATTAGTCTCCTTCTGAGAGTCTTGCCGCTTCTTCTCACAAGATCTCCCGCAGTAGTTACCTACTAGTACTTGTTAAAGTGATGGCTTAGGTTTTTTGACTTTCAAAAAGTGCTTTGTGAAAAAAATGGAAACAAAAAAATTATTTCAAGTTCATTATTTTTCTTGGAATTCATGGGTTTCGGAAATCGAAGATAACACAATATATCATACTGGATAACATAACAGACGCGCCTAATAATGTTTTGGGTTTGTGTGGGCGTGTGCCTTTGTACGCAGTAGTCGAATTAACGGTACTATGGCAACGCCTTTTACGTGGCCTAATACGAAATTTAAATAACATTCGAAGCGCACGCCTTTTTGCAACATAAACAAAGGTTTGTCGTACAGGTTTCGTTTGTTTATGTTTACCGTGCATTCGTTATTGCAAGAATAGAACAACTAAACAAAAGCGTCATTTATTTTTAACAAAACTATTTCGAAAAGTTCAACGACTTAAATTTTTTTTATCGAATAAATGTCGACCGTGTTAAAGAATTTTGATATTAAGCCAAATAGCCTTTAAAACATGTAAAGAATTCTTAACTATATTTATCCGTAGCGAGCTTTATAAAATTGATTGTTTGCAGAATTTTTGATCTGCAATGTATATAGATAAAGACTAAAAATGTCTATATGCGTTCATACACAACTGTCAAATGCCAATGACATATTATAATATAAAAACAATTAAAAATCATTGCAAAAAGCCGGAAACTAAGTTCGGTAGAACAGATCTTCTGAAACAATGAAGCGAGAGGTGTTTGAACCACATTTAATTAAACGCGACTAACCATTTGCCAAGTAATTTATATTGTAACGAAATTAAACAAACGGTGCATTTTCTTTCATAAAAGACAATCTTTTGTTAAACCGAACTCCATTAAATACGTTGTGCAAAGTTCTGCCCACACAATATTATGTCGAATTAATATGATAAGAGCAAGTGTACTTGTTTTAATGTTTAACTACAATAGTTGCTATTATAAAGACAGGCATTATTTCATTTCAATTCCAATTATTTTTGTGATTTTTATTTAATTTTTCTGTCAAAGATAGTACTTAGATATTTTTTTAAAGTATTTTGGTACGTTTATATTTCCGTAATGCGCGTCCAGAATCGGACGTACCCGTAACATGGCCAAAATGTACAACACAATTATAGTGAGTTTACAAACAAACAAGAGTTTGTCGCACTCGCACTGCGTACGAATGAGCGAGAAAAATGCTCATGGTTAAGCACACTAAAAGCGCTTGTATTTTAGGGTTATTCAACTTTCGCGGGCTTCTGTAGAAAATTGCCGTAATCGGTACAATTTTCTAGAGTAATTTTTCGCCAAATGGAGTCGTAAAAAATTACATTTTAAGAACATCGTAATTTTTTTTTTAATTTGGTAGAGTATTAAATAGTTTAAAAGGAACATTAGAACTTAAACAATATTATTGTCTGTGTTCATTTCATATCATCAGCCTTTTGAGACACGCTGCAGCTGGACGCATGCCTTTCCAAGATACGCACGCTGACAAGCGTTACTTGCATGATCTGCTTGCCACGCTACCTACCTACGCAGATATTAGTGAGCATAGAGTTACATACCCTCGCACTTTTTAAACTGCTTCTCATAACCTGCCTGTGTTTTGGGCACGGCTTACTTGGATGAATTTTCCACCATGATTTGTTACATTGCACTCATAAGTAAAAATGCCACTAGTGCTATTATTCTATTTTGAAGTTAATTTGTGTGTAGGTACCCAGAGCCATTGAAAAAAAGTGCATGGTTTAATATTTTTAGAAATAATGTTAAAAAAATTAAAGTATTTTAGGATTAATTAGGATCAAATGATACAGTTTCACCTTTTTTAATTGCACCGAATATGTAAATATAACGTCGTTTAAAAAAATGTAGATGTGGTGTTTTGTGACGATAAAATTTTGTGAATTTGGCATTACGAGTAATTAAATAACGTATATTCTTCATTGCACCCCAATATAATATATAGTTTTCACGTTATTTATCTCATCCATTTTTATTTTATTAAATTATCCACAGACAAAACATTTACTAACGGCGATTGTAAATTGTCTTTGTTAATTTCCTGTGAAATTGTTTTTTTTTTAATTATCTTCGCAACCGAGATCGCCATTGTTGTAACCGCCGCAATTACCCGCCATTTTGAATTGCGAACAATTGCGACAGAGTGGTACCTAATTATGATTGATCTGATTTGTTGCAACGAACTATATTGTAGTAAATCTATACAAAAATAAGCAATTTCTGCAGGCCATTTAAAATTAATTTTATGCGCAACTAACATAAACGCATAAAGATCAATTTATAAAATCGATTTCTAATAGTTAGATATTTCATAATAAGCAGGTTTTGAATATTAATAAAGTCTCGTTTCAAATCTACTGCTCCATTGTATCACGTCATATCATAACATATTCCTTAGAAAAAACATTTCTAACTTTTCTGTATGATATTGACTACATTGACATTAAAAGATATTTGAAAAATCATGAACAAATACTAAAATATCTTATGCTAGAGTGATGGGATGTCGCCTGCAAAAATTAAAACATTAGAACATATATAGGTAGTTTAAGTAGGCATCATATAATAGATTTATATATATTTTATTATGTAAAGTCCCTGATGACTTTCATAAACACAAGAATAGAAACGGGATTGGGCAGTTGACAACTGTGAAACACTGTGTATAAACAGATCGTTTACCTAAGAAGCCGTTGCATAATTGCATATTGAATACCTGCGGTTCCACGAGCGCTTTTATTCATAAAATCCTTCTTTTCCCGTTTCATTTCAAACGTTACAAAAACATGACATTGGTGTGTTTAAAATATTTTTAAATTCATCTAGTTATTAGCCATCTGACCTTCAGTACTCGATTGTGTAATGAGACTGTTTTAGGATAGAGAAAGTGTACGCTGGGCGCGATTGCGTTAGTAACATTGTCTGCTTGCGCCTCTACCCACGCAAACGAGATATAGATATAAAATTAATACCTACACCATGGCTATAAAGTTAGCTTTAAAATGCATAAATTATTTCATAAATTAAATATTTAAAACGAGAAGATTACGAAACACAAACAACTAGGGTAATTCTTTATAACCAGATTTTGCAATTGTTTAATAATAAAACAAACAAGTTGAGTAACAATTTTAGTATATTTGTTTATTTGGTTCTGGTTAAGACGAAGTCGCGTGTGATGTTTAGTGTACTTCCCACTCGTGGATAGTTAACCAGCGATTACTTTAATAAGCGGTCATTTCGTCCTAGGATAATTACCGCGGCGCATACCCGGAATACCAGTAGAAAATCTAAAAAAAATAATTGCCTTGATTGAAGTAAATGATTTAGAATTACATGCTTTTATCTAAGTATAGATAGGTTCGTGGGAATATAAAACTTCTACAGTGTGCCCTTTGCAGCTTCACATCGGCTTCACTGTTAATGAATAACAAACCATGCCGGTTTCAAATATCACGTAACTGTTTACAAATGTTGATATAAGGGATGTTCCAGAACATTGTTGAACTTTCTATATAATTCTGGATTTATAAAAACTATAACATTTACAAAAATACCTCATTATTTATTTTATATATTACGTATATATTATAAATTAAAGAAACGTTTTTAATTCTTATATTTTTTTTCTTTCAGGTAAGCGAATCGACTTAATATTTCATATACGTTACACAGATAATTGTAGAAGCCGGGCGCATGTAAGTACTTAGAAAACGTAATATTCCATTAATGTCACATGTCATTGTAGGTAAATTTTATAGCATTACCTAGTTTTCTACTACATGTAACAAGGCAATAAGATACAAAACTGGTCTCATAATGCAGGTTGTAAAAATACTTTAAAACACGTATGATGTGTGAGACAGCACATAAGACTTAATTGGGTACAAGCAACATAACCTGAATGACTTTACATTCCAATAGCTGTAGCACTGATTTCATTTATTTGTTTATTAGCAGCCTAATGCTGCTGTGTTCATTTTGCGAGTGGCGAGAATCGGAGACCTTTTTATGGATTCTTAATCGAGAATAGATGGTAAAAGGCACATGAGGTGAATTGTGCGCTCGCTTTGTCGTCCTTACCTGTAAAAGAAATTGCTTTTAACCTTTTAAGTATTGTTTGTTCCGGGATTGGAACTTGAATTGTATCCAAACTAGGATGGAAGTCTCGGCCTGCTTCACAACTTTACATTCTATTTATTGTTAATCCACTAATCACAGACCATCAAAAGTCCACTGTAACGGCATAGGCATCTTTCTAGTCCTTTCCAGAGTCCCCTCTTGGCAGGCGGGTTGGCAACCGCAGTTTTTTTAATTATTATTGAGTTGTTAACAGAAACATGCTGCTGTCAATCTCCTGTTTTAGTTTCCCTCTGTTGCGTCTTACGATACCCGCAGAATGATAAGGGGTAGTCACTACTCCCTGTAGTGGTGATTTAAAAAAATGCACTACCCGGTAGTACATTCTCTTACACCGCCAATACACATCAACATACTTTAAATATTTTGTCAGTCTATACATATAAATAAAAAACATGCGTGAGTGTCGTGGAACACTCGGTTTGATCGAATTTTCTTTCCTACTATATTATTATTGATAAACGTATTATATTATTGATTAACAAATACAAATAAATGAATTACGTCTATTAAAATGAAGCTTCATTTAAAATAATATTTCTTTCATATCAAGATAAGAAAAGTGCGAGGGAGATGGATATTATTCCATCTCGCTCGCACTATAGAAAGGGGGTCGTGACGGAAATATCTTACACTTTTTCTCGCCTAGCCCCCATCCGTCAAATTCGTACCGTGCGATAAGGAACTTCGTTACAAAATTAAAATGTCTATCTGTAATATCAACATAACTGACTTTTATTGAGCTAAGGAGGTTATTTCCACAATTTTCCAAATTTCTGTGTCTGTCCGGGCTAATTTTGGGATTAGATGTAGCGATTGTAATGAAACTTCACGAACAGATAGAGAGCAATGCCAGGAGTGAGCTAGGCTATATATTTTATCTAAAAATTTTGGATTTTTTAAAGAAACGTAAAATTTATTTATAATAATAATAAACATTTATTTAATGGTGTTTCATAATTATCTTAAATCTAAATATTGCCACATTAATAGATCATACTCAAATGAGGTCCTGGCGGTTCTTGTATATATAATTTTGATCAATTTGAATAAATACCGACAAAGGAATTTATCAACTAGTGACCATAATTTGTGCCCGTTTAGAATTCCCTTTCGCCACCGTTTACCGTTTTCTAATAGCACCTAAACGGCCGAGAAGTACGCGCCGTCGTGTCTTGTGACACACGCAAGTCTGTTTGTATGTTTCTATTGGGATAGATGCAGTTACAGTTAGTCTTACATTTGAAAAGCAATGTTTATTGTGGGTATTATCAGTTGTAACGTTTTGTCTAGTCTCGTTAGTGCATTCATTGTATGAGGTTTATATACGTAATACCCATGTGAAAGCGGCAGGCGTAAGGGGTCTATTTAGGAGCTTTGGGTCAAGTGCGCGTTTCACTTAAGTAATCGTTAAGTGTTGAACCAAAAGAATGATGCAGCTGTACGCGATTAATTTATTCATTGTATGTCATGGCCACATGGAATCGAATTTATCACCGTTTTTTTTTTCGAATTAAATATAAAATACCGTCTCTAATTAATTATTTAATACTTTAATGTATTTTTTTTTATATAGAATAAGTGTGACAAACGAACACAGTCCACCTGATGGTAAGTGGATGCTGTGGTCCATAGACATCTACATTTATCCTCAATTAAGAATCAAAATGCAGATGCGTTGTCACCCCAGAGGACTGAGATGGAATGCCTCGTTTCCAGTAAAAAAGTACTCCGGTTCTCTACACACACCATACGAAACACAGCAGCATTAAGCTGCTATTTTACGCTGCTACCACAATATAGCTGCAGCATGGCTCTACCACGTAAGAGATATAATATAGTACCATTTATGTCTCCCTTTAAAAGGTATCGGCAATATTATTACTTGCGCGAATACGTATACAGCCAACCGCAATCTGAATTATATAAAGATCAAATTTCATCTCCTCTTACCACATATGAAACAGATCTGTCTGTGGTTTTTAGAGCAGAACTTAAATATCAAGTTGTATTGGCAACACTGCGATTTTTATGAGTTATATCTTTATTGTGTTATTGCTTAGTAGCCGAAAAATTACTGTTTTTGAATAGTTTTCATGTAAATAAAGCTTCTACTCCTACAACATTGTATATAGGATGCCAGCACTTTAACAGCCCTGGGAAGGATTTCAATAAAGCAATTTAAAATGGTTCCACGATAAAGAGTTCAAGGGCTATCTCGACTCTGGCAGTAGGGTACAACTGCTATTACACGACCTTCATCCTATTATTTTTTGTGGCCCACTAACCCTGTTTAGTTATAATAAAAAACAACGATAATATTTTTGTTGTCAAGTGCGGCTACCTAATCTTTATTTGATGACATTTGTCTTTAAGTTCGTTTTCTGTAGCCCACGGGCTCCGAACTGACCTAGGGTAATAATTATAGATCATTTATTGTAATTATTTAAAAAGTGTTCCCACAAATTGTATGTATAAAAGTGCCTCATATTACGAGCAAGAAAGCCTTCAGGCTTATAATAATCAGTTTGGAGGCAGAAAGATAAAATAAAGATAATTTAATAAAGATTTAATGGAGCGCATATTTTTAATTAAAATTCAAATATAAGCATTTTGCTATCTTTGGTGGCGACGACAAAAATTATCTTAAAAAATACGACATAGTTGTTGCGAACTCGACTAAATTGTGCTCATAATATTTCTAATAATTATTTCTTGTTAAAATTTAATATTTTTAAGCGCAAGTTTCACTTGGCTGATGGAATTAATGATTAAAAAATAATTGTGTCGGTATCTTATTTTCACTAACTTAAAAACCTACAGTGTTCACGTGCGGAGCACCTCTTACGATTAGAATTACTGTTTATTGTACTTTAAATTATCTCCACGACGCACAATGCTCTGACAATGTCACAGTTCCATGAATTTGAATAATGAGAGTAGGCGTCTTTAGGACAGGGGATCACACTAACTCATTTTCTAAGAATCCTTACGGAGGTCCAGGGCTGTCATTTATTATAAATATAAAATGCTAAGACTAGGTTCCTTATTGTATTAATTTTATCAAATAAGTATTTAAGAATGCGTTTTAAACTTTAAGAGGTAATAAAAAGGTTAGAATATAATATAGTAGTATAATGTAATATTCGCAGTGCAAGGATGATCAGCTACCTTACCATAAACATATACCTTACCAGCTAGCTCATTCTGGGAAAGACCTATGTTTAATTTTGGTAAAATATGTCGAACAGCAATTTTGGAAGCCAGGCGTCGTAGTGTTGATCCAACAGCAATTGGTCTCACCCCTCCGTCCTTTTTGGTGAGGGCAATGAGGTTCGCGCCGAAAAGAATGGGAACAATTTCTGGATTGACATTACCGGAATACATAAAGTTGATTAATTTAGTGATCGAATTTACGAGTTGCTCACCTGCACCTTTCAAATGTTGGGGTGAGATTCCATCCAAACCTACAGCCGAACCTGGTTTAAAAGATAAAATGGCATCCGTAACATCTTTGTTTTGAATTTGAAGGCATGTTTGCCCTTCTGTCGGTCGGTCGAGAAAATATGGGTTTACTGGAGCTGGAGGATGTTTTGTCCGTAAGGCCTGAAGGATGTCAGGGTATGTGGTGATAGCACGTCGTTGGAGAACAAAAGGCGAGCGGCACCTTTGAGATCTCCGTCACAGATTTTGTTTTTGATGAGTTTGTTGCGATTACGAGGGCATCATGTTTGATTAGAGGTGCGGAGAAGGTGAGGAGCTGACAGCACAGTTATTTTAATCTTTGTGTTAAGGATAAATTTGGTTTATCATTTTTATATTATGTAGTGTGCTGTATGAAAATAAAAATAGGTTCTGCCAGTCTTGAGTACAATTGCTTATGTAACATTTCTGGATTAATTGTGACAAATGTGTAGCATTGGTTATTCGAGCTCCTCAGAGAAAGGAGTTGGATCGTTGGCTACAAAAGTAGGCGCACTCGGAATAATGGGGTGGATGTCTAAAGGTGAACTGTTTTGGCTAATACATTTCCTGTGTGTTTTTGTAGTGTGTATGTTGAGGCCTTTTAAAGATTTGAATGACTTGTTGCACTGTGTACATGTATGGGTTGCGTTCGACGTGCCATCACAAGATTGGGTCACGGACTGCATTCACAACAGTTAAATACAATCACAAAAAAGAATAATTTAAAAATTACACTGAAAATATAAAAAAGTCAAAGTCAAAATATGACGGCTGTTTGTTTTGGTAACAAGACGCATACGTCGTTACGTAGGTGCGTCACAGGACGGTCCCGCAATTGGACGCTGCAGTGGAAGAGATCCAGCGACGCATGTCGTCGCTAGGACAAACGATGGCGGCCTTAGCAACCGTGTCTTGAAATTATCACACGCGGATAGAAGTTTTCAAAGACTGAACAGGCACTGTGGTGGGAGCAACAACAAAATTCCCATGCGCACATATGAAAAATATCCCGACAAACTCTTATATGCAGGTCTGAGTAGTCAGGAAATTAAAATGGCTTAAAAATAAATATTTTAAGAGACCCGAGCCTGCTTGTCACTTTTGTTTTTATATAAACTATAGCCTTGTTTGCATAGATGGCTTTGCGATACGATAGCTCCTCATCAGTCAATCAGATATATATTTCAGTAATCCGTTGTTGCGAATTGTTTCGTTACATTTGGCATATGTGACCGTCTTGAAATATTTTTATATCTCGTAGTTGATTTCAGTTAATATATAAACCACTGTTATACTATTTATATCTATGTCAACAATAAACGATTCATTTGTACACTAAAATTTTACAATTAAAATGTACTTATAGGTATTTTTTTAAATATTTAGACAAAATAAACACAGTTATCACCTGTCACCTTTATTTCTTATCGCTAATTTTTTTTTTCGTAAATACAAAACGAATAACAGCCCTAAAAATACATATCCAATGAAGGTTCAAGTTACCTTACCTTTGTGACTGAAAGGGGTGATCTTTGTCACCTATCTCTTTCATTTACTATCCAATAGAGCTCGTAAACTGATTTAAGAGCGTATAGAAAAAAATTGTTTTGGTTTTTTTTGAACGGGGCATCGACTAAAAAAACTTGTTCATAGGAGATTTTCTACTACGCCATAAATAAACTACTACGGGACGCTTATTTTTTTAAAAGTGTATTTGAATCTGTTAGGGCAACGGTCTTTGGTACATGTGTGCGTTCGGGCTAACCCATATCATTAGCTACGTATTATTGAACTGCGTTTCATTTTTTTCTCTTATCTATACAAAGTGGGTCACAACTAATCTAATGTATTATAATATGTCATGAAGCGATCACAGTGTAATACATAGATTTATTCATAAAAAGCAGTTATTATCTTTATTCAGCAGTAACGAAAGTCATTTTTATGTTAGTTATCGTAGAATAATTTTTTGTATAAATTTGTTTGATGCACATTTTATTTTATTTATAACGCATTTTGTCTATAGGAAAAATACTATGATCATAAAAATAACTGCTGCTTTGAAATCTCAGTTTATTCCATGAATCTTTGCAAGTTTAATTTAATAACTTGGTTGACCACGCAGGTCTTGATCAATCAACCTAATTTTCAAATACAAATTTATATTTTAATTGGACATAAACTGCAGCGATCTAAGGGAAGCTGCTTGGCCACTAGATGCAATCTCGGAGATGCACGGTCAATGACCGTGCGAGCGAAAGAGCATTATATGAAAGAGCAGGGTAGAAAATATGCGCGTACGCACCAAAAAGGAATAAAAATTATTGTATTATTGTTTGATAGCCACGTGTGCGTTTTGAGTCCTGTATTTGTGGGTGTGCGTCTAACTTTGATGGATTTGTAAACTGTGTTGTTATATATGGTTAGGTTCAGTTTTTCCATTGTAACACAGTTTCAAGTACGACTTCGGAATATAAAGTAGTCAGACCTATATTCTTTAACGGATTTCACAAACAGACCTCTTTCAGCCAACCCGATTAAAAGAGAGGTATGTTCTTAATGCCTGGCAAACATTTAATACCCGGTTCCTTTACTTTGTAAAGTTTTAAAGGTACAGCCATGAAGGATCAGCTATTGTGCCCGGATTAATAATACCGTTTATTCATGTTCCCAGCGTGCCGACACGTCGAACACGATCCTACGTTTGAAATAATAAAAAGGTTCTGCCTTCACGCATAATAAAAATATACACACAACTTCACACTATAATAGTTAATTGATCTAATATACTTACATGTATTACCAAAATGTTCTGATTAATTTAATAAAATTCTATTTTGAAAAGTCTTAAAAATGTTGTTTCATAAAATATATCTGGCAGATCGTAAAAATTAGAAAAAAAAATCAAGTTTCACTCGACATCTGCGAACGATTCCCATGTAATATGGCGAACGCGTTACTCTCGCTACGATAATTTCTAATGATTATGCATCAACGGTACCTGCAGATTGCACTCCACGAGCTCACGCAACGGACAATGTGCATTCACCCATTCACATTCAAATCTCCACAATCGCATAAAACGCACTGTTTATTGCTCAAAATACACAAATAGAGCCGGTCCTCGTCTTTGTGGGTCAAACTGTAGCCATTGTTACCCTAAGTTGTCCTTTCTCAATGGGAATAGGTTACTAGGGACAAAGGTGGTGACATGTCTAAGGAGAAAGAATAGGGCGCCCTATTTCGCTCTTAGGTTATGTTAATGAGATTTAATTGAGTTCATAATGGACAGGATGATGGATTCGCAGTGACCCAGGGGCAGAGACGCAAGGCGCGATAATTACAATGACTATGCTATATTTTTCTTCAATTATATTTAGTCATTGGGGATCATTCATATATTATATTATAGATATTATTTTAGCCTTTTCCCTTTTTTAAATAACATTTGGTATATCGCACACGTAAAGCAAAATATACCTAGTGTAGTTTGTAAATTTATAAATGCATTTTTATGCAATGGGATGACGAATAAAAATATTTTTTGTTATTTCATGTACTGGCGTATTGCCAATATTCTAATGATTATCCCCAACCTCTAAACATGTTTGCTTTTTAATATAATATGAAAAATATAAAAGAGCTAATCTTATTAGATTTTTATTCCTTACTAGATTTTACCCGCGTCTTCCTCCGCAAAGAACCTAAACAAAAAAAAACCTGCAGATCCTTAATAGTAGTGGTTAAACTAAGTTTTTAACCGACTTCAAAAAAAGGAGGAGGTACTCAATTGGACTGTATTTTTTTATGTGTGTAACCTCAGAACTTTTTTCTAGGTGAACCGATTTAGATTTTTGTATGAACCTTTTTTATATGAAAGCTGGTGCTTCTCATGTGGTCCCATATAAATTTGATCGAGATCTAACCAGCAGTTTTTGAGTTATCCTTAATAATGCATATTTAATTGACTTCGACTACCCACATTGTGATGTGCGTATATTATTTATATTGAAGTCGGTTGTACAAAATGTTTTAATTTTACTAATTGTTCGCTAATATCTCGAAAAAAAGTAATAACATGTAAAACACCTCTTTAATAAAAATCAGTTATTTCGATATTACAGACAGACAGAAGCTTAATTTTATTTATATGTATAGATTTACAATTGCCCAAGATAGTTTGAATTTAGAATATAGCGGCTTCATAATCTAATATTTTATTTCCGTGTTGTCACAGCAAAACACCGTTAAACACGCTTATACACTGTTAAGTCAATCATCAAAGGCCAACGCCGTGACGTGAATCATAACATCAAACAGGAAACTAAGGACGAGCCGTCTCGCATTATCACAAAACAAATTGTCTAAGAACAGTTTCCAAAACATACCGGCATCCTCGACGTATCCTGCGGTAGGTCGGTGTATAAATACTGGGAAACATGTAAACACACGGCACGTGCGACTAGCGGCGGTACAAAGATATATTCTATTCAGGATAATAAACGCCTTGCGCCTTTCAAAAAATACGAAGAAAGTTTCGAACGCCCCCTACGAATCACGATTTTTAATATTGTATAATTTCACCGTGTGGCGGCGATGGAAAATGCAATCCATATCGTCGCTTGGGTGTCGTAAGAGGTGACAGAGGGAAACAAAACAAAAAAAAACCGCCTGCCAAACTATCGCAAATTAATTTCCTTCTATAAGCCAATATATGACTGAGACCTATGTTCAGTAGTGGCTTTTGGCCGTAATGAATGCATTAATATTTTTTATATATTTAAACTAGGCAGTCCATCTTCTCCCTTTCTGTTTAAAAGTCCGTCTTGATTGATAACACCCTTTTATCTGTCTGTCGTATACATGTTTCGGTGAAAAATCAGCCATATACGGTACAATAACCTCTGAGAAAAACAAAGAATCGCTAAACTAAATATTTTATAAAATAGCGAAAATGCGGTAGTAAGTGCAGAGGCGTATTTTTAAAAGACTTTAATATCTTTAATGACTTCAAAAAATGCACAGAAAGAGGCAGCTGTTGCCTACTTTTTGTCTCGCAACACACACAGTACGAAAGGAAAAAATGTATGCATATGGGCTAACAGGTTGCACGCGCATTCCACTAAGCGACTTTCACGCCGCCTCTTATTTTAAATTACTACGTAGTAGGTCCTTTTTTACCTTGAAGTCTGTCTGGGTAGATACTATCTTCTTACCTATTTCCTCCGCCCAATAGCAGTGCTTGCATTGCTGTGTTTCCGCCTGAAGGATATAGATAGAAACCCAGTATAATTTCAAGCTGTATGGAATTCTATCTCAGTCATCAGAGGTGACGACGCTTTGGCCTTCTTTGTTTGAAGTTGACTGCAAGTGTCCATGGGCTACAGCAACTTTTACTTACAACTTACTATCAGGTAAATAACAAGTTCGTTTGTCATTTCAGTTTTATAAAAAAAATATAAGAAAACCTAAACGAACTTATCCCCGTAACTACCACGGCTCGATACTTGTTCACCCAGATTAAATAATAAATAATACGTAGTAGTAGTTCCGATATAAATACTTAAAAGGATAACCAACTGCACAGCCACATATTGCAGCTTGTGAAATATGTATGTCAACAAATACCTACACAACAAATATGGATAAGGCCAAACGAGATACGGCACAGACAGACCGTCTCTACATGCGTTTATCATATTTCCCCGACATGATTGTTCGTAAACGATCTCACAAACGGCCTCGTACTGAGGTCAAGGAATACGACTTAGAATTAAAGAGTAAACTACAACGCTGAACAAACCTACTCACATTTCCACGCATATTTGTATAACACATTGAACTGTTATTGAAAAAAAAATACAATACTTTGTAACCTATTACCTGCTTAACTATAGCACTATTGAACCAGATCGTTTGAACCTCTGTTGTTCTATAATCTGTGGTTTGAGCTGCAAACATAATTCAAACTATATTCAAAGTTATCAATAGGAAATTATTTTATTCTATTTGATAATAACTACGTGTACTCTAAAGCATACTAATCAATTATATAATATGTGTCTATATTGTACGCAACGGTTGTATACAAAACAAGAGCTGATAAGTATACGTTGGGGTAAGATAAATCTATTTTTAGAAAAAAAACAGTTGTCTCCTTGATTTCGCAACCAAACGCACCGACGCGACGCGACGCTTGCTCCGACCAGTTACAATTTAATTGTTCGCGTGAGCAATGAGCACTTTCGTAGAAAGTGCAATTGTTAGAGCAGCTCTGTTTGCACTCTTATTACTGCAGCTTTGTTATGTTAAGGATAAAATCGACTTTAAAAATCTATTGCCTTTTATAGATTGTAAAATTTCATAGATCGTTATTTTCTGATTCACTATCTTCTTTTTATTTTTACATCCCGTGTCGACTGGGAGATAATGCCAAAAGGCATTAAGTCTCATGATAATCCTTTCTATTAAAATGTACAATAAAGTATAAATAAATAAAATTAGTTAGCTGCTATATTTTTAAGAATATTTAATTTTGACATTTGCATATATGCAAACCATTTTCAAATCGCGGAATGTCCAGTGACACAAAATTCTATGGAAATTTGAGTAGTAAATTACCTCGTAATAAAATAATAACAACAAGGGAAACCATTCAAGCGTGACACGAACCAAAGTAAAAATTAACTCCCATACGTATCCGTTCATTATTTTGCTTATTTTAATTAAGAGTACACCACCCCACGTATTCAAAACAGCGTGTAAAAGGGGCAACGATTTGTGGGAACCGAAGCTGGCCATTTTAGGGCTGACGTGGTACTAGAGAACTTCAAAATTTTGACTTCACTCTCAAATGAGGAACATTTTAAAGGGTTACTAACTATAGATATAAATATAGATGATTGATAACAGAATCCGATAATTTATTGTTATTATAAACATTTGAAGTAACGTTTTACAATTTATCATAATGAAGCATGACGATTTAGATTCAATAATTATAATTTAACAATTACTATTTGCAACACAATATAATATTACGTATATTCTATTTTTCTTTATCAAACCTTATGGAAATATCGATGTAGATGATAGCATTATTTACAAACCTTTATGGTTTATAGATGCTATTTTACATTTATGCTTTTGTATACAACTTTGAAATGATAAATACATTTAAAAAATACTTGTTTAAATTGCCTTTATTAAAAATATGAAATAAAAACTATTTATAAAGGAAAATAAATGAATATAAAATTAAGTATTGTCAAAATCCTGAACAATTTATACAACCCTAACAAGATACAAACTGTTTGATTCAATCATTGTTTATTTACGTAACAATGCCGCGGTCTGATTTGTTTATTATTGTTTCTATCCGGCGGTTTCCTATATTTATAAACATGTGTACATGCCGCAAACTATGGATATCCTTTTCAGCATGCATACCCTCTCGCATGATACCTTGAAATATTTCAGTTGTAACACGTAAAATCTGAGATTCATATTTAGATAAATGAAACTTCCTCTAATATCCATCAACGGTCTTGCTTTATATAAGGCAATATAAGATATTATCGGCAAAGAAAACTACGGCATTTCGTACGTAGCGTAATAAGAACTATAGCGTAAATAGAAACCTGAGCAGCTAACGACTCCATAAAGTATAAATGAAGATATCTTTAGGGTACAGAGACTAACCATTGGATTAATTCGATATTCTAAAAAAATAGCAGTTAGGTTAGGAGGAAATGCTGAAACTGAACTAGTTTCTTTATGTAAAACCTAACAGTATATTATAGTAGACCCTTTTACTGGAAACGGGGCATACCATCTCAGTCCTCAGAGGTGACAACGCATCTGCATTTGATTCTTAATTGAGGATAAATGTAGATGTCTATGGACCACAGTATCCACTTACCATCAAGTGGACTGCGTGCCCGTTTATCACCCTTATTCTAAAAAAAAACTATTACAGTTCATTTGCTCATATAATATAATTATAAGTAATCATACTAAATTAATAAAATATAAGTAATTATTAATAATATAATATATAAACCATGTGGTGGCGGTGTAAGAATATCTACTACCCCATATCGTCCTGTGGGTCTCGTAGCGACAGTGGAGATGGACAGCAGCATCTTCCTAATAGCAACTCGAAAAATAAAAAACTGCAGTTGCAAACCCGCCTGCCAAGCGTGGCAAACTATGGCAGATATCCCCACTAAAGGCAAATATATGGGGGATACCTATGTTCCGTTGTGGAGACTGATGTATAAATATAATATATTAAGCAATTTTGTAAATATTACGTAATAGCTGTTTTTAATTGGGTCCCTGTTAAACCGTAACTATCGTAGTAACATTTTTTGATAAGAATAACCTTGACAAACATTTCAGATTGTACCCGAGTGTAGTTGTGTTTTATTGAAATGTGTAGCTTTTACATCTTCCTGTGTAACAAGCTATTATTATTTTGGAAACAGTTATCATTTTAATTTGTCGAAAACGTTAAAACCTAACGTTTGAAAATAATCACGGACTCGAATAAACCACACTAACAATTACTACAATAAAACAATATCTCAAACACCTGAATAACTCCGCAGGCGTCCATTGTAAAGAGCGCGTTTAAATTCGTTACAAAATCACCATTGTCTTATGCAAATACGTTAAAGTAATTACAAAGTTTAACGCTATAATTACAAGATGCAAGTAATCCAGGCGGAATGATTTCTTTTAATTTTTATTCCCTGCTCAGTGTTTTGATCGTTTGTAAGTAGAACGAATAGTTAATTTATGCTAAACTAGTCAACGCGTCCACTTTAAATCTGCATGGGATCTCGCGTGAGAACCATAGTGTCTATTTTTTTTTAAATTGAATACAAACATATAATTTTACTATATTATTAATTTTACATAGGTCATAAAATATAAAAATATATATTGCTAAATTATTTTAAATATTAATGTCAGTCGTTGCATTTGTATGCGACTGGGTATGCGAGGTAAACTTTATAAATACTTTTTTGTTAAGTGTAAGTTATGTCTTTACTAAATAGTTTCTTGAATCGTCACAATCATTTAATACACTTATCTCTGCTACCGATTAAAGTTACTTAAAGTGTTATAAATGAGATCGACAGCGGCATCTTACTAATAACAAGTCAAAATAATAAACTGCGGTAGTCAACCCGCCTGCCAAGCGTGGCAACTATGGCAAATATCAATAGAGGCAATCTGTAGAGAAGAGCTCTGTTCAGTGGTGGACTTTTGATAGGCTGTAACGATGATGATGATGAAACTATAATGTTTCATTATACATAACTGAACACTTACCATCGAATTTGCGAATGTGATCCGTCGTGGCATCAGTCATTTCTTAGTCCGCAAATTGCGCAGTTAGTAATGAGTTTGGACCGTTAGAAGCAATTTAGGTCCGCTCAACCCACTTTTCCATACCGAAATTCCACAACTAAATCGATTTCGGTACTCTTGACGTTTTACAACACGCTAGACAAAGTATGTGAGCTCAATAAAGCTACAATCGTAATAACATTTTCACTCTCTAATTTATATCGCAAATTTATGCGTATAACGTACTCTCAGCAAACTTTATGGACATTTGGTTAAGAATCCCGTATCACACACAAAACCTGAAACTCTGACTCTTAGTTTCATTCAGGTTTTGTGTGTGATATGGGAACTATTAATTTATTTATTGTACTCTGTAGTAGCGCTACTATTATGTCTGGAAGTCGGTCTGGGTTGGTAACATTCTTACCTTTTTCTGTCTCGAAGCAGCATTGCATCCACAGCTGATTTTCGGTTGTTAAGAAAACTAGTGTAGTTATAAGCTGCGAGGCATTCCATTTAAGTCGTCCCATCTCTGAGAGTACAACGCATCTGTGTTTGAAGTTTATTGCAGGTGTCAAGGCTGCAGTAAACTTTTACCAATTTTTACTTAATTTTTTGATGATTGTTTGTACTTAATTTTTGACCCTTTTAAGTGGTCTAAGAAATATCACATGCTCAAAACTTGAGCTTGTGTTATTTCCCTATTTTTCCACCCTTAAGAGTGAAGTTTTTACTTCAATTTTGTATAGGACTACCCCGGATGTATTACTTAATAAAAAAATCATCAAAATCTTATTATAGCAATAGATATGTAAATCTTTCTTTTTCGAAGTCGACTGAAAATAATCGACAATTCTATAAATTTACTAAGAATTATCCTTTCAGTAGTACTTTAATGTTTCATATCATAAATACTAGCAAAAGAAAAATATTACATTTATTTCAAGTAGCTATAACAAGATCAACGTATACCGCCACAGATAAAACCATTATCATTTAAACATAACAATGTTCTCTACACATTACGTAAACAGTTTCGTAAATGAAATCAGTGAGAGCGTTGAAATAAAAAAAAAACAATCCCGATAAGATCCAGTTTTATCGAGTCAATGTAAATAAAGAAAATACTAAATAAGTTTCACACAAAATTTGCATAGATGCACTCGCGGAACAGGTCGGATTGGTTTTCAGCACGTCTCTTTCTCACGACCGATAAGGCATTTGATTTTGTGTATACGCCTAACGCTGCTCGCGTTTTTTAAATAATTCGAAAAAGATATTCAAAAATATGTTATTGAATACACACCTCTTTCAGGCACATTAATACATCAGTTAAAAAGGATAAAAATTAAAGACATTATTTTTTTCAATATGCACTACAATTAGATTTCTTAAAATAGTAAAATTATAAAGTAAGTTGTAGTATATTAAGTACATCCATGCCATAAATTCAAATGGCCCACATATTATATTCCTAAAAATCTTAAACGAGATCCAAACCGGTTCTCTCTTAAATTAAGATATTTTCGGACGAATTATAAAAACTTAATTTTTTCAAATGTCACTCACTTTTTTTTCTTACCCGAGACTCACGGCTAAGGTTAGTTATTAAGGTATTCTTAATTGGTAATATTTTCGATAATGTTTTTATTAATTCAGTTTAATTTAGAAAAGTATTTCTAATTTTAAATGAAAACAATTATACAACAATGCATCATACTTAGTTATTTAATGTTCAAAGGCCATATATATATATATATATGTATATATATATATATATATATATTTATGAGTTGCATCTATATAAAACAATTCAAAACAACCCACACTGCACACGATCACAAACAAACGTGACCGTTACATCTAATTATCTTTCGTAACACGTGCAAGAGCGTGCTTCTAGTAGGTGCGAGTATGGAGTACATACCGTATTGTTACGTACCCGATCCTGCTTCAAAACTATTCGGTCATCGAGTTGGACTAGGAGGATTCTCAGTTCAGATTAGTTTTGGGGCATATTATGGTTTTCCATTAACAATTTTCTACGCAAAGGCATTATATTAATATTACCTTTGCAAGACCTTTTGTAGGAGCAATGTCGATTAAGTCGAAAAAATCTACGGGTTCCAAAAACATCACCTATTCATCTATAATGCAATAGAATATTAAATACGTTTAGTGTTAGATGCATATTGTGTATTCAAGTAACGTGTTAATATTTTCGTTCGCGTACAATATCAGCGCTATGTTCCGCATACAGATATTTGATTGTTTGACATTTCACGATAAAGGTTGCACAGTGTTTACTTATACTTTGATCGTTAAAAGAAATTCTTTTCTAAAATACTAATTGGTTTACTAACAGTAGTTACAAAGCGCAGCCTATATTATAATCAACGTGGTAGAGCCATGCTGCAGCTATATTAGGAGTATAGTTGTAGCACGAATGGGTCGGCTCGACCGGGGAAGGACCACGCTCTCACAGAATACCAGCGTAAAATAGCAGCTTAACGCTGCTGTGTTTCGTATGGTGAGTATAGAGAACCGGAGACCCTTTTTACTGAAAACGAGGCATTCCATCTTAGTCCTCACGGGTGACAACGCGTCTGCATTTTGTTTGATGTAGATGTCTATGGGCCGCAGCAACCACTTACCATCAGGTGGACTGTGTGCTCGTTTTTCACCCTTATCCTATAAAAAAAACATAAAATAATGCTTTATTGCATAGGGAATTTAAGTGAAATAGCGCCCTAGGCCCAGCCCGATACAGACACCATATTTTTGTTTCATGGAGGTTAAAATATAGCTCGCGACAAAACTAAATTATTTTAAACATTCCGGCTTATATAATAATTTATATTTTGCCAGTTTTATAATATAACCACTTTTATGGAAAATAAATAAACGGAAAAGAAATAAACGGTAGCACCCAGTCTCTCTACTGACATCTTGGAATCGATGTCCTTTTGCTAGGATTTATAGTCTATCAAATCTGTTGTTTGGGATCGTCACCGCCATTACACTAGAACTTATAAAATATATTATATCCACGAACATTAATCGTAAACATTGGCACGTTTATCTTACTTCTTATTAATAATATGGTGTTATAAATATCGTACCACTGTATTATTTTATTAATGCACAATCAGGCCGTTATACGTCACGCCATTTCCTTTCCCAAGACACCCGGTGACCCATATTCACAATATCACAAAATGAAATTATTATATTCTAGATCCGTCAATGCTTGACCAATCGTTTTTATGATTCGACCCCGGCCTTTCACTAAGCGTCACATTATACTTTTATTGCTGGTGTCCAACGACCCTCCAATGTTTTACTTTCACACGTTTTAAAATGCAGAATTTGTCAAAACTTAACGAGCGGTCACCTCGTAAAATCTCGTTAGTAAAAAATATTCTTAAATATCGAACAAGCCCCGCATAATAATGTCGTAAAATATAATATTTATTATTTATGTTAAAAATCATTCTGTGGCGAACGCGATTGTCCCTGTTGCGTTTTATTGGCGGGTTGAAATTTTGATTTACATTCTGAATTCGAAAGGTTATTCTCACGTTCTGATACTTTGTGTTGGTAGTTTGTCTTATGCTAATTAACGTAACGCAGCTAATAGAATTGTGTCAAAAAAAATATTTTCATGATGATCCATTCAAATTTGGGCAGTCAACTTAGGTGTTGAATCGACTATTATTTTTTAATAGATTTTATACGTGGAATGATCTTATTTATTACTGCTTTAAATTACTGATTTACCTATTTAATGATATATAAGCATTTCATTTTAAAACTCAATTTTCCGTTTGTTGTAAGCTTTTTGTAGCCTGTTACATTTTTAAAACCCATGCGACCCTTGTAAAAGCCTCTCAAGCTTAAAACACTTAAACTAACCACTTTGTGACATGCGACTCGTTACAGATTTAATTAAAAAAAATAATGGCACTTACAAAGCAATTATGGTTGGCGGTGTTTCGTCGCGAACACTTAAGATAATGCGCAATCTAGCGCCATTTGTTTCAAGATGACGACGGAACTTTGCCGACTAGATGGTACGAAACCAATCTGGTAATCCAAGTACGTAACTCGATGAGGGCTAATCCAGGCCATGTGGTGGCGCACATCTGCCCGGGCGGACTTCTAAGTCATTACACCGATAATAATTGCTCACAGCACTTTCTCGGTCTGCCAAATGTCGCTGTTTACTGCCGTGAACAATTTTTTTTTAATAAAATTAAAGTGACAAACGAACTTCACCATACGTCCGAATGTCCACCCGATGGAAAGTGGTTACTGCAGCATGGACAAAGTCTTTAATTATACTGGCTATCTATACCCTTCAGACTGGAACCCACCATTGCAGGCGCCTACCCAGACGGGCTCATAAACAGAAAAGGAGTCTTACCTCCCAGTATTATCCATCCGGTGTAAACATAAACATTAGTTACATCAATGTATTGTTTTGAACAGGGTATAAATTATTAATTAAGTCATAATTTAACATAAGCAAGTAATCATTGTACTGTAATTGTTTTTTTTTTTAACAACACCTTTAAAATAAATTGTTACCCAATACGCAACAATTTAAAATTGTAAAAATTTAGCGCAAAACAATAAAAAGGCTGCAATATATTATTTTATCCACATCACAATACACGTCCATCACAACTTTAGTAAAGCGTGGATTACATAGATATCTCATCTCTCCCCTAAAACGCACGATTTAACTTGAAACGCGAATTCGTTATACAAGTAGAATTATCTTGAGAAAGAAAGATTTGAACCTGTTACCTTATTAACATAGCACCGGCCATTGTGCATTATGCTCCACGTATTCATGGGTAAACATACACCGGTCTTTGTTTCCATTGTTACCGTAATACTTAGCATCTACATCATCTCCCCTAACCGATCCTTTCTATCCATTGTAAGGAACAATGCGAGAGGACAGTGGCTCCCAAAATTGGTCCAGAGGTCGCATCTTATAGTGTTTAGGTCACACGACAATAGGGTACAGCGTGTTTACTATAAGAAACCGATATTGACCAATGCTGCATCTAGACTCGATTTTTGGACAATAATCGTAAGTGAACAATAGAACGGCTTTGTTCTTTAATACATATTTAGCTACCGTTTTTGTCCGTTACGTGTTTTAGTATCTCGCTCATTGTTAGAGGGATTTATGAAGTAATTTCATCTCCCGTTTAAGAATATTTAAATATAAACGATGGGAACATAGTTCGAACTTTTGTGTATTGAACATATATTATATCATGACCATTCTAAGCTTAAGCCTGACAAAAACTTAAACGAGTATGTGATACAAGTTATTTAGTCAATGGAACATTTTATGTAAAAAAAGTTTTATAATATTACATTACCGAGATTGATTCAAACACAGATCATCTTATTAAGTTAACTGATACTTAGGCATAAAAATCCATTTGGGTAATAACGGCATTTTGAGGCCACTTATAATCACTACCATTACATTTTTTATAAAAATGATTTTTTTTAATAAAAAAACACCAACGATATAGTGCTTTTCAAAAACTAAAATCACACGTGTGCCAATTGCGAAATGCAGTGTATGCCGGTAGCAAAACTCTTAACGCAACTGTACACGTTAGTTCAAGTGGCCGATAAAGCGATGCTTTGATAAATGCCGACTGGAAGGTGCCGGCAACCGCTTTGATCTCGCCGACACGCAGGGTGCTCTATTAAATCGTCATGATCGTAGAATAATGTCGGTTTTGAAAAAATACGAAATTCACTTTTTAACATATTTGGACAATACATTGTCGAAATATTATTACTACATTAAAGAAAAAATAAATGTATTTTGATTTTAAGTTAATCAGTCGGTAAACAGACGGATTTGATAGGCACTCATAGTAAAATGACGCTTGTATACTGTCTTGTACGACGCGCGGGATTTCCGCCGCCTGCTCCTGCTCTCGACGAATCCGCGCAATCGCCACTATTCTTCGAACTTGCCGACGCGTTGCAGCGGATTAGATTTTTCTTAAACAATTTCAATAGTTTATCTTTGTTTGCCTGTTTATTAGCTATTTCGTGCCTAGTTTTTTACATACCATATTAAAAGGTGTGCTACAATGAAAACAGGACGATCAAAGCTGATGTTAAAACTTGTGGAAGAAACAAGCAAAAATGCACAAATTACGAATTTTACTCATGAAGAGTGCATTGATGAGGAGGACTGCATACCAGAACCCAGGTGTTAAAAATCATGTATTAATATTTTGGTATTATTTTATTGTTGTATTTATAAACAATTTGCAAAGTAAATAATTAAAGCATCGGTTCTGACTATCCGTCGGTTTTCTACGGAAAATATAAATCAAACTAAAATTTAATTTACATAAAATAATATTTGCTACCTGATAGTACTACAATTATTCTGTTGAGTTTGTGTTATATTTGAAAATTTGAATTTTCAAGTTGTATGTAACTATATTACATTTTCTTTTGTACATGACAGTGACGTGATCACAAACGACGATATTCTGTGGAAATGCTTTTTATCTAACGGTCGTATCTGACCATCCCACTTTGTTCTTAGAACTAAATTCACTTCCACCTTTTTCTATTGAAAACAATGATTATTTGTATATATTTAATATATTTTCTATAAATAAATAATCTTAACTGAGTTATAAGTTACGTATAATAAAAAGTGAATTTTATTATTTTATACTTTCAAATCTTTTATTGTGAATAGTGTTACGGTTTTTAGTAAATGTTGATCTGTGGTATTAATAATCGATATATTTTTACATATACTGACCTTTTCAGAAAGCCATTCGCCATTACCCCAGGAGCACGCAACGTAATAGAAGAGATGAACGACATTTATGAGGATGTCTTTTCAGATGACGTACACGGAACAATCAAAATCATAAAATCAACACATGAAAATATGAACCCGAACACACCAACACCTACTTGTGTTCTTGGAGAAGATCCTTTTATGCCTGTATATCAAAATGCATCCTCACCAAATTTACTCCCGTCACAAAATCAGCATTGTGTCGTATCCCTTAAATATCGGCTCTGCTTTAACTCCTTTAAATACCTCTACCTTGATATCAGATCTGTCACCTTTCCTCAACCGATTACCCGGCTATTGACAACAACGGACAAACACCTATGCCATCACCAGCAGAAACTCATGGTGAAGAATGTAACGATTTTTTTGTCCCACTCACGATGGTGCAGACTATAACAACTGTCAATCAATCAACACAGCTGTGTCTTCATGCCAGTCGTCTCCAGCGCCTCTTATTCGATGTAGAGGTAGAAACGTCCGAAATTATGATGATTGGAAAGATGTTAAAAGAAAATGCTTAACAAATGAAGGAAAAGAATACGCTCCAAAAGGGCGTTATTGTTCCAGCAAAACTATAGGTAGGCCTTGCACGTGTAGATATAAGTGTTACACTATGTTGACTCACGAAGAAAGACAGGATGCATTTGAAAAGTTTTGAAATTAGGTGATCGTGAAAAGCAATGGTTGCATGTTGCGAATTATACTACAAAACAGAAGAAGAAAAGGGTCTTCAAAGAGATTTAAAGCATAACCGTCAATTCACTTACAAGTATTTTTTGCCAAAGGGTTCATCCAAAATAGAAGTTTGTAAAACCATGTTTTTGTACGTATTCGATTAGCGAAAGGTTAGTTCGCACAGCTTGGGATAAATATGACGAAGCACTTTGATAGAAAAAGACATGAGGGGAAAACATAAAATCATAATCGGATTGTTGACGATGAAATGGTAAAGTCGGTTTGTGCTCATGTTAATTCATTTGTACCGGTAGAATCTCATTATAATAGAGCAGCGTCCAAAGACTGTATTTAGATGGTGACTTGAGCATCGCTCGGATGTTCAATTTATACAAAGAATGGCCTGAACTCAATCATTATTCAAATAAAGCTTCTAGTCTTAGACAGTACAGAGATATAGTTAACAGTCATTTTAATTTGAGTTTCCATCTACCCAAAAGGATACTTGTGATCAGTGCACAGTTTTAAACTAACACAAAATCCGTCTACCGACTTTAGAGAACAGTATGCAATCCATTTAAACAGCAAAAACTATCTAGGACCTTAAAACAAAATGATAAAATTGACGCTATTAATTCTAATGGACGCATGGTTTGTGCTACCTTTGATTTTCAGAAGGTTTTGTCGTGTCCTCACGGGCAAATGAGGTATTGTATTACAAGCGAAAGCTGTCATGTTATAATTTCACCATATACGATATGGTTGGCAAACAAGGTTATTGCTATATGTGGGATGAAGGTGTTACAAACGTGGGGCCAACGAAGTAGCCAGTTGCGTTTATGACTTCATAAAGAAGTTTGTATCGAAGGGTGTGAAAGAGTTTGATTCTGGTCAGACAATTGTGCTGGCCAGAATCGAAATCGCATAGTATTTATTATGTATGCTCATGTAGCTAAAGAATATGATATAACTATAACACATAGATTCTTTGAAAAGGCCACACCCAAAACGAGGGGATTCTGTCCACAGTGTGATAGAAAGGGCTGCTGAGCATAAAATAATTTATACACCAGATGAATGGAAATTACTTGTACGTTGGGCTAAAGTAACAGGTGATTCTTATGAAGTCATAGACGTTAATCAGTCGTTAGTGTTTGATTTTAAAGATCAGCTAAAAATAAGAACTGGGTTAAAATACAGCTAACAACAAAGTTACTTGGACAGGCATAAAAGAAGTTTGTGTCGATGGGACTCAGAGCAATAAAATCCGCTACAATATATTTTATCCGATGATTACATGACCATTGTACTTGAAAGGAGACTAGAAATTACAATACTCCAATCTACACAAAGTTTATGTGGGTCCAATACCGATCAGTAATGATAAATATAAGGATATTATTAGTCTTTGCGATTCCTTAATAATACCTACCAAATACCATAATTATTTCAGAAATTTAGCTCATGGGCGTAATGTTTCTGATGAAAACCATGAATCTGACTGAATAATTCTGCAATAGAATTATTTTATACTTTTATTACTTATTAATATTTCTTGTTGCTTAATTGTTACTATTTTGATCTCTGAAGTTGTAATTTTAAGAATTTATTCATTTAATTAATGTTGTTATTACCTTATTATTTTTAAAAAATATTGTGATACTCAGTTTGGCTAATAAATGATTAGTGTATAAGTTATAGATTAGTAACTTACCAAAGAAAAGTAATCAGGTCCCAATAGCTTCAACATTACAGCCTTCTTATTCTATATAATACAAGAATAATGTCGTTGATAATTATTTGATTCAAGCTTAATGTTTATTATATTGATTGAACCAGACCTAATTGTGTGTTTTATTTATAAGATACCCTACCTACCCCAACCTACGATATTAATCTACAGACCACCTATTGCCTGATGGTCAAAATAAAATATGACAGTAACACATCCGCCAAAATATTACTCATTAAGTCGGTAGAACATAACTGAAAGTAACATCCGTCATTCTTTGAACAATAATTTCCGAAGAACAATGTTGGGAACAACTATGTGACTGTGTTGACTCCAAAGTAAAATGAAGCATGTGATTTTTCTGGAAAACTGTATAATAATAATTTGTTGTTTTTACTCCAGCTTAAAACAAACCTTACATTTAACTTGTATGCCAGTTTTCATAATTAAAGATTTAGAATTAAAAAAGTTATGTCAAAAATTCTAACATAATAATTTGAAACGGCTGCCCTGTAAAGTTTAATATTTGTCAGATCCGTCACTATTCTACGACTATGACGAAATGTTCATTGGGGCCTTTGCCTTACAGCTTTACGATAAAGCAACTGTGCAACACCTTACACACATAAACAGATAAGTGATTGTCATATCATCGAAGAACAATAAAAAAAACGAAAATTATAGCCGATTCGATTTTCTTTCTGTTCTCTTTATAATGTAAGAGAATGACAAACAGGCATTTGATATTTGTGGCTACTACAGCCAATGGACACCTGCCACCAACTTCTTGCTAACCGGAACAGCAGTGGGTGCACTACCAGGGCGACAAAATTAGTTGAACAGGTTATCTAGTGATAAGTTTCGTGTGCGTGCGACGAGTGTCTGACGACCTGATAGTGTCAAACAAACGTTCTCGTATTCCTGGAATTTATTAATATTCATCGTTCTGAACTAAATTCTTTAGAAATGTGTTAATCTTCACCCCCGTAAAAAGTCCGACAATGAACACGGCTTTGTTTGCAGTATTTTGGTTTTGTACACCACCAGCGTGTATATGATAAACCAAGGAATAACTCATTCATATTTATCGACACTACCACTTCGTTTGCCTCAAGGAGGGATATTTGCAATATTTTATTAGTTGCACGCTTGGCAAGCGGGTTAGCAATCGTATTGTTTTTACTATTTTGATTTGTTATTTAACATCCTGTTTGATTTCCTTCTAACGACACCCACGGGATGATATGGGGTTGATGCTCTTACACCGCCACTATACGGTGAATATATTAGATATAGCCATAAATCTATTGTAACATAGGTTTGACTGCACAGCAAAACAGCAAATTACTATTAAAAAATTGAACTTTCATTATTGCATGCAGTAGTAACACATATAATAATAATAATATCCTCCAGACCGAATTTCGAACACGGCGGCCAGTCTCAACGGAGACTAGCCATCGGCGCAGGACAGGATTATAGTGCCCCAGTGTATGCGGTATGCGCAAGCACAGGTGCACTCTCTATTCCCTCACTCTCATAGTCCGATGGGACGGTAATTCGACACAACAGGAGAGAGATCAGGCGCAGGACCAACTGCTTTACGTGTTTTCCGAGGCACGGGGGTGAAACACCGCCACTTTCAATTTCACTAACCCCGGGCTGCTACTGAGAATTTCTTGACAGAAAAACCCAGTAACTGATTTTGGCCCGACCCGGGATTCAAAACCGGGACCTCATGACCAGTAATGGCATTTACGACCACTAGACCCAACGAGGCAGTGAGGAGTACACATATATTAGGTATCCAGCACTTGTTCATAAGCCAGTCAAGATAGCGCACTGAGTTCAACGGCTCGGCCTTACTTCATACGTGTAGACTCTAGAATAAGGACACGCGCAGGACACCTTATTACGTGAGCGATTTAGAAAACACCAACGCAAAAAAGAACAGGATTTTAAATTGGTTTTTTGCTGACAATCCCTACGAGATCTATTTTTATCTGTGGTCGGGTATGATTTTGCATTAAAGATTAACGATACCAGTATCGTGTCTGTAAGGAGTTAATGTCTCAAATATATTTTATGGTAGAGCCATGCTGCAGCTATATTATGGTGGTAGCACGAATGGGTCGGCTCGACCGGGGAGGAACCACCTCTCACAGAATACCAACGTAAAATAGTAGCTTAATGCTCCTGTATTTCGTATGGTGAGTGCAGAGAAACGGAGACCCTTTTTACTGGATACGAGGCATTCCATCTTAGTCCTCAGGGGTGACAACAATCGAATTCCCAAACACCCAAGAATAGTCTGATAAATCGCAACAAGGGTTCGCATGCATAAAATCACGTCGTGCATTAAACTTTGACATGTGCTCTTACAGGATCATAAACTTATTGATGACTCAACAAATGTTAAAAGGTAAATCTGGTAAATATATTTCAACAGTTTTATATCACTATAGGTATATACATAATATTATATACTGGTACATATTACAACAATAACTTTATCATCAACCTTCACAAGATATTTTATTTGACACAGGTCACAGCACTGAATACAAGTTTTTAACATTGCATTCGTGAATTCGATGTAACGAATTTCGACACTCGTAACTTTCGTGTTGCAATTCAAAAAGTGAACGGGAAAAGAGTTATACTTTCAAGAGCTAACGTACGATTAAAAACGAAACGCACTAATGTAAGATTAATACTTAAGTAATGGGAAGAACAGACACGTAACGAAATACTTAAAGGGCAATTAATACTCTAACTTCAAGAAGTCAATCAATATTAGTTGTTAGTGATCGTAAAACCATATATTTAATTACGGCTTGACGACCTCGTTAGTTTAATAAATCCACTAACTTCGTTTACAGACCGTTGGCCAGTCACCAGCAACTTTACCATTTTGACACGCGACAATGCCTTCCTCCACCACCACTTTCGCAGTTACGTCGGCGCTCGCCAACAGTTTCTAAAGTTTCTATAATGGCGGATGGCGGCAATGAAAGTCATTTTCTACGCAAATCGTTTGCTCTTTGTGTAATATTTATCCGAAGTGCAATTGAAATGATTTCATTAGTGTTGTGATATTATAACACTATTGTTCTATTTTTAATTACCTAATTGGAATTGACTATTCAATTAGAACATTAACAACACATTATTTGCGCAGTAGGAGTGCCGCAAGTACAACGTATACGCAGCATCATCTATGCGCCATCGTTTGCGTAATCGTATAGCAACACTTAGAACAATGTAAGAAGTACATCCCTTAACCTATATTGCTTAACGTAAAACTACAATAGTCGTATAAAAATTAAATATGACAATTCTATAATAACGCTTATTAATTTTACATGGTAGAGCCACGCTGCAGCTATGCTAGCTCGGGCTGGGATATCGTGAAACAGCAGCTTAATGCTGCTGTGTTTCGTATAGTGAGTGTAGAGAACCGGAGACCCTTTTTACTGGAAACGAGGCATTCCAACTTAGTCGTCAGGATTGACAACGCATTTCTGCATTTTGATTCTTAATCTAGGATAGATATAGATATCTATGGACCATCCACTTACCATAAGGTGAACTATGTGCTCGTTTGTCACGCTTATTCTATAAAAAAATCAAGCCATTGTCGAAGCTCGTCGCCACATCTTTGTCGTGACTTATCGCTGGCAACAAAATTTTGCATAACAACACAAACACCACACACAAACTGACGCACAAATATTTATCAATGGTCAGATTTTCCAATCCCAACGCGATCGTCTAGGCCTGACATTGCCCAACCAATCTTAAGTAAACATGTCGAAACGCTATCGGTGGAGCTTATCGCTCGAAGGCGTAAGGTTTTTGTCAAGTGCACGCAAATCTATCCCGGCTAGTGTTTGGATAACGACGCTCTGTTTACTAGCATCTATTAACTTAACGCGTTTCACACGCCAACGTTTATAGGTCAAACTGTACCATCAATCAATATTTTACAAACAAACTAAACGCTTGCAATATTTTATTTGGTATACATAAGTGGATGACTTCTTCAAAATATAATAGCAATCATTTTCCAAATTACACAGAGTTACATTAATTAACTTATTTTTATTAAATTCCCGACGTTTCGGGTGCTTTACAGCACCCATGGTCACGGGGGACTGAGGTGATTGACGTCCCGATGTCAGAGTTAACCCGGAGTACCTTCAGCTTTTTTAATTATTGGTTTTGGTCCGATCTACGCAGAATAAAATTACACAGTGTTACATTTCGGTTGATCCTTGATAAATAATCTATTTAAAAAGAATAAAAAAAGAACCAATCATCATCATTATTACAACCCACAAGTGCACTGCTGAACATAGGCCTCCCGCAAAGAATGCTACAAAACAGAGTTCTGAGTCACCTGCATCCATCGACATCCTGAATCTGTTACTCCTCCTCCAATCACTCCACCTATTTAGGAGCCGCCCTACATTTTGCACACCAGTATGAATCATTTTACCCCAAAAAGAACAACTTAAAATAATTTTAAAAATGACTGAGTAAAATTTGTTACTAGTCTTAAAAGCTTACAATCAAATTAAAATGTTCTACATAATATAAACAAGTCTAGAATATTAGTTTCATAACCTAAGAAGCAATAATTTACTCTACAAAATTATGCCGAACTGCCAATTTAAAACAGCCTGTTTACAAGATAAAATCTGAATAATTGCAGAGTGTTATTAAGTTCTAGAGTTCTAGACAGTTTTAATTAACTGTCCAGCTTAAATCTAGGGCTGTCAGATGTTATGTCTATGTTGGTATATGTGGCCGCCATTAAAGACACAAATTTTATAAGAACTATTAAATTATAAGACCGTGTAAGATTCATACATATTAAATGCCCCTCCCCG
Source organism: Parnassius orleans (assembly GCA_029286625.1). Lineage (NCBI taxonomy): Eukaryota > Metazoa > Arthropoda > Insecta > Lepidoptera > Papilionidae > Parnassius > Parnassius orleans. Next base: position 4,758,020 of record JAGSMP010000019.1, read on the forward strand.
CTTCACACTCAAACGAAAGACATCGAGATGAAAACAATTAAATAACATCGTTCTTACTTAAAAAAACTGAACTTCCAACTTCTCATCTAGGAGAGAAGCATATGCGAGGTGTTTTCTTAATTTTCTTTTATTTTCACTTTAAAGGCTTTCGTCCTCATGTCAATAATATTTAAAATTCACTTAAATTAGGTAGTAAACTTAATAAAATGAAGTACAAAAGTACAAAGTGATTGCATAAAATCTTAGAGCTTTAACAAACCAGTAGCCCGCAAACCAATTTAAATGAAAGTGTTACATTGCTCAGAAAAGGAAAGTTAACAATATCAGCGTGTTTATTTACCAACGAACCGCTGTAAATAGGTTAATAAATCAACTGGTGGTGTCCCGTGACTCAGATGTCCATAATGAGCTGACTGCGATGGCATTTCCTGTGCCCGTCATTGTTTGTATTATGGAAACTCTGGTGACCACAATAGACACGTTAATTATTATGACCGACCATTAAATGTATGATTATATTTTCAGATTGCATATTGTCGAAGCGAGCGAACAGTTCCAATATTATATTCTTTTATGCTTTTGAATATTATATTATATTAAATCAAAATAAAGTTCGGTCTAATAGCTTGTAAAATACTTCGACTGTCGAAGGCGTAATAGGTGTATATTAATTTTATATTCAAAGCCGTCGGTCAAATATACACGCGGAAGATTACAATCCCGTCATTCATCGGCCCTTTTAATAAACAGCTAGAAGCAAGACAAGCTCTCTTGAGGCGTAAAATGACTGGCTTGCCGCAATTCAAATAAACTATATCAGATAATATTTAACAAATGTTAAAAGGGATACAATGTCCGCTACCTGGTGGCGTGTCACTTATTTGTTTAGGCTTCCTCTAAAAACCAGTAGCCGGGCATCTATATGTACGTATGTACAGGACTGCTCGGGATCAGTTTTTGTTACTCTTTTTAAATCTTTATCGTCCAGTTGCACTAAGACTTTCTTAGGGTTGCCAGCTTTGAGTTTCTTGAATTTTGTTGAACTGTTGTTTGAGGGTAACGACCCTAATTCAGTAAGATTTTAAATATATTTTCGCTTAAACTTATATGTAATAACTTGATTTTACAAAAAACACATAGGTGTCAAGTGAGCTTTTGTATTTTATTTTTCATTTATGGTATGCGGACATATATGCTATTAGAACCTTAAAATATATTTCATTCAATTAAAATATGATACTAAAAAGTATTTAACTATTCACACCAGCTATGGATGGAGGAAGCAAAAGTTGTATTGTACTCTGCACGCATTACGCCGTATCCGCAATGGTCGCTCATTTAGACATCGAGTTGCCTTTCACTTGACCTAGATATTTGGGAACTGGTTTGTAATCACAATGCAAGTTCAATCGCATTCCCTGCGATATAGTCTCTACCTCTCTACTGTAACAACAATCACTGCTTCCTGTCATAACGCAAGTGTAGGAAACTGGCACGAGTGGGGCTTAGGCGTAAGTGCTCTACATAAAGGTAGAGTTGCGCAATTCCAAAGGTGCATTTTAATAGTATAGCAATAATAGCTACTACAGAAAACAGAAAAAAACGCATAAAGGCGTTCATCCGCTGTTTGTCCTGAAACCGATATCGGCGGTTCCGATCCTACCTTAAAATACAACTACTCATGTAGTAATACGCACAATCTTACGCAAACACACGCAGCATCAAACGGACACAGACACTTTTTCTTTGCTCTGAGATGACAATACCTATAAGAATGTTTGTTTGTTGAGATCTTAGAGCATACAACAAGGTTCATGGTCTGTGATTGGGTCAATCTGTTTTGAACATTTTTTCTTAAAAACTACGTGTTATTATTAATGTTGGTTTATGAACTTACTATCATTTCTTTTAACTATTATTTATTCTGTGCTATCATATAAGAACCCAAATATAACAACCCTGATATGATAAATATAAATAAAATAAAACACAGCGCAACGTGCGCTAGGGCATCGAGGCTCCAACCTGTTTAGCGGCGGGACGCCCGCCTCCTACGTCTGAAAAACCGCGCCAGTTTTTCCGAAGACCCCCCCCCCCACACTATTACAATTATACGTATATACACCTAAGCTTGTAGCCATCATGAACGCTCGCGATCAAGTTTAGACGTGTTTGGGAGCCAAATACGTGAATGGCATACGTCATCTGGTCTCAAAGTTCAATTATTATGCAATTTTCAAAAAGTGAGTTATAACAAAGGATTTTCTCCTTCATTGTGTACGCATTTAACATGCATAAATCGCAGAAGGACAAAAATACAGACCAATTGTTCCGTCCGGGTTTAAACCCACGACCCGCAGCTAAGCAAACAATAATTTAGCTACTGCGTTACGGAGCCGTTTTTATTAAAAAACTCGTGGCATTTACCTTAAACAGCTTTATATTGGCACTGTCCCGTTTTAAAAAACGCCTGCTAAATACTTTATCGTTTGGTTGGAGGTTACCGTTCTGAGCTACAGGAAAAAATACGTTAAGAAATTACCTAAATAGTTAAGAATCGGTAATTAAAACCATAATGGCGAATATTCATGATTTCTAGAATTGAGATGAAATGCACGCCACGCTATGCTTCCTTCCCACAATTCTTAGGGGTACAGAAAATAAGTCATTTTTCCCAAGCAAAAGTACCTATGCATAACGAATCATACGTATCATCTTATATTTCGCTTTACCAGGGATAATTTTAGTGGATATGTTTTTAAGCTCTACATACACTGCCAGTAATAAAAAAAACAATGTTCCCATACGACACGCTTCAAAGCAAGTTCTCTATTCAAGTAGCGAGGGTTGTTTCCTCACTTGCATACCATAAGCGGCGTTTGTCAAAGGACATAATGATAAATAACACCCGAATAATTACTTCAACAACATTTACGCTCTCGTCTCAAAAGCGTGACTCAAGAAAAAAGCTAATTTGACGCTATGCGAGATTCTTCATGTTTCTTTTTCATTAACCTTATCCTTTTTTTGACATTACTCAAGGATTCTAGTCGTGTTATGGCAAGACGAGACGGATGTATCCCTTGTCCGCAGCCTTCGAAGCGCGTGCATTGCATTCATTTCATATTTAGTTTTGAAATGTTGCCAACGACAGCTCTGTCACAAGCTCCCGTCTTTGCCATATGAATAATTATAAGCATCTCAAAAATAAAAAATGAGTAGAAGCACTTTTTTGATCATATCAATCGCATACTATGATTTACACAAACTTTTACAAAATATTGTGTTTAACGAGCATAATAGATGTCTATTATGCTGTAAAACGTTTGAGTGCCAGCAGTAAACAAGTGAATTATACCAGAGAGAGGACAACGTGCGCCCGCGCAGATATTTAGGTCGACTAAAATAACCGTGGCCCTCCGCTTGTTCAATAAAATTGAACTGACAATTTTACTGTCGTTTGCAATGTAACCTTGTTTCATGCTTTAATCGCGAAAATCATACACGATTTTCTTCAATATTTGAAAACTTGCAATATTTACAAAATATTGCAAAAACTATAAACGATCTAAACTACCAGTGCCAAAATTGAGCACGAATTGATTAATGAACGGTGATTTAGGATATGTAAACCATACATTATTATATCATGATAATATTTTTTACTGCTCATTATTTATTGCGATATTACACTAAACACGATAAAATATTCCGTCGCCGTTACAACTTAAATGAGCGTGTGTGACTTGTTTGTACAGAATCATCGTGGCAATGCTAAGGCGCACGCGCGGATCTCCCAAGGCCATTTTGTTTACGCACACCCGCATGTTTACGCGAGCCCGATTTAAGCGTATAATCCGACCAAGTAAATGTGTCTTCCCTCCAGAACAATACACTCTTCTGTGACTCATTTTTGTTTTGGTCGCGTAAGACCTAGCGAGAAATGGCGCGAAACGCTTCATTGAACGTTTGGCGGGAAAGTATAGTGTAATCACGTGAAAGTATTTTCTCTGTTTTGGTGTGGTGACTCTATTTCTTACTTTAACATTGTTTACGACACTGATGAAAATAGTTCTCAGGTCAATAGCTTCATTTCTAGGTTGAAATTTCTTCCACGTTTTCAGTTATCTAACCAACCACATTTGATTATGATATATGACATGTACATAATCAAAGATTAGACTTAGAATTTTATCACCTCATTGATTTGAAAAAAGATTACGTACTTAAATATTTGTAAGGGTTGATAACGTGCGTCATTTTTTCCTGTTGTGTAACATTAGCCACAGTCTAAGTTCATCATAGTGATTTATAGGTACCTATACTCTTTGGTTTAAGTCTAAGTAACTTCTATTTATTCTGTGGTCTAAGTGACGTTCTAAGTTTGTATTAATGGCATAATATGCTCTAAACCTAGAGTTTTGAGATTATTAAATAATAGATTTCAGGTACTTAAGCAACTTTGATTATACTAGTATCCTTCGAAACTTATTCATCGTGGTTACGAAATGGCACAAGATAGGCTATTATACTATTATAGTATATAATAATACATATAAATAACCGAAGTCTTTGTTATTGGCTTGGTTTAGAACCTAACCCACTGAGTAATACCACAAGAGCGTGCTATATTAATATCTCCACGTGGTGTTCACATTTGGCGGGAACTGATGCGAGGTCGGCGTGGTCCACCAGTCGACCTTGAGGCTTGTGACGCCAGCGCCACTGACATAATTCTCGATCTCGACTGCACAACCGACGTTGGCGTTTTTATGCCGTGGTTCCGTGGTTCAGTCTAATTCGCTGACGGGGCTCTGTGCGCTTTTTTCCCGTGATTGAAGAAAACTAGACTTTACCTAGTTCGTCTTTTTACTGTTGTTCTCGTGTCCAATGCTCTATTTTTACTTTATCTTTGTTATCTAAAAATCCACGGCGCAACATAGACGTAAATTAATCATTTGATTCATATTATGATTACAAGTTGACGTGATCAATTTTGTAATGTTTAGTGATCGATTACAAATCGTCACAAAAGCATAACAGTGCCATAACTATTCCGTTATATTACTTTCTTATAATTTAATCCAAGTGATCGAAAAACCTATAAGTAAATGTGAAATTAATTATGATTGTCACTCTAAAACGTGTATCAAAATGTTCAAATCTCGGCATAAGAATATTACTTATAAATTCTTAACATATTGATAGATATCTGGTTCTGGGTAGAAATCATTCGTAGGCACGATATTATAGCCTGGCCTTGAGCACATCGCGTGTTACTATGTTGTGGATACGGATCGCTTCACAATCTCGCGAGTCGAGATTGTAGCTTCCTCAACAGGTACCTATTCTATTCAAATATTAACATTGATTTTTACTTTTATCCTAACATTAAAAAACTTTAATAGATTACCACTAATAAAGCATAATAAGAAAGTATCATATTCAATTTCACCTTACTGTGTATAAAATTATCTTTTAAAAATTTAATTTTTAATTTTTTGAAGTTTAAAGAAAAACAAGGGATTAAACACGCAGAAAGTACTACGGCATACAATAAAGTATTGACAAAGTTGCAATTAAAAAAAAAACATTGCATTAGAATATTCTATATTGTTGATAAGGTATCCAACATTATTTATAAACAGTTTAAGCCTATAAAAAACATGATTCAAGTTCACAAGTTCTCTACTTGGTACGCAATACGTTTTATCTAATCGCCTTTCTGGTGCACGCTCATGAACTTCGTACTTACGGGGCGGTTTGTAAGCACGCCGATGTACTACTAACAGTAATTCAGCCTTCGACGATTATAACACAGATTAAACAGTAGTAAAAAGATCGTAAAACTTTTATAGTTATTAAGGTCTCATTTTTTTTTTACAAAATTAAAAACGGTCACATAAAACACGTCGCGCCGAATTTTGAAAGGATTTTGGTACATTAAGAGTAGGGTAACCTTTCGGTGTTTTCTCTACAGGACATTGGTTTTTTTCATACATAAATATTGCCAAATGATCGTTAATTAAGACGTTAATTATTGATTACAATATTTACCAAGGAGTTGAATCTCATCACATAACTTTGATAAGTTTGTGTAGTCGCAGTAACAAATGCACTCACACACACATTATTAAACAGCTTTTCGTCACCCGACTGATTATTTTAGATACTGCAGCTATATTAGTGGTATAGTTGTAGCAGGAATGGGTCGACTCGACCAGGGAAGGACCACGCTCTCACAGAATACCAGCGTAAAATAGCAGCGTAACGCTGCTGTGTTTCGTATGGTGAGTGTAGAGAACTGGAGACCCATTTTACTGGAAACGAGGCATTCCATCCTCACGGGTGACGACGCATCTGCATTTTGATTCGTAATCGAGAATAGATGTAGATGGGCCACAGCAACCACTTACCATCAGGTAGACTGTGTGCTCGTTTGTCACCCTAATCCTATAAAAAAAATACCCGAAATAGTTGTGTTTAGAAATGGTACCGTCAACTGTCTACGGCAAAAATATCTTTCTGTCATTTACCTTAGCCGGCACCTACGACTACCATGGAGAGAAATGGGATTAAAGGTAATGGGTTCTCATAGGTTTCTTTACTACACATGACAAGTAAGTAAATAAAACTTCGACAGACAAATATTACTATAAATTTTAGATTATACACTTACTCCTGGTTACCCTAGTTTGAAAATACTTTTTATAGTTTTATTCTTTTGGATGGAGTCGTAAAATTGTCAAACGACCCTCGCCTCGCTGCGCACCATACAAGTGTCCCTACGAACCTTACACATATCCAAATCGTTCGGGGACCAGCCCCGCCTTAAACTTGGATTTTACGACGACTTTAATATAACGTAACTGGTAGAATTCCCTAGTCTTGTGACATTGGCAAGATGGCAAGTGAAGTGCTGTAAAATCCCTTGCGGCTGGCGATGATCTATACTTATGCGAGTCTTTATTTCTTTCCAGATTTCCTCAAACCTCGGAAGAGGTTATCGGGCAACGGGAAGAAGTCCCCATCCGTGCACAAACACGAGTGCGGGCACGGGGCGCATATACGCCCGCCGAAGGTGGCGCGACTCACCCAGACGCACTTCAAGCGCGCCAGCTAGACCGCGCCGGCAAACACCCGCCACAAACCGAGCTACGAACTGCAATTTGAACCTGGAGCTGCCGGCAGCTGCAATCACTGTGCAATGCTATCATCGACGAACTGTCGCGTTAGGTTCGCGGACGGGTGCCCGTGAGATGCAATGTGCAAATTTATTTTATATCACTTTATTTATTCTACGTCTGCGGCGACGGCGTCCCCGCCACACGCGGTCGAAATTTAAATTAAGTAATCTCTAAGATAATTTCAACCATTATACTTTAAGACGCATGATTGATTAATAATATATTCGTTAGTTTAACTGTCACTCGATACATCACAAAAGCCAAATTTTGCTCAAATGCATGCAGCAAATAAATTCGTGTATCCGATACTAAAATTATCCCCACAGATGCAATATTATTGAAGTGTGACGTAGTTTTAAGTTTATTATGATCTCTTTGACACGTTATTTAAGTTATATTAGGTTAAGCGGTAGTTATATTGGGTTAGATATGTCGGAATTAATTAAGTTTTGGATTTTGTTCGGAAATTGTGTGTCCAAAGTCGCAATAACAGACGCCTCGAAAATGCTAAAACGCTGGCGGGAATTAAATTTCAGCCAATCTGCGCTGGAGCATTTTTAACGCGTTCTGCTTTGTTTGCGGCGGCGAAACTTTTTTGCGTCTCCACCGCCTACAACTGCGGAGGGGACGCAAAAATTAACAAGGAAAGCGAAGTCGAAACGTTTAACATAGGAAAAATACAAATACTCAAACGGAAATAGTTTTGTTACTCGTCTGTAACAAAATGAAAATTTATTTTGCCAACATTATTTAATAAGTTAATAACAGTTTTAATATAATAATTGAGTATTTGTGTTTTAACAAGTTTCATGTAACACCTATTGCAAATTAGTATATTTGTTTTGTTGTTGTATTATAATGGATTATATTCTTTATGATTATATTAAGGATTGTTTTTTAATATTGGATGTCTAAAACGTTTTATCGTTGTTTCGACGCACAATAGCGTTCTTTAAAATTTTCTACAAAATGTTCTGTAGCGATCGCGGTCCTGTGAAAGTACAAATTATTTCATTTCAATTTAGGTAGGAGGGCCGCGGTTCACTTTTTAAAAGACATTTCATTTTCATACATTCATCCTACTCATTCGATTAGTTGCAATCGTAGCGGTCCAACCAAAGTTTACTCTGACCAGGCTTCGGCTTAATGAAATTTCATAATGAACTTTTGACGATTTGACAATATCGAGAGGACATTATTTATACAATGCCTGTTATAAAGACGTATTTATCTTTGTATTTGTAATCACTGAGAAGATTAAGATGGTTTATTGTTTGTAAGAAATTTTGACGTTTTTTGTGAAATTTATGAATTGTGTTCGTGTGTAGTCTCAGTAACAGATGACAATACAATATATATCCCTTAATATATCCCAATATAAATGTAATTTTTTTAAGTAATTCTCCGAATTAATGTAATATTAAAATACCCACAAATCATATAAATACTTGCCTCAAATTCTTATATCGATTTCAGACAAGGATTTATATGAAACACATTTTCTCCTCCGTTTCTGAGATTACACTATTATAAAATTGTTTACAAATGTGTAAGAAGATATTTTACGCGCCAAATTATGGATGTGGCGAAATCCGATGCCGTTTTAATAATCATCAAGAGATAATAAGAAAAGAGTTTGCTACCTTTTTAATTCGATTCTTGTAATTAAGTTTATAATATCAGAACAATTTCATAGTGTTTCAAACTAATTTTGTCAGCATGTCACATTTACATGTTTTAAATACAATTTCAAAATTCAATGGCATATTTTAATTCGAAAATAGCAACACATACACACACGCAAATAGCACACACGATATTAGCTGCATAACTGATGTAGATCTTTTTAATATTTAATTTAATATATTTTTCTTTAACACCTGTGATGTATTAAATATGATCTCAGAAAATAATTTAACTGTATGCAATTGTCAAGTTTAATTGTTTGTTTAAAATAGAGTTGGTTACAGCTTACTAGTAACTGCAAAAACCCTGTCTGTATCCCTGGTGTTGGAGAGCAAATGAGAAACAATTTAATACATCAGAATATTTAATAATGTTAATTAATATAGTGCGCTGTGTTGATTGCGATTGACGTGAAGTTTTGAAGGCGGTCGACCGGCCAATGTCGCGGCACTGTAAATAAAAGCACTGAACAAAAGTGTATTTATTGTATGAGCGAGTCCTGCGTCGGTCGACCGCTCTTGGTAAGGGATACAACAAAAAAAAATTAAAAAGCTCCAGAGGCAAAAGGCGTCGTACACTGTAGATTTTATTAATACATAATTAAATTATGATAAACTGGATTATCTTATTAAATTAATCTTAAATACTTCTGTTATAAGCAAATTACTCACCCTTCCGAACTGAACTCGGAACTACTCATTGTTTCGCGATTTTAGTTCAAGATGTAAAACCGTCACTATGCAGTTACTTGCCAATTCGAATAACAGTCATTAATATGATTAAAGTCTTCAGTGTACAGCGGTAAGTATATAAGAGAGTGCCAAATATAACATCTGTAAAGCGTAAGTTAACCTCACAAGCCTTTGGTCGTTTGCGAGTCGGGCGAATGTCGTCCAACTGTTGCGAATACAACCGCACATTTGTAAATAATCGGCCATTGCTCTAATAAATGTTTTATTGTGTATCGAGTCCATATTATAATTGCGTAATGTATAAAAAGTATAATTAGTTGAAAAAAGCTTACTACATACGATAACTGTGTTGTTTTATTCAAACTCCTTTCGACTTAGTTACTATTTCTCAAACCATTGGAAGCCATTTAAGATCTATACTCTATTTATCACAGTAAAGCATATTCTAAGTTACTTTTATAATGCACAAAAAGAAACACTTAAATGTTAAAGTTGATTATATACACTGCCGGCCAAAAGTTTAAGACCACCTTAATTAAAGTAGGAAAATTAAATAAAACTACAATAAAATATTAAATGTTTAATTAAACTGTTAAATCATCCAATAAAACACTTTTTGACAATCAATATACTTGAAAAGCGTAAAGAAATATTAACAGTCCATGCTAAAAAAGGCTATAGTTAGACTGATTTTTCATCAAAAAATCTTACTCTGCATTCTATGACTTTTTTCACACGTCTCGGCATACGGGCAATCAATTTGTTGATAGTGTCTTGTGATATATTGCTCCAAATTTCGCACAAAGCATTCCACATTTCTTCTCGCGAGGATGGACCACAATACGGACTTTCCTATCAAGCTCTTCCCGAGGAGGCCAAACCATGTTTTTTAACACCCCTTGTGTCTCTTTCTCTTCCAAATATCCTCTGCATAATTTTGAGCTATGCTTAGGATCATTGTCCTGTTGGAAAATGAATCCATCTCCAATTAATCGCAACCCCGAAGGAACGGCATTTTGTTCTAAATTTTTTTGTACTTTTCTTTTTTTCATAATTCCGTCAATTTTGATCAAATCGCCAGTTCCTTGGCTAGAAAAGCAACCCCAGACCATAATTGAGCCACCACCATCCTTGATTGTTGGGACTACACAGTCTGGCATCATCTTTTCTTAGTCACTGCGTCGAACGTAAATTCTTCGTTTTGAACCGAATAGCTCAAACTTGGATTCATCGGTCCAAAGAACTTTTTAAAATCTTCTTCAGTCCAATCTCGATGGGCAAGGGCCCATTGCATCCGTTTCTTCTTGTTTTGTGGCCTTAGCAGAGGTTTTCGAACGGCGACACGACCATACAATTTCGCATCTCTCAGTCGCCGTTTTACTGTAGTCAATGATAAAGGTTTAACTCTGGTTTTGTTTACTTCAACGCGGATTTCCGGTGCTGTTAAGCGTCTATTTCGCTTGCTGGTAACAACAATGAAATGATCTTCACTTGACGTGCCTGTATCCCTGTATCGAGTTATTGTGCCATGAACACAAGTCTTCGATAACTTCAATTGTAAAGCAATTTCACGTTCGGATTTGCCTTCATTATGTAAAACAACGGCAGAACGCACTTCACTGCTAATTTCGCGTGCTTTTCCTATTTTAAGACGTCTTCACTGTAGAAACCACAAGTTTAGACTAATTGAGATTGTTTGTGAACAAAACCATGTAAACTCAGGTAATAATAAGTCGGAAACACGTGTTTTTAGAAGCTAAATAATCCTAATTATTGACCAATGGGAAACAAAAGCAAAGCAATTAGTTATTAGCCCATCATAAAAATATTATTTCGACTCTACCATCTAGCTCTAACGCAGCGTTTGTCGGTGTTTGAAAACAATACATGTTTATTGTCTAATAACTTGAAAGTAAATAATATCTAATGGGATTTCGTTACAATTTATAGATAATTATGTTGTTTAAGTGTGGCCTTAAACTTTTGGCCGGCAGTGTAGTTTTATAAAATAAGGGTGACAAACGAGCACTCAGTCCACCTGATGGTATGTGGATGCTGTGGCCCATAGACATCTACATCTATTCACGATTATGAATCGAAATGCAGATGCGTTGTCACTTGTCCCCCTTGAGGACTAAGATGGAATGCCTCGTTTCCAGTAAAAAGTGTTCTCGGCTCTACTCTCCATACTAAACAGCAGCATTAGGCTGGTATTCTGTGCGAACGTGGTTCTTCCCCGGTGGGACCGATCTGTTCATAGCACGACCATAATCTAGCTGCAGCATGGCTGCATCACGTATAATATAAAATTTCAAGGTGTAATGGAAACAAAAATGTGATACTTCATAAATCTTCTGATCCTCGTTCAAATACTACCACAGAGTAGATAATAGTACAATATACTACGCTAATGTTCAAAAGCGGGAGATAGCAGAGTACACAAATAAAACAACTGTTGGATGCTCGTATGAAAATGTTTACTGATATCACAATCAAGTCTACACAACTACCCAATTACCCATCATATTCGTGTACACGTCGAGAAATGATGATTTACATGGAGATAATATTATACCGAATTAGTACACCGCAACATCGGCGTCGCTAAAATCTATAAATTCAAATCTTAAAACAAAGAAAATTGCTAAACCTGGATTGAAAGCAAGTATCTCTGGCGTGCTATAAAATTTTATATTTCTAATTTACTAGTGTATAATGATGGTAAGTTACTACGTGTCACGGTAAATCACGCGTGATAACGGTAAATAAAACGTAAATTTTAATAGACAATTAGTAAGTAGCTAATCAGTACGCCGCTATTTTGAAATGTGACAATTTTTTTAATTCACAAAATGTTTCAGAAATCCACCGAAATAACCACAGCAACGAGTATAGATCTATGTATATAGATTAGAACAAAATTAAGCCTGCAAAAATAGCAATTCAAGAAGTTATTGTCTCGAAAAATATTTAAAAAATCACCATAAAGTTAAGTGAAAACACGAAATTGATAATTTTAAACGACGAAACGCGACGTTGTGCTCGCAAATCGATCTTGAGACTTAATAAATATGATAACTATGTATTTATTATATTATACATTTACATTAATAGATTATTACACTTAGGCACATCAATTGTTATAAAATTACGAATTAATTCGAAAACGTGATCATGTCACCCATATCGGCTATACTACGACAAATCTAATACACATAAGTGATTACAAAATTACTGACAGAATGTGAGGTTATTTGTTTTAATTTTATGAAAAGATTATTTATTATCTATAGAAACATTTAAAAAACAGAACGATGCAAAAATTACCGAATCGAATTATCTAATACAACATTTATTAACTTTGAAACATTTAAAAATGATGTATATGCAACTTCTTCCTCCCATAATTATGCTACATAATATTGAATGAATGTACGAGGATAGAGCTTTAAAATTTAAAGCGTTATAGAGGGAGGATTTTTGATAAATTTGTACTTTTTAATTCCCCCCTATTTTCGCATTGAGTGTTCATACATAGCATACAGGTAACGTCATATTTGTGTTTTGAAATATATTTTAATTACATGCTAATTTGGTCATAATCCTACATTGCAGAACTAATCTAGCATATGTGTTATAGTAGTATATATGTATATACGACGCGCGACAATTGCGCTATACCAGACAGAATTAGATAAAAATCACATTGGACGCTAGGAGGATATCGTTAATTATTCTATTGTAATATAGAAAACAGCAAATCTCGAGTATTTTGGACATTGAAATCACATGTATAGAAATAATTATACATTAATAATTAGTAAATCTAGTTACCAAAATGGCGTTATCTAAATGTCAAAGTGTATCAGTGTTGGACGACAACGGTGCTTGAAGGTGGTAAGTGATATAAAAAATTTGAGGCACTATTAAATGTTAAGTTGATCCATTATTTGTAAGCTTGCTATCCGGCAGGATCCACCTAGATCCTATATAAACGCGAGGTAGTCGCCAGAGTGTTCATACATAGATTTAAGTTATTGAAATAGGACCCAATTTCTAAGATTCAAATACATAATAACTATATCACACATGAACGGAATATGCACACATGCCTAATGATAAAGGAGCCTTGTAGAATGTCTTTGTTTGTTCAGCGCAAACGCCAATGACGTCCCACACTCACTAGGTAACATAGACGAACAACTACTCCTATGCAATAACACTACACCCACAGCTTGTATAAAAATTTGACAAGTAATAATATAAAAGCAATGCTACATAATATATATGATCCCCGATTATCTATTGGGAAGAGTGATTTGGATGCTGTTACTCTGATAATTTCGCATTACGTTTATAATTATAGTTTATTAGATAGCTAAGCATCTTCATTCAAATCACTCTAAGTAAAACTACTACGGCCCTAATCACTCTATAAGCTCTATAGGTAAATATAAAATAATTTAGACATTTATATTTAATATTGTAATTTGTAACTGACTTAATAATATGGTGTCGAAATCTGAATCGTACTAGTTAAAATGAAATAAAATACAATTATTAAAAAACAACAGTCCAGTTATCCCGTGTGTACGATTTATGGACGGCAAAATTATTTTGGTAAAACAGCCACATGTCAGCGTTACTTAGTATATTATCGATGACATCCTCGAAGCTGTACGTTTCTGATTAAAATCAGACCAATGGACTGTATGTAACAAATTATAAAAAGAAGTTTCTTTTTGCAAATACCTTGTTATATTTAAAAAATATTACACCGTAAATCACACGGACCAAAATAAACCAATAGAGCATCGTACAAGCGCAATATAACGGCACAAACTGGACTGCGCAGTAATCTAGGACATTATCAACGACAGACAAAATCACATTTATTTTAATAGACAGTGTAAAAATAATATTTATAAACATTGGCCTATAAGTTAATTAGAATTCATTGTACTCCATCTAGTTGAGAAAGCTTAATAATTATTATCACACATACCTATTAGGTAAATATCGAACGTCAAATGTTACAAAAGTTAACGCTAAATTGTACAGCCTAAAATTAGCAGCCAGCTACGACAATACAAATGTATGACATCAGACTTTAGAGTAAACCTTATGATATACCAGTAAAGATAAAGAGCGACATATTGTTCCCACTTACGCAACTTTGCCTTTACATTTAACCAGGCGTCGTTCCCACTAGTAGGTGTGCCTGTGCCTGTGCTAACATTGAACGATTAATAAAGATGATGCACGTATTATTATTATATAGGTTTGAAATATCTAGACGTGGTGCGCACATCAATACATTAAAATTATGGCTAAATATTCCAATTTACGAACAGTCCTACATAGAATAATTTAACATTGGTGAACACTAACATACTAGTCACTGTACTGGATATACTCGTAAAAGCCGTTATCTAAGCTTATGTAAGATAAGGTAATAATCAGTCAATATTATAATGTGTTCTGTAATTTCAACTATACAGTTATGACAGCTTTGTGCGTAAACTTTGTTTTAAAAATAAAAATATACGAAACCTGTTTTTGCTAGCGACAATTATGCATGTAAGGATTTTATTATTTTTTATTAATTTAAGATAATAGAGAAATATCCTCATGGATAAAAACTACACTTTTGTTCTTGGTTTTCCACTTCCAAGCATTATTTTGCGACCACCAAGAATTTTCTCTGTACTAAGATTTCAATCAACATAATTTATCCAATCGAAGAAGACCAGTATATAAATAGAATTTAAGTTTATTTTAATTTTGAATGAAAACGATATTCTAAGACCACTTAAACTTTTAAATTTTTAGATTACGATAGTGTGAGTCTAAATATTATGTAATATTTATATAACTACTAATTCAATTTTTCGATCATAGATTTCAGATTTATTAAAATGAAGGATCATTAAAACTTTATTTTAATATTAAATAATATTAATCATATTCGTATGTCAATATTTATTCTATTTCATATTAATGAAATTTATATTTCTATACTCAGTATTAATGAAATTTATATTTACAGATAAAACACTGAGATACGTTTACACGGCAGCAAAAAGTTGCCGCAAGTAAACTTAAAATGGTCTTACAGCACAGACTTTTAAATTGATCTCTAAAGGACTACAGAAAATAAGATATACGTAGAAACTATAGTCTATTAGGGGGTACAAAAAAAAACAACTACTAAAATGCAAATAATAATAATCATTATTGTCTGACACTGGATTATTGTCGAGACAGCAGCTCAGGCGTCGATCGCCACACTATTGACTATAACGGTTAACATAGTGGCATGGGCTTGCTCGGCTATATTAGACTGTGGCAAATTTGTATCTGATAGACGATATTTGAGGATTTTTTTATATGGAAATTGCAGTAAACATGAATATTTCAAGAGCTTCACAGCAATACCTTTGGAACCTACCTCGACGTATTATATCTTATATTGTAAATAAATCTATATTGATAGCTATGCAAAGTAACTAATAATTATTGAATTTCATGTGCAATTTGCAAAATGTGCACATTTTACCACAGTATGAGATTTACGCAAGCCCTGCCACTGTCGCACAAACACAGTAAACTAGAGACAGACCCGCATAGAACAGGGCTACAGGGCCGAGGTAGGGACAAACCACAGGGGAAACGGAAGGGGGTACCAAAATAAAAGTAAAATAAAAAAGGGATATTTGGATGTTTATTTACAACGCTCTCTCGTTATAACTATGCGATTATAGAAGATAAAACTAAAGCAACATCAGTGCTACATCCCCTGATCACCCACAAATCGAATTTACAATAATGTTAATATTTTCTCGTCTCGAGTAACACAAGCCCCTAATCTAAATTAAAGAAAAAAAAAACAGAATACCCATTACAATTAGCTCTCGACTTGTACCGACTGGTACATAATAGTTAAAATGTTACATGTAATTATAAAATAAAAATAACGCAACTGCAAAACACAGATATCCGCGTTATACAATCAGCTCCAATATTATAATCAATCACAGAGGAAATTAATTACGGACTACAATGAATAATCGACATTACACCAAAAACTACACATCGCTAGCGCTTTATGCAATATTTTGTACATTAAATCAGTTAATACAATACGATAATATATTATTGTCACAGATGCAACATGGAACACATCCGCAAAGTAGCAAAGTCATCGGTGCAACTAAATATACAGACAATTTTATTTCATACATCGATTAAATTACACGAGCGTTATATGTATTGCATCGTCCCAAACAAAAAATTACATTATTTTGTAATAAGCGTTACAGTGAGTTAATAATCACAGTCGCACCGAGTAAACACGTACAGTGACGATACGAAAAACGTAACTGAAAATCTACAAATATAATTACATTAAATATTAATATTCCATTTGAATCAAAATGAAAATTCCCAAATCCAAACAAGTGACACTTCTAGGCGTAAAAAATGCAGAATGCAAATATAAGCCACTTCTAAGAGATCAACGATTACAGCCTCCTAAGGAGGCGATCTCGATCATTATCCATCGAGTTATGAAATTAGATGTGTTTTTTATTCGCAAAATATTACAACTGAAAAATTATATATTGTCTATAGGGGCACTGTGTTTGACGATAATATAGTCTGTATTATTGACAATGTAGCAATAATTTCTTTCCATAACAAAGTCTTTTTCATGTTTAATATAACGGACGAATTATTGTTATCTATAGAGTATGTATGTGAACGTAGTATCATATTAAATTGCCTTTAATCCCAATTTTTTATTAACTTGTAAAAAACACACCTGTAATTCCAAGTGAAAAGCATTGTAACGAAGAGGCTGAAATAAGAATAAGACATGGAACAGATGAAAGAAAAATGTGAAAGTAAAGTTTAAAAGTAATGCGTATACAATAACTATTAATAAAAAATATACAAACTGCATAATAAAATGATTGTGCATTGTAGAATCTTAAATTCTACAATATATAACCATTTTTATCTCTTCGCATGTTCGATACAATGCTCGATGGATTTATTTAAAAATAATCAAATTACAACCATTCGAATTAATGAACTAAATATAAATTTGTTGTCAGGCAGCAAAGCTAATAATATATTATGAACTAAGTTTAAAAATTAAATTAAAAAGTCTTGTCATTAAAAAAAAAGTTTGGTAGGAAATACATATTACATAAAGTAAATGAATCATATCTGTTTTAGTGATTACATCAATAATAAGGCCAATAATTAATTAAATTAAACTCCTTAAATTACTAACAATTAAAACTAATAAGCAAAATTCGAACCAATATAGCATGATGCAATATTTTGGACATTTATAGGAGAACTTTTAAAAACACTTAAGGGCTGAACACTTATCTATTATACTTCTATGTACAGGGTTTTGGTCGCGAGGACGTTTGATAATCGATCGCCTTAATAAAATAAATTCACAGCAGGGCTAAGTGGAGCTTATAAGTATAAGATAAACATGTGGGGGCCTGAATAAACGCATAAGGTATTTAGCTTCAAAGTAAATTACCCAGTCGGTAAATCGGCGTGTTTAAATACAACATAATATTAGTTTTGTTAGCTTCATATCACTAGACACCTAATTAGGCGTAGCTAAATCTATAGGGAAGAAATAATATTTATTCACTCCATGTTATTTGCCGTATCATACCTAAGATTTTAATGCTGATTATATATTTGCTGCTGACAACACTAATCTCCCCTAGTATTTTTAGCTAGCCCCTAAAAATTAAAAATAAAGTGCCACAATTAAAATAATCGAATCATCATTAGCATTTTAAAAATTTTCTAACTAACATGAATATACATGCATATTATTATACTCGAAAATTACCTATGACTGTGCTAAAACTTTTAGACGTATATATTTTTTTGTCGTTTCGTTTATGATTGTTTTATTTACGCCTATACGAGTAGTCCATCACCGCGCCCTACAAATATTACACCTACATAATAAAATCCCCATTAATAATATGATATAGTTATTAAACACAGCATTCTTGTTTGTTTGTATGATTAAACAGGTTAACACTACGTGATATGGAACGTAACAATAAAAGAAAACTCATCTACAAATCTCATACCTAAATAACTACACTCTAAACACGAGTTAAAATCAAAGTTGTAATTGACAAATGACGGTCACATAAAACTTTGAAATACCTAAATATACTGCGTTACGCAACGCACAGGACACGCCGTACCGTAAGCATACGGTCGTGTTAAAGTTACAAACATCCCATTAAAGGATTTGGTACAAACACTACCATCTACGATAAAACATTAGTAAATGCAATCCACTCGCTTCATACTCCAGCATTATTATGATTAAAAATTAATTTACATTTACAAATTAAATTACATACAGTTAAATGATTTGTCTAACACCTATCGGACTATAAGAAACAAAATGAGTTAAAAAAAATAATTACAATAACAGTTGACTACTGCTGTATTAGGATACACAAATTATTTCCACACATTCACGCCTACCCTCAGTAAGCTTTCATAATTTGTACAAGAAATAATCGAATAATACTAAAAGTAAAATATTACAGTCATCGTGCTCACGAAATTGGTATAAGGAACTTTACCCTACATCACGACACACTAGTCAGAGTTTTGAATTAAAAATTGCAGTGTGATAGAGTCTTTCGTTTTAGTTCCTTTGAGAAAATAATTTACTCGACTTCCCTTATGAACCAAGGAGAGCGCAAATTATATCCAACCATATAGTCTGTCGTCTCGTTGGTGGATAAGGGTAGCGAGTGGTTTCTATATGAATCTTAAAAATTTTACATTAGTGTCTTCACACTATACGACAATGTTGTCCCTGTAAAATATATCTCACTTAGAGTCGCCATCGGTTTCATCACACGAAAACTTGTCAAACTAAAACATCATTTCGATCCGCTATCTTCTGATAAAGCTTCTTTGAGAGTATATTATCCATTTTTTGAGTGTTCATTGTATTTTGAAATTACTTGTTGATATTTTCCCAGTTAAAGATGTGAAATGGCAAGTGAAAGCTGGGCACTATCGAGTGCCATTACAAAAGTGGGGGTGACATGGCAAGGTGACGGGAGGACGCGGCACTCAGTCGTACCACAGGTGCTGCTGGTGCTGCTGGTGCGGCGCGTGCGCGTGCGCGTGTGCGGCGTGCGCGTGCGCGTGCGCGGCGTGCGGCGGCACCAGGTAGGTGGGCGAGTAGGGCTGCAGGTAGCCCGGCAGCCGCGCGCCGCTGCCGTGGTGCGCCGGCGGCGGGCCCGCCACGCCGCCCCTGCACATGTAATATATGTATCTACAGTAAACTTACAACCTATATATGTCCCACCACCGGGCACAAGCCTCGTCTCACTTCTGAAAGGGTTTTAGGGCATGGACATCGATATATATGTACTACGTACTAGATTTGGCATTCCGAACATTCACTATGTTCAAATGAACTGTACTGCAATCCGTACACCTTTAGTGTGGCTTCAATATTCATAAAGTGTAGAGCTGCGCTAATAATACGAGATTTCAAATTAAAGTTTAAACCTGAACGTAATTAATAATTCAGTAGTCAAATAAGTAAAATTATTTGTTGTTCAAGTGAATAAATAAGTAATAATATTACAATAGAAAAAATAAATTTCTACATTTATATGCCACGCTATCTACAATCATAGACTAAAATCTACTATCTCCCGCGCATGCACGAAAACAGAGTAGTGCACATTTTTTGTTTGGAATAGCTTCTCTAGTACGTAGTACATAGAACTCAATGGGCATGGACGTGTCTGTAATGCGTGTTAGCGGACTTCACATGTCTTCGAAATATTATTTTTTATTTCTCAGACATGTAGATTTCCTCACTATGTTTTCCGCGCACGTGATAAATCAGCACTTAAAATTGCAAATAACAATTTCATTGATGCCGGCTGGTAACGAACCAATGGGTTGCTCGCATACTGTGAAATTTACAGCGAGCGCTAAGCCCCTGAACCACCACGACTTTCTGCATCTTTAGGAAACCACCGATATAAAGCACATCGTCGTTAAAAACAATCGAATTGATTGACCGACTGAATCACCAGACCTAAAAAGTATTTTAATAATTTTTAAAATACCAATTTTTTCAATTTTCACTTGTTAACCATTTTTGGCATAGCTAATAACAATTATACAGCTTAAAAATATATTTTAACATAATATCGATATCGTCATCAACCTTAAATTAAATAATTTTAACATTATGTAGAAATAAGCATGTACAGTACAGAACGCGCGTGTCACCCTACAACTTTATCTTTATATATAATTCCTCTGTCCGTATTTATGTGACCTCCTAAACAGCTGGACCAATAATGATGAAATTTTGTATGTGTGATTAAGTTGATTCGAGAATGATTTAGATTCACAATTGGACTTGGTAGATGGCGCTGTTGTCGAAAATCACCCGTGCGAAGCCGGAGCGGATCACTAGTATATTATATAATTCTTCTATGTGTGCTTGTCACTGAACTCCTAAATGGCTGGACCGATGTTGTTGAATTTTTTTGTGTGTGTTTGAGGGGGTCCCTCGTTGGTCTAGACTCACAATAAGACCCGGTAATAAGTGATGCTGTTGTAGAGATTCAGATACTACCTGTGCGAAGCTGTTGCGGATCGCTAGTAGTACATATGTATATATTTCATGTAGTGGCGGTGTAAGAATATTCACTACCTTATATTGTCCCGTAGCTTTCGTAAGGGGCAACAGAGGGAAACTAAAACAGAAGATCGGCAGCAGCATTTTCTTGATAACAACTCTAAATAATAAAAAACTGCAGTTGCCAACCAAGCTGCCAAACATGTCAACTATGGCAAAATCTTCCCTGTGTTGCAATCCATGGGAGAGGCCTATATTCAGCAGTGGACTTTTATAATGTCATGAATGCATGGGGGGGGGGGATCCACTTGCAGGCCTGGTCTGCAACCAGCATCCTGTCCATCAATATCAAGTTATCAAATGTCAATGTCTCACTTTTGTTTCTAAAAAAACGATTTTTTTTTCTCATTAAATTTAATTTACAAATAAACTTTGCGTTGACCATTTGCTTTGCTAATACAGAAGACCATAACAGTGTCACAACACTAAATACATTCCTTAAAATAATTAGAAATAGTACTGATTCCAGCTTACTATATTAACCAATTAGTTAAATTAAAATAAAATATAAATAAAAATGTTATACGGATATTATAGGGCATATTTGCCTTTGTTGCCACACTTAAACCGCAGTGTATTTTTATTTTTAGGAAGATGCTGCTACCAATCTCCGTTTCAGTTTCCCTCTATCGCCTCTTACGACACCCAGATGATATGGCCTAGTGGATATTCTTACGCCGCTGTTACACGGCATCCGATTTCGATTTTAATCAACGTTAAAATACATTACAAATACAATTAGTAAAAATAATACTACAATTATTTAATGAAATAATTTTGAATTTACCCATCACTCAATTTTGCAAATGTTCGAAAATAACATAAGAAAACAATAACTCACGTGTGGTAATGATATGTGGGCACGTATAGCGGTGGCGGTAGATATCCGGGGGAAACACCTCCTCCTGGTGATAAAACACCTCCACTAGCCGTCCTGAAAACAATTAAAGCAGTTTTAAAGCAAGCATGTTATCAAAATTTACAAAAAGATGCTGTAGTGAGGACCATACCAGCGAAGTTTAACTAAACATCATTACAACCTATCAAAAGTCCACTTCTGAATATAGGCTTTCCCCATTGATTGCCTATAGGGAGGATATTTGCCGTAGTATCCACGCTTGATATTCGGGTATTTTGAGTTGTTACCAGGACGATGCTGTTGCCCATCGCTTATTTCATTACCCTATGTCGCCACTTATAACACCTACGGGATGATTGTGGATTTTCTTACGACGCCATTACACGGCAAAAATCAATGAAGCTATTGTTACCACTTCACTGAGAGAGCCTTTATGTTAGGTCTTTAATGAGTTATCATCATCATTATAGTCTATGAAAAACCACTGCTGAATATAAGCCTCAACAACCATAGATTATCTCATAGCAACCACTGTTTTTTATTATTTTGAATTGTACCCATAACCCATACTCCTTTTCGATTTCCTTCTGCTGCTCCTTACGACAACCACGAGATGATATAAAATAGTGAATTCTCTTACACAGCTATACATTTTACAGCTCTCTCGAAGAGCCATAGAGACCAAAATGTTTATGTAACATGCTTACGTATCGTATAAAAACATCATGAGAAACACCTGAAAACTGCAGGAGTGAGGAATAAAAAATTAAAACTATCTCGAAGACATGTTAAGGCCCCCACCACGCACTGCCTTGCACTGACCAGCAGTAGGACGTATATAAGGTGTAACTTTACTTTTTAAGCATGTATTAAAACCCCCGCTGTAAACAGGAGGGGGTGGAGGTCTTCTCATCATTATATATCATACGTGGTATAGCCATGCTGCAGCTATATTAATTGTATAGTTGTAGCACGAATGGTTCGGCTCGACCGGGGTAGGACCACGCTCTCACAGAATACCAGCGTAAAATAGCAGCTCATTGCTGCTGTGTTTCATATGGTGAGTGTAGAGAGCCGGATACCCTTTTTACTGGATACAGGGTAACAACGCATCTGCATTTTATTTCTTGATTGAGGATTAATGTAGATGTCTATGGGCCACAGCATCCACTTACCATCAGGTGGACACTGTGTGCTCGTTTGTTACCCTTATTTTATAAAAAAAATGAAATATTTGTCGTCAACGCTGTGCTTGGCAGATGATTGGCTATCGCAGTACAATATTGCACTATTAAACTAGTTTAGAATTAGTTGTAAACAGTCCACAATTGGACTTGGCTTCTTTCATAGTAGATAGGATTTGCCGTATTACGCAAAAAAAATTGATGCGTCTTGCAGCATGACTCTACTCCCAGTCTGTAATTTGTAAATAAGAAAGAGGATCTCAATTCGAGTGTGTTCTTTTTTTTGTATGTATGTCACTCAATATCTTCCTCAATTGTTGACCAATTTTAATGATTCTTATTTTATATTATACAAATAAAATGATGAATGGCACTTTATATATATATATATATGTAAAATATTGCGATATCTTTATTTAATATAAAGTTATTATAAGAAACTTAGGCTTATTATACTACTGCGTATGGACCGGGTCATTGAACAAACAAAATGGCACCGACTCCTTGGTACGAAAATGTTTATGGAGCACCAACGCAAGCGCAGTGTTGTCTGGATTTCAAATAGTATCGGAATCCTCGGTGTCGACATATCGAGTGATGTGCAGTTTCGTGGTCATTTGGAAGAGAAGGCCAAATTGGCCTCTAAAAGCTTGGCGTGCTCAGCAGAGCGGGACAGTATTTCATGCCGGCACACCGCTTGCAATTTTACAACCGAGTTCTTTCCGATCGGCTGCACTCACTGGCACTGCGTAGAGATGTTGCATCTCTTTGCGTATTCTATCGCATCTATCACGGGGAGTGCTCTGAGGAATTGTTCGGACTAATTCCAGCCGTTCAATTTCACCATCGCACATCGCGACAAAACTCGCGTACAAAAGTATTACAAAAATTATGTATTACGTATATTTTTAAAAATTTTAATAAATATTTTAATGAACGTTTACAATTGATTAACCCGCCATGTCCACTTAGTAGTTAAGTAAGTCGCGTAGTTTTAATTTGACCGCATTATATGCGGGCGTCCGTACAGTGTTTTCACTTTTAGATATTTTGCACTATTTTAGGGTAAATCTACTAACATAGGTAGGGCTTTAGGCGTTTCTTCAAGTTGACAGGGTTTTGGATAATTTGACTGATTTAACCCTAACTCAAGACTCCAATCCGGGATCAGATCGACCATAAGACAATGTAATGTACGGAAACGTGATTCTCATTTAAAAGAGAATGAATGTGTTTTTAAGGTGAATAAGGCCACAACGCAATACTAACTTGTAGTGTGCGTGCGGGTGGTGGTGCCAGGCGTGCGGCGCCGCGTGCTTGTGCGCAGCCGGCGGCCCGCCCACCCCACTCCCACGCCCACCCCCACCCCACGCCCACTGCGTGCGCCGCGCTCACTGCGCTCATAGCGCCGCTCGTCGCCGGCAGGTACTCGCGACACCCTCCACTCTGTAAGTTATTCATTTATACACAATAAGTAAAATGGAAATAAAAAGTCAATGTAAAGTTACAGCTTATATAAGTCCCACTGCTGGTCACAGGCCTCCTCTCATTTTTGAGGGTTTTAGGGCAAGGAAATGTCCGCCATGCTGCCCCAATCGTGAGGAAACCCGCATGTCTGAGAAATAAGAAAAAACTATTTCAAAGACATATGAAGTTCGCCAACACGCATTGGGGCAAAAAATTAAGACTAAATTATTAACGCCAGTTTACAAATATCGTTGCTTTGAGTTTTTTTTTATATGACCCTGATAGGTCAAGAGATAAGCGCTCGCCTAAATATTTCACAGTATCCAAATAAAAAAAAATTGAACCAGAAGAATAGACTAATCTAACGAAAAACATCTAACAGAAATATTGGATTATATTATGTATATCAACTGTAACTAGGCGTCAGAATTTTTGGAGTTAAATAAAATATTATATCATTTTGTGAAATATGACACCTATTTTAATAAACTTAGAAAGTAAAGTTTGGCTCAATCCTACTACACTAAGTTAAAGATTTATTTATCTACCACAGTAAGATAATAGCAGTAAGATAATAGTAGGGTCTCCACTACTCAACACAGCATGCTGCTGTGTTGAGTAGTGGAGACCCTTTATTTTACTAATAATAAGGCTAATAGAATAAGAAGAAGATCTTAGTCCTCAGGGTCAACAACGCATCTACATTTTGACTCTTAATTGATCTTGACATACATCAGCAATTTATAAAATTTGAATTATGTTAATGAATTAACTTCCTGCCATTAGTTGGTCAAAAAAACAAGTAATGGGTACTCACACTATCCCGCTTACTGTGCTGCGCTTGCATGTACTGATTGCATTGATAGTCGTTCGTTTGACGGATGGTCGCACCGCTCTGAAAAAAAAAATACAATTAAACTGCAGCCAGAATTTAAATAGAACATGTAGAGAAAAGCTATTGCCTTTATACGTTCTCTTAAATAAGAACCACAAAGCATTTATTTTTTAACGATAAACGTCCGAAATAAATACTAACTTGCTTGATTTCATTGAATGACCGTCATAAAATGATATTTTTTGTAAAAATACTTATAACTTATGAAAAAGTAAAAACCGACTCCAAATTGCTAAAAAAAAGTTATTTATTTGCTACCCTTAGGGGTAAAATCTCTCTGAAGGAAAGATCTCCAAATTCATATGGCTGGTGCCATATGCCCTTGAAGTATTACCTATTTAATAAAAAAAAAAGAATCATCAAAATTGGTTCACAAACTGCGAAGGTATCGCGTAAAAAAAAATACATACAAAAAAAACATACACTCGAATTAAGAACCTCCTCCTTTTTGAAGTCGGTTAAAAAGACATGCTAATTTTTTTTGTCCTAAAATTTAAAACTAAATATTATAAAAATAAAGCTCAACGCCACGAAATTTCCCCTTCGACATGGAACAATAATTTCGTTATTTTGGAACAGGTAATCTAAAACCGTTTGTGTACTAAAAAGCGACTATGGGAAATGACAGATTTTTTTAAAGCTTCCGATAGTCGTATAACCCATTTCCTTTATGCCAGACCTAAAATACTTAGACCAGGCAAAATACTTAGGGCAGCAGCGTCAAAGATGCGAGTAGTCTGGTACTGCGATCTCAATCCGCCTGCCAAGCGTACTATGGCAAATCCCTACAAGAGAGGCATGTTCAGCAGTGAACTTTAATGGACTTATGAAGGTGAAGAATTAATAAACCCGATACCATAACTGAGCCCAGAATCGGAACCTTAAAGAAATTTGAAACCGGTAATAAATTTCTATTTTTTAGGCTTAAATAAGGGAAACTACTAACGGAAACATAATGGGCCGGCTGCTGGTCAGACAAGGGCTCTTGTTTTGCTTGCGCCTCCTGTTGTGCCAGAGCCAAAAGGCGTTTCTTTTGGCTCTGCGGTGTCGCTTGCGGCTGAACCGGCGCGTGTGTGCGCACGCTCTGTTGTTGTTGCTGCTGTTGCTGTTGCTGCTGTTGTTGCTGCTGCTGCTGTTGCTGCTGCTGCTGCTGCTGCTGTTGCTGCTGAAGCTGGTGGTGTTGCTGCTGCTGCTGCTGCTGCTGATGTTGTTGTTGTTGTTGTTGCTGCTGCTGTTGTTGTTGTTGCACTTGCTGCTGTGAAGTTACATAAATAATTGTACAAATTTAACGGACACTCAGTTTATAATTATTTTGCAATTTTAAGAAGAGTATTTTGGACAAATAATTTAAGAAACGCTTGTCAAGTGCTTTCTTAGTAAAGTCGAGCCTATCTCCTGTCTAGTAGTAGATATCAAAGGGCTGGTGATTTATGATATATAAAATAAACTATACAATTATTATATCATCATGTTAATAAATAAATAAATCATAATATTATATCAAATTATAATACCCTTATAAAATTTATATTTGCAAAATGGACTAACTATTTTAACGCTCTTAAAGAAAGATTGTTAAACTAACCTGGTGATGATGATGGCAGGACTGGTGGGGCTGGTGAGGCTGGTGAGGTTCGTGCTTGACGTGGCGCTCGTCGCGAGGGGTGCGCGCGCTGCAGATGACGCCGCCGCTGCTCACCGTCGCCGTGTTGCTGTGGCTCACATTGTTGTTGCTCGTGTTGTTGTGCGCCGTTGTTGCCGCGCATTCGCCACTTCCTGGTAGATAAAGGCATTGTACTCTCAGTCTGAGCATTCAAGCGTAGGTTTCAAATTCTAAGCTAAGCCACTGCGCCACGAATCCGTTAGAGTACATTGTAAACGAGCAGATCACCTATTTAAGTACATCATAGTTTGACCGAGAGTTGAAAAAAAGGGAATATATGTAAGATTTCTCCCAGACAAGGATCTCAACCCGGGAACCAACCACTCGGCATACTAGTACAGTGCTTCTATGTACATATTATATTGCATAGTCGTTAGGTTTGAGGTGTTATTCCGTGTATATTTCGTCCAACAAAGAAAGATATATATAAATGAGAACACCGCTTATATTTCAAGCGCGGTTTTGTATTAGTATAAAATTTTACTTTTATAAAATATTCTCAATAAACTTTCATTATATCATCAATATAAATTAACATTAAACTCCAAATACACAATTCGCAATACCAGGTTAGCCAAGGCAGCATTAAAAATTAGTTTTTTTTAATAAGGGTGACATACGAGCACACAGTCCACCTGATGGTAA
This sequence comes from Parnassius orleans, assembly GCA_029286625.1. Taxonomy (NCBI): domain Eukaryota; kingdom Metazoa; phylum Arthropoda; class Insecta; order Lepidoptera; family Papilionidae; genus Parnassius; species Parnassius orleans. The sequence goes on from JAGSMP010000019.1 coordinate 4,786,044, forward strand.
GTGGATACTGTGGCCCATAAATATCTACAATTATCTTCGATTAAGGCTCAAAATGCAGATACGTTGTCATCCCATGAGGAATACGATGGATTGCCTCGTTTCCAGTAAAAAGGGTCTCCGGTTCTCTACACTCAGCATATGAAACACAGCAGCATTAAACTGATATTTTACGCTGGTATTCTGTGAGAGCGTTATTAAACAAAATAGCTCACCTCTGTTGTTATGTGAATGCTGCTGGTGTTGCTGATGTTGCAGCTGTTGCTGGTGTTGGTGCTGCTGGTGCTGGCCCTGACCTTGTTGCCCCTGCGCCTGGCCCTGCTGGGCCGGGCGCGGCCGTCGCGGCGTGTCGTCGTCGTCCGAGTCGGAGATGGTGATGACGGAGACGGCGGGCGATGGTGTGTCGCGGATGGTGATGGTGTGACCGCCGCAGTTACCATTGCCCTCCCACGTACCACCGATTGTGACGTTTTGACCCCTGAAAAGAAATGATTTGATTTAAAAAATTACCTATTTAAAAAACTTCGACCGATATTTTGACTAAGTTTATTTTATATTAAAATTAAAAAACCAATTATCAACGCCAGGTTGGACAAAATATCGTCGTACTTTAGACACGATTTTGACGCGCGAGAGATTGATACTCCTTGAAATCATAGTATAAGCTTGAAAATAAAATATGCACATACAAACATACATACATGAAATAGTCAATTAAAGTCTCTAAAATCTAGGTGAAAAAATTATAAATTAATTTTCATGGAAAACCCTTGATGTTCGATTTCTCGTTTTTCAAGCGATAACCATAATATAATTATTGGATAATATGAATATGTTATTGAATTAGATTCTTCATGGGTTACATTTTTATTGAGGTTCTTTATTTCCTGATAATAAGCAAAACACGTTTCAAATAAAGTAACTTTTTGTCTACCGAATGTCAAAGTGAAAGGAGAAAATCGTCTCCTTAAAGAAAAACAAATTAGCCGTTTACTTTTAAAAATTCCTCATTTTATACTGAGATAACATGATTTACGAAAGGAGAACGGCAGATTCTGTACCGCATACTTTTTTCGTTGTTTTGTTATAGAATTTGTACCACATATTAAGGCAACTAACCCATTTATTTTTATGTTAGTGTTCTATTTTTAGAACTCCGGATTAATTAATGATATCAATAAAAGATTTTAATAAATAAACGTAATATAAGCGTAAACTAAACGCATTTATGTTTTAGAAGTTGCCATATGTAAAATAACACAAATATCGAAATGATAATTATTTATTTAGAAATAGAAATAACAATATATATAATTAAACACTTATATATTATACCTAAGAATGCATAATTGTTGCATAAAATCATAATGGTTTACGATTTAATGATAGGAATGATGTTCGTCATCTATATTTTTTTGTTCATATGGCAATTATTTATTGACAGGTAAAGATTATCTGTCTTTCAGTTCAGTTCAGTTTTCAGTTCTTTGCTGTTGTTTTGGATTGTGGTTTGTGACTGCATCCTCATCTCAATCTACCTACTTAATGGTAAGTAAAACACTACAAAGATAGCGACAAGCAATCAAGAACATTTACTTTATCACCAAAACAATGTTTATGTGCATATTTGTAACAATCTACATTGGTACACTAGTACATAACCTTAAAAAATAAAACTGATTATAACTTTTACGTCCCAAGTAGTAAAAAAAAAAGAATTTAAATAGGGCTTGTCTATCCTACTAACTGCCAATTAAAACCATAAATATCCCAAAACACGAAATTTTTTTAGCTGTACGAAATTCCCATACAAGCCTGCCGTTCTCCTTTAAAAATATTTTCATTAAAAAAAAATCTAATTTATTCAAGTGACCTCAAGACTTATTGATTTTAACATTCATTAATTTAAAAAATAAATCATTATACTTAAATTTAATACTCATAAAATTGAATAGGCTTTTGATAAGTTAGTGCACTTCACCAACTCCAGCTACATCACTTCTTACCATCAGGTGGGATAGAAGTCAAGCAATGGCTTAGAACAATAAAAAAAGAAAGTGATCATATTAAATACAAGGGTAGAACTTACGTATGATCATGATGATGCCTATGCCTCGATGGAGGAGTGCCTTCTTTCACCCTCTTCTTGACCGGAGACAGCTGAGTAGGTTCCTTTTTGCCACCACTGCTTGCCATACTGCAATTGACATCAATTATAAGTACATAGAAAGGAAATATAAATATAAAATTAGAATAATAACAATGAGGGGGCTCCTATGTTTCAGGTACACTATTAATATAATGATGTGATGATATGTTTAAAACTACAATAAAATTAACAATGGTATTAAAAACTCAGTCACATTATACCTATTATCACAAAAGAATCTTAAATCTCATATATATAATATATTGCCTCATAAATTTTGTAATACAAATTGTTAAAAAGTATATTTATTAAATTAAAATCTGCCTTCACCACCCTCGTTAACTCGCAAGTAAAATGCAGCAATTTTAGTTATTATGGCAAATTAAAGTATGTTTGTTTTAATAATGGGCTTATTTTAATTTATGAGATTATGATCAATGTTAAATAATTTTTATTTATGTATCAAAAAATTAAATACGACACTAAAAAAATATTATTGAAAGAGATTAGGCATAACTTACTTGTAAAGTATATTTATAGTACGCGTGGCATATCAAAAAGCAAGGACGAAGGGTCCTAATTGTTTTTAAGAGAAGATTGTGCAAAAGTAGAATAATATTTTTCCAGGAATAGTGTTGTAATTTAAAACGGATTATTTCATATATTTCAAGATTTCGGGGATCGTGTGTATCCATACTTAGAGGGAAAATGGGACTGCATAAGAGAACATATTATTTAAATAAAGGAAGCCTGTAATGTCAGGGAATATAAGGTGATCAAAAAGGATCGAAAGGTTTTTTGTTATATGGATAATGTTTGCTATGTTTTCATTCATAAAAATTGTGTTGGGCACCTGTATTGATGCGTTTGGTGGTGCGGCTGGTAGTGTGGCACGGCGCTCGTCTGCTGCTTTGTTGATCTGTCGACAAGCAGCGTATTGTATGACTACTTTGGTTTTTCTCTAACAAAAAGGTGGATAAAATGTCGACAGCGCCATAGGCTAGCACCTCATCGGATTTCGCATCGCATTCTGAACTAACATAGCAAAATGTGATACTAATAGCTAGAAGTAGAAGTGTTATAGAATTCTGTGTTCATTGAATCTAAATTAAAAAACAAAAGAAGATACATCAACTAGATTTTTTTTAATTTCATGTAGTGCATTAATTTTTATTGTATAACATTTTATTTATTCTATAGATCTTATTTGTCAAATTTATACAAAAGTTAAACATAAATTATACATATTTATAATCCAGTTTTGGTGTTACAGGTAACATTTTTAATTTTAAAATAAAACTAACATTACTTCAGAAAATTCTAGTATGTACTTTTAGGTTAAATTTGCAGTGATAAATCTGTCGCCGTTACCTTTTGTGAGGGTGATGATGGTGCGGATGGTGCGGGTGGAAGTCCCAGACGTCGGGCTCGGGCAGCGGCGCGGGCTCGACGATGAGCGGCGCGCGCCACTCGGCCACGTCGCCCACGCCCACGCCCACGCCCACGCCGTGCTGGTGGTGCGCCGCCGCCGCCGCCGCCGCCGCCGCGGCCAGCTGCTGAACCTAACGGTGCCACATCATTCACGGGGTTAATACAAAATGCTTTTAAAAGTTTAATGCTCCTTTATAACTAATTGTAGGCTGAAAGGTTTTAGAAAAAAAATTTACTTTAAAATCAAATGCTTTTAATTGATTATTCTAGCCTTATTTTATTTATCGCTTATCTCTGCAATTGCAGGACTTTAAGGCCCGTATTAATAAACGTTACTCAACGACGAACTCAAGTGCGTAATCATTTTATACGCCTTCATTACGATATCAGCATTTCAAGATCGTTGCTAATTAATAAACACATAAAAACAGTATCTCAAAACGCTGTACTTAGGAATACTGTTATGTGACTTGCACTCAAGTATACACACTTGAGAGTAGAGTTTCTTTTATTAATCAGTGTGGCACTCAGCTGATATCGTAAACCTAAACCGCATCTTGAGATATGTTTATTAATAAGATCATAACAACTCAGTACTCAAGTGCGTGTACTTGAGCTGAGTAACGTTTATTAATACGGGCCTAAGTGTTATAATTATTAACACATCACTAACTCTTTGATAGCCTTAATGCAACCTGTATTTGGACCTGCAGTCTGTTAGCCAGTAATTCTAATTCTTCATGTAAAAAAAAGGTTTTAAACGGATTAACTTGTACACAATACAATAATATGCAATCTGTAGTATTGACAAATCTAAGCTGACCTCTCAGAATTTTTCCTATAGAATACTTTAATCGTTATTATGTACGTACATATGTTTTTATTCATGAATCCTTATGAATGGCGTTGTTATTTTAATTTTGTCATTCAAGTAGAACTTCATTCTGCAGTAGAAAATACAGTAAATTTTCCACTTTTAGGGTAATTATGAATTGGTAGGTATATATTTCCGCACATACACAGATAAAAATGATCTCTTGTATTTACGCTTGGATTTCCACACAAGTAAAGCAAAATGGCACGCATTATTCCGTTTTTTATAAGCGACTGTTTTAGATCATAATTCTAAATGCATATGTACTTGTTTAATCCTCGACAAGACCATATTAATTTATGATAATATATCTTTTTGATCCAGTGATTTTAGCGGTGTCAGTTTACATGTTTATTGTATGAAATTTGTAAATTATATTGTCCAAGATTCAAAGGTGGTAAGAAAGAAGTAGCGCGTGTGTAGTGGTACCTGGTAGGCGGGCTGGCACAGTATGGAGGAGACGAACTGGTGCGGGAAGGGCTCGGGCGCGCGCGTGGCGTACTGCCGCGCGCCGCCCACCGCCACGCGCCCGCCGCCGTACAGCTGGTACTGCAACACCACCCCACCACATGTTACATCCAACTTCCTAATATGTAATCACCTCCACACCGAACTGCGGTCACGGCGGCCAGTCTTCTAGAGTGTATGCGCAATCACAGGTGCACTCTCTCTATTCCCTCATTAATGTGACACCGACCGGAGAGAGCTCAGGTGCAGGACCAAAGGCTTTACGTGCTTTCCGAGGCCGTCAACTTCTCGACACCGGACTGCTACTAAGAATTTCTTGACAGAAAATCTCAATAACTGATTATGGACCGACCCGGGATTCGAACCCGGAACCTCATGATCACCAATCGCGGTACCACGTACTAAAAGCGACGTTGAGAATTTGTTGTTTCACCAGGACGTTTCGTATGGTAATTGACGAGAACCGGAGGCCCTTTTTACTGGTAACAAGCGTCGTCCTGATAATAACTTCATTCATTACAGCTTAACATTTTGTTATTAATATTACATTAACATTTTAGCATTAATATTAACAGTCCAATCAAAAACATATAGACTCCCCTATCCCCCCACACCCTTCCCCATAAGTTCTCTCATATGTGGTTTTCAGTGGATGCTGTGGCTCATAGACACCTACATCTATCCTCAATCTATATCTATACAAATAACTAATGTCTGTTTGTAATGTCAAAATAACAGCTTTTTATTAAATGCATATGAAAGTATATACGGTACTTATAACAAAAATACAATTTTTAAAACTTTTGTCTGTCTTTCTGTCTGTTTGTTCCGGCTAATCTCCGAAACGGCTGGACCGATTTTGACGGGACTTTCACTGGTAGATAGCTGCTGTTATAAGAAGTAACTTAGGCTACTTTTATTTTAGAAAAGAATTAGGGTTCCGCGGAAAATTTTTAAAATCCATGAAACCCAATCATGATAAATTACACGCGGGCGAAGTCTCGGGGAACAGCTAGTTAAGAATAAAAATATAGAAGCGTTGTCAGCCCTGAAGACTATGATAGAATGTCTCGTTTCCAGTAAAAGGTGTCTCCAGTTACATACCACCATACGAAACACAGCAGTATTAAGCTGCTATTTGACGCTGGCATTCTGTGAGAGCGTAGTCCTACCCCGATCGAGTAAACCAATCCGTGATAGTTCTCTCGTCACACATTTTCCATGTTTAGCATGGCATAGATTATCACGGAATAGATATATCATTTTTTTTAATACTAGCAATGCTATTATCATTACTAATATTCCCCACGACATTTGAATTTGCGGTTCGCATTTTGCCATTAGGTTACTTTTGTAAATATGTATATAAGTAAATGTATTTGTGTACTTATGTATTAATATAGTACTAAACGTACAAGTGTATATGTATTTAAATGTATAGAATATTATTATGCTTATATTCTGATTTGACTATTTAACTTTTTTCTTTTTGTATGCTGCATTACCTCCTATATGATTATCCCTGCTTAGCCTAATCTCAGATGAGTTACGGTTTCTTTACTCATGTGCTAATGTTACGCTTACCGCGTAGTGGCGGTGTACGAATATCCACTACCCCTTATCATCCCGTGGGTGTCGTAAGAGGTGATATAGAAATAAATCATGAGATGGGCAGCAGTGTCCTCCTAATAATGACTAAAAATAAAATAAACTGCGGTTGCCAACCTGCTTATCAAGCGTGGCAGTTATGGCAAATATTGCCCTTATGAGGCAATCTGTGGGGAGTCCTAAATTCAGCAATGGACTTTAAATAGGCTGTAACGGTAATGTTACGCACTATTTTTATGCATAAGTTTAAATAAATACAAAAATGATGATTGATAGTTGATGATGGTGTTGGCGTAGGTGGGATCGGTAGTGGTAGTGGTGGTGGTGTGTGTGCGGTGTGCGGTGTGCGGTGCGCACCAGGTTGTCGTAGGGCGCGGCGCGCAGGCGCTGCTGGTTGATGGTGAGCGCCAGGTGGTGCGCGGCGGGCGCGGCGCCGCCCGCCACCACGCCGCCCACGCCGTACTCCGCGCCGCCCACCCCGCCCACGCCGCCCACGCCACCCACGCCACCCACGCCCGTGCCTGACCGACGGCACACCTGCAACGAGGATATGTTCTAGTCATACTAAATTATATACACAAGGATATCAAACATTTAGACAAAGCAAAATGATAGTAGATTAATTAACAAGTTGACATTTTACAAAGTAAATATTAAATTCTTATATGTCAATAATAAAAAGATTTCATTTCATTTTTTATAGTTAGAAATTTTATTAATGATATCCATGATTTGAAATTTAATCTATGATGGATCAAGTATAACAAAAATACCACAAAATTTACCTCCATCATTTGCACGGAGGCCTTTACATTGTTACAATGAGCGTAATCGACGAGATGCGCGAGTGTCACGAACGCGTGATTCAATGCCTCCCCCGGCATTATCCTTCTCTCCTATAATTAAAGAAATAACAATAATTACTAACTATAAAGCAACAGTTACAATTTCTAAGTGCAAACAATTTCAATTCATTATTTTATAAACATTAATAATATATTCATTATTTATTTGTGTTATGACTTTTAGCTGATTTGCAAAATATATGGACCATGTGTGACACATAATATAGAAATTAATTGAAATGTTCATATTACCTGGTCCATAGTAAGCATTTTCTTGAGTAAGTCGATAAATTCCCTTCTGTCTGCTTTCTCGGCCAACAGTTGGCCACCTTCAAGATCTGTTGGTACATTAACCTGTTGAATAATAATTTATAATTAGATTAAGTTTCCTTAATCATAGAAAAATGAAAGTTAGGTTCATGGCTTGAATCCACCTTTAAAAATTTCGTAAGATTCTTCAAGGGTGTGGGTGTTTTCATGATAAGTTAATCAAATGCACTTTACCGTCTAGGGCTACTTCAACACTTACCATCGGTTAGGATTGAAGTGAAGTACTGACTTAAAAGTAAGTAGTATAAAAATATAAGATTTATTGCATATAATTTTCTAAATTTCCGACACATTATAGAATTTGTCTTTGTATAAAATTGTGTTTGTTTAAACAGATTTGTAACTCATGAAATGTTACTAACCTGTCCAATGTCGTCAAGGCAATTGAAGATATACTTCCTGGCTTCTTTGCTCTTGATGCCCGTCTCAAGCTCATGCTCTTCAGGGGTTTTCAGCCTCCAGAATGGGTATGTACTGTCTACGTCGCGATAGAAGAACTTCGCCGTTTTTGATGCGCTGTAATGAAAAATGTTATATTAGGAACTTTGGAGTTTTCTAAGCAAAATGAAAATAGCAACTACTAAGCGATAAAAACCATTAAAACTTTCACAGTGAAAAAAGCAATTTATTCAAGTTTGTTGCAATAGGTGCAAGTATGCACACTTATGCATCACAATACAACAACACCTGAAAAACGTTGTGATTTTGGGCATATGTTGGCTCAAACAGATTTGAATAGCCTGTCTTGCAACATGCACATGAATGTAAATTGTACACTACTATCCTATTCGTCGGTATCGAATATATGTATAGAGTATAAAGTTACCTATTGAGCATATGTTCAGTAGGAAGGCCTTGTGTCTGTGAGATGTATCGTATCTGGTCGTACTCCGAGGATCCCGGGTACAGGGGCCAGCCCAGGAACAGTTCCGCGACCACGCAGCCCAGGGACCACATGTCTATTGCTTCGCAGAATGCTAGACCCAGGATTATTTCCGGCGCTCTGGAAAAAGATAAGAAATTAATCATGACTTGGCTTGAAAGATGAGTTTCATTTTCTTTTTTTTGCTGGACCTTCAGTTTTTTGAATATTATTAATTTTTGGTATTTTTTGGTCCGATCTACGCAGAAAAAACTGAAGGTAGCCGGGCTAACTATGACATTGGGACGTCAAACACCTCGGTCCCCCCCGTGACCATGGGTGCTGTAAAGCACCCGAAACGTCGGGAATCAAAATTAGTAAAATTAAACGCGATGAAATCCGTAAAAATAGTTTTATTCAATGTGTAGTGTTCGCGTAAATATAAGAAATCATCATTAAATTTGTTTTAAAATTAATTGCAGTAAAAAGGGTCTCCGGTTCTCTACACTCACAATACGAAACACAACAGCCTTAAGCTGTTGTTTTACGCTGGTATTCTGTGAGAGCGTGGTCCTACCGACCCATTCATGCTACAACTAATACAGCCGCAGCGTGGCTCTATCACATATAAAATTTTAGAATCTGTTTTATTATATGGTAAGATTATAACTGCACTGTTATTGTTAACATTGTTCTAAGAATGTCAAATTTTCATTTTAGAACAATAATCAGTTCTTTTTAACAATTATAAGTTAGTGATAGACTTCTATCCCACCTGATGTTAAAAGTGATGTAGCCGAAGATTGTAAACTATTCAGATCGTCTTCTGATATTGCAAAAATGAGACGTATTTTCTAAAAAGATTTATTTTATTGTTTAAAGCAAACTACACCATATATTGCAGGATGTGCACATCTTTCAAAATGAGTCGAAGTTAGTGCTACAGTGAAATTTAATTTCAAAAATTTTAGTAGTCAACGCAGAATAATGTTTGTTACTTTAATGATTTTTTTATATTTTACAAATATTATTTAAATTAAACGTGATAAAATCCGTAAAGTTGGTTTTATTCAATATTCCATTGTGATTATTCCAAAAAAAATTTTGTTGATACAAAGCAGTTATAAGTAGGTTGGGTCCTTGGTTTATGCATAAATGGACATTTTTAAATTTAAATTGTGAAATATGGCAAATAAACGTTGACTGGCAATTTCTTTCATAAGTTCGTCTCTACATCTGTACATATTTCCTTAAAAATGGACTAATAGAGGATGAAAACATTATTAGATAAAAGCCTTATCAAGATTTGCCATCGGAAAACACATTTCTTAAGTGTCACGCATACTCACCTTAGTAGACAGGTGGTCAGTAAGCACAGAGTTGCTATGAAAAATGTTTCATAACAAGCAAATTGCAGTAGGTTTATCTACGTATTTAAATTTTATATTAATTCAATATGTTTAATGTTTAATTTCTCCTAGATAAGTAAATAGGTAGATTGCTATAGAGTAAATAGGCGTGTTCACCTGTAGTATCTGCTCTGCAGGTAGGTGTTGCAGACCGCTTTGCTGACGTGCGAGGCGCTGCCGAAGTCGATCACCTTAACGCGGTACGGCTGCCGAGCCGGCTCCACCAGCATTATGTTCTCCGGCTTCAAGTCCGCGTGAATGAGGCCCAGTTGCTGCAATCGAAAAATATAATCTCGAGAATGTTTTTTTTTACACAGAACACAAACAAGTAAATTATTACTAGAAAATTAAAAACTAGAAGTGGTACACACATTCACCAAAATGCGCTACAATTAAGCACGTGGTAGAACCACGCTGTAGCAGGATTAGGTCGCCAAGTTTTTTTTTAAGATAATGGTGACAAACGAGTTCAAGGTCCACCTGATGGTAAGTGGATACTGCAGAACCCATAAACATTTACATCTATCCTTCTGAGGACTAAGATGGAATGCCTCGTTACCAGTGAAAAGGGTCTCAGATTCTCTACTGGCCCCATACGAAACACAGCAGTATTCTCCTGTTTCACGCTGGCATTTTGTGAGAGCGTGGTCCTACCCGACGATCCGACGAGCACGAATGGGCTGCAGCTATAATATAGCTGCATTGTGGATCTACCACATTAATAAGGGACCACTCTTACAGAAAACCAACGTAAAAGTTTGCGTGTAATGAAAAGGAGGTGGATTTGGTAAATAAATTTGTTAGCCAACTACAGTTTTATCCAACATCCTTTTGATCACCAGCCATTTCCTTTGGTTAATATTTTTTACAATATTATCTTACCTACCCTACTTGTACCCTACAAAGGAGCCCACCATCCACCTGATGGTGAATGGCCATAGCTACGAATAGAAACTATATGCATTGTCATCTTAGAAGCAGGAACTAAAACGGTAGGCCCTGTATTTACACTTGCTGTCTTATTCTGTCTTATTCAGAGGCAATCTTGAGTTTAAACTAAAACTTTGTTGGTTAAGGGTACTAAATTGGCCCATTTTCAATATATCGCCAATTTGTTTGATGAACTTGTGTCCAGGGCATCCCTTGCAAACTCTGCCATTCAATATTCAAACTGGAAAAAAACAGTATACCGCTGCTTAGCAGCAGAAATAGATAAGACGGTGGTACCTGCCCAATTTAATCCTACATAAAAAAGAAAACTTGCCACCAAAAATAAAAAACTTTTATTATACTGACCTTGAGTTTAAGCAGCGCGGTGAGCACCTGCTGCAGTATGGGTCTGATGTATTTAAGCGGTAGCGGCGAGAACTTGTTCTGCTTGAGGAAGTCGTACAGGTTCTGCTCCAGCATCTCGAACACGAGACACGTGTGCGAGCGATGCTGGAAGCACTCGTAAGCGCGGACGAAGTTGAACTCGTCCGCGGACTCCTGCGAGAGCCGGGACAGGATCGATACCTGTAAGGATTTTTTTTCATTTTTATAGTGATTTCCTTCTTAGTTCATCTAATGATGACGACGAAGTTATCAGCTGTAAAGTGTCTCAATGTACATTACAGAGAGAAGTGGTGAAGAGAAGAAGATAATTACTGCACAACAGTAGGGTACGTAATCAATCTACTATAAATTACAAAACATATTGACATTTTTTACAGAATAAGGGTGATAACATAGGAGCCACCTAAAGGCAAGTGGATGCTGTGGCCTATAAGAAATCTACATCTATTCTCAATATTTTATTATATATAACATTAAAAACTATAATAATAATAAAAAAAAAACTAAAATTAGTAATATTCTCAATTAAGAATCATAATGCAGATTCGTTGTCACCCCTGAGGACTGTGATGGAATGCCTCATTTCGAGCGAGCATATTTGATATAGTTGTTACGCTTAGCAAGCTGGTTGGCAATTGCGGTTTTTATTATTTTGAGTTCTACACGACAGGCCTTTTGTGAGTTAGTGAACTATCTTACGCTGCAACTACACGGCGTACATAATATTAATTTACATGTAAAGTTCATAATTAAAGAAAAAAACAGCATTGTTTGTAAATAATATTTCATCATTTCAAATAGAAACTTAATAGGAAAGAATTGCTTTCATCTAAGCGAATAAAAATACAGATACATAGCGAGCACTCTGCAAAACAAATAAAAAGTTCTTGTAATTGGCCGGCGGCCAGAACGAACTGAAACTAAGAGCTTCTGGGAAATTGTACTTCGCAAACTACATAAAAAGGAACAAAACAACTGTCTCCCATGCGACCGTGATTTATACAGAGATTAAGGTGTTTTTAACTAGTCTAACATTTGAGAACCGTTTCGTGCTATGATTCATATGCAGTGGGTATTGTTTTAATAAATTACACAATTTGTTCAAGGGTATTTGATTTCTCAAAACCCTTATTCAACAAAAAATCTGTACAAATAAATAAAATTGAAGGGTCTGTAATATCGAGATAACTGGCTTCTATTAGGCCCATGGCGTTATTAAAAAATTGTCTGTTCATTTGTCTATTGAAACCTATTGTGATGAAACTCACAAACAGATAGAGAACAATGCCAGAAGTGATCTTCTACCCGAAAACATGCAGGATGTTTTGTGAATACTAAAACTGATAAAACAAATGGTTTTTGATGATAAACTTTAAGAGATAAAAAAAAGTTTGGAACAAAACGATTTTACACAAAAAAGGTCAGCACGCTATCTTCTTTTTCTTTAATTTCTGATTCAAAATGTATTTTAAACTGTAAATGCATTTTTTTCTTCTGAAAAGGTGGCAAGAACTTTTTTACGTGAAATTAATAGATCTTCAACCCATATTTTTATCATTTTCCCATATCGCACATAGTTTTCTGGGTAATAGCAAACAATTGAGTTCAAAGCGGTTTTAGATACATAAACTACTTCCCCAATTACTGCTATTATAGATCTGCTGTTTTTTTGTTTAAGTTCTCGTGGTTACAAGTTATAAATAATTTTTTAATTATCATAATCCCTTACCTCAATCTGGCCTTGGCGAGCATAGCTGGGATGGTTCTTGAGTATCTTGATGGCGACTATCTCGTTGGTGCCTTTCTTCCAGCACTTCACCACCTGCCCGAAAGTGCCGCGACCGAGGAACTCCAACACCTCGTACCTGCGCGCAGAATAAAACTCACAATAATATAAACATTTTATTTGTGATTTGAATAGACACATATACTGTAGGTAACGTAATGCTGACTAATATATAACCTACTGGTTTTATGTATTGATGAAGTCGGTCGAATAAATGATATTTCTCCAAGTTATAACAATCGCAAGATTAATTTAAAAAATACTTAAAACTCTTTACCTCCCCGTGTGTTTTCGATTTTTAAATAAAGCAAGATATTGATTCATTTGTTTACAATTTTAAACAAGTGTTTCTTACATTTTTTATATAATGCTCATACTCATTTATTTATAAAACTCTTTTGGCGGTGCGGTTTCTTTACTCATGTGCTTTTGGTGAAATGCAATAATTTTAAAAAGAGTAAATTAAAGAATGGTCTATTTAAGAAAAACATGAATTATCTCTTTAAACTATTTCATGTAATATTTTTTATACAATATAAATAACGTCGTCTCCCAGTCTTCTATAGCAGCGGCCGACAACTTTAACTGATAACAACCATAATGTTATCTGTACTATTTATGAGTACATGTATTAGTCAATAAAAATCCCAGGAAAAAGGCCCTTTGCTTCTAAGGACGCCAAATCCAAAACCTCCAAAAACTACATTTCCAAAAAGACCATTTAGATGGTACCTTACTTAGATCTTAATCTTACATCTACTCTCTAGATTCTAGACGTTTATGTGGAGTATATTTAAGTAGCTAAATATGTAGTTTTAAAATATAATGAGCTATTTGCAAGAATACAAACGTTTTATTCGTTAAAAATTATGTACGTAAATAGCGTCAAATATAAATAAATATAGGTTCAATAGCAAAATATATTGTTGATTGGTCATATATAAAATTGAAGTTCATAGAGGAACAATAAATTCATAAGGAGACAGGAATATTTTTCGGAAGCATTGTTCATTGTTTTTTTGTATTAAAATTATTATATTTTGTTTTATTCAATGTAAGGATTATGCAAAAAATTTCCAAGATTGAATGGAAAACTCTTAATGAGCAATAGCAAGCATAGAATAAAATGAAGCCACTGACCGGTTGGACGAGGAGTAGAGCACCTCGTGCTGCACCAGCTGGTAGTCGCCATCGCCGCCGCAGCCCGATCCTGTGTCACCGCGCCCGCATGCGAACACAAAACGGTATGCCGCGCGTTACATATTATCCACTATTTCTATATTACTTACATGTTAATTTAACTTAAAGTTTTATTAAAATATATTTTATTGTGAAGAGCATAAGAGTGTAATTTAAGATTTTTAACGGAAGCCTAAAAAGTTTTAATCGCTTTACAGTGTCCATTACGTATGCCATTTTCTAATTTTCGTAATAAAATATAAAAGCATTAATATTTTTTAATAAAAAATAAAAATCGAAATGATAATTATGAAGGTCATAATCATGAAAAGTTATAAAAATATTATAGATTTACAAATCGTCAAATAGCTATATGCAAAGACGGCCAACTATTCGAAATTCTTTGAAACTGTCTCACAATAGGTAATCCCAAATTTAATAATATACGACACGTCTCGCGTTCTTCACAAAAGCCTGCTCTATGTAACGTTTCGTATCGTCACGTTGTAGAATTTAACTTTCTATTTATAATGGGGACCTTTTACGGATTTTAGAAAACACTGTTAAAGGTCAAAGGTTCAAAAGTAGTTTATGTTATATATTTGTAAAGTTGCTTTTAAACAGATAGTAAAGGAACAAGATATATTTAGAAAATGTTATAAGCAATAGTTTGATATAACTATGTATGTGTAATGTGTACGAAGTAAAAATAAATTCATGCTATACACATAAAAAGGTGCCACAAAAACTAAATAATTTTGGCTACTGGAAAATGCATTCAGGAACATGATATAATAATAACGACAGAGAAAAAATAAAATTTTCAATTCATAGGGATCGCAAACAGCTTAATATAAGAACTAAGAATTGAGATTAATATGATTATTATTGGCAACCTGAAGGATACTATAAAAATATAAACAGTGATCAAATAAAAATTGGTGCTTGGGAATACAAACTACAGAGTTCACTATATATCGATTATGTATGAGATATATTATGATTTAAATTATGTTAGGTTGATCCAAAATCATCATCACCATACAAGTCCAAATGATAAATAGAAGTATTGAACTTTACCTCTCTTAGAATTTATAATTGATTTATAACAAATAATATTTCGTTTTCATGATTGTGATATTAAATAATGTTGTTCATATTTTATTATTGAATATATCCATACTATACATCATATTATTTTATAGTAAATTTCGTATATGTTTTTGTATGTATCAAATATTACAATCTTAGGGGTTATAAATTAAGATTAAATAATTTATAGTTAATGGAGTCATGCAAAATTCGTAAAAAAGATTAAACTTCATGCATTGGGAGTAAATTTTATCAACTGATCGCAAGGAAGCTTTCAAGACAAAAATATAAAATATAAGTTCATACTTTCAAAAGCAATAAAGACGATCGAGATATTTTACGCCGCTAAAGTAAAAAATACCTTTTGTAAGGTTTCATAAGTATGTAAAAATATTGAATTATTCTAGAAATTAAATTATCTAAATGTTTGGTTTGGGAACAAATGACTTTTTTTTTTTTTTACGGCTAATAAAAATGAATATGCCAATGATTCTATGATTTGAATATTTTTATATAGCGTGGGTGTAATGTAAATGCAATTTTCACGATCTATTAACAATAGCTACAAAAATAAACTTCTTTTTAAGTACTACTTTTTAACACAAGCTTCCTCTTTCTATTAAAATCATCAAACGACCCAGGTATACCAGAAGAATATTTCATATTATTTAGATTTGTAGAGATCGGAGCAGCTTGGGCGGCCCCAGTTGTAATAGCATAATATTATAAAATGAAACAGTTTGTATGACGTCATACCGTCTGCTTTTATACGCGCTGCACTTATTCCCCCTTGAAGAAAACATTTTCTAAACGTTTAGTAACATCAGTTCTTTATTGAAGGTTGTTTGGGAGAAATAAATAAAAAATAATTTGTTTCTTTGATTATTTTTTCTTTCACTATTTATCACTATTAATCTATTATATATCTAGTATTAACTACGTATAATATTGTGCTTTATATTGATTTATTGACGGCTTGATAGTGCAGTGGCTAAGCTGTTCCTCCGCGATACGGAAGAAAGATCTACTGTAGTCGTAACGTTTGATCAAATTAAAAAAAATAGTTTAAGAGATATCGATTTCGCACTAGGCTAAACACATCTCGATCGGTCTGTCGCTCGATCAATCGACTAGTGGTAGTTGCTGGGGGAGGGGGATAACAACAATGTGGACATTACGTTTGTTACCTTGCGGCTGGGGCGGGTGGTTGGGCCCGCCCGCCGCCAGCTGCTTGCTGTGCGCCGTCGTCGTTGCGGCCGCCGCCGCTCGGTGGCGCGCGCCGCTGCCCGCCCGCCGACGCTCGCTGCTATCTCCCACACTGTAACCAACGTCACGCACTTTACCACTACGCCTTTCTTTTTCTATATAATCTTTATTATTCTATAAAAAATGTCTTCTTGGCCCTAACTTTTTGTACTGTCTAAAGCTGCAATGGAGATATTACACTAGTGTGGGTACGTATGAGACACCTATGCCGGAGCGATCACAACAGCATCGTGCTCCGATGTGAAGGGTAGAAACCAAAAGCAGGATTATGAAGATGAAGATACGTCATTGTCATTAATTTTATAGTTTTCTATTGGCATATGGCAGTTTCTTAAGTATGTGGCAAAATAGCCATCTCGAATAATACATTAATTTAGTAAATGACTGGGTTTATTTCCATTATCATGGTAATTAATGATCTGGTAGTCTCTGCCTACCCTAGGCGTATGAGTTTTTGTACGTTATTTAAAAAAAACTTTTTTTTTTGTTATTTGAGTGTTGTTTAAACATCATATTAGGTTAAAAGCGTATCTGCCATGAGAACTTTACAAAAAATCTCATCAAAGAAAAGACAAAACAAAGTAATAAAAACACACCGTGATTAATTAAGTTTCTAGCGAATTAAATAATAAGGAGTCGTGCGTAAATTTATACACATCGTCAAATGAATACATTTCAAAGCCGGTTGAAATGTTTAATTAGCTATGAATATGTTCATAACATTACACATACCAGTAATCACAGGCAATGTATGCACCCACGGATTTCCTAGTTATTTGGACACGCAACTCAATGGTCATACATACTATATTAGTGCGATACGTATTAACGATACGTATGCTTATGGAAACACAGAAGGGTATAATTTATTGATGTGGTTGTGATCGAACACTATAAAAGTGTATTTATGTTAAAATATATTCTAAAACAAAAATTAAATGAAGCGTCGTCATTTTCAAGAGGGTAATGGGCGATTAGTCCGCCGCGCTGCTCTAGTGCGTGTTGGTTAACTTCGAATGCCCTTGAAATACTTTATACCTCAAGATGTTTTCCTTTACCGCAAGCACGAGGTAAAAGGAATTAAAATCAAAATTAACAATTTCATTGGAGACGCCAGGGCTTGAACCCAGGTTGCTCGCGTACTATATAATTTACAAGCGCTGTGTCCTCTGAGCTACCATGACTCTAGAAATAGGTACATTACTACTATTTCGTATTATGATGATTTTTTATATTAACGCGGAATTCATATTTTTTACGCCAGTTTTTACGCCATCTGTCTGTAGCTATGGGTACGTTCCACTGAATCTACTTTTACAGTAGATCGGAAAAGCAAGACGGTATATTATGCGATCAATAATGTTAATGCCATACTTAATAATTTATGTATAATAGTGTAAAGAGATACAATTTTTAAGGAAATCCTATATGTGAATGTGTTTATTAACGACAGTCTTATTATTAACAACTTCCCTGTCCAAGAAATAGATACAATAGTTGAACAATTGAAATGTTCATATATGACTCATGGGACAGTGAAATGGTTAATATTACTTTGAACTACGTAACTTTTACGTAACCATCTCAGATCAACAAAGAAAGAAAGAGGGACTCTGCGTACATTTCAAGTAATGCAAAACCAAGTCAAAACCATGCTCAACTTATTGTAAGAACACGCACTCGCACATATTATGTATGTAACAAACACAATGGTTTTGATGCATTTGTGTGCATACAGCGGTGAACTTTTACGGGCTGATAAAGAAAAAAAAAAAGAAAGATGTGTGCGTGAGTGCGTCAAGAAGCATGGTTTCGGCATCTTTTATATTTTACTGGAAAGTAGGCATTCCATCTTAGTCCTCAGGGATGACAACGCATCTACTACATTTTGATTCTTAATCTAGGATAAATGTAGATGTCTATGGGCCGTTTGTGTTGTTGTGTTGTGTTCGTTTGTCACCCTTATTCTTTAAAAAATTAAAGACAGTCAGAATAATTACAACCTATAAAGCATACCATTTTAGTCTCCAGTAAGCACCTGTAGCCCTTTTTTAAGTTGGATCGTTTGTTACGTTCATTTGAAAAATAAATAATAGTTTAAAAAAACAAAAAAAAACACAAAACACAGATATTTTTATGATAACGCTAATTTTACAAATATGCACACAAATATTTACAACAAATGACATCAATCACCCCGCGCTTTTTTACAATAAAATGAATTTTTTATGTTAGTCACTATTTTCTTATTTTAAACTTATTGAAAATTATTTTCTACTTTTTAGTTCGTTTAAAGCGTGTTTTTAAACTATTATTTATTTTCTATTTTTTAGTGCGGCTCGTGCGGAAGTTTTTTTACGCGGGTTACAGTAAATTGAACTGGCAGAAATCGTAGTCGTTTTATGAATTATCCGCAAATCCTGAGTATCCTGGCAAGGATAATGGGACAAACTATTTAAATTATTGCACTGTCATCGGTCCTTGATAAGTGTGCGAAATTTCAAATCAATCCGACGTTTTGAAAAGGAATAAAAATCACATTCAAAAATTCCGTTACATAGATACGAGTACATACCAAGCTAATAAAAACGTGTTATAAAAATGGATGCAAATAGACTGAACCCAATTCTCTTATTTTGAAACTCGCAAAAGAGTAAACACAATTCTATATATTTAAAAACTAGGAAAGACATTTACAATTATAGCCTATCCAAAGTTCACCGCTGAACATAAGGTTCCCCCATAGATAGCCTGATAGGTGGGCCTTTGTCCTAAATGCTACCCTTGGCGGGCGTGTAGGCAACTGTAGTATTTTTATTATTTTCAGTTATCAGGAAGATGCTGCCGCCCATCTCCTTCTTCAGTTTCCCTCTGTCGCCTATTAAGACACCCATAGGATGAAATAAGGTAGTGGATATTTTTACGCCGCCACGGCACACCCAAAAAAAAAAAAAGTATATTATATATTAATATCTAATGTTAATATTTAAAATACAGAAAATGTCAACAACTTGGGTTAAGTACCGGTTAAGTAACGTAGCGTTTTAGAAGTCGAAACTTATTTTTACCTCAGCGAGCGACTACCATAAAAGGGAAATTACCTCCTGACAAGCAAAACATTCTTTAAAAAAAATACAAACATTCCTTCTGCCTAATTCCGAAAAACCGACGCACCTGCAGACACTTAGTTGTAAATTTTGTACGCTTCGGTTACGTATTTAGCTTCCCAAATTATTAAAATTTAAAAATATTAACTTTTGTTATGCAAATAATTAAATAGTAAACGTTCGGTTTTGAGGTGAACAAAACAATAAGGCAATTGTTCTAAAAATGTAGCTAATAACAAAATATAGCAATTAAAGAAAGCCATATTTTTAAATAATTATGGCTCTTTTATGACGGCGTTATTATTGAGTGAGCTGTCCATAATATTAGGTCCTTACATATGAAATTGGCGTTTTGTACGGGAGGGATATAAAGTCAATTTTTGTAAAATATATTTAATTAACCAAAGTATGCACAGTTGTTATCCATGCACTTTTGCCATATCATAGGTAGTTCATTGATCCCTTTACTAAAAAAAACCATGGGGGCGAGAATCAATAAACTCTTTGAAGGCTTAAATGAAGGAGTTAAATTTTTTTCCTTGTAAGAAGATGTCCAAATTCCGGAAAAAATGGTAATCTGTTGGAGCAAGGTCCGGGGAGTACGGTGGATGTCGCAGACATTCCAACTGTAGCTCATCTAACTTAGTGGTTGTTTTTTGTGCAGTGTGTGGTCTTGCGTTGTCGTGAAGCAGCACTGGCCTAGAACGATTGACCAATCTCGGTTGTTTAGCAGCTAGTTCTTCCTTCATGGTTTGCAGTTGCTGACAAAAGATATCTGCCGTAATCGTTTGGCCAGATTTTAAAAAGCTGTAGTGAACGACATCGGCGCTGGTCCACCAAACACTCAAAAGTAACTTTTTCTGAGTCAATTTTCGCTTAGGGAAGTATTTGGCTGGGTCTCCAGGGTTCAGCCATTGCGACGAGCGCTTCCGATTATCGTACAGTATCCACTTTTCATCACAAGTAATGATTCAATTTAAAATCCCTTCATTATTGTGTCGGTTGAGCAAAGTAACACAGCAGTCGACGCGTGTTTGCAAGTTCGATTCACTCAATTCATGAGGTACCCATCGTTCATGTTTTTTTACTTTCCCGATTTGCTTCAAGTGGATTAATACAGTTTTATCACTTACCCCGAAGCCTGCAGCTATCTCTGAAGTGCTTTGTGATGGATCCGCTTCCACAATAGCCTTTAATTCTTCATTTTCCACTTTGGTCTCCGGCCGTCCACGGGGTTGGTTCTGAAGGTCGAAATTTCCAGAACGAAAACGTTGAAACCAAAAACGTACCGTGCTTTCTTTTGCGACACCAGCGCCGTACACATTATTAATCCTTCGAGCTGTTTCTGCAGCACTGGTGCCACGGTAAACTCGTACTCGTAAATATACCGATATTTCATGTTTTCCACTGTGCGGTAATAAGCGACGCCAAATAATAAAATAATGAGGAAAAACAAATGAATGACTGTTTTCAAAACTCAATGTACCAGCTAAATGAATTTATAAATTTGAATTTGGAATTCTTAACCAAAGAGGAGATATTTCAGATCAAAGTGGTCAGTACGACAAAACGCTAATTTCATATGTAACGACCTAATATTACCCTCGTTTGAGTATTTAAGATATTATTTGTTATTGCGAAGTTAACTTTTTATGCGTACTGTTATTACTGTACTGAGGACTGATCTAGAGGAGTTTTAAAAAAAAGAACTTTTGCACCCAATCCCGTAAGATCACTTGATTTATTTCCCAAATATTAAAATTATACAAGTAATGTTTAAAAACCGCGAAAGATGCTTGCGATATGCACTTACCTAATATGGGTTGGAGCTTCAAGGCAGTGCTCGATTACCTCAAAAACTACGCTTTTGTACTAAATAAAATAATCGAGTCAGCGCTTTTACCTAACTAGGGCTGGCTAACAGTACCAAGTTCTTATCAGATGAATAAGTCTCTTACATACAAATAAAGACATCAGACAGATTATCATTTTTGTCATTATATGATACAATAAAATGCGACAGCATAATTGAATGTGTTCTCTAAATGTAAAACTAGCTGTGACAACTCTCTCCGCCTACAGCCTACACTTATAAAATTAAGATAATCTAGTGTAAATTTATGGTAATTGGGCTATTTTTTTATTTTTATGATAAGTATAATTATTTAATTTTGCAGAATTGTCCGTCAAAATTATAAAATTATACTTTCGAGTCACCATCTGAGAGACAGCTTGCGTATTTAAGTTTTGAGTGATTGTATTGTTGTAGCGTATATAAATGCAATAGTATTAGAAAGACAAGTGGTAAAAACAAACAAACAAGCGGCAAATTATTGATAACTCAAAAACTACTGGTCAGACCTTGATCAAATTTATATGGGACCACATGAGAAGCACCAGCTTTCAAATAAAAAAAGAATCATCAAAATCGGTTCACCTAGAAAAAAGTTATGAGGCAACACGCCTAAAAAAATACAGTCGAATTTAGTACATCCTCCTTTTAAAAGTCGGTTAAAAAAATATTAAGTTGCTTTCCAGTCTTACTTTATATGAACAAACCTAGAGTACGTTTAGTGTAAGCAAGTGAGGAAAGTAAATTGCGGGAAATTGTAAGCCCTTTGATTCTATTATTATGTGTACATAATATGCATGTTTGTAATTTATTTGTACTACATATTTTACACATGTCCCAAGTAAGTTTATATCTACAAATGTAAGAATGCTAACTTACAGATCTGCATCCAGCAAATCGAATGCATCCTCGTAGTAATCTTCTGTTTCATATTTGATTCTCGGTATGGAGAGATCCATCGTTATGTACAACTTATCCACTATGTTACACTATATCCACTTATATCATAAATCACTGTTCACAATCACTCAAATAATTTTTAAATATAGTACATTGCACTTATTTTTGGCGTTCGGAACGAGACGGCGTCCGCGCATCGTCGAGGGTTGGGGATGAAATGACAGGAGGGAAAGGGGGCCTTGCATAGGGTTGGCGAAGTGGGGGTGCCAGGTAGTTAGGGGTCGTACAAATCCCGAATTCCCCGTATTCAAAGAGAACATAATAGCATTAGTATGCGCTTGCGCACCGTTTTTGTGTTTATGGGAACGTACACATACTGTTACTTAAGTGATTGTTTTTGCTTTAAAATAATTAAGGAATGTAGCCCGTAAGTGACCTATCGTTTAGGCCAGGCGTATTTTGACGGTTACTTGTTTATTCTAATAGTTTTAAAGAATACCCAATTAGTTTTAACTGCATAGAATGTTTTCGTGAAGAAGTATGTTACCAAATATGAAGCTCGAAAACATTACTCTGCTTTTTTTCTTTTAGCCGTAAAACTTTAATTACAAAATGTCTTAATTAAGAATATCGAAAAAAGCAAATTAAATTAATGTTGTATAGGAATATTTTTGAAAAAGAAAAAAAGTCTGAACCTTCAAATGTTATGAAAGTAACGGAAAATATGGTATCTAAAATAAAAAATAATACCTAAGATTTAAATAAAATTTGAGATTGAATTAAATAACTCTGTTAGCAGATCTATAAATGTATAGATGTACATAAAGAGCTTAAAACTAAAAAAAAAAACGGAACATAATATCCTAAAGAATAATCACCAAATACGTCGTCTGTATCAGTGTATACTGACGTTGGTTCGCGGCAACAGGGTCTGGCGCAAAGCACAGGCGGAGCGGGTGGCGGCGCGGGCGGCGGGGACCGCTCCGCATCGCACGCGCGACTCGGCACGGCGGGCGCGCCGCAGCAACCCGGCCCGACGCCTGACCACCACGTGTTCTGCAATACAAAAGGAAAAGTGTTATGCCGCGTCTCCACCAAAGAAAAGTTACCAACTTTTGTGTTGTCAACACGTGTTGGTGACAAATGTTTCTGCAATTACCTAGTGTTGGCAACAAAACTTGTAAACAATGTCGAGCACCGTGTTTCCATTTTCGGCGGCAACATCAAAGGAATACGCTTGTTGCAAACATTATTTGTTCCTCTGTGGAGATGCTTGTTGGAAACATTTATTGGCAACATGTCTGTCACGTGGACGAACGAGTTAATCGCCACATTAATTAATTTATATCGTTCACAAAATATATTATGGGATGTGTGTAATGAAAATTATAAAGATAAAAACAAGGATGCATGGAAAAATATTATATATATATTTATATTTTAAAGTAATTAATATACGTTCCGTAGGTGTGATTGCTTTTCTATAATTAGTATCAGTTTTTTGGTCCAACAAGATTTAGCAGCATTTCAAAATCGTAGTCAGTCATACGAAAGTTTCTGATTTGCCCATTTTCAATGCGGCCTGCTAACAAATCGTCCTTCTCATAGTATTTAATAGCTCAATCCCTCCATGTACTTTTCTTCCTTTGAGGCTTGTTCGTACCCAATATTTATGCTTCCGTTTTTTTGTATAAAATTATAAATACTGCGGCAATCCTGCATAATATCGTCACTTGAAGACATATTGTTGCCAACAAAACTTTAGTGGAGACAGCAAGTTGTCAACTAAAATATTTCTCAAATTGTTGGCGACATGTTTCAATTCGGGCAGAAACATCGGAAACAAAAGTTGGTAACTTTTGTTGAGTTGCAAACATTTGAAACATAAATGTTGTCAACATTTTCGGTGGATACGCGGCTTTATACACCACAAAACTCCCACTTTTGTACACGATAAGTGAAAGCTGTAGTTTTAATAGATATTTTTATATAGCATAGGGGTAGAGCCATGCTGCAGCTATATTAGTAGTATAGTTGTAGCACGAATGGGTCAGCTCGACCGGGAAGGACCACGCTCTCACAGAATACCAGCGTAAAATAGCAGCTTAACACTGCTGTGTTTCGTATGGTGAGTGTAGAGAACCGGAGACCCTTTTACTGGAAAAGAGTCATTCCATCTTAGTCCTCCCGGGTGACAACGCATCTGCATTTTGATTCTTTATTGAGGATAGATGTAGATGTCTATGGGTCACAGCAACCACTTACCATCAGGTGGACTGTGTGCTCGTTTGTAAATAGAGAGTAATACCAGGAGTGATATTTTAATTAAATTAAATTTTAGAGACTTTATTAAAATAGAATAAATGGTCTTTAATGATTATCTTAAGTCTAAATAACGTCATATTAATAGATCCTTCCCAGGTGAAGTCAGAGCTGGTCGCTAGTTATGTTATTTTAAAATTAATGTACCTACTTGCGTATACAATTCTATTCAAATATTTTCCCATTAATAGAAAATTTCCAATTAACCGAATAATATAACGTAAGCGGGTTTTCGCTATTGGTACGGTGCATCTTTATCCGTACGGACTCTATAAATAATACTAGCAATAATCGTGTTAGCCCTGTCGTTACGGCGTAAGAGAATTCACTACCCCATGTCATCCTGTGGGTGTCGTAAGGGGCGACAGAGGGAAATGAAACAGGAAATGGGAAGCACTGTTTTCCTGATTGCAATCGAAAGTAATAAAAAAAACTGTGGTTTCCAACTCGCTTGCCGAGCGTGGCAACTATTGCAAATATCCCCCTATAAGGTATCTATGGGGAGACCTATGTTTAGATAGCGTGTACCACTTAGTTTTATTCCGGTTTGACTAATTCCGGTTTGACTACCTCCGGTTTGACTATAAATTAAATGCGTAAGTAAGGTTTCCTTATATTTGGCAACAAAATATTTGTCTATGGGTAGCACTGGCCACTTACCACCAAGTGGTAGACACATTTATTAATATATATTATTACTGTGCATAGACACAGAATAAATAATAGTACTACGTAGCGAATAATTGAGAATATTAAGTTTTAAGAAATGTGTGGAAATATAGGAGGTGAGTTAAACGTTTCTGTATTTGGGATGTGTATTTAGCAGGATGGTAGGTATGATAAGGATATAGAACAGTGAACGCAGGAAATAAAGTAAATGGGCTCTACACTCTGTTGTGGAAAGTCAGAATGTGTCCAAAAAGGCGTATGGCAATTCACAATGCTGTGTTAGTCCTACTTTAATGTATGGTAGTGAAAGTTGGGTGTGGCAACAGAAGCACGAGAGTAGAATAAATGCTGTAAAATGCGGTCATTAAGGAGTATGTTAGGCTGAATCTGAATGACAGAGTGAGAAATTGTGTGATAAGAAGAGTGTGGTTTGCAAGATGATGTTGTGACCAGGATTAAGAAAGGAATGCTTCGGTGGTTTGGTCATGTAGAAAGAATGAATGAGGAAAGAGTGACAAAGCAAATTTATGTGGCAGAGGTGAACGGCAGAGTCGGGAAGGGACGCCCTAGACGAAGGTTTATCGACCAAATTGGCGATATACTGAAAATGGGCCAAATTAAGAGTACCCTTAACCGACGAGCGTGTATGCGTAGGTATATGGATGTGGAGGAGGCGTGAGAGGTGTGTCAGGATCGTGCCAAATGGAAGTTCATAATCTCTGCCTACCCCTCTGGGTGACAGGCGTGAGTGTTTATGTTTATTATATCGTTCACAAAATATATTATGGGATGTGTGTAATAAAAATTATAAAGATAAAAATAAAAATAAAGGATCCATGGAAAAATATTATATATATATATATATATATATATATATATATATATATATATATATATATATATATATATATATATATATATATATATATATATATTTATAAAGTAATTAATAAACGTTCCGTAGGTGTGATTGCTTTTCTATAATTAGTATCAGATTTTTTTTATTTTTGGTCCAACAAGATTTAGCAGCCTTTCAAAATCGTAGTCAGTCATACGAAGAAAGTTTCTGATCTGTCCATCTTCAATGCGGCCTGCTAACAAGTCGTCTCTTCTCATAGTATTTAATAGCTCAATCCCTCCATGTACTTTTCTTCCTTTGAGGCTTGTTCGTACCCAATATTTATGCTTCCGTTTTTTTTTGTATAAAATTATAAATACTGCGGCAATCCTGCATAATATCGTCACTTGAAGACATATTGTTGCCAACAAAACTTTGGTGGAGACAGCAAGTTGTCAACTAAAATGTTTCTCAAATTGTTAGCGACATGTTTCAATTCGGTGCGGAAACATCGGAAACAAAAGTTGGTAACTTTTGTTGAGTTGCAAACAGTTGGAAACATAAATGTTGTCAGCATTTTCGGTGGATACGCGGCTTTACGCACACCACACAACTCCCCACATTTGTACACGATAAGTGAAAGCTGTAGTTTTAATAGATATTTTTTTATATAGAATAGGGGTAGAGCCATGCTGCAGCTATATTAGTAGTATAGTTGTAGCACGAATGGGTCAGCTCGACCGGGGAAGGACCACGCTCTCACAGAATACCAGCGTAAAATAGCAGCTTAACACTGCTGTGTTTCGTATGGTGAGTGTAGAGAACCGGAGACCCTTTTTACTGGAAATGAGGCATTCCATCTTAGTCCTACCGGGTGACAACGCATCTGCATTTTGATTCTTTATTGAGGATAGATGTAGATGTCTATGGGTCACAGCAACCACTTACCATCAGGTGGACTGTGTGCTCGTTTGTAAATAGAGAGTAATACCAGGAGTGATATTTTAATTCAATTAAATTAAATTTTAGAGACTTTATTAAAATAGAATAAATGGTCTTTAATGATTATCTTAAGTCTAAATAACGTCATATTAATAGATCCTTCCCAGGTAAAGTCAGAGCTGGTCGCTAGTTATGTTATTTTAAAATTAATGTACCTACTTGCGTATACAATTCTATTCAAATATTTTCCCATTAATAGAAAATTTCCAATTAACCGAATAATATAACGTAAGCGGGTTTTCGCTATTGGTACGGTGCATCTTTATCCGTACGGACTGTATAAATAATACTAGCAATAATCGTGTTAGCCCTGTCGTTACGGCGTAAGAGAATTCACTACCCCATGTCATCCTGTGGGTGTCGTAAGGGGCGACAGAGGGAAATGAAACAGGAAATGGGAAGCACCGTTTTCCTGATTGCAATCGAAAGTAATAAAAAAAACTGTGGTTTCCAACTCGCTTGCCGAGCGTGGCAACTATTGCAAATATCCCCCTATAAGGATATCTAGGGGGAGGCCTATGTTTAGATAGCGTGTACCACTTAGTTTTATTCCGGTTTGACTATAAATTAAATGCGTAAGTAAGGTTTCCTTATATTTGGCAACAAAATATTTGTCTATGGGTAGCACTGGCCACTTACCACCAAGTGGAAGACACATTTATTAATCTATATTATTACTGTGCATAGACACAGAATAAATAATAGTACTACGTAGCGAATAATTGAGAATATTAAGTTTTAAAAAATGTGTGGAAATATAGGAGGTGAGTTAAACGTTTCTGACTTCTTGAGGTACTCAATTGGACTGTATCTTTTTATGTGTGTTACCTCAGAACTTTTTTCTAGGTGGAACGATTTTGATGATTCTTTTTTATTTTAAAGCTGGTGCTTCTCATGTGGTCCCATATAAATTTGATCAAGATCTGACCATTAGTTTTTGAGTTATCCTTAATAATGCGTATTTAATTGACTTCGACTACATTGATGATGTTCTCATTTTATTTATATTGAAGTCAGTTGTACAAATTTTTTAATTTTACCACTGGTTAGTTAAGTATGTTTAAATATTGATTTCTTTCAAACTTATTCGTATAAACCAGATAATTTTGTTACACTCTCTAGCTCATTATGTAAAATACATTAGCATTAGTAGATCGCCCAGTAGCTTCGTTACTTTCTATAAAGATAGGCTGCTAAGACATGGCATGCTAAAAGCGATTTTACACCGCTAATTTACATTTAGTAATATGTATAACATGTTAATATGTTACTGTATACCTTTACAATGAAAAAGCATAAGCTAAGCGTAAGCTATCTTGCAATGAACGAGATAACACATACATATATACGCAGGTATATAAAATGTTATGTAACTGTATTTTTACATAGAAAAAGCTCAACTGAGTAAATTAAGATATAAAGTTTCTGCTTGTGCTTTTCGAGATTTGTGAGTTGCGTTAAATCAAAGCAGACTTATTGCGCTGGTTTTATGACTCACAACGCCTTAGCAAGTTTTAAACTCAACGCCGTAGATTCAATTTTCTACGGCTTTGTGTATTTTATTATTCGACGTTAAATCAAGCGGTTTATATCAGTTTAGAGAAACTTGACGTTGAAAAATCTCATTTAATGTGATACATTTTTATTTTAGTTCATTATCATTGCCCATCTGAGTTCACAGCTGATCATAGGTCTCCGACACGATTGCAAGAAAGCATTCTTTCGAGTCACTAGAATTCATCGATATTAGGGTCGTCTTATATTATACCTTTAAGTCTTCAGATCATCTTTTTAGGTATTTTTTTATTTTCTACCGACTTCAAACAGGAGGAGGTACTCAATTCGACTGTATGTTTTTTTATGTGTGTTACCTTATAACTTTTTTGGGTGAACCGATTTCGATGATTCTTTTTTTATTTGAAAGCTGGTGCTTCACATGTGGTGCCATATAAATTTGATCAAACCCTGACCAATAGTTTTTGAGTTATTCTTAATAATTTATATTGAAGTCGGTTGTACAAAATTTTGATTTTAAATTATTAAAGAAAAGTATCTTGGATGATGAACTCGGGAAACGTAAATTTAAACTTAACACGTGTTCTACAAAGTCTTTATTTATTCTGTGGTAATATTAAAACTTTAGCAACGTTCATATAATACATACATAGGTGGTTTGCTATTCAACTCCAACTGCAATTAAATAACTTACAATTTAATTACGTATAGTATAATAATACGTTAAGGAAAATCATTAAGTAGAAATGGGAAATGACATTTTATTACCACATTATTAACGATATGATAAAAGCCATCATTCATTATTATAATAATATTGAGGTATATAATAACATTATTGTTCATACCAACTAAGCAATTAATTCTTTATAGAAGAATTATTTACAAAGATTAGATAATCTTACTGAATCATATTAGCCTTACATTTAATTATATCAAAGATTTAGTAATGCGTAATAAATAAATTCCCTTATTATATGGTGCACTGGCAAAAATTTTTCAAGCTTACATGTTGAAGATTTTATCAAGCAAAAGAATGGCTTAGAAAAATTTTGTCTATTACGAAGTATGTTTATAACAACACCTCTTATACGGAATGGGTCCAATTAATGGTAGTATCTCACCAAATAAACCTACGACAACTGTCGAATTAGAACCTTCAACACTAGTTTTTTTTTTAATACTAGCTGATACCCGCGACTTCGTCAGCGTTGCTTACACACATCACTGAACACGTAGTGCTTATAAAAATCGTTGTTTCTTAAAACTTTAATAACTGTATATTAAATGAAGATATCGTAATATATTTTTTTTGATAAGGGCCAAGTGTCTAAGAAATAAAACTTAGAAAACCTAATTGAAATCTATCCAGTAGTTTTTCCGTGATGTGCGCACAACTGCAAACCTCTATCATTTTATTTATATAGACATAGATTTGTAAGTGTTGTTTTATAAAATTTCGTGAAGTGACATTCTGTGATATAAATGGAATGTTCTTGGATTACATTAATAAACTAAATGTTTTTTTTTTTCTTAAATTAATTTAAAAATACCGTTCTAACAATAAAAGAATAACTGGCATAAACTGCGCAGTTATATGATATTATAAGATGTAAAAAATTATACTAGGAAAATATTCGTATATATACAAATGTCGTCTTATAAAGACATAATACTGCTTTAGGCTGGTTAGTGAACCCATCATCTCTCATAAGGCACATGGGTGTCGTAAGATGTGACAATAGAAAATACCAGAAGGATTCCAACAGCATTCATAAGGCTGATATACAAAGATTACCGTTACAGCCCATAGTGCACTGTTTAATATAGGCCTCCCCATAGATTGCCTCATAATCCCGTGGGTGTCGTAAGAGGTGACAGAGGGAAACAAATCAGGAGATGAACAGCAGTTTTCCTAATAACGACTAAAAAAAAAAACAGCGGTTGTCAATCCGCTTGCCAAGCGTGGCAGCTATGGCAAATAGAAAGATTAAATTAACAAAAATATATTATTTCCAATGATAGTTCTAGCGCCAGCACCAGGTCCAGTAACTTTGAAGGCATCTGGTTAAACCCGTCCGACGATAATCTATACGGTGTGCGAGGCGGAAAAGAACGTGTTATGCACGAAGGCGACCAGTTCCGATGTTACATTGTGTTGTGACTTGTAACATTATTGATCGAGCTACGAAATGTCACAGAGAATGTTGAAGCGGTGGTGTATATCTGACATTATATTACGTAAAAATTAAATATTGTTTGAATATGAGACATGGTTCAGGCATACCCTTGCAGTTAAGATTTTCTTTATCTAAAATGAACATTTAAAACACTTCAGGATTATTGAAGACATTCTATTTATAAGCAAAAGAGAAAAACAACAAAAATAGAAAGGTAACCCAAGTCTTAGTCAAGAGCATGGCATCGATCGGTCTCTTTATTATAACATATAATGCAAAACTATACGATCTTACCGTAATAAAGGTAACTTATAATCAGGGTTTAACATAAATCACCATCTTAATGTAATTCAAATTATAAACGAAAAATTCATAACCTAAAAACTAAAGGTTACTAAAACCATATAATGCACTTATACTGCTTAATATTAGAATATGATTCGTTGTTAAATATTAGGTTGTAAGTACTAGGAGTACCTGCATTTGTTAAAAACCAACAATGTTCGTATTCTAATAATATAATAATACTTCGAATTGTAACGTTACAGTTAAAATTTCCTTAGCTTCTTTTATGAAATATTAACTACAAAATGTGTTCGTAATTTGAAAGAGAACATTTCATCTCGCTCAATGCAAGATAGCTCGTGGTGATTATCAGGGCAATATGACATCCAATAGGTAGTTTGCAGTCACGAGCAATTATGACGGCCATTAATCAAGCATCGATCGGGGTTCCGACATCAGCACACAGCATACACGGCTATCGGTCGATCGCATGAATAGTCTATTTAAGCGGAAGGTACAATAACCGGCTTAGTCCGTAACACTATTTGCACATTGGTATACACGAAACGACCAATGAGCAAGATAATGTATTATTATATATATGGACATGGACTTATTCATTCAATGAAGAATTATGTTCAGCTTATATGTATATTCGCGCTGATATATCCTAAATATTTTGTAATGTACATAAAGATTAATTAATCAATAATTTACCTACAAATTTTAAATAAAACGTTTAAATATACCATAATGTTATAACACATTCGTCTGTATCCTCAAATTATTGCATTTCAAGACGAAACGAGAAGGCGTTTATGAGAAGCTATATTGTTTTGTACAGTGCTATCACCATATCACACCAAAATAATGTACAGCGGCTATCACGTAACACATCATGAAAACCAGAACGTTCTAGATGGCTATATGTTGGGAGTTGGCATTCACTAACGAGAGCGTCAACAGTTGACTTAAAAAAGAAGTAGATTTTTAGAAGTAGAAAGATTATAGAAACTGTAGTAATGGTAGATTATATGAGGATAACGTGTTTTTCTAACTTAAAAGTTATTGAATCGAACCGAAAGCATTGAAAAGATTTTCTCTTCAAATGACTACACTGGGCAGGTGGTTTGGTAAGCATAGAAGCCCATCGTCCATTGCAGAATAAAAGGTCTCCCCCCATAGATTACCTCATAAGTGGGATATTGCCTTAGGCCAACCTTTTGACAACCTCAGTTTTTTGACTTTTTAGTTGTTATTAGGAAGACGCTTCTGCCCATCTCCTGTAGAATTTGGGTTCGGCATGTTTTGATTTTATTTTCGTCATCAGAAGATCCTCGGAGCCTCGTTCATCAATCAGTATAGTGCACAGTCATTAACCGCATTATTCTAATTAAACTGTGTTTCAGTGCTATTTTTGTAAATAGATTTATTTTAATGAATACATTAAATTTTAAATGGAATCCAGAATCAACAATATTACGCTCACGGTCACTACTTAGTTTAATTTGCAATTATTTGTAATGACTACTGAGAAATGATTATTGTAATGAAAACGCCTTCTAGATATTTATTGTACTATAATTACTACATTTTATTATAACTATAAATGTATGACGGTCAAAAAAAAAATTAGAAAGATTTTTTTGTGTAATATCACATGTTTACCACTTCAACAATTTAATCTATTCATTAAAAAAATTCACCCCTAAGCGTGAAAAAATAGGGAATGAAGTAATTTAGACGACATTTTAGTTGTTGCCCCTAACTTATGATATTCCTTAGTCCACGTAAATGGATAAAAACATTAAACTTTTAATAAGAAAAGTAAAAACTGACGTTTAAAACTAAAATCCAGATAATAGCTTCTGAAATCG
Organism: Parnassius orleans; assembly: GCA_029286625.1. NCBI lineage: Eukaryota > Metazoa > Arthropoda > Insecta > Lepidoptera > Papilionidae > Parnassius > Parnassius orleans. Next base: position 4,819,222 of record JAGSMP010000019.1, read on the forward strand.
AGGCTTTAAATCTTCGAAGTACTATATTTTAACACTAAGCTATTTTGTGGAAATAATTTTATTCTTTTTAGTTTTAGAAGTCGATTTTTACTTTTTATTAAAGGTTTAACTTTTAAGTAAACATATAAACCAAAAATTATGATCAGTACATAAAATAATAAAATAAACGTGTTTTATTTTTAAAATGATTAGCCCACGGTATTTATAAAGTACCGTAAACACGTGAACGCTGTTAGTGTGGCACGACGCTTACGTTCGCTTGTGACGAAACCTCACGTTTCTCCATCACGTGTAATTTAGAAGAGACCGTGTATAGTTTACTTTTAAACTGTAATTACTTAAGTAACATGAACGCTGAAAGATTTCACCTACAAGTGCTATGGATATCATCCGCTATGGATATCACCTCGTGCCAAATTACAACATAGTACTTGGTTCTCACCTTGATTTTTAACTCGCAGATTACAGCATTCTTATATTCGGGCAAAAACATAAAAATTTTACTTATCCAACGGTTAAAAATTAATTGTGTTTGGAAAATGTTACAGTTCATTATATTATTATGTATATTTTAACAAAATACTCACAATTACGCTTCAACAACTTTTTCTATGTTTGTAAACAAAATTTGTTTTATTGTTTACGCACAATAACCTTATTGTTCCGCAATTTTTTATTATTATTTTGTTGTCATGCTTATGTGTTCTTATCTATATTGCATGACTCGTACACAGAAAATATAAATTTTCCAGTGCAAGTTCCATTCTAAACTTATACTTCTTTTGTATTCTATGAAAATTTTAATCAATGAAATAAACACTTACTCGTAAAAGGATTAAGAGACGCTGTTTTTGCTGTTAATATATGTAGGTAGTTCAACAGTCCTAGGCGAACCCGACCATGCAGACATCTGAATTTTAATGGGTCATCATTTGAGTCAAGACCAAGAGATGGTTTACCGCTATTTAATCAGCTAAACTATTAGATGTTGAAGCAGTAACAAAGGTGTCCTCCCTCCCCACGACCCAGTCAGTACCCGCCTGCCTAGTTGTTGTGTCTGTGTGAAAAAGAAGTAAGTTAGAACTACATAACCCGTTGTTGCTCTCGTAAGACAAATATGCGTATTTTCCCATGGAAAAATGTGAAGTTTCACAGGGTTGGATTGCAACCCAGCTAAGGCACATCCATAGTTCAGGTATGCGGTGTGATTATGAAAGTCATTGATTTGATGACAATATGTATTCACGTGACTACGGTCTAATGTAGTAATTATATAAATTTCGCATTCTACAAGCCAAGGCGAGCGTAAAAGAAATCTACTGGCGAACTAGTGAACAAATCACTCGAACACGAGTTGCCAGATCTACATTGCAAAAATCAGAGCAATCAAACCAAACTAAAAAAGTATTGAAAAAAAGTTTAATGTTATAAAAGTGAAAAAAAATAATATAAATAATAATAATATCAATTTATTTTAGTTTGGTAAAGGTCAGAATAAGAAAGTTGGGCTAAGCAGCCCAAGCACGGCACCATCCCAAATTGGATTAGAATAATTTCAATCCTACATACCTCCCACTCCTGGGCACAGATTTCCAGGAGCTTTGTAACCAAGTTGTATGTTAGAAATAGGGCAGATTCAGCCACGCCGCCCCAATGTGTGTTGGCATCGACATGATCACTCATTTTTACATTTTCTGAACATTGGTCTCCTTCAAGAGATCCCACAAAAGGCGGTCCTAAACCACCTGCATCCATCGACTTCCTGCATGTCACTCTATCTAGAAGGAGGCCACCCTACATGTACAACGGTACTTCAGTACAACCTCGTACCGTTACCGATACAAGGTTGCCACTGAAGCACCTTTCTTCCCTATTGGTCCGTTTTTCGAGTTTTATGACCAGCCATTGCAACTTTAGCTTCTAACTCCACATATATTGGAAACATTTTTTATTTGTCATACTAGCAGGTGGTAAATTAGCACAAAAAATTACGAATAACAAATTCAGACATGCGGTACTATGAATTTTAAGTCGAGCGCCAGGTTCTTTAAGTTTGAAAAAAAAATCAACTTTATAGATGTAGGTGGTACATACCCTTTAAAATACTAGGACAGTCGATAAAGACCCTATATTGTGGAAGCTTTACGTCGGATGCATTATAGATTGGTATCGACCGCACGATATGTGGGTAGCAAATACGATGATATTCCACCGTTTGGCGTGTTCCGCCTTTAAAATTGAGCGGCTCGTATCCAGGTCGCGTCTTTAGGATATTTTGATTACACTGCCCCAGTTAACTGTTTTGGCTGAATAGGCAGTGAGGCGTCTGGTCCTCTCCTGGGCGAACACCCCTTCGTGTTTCAGCCCATAACACACTGCAGCGACTTCTTTAGAGATTTTAATTAAAAGGCCTACATTAAAAATGTAGCCGTACTCTATTGCACAGATAATCAAAAGGCCTCGTGATTCATTATTGTTTTGTCTAGATACAAGAACAAAAGATTGTGAAATAACAATTTTCAATGTAATAATAGTTACAGTGTTGGCGTTCATTCAATAAAAAATAAAAAGAAAATTTTAATTAAATTTATGTATTTCTTGATTCTACCAAGAAAATGGTTACACGCGCGATAACTAGTATGAAAACAGTAATGTAGTCTAGGTGTCAATAAAACAAACATGAAAGAACGATTTTTCGAAAAATCCTCGAGGATAAAAACTAAAAGATGAAAAAATCTTTCTGATAAGCTTCGATATGAAATTTTAAATAAAGCCAAGCTTAGCTGTTTTTTGTTGAGACCATATTCCGCGTCGATTGAATCATAATTTATTTTATACAGTTGAAACTAGTGTGAAATTGGCATAAAATGAAATAATGATCGTGACATGACGACAGCTTTCGTTCACAGCAACGTATTCCGATCACCATTGAAATTTACACGTGGTAGAGCCACGCTGCAGCTATATTATGATTGTAGCACGAATGGGTCTGCTCTACCGGGGTAGGACCACGTTCTCACAGAATACCAGCGTAAAATAGCAGCTCAATGCTGCTGTGTTTCGTATGGTGAGTGTAGAGAACCGGAGACTTTTTTTACTTGAAACGAGGCATTCCATCTTAGTCCTCAGTCCTCATTTTATTTTAATTGAGGATAAATTTAGATGTCTATGGGCCAAAGCATCCACTTACAATGAGGTGGACTGTATGCTCGTTTGTCATCCTTAATCTATAAAAAAAAGTTTGTCATCTATGCAGCATACTATATTATTATCTATAGTGCATTTAATGCAGCGATGCTTCTAGAATTCTTATTGCAATACAATAAATTTTCGTTAACGTTGAATTAATTAACACATTAAATACATCTACGATCAAATTCATAACGATAATTTTTTTTTCATACGAGTAATTTTGGCTCATGCCTCACAAGCCTATGCGGTAAATTCCCATATATTTGAGAGATTGCACCAAAATTACTCGAATATACTTTAGATTAGTATGTGGGATAAAATTAAATTATAAATAAGTATAGTTATGTAATTTTATTTTCTGGAAGACAGATGTTTTATAAACTATATTTATTTATTTATTTATTCATTTGCTTTTTAGTATGTATGTTACATCAGATACTATTATATACTATGTATTACATACTAAGTCCCTAATGGAGACATGCAAATTTGTTTATTCTTTGAAAGTTTTGTTTTATAAAATTAACATATCAAAATCAATCATTATATACATTATTATTGATGTTTTTTATTGCTTTTGCAGATAATATTTCCACGCTTGTTACTGATATATAACACATGTTATTGTCAGAGAGTTATTCTTCACAGAAAATTCAGAAACGCACGCACGCACGCACGCACGCACGCACGCACGCAGGCACGCACGCAGACACGCACGCACGCACGCAGGCACGCACGCAGGCACGCACGCAGGCACGCACGCACGCACGCGCGCACGCACACAAGCAGGCACGCACGCACGCAGGCACGCAAGCACGCGCGCACGCATACGCACACGCGCACGCACACACACACACACAGAGAGAGAGAGAGAGAGAGAGGCACGCACGCACATGACTACTATCCACACAACACTTTTTTATCACTCCTTGATTTTCGTTTACTGCATATTAGTTAATTGTTAACCGAATTCTGTTTATTCTTAAGTCGCCAGAATCTATTGTAATTGTACCACTAATAGGGTTTTCTAAGATACAGTTATTACAACTAGTTTAGAAGCCACCCTGGCTTCTAAACTAGTTGTAATAACTGTACTCCATTAAATTGTTAAAAGATTTGTGGCAAATAAATTTACTTATTTATTTATTTATTGCTATCATAGCCGGCTTTTCCTGTGATCATACCAATTTGGACTAATGGTACAATAATGACAACACACACGTAATGCCTTTAAACACACACGTAATGCCTTTAAAAGGCATGAATAGAACAAACGAATTCGTATTCTTATAATAATTTAAGGGATTATTTAAACAGAATTCGTTAAGAAGTAATGACAATAATCACTAAGCATATTTTAATTACTAGTAACGAAATATCCATGCAATAATTAGCGGCAAAAAAAAAACCAAGGAAGCATTCACACAGCATGCAATTTATGTCCTGAAATAACATAAATGCAGTGTGACGAACGCACTGTTCACAATGTACTTTTCAGTTTTGCTGTTGCGTCTAGGAATCTGTCAGCTGCGATCGTCACTGCAGACAGCTAGTAATGACGCATTTAACAATCTACTGCGAATTACTAAAGTAGCCGAATATTCCAAAATGCTACAATATATCACAATAATTTAAAAAAAAATAACGAATGTACAAACAAAACACAATATGCAAAATATACAATACAGAAAGTTTTCTTTGAAAATTAAAAATCATACACACAACATGCTGAAAGTACAGTAAATGTTTAAATAATACACGAAAATTATTTTAAATAAATTTGTGATCACGTTATCTCTAATGTTTCAGGAATAACTATAATGTTCATAATTTATATAAATGACTATCACCATCATCATCAGCTTTAGTAATAAGACTTCTTGATCAGCTTTGGACAGTGTTGCCAACATACATATAATATAATATAGTCCAAATGACATTGACACGGTGACCTGCTCTACAGACGTTCTGCGACAATGATTTACATTCTTAGAAAAGTAAGGAATGGTAATTTCATTTTTATAATATTGTCTTCCTACTTGTTAAATAAGTATTTAATTAGCAAAAAGTAAATTTAATACAGTAATCATTTTTCTGCAAGACTATTTTAGCTATCTCAAGGACATAGTCAGCTTCTATAGAACTTTTAACATTTGTATATATTTTATAAAGAAAATTGTTGGAAGAAAATTAAGTGACTTTCTTGCCGCTTCTTCTCACAAAGTCTTACCGCAGTCTACCCGCAGCAGATTTGATGAGGCAATAAATTAATTTCCATGGAATGCTAGTAAGCCCAGTCAGCACCAATAATATTGTTAATTACAATTTTAAGTGTTGATCTTTTAGGTGCTCGATATTGAAGGAATAGATCACGAAAATCTTCACATCTAAATAATAATATATTTTGAGAACACAAAGTCCGATAAAACGCACTGCTTCATAACTATCTTAAAATGAGAGAAGACGAAGAAATTTGTTCAAGTTATAACTTTACTTTGGTAATTTTATTGTTTGAAATTTGTTTGCTTTATTGGCTTTTGACTTTCAAAAAGTGAAATATGAATAAAATATGATGACTCTGACATTGACTTTGATTAATATATAATGTAAATCGTTTTCTTTTACATGCTGTCTTATATAACATTCAAAACACAATGTTGTCGTCCGCAGACGAAGATTTACCGTGTTATTGTCCATAAAGCCGAGTATTGCTCTGCAAGTACGGCGAGGTGTATCGTCTAAATCGACCGACTATAAACCGTCGGATCGTAAAGTATACGACTTTGCCGCTCTACATAGCGCGGGCAAGATATAACCTGAGCATGTTCAGTCCTAATGTGGACAGCGCCGGATTCCTAGTCACGACTCGAGACGCCGTGGGAGACGCAGATAACTGTAATAAATTTATATCAACTGTGTTGTTTACCCGTTAGGTTTGTACTTAACTGAGAAGTATTTTATTAGAAGATTTTTTTGCTATAAAAGATTAGAAATTATATAAGTTTTGTAAGTAGAACTAAAGATTTTAATTTGATGTTTGACTTTATAATGTATGTATTTTAAAATAATTAAAATACATATATCATCATCTTGACAGCATTTTCAACAAATGCCACTGATGTCTTAATCTTTCGATATTTCCTACTTAATTGTATTGTAATATTTGAGGTTATTTTAGATACAAAAATGTCCTATCATTTTGGATACATCTCGACTATTCGTTAAGTGATCAAACTAATAAAGTGTTAAATTCACATAATTAACTCTATATCCAGTGCTTAAAGTGTAATGTTAAATAAGCAAATCAAAACGAGAACAATATTACAATATACTTTTATTTAAAATTTATAAGGATATAAATGTTTTGGTCCATCGCATACATATTATCATTTAAAGTACCCATAAAACTACTGTAGCGGTCTATGTCATTAATAAATTAAAAGAAATAATCTCTAAGTTAATATCGTAATATATCTTCATTCAGACTACTGATTAGAGAAAGTAAACCGACGACTATCTTATTTATTTTTATAGCTATTATAGAGATAGTGTGAATAATACAATAATAAAAAGTTAATATAGTCTGAATATTTAATGGTGAGATACAATACAAAAAGGCAAGATACAAGGTCACTAAAGGCAATTTTATAACTCAACCTATGGGTAAAGTGTGTAGTGTACCAATTGGCTTTAATATAAGATTACAATTGAAAAAAGAAAATGTGAAGAGAAGTAAACAAAATAGGAAATGGAATAATCTTAGCAAAAGTGCCGAACCGGGCACTGAGAAGCAGGTCTCATATTGATAGCCGTCAGAACCGGGGTCCGCTACCCCCTATTCTGACGGCCGTTAGATAAAGCTGAACGCACATTTGTCCGCGCCGTACGCGCCGAATTTTAGAATTCGTTGTATGAAATCATATGAAACCTCGCACATTACACCCGCACCGTACGCGCCGACTTTTATAAAATGTGGTAGGTATCCGACTATTGAAGGACGCATGCTGATGACGTCATATAACACGGTCGGCGCGTGCTGATACTCAGTGTTGTCTAATGTTGCCAACTTAGTGGATTTTCCACTATAACTGGTGGTTTCAACTAACGTGATAATTTTTGTATTTTTATAACTTTTAATTAATTCGTAATTAAATATACATAATTTGATTTTTTTGCATTGATTATCAATATGAATACTTAGTGATAAATTATTTAAATACTGAACTAAAAAAAAATAGTTAAATTTAATTCAAAAACCCAATTATATCTGATTACTTAATTATCAATTAAAATATTTACCTCAAACATACAACAAGTCTTTTCTCTGGTTCAATTGGCCTTTCAAATCTTGAGTTTTCCATAGAAAGATATGGTTTTAGTATATGTAGGAATTCTTGAAATTTCTTGTATGTTCAATGAAAACGTTCATCATCATCTAATAAGTCTTTGAATAAAGTATATCCCCTTCATATTCTCCATACAATTGCCTTTTTAAATTAATATTATGAATCCAGAATCTTCTTTTTCTTCGAATTTTATTTTCTTCTTCTTTTGGCAATAAGCAGGCTATTACTATATTTCTTTCCATAGTGATTTCGAGCGATCAATTTCACTGTACCGTTTCACACCAGTGGTTGGAAAAAACTACAAAAGTTATTGGTAATACAAAAGATTTGCGTACAGCGCGGGCAATGCGTAAGTTCAAATGTGCGAGGCCATCAGTAAAACTCGGCGCGTACGGCGCGTACGATGCGTACGGTGCGGACAAATGTGCGTTCAGCTTAACTCATCCACGTGCACTGTTAGATGTCCTAGGAGTCATCGCAAGTAACGATGTAGTTTAATAAAAATTCACCCCTGAAAGGCCTGAAACCCTGAGTCCGATGAACCAATATAAGCCAAAAGGCTAACAGCACAAACATCATCAGAAACCAGGGATCGTGAGTTGAGGGATGGGCATTGTTATTTAACGCATGCTTAGCAAAGCTTGCTAATAAATATACTATTTATAGGTTTTTGTAGACAATGACGACCATGTAAAATAATCGGTCACCAAAATACAATAAGCTTTCCACAACACTTTTCCCGTAGTAAATGTGATACTCATTCTGTCTGTGTCACATATGCTTATAAGTATGTACCAATATAAATAGAACAGTCTTGACACAGATTTAGGTTTGCATGGATTTTCTAAGCTGTAATTTCACTGCTGGTTTGCAGCGCTAGGCGCGGTTTTAGTACGTATTACTTAGTGATAGGCGGTTGACAAGAGCTCGGCGGTTAATGTAGCAACTGATAAAGCGAGTACCTACAGTATTACTTTAGCCTAGAAATTATATATTTATACAAAAAAAAAACTACTTAATCAACCAGGGATATCGTAGAAATCGTGACGTAAGTAGAGGAAAGCAATTATGTTTAAAAATGCATAATTTATACCTTAAACGATCGTCATTTCTGTCCAGATAACTTTTCCTTTTTTATGATAATGTTTCTGTGCGCTTTACAAACAAACATTTAAATTTTTTTTTTACATGGTAGAGCCTTGCTGTAGCTGTACTATGGTTGGAGGGCTACCATGAAGGGAAAAGGTTACCAAGGAGGGGAAATACCACGTTCTCACAGAATACCAGCGAAAAATAGCTGTTTAATGCTGCTGTGCTTCGTATGGTGAGTGCAGAGATCTGATAACCATTTTTACTGTCAGCGAGAAATTGCATCTTAGTGCTCAGGGGTGACCTACACATCTGCATTTTGATTCTTAATCGAGGATAGATGTAGATGTCAATGGGCCATAGCCTCCAGTTACCTTCAGACGGACTGTGTGCTCGTTTGTCACCCTTAATCTATATAACAAAAACAAGTTTCAATAACAAATGTAGAAATGTGCATCCATTAAAAATGAAGAACTTCATTACTTTTCGTCTTTTTCATGTCGTTTGTATGATTTTTATGTAAAACAAATTTCATTTTAAATTATACAAATATCTTACAAATGTCGCTTTCGCGTATACAACATGCACAAAGCATAATCATGTCAAGGATCGCTATCACGCCATCCAGCCCGTACCATTGGGCCGGGTTTAGAAGAGCGTCGACTTTAAAGGAGTTTCTACCTGACCCCGTTAACTGCCAACTATGTAGGCGAACATACCGTGTATATTGCCACGCGAGTCTTTTTAATACGACGCTATTAATTGCTTGATGTTTTAAAAAGGAGGTTAGTGTAGACAATGGCGATGATATGGATCAATGTTAATAATACCCTGAGGTAAATAGCGGTGTACACAACGATAATGTTCGGCGTCCGCTCCGTGGGAAGATGCAATAGATTATTATACCTACCCCGTAAACAGAAATAGAAAAGGTACATATTTTTTAGTATAAATGTCAGTATTTTTAGATATCAAATCCTCGCTTATTTAGAGGACAGCGACATACTTTCCTGTAATATGCTTATAACAGTCTTTGGCCAGGGAAGAAAAGAAGTTTAGTAATGTGTGCAAGATTTTAAATCTTCCTAAATACTCATTATGCACATATTTATTTATTTATTTTTTATTCACATAGGCTCATTCTTTTCATTTATTCACACAAGCTCTTATGAATAGTAAAGAAAAAGAAAAAATACATTGTAACAAATTAACAAATTTAACACTTAACTAACAATTTTAATCAATGTCAAATTGCATGAGGGCTAATAAACAGCTCACCAGATGTCGCCAGTTGACACTCAGGTGAAGTTTTGTTACACATAATATTTTAAGCAACAGTATTGAAGAAATACTCGAAGTTTAGTAAACTCATATGCTGTAGAAATATGACTGGCATTCATTGCTCAGTTACTACGCAATAACTGCTGAAGTGCGCACTGAAGAAAAATTAAATTTACCGCAAGCCAATCAGCAATAATTTAATAACGTTGCGTTGCAATGATTAAAACTAATTTCAAAGTTAAGCTTAATTTTTGCCTTGACTAGCAATGGCAAAGTTATATCATCAGTTCTGTGTTTTTTTTGCTCGTTAATTCGGTTTATTCTAAATAATCTAAGTAATTTAAAACATCTAAGTTACTAAGAAGTTAGTAGTAAATTTCTAAGTTATATGTAAACAAATAAGTTAAAGAATTTTTACATTGTTTATCACAAAAATAAGGACTACAAATACAAGTGATCTTTCCTCTACATCAAATTTGAAGTAACTTGCTGAGTGGTTTGACGATAGACAGAGACAACTAGCTAGTAAGACATGTTGTTTATCTTGCTGGTCTGCACGCCTCGAGAGCTCGCCATAGGACATGTTGTCGATACATCTTCATCCGGGTATAGATAGGACGGCGGAGATTAAAAAAAAAAGATATTGGTTACACGAAACGTAAAAAACGTTCGTATGTATCTACATCATCATTATTACACAGTCGAATGTCCACTGCTGAACATAGCCCTCCCCATAGATAGCCCTATTGGGGGGATAGTTTTCATAGTTGGCACGCATGGCAGGCGGGTTAAAAACGACAGTTATTTTTTATTATTGTTGTGGGTTGTTATTGGAAAGATGATGCTGCCCACTTCCTATTTCATTTTCTTCCGACGCCTCTGGCGACACCTACACGATGATATTATGTGGTAGCAGATTCTTTAACGCCGCTACTACACAGTTTGAACATTGTATATTCATAAAAGAATATTATTTCGCGTAAAATTTTGTTTAAGTGATTTTTACCGACATTTTAATCATTTATTCATTTTGGTTGACGAGATTCAACTTTAAATATTGTAACAAAAATAAATATAGGTATAATGAATTTTAACCGTTACGTCCAGTAAGAAGTCCAAGAAAAGAATTGTTTATTTCTCAGTATGTCATATTTATACGGCAAAAGGTGCTGCAGCACGAATGGGTCGGCTCGACCGTGGATGGTCCATCCCCGGTCGAGCCAACCACGCGCGCACAGAATACCAGCGTGAAATAGCAGCTCAATGCTGCTGTGTCATAGTGAGTGTAGAGAACCGGGGACCCTTTTTAATGGTAACGAGAGCATTCTGTCTTAGTTCTTAGGGGTAACAATGCATCTGCATTTTGATACTTGATCGGAGATAAATGAAGATGTGCTTGAAAACAGCGAGACATATCATCCACTTAACATTAGGTGGAGTGTGTCCTCGTTTGTCACTTTTTCAGAGAAAAAAACAGAGAAAAAAGGAAACGCTAAAGATAAATTTTAAAAATTATTAAAGTAAACGTTTCAGCTAAACGTTGTCACAACTCTCACCGTCATAATCAAGCCGACACTCATCTCTACATATTTCCTTAAAGATGCTTAAGCATAACAACAATAAAAAACACCCACACACTACGTCACAGTCTAAATGAGCAGTAAAATCGGACTGTCACCTCCAGTATTCCCCTTGGGACGGCAGCGGCGCCCCCGCGGTGGTTACGAGCGCCCGTAGGACTTCGCCGATACGCTCATGTCAAAGACAGACAAGGTGACTCGCTTTGATATAGAATACCTACTTGTGTAAAGATAATTCTGGTACCGCGGTTAGCATTTGACGGAAACAATAGTTTAACTAGTTTGTATTGTGTTTATAAGCGGAGAATTATTAGCGATTTGCGTGAAATGGAGACGTTGTTGTTGACGTAAAACGTATATTAGAAATGTAAGTGGGAATAGGTGTTAAGAATACAATGAATAAAACATTCAATTGTAAAATAGCTAGACGCGGCGTCGACATGTTTTTGTGTTAGATTATTTTAAAAAAAACATCAAAGCTAAAACGACTTTTCTTTCAAAATTGAAATATTTCGAATAAATAATATACAATTATGAGTATTGTTAGACTAAGTAAAACAGTCGTTTCACTAGTCCCTACTCCGCATACGCAACAGTCTTATTATTTTCGAAACCACTTTAATGAATAGCAAATATTTGATTCCTTCTAACTAATATTGAGTGGCGTTGTCAAGAAATTCAATCAACAGTAATAATTATATTCGAAGTATGACTTTGCTCTCGACGATTTTAGCATAAAGGCAATATTTTTGCTGAAGTTAATTTGATTAATTTTGCGAAGTAGGTGCTTATTTCAAAAACAGTTTAAACAGTAAATTTCGTACGATTCAATTTTATATAATTTTCTCATCCGTGGTTATGAAATAAGGTTATTGTTGATTTGTTTAAATCTGTGTGAAAACAGAGGGAAAGTAAAATATGGAATGAGTAGCAGCCACTTTCTTATAACAACACAAAATAATAAAACACTGCGGTTAGCAACCAACCCGCCTGCCAAGCGTGACAACTATGGCAAATATCCTCCCAATGAGGCAACCTATGGAGGAGGACTATGTTAAGCAATGGACTTTGACCATCAATAGGCTTTAATGATGATGAATGAATGATGTGAAGCGCTTTCGCTTGTCATTTTTCAATACATTAAAGCCTCGCAAATCACTATTAAGTGAACTCCATCGGTATCATCGTAGGCATCAAAGTGACCATTAGAAAGAACTTGGGAAAACTGTAATCTTTTGATGGGTTGGTCTTCTGTACCAAATTTGGCATACAGGTTGCCATTTCGATGCACTTCAAATACAAATGGGTATATTTGATCGGCTGCAACTAACTCGCAGAAACCACCATATGTAGAGTGTTGTAACATATCTAATGTATGAGACATAACAGCAAATTCATCCCAATTGTTCGTCACATGACGCACAATTTCTTTACGAATATCCATTGAGCGTTCTTGTGTGCCGTACGACAAATAAGAAAGCGTACGGAAAAGGCATGCGCCATCCCCCACTATTGGTACCATAGTAAGGTTTATTAATTTCAACAGACAAATTTATAAATGTAAGAAAATTGCGAAAAACAATACACACTAAATTAAACTTCTAAGACAAACTACTACCTACTTAAATATCTTTACTAAAACAAAAAGAAAACTATATTATTATACACAACAAATCAAACATAGATAATTTTAGAATTAAAACTAAAAACCTATATTATACACTAACAAATCAAACTCAAAGAATCTTATTTAATTATTATAACAACAAATGAAAAAGAAATTAAATTAACTACACTCAAAATATTCTAATGAAATAGTGAAAATGAACTTAGATACAAATTATACAGCAATCGCAAATATTCGCTAAGTAGGTAATGTAAGAAATTTCCAAGGAATTTTCGAAGGAAAATCAATGTATAAGGTAAGTTTTTCATTCAAATAATCCAAGATCAAATAAAATTGAAATTTCGAATTCTAATCCTATTTAAATATTCTTTTATATTTAACATTCCAACTTTTAAGAGTATTCGGTACGGTTTCTTTACTCATGTGGAATTGCATTGTACCAAGCTTTTATGTTAGTTCAACGTTTTGAGTTTTCAAATATGTGTCAAAATAAAATGTAATTTAAATCAAAAGCACTAAGGAGTATTGATATCAACTTCGATGCAAATCACCCCCAAAATAACTTTCTACCCCTTTTTTAACCCCGTTAGGCGATGAGTTTCAATAAAATACGAAACAAAAATTTGAAGTAGATTGGACCAAGGAATCGCGCTGTCCCATACAAACTTTGCCCCCGTTTTTCACACCCTTAGGGGTACATTTCGGAAAATCCTTTCTTATCGGATGCCTACGTCATACAAAGAACACACCCTCCAAGTTCAGGTCTCTACGATCAGCGGTTTAGGCTGTGCGTTGATCCGTCAGTCAGTCAGGACAAAGCATTTTATATGTATAGATTTTGTCACCTCAAGGTATATTTCGTATATTATCGTACTTTTTATTTATTTGCAATGAATAATCTTATGCAAATTTTTTTAATATTTAAATAATCGTACTTCTAAAAATAATTAATTTGTTCTTAGTTCTCAGTTTTGGGAGATGGTGAGGATGGTGCTAATGAAATGCAAGGGTAATGAAAATATTGTTATATTAGGAGATTTTAATGCAAGGATTGGCGTGAAGAGGCTTGGTTATGAAAGGATATTGGGAACGTTTGGTGATGAAAGTATAAATGAGAATGGTGAAAGCCTCCTCAGCGTATGTGTGGAAAAGAATCTTTCTGTGACAAATACTTTCTTTCGTCATAAGAAGATTCACATGTATACATGGGAAAGAAGTGGTGATAGATTTCATAATTGTGGATGAAAGAATGAGAAGTGTAGTGGTAGATACAAGGGTTTACCGGGGGTCCAACGTAGGGACGGATCTTTACTTGGTATTATGTCGAATTAATGGTCTATTCAGACGTTGGCGGCATCGGACATCTGTGTCTACCACTGCGTTACAGCGTATAAGAACAGAGAGGTTACAAGATGAAGGTGTGAAAGACAAGTTCAAATGTAGACTGAGAGAAAATATAAGTGGTATGGATGAATTGTGTATGAATGATTTAGATTTGGAGACTATGTGGTATAATGTCAAGAAAGGTTTGGTGGATGCAGCTTCCGAAGTAAGTGGTGTAACTAAGAGAACGAATGAAAGGAAAAATAACACTTTATGGTGGGATGATGAGGTACAGATGGAAGTTGAAGCAAAGAAGAGAGCATGGCTAGATTTACTAGCAACCAAGGCTAGTCATTCTAGCGGTATGAATGATGATATTGAAAGAAAAAAGGCAGTCTTTAGACATCTAAATAAGAGAGTAAAAGAAGTAGTTGAAAGGAAAAAGCAAGAAAGAACGGATAAGAATGATAGAAGAATATCGGATAACTTCCAGGCAAATATTAAAATGTTCTGGAAACTCGTAAGAACTGCCAGGGGACATTCAAAACAGCCTAGAATGAATGCTATACGAGACCAGAATGGCTGTATTCTGAATGACGAAGTTTCGAGTTTAAGGAGATGGAAGGAATACTTTAAATAGAAATTCCGAAAGAAGAGGAAAGAGATAGAGAGATAGGTATAGATGAAATAATGAAAGCAATGAAAAGTATGAAAGCAGGTAAGGCAGCCGGATATGATGGAGTATCACTCGAAATGCTAAGGGCTTAAGAGGGAGTGGTGGCAGACCTGCTGTACACCTTGTTTAATTTGTGTTGGGAACTTAAGCGGGTACCGGGAGACTGGTGCAAAGCCGTGATAGTCCCAATATATAAGGGGAAAGGATCGCAGCAGGACTGTAAAACTACCGTGATATCAGCCTTCTTAGCATTGTGGGAAAACTGTATCCTAAGGTGCTAATTGAAAGAGTTATGAAAGATACTGATGGAAAAATTTGGGATGTGCAAGCGGGATTTAGAAAGGGAATGAGATGTACGGATCCAGTCTTTTCCATGCGCATGATCGCGGAGAAGTTTTTGGCCAAAAGCCAAAAGGTTTTTTTGTGTGTTCGTGGACTTGGAAAACGCTTATGACAGAGTGGACAGGGATGTGTTATGGCAAACACTAAACTAATTTTGGTTGAGCGCTGGGTTGATACAGGCATTGAAATCTCTGTATGGTTTTTAAAAGAGAAGAAAGTAAAACGATATGTGAAATAAGAATAGAAGGGGAATCGGTCGAGCAAGTAGATGAGTTTGTGTATTTGGGATATGTATTTAGCAGGGATGGTAGTTATGATAAGGATAGAACGACGAGTGAACGCAGGAAATAAAGAGTAAATGGGGCTCTACACTCTATTGTGGAAAGTCAGAATGTGTCCAAAAAGGCACGTATGGCAATTCACAATGCTGTGTTAGTCCCTACTTTAATGTATGGTAGTGAAAGTTGGGTGTGGCAGAAGAAGCACGAGAGTGGAATAAATGCTGTAGAAATGTGGTCATTAAGGAGTATGTTAGGGCTGAATCTAAATGACAGAGTGTGAAATTGTGTGATAAGAGAAGAGTGTGGTTTGCAAGATGATGTTGTGGCCAGGATTAAGAAAGGAATGCTTCGGTGGTTTGGTCATGTAGAAAGAATGAATGAGGAAAGAGTGACAAAGCAAATTTATGTGGCAGAGGTGAACGGCTGAGTCTGGAAGGGACGCCCTAGGCGAAAATTTATCGACCAAATCGGCTATATATTGAAAATGGGCCAAATTAAGAGTGCCCTTAACCGACGAGCGTGTATGCGTAGGTATATGGATGTGGAGGAGGCGAGAGAGGTGTGTCAGGATCGTGGCAAATTAAAGTCTATAGTCTCTGCCTGTATCGATTATCATTGAAAGAATTGAATAATTATGTTTATAAGTTAAATATATAGGTTCATGTTTTTTTTTATTATTTTAGACAACAAGAATGGTTAAAAGCTGTCGGACGAAAAGATATCCTTTCAAAAGTTTTTGATTATAAAAATTGTGAGGATCACTTCGAAAAATCCTGTATTAATTTTTAAAAAAAGGAACTTAAAATATTTATTTGGAAATGCTTTTCCAACGCTCAACTTGCCGACAAATGACGAAGCTTGTTCGAGTTCCAGTCAATGTAAGAATATATCTGAAATAAATGTATGAATTGCTTGAGCAAAAATTTTGCGAATATTTTCATCTCGAAAGAAACATTGTAAATATTGGTAATGAAATATTAAAACGTGTGCAAGATTGTATATTTGTTATGTCACGTGAGTGCTTTCCAAAAAAAAAAACAACATTAGATTTAGAATTTACCATTTAATTAAAAGGCGCAACAAATTTTTGAAGAAAGAAAATTATAAAAATAAAATATTTAGAATAAAAATAGTTTGTAAAAAAATATAATACATTAAGTATTATAATAAAAGCTGATAAACGTTTTGTTATTTAATTTTATCCTCCTGTGCCAACCCTACAAATATATTTTAAAATTTTGACAGCTCCTTAGAAGCTTTGCCTCTCTCTATATGGTTTCTTTACTCATGTGTCCATACCGACCAACTGACGTGCAAGTGAAATTATTTTCAATTAACTTTTTTTTAATAATAATCGAAATAAATAATCTTATAATTACGTCAGAAGTATTAATTGAAATCTCCTCTTGCTATTGGTGTACCTTTTTTATTATATAAGTGCAATATAAAGCTAGCGGAAGTGATTTAACTTGAGTGGAACGCGATTTTTTGATTTGGTGACAATAGAGCACTACATCTCCGCTTCGCGTTCAATGTGTGCAAAAGCAGTCTAAACAATAATAGTAAAATATTAAAATGAACCACGAAAATAAATTGAGTACGAATTGTTTTCAGTAGGTAGGACTAATTAGGTTTTTATTATAAAGTAGCATGAACACATAAAAAGTAGTAACATAATAAAATGTTCAAACGAAAGGTCGGTCTCCTGTGCTTGACAAGGCCTTGAAATATATTTATATTCTCGGACTTGCTAGTTTACTTGCGGTGTTTTCCTTCATCGACGAGCACGTGGCAACGCGGCAAGGTTTTCCTAATCAATACAATATTAATTATTAATCATGGGTTTTCCCGCATTTCCGGGTACTACAATATGGTGTCCGCTATTTTGACAAATCAAGCAGTGTTGTCTACTTAACAAAACGTGATGTAGTTATTTTCACGTTTCAAACACAATCATAATCTTCTTTCCAATGTGGAAACGGGCGGGGGGTCGTCTTAGTCATAGCGACGTGGCTCGGTGTTCCTACATTTAAGGGCACCGGCCCAAAAACGGTATCAGCTATATTTAAACGACGGAATAATTTCGTTCGCTATTAACGTAGGCAGTCTGACTCAATGTCGTTTTTTAGCCATTTCAACAGACGAACTGGAAATGCCCGATACTTTTTACGTTATGACATGTTTTACGTTATGACTGTATATGCATAGGGCTTATAATGTTTATTAAAAAGATATATTTCATGTTTTTATATATATTTTAATGTATCATTGTTATATCTCGAGGCCAAATTTACATTTGTAAGTTTCATACATAAATTTATGTTCAATAATTTTCATGTATAATTTTTTTTAATTAAGAGTACAAATGGACAAAAGGCTCACCTTTCATGCCGTAACCAAATACAACATGGGTCTACCACGTCGTGATAATTATTTATACAAGTTTTATTATTAATAAACCAGGCGGTAGGGCTATAACTAAGTAGGTGGCAGGACTCCTGTTATGCCTAGAGAAGTTCGTTTGGGTAGGCACCACCCTCTTAATCACTTCTGCTGTCAAATAACAATGATGGCACTGCTGAGTTCCGGTCTGAACGGTAAAGAGAGTCAGTATAATTGCAGGCTATGAGGTTTAGTTCGCAGAAGTGACAATGTATCTTGTTATGTTATATAAATATTGTATGGATTATTTTTTTTTGTTGACATTCAATTTGTGTACAAATGGTCTCTCTCGTCAAACATAGTTAAGAACAGACAATGATACAGCATAGATAAATCGAAAGATAGGGCCGAAGCAGGGGAAAGTTTTTTTTGAATATTTCATATAATATATATACAGGGTTATTTTGCAATAACCGGCCAAATTTGCAGAGAAGGTTCAGAATAAGTAATATAGGCAAATGGAGAAGAAAAATTAATTAAAAAATCTCAAACACTCTGTCCTTTTTATCTTTTAAATTAAAAATGCGTGGTAATGCATTATTTTAACTGATTTTACTGCGCACGTACACATTAGTAAGGGTCGATCGGTAGGCAAAAACGTTGTTGCCCATCATCACATGAAATTTGGGATAATTTCAAATAAAAGTAGAAGCCCTCATCATCATCATCATCATTACAGCCCTTCACAAGTCCACTGCTGAACATAGGCCTCCCCAAGGAATGCCACAAAGCACGGTCCTGAGCCACCCGCATCCATCGACTTCCTGCATGTCTTACCAGGTCGTCACCCATCTAGTGGGGGACGCCCTACACTCGTCCGCCGGTACGAGCCGCCACTCGAGAACCTTTTTCCCCATCGGTTGTCGGTTCTTCGAGCTATATGGCCGGCCCATTGCCACTTCAGCTTACTAATCTGTTGGGCTATGTCGGTCACTCTGGTTCTACTGCGGATATCCTCATTTCTAAGTTTATCACGCAGTGAGACCCCGAGCATAGCCCTCTCCATAGCTCGCTGAGCGACCTTGAGCTTCCTCATCCGGCCAGCAGTGAAGGACCACGT
Source organism: Parnassius orleans (assembly GCA_029286625.1). Lineage (NCBI taxonomy): Eukaryota > Metazoa > Arthropoda > Insecta > Lepidoptera > Papilionidae > Parnassius > Parnassius orleans. The sequence continues at coordinate 4,838,461 of JAGSMP010000019.1, forward strand.
CTCAGTTCCGTAGGTCATCACTGGCAACACGCACTGGTTGTACAGCCTCGTTTTCAAGTTTTGAGGTATACCTGACGAGAAGATGTGCCGTAATTTCCCGAACGCTGCCCAGCCGAGTTGAATCCGTCGATTGACCTCTCGGTCGAAGTTGGACTTACCTAGTCGGACTATTTGTCCCAGGTAAACATATTCGTCAACAACTTCGAGCTTAGTGCTCCCAACAACTACCGGCATAGGTGTGACATGGACATTAAACATGATCTTTGTTTTGTCCATGTTCATCTTAAGACCTATCCGTTGGGAGGCACTATTGAGGTCATTGAGCATAGTGCTTAGGTCCTCCAGCGATTCTGCCATAAGGACTATATCATCGGCAAATCGAAGGTGAGTGATGTACTCGCCATTGATGTTAATGCCGTATCCTTTCCAGTCCAGAAGCTTGAAAACGTCTTCCAATGCAGCGGTGAAGAGTTTCGGGGATATAACGTCACCCTGTCTTACACCTCTCTGCAGTTGGATAGGTTTTGTACTCTGGTTCTGTACTCGGATAGCCATCGTGGCCCTACTGTACAAGCACTTCAGCACTTCGATATACCGACAGTCAACTTGGCACCGCTGAAGGGACTGCAGCACCGCCCAAATTTCGACGGAATTTAGGCTTTCTCATAGTCCACATACGCCAGACATAGTGGCAAATTGTACTCCTCGGACTTCTGTACAATTTGCCGAAGGGTATGTATGTGGTCTATGGTGCTAAAGCCTTTTCGAAACCGGCTTGTTCGGGAGGCTGGAAGTCGTCGAGTCTGCGTGCGAGACGATTCGTAATGACTCTCGAAAACAGCACGTAGACGCGGCTCAGAAGGGAAATCGGTCTGTAGTTCTTCAAGAGAGCGTTGTCGCCTTTCTTGAAGAACAAGACCACCGCACTTCTGCTCCACGCCTCCGGTGTAGTGCCACCATGTAGGACGGAATTAAAGAGCTTCTGAAGGACTTCAAGTACCGGTTTTCCACCCGCTTTCAGAAGCTCCGCTGTAATTCCATCCTCGCCTGGGGCCTGCCGTTTTAAGGTGCTGGAGAGCCATTCTAATCTCGCTCAGACTGACGTCCGGGATATCATCGGAATAGTGTCGGATAAGACTCGCTCTTGGATCGTTACTCACACTTGCGTGTGGCTCCAACGATGATGTGTACAGCTGCCCATAGAACCTCTCAATCTCACTCAAAATCTCAGGTGTCCCGGAAACGACGCTGCCACACTCGGTCTTCAGCTTCGACAGTTGGCTCTTTCTGGCAGACAGATCTCTGGCAAAGACTTTGGAGCCCTGGTTCCGCTCGATCGCTTCTTCAATACGAGCTGTATTGAAGTTGCGCAAATCCCGCCGCATGCATTTGGAGATCTGTCTGTTCAGTTGCCTGTATGCTATCAAATCTACTGAAGATTGCAGCTTCATTTCCCGTCTAACAGCCATGAGATTAAGAGTGTGATCGGAGAGTTTTGTGTTCTTCTGCGGCGGGTCTTACAAAACTTAGCTCCGACCGCATGGACAGTTTCCACGAGCTTGTCATTCATATCGTCCACTGCATTGCAATCTTCTAGGCACTGAAAACGGTTTTGTAACTCGAGCTGAAAGGTTTCGGGACTTTGGATTAGAGCACGAGGGGACGGGCGTTGACTTCATTAGACGACACCTCTCCAACTTAACGTTTAGGTTCAGTGTGCCTCTAACCATTCGGTGATCGCTACCAGTTTTCACCCTCGCGATCACTGAGACATCACTGAACAGTTGGCGTCTAGTCGTCATAATGAAGTCAATCTCATTTTTGTCGAACCGTCGGGGCTCGACCAGGTCCACTTCCTGTGGGGCCGCTTCTGGAAGAAAGAGTTCATCATAAAGAGTCCTCTTTCTCCATGAAGTCGGCCAGCTGCTGGCCCCTGGGTTCCGTTGCCTAATCCGAATTTCCCTACTTTCAGCTCACCGTTCTCTCTTGTGCCTAGCTTTGCGTTGAAGTCTCCCATTAACACCGTATAGTGGGTTTTAGAGGAATGCATGGCTCTAGAGATATCCTCACATTTCCTCCACCTCCTCATCGGGGTGTGCCGTAGTTGGTGCGTAAACCTGTATGACCTTCAGCGAATACCGTTTGGTGATTCTGAGTATAAGGTACGCAACCCTCGTCGACACTCCCAATTTTACAACGTTGTTAACGAGACTTGTGGACGATAAATCCGACACCTCCTTGGGACAGATGGTCGCCCTCCGGTGATAGAACAAGTTGCCGGATTCGAGGATTACCGTGTCCTCCCCTCTCTTCGGACCTCGGATAATCCTATAATATTCCAGCGCAACTTGTCTATCTCTTCTTCCAGCTCAGAATCTTCTCGTCAGTCCTCAGAGTGCGTGCGTTATAAGTTGCCAGGTCGAGTCGTCGTAGGTGGCAACCGAACCTCCACCGGAGATTCTTAGCACCCCTGCCCCGCCGTTACCATGGTCGCCACCGTAGCCAGGAATAGCGGGGCCGCCGGGAACTGGGGCCGTTTCTTCGTAACTTTCTTCATTGGGGATATTGCCGTAGTTGCCACGCTTGGCGAGCGGGTTGGCAACCGCAGTTTTATTATTTGCTGTTATCAGAAGATGCTGCTGCCCATCTTCTGCCTCAGTTTCCCTCTGTCGCCTCTTACGACACCCACGGGAAGATATGGGGTAGTGGGTATTCTAACCCGCCACTACACGGGGTATTTACGCCTTATTTACGCCCTATTTACTCGTATTTTCAAAAACTACAATAACGGTATATCATTATTTATATATTTGAACTTGAGTTTAATGTTTGGTCTGTAATAACATAACCCAATAATTTGTGCCCTGTAGAATAATCTGATGTAAAAGTTCGTTTCAAACAAATATATGAGATGTGGTAGGGAAAGTAATAAAATATACATAACGTTATACTAAATTGTATAAATTAATATACTAGATATAAGTAAATACCTACGAGAAAATCGACATTTTTGCCAAAGTAAGACAAGTTACATTATTCCTCTTAAGTTACAGCCTATATACGTCCCACTGCTGGGCACAGGCCTACCCTCATTTCTGAGAGGATTTTAGGGCAAGGAAATGTCCGCCGCGCTGCCCCAATGCGTGTTGGCGAACTTCACATGTCTTCGAAATATTTTTTTCTTATTTCTCAGACATGCAGGTTTCCTCACGATGTTTTCCTTCACCGCCGAGCACGTGGTAAATCAGCACTTAAAATTGCAATTAACAATTTCATTGGTGCCGGCGGGGATCGAACCCAGATTGCTCGCATACTGTGAAATTTACAGCGAGCGCTAACCATCTGAGCTACCACGGCTCGTAGAGAGCTCGTATTCCTCTTATTGCTTAAAAAATTACTCGTCATCAAAACAAATTAAATAGAGAAAATAGACGACATCATTGAAATATATTCTGTTTCATTACATTATTATTTTTATTGTCACGTTATTTGTACGCATGTTTAAAGTCGCAAATATAAATAGGAATATTTGTATGATGACAAAATCTGGCGCAACATAATATTAAAAAAGTTAGCTGTAAAAGTTCTCCACATTTGAATATTTCGAAGCGTTAGGCATTAAAGTAGGCGTCCGTAAAATTTTCAATTTTACGGGATTATCGGATCATTTGCCGGCTACTGCTCCGCTATGGAGGCGTCATTTCTCACCATATTGAGCCGAGATCTGAGGTGACACCAATAAAATATTCTATCACAAGGTCACACAATGTCGGACAAGGCGAGTCAATGTCATGCCGACTTTAATAAAAATAAGTGACGGAGATAAAGTAGATTACGTATGAAGAGGGCACAGAACACGTATGAATACTGTATATAAAAAATATTGATTGTTGCTTGTTATCGATGGTTTGACTTTTAGTACTCGTAGAGACGCAGAAGTGAAAACAGCTGTGTATATTCCATGATAACTATACAGGACGCACATTTTTTTTAACGTTAACCCCACACTAGGTAATTCTCCTGTATTGTGGAGGCGTTTCACTATTTGCAGAATGTACAAATTCTGAACGGTAATCTATCCGCAGTTCGAAGCGCCGCGCCGCAACTAAACGCTAAGCCACTGGGCTACTAGATTTTTGAAATAAATATTAAGTTAGCACGTTATGAGTCATCTTTAGTTTAGAGTCATGGAAGCTTCGGACCTGGCCATGCTTTAAATAAATTTTATTACACGTGAGCAACCTGAGTTCAATCTCTGTTCTTCGCCAACACTATTGAAACCAGTTAATTACAAAATTGAGCGCTGATTTACAAGTGGTTCGGTGGTAAAAGAAAATTACCAAGGGGAAACCTGCATCATGTCTGAATGAAATGAATTTCAAGGACACGTGAACACATGATAGGATTTTGGAATACCACATATATAACACCTACCAATTATACATTGTAAAGTTTTATAATTTACCCCTTTTTGTATTTTGTAAATACATGATACGTACATCGAGTAGTTTATTATTCACATTAAAATCCATAGAAGCTTAAATCTGAGCATAAAGAAAACTGAAAACGAACCCGGGCAATCGCTGGAGCTTTTTAAATTTAATCATATAAATATTAATGTTATAATTTCACTGCTAAACAGGTCTCCCCAAAGTTTGCCACTAAGGACGGTTTTGAGTCATCGCACCCATGAACCCCCTGCATGTTAATATTTAAAACAAACATTATTAATTTCTTTTTTAATAATAGTATACGATAGCGAGCTAATCATAAAGTAGGTCTTCAAAATTAACAATATTAATTCTACTAAAGACTGGACAGACGACTTAAAATGATGTTAGTGGAAAATAAAAAAAACGCAATTATAATAATTACCGAGACTGAAAACAATGACATGACAATATAATTATAAGTATTAGTATTCGTGGAATCTCATTTTCGTTGTTATATCCCTATTAACAATAAATTAGTGTGCCAATAGTTAAAGCTACTAAATGCTTTGTATTAAACATCGTGTAAAACCACGACAGTCCACCTGTTGGTAAGTGAATGCTGTGGCCAATAAACATTTACATTTATCCTCGACTAAGAATTAAATTGCAGATGCGTGTCACACCTAAGGACTAAGCTGGAATGCCTCGTTTCCAGTAAAAAGGGTCTCCGGTTCGCTACACTCGCCATACAATAAACAGCAGCATTAAGCAGCTATTTTACGCTGGTATTCTGTGATAGTGTGGTCCTACCTCGGTCGAGCTGACATATTTCACGGGCATGTATTTCGAAGTATATTATTTAATATTTTGCGAGGTAAATAACATATTTTAATAAATTATGTATAATATGTACCTCTTCAAATTCAATTTACTACTGGAATATCAGATAATATTACATGAAAAATTAGAACGACTGAACTTGATGTAAAAAAAGAAGAAATTCACATGGACTAATTATTAAATAATTACATAAATACTAGTTTTACGCAGGAATCGCTCCAAAAATCAATCAACCACTTAACCAATACTACCGTCAGTTATTAGAGTGGTATTTGTATGTAGCTACACTGCTAGCTAGCAGCAATCAGTCTTCCAATAATCTTGAGGTCAAAACCGCTAACACAGTTAGTCAATATTAGCATAAACGCGTCTGCATTCAACGCGCTGGTCACGTTCAGTCCAATTACACGCCATCCGTTATAATTGGACGGCAGTAATTCGACCATTGTTATGTACCAGCCGCACAACGCCTATGTAACAAAGGGTCGTCAGCGGCATAACTATCGCATTGATTACGTGACAAATATCTGATAAATTGATATTGAATTGGCATTTGAGCCTCTCTGTATTCATAGCATATTCCAACAGCAGATATTTAAGTGTTACGTTAAGGATCCACAAAGACACGAGACACTGGATATTAAGTCTATAAATTCAGTTGAGTTTTATACGTGATAAAGCCGCGTTGCAGCTGTATTAGCAGCTTAAAGTACGAATGGGTCGGCTTGATCAGGAAGGAACATCTACGCTCTCAGTGTACCAGCGTAAAACAGCAGTATAATAACTTCTGTTTCGTATGGTGAGTGTAAAGAACCGACCCTTTTACTAATAACGTCACATTCCATCTTAGTCCTCCAGAGTGATAACGCATCTGTAATTTGATTCTTGATCGACAATGTATTAATACATCTATGGGCCACAGCATTCACTTACCATCAGGTGGCCTGATATTTATGATTATGTATCGTATATCGTAGATATCTGTAATCATTTGTCACTTTTACTTATATAAAAATAAAAACTGAATTGCATAGTGTTATACATGCTACCGCGACCCCGGAGTGGCATAATTATGAGTCCTTCAATTATCTCTTTATTTTGTGGTTCAGCGTTCTGTACTTCAGGAATAATATGATAGGATTCATTGTAACATTCTTAAATGGGCACCATTTTGGTTATGAAAGAAGCTAGTAAAGTCGCTGCAGTCTTATTAGCGTAAATTAATGTTCGGATTATTTTAAAAGAATAAACAGAAACTTCGATTATTATCAAGTTTGAACTCATTTAAGGAAATAAAAGAACGAAAATAATGAAACTATAAAAACCACACGAGAAAGAAACCACTGTGTAAAATTTCGTATAACCGTTAAAACTGCAATAAAATTATTAAAGTCGGAAACTGACAGGTTGGTTTGAACGAGGAGTTAATGTTTTTTCAAAGTTAAATTTTAAAACCAGCGCCCGTTAGAAGGAGTTTAACTATAACTGTTGACTCACTTTTTACAACACCTACAAGGCTATATAGATTTGTTTATTTATAACGGATAATTAAATATCAATTAAATAATAAACATGTATTTGTATTGTAAATTAAACTAGAGGTTTAATTAGTTCTGTGGGGTTCAAGGGAGACTGAGTTGTCAAGAAACGAATGAGGAACTGACGGCCAACGGATGGCATAAAATTTATGATCATAAAATCCTGACGGTAGATTTTTCTGCACATAGGTGTAGTGGTTACGTTAAGGAATTGCAACTTGTCGACAAGCGAACGTTTGCGAATGGCAGAAACAATTTATCAGAGTAGTGAGTGAGAGCGCTTGGATTGGTCAACGTTTACGGTTCGCTGCACCTATCCTTCCGGCGATACTTACGAATGTTGAACTGCTCGTAGTTATGTTGTTACAGCACTGTTATCCTCAACCTTGTCATAAAGTATCTAGAATCATTGACTATTTGTTTAACAATTCATCTCCTACTCAATACCGTTTAATAGCCTCATCTGCCTAGTTTTGTAGTATACAAGTTTGGTCGTCGGAGGAAAGAGGACATCTATCATCAGGCAAGATTTCTAGCTCGGGGAGCGTCCTACGCTCCGTGTAGATTTATTTTCTGTGATGTTAATCATTTACTTTTTACTGTTCCATTGGACCGTTGCATATAGCGGAGCTTTTATATAATATAGTAGTCGGTCGGAAACTTTTGATAGCGTAATTTAGTGTGATGTATCACAGAATAAATAATAGTACTACGTACAGAAGTTGCACTCCTTTGATGTTGACTGCTTGACGACGTTTTAATAGCCTACATAGTTATTATTAATCAGATAAATCGCGCACGCAAGCTAATTAATACTTTATCGCTGCGCGCGAGTGTCCGTATTACTTTGCATCTTTTCCCCTTCCTACGTCACGACGGACTTTCCGTGGTTACTAAGGGCTGTTAATAACGAGTAAAAAAATACATTGTGAAATGGTAAGTTACTTAGGTAAAGTAACTATGCTGACTATAATCGACCATATTATCTACTATGTGAGTTCTGTGATGCCTAACGCATGCAACTTGCAAGGCCATTCGTCGGGAATCGCGATGCTTGGTTCGTATAGGTAGATAGCGTAAACAACAAATAAACCCGAAATACGATTCCTAACAGAAATATGATCGTAATCTACTTCGTTAAAAATCTTGTAAACAAAATTTTAATTTCAGAATTTTGTGCTATTATAACTTAAAATATTTCAATTACAAAGACAAGTATAGGTATGTAAGTAGGTACTTGGGTAGTGAAGTAAATTTCAACTGAGTTTTGTAATAAAGTACTTAGGTATTACTTCTGTAGTTAAATTATTACTCAATTCTTTTTTCGCTATAAGTACCTACCTATCTAACAAAAAAATGAAATAAATTCACCTTTCATTATCCTTCGGTAACTTAAAAAATTATATATCTGAATCCTTCCTTTTAATTGCTCATTAAGCATCCATCCCCGCAACAATTATAGTAGGAACGACGTTTTGACATTATAATTTATCAAATAGATAGGTAATATACACATATATTATTCTTAAATTACATTAAAACTTTTTCAACTATTTTATTCTACAATTAAATATACTAAACACTAAACAAAAACTATTTCGAAGAGAATTTCAACAAGTATTTACAAAAAACTATTTAAGTAAACAGCGTTATAAAAACTTTAACATTCAATCGCCTAGAACGCGCTAGCCCCGACAGCGATCTACCCCTGGGGCGCCTCGCGATTGTAGGTAATTATTTCACGCAGGTAGCAAGAGTGACAGAGGCCTGGATGTATGGACTATCGATTCCCGCGCAACCGAAGCCTTAATAAGGTATTTACGCTTCGGTTGTTATGTCATTGTGGTTCGGGACAGCGCCGCAGGACAGAGGTTATGTGATAATTTCTCCAATTATCGACTTCACCTGCACCTGGTTACACCCATCTTGTTAAAGACGGAAAAAACGAACTAAATCTATATATCTATATATATATATATATATGGTAATAGGGAAGAATGGTATTAGATCCGCGCACATCATGCCGCTTAACTTTGAAATTACATAATATGCCAATTGGCGCATTCTTTTGTAGAGGCCTATATCATTCACTGCTGGGCATAAAAAGTACAAAAAGGATAGTGGTGCAATGCCTGAACGCTGAACGTACAAAACGATCAAAGCGTGTATGAATAAAATATTAAAAAGTCAAAAAGCCACAAGATTGTAATCACAAGCAGAAAATTCATAGAAGTAAATCAATTATTTATGTATATTTGTGCGACGTGGAAGCTGGCAGAAGAAGATTTTGTAATTATTTTACTAAAGAACCCTTTAAGAAATTTTGTGGTAGGTATATTAGAGTATATTATAGCCAGACAATAGCTGTTAGCAACTAGAAATTGATACCATCGCAACAACCCGTCGGAACGGATTCATGACCTCGCGGACCGTTTAAGGAAATTGTCGACGCGCATCGCCAGAGGGACGTCGCTCGGACAGCCTGTCAAATATATATTAATATACAAACAATGAGGCCAGAAGCCACAACTTAGTGGTCGGAGTATCGGATTACTGAGCTCGTGTGTCTACTTTCTTTACATTATACATTTATTAGTTTCAATATGGAGTCATAACTTTTTGGCACACAGTCATGCAATTAAAAATATGAATGAATTATATGCAACCAACTAAATATGAAGCGCCTTCCTAATAACGACCAAAAATAAAAAACCGAGGTTGCCAACCCGCTTTCCAAGCGTGGCAACTATGGCAAATATCCCCCTATGAGGCAATCTATGTTGTTGTGTGTTCAGCGGTTGTTTTTAATGGGCTGTAACGGTAAATATGAACTTTTTTAGTTTTGAATCCCGAGTCCGAGCCAATATTTGCTAAAACAATACAAATGTCTGATTTTTAAGTCCCTTCGCATAGCTCATACATAGGATACGGGTAGAATACAGGTAAGTACTTCTACGTTAGCGTGTACTCTTGTTTTAGTACAATGTCCTAAGGGGTTGTTGACATTGGCTAGGACAACATCATCACATTGGGACGTTTTGCTGATGTCAGTTGTCAGTAAAATGTCTGACGAAAGGTAGATAATAGACGCAGTTGCGGTGTGTTGTGTTTAAATAACTGATCTGTCTGAATAAATCCATGATCTGTCGTCCTTGTCAATTTAAGTATATCTGAACAACTAGGAACATTCACAATCTAATAAATGTGCCTAATATAGCTGTCATATTAAAAACCAGTCCAGTAATCTACATAAAGACGAAGTGTCAATCTACATTACATTTTATTTTTTTATTAGTAGATATAACACTAAATCTCAGGCTCGTTTCACTAATTGACTTTGACATGTATTTTCTAGTTATTTAGTAGGCCGTTGTTTATTAATGTATCTAAAATGTTAATTAGGTTTTATGTTCCAAAACTAGCGACCCGCTCCGGCTTCGCCTGGGTGGAATCTATTAATTTGGGGTCATTTAGATTTTAAAATTATCATTTATGGCCATTTATTTTTACCAACTATTCGATTTCACAAAAAAATACTTCAAGTTTTTCGAATAAAATATAGCCTAGGTCACTCCAGGCCTCGCTCTCTATTCTGTTGGTGAAGTTTCATCACAATCGGTTCAGCCATTCCGAAGATTAGCTCAGACCGACATACAGACAGAAAAAGCAGTTATTTTGATATTACAGACAGACACATCAAGCGACGGCTCGATAGCTCAGAGTTTCGGTGCGGCAAGCTGCAGGCCCGTGGGCTCGAACCCCGTACAAAAATAGTTCTTATGGCCTAGAAATAATTGATCGGAATGTGGTGTTTGTACACGTGGAAATAATAGAACAGGAAAAAATCATGGTGTTATTCTATACACATATAAAATATGATAATGTTCAGGCTAGATTTGGCAAGGCAAGGAGCAATGACGGTGCTTATACTTAAATGTAGTTCAATTCTTACTGAGTACAATATACATGGGCCGGCCATAACGCTCAAAGAACCGACAAGGAAACCGAAGGGGAAGAAAATTTCTCGAGTGGCAGCTTCGCACCGGTAAGCGAGATGCAGGAAGTCGATGGATGTAGGTGGCTCAGGACCGTGCTTTTTGGCAATCGATGAGGGAGGCTTATATTCAGCAGGGTGATATAGTGTGACAGTTAGTGATGTATATTGGTACAATTTAAATTAAAAATATATTTAGGGATGTTTTAATATACATTACGTTAAATTAATTTTATATTAAGATATGGTAGACACATACATTTATCTTCAACAATGAACTTGTGTAGGGCTGTGATGATAATGATGACAATATACATAAACAAATACATTATTAAAACAAACTTTAAAGTTTTAATAATGTATTTTTTTTTGTAATATTTACATTATTTACAAATAATGTATTTGATGTGTAAATAATGTAAAGGGCGCCTTTAAATTATTTACAAATATTTAAAGGCGCCCTTTACAGGTGGCTAAATGAACATTGTTTTTATAATGTGAATGACTACTTAAATTTGACATGATGTGACACAACATTAATTATATATTTTTTATTGAATTTTAATCTTAATTATATTTAAAATTGTATGTATTTGTATTAGTATTGCTAATTTGTAAACGATGATATGCCGATAAATATTTTAACTGAAATTTGTATTGTAATATAGTAAACTGAATTATAAAAAATGTATTTGCATGCTATTATAGATGGCTGAAAAAGCTGAACTACAATTTATAATTAACCACCTAAATGTACCCCTTTTTCAAAGCAAATAAATCTTCATTTCATTTCATTTCAATATATTTTTTGTATCATAAGCCTTTGTATATAAATTGTACAAATAGTTATAATGTTTGATTAAATTGTTATAAAAATTCAGAGATTAAAAGCTTATCGCGATAATAGATAAAAACCCATTCTGAAGTGTAGATAGTACCTACCTATGTTCTTAACTTAAAATAAAAAAGATATGTTTGAATACAAAAATATGATATCATTATATAAAAAAGATATGGTGATTGGATTGGGGGCCGAATACAGTTTCCATAAAAAAATACCTTTACTACATAACTACGAAAAATATATAGCGTGATATAATAATAATTTATTGTATAATGTCACAAGTTTGAATATTTATAATAAAAATATAAAAGTTATTCATTCAGATATCCCTATAAGGAACTATAACACGGAACCGTGTCCGCGAGATTGCCGTGAACGTATTGAGGTTGCACCGTAGCCGACTCGGAGAAGGGAGATCACGATGTAGCTTGAATTGTGCGTAGAAACACCGTTTTGGAGGTCAAAATAAAATATTTCTTTTAATCACATAATAATATGTATGTACAGTGTACATAATATATTAATAACTTTCATGCTTTTTGTTTTTGCAACACACATCTAAATCTCACACAATTTCAAAAATATTCCGTTTTAACTGTTTTTAAATATTTGCATGACTACATGACATACATTCACCTTTCTTGGAGTACGGTGTTTAAAGCGCATTGAATTTTATATGTTTAAATTTGCGTTATACGCTTGTGTGCAAATCATAAAGTGTGTCACTCACACATTAGGCTGTACAGCCTATCAAAATCTGCTACTGAACAAAGGAGTCCCCATAGATTGCCTCATGAGGGGAATATTTGCCTTAGTAGCCACGCTTGGCAGATGGGTTGGCAACAGCAGTTTTTTAATTTTTTAGTTGTTATTGGAAGACGCTGCTGCCCATTTCCTGTTTCGTTTCCCTCTGTCGCCTCTTAAGACACCCACGGCACGATATGGGATATGGATCTTAAACCGCCATTAAACGGTTTATTAAGTGTGCAGTTTTACATAATGGCAACAGCGGACACCAAAACCATCCTGCTCTATGTGGTAGCTCGGATTCAATAGTGAATAACCTGGAGACAACTGCCGAGGTGTGGAACTAAGCGCGAGCGCGCCGGTGCCCGCGGCCACTGACAGCGCGACCATTCTCATCATCGTCCACGTATAATCGCACGAAACGTGGGCCGATGTTAAAGAACTCTACCGTTCTAAGCAATACGAGCCGCTACTGCGAAATCGCAAATCAATCAGTTTGAAACGAAATGACAGGCAATCGAGTCTGACGACATTTTGGTTGCCGGTTGGGTTTGTGGATTTAAAATGGCGCGGCTTTCGAACTTTCGATCGTCGAACAGACTAGTCGGTGGACTCTATCTATAAGCAGATTCTTAAAATTAAATTTTACGGCATAGAAGTAAAACAAATATTATTACCTACTTTCTAAAGTATTCGGACCTAGTTATCCAACAAGTGGTAAAATTAAAAATTTTGTACAACCGACTTCAATAAATAAAATGAGAACATCATCAATGTAGTCAAATTCAATTAAATACGCATTATTAAGGATAACTCAAAAACAACTGGTCAGATCTTAATGAAATTTATATAACCTCCTCCTTTTTTTGAAGTCGGTTAAAAAAAAACCTAACATCTACAACGTTACTTATAATCGTTGATTATCGCTTACTTTAATTAAGTATTAATTATCTCTATACCTGTCTTCTCAAATTCTCAAATTACGTATTTTTATGAGTAGCGCCGCTAGTCTTTATCACGAAAAATATACGCAAAAATTATCCAATAAATATCAAAATAGTGTTTCATTGAACGGCGACAGTACCGCGTATTCTGTTTGTACCTGGATTCTTGTGCAATATATTCCAGTCTGCACGTACACAACAAACTACGTTGCAGACATTGCGTCGTTACACCTAGGGCGAAGTTTCAATGTGACCCCTTGGGTAATTTTAAATGTATACACGCCTCAGTACACTCAGTACAGTATCGTGCAAGGGACGAGAACTTTCTTTTAACTTTTTCATTAGCAATCTGTTTTACACATGGTACGATAGTTATATATAAGTAACAATATCTTCTGTTACATTTGAGGATTAATAGTAATTGGAATTAGTTCAATAAAACAAATTGTTAAATATTTCTTTTTTACATTAGCTCTTTCGCTAACAGTAGTTACTTTAATAATTAATATTTATTATTTACCAACAACACAAGAACAATCGCTTATCACACACCTTTTGAAGGTGTAAGGATACTTTTTTCATGCAGCAGCATTAATGCCCTGTTGAATATGTTGAATATGTAGGATATTTAGAAATATTTTCCTAATACTCAGCAATCCGTGCAGACGGAATGGTGAGAGAGAAAACTATACATCCACACTAATGATGCTGCACCACATCACCGGTCTTTGAGATTTGATCTTATATAATTATAATACACATATTAACACGTTCAATATTTTATTAGAAGACTTTTTTAAACGTATTGCTCAAGAAATATACGAGGCGTTAATATATTAAAAATAAACAGCAATAGATTGCGAATCGTCCAACAATAGCGGGCCAGGCTACATTGTGAAAGCGTAGCGAGAGCCAGACTGAGGGTGGCCAAGGTTTCCTGAAAAATCTTAAAAAAAAAAATTTAATTTTAATAAAAGTGCCATGATTGAGTTGAATGACACTTTTAAGGTGTTGCAAATTCTGTAAGATGTTCAATATATACGCAAGTTAGATTTATGATGATAAGATTAAGTTAGGTGAAAGTTAAAAAACTGTTTTTTAATATTAAAATCTTTTAAATAGATTTACAAATTTACAACAAGCCTCATTTAATTTACAGTGCACAATATAACATTGAAATAAATATGAGAGTCCTGCATATTATAAACAATGTATGTTGTATGAATTTGTTCCCAATGTTTGCAATATTATCCATACTTATTTTAGGTATATGGCCACACTACAATAAATAAACTGAACACAGAAGCACAATTGGCAAAGCGCATCAATCTTTGGCAGACTTCGTCACTTTCGAAACATCCCACGAAGTGGTCTGATGAACAGTGCCATTTTGGCGGTTGCACCGTCCCATAACTACAGAACTGAATCGATTTTACATTCTTGAATGAAAAATTTGCTGTGTGAAAGCAAAGAAAAAGAACCAATGAACCAAGCTTTACGTTAAGAGAATCAACTAATAGGCAATTCTACATTTTTAGCTCCAAAAACCGCTCTGGGTTTTTGACCGTAGGCTGTAAAGTTCGAAGTGACTAGTTCTGCAATCGTCAACCGGTAATTATAGCAAGTGGTTCTCACTTACTAAACTGAACAAAATCTTCAAAAAATATCTTTTGTATGTTTGTCGCAGAACTTTTAACGTCATCATGTGGCTGAAATATCTAGGACACGTGTAACTTAATTAATAAGCCCATGTACACCATGAAAGTCAGTACGTTTAGCTTTAGCATGAAAATCAAATTGAAATCTCGCACCGTACATTAAAAGTAACTCGATGTTAAATAAATTGTAACATAATCCCCAAGACGGAGCCACATTTATACGCTCCGAGATTGCTATTTAATGAGGTTTACGCCGCAGATGAAAGTGCGTGGAGCGTATGATTTCTGGAGCTAAGCCTGCGTTACGTAAAATCGGTAGAAATGATATTCGTTTTAACAGATGTAGGGTATCAAAATCCTCTTAACGGAGGCAGGCATTCCAGCGTAGGATAATATTGTGTGCCAGACATTTAAAAAATTCATCGCCAACCACATTTTCACTTCAACCCTTATATACATACAACATCACGTAAGTGTAGTTAGGGAAATATAAATTATATAACAAAACAACTCCCCGCTTATTTTTTTATGTTTAGAAAATGCAAACTTTATATTAACTTTTCGCATTTCATCATTAAGGTTACGCGAAAGCTGGTCCTGCAAGTGAAAGTGAGATGAAAAAAAATCCAGTTAAATCTTAATATTATTACATTGTCAAATACACAACAACAAATGCTAGTTATTCCCAGACAAGAGTTTTATTCCGAACCAGTGGTATTTAAAACAAATATTTAATTAGAATATAGAATTAAGAATTACTTGTCTAATCTATATTACTCTCTATTATCTATATTACTACTAATCTATATTGAATTAAAATTATTCTATTCTTATTATATTTTAAGCAGTACAAAACTTCTCAAATAAAAATAAAACCTTACAAGTGTACAAATATGAACATACTATATGTATAGTGATGAACTTGATTAATGATTATTAAACTATAAAATAAAATAAAAACTCTTATTATTGTTACTCTCGAAAATAATAACTAATATTTTTATAAGTTTGACAATGTCAACAATAAAGATATAACTTTGAATGGTTATAATAACCTACATTTTTAAATTAATTAACTCCACACACTCTCCGAAATGCATCCTGTAGAAAACCGAAAGGCTAGCTACTTTGGCCCTTGTGTTCGAGTCATTCAAGTCACCATAACTTCATTCAAGATATCATTACATCATCATCAAGCAATAGGAAACACTGTAAATCTGTCTCTCATAGCGGCAACAAGTCGATATGATTTCAGTCCTATCTCTGAGCGAAATAAGCTTTCGCATATTGCTATTTGGCTCTGGCGTTGTACCTAGTGATGGACAGAGTGGCATGTATTTAACGACACATAATTAGTTGAGTAGTGTATGTATGATGGAGTTTTGAAAACATCCAGTTCTCATTTCGCCGTGTAGTGGTGGCGTAATAGAATCCACTATTCCATATCATCCCGTGGGTGTCTTAAGAGGCGACAGATGGGGGATGGGGGAACAGATGGGGCAGGCCTATGTTCAGCAGTAGACATATTTTGATAGGCTGTAAAATTAATGAGTTCTGATTTTATAATGAAATTGTTTATAATATAATAATGTAACTAATTTAATATTGTAGAATTGTGTTGTATTTGATTTTGTAACAAAAGGGTACGCATGTTTTCTCCAATAATTTAATAGGTGCACATATTAAACACTAAGTTGTTTATTGCGTAGACCAATTTCTATAAAACTACATCATAGACATCTATATTAATCGAGGATAAATATAGATGTCTATTATGGGCCACAGCATCCACTGACCATGGAAAGTCAACATCAAACGTGGACCAATACAGGCCGGTTGCTGTGCTTTCGACACCAGCTAAAGTACTGGAGGCCGCAGTACACAAGAGAATCCTCTCGCAGGTTAATGTACAGCTTTCAGATGAGCAACACGGTTTTAGACCCACCAGGAGCACCACCAGCAACCTAATTAATTACATGAATTATATTGTACCTGAAGTGGATGCTGGAGGACAGGTAGATGTAGCTTTCTTTGATTACAAAAAAGCTTGACCTAGTGGATAATGACATACTGCTCACAAAACTAGCAGGTGTAGGGTTTACTCCCCATTTACTAACCTTTTTTGCTAGTTATATGCGGGATAGACAGCAGTATGTAGAATATGCGGGGTATAGGTCTGAAAATTATTTTACTAGGTCCGGAGTAAGTCAGGGCAGCAACCTCGGTCCGTTGGAATTCGTAATAATGATAAATGACCTTCCGATGGTTGTCAAAGATGCTCATTGCACTCTATTTGCAGATGATCTGAAACTGTATCTTGCTGTTAGGAACAGAGAGGATTGCCAAAAGTTACAACAAGATATAGGTAGGGTAGTAACCTGGAGCAAACGTAATAATTTACAATTTAACATCTCGAAGTGCATAACTATGACTTTCAGCCGTGCACTATGTCCAGTTACGTACCAATACCAAATTAACGGATACCAATAGCGAAAGTGTCAGAAGTCAGAGATCTAGGGTTAATTTCTCTTCTAAACTAGAATTTCGAGCATGTAAGCAAAATTTGTAAGAAAGCCTACAGAAATTTAGGATTCGTGCTTCGGGTAGCTAGGGGCTTCACTAATATCAAGGCAATTATTGCATTGTATAACTCTTTAGTGAGGAGCCAATTAGAGTTCAACGCAGTCATCTGGTCTCCACGTGAAACTAAATATAGTATCATGTTGGAGAAAGTGCAGAATATATTTATTAGATACTTATACTATTAGATAATATACTACATACTTATACTTGTATGGAGTATACCCATTTTACCAAATAAGTATCCTACCTTATTTATCTTAGGTATGGTAGGATATAATGAGTTAAAAATTAGAAGGAATTTAGCGCTAGTCTCATATATCTTTAAAGTGATGAGGAAAGATTCACAATCCAGAAGTATTACAACAAGTGCGCATGTGTTCCGGACAGATACGTGTGGCGGCGGCGGCGGCCGCGGCTGCTAGCTGTGCCTCGCGGCCGCACTAAGCTGGTGACTGAAGCGCCATTTACGCGGGCACTCCATATCCTCAACCGTATAGCAGAAGACATAGATCTATTTTGTTGTACTCTGGGTGGGTTCATAGTGAGGGCTCTCTTTGAAATAAGTTATGGTTCTACTGTGATATAGATATGGTGTTTGCAGTAGCAATAAGTACACCTGACTGAAAATTATAAGTTTGTAGATGTGAAATTGTAGTTTGTAAAATAGTTGTCTACATTATCGCATTAGGTGATAAACCTGTAAAGATAATTGTATAGTGGGAAATAAATAAATAAATAAGACCTCAGGTGGACTCAGGGTTGCCAGATGGTCGGGATTCGTCTGGATTCCCTCAAAATATTAAATGATCTCCAGACTCCCGACAAAACTCAAAATCTCCAGACAAACAGCTTCTCTTCACATTACATCTGCCTTTGATTTAATAAGAGCTGAGTTAGTAATTAGACTGAACATCAAAGGAAATTGATTGAATTTTAAATATTTTCTGAATACTACTAGTAGGTATATAGGATATATTAGGATTAAGGATCCATATTGGTGGTCTCAGTAAAGTCCAATGCCAAATACATGTGGCAACCTAAAATTTTGTGTACATAAATTATTACTTATGTGTCAACAATGTTGTCTTTTTGTAGCCTATTAATTTAAAAAATAAACTTTTTATTTTACATTTTTATTTTTAATATTTATTTCTCCCGACAACAATCACGACATTTTCAAATATTGTCCAGATATTTTGGTCTTCCGATCTGGCATTCCTAGATGGACTGTGTGCTCGTTTGTCACCCTTACTCTATAAAAAAAATATATGCGTGAGTGTTGTGGAACACTCGGTTGGAACGAAGTTCCTTTCGTAGTATATTATTATTGATAAACGTATTATATTATTGATTAACAAATACAAATAAATGAATTACTAGCGTCTATTAAAATGAAGCGTCATTTAAAATAAAATAATATTTCTTTCAAGGCAAGATAAGAAAATGTGCGATGGAGATGAATATTATTACATCTCGCTTCCTTATAGCCGCCAACGACGTTTACACTACGTCAGAAGGGGTCGTGACGGAAAAATCTTACACTTTTTCGCGCCTAGCCCCCATCCGCCAAATTCGTACCGTCCGATAAGGAATTTCGTTCCAAAAATCAACATTTTAATCTCGCTTAGTTCCAGCTTCTGAAGGATGGTAGAAAAAATTATGATAGTCGGTATTATTAGCCGAGGCATAGCAATAAAGCAGAGAAGACCCAACACTACTTCCATCATATCTCGGTGGTACGGGGGGTGTTGTTGATAATTGCTCGAGCGGCGCCGGTGCGAGATTGCCTGTCAATTGAGTTACGAGTGACGGGAAACGCGCCCGCAGCAAACAACCTGACCCACCGTCGACTATTGCAGCTTTCGAGAAATGTAGAAATGTTACATTCAATAATATGTTCTATATATTATGTACTTAATGGTTAAATTTATTTTAATCTTTTTGAAATTATATCAACACTGCGAATAAGTATATGAGAAAATAAAACTCGCATAATATAATGTTATTTAATGATACAAATAAAAAAATACTAATTAACCCTCTTTAAATTGTTAAAATTTAAAAATATGTATTACACTAATAGATGTTCCGCAAGATTAATTGAGTAGCATAATGTAAGTAAAGTTCTTTCAATTATACAACAAAAAAAAGATAGAAAAAACCGTCTCAGAAAATGAGAGGAGGCCCATGCCTGTGAGTGGGACGTACGACTGCTGGGCTGTAACTGTACTTTAACTTTTATACTGTGTGTGAAGTTGTGGAAATAAGATTTCTTTAAATTACAGCTTTCGATGAGAAGTTAGCTGGCAATGAGGGCATCCACGACTTTTACTGCCACCAGGGCGGCGCCACTAGAAAGTGAGGTATAATATTTGACAGATTTCATGGCGGGGAAGTTAATTTGTTCGGAAAATGTAAAATTTATTGTTTCTTTCTGTACTATTAGCTATATTTTATATTAATAACATAAAAAATAAATAAACCAAACCACAGATATTCATAAAAGTAGAAAAATTTAAGAAAAGGTTAAAAATGTGCAAAAAATTAAAGAGCAAACTACTGACGCATTGTTTTGTGTATTAATATAATACTCTAGAAACTGATAAACTTTTATTAAAAAACAACTTCTCAATTAAATTACGTTGTGTAACAAAAAACTTTACCTCAGTGTCAACTAGCGACATCTGGTGAGCAGAAAATTATTAGCCCTCATTGTGATGTGATTTGTTTTATGAACGACACAACTAAACAATATAATAATATTACTTTAGCAAGTAACGGCAGAGTTTATTACTCTGCCCGTTACTTGCAGAAATATATGTTTATTGTATTATAGTTAAAGTGCTATTGTATAAGTTATGTTTTTTCTAAACTATGATAGAGATATTTTACTGCCATATACGCGCAAACAAAGAGGCTTATGTGGTAAGTTCCCACGTATTCAGCAGTCAGGGTCAGGGTTATCACTAATCACTAATCCAGTAACTGTTGTAAAACGTTCACCTTGTGCATAGGGTATAGAAGACTTGCAGCGTTAGAACCAAGTTAGAACAGTGCAATTGAATGCCAATGACGCACGGACGACGAAAATATTGTGTTGCTATTATTGCTCACGTGATTTCCTCAAAGCGGCGGACGCGCCCGGCAATTGTACTGTTTTCAATTGATTTTATTTATTGCACGATTATTTTTATAAATGCTTGAAATCGCTTCTGTATTCTGATAACATCTTATATTTCAGAAGTAATTACATAATAAAAATACGAGAGACAGCTAAAAACATTCTCAATGATATACAAAATACAAGGCGCCATCCTCGTAAAAGAAAAGATAGCATTCCCCAAGTTTTATAATAGACTAATTCCCACAAATAAATCAACGGTTAATAAACATACGTTTCATAATATACCCTATATTTATTAATACATGTTAAACACAAGCAACCTATATAATAGATGATGATTTTAAGACACTTACATCTTTTCTCAATTAGAAGTAGGTTTTTGTCTTCCCTAAGGGTTAAGATAGAGTGCCTCTTTACCAGTAAAAATGTGCTCCGGTTCTCAACACTCACCATACGATACACAGAATTATATAAATTGGTTATTATTTCGTATCAAACTATGTGCATCTATATGACGAACAACACTCTTTACAAAAAAACTAATTTCGTTTAGGATTTATATTTTCGATTTAGTAAGGTAATTTTATAACTGAAATTAAATAAAACAAACGGCGTAATACTTTTAAGCAATAACTGTCCTTTACTAATAAAAATTATTTTGTTTAAATGTACAAACACATATCTTGTATACAGTAAATTCAACTGCTAGTCAACATATTGATTTGTATTTATAGAATGTCACAATTTCAGATAAGATGTTATGAATACATCCTCACAAATTCTATTTGTGTCGCCGAATGGAATTTGAAAAGCTGCCATACCGCGAGCAAAATTAATGATCGTTTTGTTACGCTTCGAACTCATCAGATGCCTTCAAAAACGTCCATTGCAATTGCGTCCGGAGTGGCCCAAGCTTATGCTTAAATATTTACTTTTGATGTATGGAAGTAATGAAGTTCGGTGATTTATTAACGAACGACGTGTTTACTCCGCCGCACAAACAACAAAGACGTCAAATTAACTAGATGTATTGTTAACAAAACACGTGAACATAATATGTTAGAAATTAATTACCTACATATTTATTGAAATCAACACGTGTTCCAGAAAACGTATTTAGTTATGGTTTAATTGTGTTATTTATTAAATATTGGTTATTGATTTAATAATTTATTTTTACTGAACCTTACATAATATTTTGTAGGAAGGTATTAATTTAAATTAGTTTCAAAGTGGGGTACAACTCGTGTTAAAGAACATATACGAGCAGACTTTTTTATCATATAAAAAAAAGTAGGTGAACGAAGTAGAAGCCTATGGCATAGATATTTTTTACAGTTATTGGTTTATCACTAAAATTTTATCAAATTGATCTATCAATAAATACAATACTACTAATTTAAAGTTAACGTTTTACCTAACGGCCGGTACAAGATCAAAAAGTTTTCTTTCAAAAAATCTTTGTTTACCTATACCTAACACATAATTTTTTTCCTAAAATCAGCTTGTAAGTTATAAATGAATTCATTCATTAATTAAAGCCGTTCACAAGTCCACAGCTGAACACAGGCCTCCCCTGAGGAATGCCACATAATAAGAGTTTATTTATAATACACCGATTACTTATTTCATTGTATTATTGGCGATACATTTGCGCTAGATTCCTTAGCCCTAGGAGCCCTGATTATATTGACTTGTAATACTTTAATAGTATAGTAATGTTAACACTAATGGCACCAGCGGTACGAGTGATTACATGAAGTGAACGAAACGTAACTATTAAATTATTTAATTATATTTACATCAGTTTTTTTTTTGTTTTTTAGTGTAACAACATATTTCCTTTGCCCACCTTTACTGTAAATAGTCTTTGATAATTTTAGTATTACTGTTTACGGCTAAGTTGTGTTGTTGTAACAACCGGCTAACTGCTGCTCGATACGTTGAAGAGATCTTACAAGATCTGATCTGACATGTTTCGCCTTATTCGGGCTTCATTGGACACGATGAGTTTCTTCTAATTGACGACAATGCACGTCCACACGTAGCGCATTGCGTGAATGAATACCTTTAAGAGGTCGGTATTCAAAAATTGGAGCGGCCAGCTCGTAGTCCAGACTTAAATCCAATCGAGCGTATCTGCGACAAAAGAAAGATTAAACCCTCTCCTAGCCCACCACAAACTCTTGATCAGCTCCGAATTGCTCCGAATGCAGCATTGGCCCCTTGGACAACCATACCCGCAAGTCGATGTAAAAAACATCATCCGGAGCATGCCAGACCGAATACATGCAGTTATCAGAGCTAGAGGAGGAAACAGGCGGTACTAACGTTTATAGACAATGATAAAAAATTGCTTCTCCTTTATTTTCTAGTGTTTTAAAGTTGAGCGCTGAAATTTCTAATTTTCCTAAAGAGTGTGTAGTTTTAATTAACCGCCGCTGCAAACTTAATTGTTGGTGTAGTGATCTTTTAATAATCATGAAAAAGTACTGAAAACCTAAGAGAGACATTTATTGTGCCCACCTACGCAGTATTAATGGAAGAGAAAGTATTTAAAAGCAAGCTGTCGCAAAATTCAATGTTGGCCAAGTTTCCGTGCCGGTGAGTTTATAATACTGTTTAGTTCAGTATTATTAGAAGATATCACATTACCATAACTTATTAGGATAAAACATTTCCACGATAGTTCAGTACCGGCTTCGTCACCCCGATCAATTACATTGCCTGCCATGATAATCACAGTAATTTCAAATGCTATCGTTAGGATCTCGACAGATTGGCCAAAATTCGTTTTATGTATTTTTTTAATATAAATCAATTATTTCAAGGTTACAGTGATACTAGAGCTGTGATAGCTGAGAGACTAAGTGCTCGCCGTAAATCTCACAGTATGCCAGTAGCCCGGGATCGACCCCGCAGGCACCAATTAAATTGTTGATTGTGCAGTTAAAGTGCAAAATCTGCATCTCTGAGAAATAGAAAAATATATGTATATTTCGAAAACATGTGAAATCTGGTAACATGCATGGCGGCAGCGCAACGAACAATTCCTTGCCTAAAAACCCTCTCAGAAATTAGAGAAAGCCAATGCCCAGATGTGGGACGTATATAGGCTGTAACTAGGACTTACAATAATTATACCTTCAAGAAATTCACATATTTTGAAAATCGCTGTGGACATAGTCTGTTTTCACGTTTAAAAATGTGTTGTTACATTATTTTTATGCATAACGCCCATGATGCAATTAGTAACTACCCGTATTTATGTATTAAGATGTTGTCATAAAGCCAGCGTACAATAGCGGCACAACGCTGCTGTTTCTATGTAGAGTGTGACGGGAATGGGAGAAACATTAGTTATGTACCCAACATCATTTTAGTTTTGACACATAACAAACATTTTATAATTACAGATTAATGTTTAATAAATCTCAAAGTATTCTTTACACTGTTTTAATTATTTAACTCGCAATAAAAGTAAGTTTAATGAGCATTCCTACGATATAAGGTCGAAGTATTGTTAATGAGTTCAAAGATATCTAAGAAAATATTATTATAAAATCTATCTATACATGTAAATAAAATTAAAGTGTATGTCTGCAATATCGAAATAAATGCCATATATTGAGTTGAGAAGTTAATATGCAGGCCATAATGGCCTGCATATTAACTTCTTCATGTTATTCATGTCTTAATGACATGAATAACATTTTTAAACTTTTTGTCTGTCTGTCTGTCGGTCCGGGCTAATCTTCAGTATGGCTGAACCGATTCTAATGAAACTTCACGAACAGATATAGAGCAATAACAGAAAATAATCAGAAGTGATCTAGGCTAGATTTTATCTAAAAACCTTGAAGGTTTTAAAAAAAAAGAAACTAAACTTAATAAAATAAATAGTCTGTGATTATTTTAAATCTAAATAACGCCACATTTATTGATCCAATCCAGGCGAAGCCAGGGCCAGTCGCTAGTTAATGACAAAGTGGATAACACAAACTGATGTCTGTGTTATCTACTCCCAACTAACCAAACAAAGCACGGGATAAGGAGCACAATGATAACGGTATAATACATTAATAATTATAAGAAAAGTAAATTATAGTAACTATAAAACGCTATCAAGGCGTATGAAATCGAAGGAGAAATTACAATACATAATTAACAACAGCATTATTAAAAACAATTGTGATTAAAAAAGGCTCCCTATAAAGTACAAGCGATTATAGCAGAATATTAAAAATAATTTACTTACATTCGCAAACGTAATAACTCTAATGCAAACAATTTCAGCACTCAATAATACAAAAGTACCTTCTTTTCCCGATATCGTCCAATTCAATCTATTTCATTTTCCCTAGATTACTTTATCTCAATAAGAGCCGTGGTAGCTCAGATGGTTAGCGCTCGCTGTAAATTTCACAGTGCGTGAGCAACCCGGGTTCGATCCCCGCCGGCACTAATGAAATTGTTAATTGCAATTTTAAATGCTGGTTTACCACGTGCTCGGCGGTGAAGGAAAACATCGTGAGGAAACCTGCATATCTGAGAAATAATAAAAAATATATATATTTCGAAGACATGTGAAGTTCGCCAATACGTACTGGGGCAGCGCGGCGGACACTTCCTTGCCCTAAAATCCTCTCGAAAATGAGAGGAGGCCTGTGCCCAGCAGTGGGACGTACATACGCTGTAAAATTAACTTTATCTCAATATCTGAAACAGTTTGGACCAATAGCGCTGTCTGTATATAGAAGAATTAAACGATCTATTGCATTTATTACATTATATTGAATATTGAACTTATCAATAAAAACTATATAATCAAAAATTTCATATTTATAACAAGTTATTGATTTTGCGGCTGTCGTAATATTAAATACTGTACAAAAAGTATACATTTTCATACACAACGCAATAACTCTAAGAAATGTATTTTTTCATGATTTTCTTATTTATTTTTATATAAACTGTTTAATACGAGGCAAGCTTAACAATTATTTTGTTTTTGGAAAAATCTTCAAAATTAAAGAAACCAGAGTCCTGATGTCTTACAAGATATTTGCTGACACTGTCACACATAACACATATAATTTTGTTTATATAATTGTAAGGCGTCAAGGGTGGTTACCTACCCTGACGACCTCCTAGGCAAAAAAAGGGGTCCTGCCACCTAGTATTGATTTTAACCTAATAAATAATCGCTATCGGGCGGAAACTTCATGCCGATTGCAAAACCGAAAAAATTGACAAAATTTAAAGGAAAATATAACATTAAAAAAATTACTTCTCAAAAATGTTGCGCACATTTCAGTTTTGAAAAAATTTAAATATTGTAAAGTGTGTGCTTGAGGCCATGTAGCGAACAATACAAAAAGCACTTACTACATACAAACATTACATAACGAAGGATTTATTGTACTCGTATTTTAAAGTACTATGATATCAACAAGAATAATTTTTTTTTATAAGATAAGGGTGACAAGCGAGCACACAGTCCACCTGATGGTAAGTGGTTGCTGTGGCCCATAGACATCTACATCTATCCTAGATTATGAATCAAAATAATAATAAATGTCATTGCAATGAGGGCTAATAATATTCCGCTCACTAGATGTCGCTAGTTGACACTGAGGTAAAGTTTTTTGTTACACAATGTAATTTAATTGAGAAGTTGTTTTTTAATAAAAGTTTAACAGTTTCTAGAGTATTATATTAATACACAAAACAATGCGTCAGTGGTTTGCTCTTTAATTTTTTGCACATTTTTAACGTTTTTTTTTTTAATTTTTTTACTTTTATGAATATCTGTGGTTTGGTTTATTTATTTTTAATGTTATTAATATAAAATATAACTAATAGTACAGAAAGAAACAACAACTTTTACATTTTCCGAACAAATTAATTTCCCCGCTATGAAATCTGTCAAATATTATAGGTACCTCACTTTGTAGTGGCGCCGCCCTGGTGGCAGAAAAAGTCGTGGATCATTGAAATCAACCGGCATTAAAGAAAGAGTAACTTCACTGTCAAGACTACGGATTCATAAAAAAAAACAATATGGCAGCCTTCAGTGTAATAACAGTAATTCCATGTGTACAATGCTGAAATAATTTTGCATTCGCAACTTAACATCTGTAGAAACCATACTTCTTTATATAGATATAGAACAACAACAGAACACCGGCTGTTCTGAGTAATCACTATCCAATTTCGACCCCAGAATTCCTCCCCTCCGCACCTGCATGACTCATGCACTCAAAACAACGATTATCTTTATCGGCGCAGGAGAGCAATTAAGGAATAAAATAACTGTTTCTGGCAATTATCACTAAATAACGACTCTCCAGATATAACTCTAATACATACACTACCTATTTACTATTGTTAATTGTTACTAATGTTGTTACCAGCATTTGCTGCATGAGTCAGCATCAATTATGCGAAATTCTAAAAGAATACGAGGAAATCACTTTTGCCTGAACATGACGCGTTTATGTGCAAATATATATTGTACCGTAGCAGCTCAGATTGAGCCGTGGTAGCTCAGATGGTTAGCGCTCGCTGTAAATTTCACAGTACGCGAGCAAACCGGGTTCTATCCCCGACGGCACCAATGAAATTAATTAATTAATAATAAATAATAAGTTAATTGCAATTTTAAGTGCTGATTTACCACGTGCTCAAACCTGCATGTCTGAGAAATAAGAAAAAAATATTTCGAAGACGTGAAGTTCGCCAACACGCATTGGGGCAGGGCGGCGGACAGTTCCTTGCCCTAAAACCCTCAGAAAATTAGGGGAGGCCTGTGCCCAGCAGTGGGACGTATATAGGCTGTAACTTTACTTTTACTTTACTATATATTGTACAAGAAAAGGATAGAAAAAGTACAATCTTAAAGGAAACTGTTTGTCTCACTACTAAAGAAGATTTTACAAAATGACTGAAAAATATATTAAAAAAAGACAAAGTCAAATTTAAACTTTACCCTGGGTGCAAAGCTACCATAAAATGTGTTTAATTTAAATATTCTTAATAAATTATTCGAAAGTTGTTGAAAGATAAAAATCGAATTCAATTTCCACAACATCATACAATCTTTAAAAACGATCAGTGAATAAAACAAGAGCTTTACTCAAGTATCAAGATTCAAGATGACAATCTGAACATTTTACTTAAAAGCTTTCAAAACAATTTAAAATTGAAAAAAAAATGAAAATAAAGATATGCGATTCGAGTAATGCCACATGGTGAGTGGAAAAAATTAAAACACCTCGGTCTTGTTCTGTAGTGGCCCGGCGCGGCGCTCGCCTGTCGCCGTCTTACAAAATCAGGTTTTGGAGCAGTTGTATGAATACGTAACTTTTGTACAAAATACCGAGATTTTCAATCAAAATTATACCTCGATTACGGAATCTACATAGTATAAAATAAAGTCGCTTCCCGCCGTCCGTACGTTTAGATCTTTTAAACTACGCAACGGATTTTGATGCGGTTTTCTTCAATAGACAGAATGAAAGGTTTATATGTATAATACATACATATTATGTAATATATAATTCTTCTGTCCGTGTGTATGTGACTGAACTCCTCCTAAACGGCTGGACCGATTTTGATGAAATTTTGTGAGTGTGTTTTGTTAAGTTGATTAGAGAATGGTTTATATTCGCAATTGGACCCGGTAGGTGGCGTTGTTGTCGAGATCCAGAAATCAACCTTGCGAAGCCAGGGCAGATCGCTAAGTATTTAATAAAAATTAATTTCATTGAAATTCGAACCCATGAATAAAATCATGCGCTAAATTAATAATAATTTTAATGCATTTAGCACATTTTTGATTAATTTCAACCGATATAATATTCAGTTCTTCTGAAGTTAAAATAAACTGCAATAAAATCCGTAAATTAGTTTTATTTAATATAAACATGGAAACTTATGTCACTGTTTTGTACTAAACATATTAACACAATCTTTAGTTAGCTAAATTAGAGATAAGCACTTTATTTCTTTAACTGATACGTGTAATTGTTATTATCGAAGTGAATTGTATACATGCGAAGGTTGTTCGACCACAAGTTAACGTGGCGGTTTTCACGTAGGTGGGCAAGGGCTACTGGTGCTGGTCGCGGGTTTATTTTAACGCGTTGGGCAAACAGTTTGGCAATTGAGTAACGTGTTTCACAACCCACGTATCCGTATACATACGCGGGCGAATGGTTGAGCGTACCGAGCGCTCAACGTGTGCTGGGTGCGGCGATTCAGATGGATAAGACTTTTGACAAAGGTTACACGGTCCTGCATTTTAAATAAATTCATAACATTTTTGGAAGAAACGTGTTTGTAATTGGTTGATGAAGAATTTTATACAGGTTATGAAACGTTTTTCTTCTTATGGTCGTTTGTATTTTTACTTGAACCTCGTAATGTGTAATAATAGTTATAAAATTGTCCTATATTATTACGCTGCATAAATAAAGTCATATTCCAGTTATGGATTTAGTTTTTCTGCACACTGTTAACTTAAATAATTAACAAAAAAAAAAACAATTGGTTGCCTAAAATATGAAATATTAAAGTATTGGATCAAATATGCACTAATTGAATGTAAATTTACTAAACAGACATCGTTTGTTTGGTTAATAAATTGGTTGTAATTGGCACGACCGAGAAATACCACAGCGGAAACATTTAAATTAGTTTGATATATATATACTCATCACAATATTTATTATACAAGCTGTACCAACTTTGAAGACTGCGTAGGCTTTATATTTCATTATAATACATAATTTAAGATTCTAATTCAGATGAAAAAAAGTTAATGCACGGAGGGACATGAAACAGATTGGTGGCAGTATTTTCTCGATAACCGCTCAAAATAATTTTAAAAAAAAAACTTTGGCAAATATAACACCTATGAGGTAATAGACGACCCCCGCAAAATGGCTTATGTTTAGCGGAGGTTATGTTGAGCATGCCTTAATTCCTCTCTCCGCTTTCCACCATCGGACAACCAGACGATTGGCGGGCTTTCACCTCTTTTGTTATCGATATTCTACGCATTCGAACCAAACGGTTTGTTTCGTCTTTCGTAATGCGTACAGCAAAGGAGTGGAATAATTTGCTAGCGTCTATCTTTCCGTCCAGTTAGACCGAAAGCAGTGTCTTATAATAAGTAAAGAAGACTCAAGATAGGTAGTAATGATGATGATGGGGGCAACTATGTATGCCAACAAGTTAAAAGTCAACAGCAGGAGCTTTAGTAATCAGTAGGGGCAGACAGACATGCACTTTTAAAGTTGATTTTGTTAAAGTAAGATAATATATAAAATTGATAAATAATTAAAAATACTAGAAATGTACTTTGGTTAGATATATCACAGAACAAATAATAGTACAAGAAGTTATATCCACTTTATATATGTTAATCTCTTTAAATAAAAATCAAATGCTGTCCGTTAGTCTCGCTAAAACTCAAAAACGGTGTTTGAATAGGTCCCTAGAAATTTTACATTCACATTTGGACCCGGTAGATGCCTGTTTTGTCGAGATCCAGAAATCACCCGTACAAAGCCGGGGCGGATCGCTAGTTTTATATATAAATACGATAAAACAACAAACAGCCGTATAGTGCGTAAAGTATTTGATCGTGCGCTTTACTCCAAACAGGGAAACGTTTATCACTATAAGGAAATTGGCGCTGCGCTATTAATTGTTTTGTTTAATAGCTGCTTTGCAACATGATTCTACGCATGATGTATGCATGTCCGATTTGTTGCAGGCATTTGAAAATTTAATTGCGTATTATAATAAATAAGGATATTTATATCAGCTTCTTTCCTTTATATTAAAATTCAATTAATAGACATTTTATAGGCGTATGTATTTAGAAATAATAATTACTCGTGAGCCTTAATGCAGCCCATCGCAAGACAACTTCTGAACATGCCTTAGTCACTCGCATCCATCGATAGCGATTATACGACTAGCTCTATTTATTTGCTTATGATGGCTTAAACTAGCAACACGGACTCGGTGTTTTCGTTATAGAAGGAGTCCTTCTTTTCTACCGACTTCAAAAAGGAAGAGGTACTCAATTCGACTGTATGTTATTTTTTTATGTGTGTCACTTCATAACTTTTTTCTGCGTAAACCGATTTCGATTATTCTTTTTTTATTTGAAAGCTGGTGCTTCTCATGTGGTCCCATATAAATTTGACCAAGGTCTGACCAATAGTTTTTGAGTTATTCTTAATAATTTATATTGAAGTCGGTTGTACAAAATGTTTAATTTTAAATTATCTGGCTAGGAATTTGATTAGGTGGATACTAACTTTTAACCGTTCGCTTCTAAGTAGTGCACCGACTGCTATTAAACTTTCCACATTAGTCTTCTAGGGCCTAGGGTAGTAAAGCACACCGAATGTAACACCTTATGTGTGTAGTTGGTTGCAAATATCTATAAGCCGCAGAAGTCATAAAAGTGGGAAGTTCGTTTGACACAAAAAATGTCAGGCAGGTACGTCTGTTCAGACAAAACGCGTTATTTCGTTAACGATTAATTAACTACAGGGAAATAAATGCAAACAAATTTCAACGAATATTGTGCGTCATACACCTCGGTAAACCCCCGTGACTATGGGTGTTGCAAAGCGCCCGAAACGTTGGGAATAAAAAAGAAGTTAAAATTAAACGCCGTGAAGAAGTAAAAACTAAAATCCGTGAAATTACATAGTTTTATTCAAAATAATATTTATTTCTTTATTAATTTCAAATATCTGCTAAATTAATCAGTTCTTATAAGTTCTTAACAACGGGTATGAAACGTTACAATCAATAAAGTCTTCTAAGTCAATCCATCTAACAATATAACGTCTAAAAAAGAAACTCATCCGTACAAAAATTGACTAAAACCGCTAACGCAACAATACCATTGCGCCCATAGAATTGGTAAACAACGAACGGAAAATAGAGTATTGTTAGAGCTGAAATAGTCATTGCGTTAGGAAAACATCGCGGCACAATAGCCACAACGATGTGAGAACTACGAGCGACCGCCGCTAGTTGCGACACCACACATGGAAAAGATGGATTAAACAAAGAAACGTAGGTTAGACCAAAGTACCTCGTCATATAAGGCTATATTATGAATAGGCTGATTGAATAAAATCATTATTATTTTTACTTTCCAAAGAGTGGATGTTATGAAATATATTTCAAAAACGTATTAGAAACTTAAAAATACCAATAAAAATTTTCATTAAGTGATAATTTGTTAAAATGAATCGTTTTTGAACTAGGTATACAATATATTACAAAATATTATTGGTCATCATATCAATTAATTGGAAGTGTTTTTAGTGTTTTGTAATATTTTCAAGTGCTGTTTTTGAAGGTTGCGACATTTAATTAGAAAACGAATTTCCATGATGAATTCTATATTGCTCATTTTCATATCAATAGCATATTTAGTTGCAATAAGCTATAAAGAATAACACAAACAACAGCTATAAGCAAAGTGCTTTTAACTGCTTCTAGTGACAATAACGCCGTGAATTAGGCTCAACAAAGCGCACCAGGTGTTAGCCACTAAATATCTTAGTGATGAATTATTTCAATTACCTCTCATAAAATTCCCAGTCTTTTTTCAAAACACACGTTGATGAGTCTTCATTACCTGTGAACAAAACAATGCTTATATTAATGTCAAAAAATTATAGAAACATGCGGGTATTTATTTATCTTATTCAAGTTATACATAAATTTTCATTTTTCATTTGTAGTCACATTTTGCTGGTTTGATTATATAAAAAAAAAAAAAAATTATTTTATTTAAAACTTATCCATAACAATTATTTAGTAGATTTGCTCGATTTGTAGTCTATCAAATCTGTCCTGAGATAAATCTGTGAACATATCCTAGATGGCCACCGCATTAACATCAGATCTGCGTAGATCGGACCATACATAACTAATAATTAAAAGCCGAAGGTACTCCGGCTTTACTGTGACATCGGGCCGTCAAACATCTCATTCCCCCGTGGCCAAGGCTGGCTAAGCACTCGAAACGCCAGGTATTAAAAATTTAAATTAAATGTGATATAATCTCTAAAATTGGTTTTATTCAATATAAGAAATCATTAAATTGAATTAGCTTCTCGAAAATCTTTTTGTATTTGTAGCGTTTAATAAGCCACAATTTAATATATATAATATGAACAGTAGCTGAAGTCGCTGGCAATAGCAATTTGTACTAGATGTCATGCTGTTGCCTTTGTGCATTTATAACGAAACAATAAAGCAAAGTATGTTCTATTCTAGCAAGCGGAAATCGTTCCGTGGGTTTTATCTAAATGTTCGTTAGATCGAGGCGAAGGAAAGCAATTATTATTTATTGCATTTATTTATCGCAAAAACACAGTATAACGTCAGAATGTGTCCACATTCTGACGTTATACTGTGCTTACATAAAATTTTCTCAGTGTATTAAACAGCTGAAGAAAAGACAAAAGTAAACACGAATCTCCGTTACGGTTTGTAAATGTAAAAGATGAACGATTTTAATGTCTGACGTTGGAACAATTTCAGTATTGAATATTTCAAGTACGATATTTAATGGTATCAAATCAAATATTCTGAGACTTCATAGCATTAATATTTGAATAACAGATGGATCACACTCGTAATTCATTGGGTATTGATTTAATTCGAATACACAATTTTTGTTACTTAACAAGCTAGAGCACTTTCACACCTAAGTGTAGGTATAGTGGGGAACAAAGTGTCAGAGCGTGTAGGTATCGAAACTGAGTGTAGCTCGCACTGTTCGAACTTGCGGCGGGATGTGGCATAATAGATTTACAAAAATCACACGCTCTTGTAAGTGGTGGCACACGCTGTCATGACGTGACGTACTCATCGCCAGACGCACTACACTCACGTCGGATTCTAAGTGAATCTTAAACATAGTTGACGATGTTGCAGCTTGCACAATACGCCACCTAGCTAAGATCAAACTTCTCACGTATTTGTATGCTAAAAATTTATTTTATATACGCATAAAACAAATGCTATTTTATAGAAGCCTCTACATAGGGTTCTGTCATAAAGATTCACTATTAAAAAATAATTGTGTACAATAATAGTCTGATCGTACATAATTACACAAATAATAATTGAATTATTAGCTTTATTATAATTAAATTGAAAAAAAGCAGACAGTGATTTTCTAAGCCCACAAGACCATACGGTTTTCATAGTATACATCTTCTCATGTTATTTGTAAATAAATGAAACTTATACATATTTAACCACTGCTCATAGATCATACACAACACGCAAGTGTCATTATAGGCGTTTTCCTAGACTAGTATTTGAGCAGTACGCGGACAGAACTAGATTAAGATTTCATTAATTAATTCATTCATTATAGCTTCCACCCCATATGCAATATTATTTTCCTCGCTTAGAAAACATATTAATATTCATGGTATATTACTATTTTAACATTTCAAAAGATTATAATATATATATAATATAGTTTGTATATCAATAAAATAATGATTTTCAGTAAATATAATGTAATCAAATGTTTTTCGACCAAAGCTTAAGATCAAATCTTAAGGTTAAAAAGTACGCACAGCAGCACATTACAACGTACGTAACTCGGCAAACAAAACATTTTATTGCTTTATAATAATTTGTTTTTGGCGTGTGGGCTGATGGAGAATACTTAAGAACAAAAAATAAAAATTACTTAAATAAATCTGACTATATTGCAGGATTCTAGCCTTCGGGTTATTGAGAAAATGATCAACAGTGGTGAAATAATTGCACGCGCTAGTCGACTTTGTTACTTAATGCGTGAAAACACGCAGAAAACGTATCTTCCTAGAAATAGCTAAATCGATTTTTCGCCCCTGTAAACCCCCTATAGACTGTAAATTTTAACGAAATCGTTAGAGCCGTTTATAAGAACGCGATTACATACAAATATAAATATTAAATAGTGATCGTATAGTATAGGATAGGATATATATACAACAATCGCTTACTTAAATAATAGAATAATGTCTAATCTATAGATAAAAAAATATATATTTTAGTTTTAAAATCAATCGTTTTAATTTAAAATGTGAAATATTTAAGTTTATGAAGGAAAACCATATCTTCATGTTTCTCGACGAAGTAAAGATAAAGAAAGGTAGATAATGTGCCTTTCTACCAAGAAATGAGTAGATACAATTTTAAAAACATAAATTATAGTACATAATATATCGATAAAATTTATATATCGCGGTTTTGGATCGCCACGAACATACTGCGGTTAATTTGTTGTGTGGGAAACTCAATCCACGTTACATTCGTGGAACTCACATTATTATGTGTGTATGAGTTATTCCCATATAATTCACAATTATCTTGGTAGATGTAATAAATTATTATTAAAAACAAAGACTCACTCCAACATCACTGCAGTGGGGCTGCAGTGATGGAACTAACGACAAGTTCAAAATTTAAAAAAAGACTAAATATTTTACATTCAACAAGCAGGTATTGGAATCTCCATTTTAGCCGACTTCAATAAAGGAAGAGGTTTTCACTTTGACTGTATACTTGTTTTCAGGGTTCTTCAGTCTCGGTTCCTCCATTGTATAATGTTATGCATCTTGGCAACGTTTTAGTAAGCAATACAATTTTTTTGATAAAAGCTTCATAAAAAGCAAGGATACTTGATTGTGTAGGTATGTGTAGTGTTCGCCTGAACATAAGATATCATTATGTGAATGTGTGTGTGTGGGGGGTGTTGTGTGCGGTCAAGTTGTATTAAAATTAAAACTCTTTTAGGTGTAGAGGGTAAAAGGCGAAATTTAAAGGTCAGGAAACTATAATATATATATATAACATATAATAAAACATTGAATTAAACTACTTTTACGGATTATATCGCGTTTAATTAACTTATTTTATTAATTCCCGACGTTTCGGATGCTTTACAGCACCCATGGTCACGGGGACTGAGGTGATTGACGTCCCAATGTCAAAGTTAATACGGAGTACCTTCAGCTTTTTTAATTATTAATTTTGGTCCGATCTACGCAGAATGAACTAACTGTGTCTTGAAGTCTTGCAGTGGTATGCTTGGGTTTAGTTTTAATTTTATTAATTACAGGATCCCAAGCAGGTGGTAGTACCAGCCTCCTCTCTATTGAAATTAGGATGTTTTTAATTTCAATAGCCTCACGTATCATCCTTGGCAGGAATCGATGTTCTTTCGCGAGAATCTGGTTTATCAAATCTAATGTAATGGCGGGGGCCGTCTAGGATATGATCACAAACTGCAGACTTCCCGGAACGTTGGTGTTTCACTTCAGCTATGTGTTCTTTTACGCGGGTTTTGATAGATCGTTTTGTTTGCCCTATATATGAGAAACCACATTCACAATCAAGCTTGTACACTCCTGCATCTTGTAGAGGATATTGCACTTGACGGATGGTAAGAACTGACTAATCTTCTTCGGCGGCTTGAAGAATGTTCTTATAAAGCTCGCTTCAAGATGTAGCCAATCTTGTCTGTGACACCTCTGACATATGGTAGTACAGCAGGCACACGCTCAACTGTGGCCGGCTTCACTCGGTCACTATGACGTAGGCGCGGGACCCGAAGCTTGTTGTCGTGCAGAACCTGCTTGACGTGCTGAAGCTTAGCGGCCAGGTGTTTGCTGTCACAGATCCCTCGTGCTCTCTGTAACAAAGATTTGCCCACGGTAGCCAACTGTGAAGGATGATGGTGGATTCACCATTTAAATATCTGTTTGTATGGGTCTTTTTCTATACGGTGTGACCTATGGTGTTGTTAGGATTTCGAATGACTAATACATCTAGGAAGGCTAAAAATTATTTGCCTCTAATTCCATAGTAAATTGAATTTTAGAGTTTATGGAATTAAGATGTTCTAAAATGCAGTTACTTTGTCTGATGGTAAAATTGTGAAAGTATCGTCTACATACCGCTTGTAGAACCTTGGAGTTACTGGTGCAGTAAGCAGGGCTTTCTCCTCAAAGTCCTCCATGAAAATATCGGCGACAATGGGAGATACCGGTGAGCCCATTGCAACACCATTTACTTGCTTGTAAAACTCTTCCTTCCACAATAGATAGCCAGATGTAAGGCAATGTCTAAGCAGTAGTTTGGCACACGCAGGCCAAACCACCGAAGTTGTATGGGTTACAAAAATACACAAACCGAACGCTCCATTACGTCCAATAGTGAGTCAGATCGATTCGCCAACTTACAGATTGGCTCAACTCTTAGCAAAAACACTATCACCACTCAGAGGACACACAAGAGCACACACTAAGGATTCATACCATTTTGTTAGTGAGATAAAATACCTATGTCTTACTGACAATGAAACTATGGTCAGTTTTGATGTTCAGTCTCTATTTACATGCCTACCTGTTGAAGACTGCATCTCAATTGTAACTAGGAAACTAGAGGAAAACAACATGCCAGCAGAATATGCAGTACTGCTTAGACATTGCCTTACATCTGGCTATCTATTGTGGAAGGAAGAGTTTTACAAGCAAGTAGATGGTGTTGCAATGGGCTCACCGGTATCTCCCATTGTCGCCGATATTTTCATGGAGGACTTTGAGGAGAAAGCCCTGCTTACTGCACCAGTAACTCCAAGGTTCTACAAGCGGTATGTAGACGATACTTTCACAATTTTACCATCAGACAAAGTAACTGCATTTTAGAACATCTTAATTCCATAAACTCTAAAATTCAATTTACTATGGAATTAGAGGCAAATAATTCTTTAGCTTTCCTAGATGTATTAGTCATTCGAAATCCTAACAACACCATAGGTCACACCGTGTATAGAAAAAAGACCCATACAAACAGATATTTAAATGGTGAATCCCACCATCATCCTTCACAGTTGGCTACCGTGGGCAAATCTTTGTTACAGAGAGCACGAGGGATCTGTGACAGCAAACACCTGGCCGCCGAGCTTCAGCACGTCAAGCAGGTTCTGCACGACAACAAGCTTCGGGTCCCGCGCCTACGTCACAGTGACCGAGTGAAGCCGGCCACAGTCGAGCGTGTGCCTGCTGTACTACCATATGTCAGAGGTGTCACAGACAAGATTGGCTACATCTTGAAGCGAGCTTCTATAAGAACATTCTTCAAGCCGCCGAAGAAGATTAGTCAGTTCTTACCATCCGTCAAGTGCAATATCCTCTACAAGATGCAGGAGTGTACAAGCTTGATTGTGAATGTGGTCTCATATATAGGGCAAACAAAAGATCTATTAAAACCCGCGTAAAAGAACACATAGCTGACGTGAAGCACCAACGTTCCGGGAAGTCTGCAGTTTGTGATCATATCCTAGACGGCCCCGCCATTACATTAGATTTGATAAACCACAGATTCTCGCGAAAGAACATCGATTCCTGCCAAGGATGATACGTGAGGCTATTGAAATTAAAAACATCCTAATTTCAATAGAGAGGAGGCTGGTACTACCACCTGCTTGGGATCCTGTAATTAATAAAATTAAAACTAAACCCAAGCATACCACTGCAAGACTTCAAGACACAGTTAGTTCATTCTGCGTAGATCGGACCAAAATTAAAAATTAATAATTAAAAAAGCTGAAGGTACTCCGGATTAACTTTGACATTTGGACGTCAATCACCTCAGTCCCTCAGACCATGGGTGCTGTAAAGCACCCGAAACGTCGGGAATTAATAAAATAAGTTAATTAAACGCGATATAATCCGTAAAAGTAGTTTATTTCAATGTGTAGTGTTCGCGTAAATATAAGAAATCATTATATAATAAAACATTTTTTTACTCTGATTATCTGAAACCCATACAGAGAAACCGTCATTTAAACAAATAAATTGGTATTTTTTGTGTATGAATTTATTTAATTCGAAGATCTTAACGCATATGTGCTACTCGAACGTCAGATACCAAAAGTATTACTCGTATATCATGAACATTAAACTTGTCTGTTTTCTTTTAAATTGACACGAAATTGCTTTCCTAAAATTAATTTCGATTTATAAAGATAGCAACACATCAGCCACGACACACATTACATAAGGTCAATAAACATTACTAGCGCTATAAAATTTATTTAGCGACACTCAACAGCAGTGGCAATAAAATTCCGATTCAATCGACCTTCGTCTGTAATTGTAAACGTAACGCGAACGAATTGCAATAATAAACGAGAGGCTCCACTACCGCCTCTAAATTGTTACTACATACCTCAAGCGGTAATTAAGCTCTTTTAATTCATAGTGGAGCCGTGGTATCTCAGATGGTTAGCGCTCGCTGTAAGTTTCACAGTACGCGAGCAACCCGGGTTCGATCCCCGCCGGCACCAATAAAATTGTTAATTGAAATTAGTGCAGATGTACCACGTGCTCGGCGGTGAAGGAAAACATCGTAAGGAAACCTGCATGTCTGAGAAATAAGAAAAATATTTCGTTTGTGAAGTTCGCCAACACGCATCGGGGCAGCGCGGCGGATATTTCCTCGCCTTAAAACCCTCTCAAAAATGAGAGGAGGCCTGTGCCCAGTAGTGGGACGTATATGGGCTGTAACTTAATTCATAGTGAGCCGTGTTAGCGCGAGCGATAAGCGGTAGATTTACAACATGCATTGAGGTATATTACACAAACTCTTTACTACAAGTAGTTTGGAGCAAAAGTTATTTTGGCCGACAGCTGGAGCTTAAATTTAAATAGACACAAAGATATAATAAATCCACAAAATGATGTGAACACGTCGAACAAGTTTCTAATACTTTAAATGTTTACATCTAAAATTGATGACAATATAAAACTTTCGAGTGCATTTTTCGTTAACACTATGACTGGACTTCTCTTCTACATTTATGCAAAATTAAGATGAGATTGCATGCATTTTACATACATAAATTCCCGGAAAAATTACTTGTAGGCCATACAAATACTTGTTCCGTGCGAGATTAGAACCCGCGGCTCTCAGCAACGTAACT
Source organism: Parnassius orleans (assembly GCA_029286625.1). NCBI lineage: Eukaryota > Metazoa > Arthropoda > Insecta > Lepidoptera > Papilionidae > Parnassius > Parnassius orleans. Next base: position 4,878,208 of record JAGSMP010000019.1, read on the forward strand.
CATTGCTATGTCACTGAGCCAAGGAGCCGTCAAAATTTTTATAAAAATGATTAAGAATATTTTTATATTATATAATATTGCATACGTTGTGAATATTTGCATAGCATTTATTTACTTCTAATCTTATTCGCATGAATTTATTAGCAGGTGGATTGGCGATAAAAGTAGTACACGTTTTGCATAAAAAGCTTCTTGTCTATTACCAACTTGGATATAGTCGTATAAGGCAAAGCTAAATTGAGAAAGAACCACGAGGGATAAAAACATATATCCTGGAAGTCCTCAATATTCAAAGCAAATACATATTACTTTAGTATATAAACTACTTGTAAAAAAGGCTATTTTCTCTCTCAAATGATCTAATAACTCTCTCAAATGATCTAGTAAGTAGCTAGAATGCTAATGAGTAACGTCTTAAACTTTTTAGAAAAACTTTTAGGTGTGGATGTAAAACACGTTATGATTTTATGGATCATTTTGCGTGGTAATAGAGTTTATTTTTGAATTATTCACATTAACTTTGGCATCGCAATATATTTATGAAAATGTAATGTATGTACATAAAAACATAAATAGCTTTGATAAGAAAAAAGATGTTCATACTTTAAACACTAGGAACAAACATAAGCTTGTAATACCAGTTACTAGACTCCACAGAATTAGTTCTTTTATTAGTTCTTTTATGGGGCAATGTATAGTAAAGAAAGGTTATTTGGTGAGAAAGGCAATTTGGTGATAGACTTTTAAAAGTCTTTCACCACGTTACAATGATAAATTATAAGAAATACTGTAATTAAATGCCATTTCTACTGAGAACTTTATTCGAGACTTTATTCGATGTAACTCAAGGCTTAATCCATGTAAGGACTCAGGATTGTAACCTGAAGACGGTCATTGGAAACCGTCACTTGAAACCAACCTACACACCAACGGGATCATTAACCTTTCTTTGTTAGAATTAAGTATATAAGAACTGTAATATTTTTAATAAAACAGTCTTATTGAAACCACCGCCTCGAGACTTTCATTTACCCAAAGGGCCCAAAATCGCATTATAGTAATTGGCTAATTATAAAATGGTTGCGATTTGCCAGATTATTTCATGATATGATCAATTCTACGATCTGGCCACGACATATAGTTAGTAGTATATGTCGTGGCCTCACCTATGCACGCAGTGACGCGAAATGATGCAAGCAGTTTCCCGCAAGAGCGAAAAAGACGCAGTGAAGCATCTGCGTGCATAGTTAACGACGTGAAAGACTTTTAAAAGTCTAACACCAAATTGCCTTTCTTTATCCTATACGCTTTTACAACAAAATCCCAGAAAATGTACAAAATTTGTCAATAAACAAGTTTAAATGTTTTATTAAAGAAAATTTTTACAAAAAGGGTTATTATAATATCAAAGAATACATAAATGAAAATAACCCCTGGGAATGAGGTGATCGCCACCATGCTAGTTCTATTAAAATTCATTTAAAAATTGTACAAACAAAATTATTGTAAAGTAAAATATGTTTAAAGAAAAGTCCCGCTGGGTTTCTTGTTGGTTCTTCCCAGGACAGAGGTATTTTCCGAACCAGTGGTAAATAAAAAATTACTTTCAATAAATATTATTATGTAATAATCTGTATTTAATAAAATCATTCATTTCATTTCATTCTGAATATAATATATATTTACCTCACGACAATTCTGCTACAACGCGCCTACACGTGCTAAGTTATGTGTTTACCGACTCGAGAGACATGGACACTTTTATGAATTAATATTAACCTAATTACTGAAAGATTAAACATGTAAAGGGGCCTAAATAGCGAGAAAGTGAAGAAATATTCATACATAGTATTACAAGTATTTCTGTTCTCACATAATTTTTGAGATATGGACTGGATTGATGGTCCTTATCGTTTGATACGTGTTTATGCTCTCGCTGCAGTTGTATGCTGCCGCATAGACCGGTTGTTTAAGTCTTAAAATAACACGGGGTTCATAAAAAATTTAGCGGGTGTTATTATTTTTCTGTTTGAAACTCGCTCCCAATAGAGAGCTATTGAATAATCGATAACAAGGATTTTATTTGAGGTTTTGCACACATATGTCCACTACACCTTCTATTCTTCTGTCGCTAAGCAGCATTATACCGTTTGCGCAGTTTTGATTAAAAGGATTCATTTTAGTTCTTTAGGTTTACAATGCACCTGCAGACTTTTCTGTATTACTTTTTGGCTGCAGATGTAAAAAGGTTACAGTTGCCACTGGCAGTAAAGTATAAGTTCGTTTGACTTGAAAAATATTTAAAAATAATAACAATATAAGCAAACGAGTACCACGCGATATTATAATGTGAATTTGAATAATAATTTAATACACGGTAATAAGGCTCCTTTTTGATCGCAACATAAGACTTGAAATTTAGCTAACTATATTCTGCGGCAAACCTTGAACCCATCACACATGGCGTCCGTCACGCGTCAAGGCCTCACGCAAGTGGCTATCGATCGATCGATCGTTCGGCTTCGTCGATTTAAGAGTTGACATGAACGTGTATTCGAACTCCATAGCAATTGCCAAAATCTTAGCATCTATAGGAATATACGTTTTGAACTAGTGTAAAACTTGACGCGCGTTCAAATCTCAACTCTTTTATCGATGAAACCGACAACCCCAAACGTCATTATCGAACTTGGTCCACTTTTCACATTAGTACTGTACTTGTAATTAACTGCACCCTTTGTCAATATTCGCAGACAGGAAAGCCTATGTTCAGCAGTGCATGAAAATAACTAGTTAAATCTTTAAGCACTTTTCAGTGACCTCCAAGGTTACACTAGCTAAAACACAAGACATGCTAAATCGACGACAAAATATAACAGTTTATCCAAAGTGACCGTTTGACCCAACAAGACTCGTGTAGGAGTTAGTCTTAGAAAAATATCAGGAAGAGTAGAAACGTTATGTCGAGGCAAAATTAGATTCTTTAATCACAGTATTTATGAAAACCAAAAATGGAGCTAAGACAGAGGTACGTCGGATTTAATCTCTCATCTTGAAGACGTCTCGTTAAGATACGAAAGCAGTTTGAGTGGCATTTGACATCTTGCTTGTCCCGGTCAAGTCAGAGAACGCATTGAAAATTCAGGATGCATTCCATTCTAGAGGAGTGAGCGTATGTTGGTAACGATACTGTCTCAATCATGTTTACACGTTTAAAACAATATAATTAAATGCATATTATATTAAATAGACTATTATGTAATAATATGTATAAAACATGATAATTAATATTAATAATGAACTAGATAGCTCATTAATAAAATAGTATTCTTCACCTTACGCTTAGCGTGTTCGACATTCAATTTCTTGGAATTCGATTGATTGTATTCAAATTCCACATTACATTTGTTAAAAAGATCACAAACTAGAATAGAAAAAAAAAATGCTTGTCATAAATTTTACATACAAAGAAATAACTGCCTTTATTTAAAAAAAAAACTGTTTACATGCCTCCGTCTGGTCATATAATCAGAAGTCAGAAAGTTTAACCATGGTAGAGATTATGACTTAAGTATTCTCATTATTTCAGTAATGAGTATACTTTATTTTTATTTTTGAGTTATTTTTTTAATTTACCTAATGTAAATAATATAAAAAAACAGTATGTGATAATGCCAATATTTTTTATAATTTATTTCGGTTTATTACCAGCCGGTCAATAATCAACATGGTCAGCCAGTCAACATGGTCTGTAACTAACCGCAATAATCGATAGCAAGGATTTTATTTGAGATTTTCCGGGCCAATTATGTATCATATATAAGTATCGAATTCAGAACACAAAAAGCTGAGTCTATCCAATAGGAAGTTTTATTGTAAGGATACACGAAGACACTGAAGTTTATATCTAAAAGACCGCATGTGAAAGTGTCTTATGTAGATTTAGTTACTCTGACTTAAAAGTAGTGTATTCTCATGTAGATTTGCGTCGAGTGGTGAGAGGATATCCGGATTGCAAGAAACTTAACGAATAGGTTTTTAACGATCTATTGCTGACGCTTTGTGATCGAACGACCGAGAGTGAACTGAAGCTCTGACAGATTATACCAATGAAAAATTGACAGAATCATCATCTCCTATTCCATTGTCCCGCCTTTTAACCTGCCAATTATCATTTATTTTTTAAGAACTGTATATTTTTACACGTGTTAGAGCGACGCTTTAGCTTTATTATGGCTGCGCCGCGAATGGGATAGGTCGAAATGGCTGTCACAGAATACCAGCGTGAAATTGAATCATAATTCTTTATTTTGTTATGGTGAGTTTAGAGAACCGGAGAACATTCTGGCTGTTAAGTTACAACGTATTTGCATTCTGATTCTTAATCTATAATAGATTTAGATGTCTATGGGCCTCAGCATCCACTTACCATCAGGTGGATTCTGTGCTCTTTTGTAACAATAGCTTCTATAAAAAAAAAATTAGGAGTATTGTAGCTTTGTCTGTTTTTCTTTTATTGCTTATATTTTTTAAATTTGTTTGCTGTATATCTAATAATAGGGGTACAACTGGAAAGTTTTAGTAATTTTATGAGGTTTCTAATTTTTAAAATAACTAATTCATTTTAAAAACTAGGAGAACCTTTAGCAAAAAAAAAACAGGAACATGGCAGTGGCAAACATAGATTGTATCGTCAAAAAATAATTGCATGGTGTCATTATCCAGGCAGTAAACAGAAGTATACGTATGTATGGACTAAACGCCACCCGGAAATCTTATTAATTTCAGTCCTTACCATATGTAGATAATCTCAGAACTCAAGCGTCACAGGTAATCAGATGAGCGGCGATAGACGATAAAAATACTCAATAATGAGTCATTGTAATCTACGGTACAAGGTTCGTCACTCAACGCGTTGGCAGCTCGTCTGTTGAACAACTCGGAGCAGCGGGCAACAACATATATGTTACGTCACTTGTTTCATAGATTAAGGGTGACAAATGATCATTCAGTCTACCTGATTGTAAGTGGATACTATAGACATCTACATCTATCTTCGATTAAAAATCAAAATGCAGATGCGTTGTCACCCCTGAGAACTAAGAAAAACCGGAGACCGTTTCAAGCGGAATGGTCCTCCGGTTTTCTACAATCACCAAACGAAACACAGCAGCATTAAGCTGCTCTTTGACTCTGGTATTTTGATCCTTCCCCAGTCGAGTTGACCGATTCGTGGTACAACCATAATATAGCTGCAGCATGGCTCTACCACGTTCAAAAAAATCTCGCTTTGCTTAGAAGGCTGCCATAGTGTTCTTATCGTAAAGTTAGAACATTTGAACAAATTAACCATGTCGCAAGCAATCCTTTTACACCATCAACCGGAAAAAAAACAGATATAATCTTGGAAGAATGGTTTTACGCTATAGGATTTTTAAGTGATTGTATGGTCTACAAATACCTGTTTCGGGTCTGACTGTTTGTACATGTGCAATCAACGAATTGTTTTTATAGAATAAGGGTGACAAACGAGCACACAATCCACCTGATGGTAAGTGGATGCTGTGGCCCATAGACATTTACATCTTCACTCGTCTCTTCGTCACTCTTCAAGACTCAGATGGAAAGCCTCGTTACCAACAAGAAAGTTCTCCGGTTCTAGAGCACCGGAGAACTTTCTGGTTGGTGTGTGTTTTGTATGGTGAGTATCTATACTCACCAAAATACAGTAGCATTATAATGCTATTTCACGCCGGTATTCTGCGACGGCATGGACATTGCAGTGCGGCCACGTATAAAACCACCACGATACAGAAGGAAAGCCTAGTGTGCCTTAACACTTAAAACCTTTCTAAATATGAGAGATTAATGGATACCACATCGATTCTATGGGCATCGGACGGGATGATTTCAGATTACCACGGGGTAAAACCCATCGGTGTTCAAATCCCAATTATCCGAACAGTACGTACAGAATATTAAAAAAAAGTTTTACATCATTTAGAAAGTAAACATTTATGATGCGATTTTACTTTTTTATTATTAATTATTTTACCCCTTTGAGTGGAAAAAGAGAGATCAGAAATTCATGGTATCCATAATAAATCAAAATCTTCACCATCGATAAAGTTCTAAGGCATAACGAATTTAAATATACTTTGTATTCTATGACATTCTGGTCGATTTTCGTACCTCAAAAATCACCAATGGGGTTAATGCCTTTAGTAGTGGCAATTTATTCAAAGCATAAAATACTCGAGGCGAAATAAAACCCAAAGTCACTGATTTTAAATTCCCCGAAACATACAAACGGTACGCGCTCCCACACGATTTGGTTTTGGAGTCGAGATGCGTAGAGATAAAAAAAAACTTGGTCCAAGCACTTAAACGCAAGTGCGTGTTGTTCGACTGAACTGACGAGCGGTGGTACTGACGCGGCCGATTTAAACGGACCTTTATGTGAGCACTTGGTTGAACCGTTGATGGTGCACTTTTAGAGGTCTCTGGTTAACGGTGGCGGACAGCCTCGTTGCAACCGGTTCCGAGTCCGGCTGGAGAAGGCTGCGATACTATCGCGGATAGTCGACATTTGTGTAGATATAGAAGTACTCATGCAGCTTCAGCGCCCTCAACAAATTAAGACACGGATGAGAACGATATATTGGCTATACGTAAAAGAGGTAATTTATTTTGCGTCAGGGCCGACTTTTCAATCCTAATGTAAGAGTTAATCATAGGATGAAATATAAACTTTTTACTGAACATTGAAAAATCAGCCCTAAATGTGATTTTTGAATTAAACTTTGCAACACTTTACAAAATATCTGATAAATAAATTAATGTTCTCATATTCACTATTGGTATTCTGTTTTAAATTTTTCATTTTCACAAAAACCGAGTAACGTAATAAAATGGAGTGTTTGTATGAAATATAGATATATTAATTTGTAGGAATACAAAAGAGTATTTTTTATAGAATAAGGGTGACAAACGAGCAAACACTCTACCTGAAGATAACAAGATGCTGTGACACATAGACACCTATATCTATTCTCGATTAAGAATCAAAATGTTGTTGCGTTATCTCTGAGGACTAAGATAGAATGCCTCGTTACCAGTTAAAAGGGTCTCTAGTTCTTTACATTCCCCATACACCTCAGCAATAAAGCTGCCATTTTACGCTGGTATTCTTCTATGAGAGCGTAGTCTTTCCCTGGTCGAGCAGACCCATTTGTGCTGCAACCATTATATAGCTGCAACGTGGCTCTACCATGTTCAAATAAAAAAATGTTTCTTCAAAATTGATTTTAATGCTACAGCATCCTTTTGAGATGCTAAAACTTGTAATGTAATATGAGACGAGGCTGATTGTCCTAATACCCGAACACGGTGCACAATCAACCAAGGTCACGTCGAACGAAAACACACGTGATTTTTTGCATCGTGCGACAATTTCGTCGCCAAGAATCCGGGTCGTTGTTATTCTGGGAAACGATTCGCTATAACACATCGATTGCTTACGAAACCGACCAACGAAACATCGAATTGCAAGGCGAACAAACAATCGGTTTACATCTGCGAGAATGTAATTATAAAATTTTACGAGTAATTTATTATCAACACTTATGATGTTCCATTTAACGCAAGAGTTAAGAGATATCAAAAAGTTGATGTGAGTAGAATGGAAATTATATAGTCATTCTGCTTACACTTCGACAGAGCAAAATAATGATATTGTAGTAATATAAACTTTTAATTGCTAAAATATTGACAATTCTTATTTTAAGACAAACTAAAACAATGTGTAATTAAAATAATAACAAGAAAAATATTACAAACAATCACTTAAAAAGTAAAACGCTTTTAAATAAAACTTATGACGTCGTGCTCAGAGAAAAATAACAATTTGAGGAAAAAAATCTACAAAAACATTGGTGTTTAATGTTAGCATTCGCGGGAACGGATAACATTTGATAAGCGTTCCGATGTTTATAAAACACCTATAGGCCATTTCACAAACATGCGGAGGCTTATTTACGACAATTTGAGTTTCAACTGTGAGAAACAGCTTTACTGGTAACTCTTTTATGAAAGTTAGACTTTTAACAAAAAGTAAAACCGGCTTCAAAAAACCAAAAACATTAAAATAATTTCCGCATAATAGCTTCATAGTTCACATTATGCATATAAGTATTAAAGCCCCTACTTCTAAATCTATTATGCGAAAATTATTTTATTCTTTTTTACATTAAAAGTTTTTTACAATTAAAAAGAGTTAAAAAAAATTACATTAAATTTTTTAACTCTTTTCAGTGGATTTAGGAATATAAAAAGCTCGAATGTCGTCTAAATAGTTACATTAAATACTTCCCCCTAATTTTCCACCCTTGGTAGTGAAATTTTTTCCCCACACACTCACAAAAAAGGATAAGGTGTTCGCTGTTACTAGTATCTAGCCATTCTATCGTAGCCTTCAAGGATGACAACGCATTTGCTATATAGATATATATAGGATAGATGTACAAATTTGGGGTGTAGCAAACACTTACCATCAGGTGGACTGTGTGCTCGTTTGTCATTTTTATTTGCGTAAAAATTGACTTACTGTAATCATTTAAGAGACACTGAATCTATTGTGGGTTGGCTCTTATGCGCGAAAACTGATGCTTTAGGAATCATGGTAGTTTAAATCAATCCCAAAATAACAGGTCGGGCAAAACGTTTCTTCGTATTTTGTTTGTATATAATTAAACATTTTGTACAACCGACTTCAATATAAATTATTAAGAATAAGTCAAAAACTATTGGTCAGACCTTGATCAAATTTATATGGGATCACATGAGAAGCACCCGCTTTCAAATAAAAAAAGAATCATCGAAATCGATTCACCCAGAAAAAAGTTATGAGGTAACACACATAAAAAAAACGAAAAAAACATACAGTTTGTTCAAGCGTTTTCTGTCCGGGAATTTTGATGTCAAAGATGCAGCTCGCTCTGGTCGCCCTCATACGGATAGCCGATGCCATTTTTGAAAAAGTGGTGCAAGATCGGCATATTAATAGTTACGACATAGCCGAGGAATTGAGGATTGACCACAAAACAGTTTTCGACTATTTGAAAAAGTCTGGCTATACAAAAAAGCTCTATATTTGGGTGCCACACGAGCTCATTGAAAGAAACCTAACGAATCGTGTACTCATTTGCTATTCTCTATTGAAATGTAATGAAACCGAACCATTTTTGAAAAGATTGATCACTGGTGATGAAAAGTGGATCACCTACGACAAGAACGTGCGAAAAAGATCATGGTCAAAGGGTAGTCAAGCTTCACAGACTGTAGCGAAACCCGCAATTAACACGCAATAAGGTGATGCTGTGTATGGTGGGATTGGAAGGGCATCGTTTATTATGAGCTTTTACCGCCGGGCAAAACCATCGATTTGGATCTCTACTGCCAACAACTAATGAGACTCAAGTAATAAATTGAGAAAAAACGGCCGGAATAGATAAACAGAAAAGTGGTGGTCTTTCATCATGATAACGCCAGACCACACACATCTTTGCCCACTGAGTAAAAGTTGAGAGATTGGTTAGGAAGTGTTAATGCATCCACCATATAGTCCTGACCTTGCACCCCTCAGATTTTCACCTGTTTCGGTCTCTTCAGAATTGTTTGGATAGTGTTAGGTTAACATCAATAGTGGACTGTCATTGAGCATTTTTTTGATCAAAAATCCCAAGATTTCTACAGCAACGGGATTATGTCACTTACCTACAAGATGGCAACAAGTTATCGAACAAAATGGCACATATATATTATAATTAAATGTAATTAAACTTTGAAAAAAAAAATGCCTTCAATTTGTATATAAAATACGAAGAAATTTTTTCCCCGACCTTTTGCAAAGGAAACTTTTGCCGTCTTATAACAACAACATATACATGTAGTTTATAATCAGTCTCTGGTTTATACTAGTCTATTTCAGTCTGTAGAAGTCCCGTAGAAAATATGCGAACTAAAATGTTAAGTATGGAATTTCACAGCAAATGTTAAATTTCATGAATACTATTGGGCCGCGGATAAGGGATTACTTTCGTAAAAAAGACTTTTAAGCCATCATTGAAGCCCGATACTATCAACTGACATCAGTAATAAGAGGGTTGAAGTTCAAAAATAAGTCGCACATCAACAGCCTTTCAATCCATAACTGTATGTGGATGGTTCCATTTGCTCCGTGGTTCCAATAACGCGCCAGTTGCTATTCAATGTTCCAAGTACATTTCCCAGCTCATACTTACAATTAAAAAAAACCCGTATACATATTGGTGCTCGCCATCACCAGTCTGTGAAATTTGGGTTTACTTTTTTGAATAGATTTCCGTCAACAGTCGCTCACTGGAGCCTCATTCAGCATAGTTAGGTTTCACCGTGAGGAGGTGAACCAGGAAAAAACATGGGATATTCTTTCTTTTAACATCAATTGAATACACCATATCTGACCTTTTCATATACATCTTAAATATCACAACCACCTCATCGCATACTCTTATTATCAAATATGTATCGCATAAATATAATACCAGTTCTTGAACTTATCGCCACGGTAGCTTAAAAGTAAAGAGTTGAAACCTTTAGAACTGTTAACTTTATCTCAAGCTCTAGTTCTGCAGAAAATATTATTTTCTTTCAAATTACAAGGCAGAAGCTCGGTGGCAAAGTTTTAATGGCAAAACCACAAACAATGTTTAATCATAATACGAGTAAAAGCAAACATTGCACCATGAACACTGACAGACCGAAAAGCACCGCCAGTGTACTCATGATTATGTAAATAATGTGAACGTTACTTTGTAAATGTTTATTAAAAATTAAATAGAATTTAGAATGTTAAATATATTACTTTGAATTAAGTTTATCAAAAGAATGCGTTAAATTTACAAAGTACTTTCACGCCACCGCGTTATACATTTAAAATACAAAATGGCTGGCTGGCGTGGCTTGTGAACTGAAGAGCACTATCCGAGACAAGGCACGCCTCTTGGTTAATATTAGTCTCAGAATTTATTCTCGGCGGCCTCCAACAAAGATACGTTTCCGTCTATTTTTGTTTTGAACACCTAGCGAGTTTTCTACGTCGCAATTCTATCGTCGCGGGTGAATAGTGATGAAGACGTTTAATTTCACAAACATCTAAGGCAAAGAGTGATAGGTAAATTAAAAGGAATGTTTTTATTACTGCTTAGAATTTACGGTCCATGAATATAAATAAAGGACTTATACATATATGACGGTGCCCTTAGTATCGAGTGCTACTATCTACTTAAGTATCATATTATGATTATTAAATTTATACTTTTACGTAGGTCGGACAAAAAATTAATATTTAAAAGCAAAGGGAAGGTAGGTCAAGGCGACAAACATTTCAATCTGCCTGTGACCATGGGTGCCGTAAAATACTCAAAACATCAGGAAATTAAACTTAGTTTAAATCGATGCGTGGGAATTTGACACTTAATACAAATAACCACAATCAATAAATATAAAATTATTAAAATACTATTACAATTAATTATATTATTTACCTACTACATAATACATATAATTCTACATAATATATCTTTATCGTAGGATTAGAGTCTGATACTTAGGAAAAGCAAAGTCAAAAAGATATTTGAACAACACATAATATATACCTTCCGTTAAAAGTAAATATTATGGTTACAGCATATTTAATTTTCCAGAACAGGATATAATCTTCCTACTTTTTTTACTTTTCTTACACAAAAGCTACTTATACATAATTAAATTATTTACAAAAATAATAATATTCAATTCAGTTCTTATGTATGTCAAAACAAAACTACTAAGCTCTAACTAGACCTCAACAGTCTCTATATTTCTACCTTTGTATCATCATCAAATAATAAAAAATTCAGCCATTTGAAGTGATTACCTTTTCACATTACATAAAACTATCAAATAAATAGAATTATTATATAATTTAAACTTGCGATTGTTGTCACTGGGTGAAACTCCAGCGTGTACTTGTGAAACAAGTACAAGTGTTTATCAAAATCAAAAATGAAATAGAAATTACAAAACATATAGATCAGATGATATCTAATATGTGTCCTTTCATCGGTAATAATCGATAAATAGTTATGTGTTAATGGATAATGTGTATATATACATGTTTATCTCTGTATAAAATAAAATTCAATTCAATTCAGATGAAGAACTATCAAAGCGCAGAAGATACTTTTTGTATAATACAATACTCTTATTTTGCGAGCGTCGCAATTTACTGTTACGCAGGTATCTTGCATTCATGTGAAATCTACCGCGAGGTTTTTTTTCAGAAATTCTTGAATGCTTCAAAGTGTAACATTGCCAGATTGCCACTATATTAACGATTTACTCTGTGAGAGCATTTTCATAGTTTCAAATGATGACAGTAGTTTATTAGTGATTGTCTTGTTTGTGTTGTCTGTAATGTTCCCTAGCATTTAAATCGATGCAACCATATGTTACATAAGTCTAATAGTAACTCACTAAAATTTGTACAAAAAATTAAGGTTACAAATCCCATTCAACTTAAATATACCATGGCAACTTATTAACTTAATATTTTTGTTTCATTTAATGGGCTGTAACTTGGCTTTCACCTTACTTTCTATTCTATACATCATAAAATTTTACAGAAAGTTTTGAATTATATTTCATTGGTAACATTTTAACTTGAATGCTTGTATGTTTATTGTTCAGGCTATAAATACAGAAAAACGGGGTCTATAATTGTTTATTATCTATCGTTTTTGTAGAAATGATTTATTTGCAGAGATTTTGGCAAACGATGTTCAAGTTTCCATAACCCAGCGAATTTTGACAAACTAAATGAGCATTTCATAATTTGGTATTAAGGTATAACATTGGGTGGATATCAATAGGCGATGATTCAAGCCACGTCTTTTGTCAACAATTTTATAGGTACTATGCCATCTGAAGGATGTTATCATGTACCTATCTCTATACTAAGAAATGATATATTTTTACCGGCTATTGCCGATCTTGGGTGAATACACACTAACAGAGTAAAACAAAATTCATTTTAGTCTTTATTAAAATAGGGAATAGAAATAAAAAAAATATATACAGAAAATATCATGACAGATCAATCTGACAGACAATATTGTATTATATTTAAGCACAATTAAAATAACACTCTACCTCATTCTTCTTACATTAATTCATCTTATGACTATAATGCAAAATAATGGAAAAGGATGAGTGAAAGAGTATGAGAATTTGCTTGGTGCTCATCATTTTAGGCGTATTATAATATACGCACAAATACAAATGCAAGCACGACACACGCATGCACACCCGCACCACAAATTAGTCTTTATCTCTTTATTTTGTGTCCGCACGCACATCCAATTTCACGGCATTATTAAGTACGTAAATATTATAGGAAACAATATTTACGATAATTTCGATTTGGATCATTCTAAAAGAAATTAACATAATATCTTTACAATATATATATTTTTATAGGTTAAGGGTGACATACGAGCACAATACACCTGATGGTAAGTGGATGCTGTGGCCCATAGACATAGACAGATGCATTATCAACCTTAAGGACTAGGAAGATATGCCTCGTTTCCAATAAAAAAAACTCTTGTATTCTCTACACTCACCATACGAAACACAGCCGTATTAAGCTGCTATTTTACGGTGGTATTTCATGAGAGCGTGGTCCTTCCCCGGTCGAGCCGACCCGTTCGTGCTACAACTGCAGCATGGCTCTACCACGTATAAAAACAATACATTAAAAAAATTCAAGGTAAGGTTATATTTGTAATGTGAGAAAATCCATTGCTTCAGCGTTGGGGTGCGATGATAATCAGTTTAGATAATGGTATGATTGATGATTATAGGTTAGGTGGATCTGGTTTTCTAATTTTTTTACCTACGTTCATTTATGGTTATTCTTCATTTAATCTTGGCCATTCCAGTGGATGGTTGTAATAAAATCGATTGAACAGTTTATATGCGAAGCCATGAAGAAATACCTACATATCCGAGATGCCCAAAATCGACCCTCCTTTTTGTTTATTGCCATTTATAATAATTTATGTCTTTTTAAGGCTAAGATCGATCCTGCAGAACTAGAGTGGGGAAAAAGAAATGAATGAGCGGTTCTTCGTCCCGGCTTTGCCCAAATAACACAACAATACGCACGTCACTGTGTACACTGTTTTGTGTTTTTATTTTACAGTGGCGTCGAATAACTGTAAACAACAAACACGCAGATAGGCATCCTTTTTATCACTATAGCAAAATCGTGCAAAACATTCCACCGACTCGTTCACCAAGGGGGTGAGGGGTGGAGATGCAAATCAATTTGGGACTGCGTGGCCCCCGGTGTGAGCCGGGGAGTCACGGCCAAGGTCGGCCCCGGCCAGCGTAGACCCCGGGCCCCAAACGCCGCGCCCCGACATACTGCGACCCCCTCAGCCCGCGTCGCGTCGATACCACGTCAGCTCATTGAGCGCGCGCACACACACGCCCCTGTAAGTCTGCGGCGTAGTGCTCGTAGTTCTGACTAACTTATACGTCGAGCTATATATATTTTGAACGAGAAGTTTAAAAATATCAGCTTTTATGTTCTCTTTATTTAGAGTTTGCATAACCGCTGCAACTAAATATAGGGTTTAACAAGTATTATGAGATATTATTTATCTGTCGTGGGTTTAGAAGACTGCGCCCTTAATATTTAGAAATTTAGATATCACATTTTTATTTATTTATAGCATTGGGTGACAAACGAGCACACAGTCCACCTGATGGTAAGTGGGTACTGTGGCCCATAGATATCTACATTTATCCTCAATTAAGAATCAAAATTCAGATGCGTTGTCACCCCTGAGGACAAAGATGGAATGCCTCGTTTTCAGTAAAAAGAGTCTCCGGTTCTCTACACTCACCATACGAAACACAGCAGCATTAAGCTGCTATTTTACGCTGGTATTCTGTGAGAGCGTGGTCCTACCCCGGTCGAGCCGACCCATTCGTGCTACAACTATAATATAGTTGCAGCGTGGCTCTACCACGTAAAAACATGTTTTTACGGGAAGGAATTAATCATTTGCTAATATTTTTGTATAGTTTTAAATCAGTATGAAAAATAAATTATATGAATTAGTCCATTCTGGTAGTAGTAGTATTAGGTCCTTACATATGAAATTGGCGTTTTGTACGGGAGGAATACAAAGTCATTTTTTTTGTAAAATATATTTAATTAATCAAAGTATGCACCGTTGTTATCTATGCACTTTTGCCATCTCATAGGTAGTTCATTGATCCCTTTACTAAGAAAACCATGGGGGCGAGAATCAATAAACTCTTTGAAGGCGGTTTGGACTGCCGCATCGGAGTTGAATTTTTTTCCTTGTAAGAAGTTGTCCAAATTTCGGAAAAAATGGTAATCTGTTGGAACAAGGTCCGGGGAGTACAACAAATGTCGCAGACATTCCAATTGTAGCTCATCTAACTTAGTGGTTGTTTGTTGTGCAGTGTGTGGTCTTGCGTTGTCGTGAAGCAGCAGTGGCCTAGAGCGATTGACCAATCTCGGTTGTTTAGCAGCTAGTTCTTCCTTCATGGTTTGCAGTTGCTGACAATAGATATCTGCCGTAATCGTTTGGCTAGATTTTAAAAGCAGTAGTGAACGACACCGGCGCTAGTCCACCAAACACTCACAAGTAACTTTTTCTGAGTCAATTTTCGTTTAGGGCAGAATTTGACTGGGCCTCCAAAGTTCAGCCATTGCGATGAGCGCTTCCGATTATCGTACAGTATCCACTTTTCATCACAAGTAATGATTCGATTTAAAATCCCTTCATTATTGTGTCGGTTGAGCAAAGTAACACAGCAGTCGACGCGTGTTTGCAAGTTCGATTCACTCAATTCATGAGGTACCCATCGTTCAAGTTTTTTTACTTTTCCGATTTGCTTCAAGTGGATTAATACAGTTTTATCACTTACCCCGAAGCCTGCAGCTATCTCTGAAGTGCTTTGTGATGGATCCGCTTCCACAATAGCCTTTAATTCTTCATTTTCCACTTTGGTCTCCGGCCGTCCACGGGGTTGGTTCTGAAGGTCGAAATTTCCAGAACGAAAACGTTGAAACCAAAAAAGTACCGTGCTTTCTTTTGCGACACCAGTGCCGTACACATCATTAATCCTTCGAGCTGTTTCTGCAGCACTGGTGCCACGGTAGAACTCGTACTCGTAAATATACCGATATTTCATGTTTTCCATTGTGCGGTAATAAGCGACGCCAAAGAATAAAATAATGAGATAAAACAAATGAATGACTGTTTTCAAAACTCAAATGTACCAGCTAAATGAATTTATAAATTTGAATTTGGAATTCTTAACCAAAGAGGAGATATTTCTGATCAAAGTGGTCAGTACGACAAAACGCTAATTTCATATGTAAGGACCTAATATTTAGACAAACTAATATCCTTACTTTCAAAGTTTAAACGTCTTATTTGCTTAATTGAAAATGGGATCAATAATCAGGTCCGTCCTTCAAGTTACCCTTAAAATTAAGACGTAATAAAAGTTACCCTGAGATTAAAACCTAATAAACT
Organism: Parnassius orleans; assembly: GCA_029286625.1. NCBI lineage: Eukaryota > Metazoa > Arthropoda > Insecta > Lepidoptera > Papilionidae > Parnassius > Parnassius orleans. The sequence continues at coordinate 4,894,872 of JAGSMP010000019.1, forward strand.
AAAGGAGAACCGTACCAAAAAAACGAAAATTGTTTCTATCACAAGGCCAAAATGTGTAGTAGTTTAGTAAAATAAGTATTTTCGATCACCTTAGCTAAGTGTCCTTGCATAATCTGATGGGGCCGGGTTTAAGCTGATTACCTACATGTAATTTACTGTCAAAGTCAATATGGAACAACTCAAAAAAAAACTTGGATTTATTGCCCCTATTATTGTAAATGACCTGTGACCTTTAACATGAATTCCATCATCTCATCTGTCTAACATATAATTAAAATATTATAAATTTTTCAAATCGTTTGTTATATTACTCACTGTGCTGCAAGAACACAGCTTTATCAGTCACGAGTGTTATCCGTTGGTATCAGTCTCCTGATAAGGAGATAAGTCAGTTTGTTCGCAAGGAATGGCGCACCGCACAACTGAATTTTCTATTTCTATTTAAAAATATTACTATTAGCATGTTACTACTAACATTACTATATTATAAACACACTAACGCTAAATGCGAAGAGGGCGTTAGTGTGTTTACCCTAACGCCCTCTTCGCAATTCACAACGGATCGAACATTCAACGGATACGCTGCAGTAACATCACATTTAGCTATATTCACTGTATTTTGTTAACCTCATTCAAATTTGAATTTGTAACATTGATTGATTACCTATTCGATTACCTCGTTTATAATGCACTCTTCTTACAAGATTAGGAATTTCTCCTGTATCGTAGAGGTTTTCCACATTATATAAAATGCATATGGACAAACCACCTAGTCCCTGAACAATTATTTGTAGATCATACAAAAACTTTACCGCGGCCTGCAACGCCGCAACAAAGCTTTAGCCACAGGTCTACCAAGCCGTCAAATTGCCGCTCTTTATCTATAAGAGAAACTGCACTGCGACAAAGGGGTTTGCGATTGTTTCCTTATTATCATCATGTGGAGGTGAGGGTGTCGTAAGTGACGATTGTTTAGTATAATATGTTTTATTATAGCAAATCACTAACCAAATAAAAAAAAATCTAATTACTTAAATTGTGATGTGCTCTTACAAGCAAATCGTAGGAACTATCAAAACCAGCATCAGGACACATAAAGCTCCCTCTTTTATAGCAAAATACACAGAAACTTACATCCCAAGACTAAGAATGAAAAAGCAGACTCGTTGTTACACCTGAGGACTTAGATCGAATGTCTCTAATAACAGTACAAAAACAGAAGTTTTAAATATAAATTTAGCAGTGCACTGTTTAAAAGGCACTGATGATATCTAAGCGTGCAGGTCACGACATGAAGTAGATAATAATAACCAAGCTACACTAGTGCAAGCTGGCGGAATTCACAGGTCCTCAAATTTTATTAATTGAATAACAATTTTAGTAGTGTTAGCGAGGATCTAACTCGGGTTTCTCAGCCATTAGTAATATATTTTTGTAGTAGTATCAAGCGGAAGTCCTGTCTTGTGTGAGCTTTTACGAGTATCAATAGGTAATGGTTAGACAGAATAGTCACTCTATAGTACAACAGTACACGATAATATATGAAAATTTTATAAAATACACAATTAATGATTTGTAACTACAACCAGCTGAAGGCATTGAGGCAAAGGTGAAGCCCAGCCACACGGCCTCGATGGCTAGATGCGTGTTGAGCAACTTTTCGTGCTTCCATTTTTATAAACGTATGTAACACGTTTACCTCCATTTTGGCGGACGTAATATAAATTAATTAAATTTTTTATTGTATATAAAAATAATAAAGTAATTTTTCTACGATCTCAGACTAACAAAGAAAGAAAGAGGGAGCGCTGCGTGCATTTCAAGAATCAAGCCAAAACCATGCTCAACTTATTGTAAGAACACGTACACACGTAAACATATGTATATTAATCATTTGCAACCAACAACATGATTTAGGTGTGAAGAATGAAGAAAGATGTGTGCGTGAGTGCGTGTCAAAAATTTAAGCATGGTTTCGGTATCACTTGAAATGTACGAAGTGCTCTCTCTTTATTAGTCTGAGTCTACGATACGAACTTTGCAAATAAGTAGGTCAAACGTAGAAAGCAGGAACGAGATATATTATGTACACATTATGTATATAGGTACGTCAATTATAAGTTTACCACCTTTACAAATTCATTAAAAACAGCATTAGTCGAAACTTTTCATAACAATTATTACAAAGTAAACTCCCACCCAGCGAAGCCGACGCGTAACAACTAGTGTATATATTTACATAATTATTGGGAGTATAATTAATTAATTAATAAGAAGGACCACGCTCTAGCAGAATATCGGCGTAAAAACATAGCTTAATGCTGCTGTGTTTCGTGTGATGAGTGTAGAGAGCAGGAGACCCTTTTTACTGGTAACAAAGCATATTCTACCTAAGTCCTTAAAGATGACAAATATTTTGATTCGTAGTCGAGGATAACTGTAGGTGTCTATGGACCACAGCGTCCACTTACCATCAGGTGGACTGTGTGCCGATATGTGACCTTTATTCTATACAAATAAATAACAATAATAGTCTATAAATTTAAATTTAAAAACATTTAACAACATTAAATCTTGAATTAGAAAAGTGCGAGATATACATAACTTGCTTGGTATAAGTATTATTTAAATGTGTAAATTGTAAATGTGAACTTAAATAATTCAAACACTTTAAAACCATTAAGCCTTTAAAATTAATAAATATCAATTTGTTATTAAGATAAATAAAGCTAAACGAGATTTTAAAAGTATATTTTATGCTAAGCGAACACGAATTTAATGTATGCAAATATATTAGCGTAATGAATGTTGCATTGCCGGATTGATCTCTGTGATTCGTCGGTGTTGATACTTCAACGGGAACTGCAAAGGGGGGCAGCGCCAACAACGTCTCACTTTACATTCATTACCGAATGTTCATTGAGAAAGTGCGTTCCTTCACATCGTTTCTCGTTTGTTATAAGAGCCTTAGTGCTAACATAGAAGGTGTCGTAGATGGTCTGTTTTCGCTTTTGACGTTTCATTGAAATATTTTGCAGTGTGAACAGAAGAAAAGGTACTGTGTAGGTAAAGATGCTATGGACCAGACTAATAACGATTGGCAAGTTTGCTTTGCCTTGTTTTTAGAACGTTATAACCACACTAGAATTTTCTCCTGTATCGTGGAGACAGTTTTCATACATAAATTGCACAAGAACAAACACCAAGACCCGAAACAATTATTTGTAGGCCATACAAATACTTGTTTCGTGCGGAATTCGAATCCGCGGCCTTCAGCGCACAAACTCAATGCTAAGTCGCAGCGCCACGGAGTCATCAATGAATGAAGTGAAATTAAATTGTAAAGTTATTCTGGACCACTAAAAATTTTGACAATTTATATATAAATTAAAAGATTACTTAAACCGACACAGTATAACAAACCAGGGCAATACGTAGTTTTAAAACAAACGCTCTCTTCTAAAACAGTTATATACGTCGTCTTGTCCATTGTGTTTAACATTTTATAAAGACTTACGGAGACAATACTAGCACATTTGTACAGTATAGACAGCAAGATCGCACTTTAACAAGGCAATAGAGATCATAATAGATTTCTTTCATTCCTTAGTAGCGCCCCTCTGTAGGCACAGTAGTCTGTCTTCATTGAGCGACTCCCGGGGCCTTCACGGCTATTTTTAGGAGCTAGGGAGAACTGAACGGGAGGAGAAAAGCTCACGTCAACAACCACCCCAACTCGCCTCGCGTAGCTGGGAAAGATTCCACGTAAAGAAAGAACGAGAAAACAGGTTGCGTCGCACGTTATTTTTGCGTTTGTCGACTTCAAAGTAAAAACTTGTTTGTTGTTGATGAGAGTTGCTTTTTTAAATGAACATTAATTCGTTAAAGATTATAAAAAAGTAAAGAAAATTACATTTTAATTGTTCAAGTAAAAGCTTTTAACTACACGGCACAAAAAGTAAAATTAAATTTAGTGAAACACACATACATAAACAAAATTAAAAAAAATATGTACGGATGGTTTACATTGTACCATCCTCCATCATGTAAGACAGGGTGACGTTATATCCCCGAAACTTCACCGCTGCATTGGAGGACGTTTTCAAGCTTCTGAACTGGAAAGGATACGGTATTAACATCAATGGCGAGTACATCACTCACCTTCGATTTGCCGACGATATAGTCCTTATGGCAGAATCGCTGGAGGACCTAAGCACTATGCTCAATGACCTCAATAGTGCCTCCCAACGGATAGGTCTTAAGATGAACATGGACAAAACAAAGATCATGTTTAATGTCCATGTCACACCTATGCCGGTAGTTGTTGGGAGCACTAAGCTCGAAGTTGTTGACGAGTATGTTTACCTGGGACAAATAGTCCGACTAGGTAAGTCCAACTTCGACCGAGAGGTCAATCGACGGATTCAACTCGGCTGGGCAGCGTTCGGGAAATTACGGCACATCTTCTCCTCAGGTATACCTCAAAACTTGAAAACGAGGCTGTACAACCAGTGCGTGTTGCCAGTGATGACATACGGAACTGAGACGTGGTCCTTCACTGCTGGCCGGATGAGGAAGCTCAAGGTCGCTCAGCGAGCTATGGAGAGGGCTATGCTCGGAGTCTCACTGCGTGATAAACTTAGAAATGAGGTTATCCGCAGTAGAACCAGCGTGACCGACATAGCCCAACGGATTAGTAAGCTGAAGTGGCAATGGGCCGGCCATATAGCTCGAAGAACCGACAACCGTTGGGGAAAAAAGGTTCTCGAGTGGCGGCCTCGTACCGGCGGACGAAGTGTAGGGCGTCCCCCCACTAGATGGAGTGACGATCTGGTAAGACATGCAGGAAGTCGATGGATGCAGGTGGCTCAGGACCGTGCTTTGTGGCATTTTTTGGGGGAGGCCTATGTTCAGCAGTGGACTTGTAAAGGGCTGTAATGATGATGATGATGATCCTCCATCAATCCATTCATCCTATAAGTCTACTGCTAAACATAGGCCTATAGATTTACGGCATCCACGGGGTGATATGGGGTAGAGTCACTACACGCCGTATGTTATTCACTTTTATATTTATCTAAAATTCAAAAGTGACTGTAGTTCATGACTCATCACTTATTAAAAACGCATCGTCCATATTATTTGTAATGTATACATAAAACATACATTTTGTAAGAACTAGATAAATCAGACAATGTCTTGCGTTGGTCGGATTTGCTGTAAGCATCCACATTGCCTAGGTATTGTCTATGACCACGGCATAAAACCAGAGACCTAATCCTCTACACTACGCTGACAACGAGCGGTCTGCTTGAGGACGCCGCGGCGCCCGCAGTCTACAATACCCTTTGCCAGTCAGAAGTAAAATAAGCATTTGGGCAAAGACAACAATGAGCTGAGTCTTCGAGGTGACAGTCTCACAGTCCACGCGTCATTGGTGAAGTGACAACTACTTAGTCCACTAGCGGATCAAGGTCATGGAGTATAAATAAGCAAGCTATGTTAAGAGCGTAGCAGTTATAACAAACGATGAAGAAATCGTAAATTAATCATGAAGCGTGAAGTTTATTGCGTTAAATTCATCTTGACGTAAAAACATGACAAACGAATTTAATACACCACAGCTTACCAGAGTTGTTGTTGTTTTTACCATTTGCCAAATAAGGCAGCTAAAGGTCTTAGACCATACTATAACCTAGTCAGTTTGTTTTTATTTAATCACAAACTCTTAACAATATGCTGTGACATTACATTGCGAAGTTCTAAAGAGATTTTGACGACAGCTTAACCCAGTGGACCAGTCGATGACGATTGTATCTCAAACCGCCAAAGCGGATAAAAAAACTTTAAGATGGCACCATCGAAGCACTTGATAAAAAGTTTTTACAAAGAGTTAATATGGGTAAACATTTCAACACTATATTGCACCACTTTTACGTATCAAAATACACGTCAAACCATTATAAACGATAGAACATGAACGGCAATCCGCTGGCGGTCAAGTTCCGAAAAAAAACTAACGCACTTATTACACCTTCCCAGCTTACCAAAGAGTTCTATATATTCTTATCTTTTTTTATAGGATAAGGGTGACAAGCGAGCACATAGTCCACCTGATGGTAAGTGGTTGCTGTGGCCAATAGACATCTACATCTATCCTCCTTTGCAAATCAAAATGCACATGCGTTGTCAGCCGTGAGGACTAAGATGGAATGCCTCTTTTCCAGTAAAAATGGTCTCCGGTTCTCTACACTCAACATACGAAACATAGCAGCGTTAAGCCGCTATTTTACGCTGGTATTCTGTGAGAGCGTGGTCCTTCCCCGGTCGAGCCGACCCATTCGTGCTACAACTATACAATTAATATAGCTGCAGCATGGCTCTACCACGTTTAAAATATAGTATATATTCCAAATTCACACTTTTTTCATTGGTATTACTTTAAACAGTTCTAAACTTTCAGTGTCATCCTGGTACAAACTACTTCGAAGGAATATTATGAAACGAGAGCTCACTATAACCACAGAAAAACCAGTCTTCTCCTGATTGACAATAGAGCGTTTACGTTTCGCATATTACACTGGTGTTCGTGGACAATAATAAAAGCTTCCCTCTCGCATCATCAACGTACAATAAGCACTATTGATACGATTCTTAGTAAGCGAGAATTACAACCGAAATGACGTCAACAATAATGTCTATGATAAACCAATTTGTTATCATTGAGGTATAGGTTTCATTTTTAAGGATTATTTTAAATTTATGACAATTTTAAGACCAATTACAATGCTAATAATAGCAAAAGCAACTTGTTTTCACATTATTTCTTTTTAATGTTTAGTTCTTTATCCTAAATTTCTTTATCATACGGGATAGGGGACAACATGAACCAAAAAAAATCTATGTAGATAGAATAGAATAGAATAATTTTTATTCAATATAGATTATTACATAATTCTTATTGAAAGTCATTTTTTATTTACCACTGGTTCGGAAAATATCTCTGTCCTGGGAAAAACCAGCAAGAAACCTAGCGCGACTTCTTTTTAAAACATATATCACCTTACAATAATTTAATTTTTTTGTTTGTACAAATTTTAAATTAGTTTTAATAGAACCAGCATGGTGTCGATCACCTCATTGCCAGGGTTTTTTTTCACTTATGTATTCTTTGATATTATAATAACCTTTTTTATATAATTTTTCTTTAATAAAACATTTAAACTTATTTATTGAAAAATTTTGTACATTTTCTGGGATTTTGTTGTAAAAGCGTATACATTGCCCCATAAATGAATTACTAATTCTGTGGAGTCTAGTAACTGGTATTACAAGCTTATGTTTGTTCCTAGTGTTTAAAGTATGAACATCTTTATTCTTATCAAAGCTATTTATGTTTTTATGTACATATATTACATTTTCATAAATATATTGCGATGCCAAAGTTAATATGTTTATTTCTTTAAATTTTTCTCTTAGGGACTCATTACAATTTAAGTTATAAATCGCTCGTACGGCTCTCTTTTGCAAAACAAATATAGCTTCGATGTCAGTCGCATTACCCCATAGCAAAATTCCATAAGACATCACGCTATGAAAGTAACTAAAATAAACTAATCTTTCTTACAACATATGCTGCAGAACTAATATTGCTTGCTAATTTAGATATATGGGGGCCCCATGGAAGCTTCGCGTCAATAGTAATACCAAGAAAAACAGTGGTATCCACAAGATTCAACGCCTCCCCATTTAAGAGCACATTGGTATTTGAATGTTTAACATTAGGTATTGTAAATTTAATACATTTTGTCTTGTTGCCGTTTAAGAGCAAATTGTTGGCGTTAAACCAATGTACTAATTTCGATAGAGCATTATTTACATTGTCAAAATTAATCGACTGTCGTTTGAGTTTGAAAACTAAAGATATAGGTGTAAATAACGAAATGAGAAGATAATAATATGTCATCATCATTATTATTACAGCCTATCAAAGTCCACTGCTCACACATAGATATAGGTCTCCCCCATAGGAATAATATAATATATTAGAATATATTTATTGCCAACCTAAATCAGTACGTAAGAATATCGTCGAGCACCACTATCTATATTTTGGACATGACGCGGGTAGAAAATCTGCCAACATACGTGAAAACAATATCAATGGAAATCTTTTGTTTCAATTAGTTCGGATAACTAAGAATGAATCACAAGAGTTGGAAGTTATTACGTGCAAGTGCCAGAATATACTGAAATATTTTTTTCTTAATTACATTTTCCTTTCAATAACAAAATGTTACGTTTTTAAACAATGTTAGCGAACACAGATCATAAATAGCTAAACTTATTAATTCGTAAATTATTGCTAAATGAGTATACAACTACTTCTTCTGTTATATCACCTAAAAATAACTTATTCGTTGAGGTACAATATTGGTTCTGGAAGACTGAGTTTATTTAGCCGAAACTTACTACTTTGTACTTAACTTTTTAAAAATGTTGTATTATATACCAGTAAATAAAGTACAGAATTTAGATATTTACAAACCAACGTAAATACTCACTAAAAGTTTGTCTGCATGTGCTCTCTGCGACGTTTGTTTGAACATCATTTCAGATTTTGTATCGCGTACAAAAAACACAAGAACACGAGTAACGTGAAATTGTGATCACGTCGTCATCATAATATTCCATGTATAGAAGTTATTTGCTAATTGTCATCTCTACGCTTTAAAACGCATGGTTTATTTTTATTATAATTTGCTTAATTAATTTCACAAAAAATATTGAAAACAACAATGAATAAATAATAATGGAATGTATAAAAAATACATTCATTGTAGAAGGTAATTATATTCGTTGACGCCTCCTCTGTTTGTATACTATGTAGTCATGAATTGACGGACCGAATCACACGAATTTTAACCCTCCATAGGAAAAAATAAGGTTTTTTTTACTGGTATCCCAACCTATAGCAGTTCCTACTGGCAACATTATACGCCTCATGTCATTGTGAATTTTTCGTGCCGAATATACGAATCGAACTCTCCAACTTAAATTGTTTTTGTAGCTTTTTTAAGTGATATCCCTTTAATATTAGTGATTATATTAGTGAATACTAACACGAGTAAAAAAAGGAAACTCATTGAAATTTTGGTTAGTCTTTTAGACGATTCCAACGAAGGTATCTAATTTTTTATATAATGCATAATGGCGGCCATAGACGGCATAACTGCGTAGAAACTAAAAACGTAATAAAATATATATGTATGAGACAGGACGGGAGCCTGTACATACTTGCCTTAATAAATATAAATTTTATCATATTTTGAAAATTTTTACAACCTTTTTTGCCATTAAAATTAATAATTGTCTTGCGGTGCCACGAGGGGGTGCACGAGACATGTAATATTAAAGATTGTCTTGTGGTGCCACGAGCGAGTACACGAGGCATAAAATTCGAAATTTAATTTTATTTAATTTAATTTTATTACCAAAAAATGTTTCAATACAGGGCATATTCTACTCGCGGTACACGAGGTTATATTTTTTCTTTTTACAACTGATCTCGCTCAATTTCAGAACCAAAAAAGAAACGCAATATTATATATTCGAGCGATGAGGAAGATCAGGATTCTGTTCCGCACACCTATACCCAAGAAAATGATATAGATATTCTTAGTTTGATTGGTGAACCCTGCCTACAGAAAAATTCCTTAGAAATCAATCCTAAACTAGCAGAACTATGGCAGTCTCTTAAAACCAAGGGCTTAGATAAGGAATCAAAGAGGGGTATTGCGGAAAAAAATCCTTTTATAACAAATTGTCCCTTGAATGCCCCAAAAGTAAACCATGAAATTATTGCTTCTTTAAGTAGTAATGCTAAAACCAGAGATATAAAGCTAAGTGAAAAGCAAGACCAAATTGGCCTTGTAATTTCAAATTTGAACATTGTACTGTCAGACCTCATTAAGAAAAAAGATAAAGAGAACATTGATGTGATAAGTGACAGCATTAGACTACTATGTGATTTACACAACATGGAGTCTATCACAAGAAGAGCAGTTATTCTACCAGGTTTAAATAAAAATATAAAAGAAGCCCTTGAGGAAACTCAAATTACAGACTTCCTATTTGGAGGGGAATTAAGTAGTGTCATTAAAAAATCAAAGGACCTTGAAAGATCTAAAAAAGACTTACTGACCCCTTTAAATTATTGACGCCCGTCTCCATCAGTGATAACTCAATACCAGCCTCGAGGCGGGCAAAGGGGCAACTACCTGAGCAGGATAAAGTCTCAACAAAGAAGATACAAACAAGACATGCAAGATCCTCAACCAGCTCGAGCCCCTGCTATAGCCCAGCAGTGGGGATATTACCGAGCAGCTCGCGGCAGACGCCGTGTGCAGACATTGAGGAGGAGAGAATAGAGGTAGAGGTAAGAACTGCTGGTCGACTGTCTTTATTTTACTCTAAATGGGTTGATATTATTAAAAATAAGACAGTTTCGCAGTGGGTCAAATTAGGTTATAAAATTCCTGTTCATCAGAGTGTGTGTCAACCATATCCTCCCAAAAATATTCTTTTTAGTCATTCAGAAAAGCTTATCATTAAAACTTGTATTACAGACTTGGAACAAATAGGGACAATAAAAGTATGTGATCCGATTATTGGCCAATATTTATCTAGAATATTCTTAATTCCTAAATCAGATGGGTCCTCAAGATTTATTCTAAATTTGAAATCATTTAATAAATTTGTCCAAACCTATCATTTTAAAATGGAGGATATAAGAACAGCGTTGAAATTAATAAGTAGGCAGTCCTTTCTAGGTTCCATTGATTTGAAAGATGCATATTTTTTATTAAACATTCATCCAAGCAGTCGCAAATATTTAAGGTTTATGTTTGATGATAAAACTTATGAGTTTCAAGTTTTACCTTTTGGACTTTCCTCTGCTCCGCATGTGTTTACAAAATTGATAAAACCAATTATGTTTTATCTTAGACAACAGGGCTTAAGCTCGGTTAATTATTTAGATGATTTTTTGCTTATAGGTAATTCGGAAAAAGAATGTCAGAAAAATATAGCTACGAGTCGTAAGGTGCTAGAATCACTGGGTTTTATTATAAATTTAAAGAAAAGCAATCTGATACCTTCAAAACATTGTAAGTTTCTTGGTTTCATGTTAGATTGTGAAAATTATACCATTTCCATACCGAATGAAAAACGCATAAATATTTTGCATAAATTAGAGTCATTTATTAAATTAAAATCCACAACAATTAGATCTTTTGCTTCCTTAATAGGTACATTAATATCAATTTGTCCTGCTATCCCATATGGATTAATGTATACAAAACGCTGAGAGCGTTATAAGTATTTATCTTTGAAGAAGAATAATAATAATTTCAATTCTAAATTAAATCTAGAAAATCAAAAAGAGGTTATTGAGGATCTTATTTGGTGGAAAAATCACATATTGATTTCAAGTAATCCAATTAAAGAGGGGGTTTATGAAATGGAAATCTTTTCAGATAGTTCACGCAGTGGATGGGGTATTGTATGTGGCTCAAAAAGACTGCATGGGTTTTGGAATAAAAAAGACAAAAAACAACACATTAATTTTTTAGAGTTACAGGCGGTACACTTCGAATTACAATGTTTTGTTAAATACTCCCATGACTGTGAAATACGAGTACTAATCCGTTGTGATAACACTACAGCTATATCGTATATAAACCGAATGGGTGGCATACAATACCCACACCTAAGTAACTTAGCTCGAAAAATTTGGCGTTTTTGTGAAAAAAGAAATATATTCATATTTGATTCTTACATATCATCAAATGATAATTGCCTGGCTGACAAAGAATCCAGAAAAGTTAATGAAGAAACAGAATGGGAACTAAATTCTTATGCTTACTGGAAAATTGTCACTAAGTTTGGATACCCTAAAGTTGATTTATTTGCTACTAGAGAGAATGCTAAATGTAAGAAATTTGTTTCTTGGCATATGGAACCCAACTGTATGTCTGTAGATGCTTTTACTATTTCTTGCACCAACCTAAAATTTTATGCCTTTCCACGATTCTCCTTAATTTTAAAATGTCTAAAAAAGATAGAAATTGATAGGGCAGAAGGGATAATGGTGGTACCTTTTTGGCCTTCTCAAGCCTGGTTCCCATACTTTATGTCTTTAAAAAAGTCTGTTTTATTAAAATTTTACCCAGATAAACAATTGTTAACATCTCCTTTCAGGAGTCTTCACCCATAGCACAAAAAACTTACCCTAGTTGCCGCAGTGCTATCAGGAAAATATATACAAGAAAAGGGATAACTGATGAAAACATAAAAGTTATAATTAATTCATTGTCTGAAAACACGATTAAACAATACGATTCATGTTTAAAACAATGGTGGAGCTACTGCAAGAGTGAGGAAATTAATCCATTTTTATTGAACATTCCTAAAGTTTTAGCATTTCTAACTGAAAAATTTAATTATGGTTCTGCCTATGGAACTCTCAACTCTATCAGGTCATCATTATCACTCATATTAGATTATGATTTGGGTTCAGATAGAGACGTTAAGCGGTTCTTTTCGGGTATTTATAAAATGAGGCCCAATAAACCCAAATATGATCAAACCTGGAATCCAGCACAAGTTTTAGATTACATAGTTAAATTTTACCCAAATATGGAACTTTCTCTAGATATTTTATCAAAAAAGCTAATTATTCTTTTAAGTTTAGTAACTGCCCATAGGCTTCAGACTATGTCATTAATTAAATTAAGTAATATAAGTTATAATGAAGATAGCATTCAGATTAAAATTCCTGATACAATTAAAACATCTAAACTAAATAATTTTCAACCTTTATTAACTATACCATACTATAAACCAAATATTTGTATATGTCCAGCTACAACCTTAAAAGATTACATATGTGTCACAAAAAATTTAAGAAAGTCTGAAAATTTATTCATTACTTACCAGAAACCTCATACCGCTGTTACAAGGCAGACATTAGCTAGATGGATTAAAAATATGTTAACAGAAGCAGGCATAGATACATCAATGTTTACTGCACATAGCACAAGACATCCATCCACCTCTCTTGCTCAGAGAAGTGGTATAAGCATTGACAATATTAGGAAAACAGCTGGTTGGACTAGTACATCCAAAACATTTGCCAATTTTTATAACAGGCCACTAATAAATGAAAATAACTTCGGCTTTAGTTAGTTCGGTTTAGTAGCTTTGAATTTTAGATAATACAGAATATAGGAAAGAATAATATATGTTTATGTTACAAACAATTTTGTCAAGATTTATGATTGTATACTAAAATGTTTATGTATAAGTTTTGTTTGATTGTAAAAAATGTGTTTAATTGAGATGTAACTAATAAATAAATAATTAAAATGAAGCAATCTAATCTTTCAACATCTACATAGTATACAAACAGAGGAGGCGTCAACGAATATAATTAATTGATCAAAGTAACTTACCTGTAAGTGTCCTTCGATCAAAATTATATGAAGTTGACGCCTCCTCTGTGTACAACCCTACCCTGCCCGGCTAGCATGGGCGGGGGACAAAAATTTTATCCCCCGATTATATCCACTGACAAGAGATAAAATTATCTTGTTATGTCAAACGGGGAGAAGTATATCCCCGTTTGACATAACGAGTAGACATATATCCCCCGTCCGTAGCATGGAGCCAAATGAAAGATAAAAATTTATGCTTTTTTGACATTTGAAAGGGATGATTTTATCCTAGTTCATTGGACGTGGGTTGATGTTTATATTCATACAAAAAAATCTATCTAAGTCTAAGTCTATCTCCCATTTTATCTACTGTGGATATCATATCCACCGGTGTGCCCATGCTCTAAGGGTGGATAAAACTAAGCGAGGGGATAAATATTTTCTCCTTTCCCCGGGGATAAAATTGTCTCCTGCCCATGCTAGCCCTGCAGCTGTACATTCTTACCCACCCTTGTGCTTGCTCGCATTTTAATTATTTCCTAATTCTAGATGATAAAAATTCACAATGACATGAGGCGTATAATGTTGCCAGTAGGAACTGCTATAGGTTGGGATACCAGTAAAAAAACCTTATTTTTTCCTTTGGAGGGTTAAAATTCGTGTGATTCGGTCCGTCAATTCATGACTACATAGTATACAAACAGAGGAGGCGTCAACGAATATAAAATTTGATCGAAGGACACTTACAGGTAAGTTACTTTGATCAATTAATTATAAAGTCAAATAAAAGGTGCAAAACTATTACGGATGGCATATGAAAAACATTTTCTGTCTTTTCTTTAATTAGTTGAGCTCTATGGGTAGAGTTGCCATACGTCCCGTATATAAACTGTCACCGTATTTGAGACCATCTCGTCCCGTATTGCTACATGTCCCGTTTTTCGACAAAATACGGAAACGACTCGAGTCGGTGCGGGTGGCCGGTGGGAGTTGCGGGGGGGCGCGCGCTTATGAGAGGCGGTACAGGCCGTTTGGCGCTCACGCACGTCACGTTACTCAGTGTTTGTCTTGCTAATCTGAACAATTCCTGCCCACAACGCAAATGTAGACAACATTTTCGTTGATGACGGCTCAATGGACGGACGAAAGAAACAGGTTGTCGGTGGAGACAATGGTCTCGTCTCTATCCTAATCCATATTATAATGACTAAATCAATATCTAATCCATATTATAATGACAAATCAATATCTAATCAATATTGATTTGTCATTATAATATGCGGCCAGTTCTATGATTATGTTAAAAAATAAAACGATATCACAAAACTAAAATCTAATCTCAAAATATGATTGGGCGAAAAAACAATCTAGTTATTTTTCTATTTAAATTAAATATTGTTATACTACGATTACTTCAAATAAAATTTTTGATTTAGATTTTTTTATTAGATTTATTTTATACTTTTGTTGACCACTACGATTGATATCAGAGGGTAGCTGTAAACGAACTTCGTGGTTTGTCTTTCACTAGTATACATGCAAGCTTTTGTTTAGTTGAAACGCTGCGTTTCAACGTAAAATATGTTAATGTATTTTGGGTTCCTGGAAGTTATGGCAACCTAAGAAGCTATGGGCAGCAGTAGCTATATACCATCAGGTGGATTTAGCTCGTATACCAACAATGCGCCGTGTGGTGGAGGCATTCCGTTTGTCATGTGGGTGTCGCGTAAGAGGCGACTGTAGGATATACCAGAAAGATCTTATGCTTTCCGATGGATGGCGGTATAACAATCTCGTGTATGACAGCCGTGAAATATCCTGACTGGCGACGGAGAGCAGTACCAAAGGTGCGAGACGTCTCGTGCAGTGATCATCGATCTGCTAACCAATCATGTAAATCCTACCTTCAACAGGAAAGGTTATTATGTCCAGTACTGGACTTTTACAGATTGACGCAGAAGAAATAACAAAAACAATGATTCAACAAATAAAAAAAACATCAGCGAGAACACTATATAAAATAAAATTTTAAACGTGGTAGAACCATGCTGCAGCTATATTAATTGTATAGTTGTAGCACGAATGGGTCGGCTTGACCGGGGAAGGACCACGCTCTCACAGAATACCAGCGTAAAATAGCAGCTTAATGCTGCCGTGTTCCATATGGTGAGTGTAGAGAACCGGAGACCCTTTTTACTGGAAACCAGGCATTCCATCTTAGTTCTCACTGCTGACAACGCATTTGCATTTTGATTCGCCAACGAGGACAGATGTAGATGCTGCTGAGGACTGTGTGCTCGCCCTTATCCTATTAAAAAAATGTAAATCTAATTATTTCATACAATCAAGTGGAAGGAATTATTTATATTTAAAATTAAAAATTTTGTACAACCGACTTCAATATAAATTATTAAGAATAACTCAAAAACTATTGGTCAGACCTTGATCAAATTTATATGGAACCACATGAGAAGCACCAGCTTTCAAACAAAAAAAGAATCATCGGTTCACCCAGAAAAAAGTTATGAGGTAACACACATAAAAAAAGAGCATTAGTCGAATTGAGTACCGTCTCCTTTTTGAAGTCGGTAGAAAAATAAAGAGTTGATAGTTATTATAAGCCTTAAGATATTAAGAAAAGATATCTTAACCTTAGCACAAGGGTTATAAAATTCTATAATAAAGACAATAACGTATGTTTGTGTATTTAGTTTTTCTGTAGATTTTGTTTTGTAGAAACATGTTTTGTAACAATATCTCTGTTTGAGAGAACTTTATTCGAATACCTACGTAAACGAGGGCGCTCCCTTGGCTACTGCGAAGATTTGTACCGTTGTTTACCGACCTCGTTGGAGAGGCTATTTACGTACGTGTATACGTTGTTTACCTGGAACGAAAGATAAGTTACTTTAATGACATGGCACGAGTTGAAGCAAAAACAAATGATATACTGATCATAATTCTTCTCCATATTAAATATTTATCTCCATAGTAAAACCTTGCAAATGTTGGCTACATGATTGTCTCACAGGACCCTCTGCCATATTTTATAGGACTTGCTGCCTTTTGAATATTTTAATTAATTCAGTTTAAAATTTTGTATCTTATGATGATGATGTTTCATATTTTGTTATTTGACACAGATTTAGTTATCAGTGATGAAAACGGATCAGTCAACGCAACTCAATTTGTCTAACTACATTCAAGAAAGAACTCTCGTGGAAAATATGCGAACTAAAATTTAAAGTATGGAATATGACAGCAAATGTCTAATTTTGCGAAGATTATGACAATGGAACTAAGGGTCTCTTTTGGTGAAAAATACTTTAAACCATAACCAAACCCAACAATAAACCATGCGACCAGTATTAATAATCCACGTTTTGTAACAAGATGGCATTTGTTTAGATTTGGCTGGTGTCCATTGGCTACAGTGACCATTTATTTACACATTTGGACTACGAGGCCGTTCGTTACATAAAACTATTTTGACCACGGCGACAACTTTTAACTATTATCGGTTTTCGTTCACAAGAAACAGAATATTATAAACCTTTTAAGTTATTATTTACCATTATTGTATTGTAATGACAATAATAATAATGTCCTCCAGACTGAATTTCGGTCACGGCGGCCAGTCTCAACGGAGACTAGCCATCTGCGCAGGACAGGATTATAGTGCCCAAGTGTATGCGCAAGCACAGGTGCACTCTCTATTCCCTCACTCTCATAGTCCGATGGGACGGTAAACCGACACGACCGGAGAGAGATCAGGATCAGGACCAACGGCTTTACGTGCCTTCCGAGGCACGGGGGTGAGACACCGCCAACTTCCTGACTCCGGGCAGCTACTGAGAATTTCTTGATGGAAAAGCTCAATAACTGATTTTTTGACCCGACCCGGGATTCGAACTCATGATCAGCAGTCGCACTACTACAACCACTAGACCAACGAGGCAGTCTATGTATTGTATTGTATGTAGTGTACCGTTAACCGTTTAGGTTATATATTAATAATAATGTCCTCCAGACCGAATTTCGGTCACGGCGGACAGTCTCAACGGAAACTAACCATCTGCGCAGTACAGGATCAGTGACCGAGGGTATGCGCAAGCATAAGTGAAATCTCTATTCCCTCACTTTCATTGTCCGATGGTACGTCAAACCGACACGACCGGAGAGAGATCAGGCGAAGGACCACAACGGCTTTACGTGTTTACCAAGGCAAGGGGGTAAAACACCGCCAACTTCCTGATTCCGGGTTGCTATTGAGATTTTTTTGACAGAAAAACTCAATAACTGATTTTAACCTGACCCGGGATTCGAAACCAGGACCACATGTTCAGCAACCGCGTTTCCGACCACTAGAACAACGAGGCAGTCACTTCACCATTCGACCGAGCAGTAATAATATTAATAACCCTAATTTGTTACTAAAATTTTACTTATTGCAAAAAGCCACAAGGATAACTTAATAACAGTTTCATACAGACTAGATTGCGGGTATCAAAGAAAACAATTTTGTTAATTACATTGACACAGTATTAAATGTATAATACTGTTAACCTTTATAAATGTGATGTTTTTATCAGTCACGTGCATGATGTTGCTTCACCGAAACTTTGTACATTGTTTATGTTCTTTAAATAAAATGTCACAGCCAAAAACCCTGGTAACTGAGGGGCCAAGCGCTCGCCTTACATTTATGTTTTCTAATAATAATGTAATTAAAGCCCGAGCTGGGAAATAAAAACCTCGCACATATATTGTGAAAATTCTAATTTACGGAAAATAGGATAAGAAGTTCTTACTTTGCAGAATTCTTGCAATATAAATGAAATGATTACTTTGGTGAGATTCGGTTAAAGTTACAGCCTATATATATACGTTCTACTGCTGGGCACAGGCCTCCTCTCATTTCTGAGAGGGTTTTAGGGCAAGGAAATGTCCGCCGCGCTGCTCCAACCCGGGTTCGATCCCCCCGGCACCTATGAACTTCTTAATTGTAATTTTAAGTTCTGATTTATCAGGTGGTCGGCGGTGAAGGAAAACGTCGTGACGAAACCTGCATGTCTGAGAAATAAGAAAAAAATATTTCGAAGACATGTGAAGTTCGCCAACACGCTTTGGCGCAGCGCGCAGATTCGCTTGCAAAAATCAAATCTATAATTGCCACCACAGTTGTGTTGGGCTTATTCTTAACCGCTACAATTAGAAAACATCCACCACTGTCGCTATTTCGCCTCCGAACGAGACATCACCAGGAGAAATAAACTCTGCAATGGCTAAGCGTGATAGAGTGCTAAAAATAACATATAAAATGGAAACGATATTATTTGAACTAAGTTGGTTTTTTATATTTAATAATACTTACCGTCAAGTCTATTGAAGAAATAAAAAGCTAAGAACTTTTTCTTTTTAACTTCATCATCACCTTCCTTAAACAGCTTATTGCTGATTATTTGCCACTCGCCCCCTCTCCATAATAGAAGCCTTTTATCTAGCAAAGAGAGAGAGAGAGAGAGAGAGAGAGACCTGTGTTACGTCACTATGCGACCATATCTCCAAAACATGTTTACGAATATCGTATGTTCCTCGGAACGTTTATTCAATCACGACATGAAAAAGTGATAAACAATTTTCCTTGTGGTCGAAAATGCGCATGTTCAATTTTGAATTGCTCATGAATAGTTTTGAATTCATAATAGTTTCAGCCGATACTCAATGCGCATTCGAAGGAAACTTTCCGACGGGTGTCGTGTCAAGATTTCAACACGCATCTCGTCTCTAAAGCGATAAAGTAGGTTTCGTAATAAAGCACACCAAGACTTTTTTTAATTTCATAAAAACAGGAACTAATTTAATATACCTTTTCCTATATGATATAATTAAACGTATCATATAGGAAATTTTGAGCGGTCTGGGAGGCCTAGTATATTTAGTAATGATGGTGATGCTTAAAACTTTTTTTATTTTGAACAAATATTTTAGTTTCCTATGAATTCATCTGGTGTATTGAGTGTAGGAATATTTTTTTAACTTCAATAGACATTGCCGTATATAAAAATGGCAAAGCAAACTGTGTTCTAAAAACAATTCAAGGTTTTACAGTGTTGTTATTTGAAGGCATGTTCTAATAATACCTATAATTATGTAGTTATTACTACTATTGTTGTTAGGTGCTTTGGCCTTAAAAAGGCTTCAAAGCAGCACCAAGTAGCATAAAATCAATTGTTTCAAGAAAGCGAATTGGAAGATTACCCTTCAGCTACGATAAAACAATTACTTTCAACGAAACATTTACTTTTGTAAAGCTAGTCTACCAGGCCCTAACAATTATGTTTAACACATGGATGTAAAGGATGTGTGCAACATTACCACGTGTATACTTAAATATGCACCGATATGAACTTTCTCAAAACAAGTAGGGTCCTTCCAAAAGCCCTGCACATTAAAGGCTGCTTTTAATCCTATCGACTTATAACTCAACCGTTAGACAGTGAGCTACGGAGTTGACGGCAAAACTAAGTTACTTATGTAAATTCTGCGTTTTTTCATAGCCTGATCACAACGCATGCAAGGCTAAATAAGACGCTTTCCTCTCAGGTCTCAGACCTATTTGCTTAACTCAAATGTTTACGTACAGTGTACAGTCTCTCTTGTATGATGTACAAGAATGAGACTGTAGGGAAATCAGAGATTAACATTATTAGTTCCGTTCTTTGAATTTTTATCATAGTTATTGAGATTCCCAGTGTCTAACAAACTCATTTAGATGTTCGTGTATAGACTACAATTCATAAAATTGAGCAAAATATATTTTAATCGACGTTAAAGTTAAGTAAAAAAAGTCATATAGTCATACGTCAAATTAACAACTTAATGCCATTCATCATTAAGAGCCCTAACACACTTTTTAATGAGCGCATTTCTACAGCATTAATTTTACTCTGAATGGTTTTATTTCTTATCAGTCTAAAAACGGTTATATGAAACATTGGACGAGTCAATTATTATTGGTTTCATTGTAAAGAAATATATAAATGTAATAACAAACATTTTTAATGGAAATTAGCCAAATGATTGAGTACTAAATGAACATACAAATAGAACTATACAATTAGAGGTTGCCAAAGAAATTTACTCGCACCAATTAGGTAGTTGAAAGGTTTCTGTTAGTTATGTCGCCGCCATAGTTCAGAGCTCATGCTTTCAGTTCGACTGTAACCTTGAGGTTAATGTACTGTAGGAATAAATAATTTCCTATATAACATAATTATAATTTTGGTTTAGAGGCTGAGCAATAGATTTACGTATTTGACAAGCAGCGCTAGAAATATATCTGTAGCGAAAGTAATCTTATCTTTATTTATATGTATTTTAATATATTTTTTTGTACACTCTATTTTTTAACTATCGTTGCATCAGTTCTCTTCGCAAGGGTTGTCTGGAAGAGATCACTTTCAGAGTGGCCTGTTGTACATATTATACTTTAGATTTAACTCTACTCGTTATTCTGTATTTTGGTGTACAAAAAAGAATAAATAAATAATCAATCTCCATCTTTGTTAATGAGTTCTCATATTGACGTAAATTATTTTAATTGTTCCAATGTTTCTAGTCCTTTGCAGCACCCATGGTCACAGAAGGACTGAGGTGTTTGGCGTACTGGTGTCATAGTTGCCCGAGCTATCTTCAGCTTTTTTTTTATCCATTTTGGTCCGATGTGCGTTGAACGAGTACACTGTATCTTAAGTCGCGCAGTGAAAAACCCAAGCATACCGCGGGGATTTGTAACTATTAAGGTATTTTGTACTAAAATTTTTTATATTGAGTCAATGTCACGCAATTATACAAAATTTTAGCTCTTGCGACCATTACAAGCAGTATTGCCTACTTTAATACTATTGTCTTATAACATATTCGACCAAAATTTATCTAAGAATATAGACATAAGGCTTAAATTTGTGTACAAAATATTCACTCTAATCAACCGGTGACATTGCGACATTAACTCCTCTCTTAAAAGCGTGTACCTCATATGTTATCTATGGAACAAATAGACGAACATTCGCGCCGATGGGAGCAATGCACTCGGTCAATGCAACCACGATGGCCTCGCGAACGTGCGTCACACTACTTCATAACAATGCTGAATAGAAATTGACTTCTAACAAGGATAGTCAAATCGAGAATTTACTACAGTACAATGCGATCAAAACGAGAATAGGAATGACTTTCTGCCATATTGTGACAGCTAAGGCTGTCAATATAAACCGGTTAGATAAAGTA
Organism: Parnassius orleans; assembly: GCA_029286625.1. Taxonomy (NCBI): domain Eukaryota; kingdom Metazoa; phylum Arthropoda; class Insecta; order Lepidoptera; family Papilionidae; genus Parnassius; species Parnassius orleans. The sequence continues at coordinate 4,916,660 of JAGSMP010000019.1, forward strand.
AGCAAACAGATATTTTTGATAAATTATTTATTCCTAAAAGAACCATGATAAATTATTTATTCCTAAAAGAACCATGACTTTTATATCTCGAGTTCTGGTATAAAAATAGAATATGGAGTTAAGCAGATATCTGAAATATTCTAATGACTGATATTTCAAAAATAGGCGATTAATTCCCTGTTTAGAAATTAAACAAATTTCTCATCATCTTCAAACATTACTATTATTATATTTTATTATTTTTAAAACCAATTTAATACATAAATAGATTTTGTAATAATAAATATTAAATTAAAAGACGTAGAAAAAATTTATGCAAAATAATTTTCTTTGCGTAACCTAATTTTCAAGCGCCAGTTGGCAGGTCGAAGTTATTGGCATCCTCATTTATCGCATATTATTATAACTTGAAAAAGAAAACTACTGTATATTTGTTTTTTATTATACCAATCGATTTATATCCGCAATCGGTGGGTTAACTACACGCAGAAGGTACACAGTGCCCCAAGAGTGCAGTAGGTACGACAACCGTTTCAGGGCAATGTTAGGGCTGCCACGCTATTATAACGCATCGAGGATATTCGCAGAAGCTCGCACCTATACGATTATACGTAAGCGGTTAGCATATCTGATGATGCGAACACACTAATAGTCTCCTGGACACGCTGTTGTAAATAGTCGAATTACAGTCAGCTTTTAACGGTTTTGCAGTTCGCCGTTTTGATATAGCTGACTGAAACGACGTTAAGTTGTTTAGACTTAGTTATTTTTTTCCCTCTGTGGATCTAACAGCCATTTCAATGGCGACAAAAGCTGTTGTAATTTTAACAATTTTAACGTTTATTTGTAAAAAATTTAACTACGGAAAACATGGTTTTAATAACAATACTTAATAAATTTAATTAAATTTTAATCTTAATTTCAAACTGACAGTTCTACCAAACTTTGAATCAATCCTAGGGCAGCCAGAGGTCAACCCTTTTGTTTATCATACGTAAAACAATGTGGCTAAGATTGCTTTTAGGAATACAATTATTGCATGCCAGCGTTCAACTAAAAGGCTACTTGACCAATTAACCGCCGGATGATAAACCATCAGATTTCGAGACACACACAAAACGCATTTCATACGACTTTGCCTTTTCATAATGTTAGTGGACAAATAATGTGAAAGATTAGGAACACATCTAGGATAGACTTAATTAAAATCGTTTTTGCCCACCTTCTCAATGAATTCTGCTTTAAAAGCTACAAAAGTTGTGTGATCGATCACGCTGCAAAAATTCTAGTATACGATAAACGTGCCGAATATGTTAACTACGATAATAAACCCGCATGCAAACAAATAACACTATATAGTATGCAATAACAAATAAGTTTTCAAATAGAAAATTAAATAATTTATGTCTGTTAAAAATAGAGATACTCGATGTTCATTATAATGTTTTAAACTAACACTGACAAGGTGGGAAACAAATTGACACGCCACAGATAAAATATTATATGCGTGATTTGACGTTGGAGCAACAACTTTACGTTGGAGGGTATTCTCAACTAAGAAAACATTTAACCTCATGAATATTAAGATAAAACATCAGTTAGTCTTTGTGTTTTGAAGCTATCATATTATCCATAAAAGAGGCGAGTGAGTGCCTTTTTATTTTTAATGGGATAATATTTCTATAAACAAGCACTTTCTACAATCTAAACATCAACAATCATATTAAGCTTTGGCCTTTCTAAGAATACGTCAGCGTCGCTAAGCAAACATTACTTTAAAGATTCATACTATATATATCATACTTTTTATCAGAAAGGATGGGGAGCGCAATTTATACCCTCTTACTGGTACAGCTGCTTAGTGTCATCAGTATATAAAATTTTGGATCAGTGTTTTTGCATGGATTTTCAATCTTAAGTCTCGTCTGTTAATCAACGCGCATCATAATGTCGGTAGCGAAGCCTCCATAGAAGCCGTGAAGCCGGGCTTGCCCTATCAAACTGCTCAATCAATAATATCAACTAATAAAATAACTCATTAACTGTTTGAAACTATTTCAAATTTCCCGCGCGTTCCTCTGTTCTACACAGGTCATGACCTCGTAGCCTTATTAAACACGGCAAAACTGCGCGATACTGCTGTCATAAAAAAGGAGTTGAGTTGAGCGATTAGTCGTCTCTCTCGCACGCGTGGGCTTTTTACCGGGCTTTCGAGAAGACGATCGCTCCTTTCTAACCTGTGGCAAAATGTTCTATAATGAAATATAACTACGATTGTTTATATAGCAATTAGTATGGAGCGTTAAGCTGGGATTTCGGTGTGAAGTTAGTCGAGCGCAGGGGCGCGCGGGCAATACGTTTGCAAGTTCACTTCACATTTCAATGTTTACTCTGTGTGTTTACTTGAGCGAATGAATATTGCGAGTTGAAAATTTATGCTTTTTTAAAGATTTTTAGTGAAAATGGATGAATTGAAGTGTGTTAAAGTGCTAATCGGCAAGGAAAAGGTAAAATCTTTAATCTTTCCTTAAGAAAGAGAGACGATTCGATTTAGAATATAAATATATTTTTTTTAATTTTGTACATAGTTTGTTTGTACTTTGTTCATGCTTTTCTTTTGTTCATGTATTGTATTGTATGTAAATATCTTTTTCTTTCGCTCAAGCAAACCCAAACGGCTTTTTTCTAAGCCACCGAAGGTATGCAATTGCTGATATGTCATACAATCCATCTGGCAGTAGTATGCGTTCTGTGTACTTTGTTAAACACGTCCTCGACAGCACTGAATATGAAACTGAAGAGTGGAGACAGATCAAGATTGGTGTATTTTTATAAAACTGCTAAAAACAACAAAACCATATCTTGGGCTTGCCCTAGTTTGGAGCCCTAGCTTCGCCACTGCATAATGTGATGTTGGCACACCTAAACCTTAAGCTTAGCCTAGTACACACTACACCGACGTATTAAATTTACTTTATTCATCCAACCCAAATAATCGACTATTACTTTCATTAAAGAAAAAAAAACATAAATTCCTTTGTTTTAGTTAAACGTTGGTAAAATAAACAGTTGCATTAACAACAATCTGGGGCGATAAATACAAACGGGCCAAAAATTATAATTACTACCTAAAACAAAAAAACGAGCGTCACATACGGGTCTCATTACGAGCGATATAAAATTCCATGAATAGAGCTGCCCGGCTCTTTGTTGTCCGGGGGGCTTTCTCCGGCGGAACCCGAGCGGCCCCAGCTGCAGATAAGTGTATAGTTACTGACAGCGCAGCCCACATGCACACAGTTGATAACACACGCCAACATCACCCGCGGCATACCAATGAGCTACAAACCGCTTGACACAAGTCAGCATAGATATGATCGCCGTAATCAATAATCAATATTGAATAGTTAGAGTTTTAACAATGGTAGTTTACTTGTCGAACGAAAACGTAAATAGCAATTCCGCTCGTTGTAATATTTAAAAACTTTAAGGTAATTGGCGAATATACATTCAAACTTTAAAAGAACGTTATATTAAGAAATAAATGTTTATCAAGGTTCTAACGTATGTAATGACTTAAAATATAGGTTAAGGGAGATTTAAAAGTAAAACTATTTTGTCTTAATATTTGTTGGCGGCGCAAAGCAATCCATACCCCCATTAGCGGCATTAGTGTAGTAAGAGACGATTATATAAAGATCTTATGGCTTCCGACAGATGACGATGCAAGCATTCCGTTTACGCCAGACGTCAAATACTCTTGTGTATTTGACGTCCGGTGACGCGAAGCAGCGTCAGTTGCGAGACATCTGGTACTACGATCGTCAATCCGCCAGCTTAAAATAAGAGGCCTATGTACAGCAATGCACTTACAGACTGGTGAATAAAAAACAGGTAGGAAATTGTTTTTTTATTCACCGTCACCATTTTGTATTAGCTATGAACTTAAAATATTTTATTACTAAAAGTTTATACGATCAAAGTCCCTACTAAAGACAACATTATTTCGCGTCTATTTCGCTTCAGCTTTCCTGTTATATTTTTTAAAAGAATAAGAGTGACTAACTATCACACAATGGTAAGCGGATGCTGTAGCCCATAGACACCTTCATCTATTTTCGATTAATATCAAAATGTAGATGAGTTGTCATTCCCTGAGAACTAAGACAGAATGTCATCTCGTTACCAGTAAAAAGGGTCTTCAGTTCTCTACCCTCACCATACGAAATACAGCAACATTAAGCTGCTATTTTTAAGCTGGTATTCTGAGAGAACTTCATCCTTCCTTCCCGATCGAGTCGACCTATTTATGCTAACCATAATTAGCAGAAGGGTACCTCTGCTGCGTTAAATTTGATTACATTTCTAAAACAAACAGGAACAATATTGACATACTGTTTTGTACAATTTACAAACAACCTGTGTATAAATTTAAATATAGAATATTTGGTATTTCGTTAATTCCGTATGCATTTTGACTTTCAATTACGCACGATGACTTTCAATTGCTTTGTTTAGTAATAATAGGTATGCTATTCTATGCCGAATAAATTGGCTAGGTTTATTTATTTGAGAAATCGTTCTTATATATTCGTACTGTTGCGAAAAGTGTGTGTTATATATTACCAAACTACTTCACATTTTTATTCACGTTAAAACTTCACAACAGAAACTTTTTATTTACGTTGTAATGTAAATTATTTTCAATCCATTTATATTTTGCAAAAGTTAAAAGTTTTTATTCTTTAAACTAAACTAAAACTAAAAAAGTGATATAATTTCTGTAAACACAATTTTATAGCAAAAGCTGGAATTACCAGTAACTCGATTCCACGAATTTAATAACCATTCATGGCATAATGTTTATGCTTTTAAAACAAATTTCCATAAAATATACAGGTTTGCCTATCACTAAGTGTAAAATGTTGGTTTGAGAAAGACTAGGTTACTTTAGCATTACAGAACACCTGTGATCAGTGCCAAGCCTTTTCTAACTTAATACTACTATGGTTCAATTTATTTCATTTTAATGTTACTTTAATAAAAAGTCACGCTGGTTTTCTTACTGATCCTATTCAGGCAAGAATTTTTTTCTAACCAGTGGTTAAGTTAAAAACTTCTTAACGTGATTATTAAAACTGGTCATAATAATAATGAAAGCAGGAAGTAAGAATTCATGATTTTACGTACAACTCATGTCTTCAATTTGCCGAGTCCGACTAGATTATGGCACCGCATTGACTTAGTACGTGCCCCACGACACGATTTCCCCACTTTCGTCGCCTTGGAGTGATCGTGGCAGCCGCGAACTCAGTTTCTAACACTTGTTTATCCAGCCTGTTAGTATTCGAGTGATAATCTATTGGTCGAACACACTTGGCTACTATTAAACATGTTAAGCATGCGAATAAACACATTTTTTATACAAAACTGAAGTATCAACGAACCTACATCCCACCTGATGGTAAGTGGCTCTTGCAGTCCATGAAAATCAACAGCAAATTTTAAGCAAAGATAGCTACAGATACGTTTTCACCTGTGGCCATTTTTGTTTGCGTCACAGTCTATAATTATTCTAAAGCCTCTCTAAACCATCTGACCAGAACTCAGCAGAGCAAGGACCGCTATTTGGCATCATAAATATGTTACAGTGAGGTACAGTGCTTTATGTTGAAATGTTTTTGAACAGTAATAGTGAAGACGCTGATTAATCTTTATAATATTATCTCTATATATTATCTAAATATTATTCTAGGACAACAACTGTGCTAGCCACAAATGTAACGTGTAAAAACCAGAGAGTGAGCCACCCACTAGTGCTAACAACACAAAATATGACAACTAAAGAATTAACAAAAAGTAAAAACAAAAGTAACTACACACTTCATACAAACAATTGTTTGGCGTAAAGAGCCATAATCAAGCATTAAAATTTGAGATACTTCAGTAGGAATTCTTGGAAAGCTTATATTTACCGAAAGGATGTTTATAAAATATTAAAAGCATCCTGTTGAGCTGATGATCCAATCTGAAGGCGTATACAAACGAGTGTTTTGAGCCTGCCGTCTAGAACCATTGTGAAACATTGCGCAAACATGTATGTATTCGTATGTTTATCTACAAGTAACTGCGCTGTACTATTTCGTTAATTAAAAATGTATAAAATAAAAAATAAATATTTTTATATCGCTATAAAGTAATGAATCTTATTGACTAATTAATTTAACTATAAATAAAATCAAATAACAATAAAATACGGTTCAATGGTACTGTAAATTTTAAGAATAAGTGCTATTCAACAAAAACGCCCTTGTTAAATTACCCGAGGTTAGACCTCGGTACAAAAAAAATAAAAGTTCTGCTCACAACAACAATAGCAACATAAACTTAATTACGAATATTATGCTTGATCTCTTGTAAGTTAATAAAGAGAACGTATCTATTTTGACTCCTTGTCTCAAGATAAAACACTCGTCAACAAGACTTGAGAGAAGCAGACGTAGTAACGCAGAACAACGACAGGCAGAGGTCGTTAATGTACGCAACCGAGGTTATCAATTTATGAAGCAATTAGGCTTTGCAAAGTTTACTTTAATGAATATATCTATTACTAACACATCTCGTTATAAACTAAGAATTACTTTCCCTTAAAACTTATATTTCTCCTAGAAAAAATAAATTGAGAAAAATATGAAACATTATATGAAAATTATTTAACGCCTGAGTAGTAAACATAACCACGCCATAGACTAAATTGATAAATAAATCTAAAACAAAAAATGAATAATGATGTTGACGGTTTTTCATTTTGGTAACAGGTATTTTCCTGTTTTTTTTTTTTTGGTTTTTTGTTAATTCAGTCAATTAAGAAGCAACATTTATTAAAACAACATACTTCATCTACTTTGCTCGACGATCTAACGATATTTTTCTATAATAAATAGTGAAAATAGAATATTAGTAGTGTTATTTAGCATAAATATATCAATACAAAATATAAATATCACAAAATCAAAACTTCAGATTTCATTCAGTTCAATACCAAAATTATATAAAGGCGAGAATCAAAAGTAATTTAGACGGAAATTCACGTCTTACAAAATTAGATCAAACTGTTTAATGTACCACGCAAAAATAACTCTAGGAGGAAATAACACTTTGTCAATTCAAATAAATCCTTTACCTACCTTACATTTTTCATGAATAATTTTACTCTAACACACTAAAAACAAGTGTATTCAATTTTCGACCAAAAAAAAGCTAGCATCAGTTAATAATGTCAATTTGACTACTAAAAACTAGTTTTAATTTCTTAAACTTTGCTTATTGACTTTGTCCCATTACTTTGCTTATTGAGTTGTCCAATTATTTTGCTTACATATAAACTCAAATGCTTGTTTCAAATTAATAATACTTTTAATCGTATACAGAAACAAGGTAGGCCAGGCCATAAGAGTGTTCGCGACACACTTCTGCTTAAGTATCCATTGACATCGATGGAAACGAAGTCAGGTCGACGCTGAGGGCTGCCTATTGCAAAACACACTACAAATTATAACACATTCGCATATAACATATTAATATAGTACAAGATTCTTGTGTATAATTCAAATTGGTGCTAAATAAAATATTACTAGTTTTATTTACATAACCCGCTTGTGAGAAGCATTCTAGAATATACTGCAGCCTTGTTTGGAATTCATCTTACGAAGTACATAATCAACGCGAATTTACTAGGTTCATTTGCAGTCAAAATATTTATCTCAAAATAGATCATCAAAATCGCAAAACATTTCTAAATATTACACACTATGTACAAAATAATTAATAAACTTTATAATTGTTAAGTACATACCTTGTAAAGTACTACTACTACGAGTACTTACAGACGAATTCAAATAAAAGTACCTCGCCCAACTGCAGGCTAAAGAAATATAACCTTCGAAACCCTGCCAAGCAAAACAAATACGGGTAAATATTCGTATATTAATAGGATAAAGAATTCATACAAAAAATTTGGTGCAAGGATATTCAGATGATGTAAACATATTTGCTACCAATGAAACACTTTAAAAACTTTCAAAATATCATAAAAATAATATAGTACTTGTACCTTAAATTGCAAATGCCGAGTCATTCTATACCTAATTTAAGCGGACCATGCTCTGCTAAGTTCAACATTTGAACAAGAATGGAGGCAGATTCGATGGATGCAGGTGGCTCGAGTCTGTGCCTTGCGGCAAGCACTGGATTTGTGATGGTTGTAATGATTGTGATGATGCTATGAAACAAGTCGCTCACAAAACACAAACCTACAAATCAAACGAAGGACAACAAAATATCAAAAATTAGTCCCGAAGATCGCAGAACACATAATTCAAAGACAAATTGCTTTTGTTCTGGTCGGAGCGAGGTCACGCAAATCGGGCACAGAACGATATTGGGCACCGTGAAAGTTAAACGTTTCGCGACCCGGAGATACAATATCCTATACTTAATGCACGGAGGTGAAAGTTTGGGACATTGACTTATCAGTAGGACATGGAGCTCAGCTGGCTTTGTAAATTTTCGGTTACAAAAGTTTTGCTGCGACCGGTCGCCGTCGTAATTTAGGCTTAGACCTGGCACACAATCGCTTTGTAACTTGGCACGGAAGTTGTGTGCCTTTATACACAAGTATTACTTTTCCTTATATTCTGTCTATTCAAGATGTAAATAAAACGCAACGGATTAAAATAAATTTAAGGAAAATAAAAATACTGTTGTTGATAACATGTAATGTCAAACGTAAGCAATTATAGTCAGGTATTACCCATTTATCCTAAGGTTGTATGCTATACGGGATAATAATAACTATCTGGTATAACGTACTAGTAGTTGAAATTCGACCGTAAATCATTAAATTTTTATATTTGTTTTTTAAGCAAGCTGTATTACACTTTCAACTGCACATTATTAAACAAAATTAACGCTTTTTTGCCTTGGTATACACTCCACAGACAACTGAAAAGGAAAATTTGAAATCACAAAGTTCACAGCTAATTCAATCAATCTGTTAGCAATTATTTATTGGCAACATTTTAAAATTATCTTACATAAAGTAATAATATTTTAATACTGTAAATTAGCGACAATCTACTCTGTGCGACTTTTTGACGTCAGAATATTATGTTACTCTACTCTTTGTGTATTTGACATTGACAGTATAAACGTAAATGATGTTTTATTTAATTTAATCTGTTTGTTACAAATCTATCTGCACTCCTATATATAAACTAACAATGCCAAATCTTACACTCCATCGTGCGAGTAATATGCTTAAAAAGTGGTACAAAGTTTTCTCGTCACGTATTATTATATAGAGAATCATCAAAAAATTCTAAGTTCGCAAGTAATTGATTTCATAAAACGTTGAAATTACCATCGCGTGTTTGCTATTATATTATCTATGAAAGTGAGAGATAAAACAATGAAAGAAATAAAATTATCCAAATGTAATTGTGGAACCAATGACTTAATTGCAAGACACAACTTGCGTCATTCCCTCATATTATATTATTTCTACAAACAGATGCGCTTGTAACAATATAATTTGTTTATTAGAAAATATTAGTATAATGAAACAAATATTGCCATAAATCACGTTATCACATAACGTATTTCTAATACGTATTGGTTTACTTAACATTTGTAACACAACTTCTAATTTAATTTAAAGGACCTTCAACTATGCTTTCTCTTTATACACCAGCTTTAAAAGTGTTTAGCCGTGCTAGCTCAGTAGTTAAGCGCTCGCTGAAATACAGTACACGAGCAACCCCGGTTCGAAAGTAAACATAGTGAAAATCTGCATGACAAAAAAAATTGAAGAGATGTGAAGTCCGCCAACACGCATTGGGGCATCGCGGTGGACATTTCCTTGCCCTAAAAACATCTCACAAATGAGAGGAGACCTGTTCTCAGGAGTGGGACTGTACATTCAGTCAAAAAAGTATCGGGAATGGATGATTTGTTTATGGTTCCAAATTCGATTTTTTGTTTTTTGAACGGTTTTTGGAAGATTTGCCTCGCTCTGGTAGGCCATCAACGTGTGCAACTGAAGTTAACAACGCAAAAGTTAAGAAATAGTGACTGAAAATCCTCATTCAAGTTTGAGAGAGATAGCCGCCGTACTTTCTGTATCTCACGAGTCTATCCGTACCATTTTAAATAATAGATAGATCTTAGTGGCATTTGTTAAAAAGTTTCGTAGTCTTCTCAAAGAATGAGTAGCTGCAAAAAATTTACGACTAACCTCCTGTAACTGAGGACCCCAAGATAAAGTTTTATCGATGTATACACCCAAGTTTTTGACAGTGTCACTAGTAATAATAATAATATAAATAGTAATAATCACTTGGGTATGAAACATGTTGCCGCTCGGCTAGTCCCAAAAGACCTGAATTTTCTTCAAAAACTAAATCGCATAAGAGTCGCTGAGGACATGCTAGAACGAGTCAATTCCGACCCAACATTCATGAAACGCATTTACTGGTGTGACGAGACGTGGATTCGGAGTGGCGCCTTCCAACTGAACCGAAACCGAAAAAACCACGCCAAAGTCGATCAAAAATCAAAGTCATGTTGACTGTTTTCTTTTGTTTGTTATTTGGTTCAATTTTCTAATACATAGGTTCAAGTAAGCCTATAGCCGTATAAGTTAAAAAATTCTCAAGCGTTGAGTCGGTTTTCTGATACAGATACGCGTAGCTATTGTACAAAAAACCGAACTGTGTGAATTCTTTCGTTTAGATACTATGGCCGCTGGGAACGTTTTGTTTTTTTTAACGTATGGCGTCCACAGTTTGCAGTGACAAGATACAGTAGCAAAAACAAACGAAACATTTTTAGCTCATTCGACCTTATTACAAAAAGTGTTTTATACTTAGTCTCAGTTTTAAACTAGAATCTGTTTTATAAAGATTTTCGGGGCAAATATGCGAACTAAAATTTTAAGTATGGAGTTTGACAGCATTGTTATATTTCGCGACGAGAATAGCGCTCTTCTTAAACCATAGTGTAAACCCTAGACTATTAATAATCTATTTTTTTATTTTATTTTTGTAATAAGATGGATTAGATTCGATCGTGCGATGAGAATTAATTTGAATACGCCACTAGAAAACGTAAACGCTTCGGTGAACCGCAATGTGTGAAACCAAAATTTTCACTTTCGAATCTTATTTCTCTGTTTTTTTTTGTATGGATTGGTCTCATTGCTGTATTCAGTAGCTTTAAGGGAAGCGGCGAAGTAGTTCCAACACAAGTATTTTATAACTTACTGGAGCTACCTAAATTTCTGTAATATTTCTGTAATACATGACGATGTAAGAAATAGTAAGATTTTTTATTATTATTAAAATAATGTTTTTTTATCCATTGCAAGCACGTGAGTGGCGATTGTCAGCATGGTTATAGCTAAGTACCAGGCACAAATAAATAGCAAGGTAGTAGCGATTTTTGACAATGTCAATATGCCTAAAGCGCGGTATTACGTAACACCAAACACGCGGGCGCGAGGAGCGCGGGGAAGAACGCCGGGTGAGTGACCCGCAGCTCGGCCGGTGCCAATTTGCTCATCGTATCACATCGCCGCGTCTTCGATGCACACTCATGCAAAATAGACGAACTGAACGATGTCAAGGGTTATGCTCGCCTAACACAAAAAACTGTATTAGGTATCTTATGCAGAAAATATAACTTTAAGTCGTCTTATCATCGTCGTAACGTCTATTCTCTACAAGGAAGAATTCATAATATACCTGTCGGAATCTATATTTAATAGCTATGATACATTTCATCTTAGTCCACAAGATAACAATGCATCCGTGGCATTCATTGTTTAGATGGTTATCGGTGTTCATGATCTGCGGTAGCCATGGCCATCAGGGGGCGTCTTTAGTCACACAAATAGTAATTAAGTATACAAAATAACAGGATTGTAACCATCCACATCAGACACGCAATCCTTTAATTTCGTTTACAAAACATAAGCTGATAGAAATACATACGTGTGTGTATGATGGGAAGATTCATTTTCCTGTCTTGGCTCGTCTTAATAAAGTTACCGAGAATTAATTTAGGAGGGAGCAGCGTGAAGGACTTATTGCTCCATAATTCTCTCGGCAATGAGAGGAGGTCTATGCCCAGCAGTACTAAAATATTTGAGGCTGTAACTTTACTTTTTACTTCCGGGATTTAATTTCATCTCGCCCCTTTTCTGTACAGCTTAAACAGGAAAATTCAAACTAATTGTATGACTTGTTTTTATGTATTTATTCATACTATTAATACATTTAAGGTGACGTTGCAGTACCTACTTTTAACTTTTTTGAACCTATGTAAATTTACTAAAATATAGTTATACCGCACATAAGAAATCATTTTATTAAAATTGAACATACAAACAAGTAGGTAATGTGTGAGAACAGAAATCATAATAATTGGCTCGATAAAAAACAATAAAAATACCACTAAATCGCTATTTGTAAGTGTACTAGCGATCCGCCCGGCTTCGCACGGTTGATTTCTGGGTCCAATTGTGAATTTAAACCATTTTCGAATCTACTTAATCACACACAAAATTTCATCAAAATCGGTCCAGCCTTTTAGGAGGAGTTCAGTCACATTCACACGAACAGAAGAATTTTATATATAATATTTTATATAATACGCATGTATTACTATAAACCTTCCTCTTGACCCATTCTGTCTATTGGTGAAAACCGCATCAAAATCCGTTGCTTAGTTTATAAGGTAGTACGACGGTTTTATACTATGTAGAGACTTCTATTTATTTATTTATTGGCCATTTCGTTACATTACATAACATTGGTACGTCAAATATTACAATTCAAATGATATAAGATTACATTAGATTATTAAAATTACAAATTAAAATACATCTACATTTACATTTACATTATTTTACATGTAAAGCAAGTCAGAAAATGAACATTTCATATATTCTTCTATATTATAGAAAGCGTGGTTCAAAAAGAATGTTTTTGTCACTTGTCGAAACGCGTTTAATGGAAGTCTTGTTATTTCTAAAGGAAATTTATTGTACATTTTGATTTTTAATGGAAAACCTTGCTTGGACGCTTTGACTGATCTGGTTCTTGGAACAACTAATCTTTCGCGATTTCTTGTATTGTAGTTGTATACGTGCATCTTCATTGGTAGTTCACTTTTTTTGCTGGTGCACTTCCAGAAGCGTACTATAAATATACAACGACACGACAGTCATGATTTTCGCTTTTTGGAAATAGGCTCTAGCTGATGTCAATCGTTGCAATGCATTTATAATTCTAATCGACCTTTTTTGACAAATCAGTACTCTTTCAATTTGTGAAGCATTTCCACATATCGTAATTGCGTAGCTAATAATTGAGTGACAATATGCAAAATAGACGGATGTTAGAGTTTTCCTGTCAATAATGGGCTTAAGCTTAAATTAGGCGTAAATTGCACTGGCTAACTTTTTACAAACATTATCTATATGGGTTTCATAACTTAAAGTGGAATCGAGAGTACACCCTAAAAATGTGACTTCACTATTTGTTCTCACTTTCTATTCACTATCGTTATCGTTATCGTTCACTATTCGTTAATCACTTCGCAGAGATTCCTTAATGAAACCGTGTAAAAGTTATATCAAATGAAAAGGTTTAATATTTTAGGTCACGTTGCGAACACATTTTATAAATTCGTTATTTTCATCTTTAAAAAAAGTCAACAAAATCGAACAGTTCGACCACCCCGCCAGTGCCCGCCAAGACATTCTCGAGGTTGAACGTACATTGTTTGTTCCACCTGTTCGCTTATTGTGTTTTCATCACCTCGACAACTACGATGTAAGTAGTAAGATGACGTTTTTATACATACAGAGTACTACGAGACGACCTTTTACATTTCTTGTATGGAAAAGATTCTCGCTGTACAAAAATCTTTACTGATAGCAGTAGATTTGGGATTGAACAATTTAACCCTTTGATTAAAATTTTACTCTTATAGATCTTTCAACGTGATCATAACTCGCAAATAGCATATTTTATTTTTTTACGGTTTCAATCAGTGTCCTCGTTAGGTTTCTTGCCAAGTATAATCTGTATTCAATCTATATCCACCTACAAGTTTCTTAATGATGCCAAATATAAAGAGAGCGCTATTGATTCATTAATATAAATATATTAGCCAACTGTTATGAATCTAAATAACAATGTGATGATTTCAGCTAGGGCAATGTCGGTGGTTTCCTACGAAATGGAAACTACCCTTCCTCGCCGTAAGGAGGAGACACAGCAGTCAGTTTGAGTAAGTTTTGAAGATTGGGATTAAGTAAATTTTCAACATACTCGGGGTAAATTGAGCATACACATAAAGCACTCGTTAAGCACGCCGTGTAATGACGGCGTAAGAGAATCCACTACCCCGTATCATCCCGTGGGTGTCGTAAAACCCGACAGAGGGAAATAAAACAGGAGATGAGTAGCAGCATCTTCCTAATAACAACTTAAAACAATAAAAAAAAAGTAAAATCCAACTTCAAAACTGGAAGGGGTGAAAAACTTCAAGTGCCAACTCGCCAGTCAAGCGTGGCAAATATGAGGCAAATAATATGAGAGACTTATGTTCATCAATAAACTATGGATAGGCTGTAATGAATGAATGAGGCTCTAAATAAGTTGAGATTAGACATGTGTGTCAATCGTGAATGATTCGTTCATTTGACCGGGGTCGCATTAAAGTATTGATGATTGTAATTACATTTTTTAACGTTCCGGGTCAAACGATTGACAGGACCTACGACCAAAGAGTATAATAATGTCCAACGACCGACATTATCGAGCAGGTCTCACAGATCACAGAGTACTGAAACTCGAAATGATCTGTTTGAATGATCGACCCGAATGACCCAGTTCGTATACCAATCAACAATTGAATGATCGGGTCGCTAGAAATGAATGAATGACATGTCTAATTGAGATTGTTTTGAGTGTATGACACTAACGACAAGCCGTCGGATACGGAATACCAATTTATGAATGAACATGTCAACGCGTCTACCATGTATTTTTAGTCACACTGGGAACATCACTATTATCATTATGTTAAAATCAATAAATAAATCGAATCCTCAAACTGTTATTCATTTATTAATTAGAAAACTATCGACTAACAATAAACAGAGAAGGTAGAAAGCAATTAAGCTTTAGGAAATAAAGTATGGCTTTTCATTAATAGTTATAGCATGCGGTAAATTACCGGTAGTGGACAGGACACACGCACTAATCGCAGGCTTGGCTAAGTAACTTACAGTTATTATTAGATAACATCAGATGTCAGATTAGAAACATGCCCACACATTTATAAAACAGAGAATACTTTAAAACAATTCCAAATAATATTTTACTCCATGGTACAGGGGAAATTTCTAGGATAACAGTGTAACAGGAAGGAGGGGAGAGCTATGTAGTTGTTTTTTTTAAAAATAGATTAAGGGTGACAAACGGGCACATAGTTCACCTGATGGTAATCCTCGATTTAGAATAAAAATTCAGATGCGTTGTCATCCCTAAGGACTAACATGGAATGTCTCGTTTTCAGTAAAAAGGGTCTCCAGTTCTCTACACTCACCGTACGAAACACTGCAGCATTGAGCTGCTATTTCAACTTGTATTCCATGAGACCGTGGGGTCCTTCCCCGGTGGAGCCGACCGATTCGTGCTACAATTATAATATTATAGCTGTATCATGGCTCTACCAGGTGTGAAAATAGTTATATAATATAATATTTTGAAATCTCATTCAGTCGTTTTGCATGTTGTAAACAACCAAGGCGAATGCGCAGCAACTCGATACACAAGCTTTGACGTATTTTTCCACCCACGTTCGAGGTCTTTAAAAAGAGTAAGGAAACCCGAGAGCGAGGTAATTGTCGCAGTTGGTTACGACATCCGGGAGCTGTCCTCCGCGTTTTTACGCTCGACACTTTATAAGATTTTTTTTGAACGCACTCTTCCGTGCTATGAACACGAGAGATCGCTCGAAGATGACTAATGCGTAGAGGTTATAGTTACGACACATTTTCCAAATATAGTCTGCAGCCAGCTCCACCCCACCCTAGAATAAGGGTGACAAACGAGCACACAGTCCACCTGATAGCAATTGGATACTGGGGCCCATAGACATCAATATCTATCATCCACTAAAAATCAAAATACAGGTGCGTTGTCAACCCTGAGGACTAAGATAGAATGCCTTGTTACCAGAAAACAGGTCTCCGGTTATTTGCACTAACCATACGAAACATAGCATCGTTATTTTGATGATTCACGCTGTTATTCTGTGATATAATATGTAGAATATATTGTTTTTTTTGCAAAGGAATTACGTTAACGTAACTATCATTTAACATTATGGTCATGGATATAAGTTAATGAGAGCAATTTTATATTATATAAATTGAGAGGTACAAACGTTATTTAAACACTTTAGGTACCACCTGGAAATTTAAGCAGAAAATCAACAGCTATTACATCGAGCGCACACAAAAACTGGTTGTATTGCACGACATAGGTCTATATAAAGTGAAGGAATCTCGAATTTGGCACACGTGAAACTTGGTACGTTCGGCGGCCCGCGACTTGCAGCTTATTGAGTGTTGCCAGACAGTTCTCTTTTACACATTGAACTAAATGCAATTAAATGTGCAACTAAATGATTTGATTCGAAAAAAATGTGGATTTTTATATATATTATAACTAGCTGACCCGGGAGACGTTGTTCTGCCCTTGTAGGTGGCGCGATGCAGACACACTTTTCTAAAGACTTATTATATGAACATCTTAAACTTTTTATGATTAATAGAACCATCAGCATTATGGCAATAAACTTTCCGAAGGTTGATAAAAAGTGCCTATATGTTATACACGGATATTTACTGCCTACATACCAAATTCCATGGAAATCTGTCCAGTAGTTTTTGTGTGAATTTTGAACACACAAATTTTCTATAGATTTATTATATGTATAGATTATAGTGCCAAGCGAGCTAACTGTCCATCTAATAATAAGTGGCTAACGCTGCTTATGGAGGCCCGAAAACAACTTCAAATAAAGAAAGCTACAATATTGTCACCTTTTAGGACTAAAGTGGAATGGCTGCCTCACAACCTGTAATATTAATGGATCTCTAAACTTTCGAACGGACGAGTGCACTGGTACCGCTGCTTGTCGGCAGAAATAGGTAAGCAGGCTGACTTGTAAACAGAAAACTGCCCCTGCCACGAAAATTAGGCTGATGATAAGATGCTGGTTTAGAAACCATTTTTTATATGTATATGTATATTAAAAAGAAATTTCCGAGTAACGTTTTACAAAATATTATTGATCAAATACCTGCTTAACATAACGTCGGACAAAACGTTACACCAATTTAGTCTTGTCTCAATTTAGATCTGGTAACCCTACCCCTCAACGCACACGTACTCGTTCCACTTGCGGTAAACAAACGTAATTGCGTCATTTCGTCGCACATTCGATTTAGCACCTAATGAGTCTGATATTTGAAAACATATTGCGATTACGTCTCTAACATTATTATTCACAACAATAATTTGGAACAGCAAAGTTTTATAATTATATTTGAACAGCAAAATACAATTATAGCATAGGCATAGCATAATACAAAAGGCATAGGGCAACTAAATTTGTTTATTCCGTAAACCTGCAAACATTTCGATGTTCTGTTCATCAAGTAGTACAAGTGTCCCAAAGGTTAGAGCAGCCACAAAATTTAGCACCCAATAATCTTGCTCTAATATTCCACCTAGGACCTGATTTATGAACGTGACCATTGTAACTGCTTAACATGACATAACATAATATTTGTGTCTCGTTACCTATTACTATAAAATTTAAATTTATATGCAATGTACACGAAAATGTTATGGTAAATAACAATTATCACTTTCTAAAACTGGGCCTTGGATATGTTAATTTGGTCTGACAACTTTGGTTTTTCTGGTCATTAGTTTCCTTTCATTAATCCACTTTTACCATATATGGAACGGAATAATGAGATTCCCATATGCCGCCGGCGCACTGCTTTTGACCGTGTACTACAAAAAATATTAAACGGCAAACACAATAATACACAAGCATAAACATGACTTAAGACATGTTCTTAAAATATTTAACAATCTGATGCCTCGATAATGTGAGATTTAACAATTTATAAGAATTTAGAGGTGGCATATGGGCAGGGCAGCCTTAAAATTCAAAGGACACGAACAACTTTTCGATTAAATTTTAAGTAAAAATTTATCAAGAGCTAGGAAACTAAAATATTATATTATATTAGAGCTAACAGCGCAGTCGACTCATTCAACTCCATTATAATCTCAGTAATATTTCATCACATTATCTTACAAGTAAACTACGAGTAGTATAAAATAAATTTCATTTACAAATTATAAATTATTTTTAAATTGTTAGTTTTTTAACAGTTTATGTCCGCTACATTTATTTAATGCTGACACGTTGCGCATGCGTTTACAAGTCTACGAAATCCGACATAGAAGCAGACATAATATTATATTGGTTAGAAAAATTATTGACTTTGATATTTACCTTCGGATAAAATAAATACTAAATTTAAAATTTTAATAAGACTCAAACTACTTAAAACTTTCCGGTGTAATGCATACCAATTCGTCGCTAACGCCGCAAAGGGGCGAACCTCAATTTTTCAAAAAATTACAGGAGAGCCTCGTCAACGACGAATTGTGTTCAGATATTCAGGAACCGCCTCATTTTCAACCAAGTGTATATACGTAAATACCTAACGATCGTCATCTTATAAATATAAGTGAAAAACCGAATACTCAAGATATTTAACGTCGCATGCAAATAATAATATATCGCCGACAAGCGTCCCTTCTGATCGCCAAGTTTTCGCTGGGACAGTCCGATTCGTGTATATCATAAATTAAACATATTAATATCATCCACTATATTATAATACGTAAAATAATGTATGTCAAAACATTGGCAAATATATATGTTAAAAAAAGGGTTGTAAGTGTACCCGACACTTTATGTAATTTAACTTTAAAACTACACAAATTTTCAAACACAAAAATTAAATTGAGTTTAGCCAGAATACTAACCAAACCAGTAAGTCTACAAGCCCACTTTTGTCTAATTCAAAAAAATTATCATAAATTTGTAAATCATGTTGAGTTCTGATACTCAACACGATATATCTGTACTCCTATATAAAGCTATTTTAGCTTTAGAGTACAAATTCACACGAATATAATTTTACAAAAATAAAATTATTACATTTCTAAGTCGTTGACCTTTATTCTTAAATAAATTATTTTAAAGTCATTTCTATTTTCTCATAAAATCAAGCCAAAACAATTTCTCAAACCTCCCGAATTCAAGTCGACAACGTGCAAACTTTCCCTACGCTCACCCCACGGTCACGCTGTCTACTCACGGGGCTGCCGCGCCGGCCGAGCGTCCGCGTGTCCCGGGAACTTGCGCAAGCATTTACCATCACAATTCCAGACTGTATTAGGGAGGCAAAGCATGCTCGATCGCGTGATCACTCAAAAACAGCCGATATACAAAATCAATAATAGTAAACAAATTTATAAGTTTTAAAAACTGGCAAGCCCTACAGATGGTAAAATACCTATTTAAATCGTTTTGCGTGTAAGATTATAATCACCATGCTTAGGAACCGGATTTTCGATCGTAATACAATTGCGTGCTAAGCCTTTGACACTGCTCCCCGTCGCCAATCTATATCTGGTATTTGCAAAATGATTAGATACACAAATCTTTCTGGGTTTCCTATAGTTGCCTCTTACGACACCTTTTCGATTCTGTTACTTCACCAACACACTGCTAATGTTTGGTACTTTTTAAAAATACTTAATTCGACTTATTTGAATTCAGATTAGTCTTAAGAATCTGTGTTTCGGTCTGAAGGGTAAGAGTGCCAGTATTAATTACTTGGTATGCGACATTTCAAGCTTTATTTGCTTGTAAACGGTTAGTGTCCATGGGCCATAATGGCCACTTACCATCAGGTAAGTGGCCACTATCGTAGTGGTATGGTAATCTGTCAGTAGACATATAAAATCTTTAAGAAGTACAAAGCGAAATATGAAACACCAAAATGCAAATGATACCGATAACACGAAGCAACAAAACGCCTACCACAAAATCCACCATAAGGTAACATAGCACAGCGCGGCGCCGAGCCGCTTCGTTACTTTCAAAACTGCCCCAGATGCCGGTTAACGGGAAAATGACAATGGCGACGGATGCGCAGCCTCGCCGCACTGGGTGTTTACGATAAACAAAAGGATCAACTGCACACCGAAACGAGACGTTTCCACACCCGATCATGTATCGTAATGTACGCGAATGCGTGATTTTGGATTCGAGGAAGGTGCTCACTAGGGGACGTGCTCGTTGGTATTTCGTGGTGATGGATTGCGTAAATGGTACTTGGTATTAGTATAGTATACTGGTACTTGCGTTTGTAATAGGTAAAAAGTATATGTATTTTACTGTACATCAAAACTTTTTGTTTTCCTTTTTTCTATATTGTGGAGGCGTTTAACATACAGAAATTGCACGCGGACGAACGGACAAACATCTAGAACAATTATTGTTAGTAGGCCGTTAAAATTTATGTTCCGTGCTGGATTCGAACCAGGGCCGAAGCCAATCGTTTATTATCTGCGATAACAAGCCGTAAATCAAATCTTAATTACGCCAACGAGTAAAAGATTCTTCAAAAATACGTGTCCATCAAAAGGAGCTACTTTAATTACCGAATTATATCAGTATTGTTTATGGAGACTCAAGTAATGTGTAGAATAAAATAGAATAATTCCTATGCAATATATCTATATTGACAATATAATACAATACAATATACAAGAGTATTGAAAGTCATTTATGCTTTTACCACTAGTTCAGAAAACCCCTGTCTTGAGAACCCAGCGGAACTTTAAAATTGATAATAATTTACATTTCGGTCAATAAATATTAAAAGGATGGTAGAGATCACCTCATTCAAAGGGATTATTATTAATCATTTATTCTTTAATACTATAAATAACCCTTTTTAAACAAGCTTTGTAAGCAGGCCTAGGGACGGAGGGACGGAAGGCTCAATTGAATTGTTACTTTTGATGACTAAGGGAAAAAGGGGGAAATTATGAATCTAACGTAAAATAAAAAATACACACTAACAATTTATCTAAAATTTTATTTACAAATAAAATACTATTATCATTATGATCACATCAACTTTCATCACATATGTATAATTAGAAATAAACATGCATTACGTTCGCAGCCTTAAAATATTATTCGACAACGAAAATACGAGAAAGACACGTTTTACGAGATTTTAATATTTTTCATAATACAGTTCTTGATACTGAAGAGCACTCGAGTAACATTACACCGCTAAATTTAAGGAGGCGATCCATCAAAACGGCACACACCCAAAACAAACACTGTGACGCTCTCTCTGATCGCCCTACTTTTCGATCAAATTCTATATTTTTGCCCTGACGTCTATATCTAAACGAAATTAATGGTGCTTCATCATAACATGTCCATTATAGGATGATTTTACTTAATACCGAATAGGGAACACACACCAGGAGATGGACAGCAGCGACTTCCTAATAATAATATCCGAAAAAAAAAGTGCGGCTGCTAACGGTAACGGTATTCAAATCATATAATGATTTGTTATTTATGATATTAATATGTACCTAATAATTAGTTTATTTTTATGTGCTACAACAAATATCTATTTAGTGTATTACACCTAATAACCATAAACCTTTAACATTACAAAATTCTTTAGCAATAGTCTTAATTAAGAATCACGGCGATTGTTAACGTAGCGACTGCGTTGACATGTTTAAATATTCAAAATTACCGCCTCAAAACGTCTCATCGAACAAACTTAAACCAACATTATTCAAGATAAGGAGTAGGGACAATATAAACTCTATCAAAATAAATAAACCTAAAAATGGTATTCTAAAGCTGAAAAGAACAGAGAGAAAGCGGTGTAAGAAAATAATCCACTACCCCCATATACAGGGTAATTTTCAGAGTAGCCAAATTTTAAACTTAAGTTCAAATATATATAAATAATGATATACCGTTATTGCAGTTTTTGAAAATATGAGTAAAAAAGGTTTCTACTTTTATTTGGAATTACCCCAAATTGAGTGTGATTTATGGGCCACAACTACATATGCTGACAACTACGCGTACGAGCGCTCCTCTGTGTGCGATTCAATTCAAAACGTTTTTGCCGACCGATCGACTTTTCGAGAATGTGTGCGTGCGTAGTAAAATAGTAGGCGTTAGATATTTATGAATGACAATCAGTTAAAATAATGCATTATCACGCATTTCGAATTTAAAAGATAAAAAGGACACAATGTTTGAGATTTCTTAAATTAATTATTCTTCACCATTTGCCTATATAACTTATTCTGAACCTCTCTGCAAATTTGGCCGGTTATTGCAAAATAACAAATAAAAAGTGCCGTAGAAGGCGACAGAGGGAGACAAACAGGAGATGGGCAGCAGCGTCTACCTTATAACAACTAAAAACTAAAAAAAATAAAATTTAAAAATATCGATTCTTCTTTACTTATCTGATAAAGATAAGGTATCACATAAAAAGAGGATTTATCCATGTAACCCGAAACCTTAAAATTTCTTATAAATTTATTATGAAATCATTAATATTTTTTTATATAATAAGTGTGACAAAAGAGCACACAGTTCATGTGATGGTAAGTGGATGCTGTGGTCCATAAACATCTACATCTATCCTCAATTAAGAATCAAAATGCTGCGTTGTCATCCTGGGGACGAAGATGGAATGCCTCGTTTTCAGAAAAAAGGCTCTCCAGTTCTCTACACTCGCCATACGAAACACAGCAGCATTGAGCTGCTATTTCACGCTGTATTCTGTGAGAGCGTGGTCCAAACCCCGGTCGAGCCGACCCATTGGTATTGCAAAATGGCTCTACCACTTATAAAAGCATACTCGCAGTGTAAAGTGCTGATTTACTGTATGCTTGCGTAAAATAAACATTAAAAACAACATTATCAGAAAAGCTGTACGTCTGAGAAATAAAATATCCCACCAATAACATAATATAAATCTGATAACAGAGACAAGCTCAGTACAAACTGTAAAATCTATCCAGTTAAATCCTTCATAAATTACATACAGATACATATTAATATATGTATTGTTATGTTATATAAATGTTGTAGCCAACTAGCTTAATTGGCCCTTCAGTCAACAGTCTAGTCTTTTTACTAAACGGTGCCGTTCAATTACCGACCAAAATGATATTCAGACGATGCATTTAATACAACATTGCATATAATAATAGTTGCGCTGAAAAGTTCGTATCGTTTTATAGAAAAACACATTTGTTTGGCAAAATTCGATTTTATTATTCAACATAGTTGCCATCGAGGGCGATACACCGATTATAGCGATCTTTCAAGTTCTCAATACCATTTTTGTAGTACGATTTGTATTTAGCCTCAAAATAGGCCTCTGTTTCGGCGATTACTTCCTCATCGGCTTTAAATTTCTTTCCAGCGAGCATTCTCTTGAGATCTGAGAACAGGAAAAAGTCGCTGGGGGCCAAATCTGGAGAATACGGTGGATGCGGAAGCAATTCGAAGACCTATTCATGCAATTTTGCCATCGTTTTCATCGATTTGTGATCGACACGGCGCATTGTCTTGATGGAACAACACTTTCTTCTTTTTCAAATGGGGCCGTTTTCTCGCGATTTCGTCCTTCAAACGCTTCAATAACGCTATATAATAGTCGCTGTTGATGAAGATTTTTCCCTTTCCAAGTTAGTCGATGAAAATTATTCCATGTGCATCCCAAAATACGGACGCCATAACCTTACCGACCGACTGTTGAGTTTTTCCACGCTTTGGATTCGGTTCATCGCGTATGACTATGATATACTCAGATGACTGCCGACTGGACTCCGGAATGTAGTGGTGGATCCATGTTTCATCGATTGTTGTGACAATCGATATGTGTATCGACGCAAAAATTCACTTCTATTGCGGTTGAACAGCTTCAAACATTGCTCTGAAGCATCGACACGTTCTTGTTTTTGGTCGATTGTGAGTTCGGGCGGCACCCACTTTGCACATAGCTTTCGCATACCCAAATATTTTTGAACGATATGTCCAACACGTTTCTTTGATATCTTTAGAGTGTCAGCTATACAAATCAACCTCAATTTACGATCTTCCAAAATCATTTTGTGGATTTTTTTGATGTTTTCGTCCGTAACAGCCTCTTTTGGACGTCCACTGCGTTCATCGTCTTCGGTGCTCATATGGCCTGACGGAATTTAGCAAACCACTTACGAATGGTTGCTTCGCCCGGCGCAGAGTCCGGATAACACTCATCAAGCCACTTTTTGGTATCAGCAGCACTTTTTTTCATCAAAAATAGTTTTTTATTAACACACGAAATGCCTTTTTATCCTAAGGTGTAAATATTTACTTTGCAAATATCCGCTTAACAAAGTAAATATTTACAACTTTAATATAATGGATTTCCGCAAAGTAACGCCTGATTCTATTAATTAGCCTTTTTATCCATTTTTTTCAAAATAACAAAAGTTGCTTCACTCAAAATGCTGTATCTCACAAACTAATAATCAGACAGCTGTCAAATTTATACACGTTTCTTTTGAAGGTTGGTACTAACTAAAAATGATATGGATTTTATTCTAGTGGCGCCATCTCATAGAAACGATACGAACTTTTCAGCCCATCTATTATCTTGTAATATCAGCGTCAGTAGGTTAAGGTGCGGCTGGGGTCGCCTTTGGGCCACCCCAAAACCGTGTACATTTATATAATATAGCACATAGGGCTAATTAGGCACAGACCAGTGTCCGTCTCGTTGAATGAAATTCATAAGGTGACCATGCCATGTAATGTCTAGGCTGTTAACTGAAAGGCTAATTAGACTAGTTGGCTGCGACATATATATTCTGTAAACAAATTGTTAATTTGAAGCAAATCCTCTCACCTTGTAGAGAGTGTTGTCCGGTTGCGTTTGTCCGGTGTGTTGGAGCTGGGGACTCAGCAAACGGCGCTTCTTGGCTGGTTGCTGCGCCGGCGACACTGCCGGCTGGTACTCGGGCTGTGTGCTCTGGGGCTGACTGCTGCGATGTTGCACCGGCTGCTCCGTGTACATGACATGCATTCCCTGTTGGAATGATATTTATTGCTGTTAACAGTGCAATGGTAATACATCGTCGGAAAGCTCAAAACTAACCTTATTCAATTTTTTTTAAATATAGAATAAAGGTGACAAACGAGGATACAGTCCAACTGATGGTAAATGGATCCTGTGACCCATAGACATCTTATCAATTAAGAATCAAAAAGGAGATGTGATGTCACCCCTGAAGACTAATTTACTATGTTAATAATTATCCCAGAAATATCAACTAACACATTTCAGATGAAGGTGTAATTTATCATACTTCCCGCTTATTATTGTGTTAAAGAGAGTGATTTAAATATGCTGCCTACAATATTTTTTATTCATCTATTCATACAAAGATGAATAAATAAATAAGACTCGTCAAACTGCAATCAGTTTGTCGGCGAGTACACGCACTAAAAACTATTATATTTAAACTATTATGCACCATCACCTTCAAACCTTCAACACAAATACAATTAATTACAAAAAACAAAAACAAAATAAAAAAAAATATTATTAATAATCAAAGCTACCTACTACAATTACAAAATACCTATTTAAAAATAATAACAAATCAAACATCAAAATCGAAAGCAATAAACGTGTAGTTATAGCTCAGTTAATAAAATATACATCAAAAAACTTTAATTATTATTTGAAGAAAATTGAAATGATTTATGTTGTGGCACATCAATTAACACAACAACAATGTTTCCAACAGATAAGTCTCAAGATTAGTATGCCAGTAATTGTTAGGGACACTTCGCTCAAAGATATTGAAGAGTATGTTTACTTGGAAAAATTGTCCAACTAGGGAAATTTAACTTCGTTCGAGAGGTCAATCGATGGATCCAACTCGGTTGGTCAGCGTTCTGGAGACTGATCTTCAAAACGAGAGTGTACAACCCGTGCGTGTTGCTAGTGTTGACATATAAATCTGAGACGTGGTACTTCACCGCTGGACTTATGAGGAAGCTCGAGGTCGGTCAGTGAGCTATGAAGAGGATTATGCTCGAAGTTTCTCCGCGTGATAGACTTCGTAATGAGGGTATCCGCAGTAGAACAAGTGTGACCGATATAGCCCAAGAGAACAGCAAAGCCGACCATATCGCTCGAAAAACCGACAACTGATGAGGAAGAAATTTTCTAGGTCTCGTAGCGGTAAGCGGCGGATAAATGGAGTGACGATCTGATAGGACATGTAGGAAGTCCGACAGATGCAGGTGGCACAGTACCGTTTTTTGTGGCGTCTCTATGTTCAGCAGTGGACTTGTGGAGTGGCTGTAATAATGATGATGATGTACATCATTGTCGAAATAAATTAAAAGGCTGCGTCATTGGTTTTTTTTGTGTATTGTACACGTAAACGTATTCTCCTTTGGTAAATAAACATAATAAAACAAATAAATATAAGAATATGAACAATCATACGACGCCACGGTGATTGTTAAAACACGACTTTCTCCATACTCACTTGAACGCTCTATGGTACTTGTTACTGAGACAACACATTGTACGCTCTATACCTCTACAGACCTCTTGTCATATTGAATAGGAAAAATTTAAGACTTTTAAAGTTTGTTCTTTCAATCGTAATCTTATCTAGAATTGTCCATTGTATTGGCTTGTAGATTAAGCAGCCTCAGTTAAATCTAGAATGCAAGCTAACTTTTGATACCCTCTGTTACAAAAAATAACGATGTAATAGATGTTCTATTTCATTTCGTAAAAAGATTAACGTTAATCATGTTGATAAATGTACGAAATGAACGACCTCTATCCAATTTTCCGGTATAATTTAATTAGTATAAGTAGAGAAAAAGACTATCGCCCGACACTAGCAGCGTCAGGGGAGGTGGGCGGCGATTTTAATATTTTTGACATAATCCCGCAAAGTGCGCCATAAAATCGAGTTTTCATTTACTAAGAGCCACCATTACTACGATCCTTGACTTCCGTGGAGGTGCCTCGTAAAAAGCGCGCGACACGAAACTCGATGTTAAAATGAAGACGCTTCATTAACCTAATTGTAGAAATGCTAGGAGACGTAAGCGAAAGAAATGAAAAAGTTACCTATTTCGGACGATTTACTGCAGAAGATTACTTTATCTAATTACAAGATATCTATCTTAGTTGGGTTCACTTGTTCATCAAAGTTGCTCTTTAACGTCTCATGAAAATGTATATCTAAGCATCACAAAATCTAGAGCCAAATATAATTGTATTTTGCATCATTCTCATAGCCCGAAATTTGAAATAAATTACCTTCAAAAATTATTTACAAAAATTACAATTATAAATCGCCACTTGCAATTCACGGCTGAAAAAAGTAAGGCCTCCCCGAGGAATTACTCAAAACACGGTCCTAAGCGATATTCTGTATATTATTTCCATAGTATATTCAATGTAGTGCGGGGCCGCCCTAAAAACTATCTGTTTGCCGATACGAGGCAGTTATTGTGATTATCCTACGGATATCTTCGTTACGAATTCTATCGCGTAGAGAAACTCCAAGTAGAGTCCTATACACAGTTCGCTGAACAACTTCCTTGCAATAGTGCATCCTCGTACGGCCAGCGAAAAAAGACCAAGTTCGAATTCCATATGTGACAAAATCAAAAAATATCTAAAATATTATATCTTCTTAAAACACTAAGTTTGAAGTTTCATGTGAGTGACTGAAATCTAATATAAATAAAAATGTATGTTTGTTTGTTTGTATTTTATGTGCTGTCATATCTTTCATCAGATCGCGGTAAAAATATGTGAACTTATTGGTTCCACTTACGCGAAGGTTATTCCCATAGCACAATTAACTTAGGTGGCTCGCGTATCGTATTGGCTTTATTTGAAAATTATATGTCATTCAACTTCAATAAATGTAGGGTAAACAGTATAATGATTGGCACTTTAAGCTGTCTTCTACTTGTGAGAGGTTAATTCTCGTAAATAAACAAATTTGTTATATTTTTTATTGTTTTATTGGATTTAAGTTTACATAGCTTAAATAAAATAACGCATTATGTTTAAAGAGATATGTTTAATTAATTTAAAAATCTAATTAAACTTTTTTCTAGGGAATGTTACAATCATTGGCACTTTAGCATAATGGCAGTCTTAGCATTTGGAAGTCTTAAAAAGTTATACCCAGATCTTTCTAAGCTCCATCTTATTGTTATAAGACTTATTTTGAACAAATATTCTTCAATATTTTCCTTAGATCTTCATCTGAAAGCGGTTTCGTTGGTCTACCATGTTTTTTCTTTCTTCAGATACATTTTTGATGTGCCTTTTTTAGTGAAACCTTTCGTGTTTTCTCGATATTTTGTAAAAATAGGCCTTTGTTTCGGTTTTTTAGATTAATCATTTAGAGTATTATAATGTCAGAGTTTTGCTTTGTCCGTCTTGTTTTGTTTGTCAGTTTCTTTCTATATTTGACTAATTCAATTCTGCTTTTTCCATTTGCGCCCAATTTATTCATTGTTTTCTTAACTCCGCTGCTTCCGAATCTTCACTTGTTAGCACAAAATAACGGTTTTGTATACCTGCTTTTTGCTATTTGATACGTATTTGGCAATGAAAAAAACTCTATAAATATTTTTAGGGCTTTCTAAAAGATTTTTGTTTGCTCCACGATCACCCATCTGCCTAGTTGATGAAAAACATAAGGGTTAGTTTTCTTTCTGATACTCAACAATAATCTTTGCAGCTTGTATACGTTTTGATACTGATAAATCATTATTAAGTGAAAGGATACAAGGCAAATTTGATACAGGTATTTCTGATTCAGTCGTTATTCTTAAAATATTTGGTAATTCATAAGCACGGAACGGTGATCATCTAAAATAGCTTGCTGTGATTTCGAGGGCATCAGACACTTTGTGTGATCCACTTTGTCTGGACTAAATGGGCACAATCGACATGTCGCAGAACCATTTCATAACGTGGATTTATTTCAATACGGTAAAAGTGTTGCCAATATAGGCCCGCATCTGTTTTAGTAGCCTTTTTGTCAAATTGTTTTGTCCGCCATTCGAAGACAGGTTTACGCCAGATATCTTTGATGGGCCGAAATGCAGTGATATCAGCTGGTTGCAATAGTCGCGTTGCATTCAGGTTAAGGACTATAAGTATTATGGCGAGACATGGGCAAAGTTGCGCCAGCTCAAGATAGGCGTGGCTCTTATGACCATCTACAAAAATAATCACTGAAAAATGACATTCTTTATTGTAGGACTAATGAAAAACGTTTTATTCGTAATGGATAAAAAGTTCTGCCTTTATATACCTATTTTCTGATAAGTAAATAACGTATTTAAGATAGTAAATACCCCTCTCTCTAGGCACTAACTTTTGAAAGTCTGCTCGCATTTTCTATAGGGGGAAAATAGTCATAGGTTTTACCGTCTACTCCAAAGAACAGTGATGCAAGACTTCGATAAGGCATGATCCACCTCATAGACGTTTTATTCTCCCCTATAAAACGGTTTAGTATGGGGTTTTTATTCAAAAACCCCACATCATTGACATTTTTATAACATCGAAAACTGTGTCAGGACCAGGTCGGCTTTTCAGCTTCTTAGTTTTTTTACTTTACTTATTTAGCGGGAACTGTAAATTCGCGCGTGGAATGTTAAATGTTTGTGCGGCAGTTATTTTTCCATACCATTTTCATAGCTTCCAAAGCGCCCGCTCTTAACTATCGGTATTCTTCATAAATTCAAAATATGAAAAAGGTCAGTCATAATCATTGGCACTACTCAAAAGATACAATAATTGGCAGTATCAAGAATAGATTTTGGACAAAAGAAAGTATAGCGATTGACATATATGCCAATGATTATGTTGTCAAACAAATTAAAGTATAGTCATTGGCACAATTAAAAAAGCCGATGCTTCTTTTTCACAACGATAAAATAACGTTTAATATGTTTTAATGACGTAAATTGATAAAAATAGATAAAAACTTGCATACAAACTTACCTAAAAACATTTTTTTGTCTCAAAATCTAGCCACAAAACCTTAAATTTTTCTTAAATTTTAACGGATTTGTCCAAGCAGATTTTTAAAACAGCCCTTATAGGAAAATAGTTGACGCTTTAAATATAAATGTGTGTTGTTACTATAAGAAATTATATATCCTAGCAATATCTGTTTTGCTGTGATATAGAAAAAGGAAAACATTCTTAATATTAAAATTAAAATAGCAAAGCGCCAATCATTGAAGGAGTGCCAACATTAGCACTATTTACCCTATTTCTAACTAAACAATATAACTCTTCCTAATTTAAAACGATATTTCGACAATTATTTCTTCGCCAGCAGCAACGCGCCTAGTAGCTAGTAACTTATAAGGATAGTGTTAACAAAAACCCAATTGCTTTTGTGGGGTCAATGCGTGAAGAAATAGGCGTCTTAAGGGATATTAAACAGCGTTTACATCAGAGACGTGTAATTTTTCGGATCGATGACGCCTAAAATGGGAAGGTAATTTACTATGAGCCAATCGTTTGTATTGATATTAATGGTATGAAAAAGGAAAAATTTACTACAGAACTTCAATCCAATATATCCACAGTACTAAGAAACGTATTAAGCGAAATTCTCAAAGAACATGAGAAACAGGGTGTATTTCACGCTACTGTAATTCACGACAGTTAGTTTATATGATAGTTTAAGTTAGTACTACCACAGAATAAATAATAGTACACGAACTACTATGACACTCTTTGTGATAGTTAAAACCAAGTTAAAACGATGTTAGTACTAGAAGTTAATGTTTATCTTCATCTTTTGCAAGTTATGAAGACACAAAGAATTGTTTTTGCACAAAAACATGCTAGAGTCGTTGGAAAACATTTATTGGCTTTCTGCCATTCAAGTATAATAATATTCTTACATTTTTAATTAAATTTTTCCAGAGCGTAAATCATTCCTAAATAAATCAGTTGAAAAAAAATTAATCTCGTCTTGCGGTGAAACCTTGTAAGAGACCACCAGTTCTATTCTAATAAGCGGATTGGGGAGTTCAACTGGAGTTGGTCACGGACCGTCAATAATTCCACCGCATCCGGTTACAATGTAAGTCTAGATTGTTTAGACGCTCTCGGATTTCCTCAGTCGTCTGAGTCTCAACGAAATAATATCAGACACCGGTGCTGTAGCTCCGTAATCCAGTCTGGGTATCGGTAAGAAGGACAAGCGAATGTCAATTGGCGTGCTCTATAAATACCTTTTTAAACCCAAAAACTGATTTTGCCTCGAACCGGGATTTGAGTCCGGGACCACAAGATGAGAATTCGCGTTTACGATCACTAGACCAACGAGGCAGTCTCAATCATTACACGGGTTTAGGTACAACAAATAATTTGCTTCTGAATGCCAGCAAAACGAAATATCAATCTTTATCAGAAATATGGCGAGTGACTACTCATATTAAAATGAACAATCAAATATTTGAATTAGTCGATGCTACAGGATTCCTTAGTATCACTGTAGACTCTAGTCCACAATGGAGACTTCACACTGAATCTTTGTCAAGAAGACTTAGTTCTGTATATGCAATTAAAAAAAACACCGTGTCACAGGTGAAACACCGTCTTCCCGACTCCGGGCTTTTCTTGACATAAAAACCCAATAACTGATTTTTACCCAACCCGGAATTCCGTTTTACAACTACTAGACCAACGAGGCAGTCAAACACACATTAAATAATATTGAATAGTAGTAATTTTGTATAAAAGCTAGCACTTTACTTTTTTTTATTAACTTGATTCCATACAAGCTTGGGCCCGGCGTGAACAAACTTAAAATATGTCTTAGTTTGAAAATATAAACATTTATTCTAAATATATTATTTTATTCAATATTAATCACTACAGATTCGCGTCAATTTTTCAATTTTTTTTGACAAAATACAGAAAAATATTTAAATACGTTTCGTTTTTGCCATAGCAAAAGCATTAGCTTTCATTTTTCAGTTTAAAAAATGTTTTTATGATTGTCCCAAGTATTACAGAAATAAAAACCATTTATTTATGCTTATAATTTATCGTTTTATTACTTACATATTTTTGTATAAATGTTACGAACGATGTCAAGCACCCAATTTCATACATCTCCTTTGTTTAATCTTTCAATTATTATTATGTATCATACGAATAGAAAAGGCCTATAAATAGAATCACTTGGATTACTTTCCCCGGTTAACTTCAAACAACTGGCAGCCTATCCTCTACTTAAGTTGAGTTGTTCGAAGAGTGCTCGAGTCACGAGGCGTGGGGGTGCTTCGATATTTATGAGTTTCTTCATAGTTCATACGCTATTTAAACGATAAAGCTGTACGTGTGTTTATTCAAAAGCAAAAAGAGCCGTTAGTAAATAGTCCTAAAAATTAGGGTTTATTTCGTTTAATTTACTTTGTAATAGGAAACAGTTCTCGGGGTTAAGTATTTCTTTATAGAAATCTTTACAATTTCACTCCAAATAAATTTTACACAATTATTAGAAGAACGCATTTTCACGTCAATTTTTTTTTCAATACAATAGGTTATTTTAATTTTTGTATAAGTACATATTAAAAAGTTGACAACGAGAAAATGAAAAGAATAAAAATGTACGAAAAAAGAATGTTATTATATAATCTTTTGTTCGAAAAAAGATCGCTACAGTCCCAATCATTATAAAATGCTCAAACTGTTTCAATTTCGGTTGGTTCCTACGATTTCACTCAACGGGTTATGAAAATATAATTAAGTATTCTAATGTGCTTAACAATCATAATTACATAACTTAACATGTTAATAAACAGAAAACAAAACAATACATCTTGTCCTGTCACTGATAAGTGTGATTCTGTGAGTGATTACGTTGCTATTGCGATACGATTATTGTAATGAACGTGATAAAATATATTTAAATTAAATTTTAACAATAAATTATACGTGCTCTTTGTAATACTACGTTTAATTTCTTTTTCATATCCCTCTTCCCAACTCCTTCCACTCACTGTATTAAACACCGATACTTAATAATAAAATAAGACGAGTACAATCGTGAGCCGATTTTTATTAACCTTTTTGCAGTTCAATTTCGCAGCTTGAATATAAAAATGGTTATCATTATTATTGTATCGTCACCAACAGTTACCACCTAATTAATTTTCTCTTTAACCACACGCAATATTCTTGGATAGTATAGAAATACGTATATAATACAGGTACTTAAACAATCAACTATTAAATATTTAATGAAAGAAACAGTATTTGTCCAGTTAATCCATCATCAATGTAATAAATACTTCATTGTGGCATTTAATAGGTTTTGTAATAAATTACTCATAAAGGAAAACTTGTAGCTCTTGTAGCGAAACAACAGTAATATGTTAACATATTTCCAATCATAATAAACATTAAATGAGCAGATTAAATTAATTTTTATGCCGCAGGTTTATGGTAAAGTCAGGTTTTTGATCAAACACCTAGGCTTTTGATCAAGAACCGGAAGAAGATAAAATATTACTTAATCTTATCATTAAACTGAAAAATCCTGTTTTTTGATCAAAAACCTAAACTTGTTTAGGTTTATAATAACGTTTAAGCTTAGGCTAGGTTATCTAATTGTTTTATTAATTTAAAGAAATAGCAACCGACATTGATTTTATCATAAAACTAAATCAGTCTAAGTTTTTGATCAAAATACTGCATTTTCTCAGGTTTTGATAACACAATAAAGAAATTTTGTCTTCTTACGGTTCTTGATAGAAAGCCCAGGTTTTGAAAAAACCAGGTTTTGTTATAAACCTGCGACATATATTATAAGACCCTTATTGGTATCCGGTTCTTATCGGCAGCATAATGCTGCTATTTTACACTGATATTCTGTGAGAGCGTGATAATTCTCCGGTCGAGTCCACACATACATGCTGCAGCCATAATACATTGTACCATAGCTCTGTCACGTATAACAAGCATTTTTAAAACAGACAAATATCCACACCAATTGCAAAATACGATCTATACATCTTTATAATCGTTGGTGTGCGTCTGTTAGTGATCGCGTAACTTCTGAACAACTTGACCGATTGAGGTCACATTTACACAATATATATTTGTTTTGTTGAGACGAGGGTTCATAACTAGGATCCGATAGGTAGCGCCGTAGTCAACTTATTAACAAATTCTATATTTGTAGACCAAATATAGAATTTGTTAATATAATATATAATCCAAATATGTTGCTTTAGTGCCAAAAAAGAAATTCATAAAATCTCGACCTGATAGGTGGCGAAGTGTAGCTGAGTTGAGCTGAGTATATAATTTTATATTTAATCTGTAATATGTATATATTTTTATTGTTATCATTATTATTATCATTACTCATAAAAATCGTGATCAATTTAAAAAATACTTAAAGTTGCTCTCTTTTCCCTAAATAACAATAGAAGTAGACAAGTGTAGTGATAATTAATACTTAATTTGAGTAAGCGGTAATTAAGGTTAAGGCCGAATATATTTGACGGCCAAATAGTTAACAGCGTCGCGTCGTTAAAACATATCGTTAAATGAGCTATAAAATTAACTGCATTTTCAGGACGTACTGTGGGCGTTCACTGCGATGTTTTCTGTGCCGAATACAATAAAAATAGGCGCAAGTGAAACCGACTCGAATGCGAGTATGACCGAAACTGTACGAGTACAATGCACGTTATGGAACATGGCATTACCGAATCCGTTGGCTTTCTAAAACTTAGCAATAGAACAGAATAATTGTACTTATTGAAAGTCATTAATATGACTTTACTACTGGTTCGGAAAACTGTCCCGCCACAAACCAGCAAGAAACCCAGCAGGACTTTTTAAAAAAGAAAATCAATGTAGAGTAATAATTAATTATGACACCATTTCGAAACAGCATAGTAGCTATCACCTCATTCTCAGAGGTTATTATCAATGATATATTTTATAATAACCCTTTTGTTAATAACTTTTGTTGAATAACATTTTTTCGCTTGCTAACTTCAAAATGTACACATATGTACATTTTGAAGATTACTTATCATTACTTCTTCCTTCCTACACATTAGGACTCTATCCGAAAGCGAAAAAGAATATTATGTTATTTAAAGAGCTCCGGTCAGAAAAGTAAAAAGTAAGTACCTAATCCAAGCTATCCGGTGAAGCCCGGAGTGGCGGTTTCACCTAACATTTTAAACAATGCATCCAGCTGGTCTGTCTACTCATAACAACAACTATCTTCTTTATCAGCCTTCCTATTTCATTAAACAAGTGAGAAACAAGTGAGAAAATTACTTATACTGGGTTTATATTTTAAATATTACTGTTAGCCTTTTCGAGAATGCGCCTAATGAAAACTGAAAAGAATTGGCCTATGTCACTACGCTTAGTAAGCGGATGGGTGAGCGCAGAATCGATCCTCTCGTACTGCTCTTCATCAGCTATAACATTTCGGTTCGCCATTACACTAAAAATCCCACCGTTTATCTGACGTCAGAGATCCGTTTCTCAGTTACCAAAAAGCACCACGTCTATATGAAATATGCGATTAAAGAATTTTGTGACATCCACTACGACAATATATATATTTGTTTTTGTTTTTAATTTAATACTACGTGTTTTAAATCAGTGATGAAACGCTGAACAACTGGTGCAAGGTTAGGTAGTCTAAATTAAAAATACCTATGTAATAATATACATCAGTGGAGCGATTTCTTCTAACGCTTTTAATTTCGTCAGCTTTAACTTTCTTATTGCGTTGAAGTTGACACGACAATTTGTGACTATTGTGGCATGACGACGTCAGCGTTAAAATATACGAGTATATATAAAAAAGAAAACATAGTGTATTGAAGAATTAAAGCCCTGACTTCAAGAGCTATTACTAGGAAACTATTTTATTTAAATTTTTGAAGTCGTTTTTTTATTAAAAGTTCATATTTTAATCCGTTTTAGTAGCATGAGAATATTAAGTCTAAGTTAAAAAAAATAAAGGTTCCGTACCATCGTAATACAAGCTTCTAGTATGGGAGCCTTTTAATTTTTAATTTATTTTAATTTTTATTATTTGTTGTTACAGCGGCAACAGAAACACACATTCTGCGAAAATTTCAACTGTCTACCTATTATGGATCATGAGATACAGCCCGCTGACAGACAGAAAGACGGACGGACGGACGGACAGCGGAGGCTTAGTAATAGGGTCCCGTTGGTTACGGAACACTAAAAAAGAAAAATGTCATATGGTGGAACTTTTTCTTCAAATTTATATTGGACCATCCAAAAAGTATAACCTTTTTATTTTTAATAATAAATTTAAATCGGTTCAACCGTTTCCGATAAATTGATGGACATATATAAAAAAACATACGAGTCAAATATAGAAGCCACCTTTTTTGAACTCCGTAGGGACATGGCAGTGGTAGATTTAGATTACATCGTGAAAAAATATTTGGTGTCATAATCCAAGAAGAAAACAGGAATACGTTTGTATGGACTGTCACCCGGATATCCTCCGAATACCTTAGATTTTCACTTCCAATATATTTCGCACATTATCTATACCGTGCGATATTGCGAAAAACGCTGGGCCAAAAAAATCCTTGAAGCTGTAAATATCCATTAAAATTATTCATCATCATTATCAGCATATCATAAGTCCACTGCTGAAAATAAACCTACCCCAGGGAATGCCAAAAAGCACGGTCCCTGGGCAATCTGTATCCATCGTCTTTCTGCATATCTTACTCTATTATAAAATATTCACAGCTTTCTAGACAAATTCGTCGCCAACACCTGATAAATCAATTTGTTGCATATGCGGTTGACATTTTTAGAATAAGTTATGATATACCCATTACATCCTATTTGAATAATAATTAAAAACATTATAAAACCTTAATAGACAGCGTCGAACATAAGTCGTAGATAACATTTAACAAAGAAACTTCGGCCTCAATTTCACCGAAACGTCGAATAAAAGATTTCGGTAATCGTCGACAGTGGCGAAAAAGTTCAATCGGGCGCTAACAATGGTTTGCCACTTGCGAAATCTTGTGTGTGCGCGAGAGTCACAATGGCCGTGTCGCCCGTTATGCGTTTCGATTCTTGCTGTTAGCGTTGCCAAGCTACGAAAAAGATTTACAAAAAATACTAAAAATAGTGATTGAAACTTATAAAGTTTGAAAGAACGAAAACCACAATTAACAGCACCACTGTGAGAGAGTAGTGAACGTGAGGGTCTACTCTTTGAATAAAAAATAATAGCAAAAAAATATATACCCGATAAAAATATACTCGACTCGAAGTAATTGAAGTCGGATTAATAAGTGATGCATAAAAACATACGGTCGAATTTCCCTTCTTTGGGACCTCATTTTTTCGTTGTTTAAAACTAGACACGAGATACAGCTCGCAACGGAATTGTTTGTTGGCCAAGTTACGCAAATTTAGATTCAAAACCTAATAAATGTATTCTGGAAAAAAATATGTGGAAGTGAACCGATAACAATATAAAACTGAATAAATGAAACTTTAGTAAATTTGAAGGGAAATTGTAGAACTATTTTATGTTTCTCAACAACTCTCACTAGCAGGATCAAGAAAATATTTTCTCACATTATCTAAACTGTGGATGAACATTTTACGTGAATGTTGAACATGCAATTAATTAACAATCCTTTAGTTTTATGATATTTGGTCGCCCTACGAGAACGGCGACTGTCGGATGACTGGCTAACGGTGCGCGCGACATTTCACGATCGGAAAGCAAGTTCGACCTGGATGACCTTACTTGTATTCCATTCACGGTACATTTTAAATTGGCAAAAAGGTTTATTAGTGAATTTTAAAGAAGCAAATAATTTAAAAACAAAATAATACAAATCAACGACTACTTTTTTACTTTTTATAAGCTAGTGCTTGACTACAATCCTACCTGATGGTAAGTGGTGATGAAGCACTAGATGGTAAATCTTAGTCTTAATTATTGCCAGTCCTATTCGGGGCTATTAATTTCAAATAATTGTAATGAAACACACACATATGCTATATTTATACAAAAACTGCATCTAATATTACGGATTTAACGTACTTATTTTAGCTTGTTTAACTAAAAAACGGAAAAAAACTACCTAATTAACGTGACAAATTCCATAAGAATATATGTTATTCAAATATTTTAATATTTAAGGGAAAACATTTTAGTTTAGTTTACGACGGGCTATTTTCCGCAACTCCTTAAATTACATTAACTGCCTCCACGATACAGGAGACAATCCTAGTGTGGGAGTTTTTTAAGAAAGAAAAAAAAATTGCGTATTTTGCCTGTGGACAGTAATAATAGTAGAAATATTGTGACGATTCAGGGCATAAAACCTCCTCGAAGAAGTTTAGTAGTCCTTTGATGTTGCCAACGACTAGGGGCCGAGATTTTTAGGCCTGCATGTGGTGATCCCTAGACACACCTGCAACATATGGGCCGCCGCTTCCTTCTCTCTCATACATGTCCTGCACAGAACACTGTTTGTCACACCTATGCTGAATAAATATTTGTTAAAAGAACCATGGCCCATAATAGCACTTATTGCCATCCAGATCTACAGTTTGTTTAGTCTCATTACAACCTTGGTTAAAAAGCTATTTATTGCTGGCAGGGCTTTCCTAGCTTGCCTACAGTCTTCTAGATTATTCCAAAATGGAAAAAGGGAAAAGGTTTTAAAGTTAAGCAAGCTTTAATACAACGACGTGCTATGGTTTACTGAGGTAAAGCTAAAAATAAATTATATAAAATTATCTTTAAGACTTTGTCTGGGACACTATCCATCAAATAAGCTTCAGGGTTCTTGCTGAAGACAACTGACTCTCATAACTACAAAGAGTGTGGGATTTTAGAGGTGTCCAACATTTGTTGCAGTGTGTCAAATATAAATGTAAAAGACACTCTAATGAAGAAACAAAAAAATTAAGCCACAAAACATGAGCATAGCCTAGATCCTAGACAATACTGACAAAAACTGCATCAGTTCTCGCTATGATGTTTTATGAGCTTATAGTCACTAATCCTCAGATGTGAGCCTCTTATACAAAGAACAATGGCTCTGGCATATCTCTAATGATAAAAGCCCCCAAAATAGAAGAGAAAACGAAAAAAAACTACACTTGGTTAGGCACTGCACTGGTCACCTTATAATAGCTTGTTTTACAGCAAAGTATTTTATGGATGTTAGCATGAATAACCTAGTTAAACTTGTGGTTATAATGGTTTATTTGATCATGAAAGAAATTTAAATAATTTTGCAATTTAACTTACTCTTTTAACTTTTTTAATATTATAAATTTATTGTAATTTGGGATTCTAAAAGATGATCTTTATTACAAAAATCATTATATCTGAATTATATACATTCTACCTTAAACTGGACTTGTAGAGAAGGTATATGTCACTAAGATAAGGAACGCAGTAAATAACAAAACAAATATAATTAAATATTTCAATAAATATTCATTCATTATTATTCATTGAAGCCCATCAAAGTCCACTGCCAAACATAGATTGCCACATAGGCGAAATATTTGCCATAATAGACACACTTGTGTGGAAACTGCAGTTTTTTTAATTTAGCTGTTATCAGGAAGATGCTACTGCCCATCTCCTATTTCAGACTCTCTCCATCACCTCTTTCAACTCCCATGGGTTAAGGAGCAGTGGATTCTCTCTCTTATGCCACCGCTACACTAACAAATAATACATAAAGTTGATATAACTTCATCACCTTATAAAAGGTCACATAAATATAGGTACATAGGCCTACTCATCACAGGAAGAGACCAGTAACAGGGAGCAGCATCGAAGGTATATGTTGTCTGCCTGCCAAGCATGGTAATTTAGGCCAATTTTTCCATATTGTGATATTATAAACCTGACAAATATTAAATGTAGCAGACAATCATTGAATTTCAAAGAATTCTTTCCCTATTTTTTTATTTGTAGGCATTTGTTTACCTTTAATTTAAAAAAAAAGGACAATTAACATGTTTTAAACAAATTATAACATTTATTAATCATTTAAGCAGGTACCTAACCAACAATATGCATTTTAACTTTGTTCTTGGTGGTGAAGAAGTCACAATCCAATGTGAACAACAATTCAAAATGTGATGATTCTACATCAATCATTTTTGTAAATTAACAATAATGAAAATCAACATGGTACATAAATATTGCTATAAAATAAAATAATAATTATCTTATCTTATCAATCTTATTATTCTGTCATTAGTCATTCGGTAATAGAGTAACTCAACATAATTATGATATTTCACCCTATTGCCATATAAATTGAGCCCCAACTCCTAAAGGCAAAAATTAACAGTTGGCATAATCTCTCTTAATAAAAGCAAAATATAATTTAAATTGTTGAAGATAATGATGATTCCAGTTATTCAGAATTAGACACATAAAAATTTATTATCATTTTATTTTGTAAATTATTAAGTGAAAAAATCAGAATTCAGCAATGGGTCAACAAAAAAAAATGCTCGTACAAAGTTTAATCTCATGACAACTTAAATAATGTTAAGATTCCCATGAGTTAGGCTGGCTTTTCACTATAGGATATAATATATCCTATAGTGAAAATAATTATATCCCGGAATACAAATTATATCCCGAAATATAAATTGTATCCCGCGATTGGCTCTCACACTGTGATATATCTTTTAAACAGTGTGTGTTCGTCATTGGATTACCCCCTGTACCCCACACACGGTTTTGCGACGGTGCAGAACAGTGTGCAGAGTACAGGTGGCCAAATATAATATGAAAATATCGCTCGGTC
The DNA here is from genome assembly GCA_029286625.1 of Parnassius orleans. NCBI lineage: Eukaryota > Metazoa > Arthropoda > Insecta > Lepidoptera > Papilionidae > Parnassius > Parnassius orleans. The sequence goes on from JAGSMP010000019.1 coordinate 4,957,895, forward strand.
GATTGAAAAAATATTTATAGTTTGAGATGTAATATATATTATAGCTCAGTGTAAATGGTTCCATTTAAAAGTATGGTGAGCAATATTAATTTATATCTCAAGATGTAATATATATTATATTATATCCCATAGTGAAAAGAAATGAAATATTAAAATTTAAATGAAAAATATTTAAATTTTAATATTTTTATTTTTATTAAATATAACATTTAAATATTTATTTAAATGAAATTTTTAATATTTGTCTTAAGATTTAATATTACAGGAATGTTAAGATACCCCAATATAAATTAATTTCTGATGTGTCTATAGAAATTGGGATTAAAAATCTGTTATAAGTCGTTCTTGAGGCTGCCTTACAAATAGTGCTTGAAGCAGGATCTTAAAACCTAAAACTGTTATTATAATTTAAAAAAAAATCAAAATATAACTACCAAATAATAAAACTACACCAAACAAAAATGCTCTCGCAATCTCACAATAAAATAAGAGCAATTGTACACATATTCCGCATTAGGTACGTATTCGTACAAAATCTGTTTTCCAAGCTTTAAAGAATGAGTAATGTAACGGATTCCAATAAGTCAATTTGTTATGGCAGTCATACGGTGAGGTAAACAACTGTTCTATGTGATGCCAGTATATTACTGGCAGATGGGTGGAATGAAATAATAAATAACACATAAAACTGACACAAGGAATTAGACATGAACTAGGCCTTTAAAAATAAGTGAAAAATTATTAGAAATTAACAAGCAGCGAAGAGCGTCCGAAATCGTTGGCATAGAAAGGTAGGCGACAGTTCAGTCCGACGTTTACCAGTAATTTTCCACAAGACATTTTACAGCGCAGTTACAAAATTTGATATTTAAACTTCCTCACCTTCCGAAATCAAACTTATGTCCGTATGATGCCACTATCATGCTGGAGAAATACACGAAAGCGGACAAAGGGTCCTTCAAAACACAGCCATTTTGAAACCGTTCATAAATGTTATGTGTAACACGCGCGTATAATGTTTCATGAACTATAAATAAGAAGTTTGGTTATCCGTTCGCACTCATTTTGGATTCATTACACAATAAAAACTAACACTAAACATTTCACACACTATTAGCAATTTCACTTCATACTTTCGCACACACCCGTCCACGTCGCACTGTCCGTCGTAGAACGAAACGAACGAAAACGATAAAACATACGGACGGAACGAAGGATAATACGAACAGCGTTGCCAACACCAATTTGTCAAATTTCCCGAAAATCCATGTCAAATTCCCCAATTTAAGGACGAAACTTCAACAGATTCCGCACAAATTCCTCTAAATTTTATTTTAAGAAATGAAATAATTTTCAACTAATTTTATAATATTTATTTTTTAACTAACATTTTTTTTCTTTTTTACCGAATTTTTTTAACACTTTCCATATTTTTGTAACAAGCATTTTACTCCATGGGGTGTTTCTAATTCCTTCCCTTGTTGCCATCAAAAAGCACCACAGTATTTACATTTAAATGCATCCGGTTCTCTGCTTTATAATTAAAAAATAAAGGATTCAAAAGCATTAAATGATACACAAAAGTTGCCGAAATTAATCCGAAAATTAAATAGGGTGCAATGAAGATAATTAAAAAAAGAGAGTCATTCGATATTCATAAGTAACCTAACAAAAATGTTAAGATGACTATTAAGATTTCTTGAAAAAAGGTTCTGACTTGACCCGGGCTATCGATTTTTAAAATCCCCGCATTTTCCCCGCATAATACCAATCCCCAAAAAATCCCTAACCAACTTTGAATTACCCGCAATTTGGGGAATTCCCCACATATTGGCAATGCTGCATACGAACCATAGATAGATAAATATGCGACGAAGAATGCAAAGAGAATATAACTACGTTTGACGAATGGACGAACTCCATCTCAATGTTGCCATAATATGGAGAGAACATAAATTCTTTATTTTATTTAAAAATTCTAATTTACAAAGAGTAAAGATCTGTATGAATTCCATATAAAAATGAAATTAATAGAATAAACTTTATTTTGTTTAAGACATGTTGCGTAAATAATTAATTTACACTTATTTTTATTTATAATTTACAACATACTTACAAAATGCAAACGAAACTCCATTTTTGCTACATGTAAATAAAGTCTTGAAAGAAGTTTGGATCAATTTTAGCAGATTTAAAACAAGGAGGAGATTTACATTCGTGTGTATGTTATTTTTTGGAATGTATGTTACGTGATATCTTTATAAATTATGAACCGATTTAAACGTTTTTTATAGCTTATACTTCAGGGAGAGTCCCATATATAGTTTCAAAAAATAATTCCACCCCTAATGATAGGAAAATAACGGATTTTTTTAATGTAAATATTAAAACGAAATTCGGGTTTGTGTTATATTTTACTCAAAAGAGTTTTTATAAAAAGTAAAAGTAGACTTCCAAGAACAAAAAAGAATAGAATAACTTTCACATAATAGCTTCTGAAGTGAGACTTAATATTTCTTAGACTTCAGAAGCTTATATGTGGAAATTATTTTATTATTTTTATTTCTTCGAAGTCGGCTCTTACTTTTTATTAAAAGGTAATTTTCGTTGGAGTGCTGAATTAAGCGTGATTTATTTGCGTCTTCCACATTCGTCTTCATTTGATTCTTGTTCTCAAAGTGAATAATGGGAAGAAACCATTATCATCTTTATCAGTTGAGATAGTAGTCAAGCACTGACTTATAATAGTAAAACTAAACGGTCGTGAAATAAAACTCTGAAGTGTTTGATTTCTTTTGTGAGTTGAAAAATTATTGAACAGTTTCATTAAAAAAAATGGAATAAGACAAACTGTTACTAATTTTGTCTTTGTTTCAATAATAATAATATTAGGTCCTTACATATGAAATTAGCGTTTTGTCGTACTGACTACTTTGATCTGAAATATCTCCTCTTTGGTTAAGAATTCCAAATTCAAATTTATAAATTCATTTCGCTGGTACATTTGAGTTTTGAAAACAGTCATTCATTTGTTTTTTCCTCATTATTATATTCTTTGGCGTCGCTCACCTGGAACACGTCTTTCGTGCGCAGCTCAAAGATCGCGTGCAACGCAGCAACGAAAACCTACAGCAGTGGGCCCTTGAGGTGGAAAAGCTGGTTCGAAAAGCATACCAGTCTGTACCTGCGCTCATTGTAGGAACCTGGTGCAGACATTCATCGACGGCATCCGCGACCTTGAAGTCAGAGCTGCTGTGAGGCTCGGGCACCACGAGACGCTTAAGGACGCGTTAGCCCATGCACTGGAGGTGGAAGCCGTACGGCAGGATCATCGATCCCATCGCGTCAGGGAGGTTGCAGCAGCTGCGGTTCGCGACTACAATAAAGGATACAGCCCTAGGTGCTACGGCTGTGGGAAAGGGCCATCTTCGATCCAGCTGCCCTAAGCCAACTGTAGAAAGGGGTGATCGATCTCGAGAGGGTAGTGCGGCTAACAGCACCGCCCAGCAGCAGCAGGAAACGAGTAAAAGCCAGGACTGCGGGGCGGGTGCTGGCTGATGTTAAAAGCCCCAAGTTTCGATCTCACAAACCCATGATGGGAACAGCCTAATCATCAAAGGCGAGGTCAACGGAACGCCGTGTAAACTGACCATAGACACTGGAGCCTCTCGCACGGTTGTCAGTTCCCAACTTATAAGTCAGTTCCTGGGGACTCCGCATACAACCGAGAGCGCATTAATTTGGTAACAGCCACCGGTCAGCGCATACCCGTCCGTGGAGAGAAGGAGATGGAGTTGAAGCTAGGCAACATGATCTACCTGCATAATGTCATCGTGGCTGATATAATGGACGACTGCATCCTGGGCCTAGACTTCATGAGGAAGAATTGTTGTGAGATCGATGTTAAGCAAGGTGTTTTGAAATGTGGACATGAGGAACTTTTCGTGGAAGGAGCGATACCGGGGAATGTGTACAGCCTTAAGAAGATTGTTCTGCCGCCGAGATCGGAAACGATTGTGCCGGTTAGTCTTCCTCGGAATCCTGGGCAAGCTCATCGTTGTGTACTCGTGGAAAGGGTGGACAATGACCTTCCGTGGAAAGTGGCTCGAACTTTGGTCAGAACCACCGACATTTCAGGAGTACGTGTGCTGAACCTTTGTGATCGCGAACAGATTATGGAAAAAGGCACACTGGTTGGTACTTGTGAGGAAGTGGATTGGTTGCGTAGGTGCCAATACCCATCGACTGGGACCCCAGCAGGATGCACAAACGAGGGTGACCACACTTTTAGAAGACTGTCGCAGCGTTCTCTCCCGAATGAAGTGGTCAAGGCGAAGAAGTTGTTACTCAAGTACGCCGATGTTTTCTCGTCAAACGATGCTGACATAGGAAAGACTGGCAGTTCAACACAAAATAAACACAGGAGAAGAATTGCCTATCCGTCAGCGCCCAAGAAGATTGCCGGTAGCACGTGAAAAGGAAGTGGAAACCATGATTGAGGGAATGGTGAAGGATGGTGTTATTGAACCTTCATCTAGTCCATGGTGTTCACCTGTGGTGCTGGTAAAGAAGAAGGACGGTAGCATGCGGTTTTGTGTTGACTACCGCCGTCTGAACGACGTTACAAAGAAGGACAGCTATCCCTTGCCAAGAATTGATGACACGCTGGACATGCTTACAGGCGTAAAGTGGTTTAGTACGCTGGACCTGAAAAGTGGCTACTGGCAGGTTGAAATAGACCCTAAGGACAAGGAGAAAACTGCATTCTCCACAGGAAAGGGTCTGTGGCAATTTAAAGTCATGCCGTTTGGATTGTGCAATGCTCCAGCAACGTTTGAAAGGTTGATGGAGCTTGTACTTACCGGGCTAATTGGCGACGCCTGTCTGGTCTACTTGGATGACATCATCATCGTAGGCCGTACTTTTGAGAACACCTTCAAAACCTGGAACGCGTGCTCATGAAGATCCAGAGTGCCAACCTCAAGTTGAGTCCGAAGAAATGCTCACTATTCAAACGGCAAGTTAGCTTTTTGGGGTATGTAGTGTCGGAAGAAGGTATCCGCACGGATCCAGAGAAAATTGCCGCTGTCAAGGATTGGCCGGTTCCAAAAGACAAGACACAGGTTAGAGCATTTTTGGGTTTGTGCTCCTATTATCGGCGATTTGTGAAGAAATTTGCAGATATAGCCAAAACTCTGCACAAGTTAACCGAGGAGAAGTGACATTTCTGCTGGGATGAAAGTTGCGATATCGCATTCCAGGAGCTCAAGGACCGTCTGTGCAAAACACCTATTTTGGGGTACCCTGATGCGAGCAAGGAATTCATAGTTGACACAGACGCAAGTGATATAGGACTTGGCGGTGTGTTGTCTCAAAGGAATGGTGATCAAGAGGTTGTGATAGCGTACTTCAGCAAGTCTTTGTCAAAGCCGGAAAGGAACTATTGTGTCACAAGACGGGAATTGCTTGCTGTGGTAAAGTCCTTGCAGTATTTTAGCAAATATCTTCTGGGGCGGAAATTTCTTACGAACTGACCATGCTGCACTGAAATGGCTATTGCAGTTCAAAAATCCAGAAGGACAAGTTGCGAGATGGATTGAGCTACTACAGGAATACGACTTTGTGATCGAACATCGCAGCGGAAATCTCATGGCAACGCAGATGCATTGTCAAGAAGACCTTGTCCTGAAGATTGCAAGCATTGTACTAGGCAAGAGGGTAAGGAAGTGGTATCTGTGAGGATGCTTATGACAGACCAGCTCAACAATGAGTGGAAAGACAGCCTACGACATGCAGCAGGAAGATTCGGACATCAAGCCGATTCTAGAATGGATGAAGGCCAGTGCTCCTAAGCCCAAGTGGAGTGACGTTTCAGCGATGAGTTCGACCACGAAAAGCTATTGGGCCCAATGGGACAGCTTGCTGATTCAGGATGGAGTCTTGTGCCGTAAATGGGAAAATGGTCGGGGAGACAGTTGTCATTTGCAAATGGTTGTCCCTAAAGCTAAAGTACCGGATGTTCTACAGCTGTACCATAATGGTTGTTCAGGAGGCCACCTGGGAGTTAAACGAACTCTACTGAAGATCCGAGAACGGTTTTACTGGGTCCACTGTCGTGACGATGTCGAGGACTGGTGTCGCAAATGTACAAGTTGTGCGGCTGTAAAGGGACCTCAAACTCGTAGTAGAGGTGCATTGAAATTGTACAATGTTGGTGCACCATGGGAGAGGATAGCCGTTGACGTTGCGGGGCCGTTTCCGGAAAGTGAAAGTGGTAACAAGTATTTCATGGTTGTGATGGATTACTTCACTAAGTGGCCAGAAGTCTTCGCCATTCCAAATCAAGAAGCTTCAACAGTTGCAGATAAACAAGTTCATGAAGTCTTCTGTCGTTTTGGAGTACCTTTAGAGATTCACAGCGATCAAGGAAGGAATTTTGAGTCTCAAACATTCCAGGAAACTTGCCGACTTATGGGTACTCAGAAAACAAGAACAACTTCTTACCACACACAATCTGATGGAATGGTAGAACGATTTAATGAGACATTTGAGAGGTACCTAGCAAAAGTTGTGGAAAAGCGGCAACGAGACTAAGACAAGCACATACAACCGTTTTTGTTGTCATATCGAAACACTGTTCACGAAAGTACATCAGTGACACCAGCTTTAGCAAATTTTGCACATTTTTAACCTTTTGAAAATTTTTCTACTTTTATGAATATCTGTGGTTTGGTTTACTTATTTTTAATCTTATTAATATAAAATATAGCTTATAGTACAGAAAGAAACATTAGCTTTTATATTTTCCGAACAAATTAACTTCCCCGTTACGAAATCTGTCAAATATTATACCTCACTTTTAAGTGTCGCCGCCCTGGTGGCAGAAAAAGTCGTGGATGCCCTCATTTGCAACGAATAATATATGGTTTCAAATTGAACATTAGTAGTATAGTAATGTTTGTTCATGATCAGATAACGATTAGTAATTAATAATTACTATCATCGCTGCTAGAACATTTACCACTAATACACTATTACACAACACTGAATCAGGGTCCCTATAAAGCCCTTAATAAGAGTGGTGTAATAAGAGTAAGGGAGTAAGGGCCCAAATTAGGGCGTCAAAGTGGATCCGGTCTGTAGTGCGCTTACCACCGTGAAGTGTAATAATACTGAGGGCAGTTAGGGCACTTATTCGATGCGCGAGCTAGGGATGAAAACGATACATCGATTTTTTCAAACATCGTTATATAGTTCATAAACATCGTTCTTCATGAGCGATATTTTATGAACGATGTTTTGACTTGCCGTCAAAAAGTCAGCGCCACGAGCTTCCAAAATAACCAACTATTCGAAAGTATAAAATTACATATGTTAAAAATTGCGAACGATGATTATCACGAATTTTATGTTGCCGAAAAATAAATATTCAAAAAAAAAGTCGAAGTTAGATAACGTCTGAACTTTTAAACTTAGAAGGTTTAATTAGTAGAAATAACTCAATCCCGAAAATTTTAATTACGAATCAACAAACAGACAAATGGTCTTTCAACTGAAAATAAATATACTCGAATTTCAGAATTCCAATTGTCTGCAATCGGTGATTTCATTTTCGATGTCAAATTGTCGTTAATTTTTATTGTGATAATTAATTAACATAAGTTTACAAATGTTGAAAATGGATTGAAATTGTTTTATTAATTTTTTATTAATAATTATGTTGTTTGAGCTTTAACTTCAATAGCTTAAAAATAATTTATAATGATTTCTTATATTTACGCGAACACTACACATTGAATTAAACTACTTTTACGGATTATATCGCGTTTAATTAACTTATTTTATTAATTCCCGACGTTTCGGGTGCTTTACAGCACCCATGGTCACGGGGACTGAGGTGATTGACGTCCCAATGTCAAAGTTAATACGAGTACCTTCAGCTTTTTAATTATTAATTTTGGTCCGATCTACGCAGAATGAACTAACTGTGTCTTGAAGTCTTGCAGTGGTATGCTTGGGTTTAGTTTTAATTTTATTAATTACAGGATCCCAAGCAGGTGGTGGTATTGATTTTGACGGATGAACGGTTATTTGCCTGTTTGTATTTCGGCATAGTATAGTTTCGTAGATTTATTCAGAAAAGGCGATAATACTGAAGGTGAAATAATATGAAACTACCATAAAGAATTAACGCACCACAACATAATAAATAAAACTAAAGCAGAAACAGAATTTCATATATTCATGTCATCACCTGTCACTCCTATAAAGGGAGATGCGTTGGAGATGTGTTTTTGTTATTTTCCGGGCTTCATAGCCTAGCTAAGATCTATTTGCCTATAGTGGCATCTTTGGTACCCCGTGAGCGGTTATTCTCAGAGGCTGGATCTACAATCACCCAGGAGAGAAACCGCTTACTGGGCACCAAGTTGTCATAATTTTTATTTTAAAATTCAATTCTAAAGAAATAAATGTAAAAGTAAAAAATGTTTAATTAATACTTGTTTTCTGTTAAAAATTAATAATTATTCGATAAAATTAGGTTTTTGTTACGCTAAGACAGTGCGATTTACCATCTAAGGCTCCATCACCACTCACCACCAGGTCGGATTGTGGTCAAGCACGGTCTTATAATAAGTAAAAAAAAAATGTGTAAAAATAAATAGTGTAAAACTTCCTAAAATAACATAAATATTATATTTGATTATTATACTTCTTGGTTTCATTTCTGCTCAAAATGATAATTTATTCGATATAACATATATTTAAATGATCGAAATCAAAATAGATATATAGTTCATAAACTTCGATGTTTTTAAAATCGATGTTTCACTTTTGAAAATATCGATGTTCTAATATCGATGTTTTTAATTAGCGATGTTGCATCCTATAGATTGCCAACTCAGAAAAATTACGACTCGAGTTAACTTGAGTTGAATTTCATACAACTCAAATTAAACTCGAGTTTGCAGGGCGAAACAGAGTAAATGATTTGTTACAAATTACTTTTTATAAATTTGTTTTACAATCTAACTCTTTGCTGGGTTGGGACAACATTCATCACTAAACTTAATAAGTAGGATTGAAATAAAAAGGTATATTTAGTATGTATTATATACTTTTGTATTTTTGGTTTTAATCAAAGTTATAGTAAGTACATATATTTAACAACAAATCTAGCTATATATCAGTCTTCACAAAACAACATCAGTCTAGTTTTAAGATGTAGGTACATAAGCTATTTAATAGTTTACATATTCTTAAATAACTTAGCTGTTATTAAATTCCAAATAACAAATTATTTTGGTAGTAGCTAATACTCTTTGAAATACAAAGCGCGCGCACATAGATACTACGCGCACATAAAGCTATAAATCTTAGAGTCACAAATAATTTTTGCCTAGCACTTTACACTCTGTCTTAAAATCGTAATTTGTTTTTCGATATAAGGAGTCACAAATCTTAATAGCTCCTCGAACTCCACACCACTTTCCCCATTCTCAGGTAATTTCGGAATTCATTTGGCTCCAGAATTCCGGGAATCCGCATACTTGAGTGATTTTCCCTAAGTTTTAAATATTCTTTCACCCATATCTTTCTTCTCCTCCTCTTTTCTTTAATATTAATTGTAGTCGCAATGACAGCCATAGCAATAGCGACTTTTTGTTTTGATAATATAGGTGGCATGACGTTCATCCTTACCAAGATTCGCTCTCTGACTGAGTAGGCTTGAAAAATATCCATATTTATTTTAGAGTATCAAATTTGTATCAATTTCGATATATATTAAAATGTTATATTTATTTTATAATTTAATAGACAAAGCATTAAGCAACAAAAGCAATCATGTGATGTTGTCGTGTTTTTTCGTTGTCAAAACGTCCAGTACATTTTGGCTCTTACCCTACCACATCAAGCAAAACATGACGATGTATCGATATTTATCACGCGATATATATTGATACTCTTTAAAAATTACGATATGATAAATATCGATTTTTTCACTTGCCCATCCCTATGACTGAGTAAGGGCGTAAAATCAGTGCAGTGTTGTCTCTAATTAGGGGCCACGCCCACCCTTTTTTCAGGGCCCTTATTCAGTGTAGTGTAGTAGGGGTATAGCAAGCGATTAAATAATAGACTTAGAATATACTGGATACACATACTAACTAGAAACACTGTCTCACAGAAAACAATTACTCTCTACCGAGAGAAGAACGCCAACTTCATACCAAATAATTAAAAATTAAAAATTTTGTACAACCGAATTCAATATATATTATTAAGGATAACTCAAAAACTATTGGTCAGACCTTGATCAAATTTATATGGGACCACATGAGAAGCACCAGCTTGCAAATAAAAAATCATCGAAATCGGTTCACGTAAAACAAAGTTATGAGGAAACACACATAAAAAAACATACAGTCGAATTGAGTGAACATGTTTATGAGTGTACACTACAAGCGCCACGGAAGGCGCCCACATAAAACTTTTTAGCGTGAATTTCAAACCTTTGCATTATACAACTTTTAAACTTTTTATTTAAGGCTAATTCGAATAATTTTGGCTCAAGCCATATTGGGTGAATACCCATACATTTAAGAGGTTGCACCAATATTACTCGAATTTACTTTAGAGGAACATGTGGTATAAAATAAAAATAAAAATAAAATTACATATACATAGTTATGTAATTTTATTTTTTGAAAGGCAGATTGTTTTATACACTATACTATTACTATTGATGTTTTTATTGCTTTTGCAGATTATATTTCCACGCATGTTATTAATATATAATATACGATATTGTGAAAGTTATTCTTTACAGAAAATGAACGTAAATTTAAATCAGTAAAATTCGTATAGCGAAAACTTAACTCAGCCCAAATACATGATCTGAAACAGATAAAATTCGAGTTAATATAGTAATAATCCCTACAAATTAATAAATTCAAAATGCTTAAAGACTTACCACAATATTGTCAAAAGTTTTTCTTCTATTGTAGGAAACCTGCGGAAAGTGATCAGATGATATTGTGCTTTTTGTTTGCACGACACTTATCTTACTTTCGATTCTGATCACACATCGTACATATTTTTTTTTAAATTATAAATTAATTTATAATCAGTATCTCTGATTTTATACGCCCAACGCACACATAGACAAAATTATGATTGTGTGCTAATTTCTCGGATTTCATACAAAGTTGGATCACCCTACTGACAGGATACTTGCGGCATGGCGGAGGCGGATTAATGAGGGCTAATAATCTTCCACTCACCAGATGTCGCTAGTTGTGACTGAGGTAAAGTCTTCTGTTACACAATGTCTCTTAATTGAGAAATTAGTTTTAAATAATAGTTGATCAGGGTTAAAGTTTAGAATCAAGTCGCCTTAATAGAGGGTTGATGGCCGGGGGGAAAGGGGTGGGGGGAGGGGTAGATTCACCCCCGACCTTTTTTCCCCGCCGGACGTGCCTATTTTTTTAATTAAATGTTGAAGATTCAAATTTTTATTGGATGATTTCTGAGAAAAATCACTTTAATAGGGGAGGGGCGGCGTCCCCCCTCCGCCGAAGTAATAGCAAAGTGTAGTCGACGGAGCCCCGCTAAGCGGGGCTCCTATTTCTGGAAATAGGAGCTTTCTGGAAATAGGAGCTTCTTTAAAAAAAATAACCACGAAGGGGATGCCCTGATCCCCTTCGTGTTTTTTTATAGTGAGCGAGCGAAGCGAGTGAACACCACGCTTCGCTCGCTCACTCGACCCCGCCATCCCCTTCTAACCTAACCTGTCCGAGTCGGGGTGCCCCAAGCGCCGAGCTCGCTTCGCTTGCTCTTGTACCAAATAAAACACCAAAATGTTAACTTTTATAATTACTTTAATAAGTAAACATATTTCATTACTTCCACCATTTAAAAAAATGGATCTTTATTATATTACATAATGTTCCGCCTCCACAACTACTCCACTATCGCATCCCCAAAATTCTCTAGATTATTGTAATTATCTTTTTTAAAAACGGAATGACGCTTATGACGCAAGTCGAGTATATCTGTCACTGTCAATATCAACTTAAAAACTAAAAAAAAGTAAGAATTTAGAGTTCCGTTTCAGGTATTAATTAGTGATTAATGAATATTTTTAGAAAATAATTATAAATATTTCGACGCAGCTCCGGCAGCTAAAATTGCATGGGAACGCTTGAGATAAGCCTCCTTGACCCCCCTCACAGTAACAGACTCCTCAAATTCAGGCGACTTGATTCTAAACCCAACCCGTTGATCAGTTCCTACAGTGTTATATTAACATCTTGGTAGAGTGTGGTAGAGAGTAATTGTGTTCTGTGATTAACACACAACACAATGCGTCAGTGGTTTGATCTTGAATTTTTTGTACTTTATACCTCTTTTTTATTTATTTTTTACTTTTAGTTATATTTATAGTTTGGTTTATTTATTTTTAATGTAATTAATATAAAATATAACTAATAATACAGACAGAAACATTAACCTTTACATTTTTCTAAAAAAATATCTTCCCCGATATGAAATCTGTCAAATTATTTACCTCATTGAAAAGTGGCGCCGCCCTAGTGGCAGAAAAAGTCGTGGATGCCCTCATTACAACACGACATTCGGCTTTATGGTAGGGTCAAATACTTAGAGTATACAAATACATAGCAAGCTTGCTTATGTATACTCTAGGGTCAAGTATGATACTAACGATATTTTATACTCATATCTACTATCAACTTTCCTCTCGTCGTCTATCTACTCGTTACTACTCGAAAATCGTTTATCTACTATCCTCTCAACTGCGGAGACTCTAACCGCCCTACTCCGTTGACTGCGGAGCTGTTTAATGAAATGGACGGCTGATTGGGCGTCGTTCGCCTTAACGCAAATTTCTTGATTCTGGTATATCAGATACTATAACATGTATACATTTCTGAATTCTCTATTAAATTTCCTATAAATGGGTACATAAATTTAATAAAGTCCCAAAGTAATTAGTGTAAGTAAATGTTGAGTAAAGTCAAAATTGTCATATTTCTCAATGAAACAAAGTTTTTTAATAGTTCAATTTTGTTTTATTTTAACCTTAAATCTATTATTTACAATATTTTATGTGCAAAATCATAGGCTACAATACAATTTTTATCATAAAACGCATTAAAAATAAGCTTACAAGTACCCAACAATCAACTTACACGGATGTAGAATGTAGTTCGGACTGGATGCGGCATTAATGCATTAGTCAATAAATATATATTTAAAAAAAAGAAGATTCACACATAATCGAAATTTTTTAATGCTTTTTGATTTACGAATTTTTCGAAGTATATACAAATCAAATGTACATTAAAAAAACCGCTAAAAAAAATAAGTGTTACTGAGGTGACTTTCAAATACCACAAACTGTTAATATTAATATAAAAAATAAATAAATTTTTTAAATATTAAAAAATATATGGAAATACTTTCTACTTTTCTTTTTTAGTAATTGTGTATTTAGTAAATACAATTCCGAAGCCTTGTGTTAACACACACGGCACATCCAAATGCCATATCTAGTTTTTCCTAAATCATCGAATGATCGTGGAGTCAAACAAAGCTCCGTTTGTCTGCTCGAGGGCGCTAGTTTCTTTAGCAATCTAACAATTCATCCGCATTTGAACTTTATGCAGTATGGCAAACTTTAGTTCCTTTTTTCGCCACCGGCAAAACAGAGAACTAGAATCCACTACTGCGGGCGTCTCAGAAATGGACTCCATTGTACCTATTGCGTATTTACATTGAAATATTGAAAATATTGCACTTTATCCTCATTTTGATGTATTAAAACTGTGAATGATGAACAATTATACATATTTTAACACAAAACTGACAGTAAACACTAAAATTTACATACATTTCAAGTCAACTTTCCGCAACCTGCATGTTAGTTCTAAGATAGCGGTTTGCTTCATACAAATTAAAAAACCATTTCACACGTACTAAATGAGATAAAATACAAAATGAGGTTACAAATAGGAAGGTTCCTTACACAGGCATTATTTTAACACAATTCACCAAACAATCAATCAAAATTTGCACGAAATAATTTCAAACAACTCCGATGTTAGCGCGCGTCAATCACACTGATGGCTGACTCAAGGGACAGACGAAATCAACAGATGATATTGATAAAAAATCTTACTAAAGTATGTAAGCTGGGGGATTTTATGCTATCCTTTTTTATCCTGTACACATCGACATATGGTAGAATGAGTTAGACATTATGCACTATATAATGTTTTGTTTCTTCATTAAAAAAGCGAGTAAAAAATGTCTAACACTTGGACACCCGCAGTCAACGGAGATATTTTCGTGTCCAAGTGTTAGTTAGACATCCGCAGTTGAAAGGATATAAATTCCTTGCTATGTAACATAGACTTAGAATATAGTGGCGTATAGACGACCATAGTGCGCAAGGTTGAAGAAACGTTCTTATGGCAATACATATAGCCAGATAGAAAAGGAAAGCAAATCTCGTGACTCTGTGAGCCTGTCACTGATTTCTAATGATAGGTCGGCAAGTTATTTATGGGTCGGCACAAGTCGACACGCAAGAAATGAACTCCTAGGTATTTTGGATATTTTTGAGTATAATAGTGGTTATTTTTAGTAAATAATTATCTTCAACAATGGTTACTTGTTCTGTGAGTGGCTGCAGTGTTAATAATAGAAAGAATCCTGATAATTGCATATTTCACGGGTAGATTCTCAAGACGTCCTCGCTGCTGTTTTCAATTATTTTGTTAATTTTTATATTTTGCAAAGAAAAAAGTCTAGTCTTTGGTAATTTGCATGAATTTGGTAAATACATTTTTATACAAAATATTTTACATGTCCGCTAGAGATTGACTCAACTATATCAAAATTAATGTCGATATTTATCTTGAATGTTTTTAATGAATCGATAGACTTGCCCACACAACAAGAAAATAAATCCTTGGTTTGCGTTCTAAAATGTAATTTTATTTTGCCGTTTGTCAAACAGTTTCCCTCCGGATTCTATAATTAGAAAAAATGGTTAAGGTTAATTGGACGGGTTGGTTTGGAATGTAAAGAAGAACTCAACAATTTGCAGCAAACATTTTCTTGAGAAGTATAAAAGAAAAGTAGAATAAAAACAATTTTAATAAAAGGAGTCATTTCTACATTATTTATACCAGTAGGTAAAATATTGTTGTAATAAGACTTCAAAAATTTAACTTTCAAAACTTTAGATAAATATAGAGACAGATTTTTATACATTATAAAACTGTAGTACATTAAAGATAAAAAAATCTTGAGATTATCTTCTTTAAGCCATTATGAACCCAACTAAGTATCTATTTATTTATCAACCAAAATAAATGTATAACCTTACTTAACCAACCGCACAGCCTCACGGTCACACTAGTACAATATTCATAGCATCACGCTATTTTCCCCAAGGGGTTGAGCGGAGCTTCGGAACTTCGGATTATATTCCCAAGTCACAATGATAAAACTTTTAGCGCAGTTAGGTATAGATATTTTGTAATGCTCCTGAAGCGCCACTAGACGCCCGCGCATGAGACAATAGTATAAATTCCATAGTATTTGATACTCACAACGCTCGATGCACGATTCATGCTTGATGGCCGACGACATTGTGCCGAGGGCTTAAATAGCGTATTTCATCCCCAACAGCGTTAGTCGTAGAGAAGAGCAACTCGTGGTAAAGTAATAGATGCGCGGATCAATAGATCTGCGACATTAAGTTGCACTTGCCGCGGTCAGCCCATGAATGAGTGACCATTTTCTTAACATACCGAGATTGAGAGAATAGAGAGTGCATCTGTATCCTCGACACTTAGTGCACTTTACTCTGTTAAGATCATTATGTTTTTAAAATTAATGCACCTAAAATGATAATAAGTTTATTATTACTTTATACTTTTCAGGGACAGTAGAAAGAACATAAACATGAAGCATGATGAGGCCTCATAAACATATCAGCCTTTAAACAGACCAATCTTATTTGACTGATTCCTACAAGTTTCCTTACTTAATTATTAATTTTACATTCATATTTAAGTCGAATGTCAAAATAAACTTCTATAATGTATTTAATTATTAATTATTAAATGTTTGTAATTATCAAAAGTAATCCGTGTCCCCGTTTTTTATTTCCCCATCAAAACATTTTATAAAATATATAAAATATAAATAGGTATATACTTAGTTAAGTATCTACCTATTTATATTAACAATATGTTATAAAAGAAATTCCGGGGAAACTGTCCACGGCAGTAAATATTTTTCTTCCAAGATCATAGCTCGCAAATACAACTTTCTGATCTGATTCTTGGGGAGGTTTTTTAAGTTTATCGGTAAAGTCACCTAGGATTTTATACATTTGAATTAAAATCCAACAAAAGGCAGGTAGGTTCAGCTTATTCTCAGGAACATGTTATATGAATATTTTTTAATTATTTTAGAACTATCATGGTAAAATTCAGTTAATTTTTGAAGTTATTCAATTTCGTACACTAAACAATTTTTTTTATCTTTTTACCCCTTCCTTAACAATCATTTTTCGATAGTCCTTGTAAGTAAAATGTACATCACTAGCTAACGCACACAAAGACAAATCAAAATTGCTCACGCGTTTTCGGGCTGTCAGGTCGTCTAATCGCCAGTGTATTCTAAGTCTATGATATATTCTAAGTCTATGGTATCGTAAATTACTTTTATGACACTGAGTCTATGGGTCCAGGTGTCAAGTTAGTTACAAGAATGGAGGTTAGAGAGAAGGAGAACTATCCATACCACAGAACACTAATACCCTTAGGATCGCTACGTACTAAAGCATAGCCCGCCTGTCCCTGAAAATTTGTAGAATTTTTAGCGGCGCTGCCGTCGGTAAGTAGTGTCTGCGAAGTTAGCTGTTTATGAGTACAAGTAGATGAAGTTAGTTGAATAATGTACAAATTTTCTTCGCGGCATTATTTTTTAATTTTTGACAAAAAGAAACATTAAAAAATGGTGAAATATTGTATTGTGCGTGGATGTGCAAGTGGTTTAGCATCTGATCGGAAAAATAGACTGAAAAATAATTTGCGTCAATCCTCATTATTTAAAGTACCAAAGGTAATATCTTCATACATTATCGATTCATAGCTGCACATTGAAATATTGAATATGTAAAATTATTATTTGCTTAATTAATCATGTTTTTTAAAATAAATTAATCTTTATTGAACTTTTAAGAAATTGTTGAAATTAAGGTTAATTAAAAGATTTGCAAGTTAGTAAATAGATAATAATAATTTCGTTATTTTCTTTTTTTTTCTTTGAATGATATTATATACACGTATATTAAACGTTGATAGATCATTTCAAACTAGCGCACAACAGCCCGCTTTTATTGAGACAACTTAGCGATCGCAGCGCCTCACTTATTTTGTCCATATTTCTGGGACACTATTTTCTACAGCGATCGTTCTCCTTCTCTCTAACCTCCATGGTTACAAGTTTTGGTCAATCATGCAGACATGAAGTTTTTTGTGTGTGTTTGAGTGGGTCCCTGGATGGTTTAGATAGAATCTACTAGTTAGTCTGTGGTTTAGATTTACAATTGGACCCGGTAGGTGGCACTGTTGTTGAGATCCAGAAATCACTCGTGCGAAGCCGGAGCGGGTCGCTAGTTACTAAATATTTATTAATTTACAGGTTTTCAACTGACTCTATACTAAAACTATGACTAAAAAGCATAAAACTTGTGAATTGGCTTCAGAAGCAATTTGATTATGACGTAAATGTTTTGTGGTACGGTATGTAATTTAAAGTTTGTAAAATTCTAATTGTACCTATAGATATTGTTGAAATAAGCATAATATTTTGACAGATTCTTTTTCCTATTACGAGGACTAAATGAATGGTTAACAATAAATTCTTTACAAAATTTTTATTTTTATTTTGTAGAGTTACCTGCTTACTTATTGGAAAAACTGTATTCCAATAGGTAATTGGACCTTTTTAAACCTCTCGAATGAACCATACATACCCAATGTTGAAACCCAGAACAAAAACTCTTCTATAGTTACGCAGAAAAACGTAGATAGACTAAAGCAGCGTCGATTTTTGTTTAATTGATACTTTTATTTATTGTATGGTATTATATTAAAATGATACATAAATAGAGTGGTAGGTCTGGGTATAGAATTTTTTCAATATATTTTGTCACACTGTCCTATCTCTATTATTAGTTCCGTGGACGCTCACTTCTGCTAGCAGCGCCAAAATGGCGAAAATCAAATCACCTCATAATATCACGGTGTAGAGCCAGTTCAGCGTAGGTACTTGTATAATAGAGGTCAGTGCCTCAAGTAGACTATGCGTAGTATCCATCTTAGTAGTCTGCGATTAGACTATACCTTTGATACAATGGCTTTAGCGTGACACTTTACTTCATGGTGTTTGCAAGTTGCATTAGGTATAATAATTATAATTAACACTTCCTAGGATATTGTTATAAAATCAATGTATATATCATACATAATATATATTATAATTAGGTATATTACTTTATTGCTATATAAAAGCATTTCTGAACTTCCATATCAATTTGTCAATGGTTACTAAATGCGCGCGTGATTCAATTAGGTTGCTACGCAACGCAATCGCAATCTCAATAATAATTCAAAAAGCACAGTAGCATGTTGACGAATTAAATAGTTGGTTGCTTTATAGGGATACGTGAAAATATTTCTATTGAATGCACATTTCTAATTTTATTTAAAATTTAATCAACGATATGAACTATTTTTACCGTCAACTGCATTGATTTTTTTTAAATGTTAAGTCAGAAATAAACAGTGAAAATAAGTTTAATCTCATAAAACTAGTTTGCTTTGTTTACGAATAGATGTAAATAGCTATGTTCGTGTTCAATATTCTAATTTTAAATGTCCTTTACAGCATGTTATCTTCAACTCGTGTATTAGCAGACGATTTCAACAATGACGATAAAAGTGAGTACATACTTATTTATTAATATTTCCAATTTTGGATTCAAAGCCCCAGTAAAATATTTTTTTTTATTTATTTATGTAATAGGCTTATTTAGCTACATGTTGGTTAACCAAACAAATAATTGGCTTATTTTATGAATCATTGAAATAATAATTTAAATGAAAAAGATATTACATATATACCTAGATCAATATTACTTTCACGATTTATATTTATTAGAAAGTAAGTAATATTTTTGATATCTATTACTTATATTCCAAGAAATTTCTTTTGTTTCGATTCGACATTTAAATTGTACACGGACCAACATCCAGAGCCGTTATAATCATTTCTTTTGTAACCTATTCAACTTAGAATAATTAGGTGTATCATTTTCGTAATTATTCTTAGCTATTCAAATATTACGTGGAAAGTGAAAATCGAATTCTAGGCCCGCAGCGCCTCATCTAAACGTCTCTAGTATATATACAGTAATCTATGTCTAAACGCCTAGCTAACGCACAACCGATACTTTTTACTTAGATATATGTATCTATAATTCCCCGTATGTACTACATAATATCATAATTCATATCACAAAATCAGGGATGACAATTATAGTTCGTTTAATAAATATGACCTAATCCAAAGGAGCGAACGTTATGGTACACTGCGTCTACGCCGGTGTGCCCATGCCACATCCGGTCTACCTCTACGCTCAAAACAAGATGGCGCATCTGTGTGAGTTCAGATATTTTCAGGGCTGTCACAGTTTAAACAAACTAACCCAATGAAAACAACACTGTCTTGTTAAAAAACCAAAACTGTTAGATATTTAAAACGCATCACTTCAACAACTAATTTGACAGAAGCAGAATTCATACGACGGGAAGGCTCCTCTATATTTATAAGAAGCTAATTCTCGCAAAATATTCATGTTAAGTTACTGTTTTACTAACGTTTTACATGATAAAATCCGTATTTTTTGAACACTTTTTTATGAAATTGAAGTGACCATTAAACTTACAGTCTATCTGATCGTTAGGTGTTAGTATCAGATGCGCTGTCAAAATTATTAAGAAAGTCTAATTAACTATTTTATATGTATATTATGGTTGTTGCACGAATGGGTCGGCTCGACCGGGGAAGGACCACACACTCACATAATACCAGCGTGAAATAATGCTGTTATCATAAAAATATATATAAAAAAGCTTTTTATGTTGTTTATATCGCTATATCCAAGATTTCCCCTAAATATTAGTTATATTTTAGCAACGGTAAGAGAACTCATAAGGTTAGAACAAGTAGCAGTGGACTACCGTGTCGGTGTATAAATTAACGTCAATAAATGTTCTAGCCTAAAATTAAAACAGGGATTTTCTTATGTTATGTGTAAATTCTATAAAATTTCTTAAGTGACTTCAATTGTCATTTTTTCAACTCTTCTCCAGGCTCTTTGCCCTGGTTCCGTCTGATTCTGTACCATACTCTAATGTGTTTTTGCAGCCAAGCAAGGTTTTTTCAAAAGTTATTTTTATGTTTGATGGAAAGTGAAAATGGAAACCTAGGCGGTAAACACGACCCAATAGTTTACGCAAGTACAATAAATTATAAAGGGTCTTTGAAAAACCACTTGATAACGTAGAAAATTGTTTTTGATATATTAACTTTTAATATGTATTTAGGCACTATTGATTATTAATTATAAACATTAAAAAAATCAATCGTTAGTATTCTGTTTCAAAATGTGATCGTAAATATTGTCAACCCTGGTCATTTTTAAATTACGATGCTATTATTTGGCTTTTTATTCAATTGTCTGCTACGCAAAAACCTGGTTTCGGACAGGATGTGTGCTCTAACGTCAACCTACAAACGCAAACCTACCGTTTAATGGCCAATTTAATCTGTGTCAGATTTTCCATAGATAGTTGTCCAATCTTATGGAGTACCTATATATTATATACCTATATTAAAATATAAAAGAGTTATTGTTAAAGCTTTTTAATTTTTATTGTCTTTCTAAAATTGCACTTCTTTAATACACCCTTTTTAAAGAACAAGAGTAGCTACCTAACAAGATCATTGGGTTGTTCTACAAGAATAGCGACAACGCTTTACTATAATTGCAATCATTTGAAAATAATTTTATCGAACATCTCACAAATTAAAATTGACCAGCGATAACTGTGACTATAACCATCAAAATGTTGATTAAACGGCAAATAATCGAATTTCGATGATCAATCTGAAGGCAATGTGATACAAAATTGGTTGATTCTTTTCTCGCCCAAAGGCTAAGTACAGCAAATGTGCGAGGAAACGCAGCCAGCGTTTTTTTCACTATACCGTCGGGAGGACTGTATAATAATTTAAGTTCGTAGTTTTTTTATTAGTTTAAATATCGTATATGTACTTTAAACAAGCCCCAGTAATTAGTACATAACCAATTCGATAGGAAATGCGTTTCCTTTTATATCCAACTCGGAGGCTGGTACAGGGTAGCGCCAAAAATAATGCCTTCTGCTTACCAGCCTACAAAGCCTTATCTACAAGCGACAAGCGATTGAAGGATCCATTCAAATTAACAAATGCGTCATTTATTAAAAATGCATTGCATAATATATCTTCATTCAATTCAGTGCTACAGTAACTATGAACTTTTTTATAATACTTTTTTATAGTATAGGGGTGACAGACGAGCACACAGTCCACCTGATGGTAAGTGGATACTCCGGCCCATTTCTGCGGTCGAATCGACCCATTCGTGCTACAACCATAATATACCACGTATACATAGTAACACATAGTCTTTTTACAATAAATAAACCAAATTAACTTTTTCATAAAATTTACATAGGTAAATAAAAGGAACCATTGAAAGAGAACAACATTTTTTATTAACAAAGCGTGACAAACGAACTCGCGATCTACTTGATGGTAATTGGCCGCTACAACCTATAGACTCCTGAAAGCTATCACAGAACACTATTATCTCTACCAAGAGCTAATGGTGAGTTGTTTACCGTTATAGAGATGAGATATCTCAAAATGAGAACACAACAGTGAGTGCACTGTTGCTTTTACGGCAGAATTCGGCCCCGTCCAGACGGAGTACTGGGCAAAAAAGGTATTTTTTTTATAGTATGGGGTGACAAAAGAGCACACAGTCCACCTGATGGTAAGTGGTTGCTGTGACCCATAGATATCTACATCTATGCTCAATAAAGAGTCAAAATGCAGATGTGTTGTCACCCGTGAGGACTAAGATGGAATGCCACTTTTCCAGTAAAAGGGTCTCCGGTTCTCTACACTCGCCATACGAAACACAGCAGTGTTAAGCTGCTATTTTACGCTGGTATTCTGTGAGAGCGTGGTCCTTCCCCGGTCGAGCCGACCTATTCGTGCTAAGTTTACTACTAATATAGCTGCAGCATGGCTCTACCACGTATATTTTTCACGTTATAAATTAACACTTATAGTATATCATAGCATAGGACGGCTCCATGACGCAGTGACATAGCAATGAGTTGCGGCACTATGAGTCGCGGGTTCGAATCACGCACAGAACAATTATTTGTATGACCTACAAATAATTGTTCCGGGTCTGGATGTTTGTCTTTGTTTGATACAGGAGAAAATCCTAGTGATTTTTTTTAAATACACTGTAGTATAATCCTTCTTTGTTCATAATATTTTCGTTAATTTACTTCAAAAACTTTCCCAACTTGCGTCAAACAGAAAGCATACCGGGAGTTACGGCCGGTTTACAGAGGGGCAATAAACTGTGGAACCTTATTCGGGAGATCACGCGATGCTCACTCGCCCCAACATGTTTGTCATCCTGTCAGCCAATCAGATATTTAATCTTATTTCCGTAACTATTTCTTTGTTAGCCGAAAGAGAATATGAGGCATGGTAAATTAGGGGATAAGCATTTCCCCTTCATAGCTAGTTGCCAACCCAACGGCACCTAAACTTTTGATTGCAATTGATTGAAAGCAGTACTTTAAAACAAGTACTTAATACTTGTTTTAAAGTACTGCTTTTGCCATCGAAGTTATCTTCTTCTCTATATATACCTAAAAATCAATTGCTGTCTGTTAGTCTCGCTAAAACTCGAAAACGGCTCGAACGATTTTTATGAATTTTTTGTGTTTGAGTGGGTCCCTGGATGGTTTAGATTAACAATTGGACCCGGTAGGTGGCCCTGCTGTCGAGATCCGAAAATCACCTGTGCGAAACCGGCGCGGATCGCTAGTATATAATAATTCTTAGTCCGGTGCGTCAACACGTACGTCTGTCGAAAGAGTTCGCTTTAAAACCCTCTCAAAACTGAAAGGAGGCCTGCGCATAAAAGTCGGACGTATATAAGATTTAACTTGATATTGGAATTTGTTAAATATAAATAAAAATATTGGGTGCCGTGAGAACTTATTACGTGGCTTAAATAAATTTATCAGAAGTAGGGGTTAAAGTGAGGGGTAGAAATAAGGAAGAAATAAAGGTTTTCCAGAAGAGTTATCGCCACTGTACGAGTATCACAAAAGTTACAATTTTATGCGGCTCTTGTTGTAAAGTAATGCAAATTCTCCAAAAAATCTATCCCAATTTCAATATTACACAAACCGTCTTTGTCTTCATAATAGATATGATTTAGACGTGATAGAGCCATGCTGCAGCTATATTAGTGGTATAGTTGTAGTACGAATGGGTCGGATCGACCGGGGAAGAACCACGCTCTCACAAAATACCAGCGTAAAATAGCAGCGTAACGCTGCTGTGTTTCGTATAGTGAGTGTAGAGAACCGGAGACCCTTTTTACTGTAAACGAGGCATTTCATCTTAGTCCTCACGGGTGACAACGCATCTGCATTTTGATTCGTAATCGAGGATAGATGTAGATGTCTATGGGCAACAGCAACCACTTTCCATCAGGTGGACTATGTGTTCGATTCTCACCTTTATCCTATAAAAAAAAGATGATCTATAATAATCAGTTGAAGTTATCGACTAAAACCCACAAGTGTACCCGTTAATATGGAATTACTCGCCCATACCCGTGTCCAATAACCATGACGACCATACATATAAAATAAGATCAAAGGTAGTTTCGGATGTAATGTTACATCACAGGAACTATGACAATACAATTAGTCTCGAAAACCAAGAAATTGTGGTTGACGAACATTAAAAGAAATTATATGTATAATAATTTCTTATACTTACGCGAACACTACACATTAAATGAAACTAATTTTTACGGATTCTATCGCGTTTAATTTGAGTTTTTAATTCCCGACGTTTCGGGAACTATAAGCTCATTCTGCGTAGATCGGACCAAAAATTAATATTCAAAAACTGAAGGTTTACGGGCTAACTATGACATCGGGACGTCAAACACCTGAGTCCCCCCCCCCCCCGTAACCATGGGTGCTGTAAAGCACCCGAAACATCGGGAATAAAAAACTTAAATTAAACGCGATAGAATCCGTAAAAATTAGTTTAATTTAAAATTAAAAACTATAATAAAAAAAAAAACTAAAACTAGTAACTTAATTATCATACAGTCCTACTCCCCGCAGTATCGTGCCAAGAACGCTGGCTGCTTTTCCCCGCTGAATGGCTATACTTAGCCTTTGAGCGAGAAAAGAACCAGCCCTCTTATCACCAGCAGCAACGACCAGTCGCGGACGTGGACCCTACGGACCAATAGTCTCTACAGCAAATGGCACAAATATGTAGTCATCTCTCAGAGACTCATGTATCCCTAAAAAAATTATATCGAAGTTTATGATGAACATAAGCTTCTTCTCCTTCACCCAAATTTCACAGTTCCTTTCAATTCTTCAATTCTTATTAAAACTCCAGCTAGCGCCAATTACCCTTTTTGACATATTTATAACATAATTATTTAAAGTGGTATTCTAAATTCCAGTGTACATGGTGCTATCGCCCGACCAGCACTTACGCACGCCGCGACTAGAGGATTTCTTCTGGACGGGCTCGGGTGATGGGCCTCCACCGCCAGATTCCGCAACTCCAGCACCTTCACCTCCTACAGCCATCATACGTACCACTACTGTCCTAGCCACTGTCTATCTGGACTCATATCCGCCACAGGTTAATATTATAGGAAACGGTAATCATGAAATAGTAAAGCAACAGCTTATGTGTATATGTCCCAGGCCTCCTTGTATTTCTGAGAGGGTTTTTGCTGTGCTCAGGGAATAAGCACTCGCCATGAAATTTAACAGTACAAGAGCAAACTGATTTTGATCCCCGCCAGTAAAAATAGATAGTTGCAATTGTAAATACTACTATTTACTGTTCAGTGGTGAAAGAAAACATCACGAGGAAACCTGCATGTCTGATAAATGAAAAGGAAACGAATAGATGATGACATATGAAGTTCACCAACAGGCATTAGGGCAGCGTGGTGATAAGGCGGTATACATATTAACAACAATGAGTTGTCAACAAAGACATTCAAATATTTATAAACCTTTATATATCTTTGGTTAACAATAATAGATATTGACAGATAATTAACAAAAATTGTCGATATGCGGCTTCCTTTAAGTTAATCTATTTGATTGTAAATATTAATGCTAATGTGCTGTATACTTAGTAGTTTAAAAAGGTAAAAGGAATATTGCATGTCTTGATTTATATTGAAAACTTTCTTTAAAATCATTGAGATTATACGTCACGAGAACCTATAATAAAAGCCATTATATTTGTGAGCTATGTCGATATCCAATTTTAAAACAAAAATTTATAAAAATTATTAGCAACATATTGCAGGCAGTGACGGACAAAACAACGGGCGACTGTGTGCTAAACTGTGGAGAAGCGGGTGTCCCAGACAGTCTAGCGCCAGAGATACCAGAAGACCGACGCTACTGGTTGCTTACCGTTATCCAAGGCTCAACTCCCGATAGTCTACAGCTTAGGTTGGCAAGATTGTATCAGAAAGCCTTTTTAAGGTTAGTTAGTAGTTCTAAACAACTAACGGTCAAAACTTTAATTTTAAACTTTGATCAACTCTTAGAATTAGTTACAACTAGTTTTTTTCTTCATCCTTACAAGATTATATCCTTCATTTCTTTCAGACAGCAAGAGCGACATCTTGGAATAATAAAATCTCTTGACGCACCTACACCTAGAAAGAAACATGAAGTGCATTCTTTTGTCGTTAATAAAGAAAACAAATTGAATGAAATCGGCACTTATAGCTCACAAACGCCCGAAAAATATTTAGATATAGATAGTTCTATTGCAAATGTCGACGGATTTGAACTCAGTAGTGTCACTACTATTTTTGAAAATTTTTCACCTTTGACTAAGAACTCGTCGGTTACTAATAGTGAAGTGATTCCGGAAAAATTTGAAATATTTAAAAACAAAATAAAGTCGTCATTAGCACACGATGAAATTGAACCCACTAAATTAAGTGATACTGATTCGTGGGTGTTAGTTACGCCAACTGTGATCCTAAAAAAGAGAGATGTGTCTAAGATAGATAAAGATCTTATCGATATACCTTTAGAGGAAGATATTAGTAATGAAACCACGCTGTTCAAAAGGGAGATTATAAAACCCGAGCAGCAACCACCGGTGCGTGTACATATCCAAAATATAACGGAGGTAAGTTATTTGTAAATTATTAGAAATCAAAACTTTCTCTTCTTTATGTGTTTACAAACATCACCAAAACTTAAATAAATTTAATACAGGTAAAATTATTTAAGTTTTGGTGTAAAACGTAGTGATTATATACTCTTTGGTAAGAATAATGTATTATTTGTATCTGTTTAATAAGTTAATAACATAAATTGCATACCATTGCATACAGAACATGTGATTTTATACTCTGATTGCAAACAGTATTTGACACGGTGGTTATCAAAACAAACATTCCTTTAGAAATTTTCTTAGAATACTTATCTAGGCACCTAGGCATCATATGCTACTATGTTACTTGGCACCCGTTAAACCTAGTGATTTATACACTATTTGGTGCCTGTCCAGATCTCAACTCCTTAATCGAGGATGCCAACAACCCCGAAAGTCGTTTGTATCGAACTTGGCCCCTTTTCACATTTATGTTTTTGGTAGGACGTAGTCTAACTCAGATTAATTACTGTCTCTTATGATAGTATAGTGTACAAATGTGCGACATAGGGACCTTCAGGAAAAGAGCCTATTCTTTTTAAAAGGCCGGCAAACGCAACTGAAGTTGCAATTGTTAATTTATCAATCAATGTCCACATTAACACGAACAATATTTTTTATTAAAAAAATCATGACATTTATACATGGTAGAGCCACGCTCTATTATACGTGGTAGAGCCACGCTTTATTATACGTGGTAGAGTAGTGCTGCAGTTGTATTATAGTTGTAGCATGAATGGGTCAGCTCGATTGGGGAAAGATCGCGCTTTCACAGAATAGTAGCGTGAAATAGCAGTTTAATGCTGCTGTGTTTCGTATAATGAGTGTAGATAATCGGAACTCCTTTTTACTGGAAACGAGGCATTCCATCGTAGTCCTCAGGGGTGACAACGCATCTGCATTTTGGTTCTAAATCAACGATTGATGTAGATGTCTGTCACTTACCATGAGGTGCACTGTGTGTTCGTTTGTCAATCTCATTCTATAAAAAAATAACTTTTCTGTCCAGTACTCCGTCTGGACGCGGCCGAATTCTGCCGTAAAAGCAGCAGTGCACTCACTGTTGTGTTCTCATTTTGAGATATCTCATCTCTATAACGGTAAACAACTCACCATTAGCTCTTGGTAGAGATAATAGTGTTCTGTGATAGCTTTCAGGAGTCTATAGGTTGTACCGGCCAATTACCATCAAGTAGATAGCGAGTTCGTTTGTCACGCTTTGTTAATAAAAAATGTTAAAAAATGGTTCCTTTTATTTACCTATGTAAATCTTATGAAAAAGTCTTTAGAGTTCTTATCTTTTAAGAGCTAAAACTAAAAGTTTGCACAGCTCTTAAAATTTTCAATTGACTACAGTGTCTAAGCTCCCAATGGGGGCTAATAATCTTACGCTCACTAGATGTCGCTAGTTGGGACTTAGGTGAACTTATTTGTGAGTTCGCAACTTTTCAATTATGATGACACTGTGTGAACTTATTGGTCACACAGTGTCATCATAATTGAAAAGTTGCGATTTAATCATAATTTTTTCTGTTTCTAGTGTATAATAGGTCGGGGAAAAAGTTTCTTCGTATTTTGTTTGTATAAAATTGAAGAAAAATGTCTTTAGTTGTACTGTTTGTATCTGGCTAGTTTTAATATCAATACAACATATAAGACATTAAGAAAAATAAAAATAAAAAGTAAAAAAACACTTTCCCGCCATTTTTCAATTGTTTTTCTGTCTGCCAAAATGAGTGAATCTAATGAAGAAATTCGATACATTCTGAAGTTTTATTACAAAAAAGGGAAAAATACGACTCGAGCCGCGAAAAAAAATTTGTGACGTTTATGGACCTAATGCAGTGTCAGTAACAGTAGCACAAAGTTGGTTCAAGCGTTTTCAGTCCGGAAATTTTGATGTTAAAGATGCAGCTCGCTCTGGTCGCCCTCATACGGATAAAATCGATGACATTTTTGAAAAAGTGGAGCAAGATCGTCGTTTTAGTAGTTACGACATAGCCGAAGAGACCATGTCGTAACTGCTAATAATAGCCAAGGAATTGAGGATTGCCACAAAACAGTGTTGACCCATTTGAAAAAGTCTGGTTATACAAAAAAGCTCGATATTTGGGTACCACCCGAGCTCACTGAAAGAAACCTAATGAATCGTGTACTTATTTGCGATTTTCTATTGAAACGTAATGAAACCGAACCATTTTTGAAAAGATTGATCACTGGTGATGAAAAGTGGATTACGACAAGAACGTGCGAAAAATATCATGGTCAAAGGGTAGTCAAGCTCCACAGACTGTAGCGCATCCCGGATTAACACGCAATAAGGTGATGCTGTGTGTATGGTGGGATTGGAAGGGCATCGTTTATTACCGCCGGGCAAAACCATCGATTTGGATCTTTACTGCCAACAACTAATGAGACTCAAGCAAGAAATTGAGAAAAAACGGCCGGAATTGATCAACAAAAAAGAGCCAAAAGTTGTGTGCCAAAAGTGGCCAAAGATGTGTGTGGTCTGGCGTTATCATGATAACGCCAGACCACACACATCTTTGGCCACTCAGCAAAAATTGAGAGAGCTTGGTTGGAAAGTGTTAATGCGTTCACCATATAGTCATGACCTTGCACCCTCAGATTTTCACCTGTTTCGGTCTCTTCAGAATTCTTTGGGTAGTGTTAGGGTAACATCAACAGAGGACTGTAAAAACTACTTATCGCATTTTTTTGATCAAAAATCCCAAGATTTCTACAGCAACGGGATTATGTCACTACTTATAAAATGGCAACAAGTTATCGAACAAAATGGCACATATATATATATTATAATTAAATGTAATTAAACTTTGAAAAAAAAAAGTCTTGAGTTTGTATTTATAATACGAAGAAACTTTTCCCCGGCCTTAATATTTATACAAAAAGCAATGCCGCAGTGCTGTATTCTTTAATTTTTTAGACATTTTCAACTTTTTAAAATTCTCCTACTTTTAGGAATATCCGTAGTTTAGTTTATATATTTCTAATCTAATTAATATAAAATACTAGCGATCGGCCCCGGCTTCGCACGGGTGATTTCTGGATTTCAACAACAGCGTCACCTATCGGGTTAAATTGTAAATCTAAACCATACAGGGACCCATTCAAACACTCAAAAAATTTCATCAAAATCGGTCGAGCCGTCTTGAGTTTTAGCTATTGATTTTTATATTTTGAGATAAAAATATTTCAGTAAGTATAAACATTAATCTCTACACTTTTCAAACAAATTAACTTCCCCCGCTTTGAAATGTGTCAAATATTTCACCTTATTCCCGAGTGGCGCCGCTCTAGTGGCAGAAAAATTAGTGGAAGCCCTCATTGATGTTTGGGTGTGAGTGTTGCGCGTGTGTCAGTCCGCGGAGACGGGCAGCGTGCAGATCGTGTACGTGGTGCTGGTGGGCGGGCGCGCGGTGCCGGCGGCCGTGGCGGCGCGCGACATGCGGCTGGTGCGCGACGCGGAGGTGGCGCGCGAGCTGGGCGCCGCCGTCACCACCAAGGCCGAGCGTGAGTACTACCACCAACATGACCCACCACCATCCGCACCACCTCACACCCCGAACTCATTACGTATACTCGCCAACCAACCAACGAAGCAACCGTTGTAGATTTGAAGCCAAGCGATCTGTTATACCCCTTACGTATGCAAAATCGCTGCATAGGGTTTGCGCTTGCAGCGTCAGTAGTCTTGGTACTTATACGGGTCGGCTACTAAAGGATATTTTAAATCTTTTATTGATTTAGTTTACGAGTTCATTGGATCGCTTCATACAATGGGGCAAAGCAGCGGACTAATTACCATAAAATCCTCTTAGAAATATGAAAAGGCCTGTGTCGTGTAATGGCTCTACGAATACGCTTTGTGGGTTATCTCTAAAGTAAAGTAATGCTAAAGTACTTTACTTAATTTTAGTCTACATCCACAAGGAGATAGACGGAACGCTACTTACGTGTCAAGTGACGCCGAAACCATGCTCAGCTCCTTAACACGTACTCACGCACACATCTTTCCCTGCAAAGGCTTCTTTTCAGTTTTGAGAGTTACACAGTGGAACTGCAGGTGACGTGCACTTTAAAGATATCACAAAGGTGTGGCCAACTGGTGGCTAAAAAAGGATGGTCCTATTCCATAGAAATAGGCCTATTCTTTACATAAATTATAAACATAGCATAAACACTCACGCTTATCACCCAGATGGGTAGGCATAGACGACAGACTTCCATTTGGCACGATCCTGACACATCCCTCTCGCCTTCTTCACATCCATATACATACGCACGCATACATGCTCTTCGGTTAAGGGTACTCTCAATTTAACCCATCTTCAATATATCGCCAATTTGATTGATCAGCCTTAGACGTCCCTTGCCGACTCTGCCAATCACATTGCAACGTAAATTTTCTTTGTAGCTCTTTCCTCATTCATTCTTTCTACGTGTCCAAAACACCGAAGCAATCTTTTTTTAATCTTGATCACATCTTTTTGCAAATTACTCTTTTCTCTTATTACACTATTTCTCAACCTATCATTCAGAGTCATCCCTAACCTTCTTTGTTATATATAGCTTTATCAAAAATACTTTGATACCAATTTTTTCAAAGATTTGGACATATCATCGCCCTATCACCGGTTTAGCTGCCGACAAAGCCGATACCACACACATAGGTCTACAGCCCCCGTTTGTGGGGTTGGTTTGGACATAATATTTGATTATAATTTCCGTCAGGAGTAAGTTACCAAAGCTCCGTTAGGAAACATTTTTTATACGTGGTAGAGCCATACCGCAGCTATATAAGTAGTATAGTTGTAGCACGAATGGGTCGGCTTGCCCGGGGTAGGACCACGCTCTCGCAGAATACCAGCGTAAAATAGCAGCTTAACGCTGCTGTGTTTCGTATGGTGAGTATAGAGAACCGGAGACCCTTTTTACTGAAAACGAGGCATTCTATCTTAGTCCTCATGGGTGACAACGCATCTGCATTTTGTTTCGTAGTTGAGGATGGATGTAGATGTCTTTGGGCCACAGCAACTAAATACCATCAGATGGACTGTGTGCTCGTTTGTCACCCTTATCATAAAAAAAAAACAGTGCCAACGAATATGTTTGTAGCATATTCCATATTCATTCATATCTCCCACATATCAGTTCATTTGGATATTAAAAGTTAAAGTTACAGCTTATGTGTGCTAGCAGTGTGACCTATATATATACGTCCCACTGCTAGCACAGGCCTCCTCTCATTTCTGAGAGGGTTTTTAGGGCAAGGAAGTGTCCGCCGCGCTGGCCCCAATGCGTGTTGGCGAACTTCACATGTCTTCGAAATATTTTTTCTTATTTCTCAGACATGCAGGTTTCACGATGTTTTCCTTCACCGCCGAGCACGTGGTAAATCAGCACTTAAAATTGCAATTAACAATTTCATTGGTGCCGGCGGGGATCGAACCCGGGTTGCTTGCGTTACTGTGAAACTTACAGCGAGCGCTAACCATCTGAGCTACCACGGCTCCATTTGGATATTATCTAAGTTTTATTTTTATTTAACAAATCGTGAAACTTCTGCTAGCAGCGTACCTTAAGGCGGCAGAGGGACTCGAGGGGGAGGCGGAAGCGGGCGGCGTTCACGGCACGGAGCTGTGGGCACTGGCTATAGGCTCCACCATTGCCGTGCTTCTGTTGTTGGTGCTGTTTGCACTTCTATGTCTAGCTCGAAGGTATTTTTGATGTAGTTATTACACATTTATAGATCTGTATATATAGTCATAAGTCCCATGAGATGTCCTATGAGACTAAGGGAATAGAAAGTACACCTGTGCTTCCGCATGCGCTTGGGTACTGCGCAGATAGTTAGTCTCCGTTGAGACGGGCCGCCGCGACCCGTGAACGAAATTCGTTCTGAAGGACATTATTGTCTAGAGGTAGAAACTCACGGATAAACGCTCGATTCGACTGAAAATTTCATAAGGTGAAGCAAACCGAGTTCGATTTCCGTCAGTCCCGAAGGAAAGAAAGCTGGAGTATTCCTTCAAGATTGAGAAATTAAAAAATATTTTGAGAACATGATGTGAAGTCTGCCACATCATGTTCACAAAATTTAAAATTAGAATTAACAATTTCATTGGAACAGGCAAAGTACCAGCTAGCGCTTAGCCCCCGAGCTACCACAATTTTAGCACTTATATTTTAACGTAATTTATTTATGATGTTATTGTTTATTTATTTATTTTAGTTTTAGTTTTCTGTATTTTTATGTCGTTTTCAAATATATCATTTATAGTTTTTATAGTCGTAAATATTGGACATAGGCCTTATTCGCGACGGCAAAAGGTGTTTAAAAACATAGTGAAAAGTGAAACAATATTAAAAGTGTAATTAAGAAAAGTATTAGTGACAAACCTAAGTGAAGTGTGCAATAGTATAATTTTACAACATGTTTACAACCTTAGTGTTATAGTATATAGCATTGTTTGGTAATAGCTAAGAAAATAACTCTTATTTGTACAAACAAAAAGTCGACCAATCAGACCAATCAGACGCGACACGTTATAGAACATTCTAGAAATTATTAATTACTGTGTAATATTTAGTCCCGAAAATGATGAAAATAATTTTTATGCTCTAAAAGAATTGTAAACATGATAATGAATTAGGTTAAGGTTTATAGATTAAAGAAATAAAAGAATATTTAGCGTGATGAAACTTATTTCCCACTTATAGTAGAATTAAAGAATTAATGTACCCAAATATTGTGAAATTTTGGGATATTTTGGTTAATAACTTTTTATATTGTTAATATATTAAGAAACCTTTACGATGTGCTAATAGACAACTGAATTACCGATTTAACAATGTAGAGTACATTAGCGTAAGAAGTAATCATGTATAGAAAAAATTGTAATTTAAGACTCTGTTATGCAATAAAGAGGCAAAACGGACAATGGCAAGCGGCGCACTTTAAAGTAACGCTCGAGTCTACCTTATGGCTTCGGGGCCCAGTAACATTGTAGTAGCTGAAGTGACTAGTAGCAGAACCAAGAAGTAGCTGAATATAGAACATAGTGAATTGTGTGAAGCTAGCAACATAGTAGCTGATAATAGCAGCTACACAAGTGATAGTAATAGCTAGTTGTACAACATAGTAGCTGATAATAGCAGCTAGTAAACAGTGGAAATAAAAGCAGATAGTACTAATAGTAGTAAGTTACTACCGAACAATTTAAAGAAATAGTCAGCTGAAGAAATCATCTGAAAAATATAGTGACCAATTGATAGTGAACAACCATATTCAACAACCGTGGTCAATAACCAATAGTCAGAAGATTTCCGCTGAACAGTTGAGCAGTTGAACCGCTGGCCACTGCCTTGCCATTTGTATTCTAAAGTTCGTGCATTTTGATTGGACGTCAGTCCACAGTACCCCAGCAGCACCCACAAAGACGGCAGTAGAAGTATTCACCGGAACCTATAGGTGTAGGACGTGAGCGACTCGCGGAGTACCTTCGATAACATTTACTCCCGAGCTGCGCCCGGCCGGCACATTCGCTGATCCTTTGAGCCGGATCAATCTGTTGGTCCTTCGGAACCGGATATATAGTCGCTGCCGTATAGAAGCCGCCGGATTTCGCCGAGTCAAGATACCGATCACTCGCTAGCAAGGAAGGGGAGCCAAGACGTGGATCGTCAATCTGGAAGGAGGGTCATCGGACAATGCCGCCGCCATCCACCACCAGATGCCGCCACGCTCACTGTTGACAATAGAGGGCGCTGAGACGCCATGTTACACTCCCGAGGGGGGGGGGGTACCCCTGCCCGCGCCGGCCACTACAACCCGGCCTATGAAGCAGAAGGAACAGTAGAAGATAGAAGGCAACGAGGACATTCGCCGCGTCGAAAAGCCACCGAGGGGCCACACCGATATCAGTACGAAGTCAAAGAAGACTATTCGGCCCAAGAGAAGAATTTTGAAGGCTCGTGAAGAAGTATTGAAGATCAAACTGGAACTCGCACAGATCTCATTACAGAAGGCTGAAGAAGAAGAATCAGATGACTACGATGAAGATAGTCACTCCAAAAGTGAGTACGTCCGATCCTGGCTGGAAGATGCCGCAGCCAAGCAGCACCCAACTCAAGACGCAACTACCGGAGGGGAGGCCCCACTTATTAAAACAGTACCAAGCTCACACACCAGGATCCCTATCCAGTAGATGTACCCAAGAATCTCATGCCACAGAAGCTCAACCCGGAACCCTCCACCAATGAAGACAGGGGGCTCCGACCATTTATAGTAGAGCTCACATCCGCTATCGCTGCACTCGCTGACAAACCAAATTCAGAGAGTGCATCACTATCGTCGCATACTTTCGCAGCGTCGAAAGCTATAATGACACTGCCAAGCTTCAGCGGAGTACACACCGAATGGCTTTCATTCCGTGCCATCTACGAGACAACCCGAGGCTACTTCAATGATATTGAAAACACAGCAAGGCTAAGATGAAGTCTACAAGGAAGAGCCTTGGAAACAGTCAGCTCAGAACTCATCGGGCATGCTAAGCCAGATGAGATCATGCGTGAGCTAGAGCTGCAATTTGGACGTCCGGATTCAATCGCACAAGGAGAGACCGAGAAGTTACGAGGATTAGCACGTTGTACAGAAGCACCTAGAGACATCTGCACATTCGCGAGTAAAGTGAGGGGATGCGTCGTTACACTTCGAGCACTGAAGAGAGACCATTACCTCATCAATGCAGAGCTACTACGACACCTCACCGACAAGCTACCAAACTCTCTACGCGCCCAGTGGTATAGAATCTACACCGAGAAGTACAACTCCAAACCAAACCTCGGCTGCTTCAGCGATTTTGTCACCGAACAAGCTCGCTTCTGCAGTGCATTTGCACCTCCAGAAATTATCAACGAAGCGCAGAGCAGTACCGTCGTCCAGTACATAGAACACACGTAACTACTAACAAACCGTCTCCAAGATACAGAGTATGCAAAAAAGAAGGTCACTACGGACCCGATTGCAACAAATTTAAAGAAGCAGATATCAACAAAAGATGGGAACTCGCAAAGGAAAATAATTTATGTTTCCCCTGACTACGCTACAAAAATCAAACACACAGATGCAAAACCATCAAGTGTGGAATAGAAGGATGCACCGCGAAACACAATCGACTTCTCCACTGTAATAAAAAGGAGAAGACAGAGGTTATAAAAAAGGAACCACAAGAAACCTTGGCTAACTCATTCGCTGTGTCAAAGCATCAAGCCTACCTAAAAATAATTCCAGTACGAGTAATTGCAGTACGGCACGCACCAGGTGCGGCGCTCACGCGCCCACTACTCGCGCTATACGGCTTATTGGAGATATGCTCGCACATGATTACGAGACTGACTTATTTGCTGATAGCTTTGGGAAACTATGTAACAAAGCTCTTCTATTTTTGAGATCCAATTTTGACATATTTCATTCATTCATTCATTACAGCCCTTCACAAGTCCACTGCTGAACATAGGCCTCCCCCACGGAATGCCACAAAGCACGGTCCCGAGCCACCTGCATCCATTGACTTCCTGCATATCTTACCAGGTCGTCACCCATCTAGTGGGGACGCCCTACACTTCGCCTGCCGTTACGAGGCTGCCACTCGAGAACCTTTCTTCCCCATCGGTTGTCGGTTCTTCGAGATATATGGCCAGCCCATTGCCACTTCAGCTTACTAATCCTTTGGGCTATGTCGGTTACTCTGGTTCTACTGCGGATATCCTCATTTCTAAGTTTATCACGCAGAGAAACCCCGAGCATAGCCCTCTCCATAGCTCGCTGAGCGACCTTGAGCTTCCTCATACGGCCATCAGTGAAGGACCACGTCTCAGTTCCGTATGTCATCACTGGCAACACGCACTGGTTGTACAATTTAGTTTTAAGGTTTTGAGGTATGCCTGACGAGAAGATGGGTCGTAATCTCCCGAACGCGGCCCAGCCGAGTTGAATCCGTCGATTTACCTCTCGGTCGAAGTTGGACTTACCTAGTCGGACTATTTGTCCCAGGTAAACATATTCGTCAACAACTTCGAGCTTAGTGCTCCCAACAACTACCGGCATAGGTGTGACATGGACATTAAACATGATTTTTGTTTTGTCCATGTTCATCTTGAGACCTATCCGTTGGGAGACACTATTGAGGTCATTGAGCATAGTGCTTAGATCCTCCAGCGATTCTGCCATAAGGACTATATCGTCGGCAAATCGAAGGTGAGTGATGTACTCGCCATTGATGTTAATACCGTATCCTTTCCAGTCCAGTAGCTTGAAAACGTCTTCCAATGCAGCTGTGAAGAGTTTCGGGATATTACGTCACCCTGTCTTACACTCTCTGCAGTTGGATAGGTTTCGTACTCTGATTCTGTACTCGGATAGCCATCGTAGCCATACTGTACAAACACTTCAGCACCTCGATATACCGACAGTCCACTTGGCACCGCTGAAGGGACTGCAGCACCGCCCAAATTTCGACGGAATCAAGGCTTTCTCATAGTCCACATACGCAAGGCAAAGAGGCAGATTGTACTCGTCGGTCTTCTGTACAATTTGCCGAAGAGTATGTATGTGGTCTATGGTGCTAAAGCCTTTTCGGAAACCGGCTTGTTCGGGAGGCTGGAAGTCGTCGAGTCTGCATGCGAGACGATTCATAATGACTCAAAAACAGCACGTAGACGCGGCTCAGAAGGGAAATCGGTCTGTAGTTCTTCAAGAGAGCGTTGTCGCCTTTCTTGAAGAACAAGACCACCGCACTTCTGCTCCACGCCTCCGGTGTAATACCACCATGGAGAACGGAATTAAAGAGCTTCTGAAGGACTTCAAGTACCGGTTTTCCACCCGCTTTCAGAAGTTCCGCTGTAATTCCATCCTCGCCTGGGGCCTTGCCGTTTTTAAGGTGCTGGAGAGCCATTCTAATCTCGCTCAGACTGACGTCCGGGATATCATCGGAATAGTGTCGGATAAGACTTGCTCTTGGATCGTTACTCACACTTTCGTGTGGCTCCAACGATGACGTGTACAGCTGCCCATAGAACCTCTCAATCTCACTCAAAATCTCAGGTGTCCCGGAAACGATGCTGCCACAATCGGTCTTCAGCTTCGACAGTTGGCTCTTTCTGGCACACAGATCTCTGGCAAAGACTTTGGAGCCCTGGTTCCGCTCGATCGCTTCTTCAATACGAGCTGTATTGAAGTTGCGCAAGTCCCGCCGCATGCATTTGGAGATCTGTCTGTTCAGTTGCCTGTATGCTGTCAAATCTGCTGAAGACTGCAGCTTCATCTCCCGTCTAACAACCATGAGATTAAGAGTGATCGGAGAGTTTTGTGTTCTTCTGCGACGGGTCTTACAGAACTTAGCTCCGACCGCATGGACAGTTTCACAAGCTTGTCATTCATATCGTCCACTTCATTGCAATCTTTTAGGCACTGAAAACGATTTTGTAACTCGAGCTGAAAGTTTTCGGGACTTTGTATTAGAGCACGAGGGGGACGGAGCGTTGACTTCATTAGACGTGACCTCTCCAACAACGTTTAGGTTCAATGCCTCTCACCATTCGGTGATCGCTGCCAGTTTTCACCCTCGCGATCACTGAAACATCACTGAACAGTTGTCGTCTGGTCGTCATAATGAAGTCAATCTCATTTTTGTCGAACCGTCGGGGCTCGACCAGGTCCACTTTCTGTGGGGCCGCTTTTGGAAGAAAGAGTTCATCATAAAGAGTCCTCTTTCTCCATAAAGTCGGCCAGCTGCTGTATGGGTTCCGTTGCCCTATTCCGAATTTCCCTACTTTCAGCTCACCGCTCTCTCTTGTGCCTAGTTTTGCGTTGAAGTCTCCCATTAACACCGTATAGTGGGTTTTGGAGGAATGCATGGCTCTAGAGATATCCTCATACATTTCCTCCACCTCCTCATCGGGGTGTGCCGAGGTTGGTGCGTAAATCTGTATGACCTTCAGCGAATACCGTTTGGTGATTCTGAGTATAAGGTACGCAACCCTCGTCGACACACTCCCGATCTTTACAACGTTGTTAACGAGAGACTTGTGGACGATAAATCCGACACCTCCTTGGGACAGATGGTCGCCCTCCCGGTGATAGAATAAGTTGCCGGATTCGAGGATTACCGTGTCCTCCCCCTCTCTTCGGACCTCGGATAGTCCTATTATATTCCAGCGTAACTTATCTATCTCTTCTTCCAGCTCCAGGATCTTCTCGTCAGTCCTCAGGGTGCGTGCGTTATATGTTGCCAGGTCGAGTCGTCGTAGGTGGCAACCGAACCTCCACCGAGATTCTTAGCACCCCTGCCCCGCCGTTACCATGGTCTCTACTGTAGCCAGGAATAGCGGGGCCGCCGGGGACTGGGGGTCGTTTTGTGTCGTCGCTCATGGGGGTATATTGCCATAGTTGCCACGCTTGGCGAGCGGGTTGGCAACCGCAGTTTTTATTGTTTTTGGCTTTTATCAGAAAGATGCTGCTGCCCATCTTCTGTATCAGTTTCCCTTTGTCGCCTCTTACGACACCCACGGGAAGATATGGGGTAGTGGGTATTCTTACCCGCCACTACACGGGGACATATTGTAATATATTAATTTAATCTTAAATAGTTAATTTGACAATGACATTTTGCTTAATCTATTTGACATCTAATCTATTTGGCATGTATTTTTTTTTATTTAATTGATCTATTGGACATGTATTCTTTAATTTATTTGACCTTTTTGACATGTATCTTGTATTACTACTTATTATTTAAAACTGTAATTTGTAAATTACCATGCTGGCGTTTTGGGCATACTGTAAGCCAGCATGTACACTGTTTAATTAAATATAAAATATAAATAAAATATAAAATATAAATATAAATATAAAAATTGGACCGGCGGGAGCTGTAAACACACACGCCCTGCTATATGATGGGTCAACTGTCTCATTAATGAATGAAGAGATCGCCGAACAGATTGGAGCTACAGGGTGATTGGACCCCTTTAAGATCACCGCTATCGGGAACACTACTCTCGATTCGCCGGAGTCCCGAAGAGTCAAAGTTACGCTAAAGAGTCTCCACAGCAGAAAAGTGCTGTTCAGAGCATTCACGGTCACAAGCCTGAACTTAGGGCCACAGACTGTGTGTGCAACAAACATAGCAAAGTGCAATCACTTAGAAGACCTAAAGGAGCAGCTGATATATGACTCCGACAACCCGAGGACCTTATAGGACAGGACAATTAGAGACTTCTGATAGCCACTCAATTCCCCAGAGGTCCGCCGCACCAGCCAATCGCCTCACTCACAGAACTAGGATGGGTGCTACACGGGGCACACACTAAAGCCCTGCATCAGCGCGTCCACGCGGCCAATGAGCTGCACACGAACGAGGAGACCATAGATGATCAACTCTGCGAATATTTCGCGATAGAATTTCTCATCATCAACCTGAGAAAACCACAGTCCAATCCAGAGAAAAAGGCTGAAGACATACCTAACAGCAGCGCCCCACAGTTAGAAAACGGGCACATACGAAACGGCACTTCTCTGAAAGAAAAGGATATTGAGATGACTGGCAATTATGAAAAAACAATCAAGGAACACAGTAAGGTGGAAGACTGGCGCTGGGTACCTACCAAATTAAACATAGCTGACATCGCCACGAGGGACGTACCACCGAATTTCAACTCAAATCACGAGTGGTACATCGGCCCATCGTTTCTGTATAAGAACCGTCAGCATGGCCGACCGAAAAACCCACGTCGTCCGAACCTACCGGCGAGGAAAGATCCTTGACCATCACAGAATCGCGTCGTGCTCCGCAACTCCGAGAAGCCGTCCCCGATCCAGTAAAGTTTTCTATATGAGAACGCTTATTGCGAGCTACGGCTAGAGTGCTACAATTTATAACACTCTGCCGCAAAACCACAGATAGAACCTTCTACAAGAGGACTAGAAGAAATAAAGAACAAGATCCCGACTGGAGGAAATCGACAAATAATCCGCGACACCTCGCGCAACCTCACCGTCACAGTCATACCATACCGTCATAGTCACAACCGCAACGTCACAGAAGACATGAAGGGGCCACCTATATTGAATGGTGATCATTACATCACGCAACTTTACATCGACTGGACGCATCGTAGCCTGCATCATTGCGGAACCGAACATACCATCAACGAGGTTCGACAGCACTACTGGGTGATACGACTTCGAAAAAGATAGTGAGCCAATGCGTAAAGTGTCGCATTTAAAAAGCGCAACTATCAGCGCCAGCCACCGGTGATCATCCCAACACACGTCTCGCTCATCACCAGAGACCGTTAACCTTCACCAGCCTGGACTATTTTGGGCCACTCTCCGTCACTGTGGGACGTCAACACCAGAAGAGATACGTGACTCTCTTCACCTGCCTCACATCCAGAGCTGTCCACTTGGAAGTTGTCGCAAGTCTCAGCGCAGACTCCGCAATACTAGCCTTAAGAAGATTTGCAGCGCGCCGAGGGTGCCCTACCGAGATTTACTCCGACAACGGCACCAACATGCACGGTGCAGATAAGGAGCTTCGGGAGGCTTTTCAAGAAGAAGCCAGTCGACGAGGCATAGTGTGGCGTTTTATGACCCCTTCCGCGCCTTTCATGGGAGGGGTGTGGGAACGTCTCGTCCGATGCGTTAAGACTGCATTATACACCGTCCTTTATGAGAGACATCCACATGAAGAAGTCTTAGTTACGCTGCTCTGCGAGGTGGAGTACACAGTAAATAGCAGACCATTGAGTCACATCTCTGTAGACAGCGGCGACAACGGGGCTATCACTCCCAATCACTTCTTTTTGGGAGGATCTGCGAGACTGCCTACCTGGAGTGTTTAATGAGAAGGGCATAGACAGCAAAAAGCACTGGCGACGCTCCCAGACACTCGCCAACATGTTCTGGCAGCGTTAGGTCCGAGAATATCTACCGAAACTTCAAAACCGGCGGAAGCCTCATGGACGAGGCTCCGATCTCTAGGTGGGCGATCCAGTCCTAATAGTCGACAGCCAGTTACTTCGTAACACCTGGCCACGGGGAAGGGTGGAAGCTGTATACCCCGGCGCGGACGGACAGATCCGCACTGTGGAGGTACGCACCGCAAACGGCCTAATTAAAAGGCGAACCAGGAAACTCGTGCCGTTGCCGAAGTAGATGTAACGTCGCTTCCCGAAATGGATGCAGCGCCGCTGAAAGAAGATCGTCTCGACGCTGCACGGCGGGAGAGATGTTCGCGACGGCAAGAGGTGTTTAAAAACATAGTGAAAAGTGAAACAATATTAAAAGTGTAATTATCTAGTAAAGATCATTAACATTTCTTACTAGTTTTTGAGAGAAAATCCAACAAAAATCACAAACACAAAAAGAAAACAATTACGCAACTAACATCACCAACTACCCGAAAGTGACTGTCTATTATTTTTTAATTTGTTCTATGTAGCCGAGTGAGTATAATACTCTGTAGTTCGTACAGAATCGAATGAAATAGTTTTAATTGAAAATATACTGTATTTTT
The DNA here is from genome assembly GCA_029286625.1 of Parnassius orleans. Classification (NCBI taxonomy): domain Eukaryota; kingdom Metazoa; phylum Arthropoda; class Insecta; order Lepidoptera; family Papilionidae; genus Parnassius; species Parnassius orleans. Next base: position 5,000,206 of record JAGSMP010000019.1, read on the forward strand.
TTATTAATTAAGACGAAAATAGCAGCACGTAATGTGGACATGAATTCATGTCCGCGGTACTCAACGGTCACGTAATTTTGGACATGAATTCATGCCCACGGTACCTTAGGGGTATTAGTGACAAACCTGAGTGAAGTGTGCAATATTATAATTTTACATGTTTACAACCTTAGTGTTTAGTATAGACCTAGCATCGTTTGGTAATAGCTAAAAAAATAACTCTTATTTGTACAAACAAAAAGTCGACCAATCAGACCAATCAGACGCGACACGTTATAGAACATTCTAGAAATTATTAATTAACTGCGTAATATTTAGTCCCGAAAATGATGAAAATAATTTTTATGCTCTAGAAGAATTGTAAACTTGATATTGAATTAGATTAAGGTTTATAGATTAAGGAAATAAAAGAATATTTAGCGTGATGAAACTTATTTCCTACTTATAGTAGAATTAAAGAATTAATGTACCCAAATATTGTGAAAATTTGGGATATTTTGATTTATAACTTTTTACATTGTTAATATATTAAGAAACCTTTACGATGGGCTAATAGACAACTGAATTACCGATTTAACAATGTATAGTACATTAGCGTAAGAAGAATCGTGTATAGAAAAAAATGTAATTTAAGACAATTGTATAGAGAAAATGTTATGCAATAAAGAGGCAAAACGGACAATGGCAAGCGGCGCACTTTAAAGTAACGCTCGTAGTAGTAGCTCGTTGTAGTAGCTGAAGTGACTAGTAGCAGAACCAAGAAGAAGCTGAATATAGAACATAGTGAATAGTAGCTAGCAACATAGTAGCTGATAATAGCAGCTACACAAGTGATAGTAATAGCTAGTTGTACAACATAGTAGCTGATAATAGCAGCTAGTATACAGTGAAAATAAAAGCAGATAGTACTAATAGTAGTAAGTTACTACCGAACAATTTAAAGAAATAGTCAACTGAAGAAATCATCTGAAAAACATAGTGTCCAATCGATAGTGAACAACCATAGTTGAACAACCATATTCAACAACCGTGATCAATAGCCAATAGTCAGAAGATTTCAGCCGAACAGTTGAGCAGTCGAACCGCTGGGCACTGCCTTGCCATTTGTATTCTAAAGTTCGTGCATTTTGATTGGACGTCAGTCCACAGTACCCCAGCAGCACCCACAAAGACGGCAGTGGAAGTATCCACCGGAACCTAGGTGTAGGACGTGAGCGACTCGCGGAGTACCTTCTATAACATTTACTCCCGAGCTTCGCCCGTCCGGCACAGGCCTTTCTTAAAAAGCACTTATTGGCTATATTTAAAAAAAATACTACGGTCTCACCATGCTAGTCCGGCAGTTTGATCGGAATATGGCTGAGACCTCGCGCTGGTAATACTACTCGCTATAATTACACGTGGTAGGGTCATGCTGCGGCTATATTTTGGTTGTAATTCAAGTGGGCAGGCTTGATCGAGAAAGGACCACGCTCCTACGGGATATCAGCGTGAAATAGCAGCTTAATGCTGCTGTTTCGTGTGGCGAGTGTAGGGAACCGGATAATCTTTTACTGAAACGAACCATTCCATCGTACTCCTCAGGGGTGACAACGCATCTGCATTTTAATTCTTAATCGAAGATCGATTTAGTTATCCATGGGCCACAGTATTCACTTACTTTTAGGTGGACTGCGCGCTCGTTTGTCACCCTTATTCTATAAAAAATCCATTCTATTGCAGCCTATCAAGTAAAAGTCCACTGCTGAACATAGGCCTCCCCCTTAGATTGCCCCGTAGAGGGGATGCCACGCTTGGCAGGCGGGTTGGAGATCGCAGTTTTTTTAAATATTTTGAGTTGTTTTTAGGGAGGTGCTGCTGCCAATATCCTATTTCATTTCCCTCTGTCGCCTCTTACGACCCCCATGGGAAGATATGAGGTAATGGATTTTACATAGGTACTTTCTACTACATTGTATATTTACGCCGCCACTACCCGACGTAAAATGTACTAAAAATGTACAAAAGGTAGTAGATCAAAAACGTAGTAGACAATTTAGGCATACGAATGATTTCTTTACACCCCTAAATCCAATGTTTAATTACAAGATGCAGGAGTGTACAAAAGCTGGATTGTGAATGTGGTCTCTCTTGCACAGGGTAAATAAAAATATCTATAAAAACCCGCGTAAAAGAACATATAGCTGACTTGAAGTACTGACGTTCTGGGAAGTCTGCAATCTGTGAACATGTTCAAGATCGTCCCCGCCAATACATTAGAATTGATAGACCACAAATTCTCGCAAAAGAACACCGATTCCTACCAAGGATCATTCGCGAGGCTATTGAAATTTAAAAACATCCTAATTTCAATAGAGAAGATGGATGGGTGCTGCCATCTGCTTGGGATCCTATATTTAATAAAATTAAACCCAAACCCAAGCATACCACTGCAAGACATCAAGATATTGTAAGCTCATTCTGCGTAGATCGGACCAAAAATTAATATTTTTATAAATATTTTTTTAGTTACATATTGGCTAGACCAATAAAAATTTCGTGGTTGTATTTGGTTTATTTAGGAATATTAATGAAATTGCTAATATGCATGTATAAACGTTACACGTCACAAAATATAGTAAGTAACTAAATAATTACGTACTGTTCAATTTTAGAAGGAAATCCCAAAAATCGGCAGCCTCATTTCGTGCATACCGAAACGAACTCATGAGAGAAGTCGAACGCAGCGAAATGAAACAAGTTCACGACGAAAAAGACGGCAGGGTATGTTACTTACTTAGTTCTAGTTCTTACATTTTAGGATACGCCCATTGTAGCTCTACTTAAATAAAGTTCATTGTCATTATCATCATTACAGCCCATCCAGAGTCCGAAGACTGTCAGCCTGGAAATTTATTTAAGTGCAATAAAAATAAATGGCAATTTATTAACGAAAAGAAATTACCCATAGCATAGATGTATTAGGGTTCCAGTTTCATTTACTATAATAAAACTCTAACACGACTTCTGTCTGAACACGTATCACGCAAAAACCTGTGAACCGATTTGGATGGGACTTTCACTGGCAGATAGCTGATGTTATAAGGAGTAACTTAGGCTACTTTTATTTTAGGAAAGGAATTAGGGTTCTGCGCAAAAAAAATTAAAACCCATGAAATCCAATCGCAATAAACGTCACGGGGAACAGCTAGTTTAAAAAATAATTATAAAGGGCAGGCATGATATTATTATTATACTACGGCATGGACTATGAGAGTGAGGAATAAAGAGTGCACCTACTTGCGTATAGTATCATCTAATTCTAATGCTTGCGCACACGCTCGTGCACTATAATCCTGTCTTGCGCAGTGACTAGTCACCGTTAAAACTGGCTGCGTAACCGAAATTCGGTTTGAAGTACATTATCATTACTTCTGGTTTTTTCTGTTGTTTTTTTTTTTGTTATTGTTTTGTATTGTTTGCTGTGAGTCCAACAAAATACGCGAATTAGTCGTCGCCGCTGTTGGCAAGAGAATTGGTTCCTTTCACTCCCACAAGTATTTTATTATTGTTGTAAATATTCTACATTAAACATATTTTATCGATGTACATTGATTTTTATGTATATTATGTAAGATACATACTATAAATAAGTAAAGGAGTATAATACCGGATTAATTTAAAATAATAAGAATTAATTTTCTGTTCTGTTTCTTTTAAAACTGAAGTGACAAACGAACTTACTGTCCACCTGATGCCAACCTGCAAAACTTCAAACAGAGAAAGCTACAGATGCGTTGTGTCTTCCGAGGACTAAGATGGAATGCCTTACAGCCTGTAATATTATACTTTAACTGTTTAAACCGGAAAACAGCCGAAGAAACTCTGGTGTTTGGCGGCAGAAATAATTGAGAGATTTGTACCTACCCAGACGAACTTTAAGGCAGAAAAGGAGTGCTACACCACCATCTGGATGCTTGGAGGTCCACCACTGTGCTATTTACCAAAAATGTTCTTCCTTGCACGACTACTTTGTGGAATTGGCTATCACTAAAGATTTTTATGGATTTATGTAGGACGTCCCCCCACTAGATGGAGTGACGACCTGGTAAGACATGCAGGAAGTCGGTGGATACAGGTGGCTCAGGGCCGTGCTTTGTGGCATTCCTTGTCCACTGCTGAACATAGGCCTCCCAGCCTATGTTCAGCAGTGGACTTGTGAAGGGCTGTAATGATGATGATGATGATGAAAGATTTTTTCGGACCCATACGACTTAGGTGCCTTAAAGAAAGGAGCCTACTCCTATTTTAAAAGACCGGTAATGCTCCTGCAATTTCCCTGGTGTTGCAGTCACAGGGCGGCGGTAGTCACTTTCAGGTAAGCCGCATGCTAGTTTGCCCCCCTCCCCCTTTTCTAAAACAACACCTAGTCACGACTTATTATTCACGACAAAGAAGTACAACTTGTTATTTGCTCTCATTAGTATAAACAATTATTTGCCTGTAAATATACTCTTGCAGCTCATAAGTGTGGTATCGCCGAGTAGGACCAGGCCTAGCAGTACTTTGCTGCCCGTCTACAGAGCTGCCAGTGCATCTAGGTATGAATACTAATTCTCAGTTACGGCTACCCGGAGCACCTGCATTTTATATCTTACTAATCTAATATAACTTGCCGTGTGGTGACGTAGGAGAATCCATCACAATATTTCAGTCCGTAGGTGACGTAAGAGGCGATATGGAAAAGGCCAGAAATATCGTACGATCTCCCATAGATGGCAGTATAACCATCTCGTAAATATATCTTTCTTCTATTTCTTTCTTCTATTTAAAAAAAAACGTAACCTCCACACTAGGATTTTCTCCTGTATCGTGGTTTACAAACATAAATTGCACAAGGACAAACATCCAGACCGGGAACAATTATTTGTAGGCCATAGGCCAAATGTGCGTTCAGCTTAAGCTGAACGCACATTTGACCGCACCGTACGCGCCGTACGCACCGCATTTTACTGATGGCCTCGCATATTTGCACGTACGCGCCGTCCGCACCGTACGCAAATCTTTTGTATTGCCAACAACTTTTGCAGTATTTTTCCAACCACTAGTGTGAAACGGTACAGTGACATTGATCGCTCCGAATCCTTTGGATCGCTATGGAAAAAAATATTGTAATAGCCTGCTTATTGACAGAGAATGAAAATAAAATTCGAAGAAAAAGAAAATTTTAGATTCATAATATTAATTTAAAATGCAGTTGTATGGACGATTTGTTAGATATTTGCATCTAACATACAAGAAATTTCAAGAATTATTACATAATATACTAAAACCATATCTCTCTATGGAAAACTCAAGATTTAGAGGCCAATTGGGCATAGGAATGCAGAATTATTAAGACAGTAATCACAAAAGTCACTCATAACAGTAAATACTCCTGAAATGAAGTAAAAATATGATTCGAAAGGAAAGTCGAAACCACCAGTTTTAGTGGAAAATCCATTAAGTTGGCACCATTAGACAACACTGAGTACGCAGCACGCGCCGAACGCCGCGCGTTATATGACGTCGACGAGAAAATACTTTATTTTTGAAGAATATAAAGAATAGTATTATATTAGTAGTTTTTACTCTACTCAATGACGTCTTGACAGTGATAGTCCAATGCTAGGGTGAGAAAAAATTCGCCATTTCATAGTATGTGATTTTAACCAACGTGATTCAACATTCGGTTTTGGGTGAACATTTTACACCAAATATCCGAATTTCAGGGCTGTAATTTATTCCGTCTACGAGCTGTGACATACGGATGGACAGACAGACAGACCTGCCTGACAGATAGACAACAGAGTGACATTAATAGGGTTTCGTTCTACCCTCTGGGTACGGAACTTTAAAAAATATCAAATGTACCTAACAAGGCCTAAAAATTGACGACTTCTTCGGGGATCAATCTGGAGACTACTATAATATAAAATAGTCTAGAGGGATATTTAACTTAAATCCTGTCCTTGTCAATATCGCTGTGCATATGTTAGCAAAATGATTTTGTAGGCAAAAATAAGGGTATGGAATTGTACGTTGTTGTTATGCTTGTGTGTCAGTTCATCCACCACGTCATCGGGCGTGTCGGAGGTGGCGGCGGCACTGCGGCGCCGGCACAAGCGACCGCACGCTCTGAAAATGGCGCAGAAAAAGAGAGGTGAGTTACGAATTACCGTATTGATGTTAACCAACAAACAAAGTAATTTTAAGTGTCCTGTTTAAAAACTATTCGTGATTTACAAAATAACGCTACGCTAATCTATAGGCGTAAAAATGAATGTAGCTAGAGAGAGTGTGCCCAACATGCAGATGCAGTGGTGCAAGTTGGGCACTCCACCACAACGAAATATATAAGTGTGTACTCGGTTTAGCTCAAACTAAGAATATCACAAGAGCGAAACTACATAATTTAGATAATGTAGAAACTAGAAATAGTTTACCTACCGGTTGCCGTTGACAGCAGCCTTCCACCATCTCCGTTGCCTTCTTCCTTTGTTTAAGGTGAACGCACACTATACGAGCCGAACGCGTCGAACGAAACGAATTTTTAAATACTTTATATGAAATCGTATGAATCCTCGCACACCTGTCCGTGTCGAATCGTTTGAATCTGGAAGAATCCCAGAAATTCTAGACGAATTGGGATGACGTCATCAGATTGGGCGCGGCAGACCGATGCGCTCGCATTCTGACAGTTGCGTGTGTTAGATTTATTAAAATGTAGAGTCACAAAGAAAAAGCTTTAAAATATATAATTTACTGTCTTAATATTGAATGTAGAGTTACAGGAAAAGCTTTCAGAATATAATAGAATCATTTTTATTCAATATAGACTTCTACCACCGGTTCGGATAAAACCTCTGTCCTGGGAATAACCAGCAAGAAACCCAGCGGGACATTTCTTTTAAATAAAGTTTATTAACACGCTTTTATTGGGTCGACCTGTATGTAACTAACTATGTAATGGAATCTAAGGTAACTAATTTAACCATCTTCCAAGTATCGTAGCGTAATGAAAATTGGCAGCTGTATTTATTTCTGATGACATTACAATAATATGGTACTGTCGAACTGATCTGATGATGGAGCCGGAAGATATGAACTGGAACTTCATGATGGAAAATCGTATCATAGCTGTTTTGGATTTCTTAGAAAAGTCTTGTAATGAACTTTGACCACGATTAGGTTTCAAGGTCTGATGATGAAGCTGGAAGATAGGCACTGGCATTCCATGATGGAATATCGTATCATAGTCGTGTTTGCACTTGTGAGAAAGGCCACGTAATGGACTTTGAACACGATCAGGTTTCAAAGTTATAACAAACCTTTTTTTTTGTTTTTACGTGCATTTATAAAAGCGTGTTTTTCTAGTGTTTTTTAAACTATTAATTTATTTACAATATGTCGTTTTATACAATTAATATGAACAAACAAACAATACATAATTCTTAAATACATAGGTCACAAAATGGCATTAACATTTAGAAGATATATAGTATAATAACAAAATACATAAGTTACTTAGCTTTAGTATTCCGTTCCAATAAAATAGGTTACTTAGCTTAAGAGCCTTTCGGCTCCTTACAGCAGACTAGTAGAGTTATCCCTTTCTACTTGTTCACTAGTTGGCGGTTATAAGACAACTAACTGATCTCACTATTTTCGAGATGTTGGCGCTGTTAGCCTATGCGGCTCTTACAGCTTCATCTGACACAGGGCTCGCGGCCTGAAAGCAGTGGCGTAGCTATGTAACCAAGGGCCCCGGGGCAAAAATGAAATTGGGGCCCTATTTAAACTAAACTAAATACTTTAATGGTTCAAAACTACTTCATCATCAGCTCCTTGTCGCTCACTGCAGGGCATAATAAAGCAAAGCTACTTACTACTAAGTACTATGTGTAACGCATAAACAATGACAAAGTAGATTACAGTTAATAATATAGGCAGACAACATAACAGTGGAAGAGCCACACGGCAGCTTTTGCTGTCGCACGGGTTGGCCAGACTAGACGGAGTGACGACCTGGTAAGACATGAAATGAAGAGCTGTAATGAATGAATGTAATGAATGGGTGGACCGGCTCCAACCGAGGAGGTGAAGGAGGCGTGAAGTAGAAGTTTACTTCGCCTGATAAGTTCAGGTGGTCGGAGGTCTAACCCCTCTCCCCCTTAACATAGTAGTGTAATTCAATAAGAAACCATCCCAGGAGGGTACCAGCACCCCTGGTATTGGAGAATCCCTGGCTGAGCATCCACACCCAAGCTACCCTACCCTACCCTACCCTTCATTCGAACGTTTACGAAGTCTACTAGGTACCATCTGAAGACGGCGAAGCCAATCTTGTTTCTTTCCGAATTCTTTCTAACCGAGACCCAGGTGTCCTCTCCGGTCGATACTTCTCTCCTATCCGGGGTACAAATTAAAACACCTTTGTGCCTCGGGCTGGAGTTTGTGTATACGTCAGAGAGGACATTTGTTCTCGACGCCTCGGCAGTCTTGAAGGTCATCGACGACTATCCTCGCGTCTACGGGTGCCTCTATAGGTAATGCCGACACAGACCAACTTATCAACCACGTCCAAATCGCTGCAGACTCCGTCCTACAGGTCCCATCTGCAGAGATTGTGATCCTTGGTGATTTTAACGGCTACCACGCTGAATGGCTTGGTTCTCGTTTAACCGATCATGCGGGAAGATCTGTTTATGACTTTGCCTTAGCATATGATCCGACATAAATGGTTACTTCGCCTACGCGGATTCTAGATGTGGAGGATCGTGCACCTTCCCTGTTGGACCTTCTACTGACCTCTCATCCGGACGGATATCAGGTCTCCATTGACGCCCCTCTTGGCTCATTGGACCATTGTCTGATCCGGACTATGGTGCCACTCACACTCCCATCGCGGTTGCGTTCTGCAGATCGCCATGTGTTTGGCACTATAAGTCGGCTGATTGGGACAGGATGCGGTCTTTTTTTGCATCCTTCCCTTGAGGACAGGGGCGGGTATGCTTCTCGCCGGATGATCACAACGTGATTCTGTCTACTGATGAGGTACTTCAGGGAATGGAACTCTTTATTCTATCATCTGTGGTGCCTGGTTTGGTCGCTCCTGTAAAATTGCATCGCGCTATAATAGGAGTGCTTCACCAGCGCTGTTAAAAATAAGTATAATTTCGCCTTCAGGTCGGTACGATACGGTTTACACAGCGCTCGGTGCGCATAACACTACTCTCCCCCAGACGTCTAGTCGAGTGGGCCTGATGGAGTTCCTCCCATTGTGCTGAAGACGTGTGCTCCCTAGTTGGCACCGATCGTAACGTGTCTTTACTAAAACTCTTTCTCCCTAGGTGTAGTCCCGAACTCAAAGAAGACAGCTTTAGTGCACCAGATCCCTAAAAAATAACCGTAAATCGACCGCTCAGACCTATCCAACCTGTTCTCCAAAATAATGAAAACCATTGTGAACTGCCAGCTCATGAGGTTGAGGATCACCAACTGAAAAGTGACCGCCAGTACGATTTCCGTCGGGGTTGCTCAGCTGCATCTTCTGGCTTACCTGACTTATAAATCGACGGAGGCAGAGAGGGAGACCCTGGCCGTTGCTATCACGTGCTATCACCTACGCTGTTTCTTCTGCTTATCAATAATGTGTTGCAAACCAGTAACGTGCACTGGTGATGCTTTATACATCGGCTGTGCCTATATTTCTCGGGAAAACGTCGCCGAGTACCGGAAAAAACTTGTCTGAAGTCGAGTCTTTGCCGTATAAGGTCTCGGATTGGGGCGACTAAATCTAATTAAGTTCAATGCCCAGAAGACACAAGTTTGCGCGTGTACCACTAAAAAGAACCCCTTTGTCGTAACTCCTCAATTTCAGCGCAATCCCCTTGTTACCTCAGCCAGTATCGAAACCTTCGGCGTTGACATATCGAATAACGTGCAGTTTCGTGGTCACTTGGAAGGGAAGGCTGAATTGGCCTCTAACAATTTTGGCGTGCCCAACAGAGCGGGACAGTATTTTATGTCGGCACACTGCTTGCAACTTTACAAGGGGCAGGTTCGGCCTAACATGGAATACTGTTCTCATCCTTGGGCCGGGGCTCCCTAGTACCAGCTCCTTCCACTTGACCGCATCCAGCGCAGAGCGGCTCGAATCGTCGACGACCGACGAAAACGAAAGACGAGACAAAGAGAGGTTGCATCACTTTGCATTTTTTATCGCATTTACCACGGGGAGTGTCCAGAGGAATTGTTCGGGTTAATTCCATCCACAAAATTTCATCAACGCATTTCACAAACCCACATCATCGAGATGTTTGGCGGTCAACTTCTGTCGGACTGATACGACTTAGGAACCTTCAAGAAACGAGCTTACTCCTTTTTAAAAAGCCGGCAACGCGCCTGCAATTCCCCTGGTGTTGTATTTGTTAATAGGCGGTGGTAGACACTTGCCATCAAGTGAGCCGCATGCTCGTTTGTCCCCTTCTTCTATATAAAAAAGACAGTAAAACGAAGTAGACAATTCGCGGTCAGGGGCCAAAAAGTAAAAACTCGAAAATTCTTTATACAACTTGGATAGTACATAATTTTTCGAAAGTCGTTCTTGGAGGCCGAGGGGCCCCTTTAGCTTGGGGGCCCCGGGGCGCTGCCCCGTCTAGCCCCTGGGTAGCTACGCCACTGCCTGAAAGGCCGCGAGCCTGGGGAATCTCTAACTGACACCCTTTATACAAATTAATGTTCGGTTCGCTGGAAGTTGACATGTTGTTACTATTTAACTGTCATATATTTAAACTTATTAAATTATCTTATAAATCCAACAAAAGAGTCAGCACTTAATTATTCGATTAGCTAGTGAACCAAGAACCGGAAGTAAATAACATGATTCAAACTTAATTTAAATCGTAAATACTAACAATATTGTTTTGTGGGTAAGTAGTGAAATAAAATAATATATCAACTACCTTACAAACCAGTTATTAAATTACCTACCCATCCCACTATCTATAATAATCTAACACGTGCGACAGGGCAACGTGCGAGTACTAATTCTTAATTTTTTTTAAATTAATGATTCTAACTTAATTTAATTAGTACTTACTATCTTCATTAATAAAAACCTTCCATTAATAAAAACTTTGTCAAGATCCATCACAATTCACATGTAATTACAGTGTAAAGGAAATGGAAACGATTCTTTCGGTGCGGTCGATTCTTTCGGTGCGGATATTTTGTGCTTGTGTGTAAGGCCTCCTTGATTTTGATTCGTTCGATGTGATGGTTCACCTTCACCTTTATTATCATTTAAAATATTTGTGAGTCTATGAAAGTTAAGTAGGGCACAAAGACGTAGCAACAAGACGCAAGTCATCCATGTTTAAAAGATCTACGTTGTATACAGGCGAATATGTAAACGCGTGGCACTCGTCTATGAAAAACTCTTAGATTATTTACTCTCCAAAATCTACAAAATCTCCTACCGATGGTAGGAGATTTTGTCAGTTGTTTGTAAACGTCCTTTGTAATTTCTGCAAATTTTGATCGCGCAACTTCTCATTTTCACCAAAATAATTTACCTCAAAAAAATGAGCCGTGCGTGCGTATCTCATGGCGTTACAATTGACAGTGAGGAGCGGGGAGCGCTTTAGAAGCTAACAGTTAGCTGATATTTTTTTCGACGCTTTTGAGCCGCCGTTACTCTATCTAGAGAGTAAATAATCTAAGGAAAAACTCTGCAAGTTATTGGGCGAGTTGTTCGTCCGATAATCTAAACTTTGATAACGAATAAGGATAGTTCACGGGTCAACTGATTAATGACGAGAATGAACACCGATACGAATACACACAAACAATCCTTTGATTCGCGTTAAAAACCGACATCGTGTGGAGAACAGCCGGGTGTGCACGCTACTCGAGCCGAGTAGCATGCACACCCGAATAAGTCGATTACATGTTCGTACTCGTGCCTATTCGTCTGTACACGGCGAGTGACTAAACTAGGCTTAAATTTTGTGATAAACTTGCATGCAGTGGGCACGACGGACAGCCTGCTGGCGTCTGCAGGGCTGGGTTCGGGCGGCTCGGACAGCGCGCACTCGCCCACCTCCTACCTCTCCATGCCCTCACTCGCCGCCTTCCCCAGGTACTCCAGCTTACACATACGCTGATCAGGTTTCATGTATAGTTCTGGTTTTTTCATTTATTCATTCGTTGCAGCCTATAAAAATTCCACTGCTGAACACAGGCCTTCTCCATAGCTTGCCACATGGACACATGGCAACGGCAGCTTTTTGTTATTTTGAGTTGTTATTAGAAAGATGCTGCTGCCTATCTTCTGTTTCACTTTCCTATGTCGCCTCTTACGACACCTACACGACAGAATCGTATATTTAGCAATAAGACAAGATTGGGGAGAAATCAGGCGCTGGAGCAACGGCTTCACGAGAGTTCCAAGGACGGGAGTGAAAATACCGCCAACTTCCTGAACCAAAGAACTGATTGTGGCCTAACACGTGATTCGAATTAGGGACCACATAATCAGCAGTCACACTTACGACCACCACACCAACGACATAGTCAAATAATTTGCCTATACTACAGAGAGCAGAATTGACATCCTATACTAAGTGATGCTGCTGCACATCACCAGTCTAAGAGATTTTTTTTCTATGGGGTTTGGTTTCAAATGACATGTCACCAATTTGCGTTAGTAAGAACTTACCGTAAATTGGTTACATACCAAGAGATACAGAGTTTCATTTGTTTAAGTTTAGGGACACTGCTAGGGTTGCCACCTTTTTTTGAACATAATATATAGTATTTTTCCCAAAAAAGATGCAAAAATATAGTACTTTTGGGAAATTCAGGAAATAAAAAGTACACATTTATTTTTATTCTTTATGTATTTTTCCATATATATTTGTTATTGCTCTTCGCTTAGGCCGTCAATGATCTATTACCTTTAAAATAATTATGGGAATCTGAGCAATTTAGATTCATATTAAAATAAATTAACAATTAATTTTTTATTAAATTAATACATGCTCTATTTCTTTCTTCTTTCCATTTTACATTCATGATGTAAAAAATTCTTTCCGTAAAACTTACTTGTTCCAGACTTCCAGTCACAGTTGATATAAAAAAGTGCGACAGTTGAATTAGGAACAAAAATATAGTATTTTTCGTACTATATTATTTTTCTATAATATATAGTACAATTGACTGAAATATAGTATCTACGATAATATATATTATAGTACGGGTGGCAACCCTAGACACTGCGCATAGGTCATGGCATTTTACTAAGTATGCTAATTTTGTAATTGATAAATTATTTTCTTTTTTATCCCATATGCAGAGGAAATACAGTGGAACCCCTCTCACGAATTCTGGAACCAGTTTCCGTCCGCCACCTTGATATCGACACGCCACCCGCCTCTCCAAAAACCGCTCTCCCTAAAGTACATGAAAAGGAGTCGGTGCCTCGTCGACAGATGGCCTCGCAGCTCGTGAGACTGGGCAGCATCGACAAAGACCCGGGCGTTATAGGACCTCTAGTTTGGGATTTGCACTGTCAAAGAATTAAGAGTGGTATGTTTGTTTTACATATAGACATATATATATAAATAATAGTGGTCACGTAGTGGTCAAAATTCGATCGTACCTAATTCATTAACTTTTTAAGTTTATATTAAGCAAGCAGTATTTTAATTTCAACTACACATTAATATATAAAATTAAAACAGATATCTATCAAAATATAAAATAAACACTTTTTTGCCTTGACAGCTTGACACTAAAAATTTTAATATCTGTATGTAATATCACTATAACTACCTTTTATTGAGCTGTTATTTGCGTGCCATTTAAACATCAATAGTAATTTTAATAATTTTTTTATAGAATAAGTGTGACAAACGAGCACCTGATGGTAAGTGGATGCTGTGGCCCATAGACATCTACATCTATCCTCGATTAAGAATCAAAATGCATATGCATTGCTACCCCTGAGGACTACGATGGAATGCCCCGTTTTCAGTAAAAAGGGCCTGTCTGTCTGTCCGGGCTAATTACTCTCTAACAGATAGAGAGCAATATCAAAAGTGATAAAGGCTAAAATTTGGAGATTTTTTTAAAAATCGAAAAAACAATGCAACCCGGCGAGTTTGATTTATTAAAAATATTTTTGTTTTAATTTTGTTATACAACATTCACAAACAACGTCATTACGTGTAACGCTAGCTTCGAAACCGTCGAGCCCGGCTCGGTCGCAAGTCCAGGGGGCGGGCTCGTCCCGCATGCGGCGGCGCTTCAACGAGCTGATGGACGACGCCTGCTCGCTGTTCGGCAGCGCGTCCAGCGCCTCGCACCATACTTACACCATGGACACACAGCACGGGAAAATGGTGAGTCAATAGAGACGTGCAGGTTGAAACCAATCATGTCAGCCTCTAAAGCCGGCAATACATGTTGGCCAAGTTTGAATGAGTGAACATACTGACACGGCCAACTAACATGTGGACACGAATTGCACAGTGCTGGCGAGCGCCTTTGATTTATGCAGAAAAACCGACACTGTTCCGAAGTGAGACGAGTCGTGGCAAGCGATCCCGAGTGGTGGCAAGGCGCGCCAAACGGACCGTATACACGTTGACGCTCGCCTGCACTCGGCCAGCTAGGCGAGCGACGGCGAGCAATGGCGAGGCTAGGCAAACTTTCTGTCCATACGTTGGTGCTCGCCTTCGCTCGGCCAACATCGGCCGGCCGGCCAGCCGGCTTAACATCGGCGCAGAGTAGCCAGCCTCTCGGTATTCTTCACCAAATTTGTCCTGCAGGATTTGTAAGAGCTGACTGTAGGAAATGCGAGACGACGGGAAACAGTGTCAAAGTACAAAACCAAAAAAAAAACAACTCACCAGACTTGAACACAGGCGCAAAGTAGCCATTTTCGGTTTTCCACAGAATGCACTTCGGAGAGTGTGCGCAGGTATTACATGTTTTAATTCCTCCCTCTCCTTTCCACCATCGCACGACCAGGCGGTCGGTGGGTTTTCTACCCTTTGTTGTCGATATTTCACGCGTTAAAACCTAATAGTTTTTTTTTATAGGATAAGGGTGATAAATGAGCACACAGTCCACCTGATGGTAAGTGGTTGCTGTGGCCCATAGACATCTACATCTATCCTCGATTACGAATCAAAATGCAGATGCGTTGTCACCCGTGAAGGCTAAGATGGAATGCCTCGTTTCCAGTAAAAAGGGTCTCCGGTAAAAAGTTTGCTTCGTCTTTTGTAATGCGTACAGCAAAGGAGTGGAATAATTTGCCGGCGTCTGTCTTTCCGACGGAATACGATCTGGACGGGGATATAGCGTGTTTTAAAGAAAGCGTTATTGATGTGGATGAGGTGGTGATGATTGATGTACACGGCACGAGCACTGGTCCCGTAGAAAATGTAATGCCGAATCCCCTAACATTTACCCCGATACCTTCTTTTCTTAACAAGTGGTAAAATTAGAAATGTTGTACAACCGACTTCAATATAAATAAAATGAGCATATCGTCAATGTAATCGAAGTCAATTAAATACGCATTATTAAGAATAACTCAAAAACTACTGGTCAGATCTTGATCAAATTTATATGGGACCACATGAGAACCAGCTTTCAAATAAAAAAAGAATCATCAAAATCGTTTCACCTAGAAAATAGTTCTGAGTTAACACATAAAAAAATACAGTCGAACTGAGAACCTCCTACTTTTTTTGAAATCGGTTGAAAATAGTGCGCCAAAATGAGAGAGGTACTACATGCTACACTTGTATAAATTTTTTTAGGAAAATGCATGTTTAAATTTATGATATCAATAATATTAAACGAGTTCTCTTTAAAAGCGCTCATACTCGTATCTTTGTGTTTTCTTGTCAGCCATAAGTAGTGGCGGTGTAAGAATATCCAGTACCCCATATCGTCCCGTGGGTGTCGTAAGAAGCGACAGAAGGATACAAATTAGGAGATGGGCAGTAGCGTCTCCCTAATAACGACTAGAAATAAAGAAATTGCGGATGCCAACCGCTTGCCAAGCGTGGCAACTATGGCAAATATCCCCCCTATTAGGCAATCTATGGGGAGGCTATGTTCAGCAGTGGACTTTAATAGACTGTAGCAGGAATAGTAACAGTAACAGATAGGGGTAGATTAACCGAAAAGCAAAGTAACCAACTGACTACTTACATGTTCGACTTGAGAACTAATTACGTTTCAACGTTGTTAATAATTGCTCTATGGCTGTATCCGACCCTGATGGTTGCAGCAAGAGTCATAACCATTTTACACATGTTAAATATTACCATGTTTTAATGGCGGTTATTACGGTCTATAGAGGTGACACAAGCGCGGAACGAAAACGTGCGAGTGGCGAGCTCTACGCGCACCGCGACGCTCTCCACTCGCGGACAATCCGCCGACGCCGGGTTAGTACTTTATCTCATTTCAATACAGATATTAGGATGGTAGATATATTATAATAATCAAGAGCGTGTTGGCGGCGAAATAATCTAAATCTTTTGTTTTGCTTTAAAACATCACTTCCAAACTCACAGTAAGATATCGTACTGTATCGTGGAGACGTTTTAAACACATAAATTGCACATGGAAAATATATTTGTAAAACATATCACATGTTTCGTGCGGGATTCGAACCCGCGGCCCTAAAGCGCCACAACGAAACGCTTAGCCAATGCGCTACAGAGCCATCAATTAATGTAATATTAACTATATTACTTCCCGTGATCGTCGTTAGAGACATTATTGCAACATACATCATCCTTCATTAAATACAATACTTATAATAAGTCCACCGCCAGTTGGTTACCACCTGGCTTTTCTCTACTGGCTCACTTCTTCGTTGGTCTAGTGGTTGTAAACGCAAATGATCATGAGGTCCTGGATTCGAATCCCGAGTCGCGCCAAAGAAAAATCAGTTATTGAGTTTTGCCGTCAAGAAATTCTCAGTAGTTGCCCGGAGTAAGGAAGTCGGCGGTGTCTCACCCCCGTGCCTAGTAAAGCACGTAAAGCCGTTGGTCCTGCAACTGATCTCTCTCCGGTCCTGCCGGATTACCGTCCCATCGGACTATGAGAGTGAGGGAATAGAGAGTGCACTTTAATACTCCTGTCAACCGTGACGATTTTGTAAATTCTTCCTTAAAAGAGACCTATGTTAGAGACGAGATTTTTAAGCGATTGTCTCAACGTTTGTTTATACTTACGACAGAAAAGTGATATTTTAGCGTCGATCACTAATGTATTTTATTTTCTTTTTGTCGTTAATTTACGTCGAAGGTAATATTTGCACTATAACAAAAATTGGTTTAATCTATATAATATGCATAATTAAATTGAAGATCAAAACATTTATGATATTTTTTGGCAGATTGTCGAAGTGAAGACCATTTTAACTAGTAACGAGGCATTTCATCTTAGTCTTCAGAGGTGACAACGCATCTACCTTTATGATTTTAGGTGTGTATGCACCACTGCGTAGACTTTGGGTTTAGCTAAGGCTCCTCCTTTACCATCTTTGGCTGCTTCAGCTCTTACCATCAGGTGTGATTGTAGTCAAGCACTGGTCAAAAAAATTACCATCAGTAGAACTGACCCTACCTTTACTTATTTAAAAAAAAACTTTTTTTTGTTAGTTTAAATGGAAAACAGAATTAATTTTTTTCCTAAAAATACTTGGGGGTTTGGTTACCTCATCTTTCATCCAAAAAAATCGATTGTAGGTTTCGTAAATTATTTTCTAATGTGTAAATAATAGAAGGGGTGCAAATGTCGGTGCGGGCGAGGGTGACAAGTCGTGCCCGTGGTCGCGCGCGCGCACGTCGCGGCCGCGCCCCGCGCCCGCGCCCGCGCCCGCCCCCGCCCGCGCCTGGCCGCGCACGCCCCCGCAGGTAATGTTGAACCTTTCTATTTTTTTTAAATAAAACGTTACTTCCACACGTTACCTACAAATCCTGTCTGTCCCAGGATTGTCCAAGAATTTTTTTTGATTATCTGATCAAACTTTATTTCAAATCCCTGTGGCTGTGGTTTCTTCTCTGCTATGTTATCTAAAACTTCATTCGAATTGCTTGACCATTTTTGTAATTCGAACCCTCCACATTTTAAAAGTTGTGTTAATTGTTTACAAATTTCAACAGTTTCAGCAACAGTCTGGCAATCAGACATTTGATCGTCCATGTAAAACGTGAGGGCAGGTTTCAATGTTTAAAATGTATTATAATATTTGAGCAAGAAATAATCTAACAGCCCACTTGTTGGTAAGTGGCTACAACAACCATTGGATACCAAACTGGTAACAAACTAAAAGCAAAAAAGATCATAGACACGTTGTCAGTTGTCACTGAGAACTATACTAGAATTATTTTGTCCGTGCAGTTTGGGTCATAAATCATCGAAGTATTTCGCTCTCTCTCCCACTCACGGGCCTTAGGGGCGAGCATAGTGATGCGCATTATTGTTGTCAATAAGCGTTATCGATAGTGTATTTAGTTTTGTCATTATGTGGGTTAGTGATAAAAATGAAAAAAAAATGATAAAACAACGTATTTATTAAAATAAGAATAATAATGATTTAAAATAAATTATCTATGTATTAAAAAACTATAAGTACAAATGTTTGGAATGTAACAAGTTATATTAAATATAAATATAAAGATAATAACTTATATCTAAAATTAAATTTAAAACTAATTACATTAAAATTCTACATCAGAATCATCAGAGTCAGTCAGCAAGTTCACGAGAACGGCAGAAATTAATACTTTGTAACTTTTCGGGATCTATTTTTAATTCAGTGAAAAATGTTAAAACATTGTTGATAACAACAGGTGCTTGTGCTGGTATATTGGTGCCAACAGGCAAAACATTATTTTGAATAAATTCTGCCGTTTTGGTACAAAACAAAGGAGTAGCCATTGGTCACTAAAGAAGTTCAGAGAGCGAATGCGCAAAAACAAATTTCTCTTCGATATATGTACTAAATTATCATTGCAATAATTTGCAGGTATTAGGCAGGGGTAATAATGGAAAACAAATGACTCATAACATAACAATGTCGCACCATCCTTTGTATACCGCACCGCCGCCGTGTACCTGCCTTCGATGATTCATTTGTTGTTATCGATAATGGCGTTGCGCCCGCGCAACATGCTCACCGCCCTAGCCAGGCTGAGGCCGAGCTATGATTTATGACCCCAACTGCACGGACAAAATAATTTTACTATATATATAAGATGAAATGCCTCACAACCTAACTATATACTTCGTTGTATTACCGTTCCAATCGAAACAAAGCAATCAGTGGGTGCACTACTACCACATGAGTAAAGAAACCGTACCGTACAGAGGCAAAGCTTCTAAGGAGTTGTCAAAATTTTCACCTATTTTGGTAGGGTTGGCACAAGAGGATAAAATTACATAAACAAAACGTTTATCAGCTTTTATTATACACTTAAGATGGAATATTTTTTTATAAACGACTTATTCTAAATATTTTATTTTATAATTTTTGTTCTTCAACAATTTGTTGTGCCTTTTAATTAAATGTTAAATTATGAATCTAATGTAGTTTTTTTAAATAATCTATTGGAAAGCACTCGCATGGCATAACAAATATAGTTTGGAAAACCCAAAAGTGCACGCCTCATGAGCGTTTCATTAAATTTAGATGAAAAAAATAAAAATAGTGCCGTTAATTTTAAAAAAAAAAAAAAAAAAACAGAATCTGATCGACTTTTATTAATAACTTTTAAACGGTGTTGAGTTTATTAACAAAAATTAATAGGGATCCTCCTTAAAATATATGGAATCTTATTTAATAGTATATATCTCAATCTATTGCTCACCAACGCATAGACCAACGGACGGCAGTTCATATATTTTTTCAATTACATTTTTTGTTATGTAATCTAAAGTGAATCAATTAGTAAATAAACTAATCTTATAAATCAATGTCTGTAGTTATTGTAACGTTATTTGATGTGGATTTGATGTCTAGCTAAAAGTATAAGAACGATTTTATGTAGCGAAATTGAGGTATGGTCACACATCGAGAGTAGAGCACTTCCTCACGTTGTGAGGCGTGCAATACAATCTTGCACACGTTTTAATATTTCATTACCAATATTTACAATGATTCTTTAGAGATCAAAATATTCGCAAAATTTTTGCTCAATCAATTCATACATTAATTTCAGATACATTCTCACATTGGCTGGAACTCAAACAAGCACCATCATTTGTCCGCAAGTTGAGTGTTGGAAAAGCATTTCCAAATAAATATTTTACAGGTCTTTTTTTAGAAAACTTAATAAAGGATTTTTCGAGGTGATCCTCACAGAGTCTATATTATTGCCTTTTTTATAATAAAAAAGTTTTGAAAGGAGATCTTTTCGTCCGACAGCTTTTAACTACTCTTGCCGTCTGTAATAATAATAATAATAATATGCGAACCGCCAGCCGATCACGTGGAGCTGCACGACCACCCAGCAGCCCCTCACATCCATCATCCCCACCAGCTGGCTTGGTGTCGGCAGGGTCTTTGCGGGCCCAGCAATCGGCACCCGCCACTGGTGGAGTACGCCGCATGCGATGGACAATTCAAATGAATAACAACGCAATGCAGGCGTATTTTAGGGCGAAAGGGGGAGAAGTTGGAGGTTTTGCGTACCGGGCTAGGATGCATCGACTTTTTGCTGAGTTGGAGCCATCTATAACCGTCACCGAGCAAAACCTGGCAGACCGAGTTCGGTATATCTTGCGCTCAAACATATTTGATGGCACCGGACTCGAACGGCTACGACGTGAGGCTGTTTCCTCATCGGATGAAAATACTACGACTGTGAATGCGGCGCCACAAGTTGCAGAGCAACCCGCACACGTGGATGCCGCTGTGAATCCCCAGTTGTGGTTGATTCAGACGATGATGAAACAATCGCCCAGAACTAGAACTAGAGCAAATGAGGAGTACATTGGAAGAGGCGATTGTGGAAACGCGCAGTACGCCTCTCGAAAATCGACCGCGACTTCCTCGCATAACCCTAAGCAAGCGGAATCGGGATGTCGACGGCCCTGAACCCATTGTTGGCAACCTATTTGAAACCAGCCGGGACCTTTGCGATACGGACTCAATACTTTTGGCGCCGCTTTGGCAGTTTGCCGCATTGTTGGTGCCAACTTCCCACGTCTGGACGTGCTACTGGTCAAAGTAGCGCTATCCCAGCCTGGAGAAGAAGGATTGAGGACCGTACGCAAAGGCAAGGGCCCTCATCGGCAGACTGATAAGCTTCAGGTCGGGCAATAATAGGCCGAGAATTGTGCGCACCGTCAGGATGCCGTTTGCTGGGACAAATGTCAGTTTGTCCCAGCCGGATATAACGCAAAAACTGACGGAGCGCATAGACGACCTGAAGCAGAGAATCGCTGCTTGGGGAAAGCGGATTCGGCGATATACCGAGAGGTCAAGACGGTTCAACCAGAATCGTCTCTTCCAGAGTGATCAGAAGAGGCTCTATGAGTCATTGAGCGACCAATGGTACGTGGAACGGGCCCAGCACCGAATCAGGCCGACACTATCGCATTCTGGCGCGGCCTGTGGTCAGAGCCCGTAAACCACAGCGAGGGCCCTTGGACGGAAGTTGTGGCGAGTCAGTGTGCGAGTGTTACGCCCATGGACCCCGTCATCATAACGCCGGATGACGTAGCTGAGGCGGTCCGTAGGGCCCCGAACTGGAAAAGTCCGGGACTCGACGGACTGCATCACTACTGGCTGAAGGGGTTCGTGGTGTGTCACGCTGTACTTGCCTGACAGTTTCAAGAGGCTCTCGACCAAAAGTCGCACCCGAGCCTCTTCACTACTGGGATCACTCATTTGGTTCCTAAAGACCATGATTCCACAGACCCTAGCAAATACCGCACCATTACGTGTCTACCCACCATATATAAGACACTGACATCCATTTTGAGTACGCGAATCATTCGTCACCTGGATTTAAATCAGGTGATATCGCGCGCTCAAAATGGATGTCGGGGAGGTGGTCGTGGAACCAAGGAACCACTCTTCATTGACGCGGTCATTGGCAAAGTGGTTAAACGCAACCGTCGGAACATCTCCGCCGCCTGGATAGACTATAAAAAGGCATTTGACTCGGTGCCCCATACATGGCTAAAGAGTGTCCTCGAGCTGTACAAGACTGACTGTAAAGTTAGAGACTTCCTCGGGCAGTGTATGGGGCAATGGAGTACAACTTTGTCATCTAGGCGAGCGGATGACGGATGCGGAAAGCCACATAAGGATAAGAAGGGGTATCTTCCAGGGCGATTGTTTGAGTCCAATCTGGTTTTGCCTCTCCCTGAACCCTCTCAGTACATTACTGGAGGACTCCGGGAGGGGATTTCAGCTTCGAAAGAAGGTACAAAAGTGACCCACCTTTTCTATATGGATGATCTCAAGTTATTCGCCTCAATCGCTCCCATCTTATGGAATTGCTAAACATCACTTGTGATTTTATTAATTCTATCAGAATGGAGCTGGGACGGATAAGTGTGCGGTCCTCCATGTTGAAAGGGAAGGTTGTTAACTCTGAGGGCATAGACTTATCTATGCCCATCAACATAAGGACCCTTTCTGAGGCTGAAACATACCGATACCTGGGTATGTCACAGAGCATCGGTATCGATGAGGCGGGTATGAAGCAGTCAGTTTGCGATATGTTTTATGCACGCTTGACCAAAGTGCTTAACAGCCTTTTGTCCGGTGTGAATAAGACACACGCATATAACGGTTGGGTCATGCCTGTTCTCATATATACCTTTGGCATACTTAGGTGGACTCAAACTGAACTTAACGCCCTGGATAGAAAAGTCCGCACTACTATGACGTCCCATAGGATGCATCACCCGAGATCGTCGATTATGAGGCTGTACTTGCCGCGGAAGCATGGTGGGCGTGGCTTTTTAAGCGCGCTTACCATGCATAATCGCGAAGTGTACAGCCTCCGTAATTACTTTCTGACGAGAGCAGATGATCCACTCTATAGGGACGTCATTTCTTGTGATAAAGGACTTACCCCTCTATCCTTAGCCAACGAGCAATGGCAAGACGCGGCAGTACAGAGCTTTTCCGACCGGGAGACCGTATGGAAGGAGAAGGAGCTCCACAGGAGGTTCTACAAGGCTCTACATGAGCCTTTCGTAAACACAGTTACCTCCCTCCACTGGCTACGTTTTGGTGACCTCTTTGGGGAAACCGAGGGTTTTATCTGTGCGATACAGGATCAGGTTATTAAGACCAACAACTATCGGAGATACATCCTAAGGATGGCACCGTCGACATCTGTCGAGCTTGTCGCCATCCCGGTGAGTCACTAGGCATGTCATCTCCGGTTGTTCGGCGCTTTCTAACTCTGAGTACTTGCACAGGCACAACTTAGTAGCCAGAATTCTACACCAGGAGCTCGCTCTGAAATACGGTCTCGTGGACCGGAAATTGCCGTATTACAAGTACTTGCCGGAAGCCGTGCTCGAAAATGATCGCGCCAGGCTCTACTGGGACCGGGCCATCATCACAGACAGGACTATTCTTGCAAATAAGCCTGATATTGTGCTGATGGACCGGGCACAGTCAAGGATATTTTTGGTCGACATCACCATTCCATATGACGAGAACCTCGTGAAAGCCGAAACAGATAAGCGAACAAAATATCTGGACCTGGCTCACGAGGTGACCGACATGTGGGGTGGACTGCCGACCGAAATTATACCTGTAGTCGTCTCTGCGAACGGGTTAATCCCAGTCAGCCTCTCGGGTCATCTGAGGCGACTGGGACTCCGTG
The DNA here is from genome assembly GCA_029286625.1 of Parnassius orleans. Lineage (NCBI taxonomy): Eukaryota > Metazoa > Arthropoda > Insecta > Lepidoptera > Papilionidae > Parnassius > Parnassius orleans. The sequence continues at coordinate 5,024,118 of JAGSMP010000019.1, forward strand.
ACGGACCGCTCCAAGCTCAAATGCAGAAGGCGGTGCTCCTCGATACCGCCCGCATCGTCCGCCGGCTTCTCTCCCTTTCTCCCTAACCCTCGGCCGTTTGGTCTCCCCTGCCGAGGGTTTCCATCTGGTTGGGTTTTTATTTATTTATGTATTATTTATTTATTTATGTATTATTTATTTATTTATGTATTATTTATTTATTTATGTATTATTTATTTATTTATGTTAGTAATTTAAATATATATTTATGTTTATTTATTATTTCCTTTAAAATATTTATTCAGCCCAACCAGATGAGAATACTATATAAATACCCCATAATAATAATAAAAACATGAACCTACGTATTTAATTTATAAACGTAATTATTCAATTATAAACATTATAAAAATAACTTTTCAATCACTTATAGGTAGGTGGGTCACCTATAGGTGAGTTATCTATCTACCACATTGAAAATAATAAATTATAGTCAAGTTACTACTTACCTAGTGGAGTCTTTGGCATAATTAAAAAAATTATTTGTTCTATTATTTTTCATACAAACAGTACAGTAAACCATAATAACCCTTTTTTATATTTCATGTGATTCTTTAAAAAATAAAATTTTATACTTATTATTCTTTACACACAACCCTGAGTTTGAGCACTGGCCGAGCCGGTTTAAAGCAGTTTCTCTCTGTACGTGACGAGCCGCCAGTGCTCACGCACACACGCGCCTCAAGCTTGTAGTAGTGTAATTATCATAGCACGGTTGTATGAAGCTTTACCTCTGTACGGTACGGTTTGTTTACTCACGTGCTACTACATAGCAGCAGAAATAGGTATGAGGGTGTTCCTTACCCTAGATAGAAAATAAGTCTTACTTTTTTTGTTCTTGCCATTCGTAAATTCCTCAATCCTCAATATTGCGAAACCATAGATTTTTTAATTTAATCTTTCTAAATTAATATTATTTTTATCGTTACCTACTACCTACATTAGAAAGGATACAGACGGCCAATATAGACTCTCTATACCCGTTCTGATTGATAACACATTAGTGCACGCATTGCTTATCTCTCTATGATGTTAACCATATAAAATTTCAATATGATTTTGATAAAACATTAACCTCCTGTCCCACAGTCATTGGGTACCCGGCTACCACCAGCGCCCACAGTAAACCCAGCAATCATTTTAGCAGAAGGTCGACTACCGCCAGACGATCCAGCTCTACCTCTTATATCAGCCATTAAGAATGAAATACAACGGGTTCGAGAAAACGCCACAAAATCTAATACTTAGAAAATATAACATCTTAGTATAAATAGGGTAGATAGATTTTTGTAATTTATAATTATAACACTAGTAGCTCCTATAAATAATGATCAGTGATCTAATTTACAAATAGAGTTTAAAAGTAAAGTAACAGTATGTACGTCCCACAGCTGGGCGCAAGCCTTCTCTCACCTTAATTTATAAAAATAAATAAAATTGAAGTGTCTGTTTGTAATGTCAAAATAACAGCTTTTTACTAAATACATATGAAAGTATATACGATACTTATAACAAAAACACAATTTTTAAAAATTTTGTCTGTCTGTTTGTTCCGGTTAATCTCCGAAATGGCTGGACCGATTTTGACGGGACTTTCACTGGCAGGTAGCTGATGTTATAAGGAGTAACTTAGACTACTTTTATTTTAGAAAAATAATTAGGGTTCCGCGCAAAAAAAAATTAAAAACCCATGAAATCCAAACGTAGTAAATTAAATGCGGGCGAAGTCGCGGGGAACAGCTAGTATAATAATACAAACGAAAATCCTCCTCACATACATATAAGTATAACCCAGGCCAGCAAAGACTTCTATACTACTAGACCGGCAATTCAGAACAAAAATTGTGTCACAGTCCTTATAGGACAGTTACTATACTCTTTGGTCACAGTTATGGATCGCACGGACGCCGGCTAGGCGGGTAGGTGGCGCGGAAAATATGCCACGCAGTTTTATTTTCATTTACGACAGTTACTGTTTTTAGGCAATTACACTTATCTGAAATAAACTTCTAATCACGTCGACAAAGTGCGCAAATAAAATAATGACAGCATTTTCATAGTCACATTAAATAAAATCAGTATTAGATTGTCGAAAATAACGTTCGCGATTTACAAAACAAAGAACTAGTTAGTATTCTCGCCCGCCCGTAGTCGACTATAGGAGTTACGGAGAATTGACCGTAACTTAGTACACAATGTATTAGTAATGCCCGTCTAGTAATATACATAGAAACCTGCAGGCCGGGTGCTTAGTATGAGGCCAACTCAAAATAATAATATTGGTAAAATGATATCCTAGGTTTAAATTTAGTCACATTGACTTAGTCTAACTTTTGGGTAATATTGCGCATAATATATGGGTAATTCTGTTTTCTTCAATCTTGTTGTTGCCAGTTGTTTATTACTTTTGCTAGTAATATAGATAGGTGAAATTATCACCACAGTAATTAAAATTCATTAATGTACAATGTGTCAAAAATATAACCTACTTTTCGAGGTAATATCTTAAAATTAGACAAATATTATTAATAATATTTTTCTTCCATTATTATAATTTTATATAATTTTCTTTAGAGTAATATTTAAAATGTAAGTTTGTTGTATTTGTGTGGTATCTATTATGGATTTGTTGGAATATTGTTATCATTATGATGTTTTATGTAATGAGTTTTGATATTATTTACTGTTAAAATGTTTGTATACGTCCTTATTTAATGTTTTCGTCATTTAATTTTTTTGTAATGTTATATGAGTAGGTTTTCTGAAACCAATGTCAAATCTTTAATAAAAATAATTTAGTAATATTAAGTACCTTCTACAATGTAAGTATTATATCTCTATCTGAGAATCTTTTTTGGAAACAATGTTTTTTATTAATGTTAATATAATATTTCATTTCAAACCAAATACGGGTTTTATTGAGTAAAGAAACAATAAAAAAAATTGTGCAGTTCTTTATTTTGTACTTTTCAATATAAAAACCTTACGATTCTAATAAGTTAATATGATCGTCGTATTTACATATTATATTATACATCGCCAACCGTTTAAAGACTGCAACTTTTATGGTATTATTAATATAAAGATTTATCACATAATTAAAAATGATTGCCAACAGTAAATAAAATTAATAATAAAGGTGTTTCCATAACAATCCCCCACAAAATTTAGGTGCTTTGGATGTGTATCAATGAAAATCATAAACTGTGCAGTGTTTGACAAATTAATTTACATATTAATTAAAAAAATTGTTCATTAATGATTCTTACAATTTGTCCCAGGCGTAACATACAGAACGTTTACTCAACATCACTCTCAAGACATCACTATAATACACTAAGGTTAGAAATACAATTAACTGACGTATGCCACGTATGGTTTGAAGGTGTCTTAACTTGTTACACATAATATTATACATTAGATCCACGTTAGGGTGACGTATCACCATTATCAATAATAAAACTGATATGTACGTCGGCTAAATGTTCTCTTAGCTTAATAAATGTATGAAATATTGTCTGGGTGCAATATATAAACATAGATTTCACGGTCGTTAGCCTATCAACCAGAAAAAATGTTTTATTGCAACGCTTTACATTCCCCCTTGTAACGAATTTTTAATAATTAATAGCAAATTTTTGGCATGTATGTAAATCCAAAATTATAAATATTTACAGCAACAACCCATTAGATTTGTAACCATACATTTAGAGTGTATGTTAAAATATAGAACATTAAGGATTAATCCAATTAAATAATTAACCCAGCCTACTTACACTGACGTAATAATAAATAACATAATGCTAGAAATAACGTTACAATTACACTCACACAATTTTTAAAAACAAATATTGAACAATAAAATTAGGTAGGTAGCTTAGGATGAGGATATCAAACATTTGTAAATTTTGGTGTTTTGCAATTAAGTTTAAATATCTTTGAAAAATTTGCATTTCACAAAAATAAATACAATTTGCTCAGCAACAAGTTACATTTCATAAGATTATTTGGTAGACTTGTTAACCCATACTAAAGTAATAAAAAGCAATTTTGATTTTAAAATACTATCTTTACTGAATATTAACAATATCGATATAGATAAAAACAAAAGACCCGGTTATTATAATGCACGCTCCTTAGAATGCGCTTTCAGCAAGCATCCTATTGGTTTTTCTATGTATATACAATTATATCATTAATTTATCCTATATTACCAATCGAAAGTCCGCAGCTGAACATAGGCCTCCCCCTCACCTTGTCTCATACCCCTTTACATTTGCCATAGTTATCGCGCTTGGCAACCGCATTTTTTATTATTTTGTGTTGCAATCAGAAAGATGCCGCTGCCCAACTATTTCAGTTTTCCTCTGTCGTCTTACATAACCCGCGGAATGACAGCGGTAGATCTACTACCCCATACGCCTCTTACACCGCCACTTCACGGCGATATTATTTAAATATACATACTAAAATACCCAAAATATCACCTCACGCAGCAGAAAGGAAGAGAAGTCAGATATATAGATATGTACATGCCCTCATTACTTTTTGATTTTAATTCGTAACAAAACTACGTCAATTCGTAATATTGTACGAATAGTAATTTACTTAATACAAATTGGCTCACACAGAGACAGCTATGAACAATGGTTTCTGCCTAATATATAAGTTCCTCATGTTGACAATAGCAAGTTAATTTTTTGAAAAAGAACCTTACTTTTACAATTTTTACATTTCGTTTCTTCAATTAACTAAGCATTTTATAACTACCGTACCGTTCCACTGCGATGGCAACACTCATGTTATAATTTTTTCAGATATGCAGGTCAGTCTTATAGCAAACTTTATCTCAAAAATAATTTAATTTCACTTTGGCCTGCCATGTGTCGATTCTTAATACATACAATTGCACTAGACTATCGTAAAAACGCGATGGAAGATTATTCTAACTATGATACAACTAAAATCAGGCACAAATCATTTCTTAGGCCTCGTAACCATAGGGCGTTTGTAACGGCATTATTATAGTTTATTTTCAAAACTGTTATTCCACACAAATGGAGTCTAGACATGGTAATGAATGTTTAGGTTATTATAAGTATTACAAGTAACTTGAACCATAATAAAAACTTATTCATCTATATTTAAAAACTTAACAATATACAAAGTTTGATCAACATCCTTAAAATTGAAGATATTTGGTAAAATATTTAATTTAGTTTTGCTTTAAATTCAATATTCATGTATGAATAATATTTTGAATTTCATTTTCATATTTCACAGTGTCTTCAATACTGGATTATATTTTGTAATTTTATCGATGCAATTCTTGGAGTTTGAAATTAGTTTTCTTTTCGCCCATAATTAAATCCCTATGTGCGCCACACTTAAACGCCCCACTCACACCATATTATATTTCACTGCAGTCCCACTTGAACGGTTTTCAACCACTGTTTTACAGTTGGTTCGGTTCTGTCTTTATTTGCTATGAAGTGGACTGCATCGGCTGCGGCGCAAGTCTCCGCCATTGGTTTGGTTGGTGCTCTTGTGCTGATTCTTCTTCCTGGAATTAAAAACAATCGGCATGAGTATTTTATTTTTGTGGATTTAAAGGATTTTCAAACAATTATTGCATGTTTTTGCTCTTAATAGAAATGACATCTCAATAAATGCCAATACTCTGCCTAGAATTAAAAGTCAGTGGGAATGAGGGTACCACAACTTTTTCTGCCACAAGGACGGCGTCACTTAGAAATGAGTTTAACTTGACACTGGTAGAATTCTATCAAGAGAAACCATAATTTAAAAGAAGAAGAAAAAATGAGGTTATATGTATATTTGAGAGATCTCATGGCGGGGAAGTTCAAGTGTTAGAAAAGTGTAGGTTTAATGTTTTTAATGAAATATTAGTAATATTTTGTATTCATTAAAATTAGAAATGAATAAACCAAACCACGAATATTGCTAAGAGTAGAGAATTCAAAATGAGTTCAAAATGTGTAAAAATTAAAGAGCACACCACTAAAGATTTGTTTTGTATACACAAAAGCTAGAAACTGAAAATATTTTATTTAAATGCAACTTTTAAATGATGATGGCAATATGTTTCCATTATTCCAAGTATTAAGATGATCAAACTTACCTGTATGATGGTTATAGAGACTGTGTCCGGCTTGATATCCTCTAAAAGTTTATGAGTATCGACTGATTGATCAGCGTTCTCCATATTCCTGAAAACAACGATTGTTATGTAAATATGTCTGTGCCAGTTAGATACAATGACCTTTAAGAATTAATATTTATATATTATACATATACCATACTAGCTTTTAGCCGCGGCTTGCTCGCGATTAATTAAAAACCGACGCTTATTTTATTGCACCATGTAAAAAAGACTATATAATTTGGTATAGACTAAAACTTATTTTATATAAAAAATAGAGCCCATGTCCTATTCTTGTTCGTTGTCTATAACATTGCCAAGTTTCATCAAAATCCGTTCAGAAGTTTTTACATAATTGAGCTACAAACATCCAAACTTTAGACATATATTCTATAAAAAATATAACAATCATAAACTAACCTTAAAATTATATTAAATATGTACTTTTAATTTTTTTTACTCTTGTATACCTCATTCGAAAATATTAATACAAAAAAGGTAAATAAATGTGGGTTAGTTGATTAGAATGAAACAAAAACGTCAACGCCGGTGATAACAATCTAACATGCTTGCGTACTCTTTTCTTTCAACTTTAGATGCAGTCTTGATATTATAAACTTGTAGATATCACGTTAGAGAATTTAAGATTATCATGTTACAAAAGACACGCCTACTTCGTCTTTATTAACCCGTAAAAGTACAATGTGGGCATCCTCCCCTTGTAGTCAGGTCTACCTTCATCGTCACGTTTGGCGGGCGGATTGACGATCGTAGTACCAGAAGTGAGCACCTTTGACGCTGCTGCTCGTTGGCATTTGCCGAAAGTGGAGTAAATGAGAGCATATTATGTCAAGTACATCGATTATCAAAAAATAATATGAAATTGGAAATTTCTAGTTTTTCGAACTTGTACGTTAAGTTTAAGGTTTTTTTTGGGGGATGCCTAATTTCAGCAGTGGACTTGGTAAAGGCTGTAACGATGGTGATGATGATAAGAAAATTTGATTGATATGGATATTTGTTTTCAAACCATTTGTAGTGGTTTTCAGGTAATTTAACTAATTAATAAAAAAATCAAGGTTTAAACTAACTTTCTACTTCCCGAATGGAATCGGCCACCTTCGCCTCGTATCCTGTTCATTGCGTGCCTGTGTCTAGATTCGTGCAGATATTTCTGAAATTAAAATATGTATTTAATTAACTTGTTGTTATTTCCTAAAATGAGCCGTGGCAGCTCAGGGATATTCGACTCACGCCTGTAGCAATATAATTTAGAAGTGCAATCAATTAAGTGTCGATGAATCATGTACGGTGTAGAAAAAGTCGTTCATTACGTGGTAGAGCCATGCTGCAGCTATACTAGTGGTATAGATGTAGCACGAATGGGTCCGCTTGTTCTGGGAAGGACCGCGCTCTCACAGAATACCAGCGTAAAATAGCAGCTTAATGCTGCTGTGTTTCGTATGGTGAGTGTAGAGAACCGGAGACCCTTTTTACTGAAAAGGAAGCATTCCATCATAGTCCTCACGGGCGACAACACATCTGCATTTTATTCGCAAACGAGGATAGATGTAGATGTCTATGGGCCACAGCAACCACTTACCATCAGGTGGAATGTGTAATCGTTTGTCACCCTAATCCAACAAAAAAAGAAAAAAGACGAGTCTAAGAAATAAAAAATATTTCGACGTCATAATGAATTTGAAATTATATTATATTTTTTAGTTCTTTAAAGTTAGTTTTTAGTTCTTTAAAGTTAGTTTTTACTTTTTATAAAAGGTTAATCCATAGTATAAAATAATGAAGTTTTATTATCACGCCATGATCACTAGGCTAGTCTGCCCAGGTAAAGTCCGTTCATTTATGCAGTGCGCTTGTACTGGCGCGCGTTCACGTACAGCAGCGGCTCCTCGTTCATTCCGTTCATTCAGTTCATTCATGCAGTGCGTGTGCTCACCGGTCGTTCCTTGGGTATCTTGCCGAGCTCGTGCAGGCGCGCGCGCGCTGCTCGTCGCTTGAGGATGCGCTTGTACTGGCGCGCGTTCACGTACAGCAGCGGCTCCTCGTTCATTCCGTTCATTCAGTTCATTCATGCAGTGCGTGTGCTCACCGGTCGTTCCTTGGGTATCTTGCCGAGCTCGTGCAGGCGCGCGCGCGCTGCTCGTCGCTTGAGGATGCGCTTGTACTGGCGCGCGTTCACGTACAGCAGCGGCTCCTCGTCCGACGCGCCGCCCGCCCCCTCCGACCCGCACCCCACCCGCGCCCGCGCTGCCGCCCGCACCCCCGCCAGACCCGTTCACCATCTGTCAACAAAACCGTTCGTTACGTATCAAATTATTGCACCAAAACAAATCGAAAACTAACATTAAAAATTAAAATGTTAATGAAAAGTAAAAGCATACATAACGAACGAAATAAAAGTGAAACTACAGCCTTTATAAGTCCCACTGCAGTCCACAGGCCTTCTCTTGTTTCTGAGAGGAATTATAAGCAACAACGTCGTCGCCGCGCTGCCATTAGCACGTTTTAGCAGAATTAAAACAATATCTAGATATTGTTTTTAATTTCTCAGACATGCAGATTTCATCACAATATTTTCTTTCACCGCCGAACACATGATAAATCAGCACTTAAAACTGTAATTCACAATTTCATTGGCGCTGTGCTGCACAACCCTTTTGAATGAATTAAGCAAAATCACGCCCATAACTTAACATCTAGAATGCCGCTTAAAAAGCTACTTACATAGATTAAAAAATTCATCCCAATTTTTTCCACTAGCGGACTTCACATCAGGTCCTAAAATATTGCATTCCTTAAACATGCAGGAATTGACTGGGATGATGGCATTATTGTTACTTCTTTAAATAAGGTAATAATAAAAAGTATATATAAATAAATAAATAACATGCAGAAATCCTCACGAAGTTTTACTTCACCACTGACTACATGGTAAATCGGCACTTAAATTGCAATTAATAATATATAGTATATCAATCAATTAATAAAATTAGATATAAAAGGCCAATATATAGAAACCCTAACGACCTATTTATGTGACATACAAACCATGACTATGTTGGGTTGGTTGACGACTTGCTGCGGTTGCACCGCTCCGCTAACCCCAGCTAATTGCACCAGGTTGCCATTTAAGTTAATCACTGTAAGAAAAATGAATTAAATAAATAAATCAATTTTGGCGGGCATGCTGTAATACATATTTTGGCATCTGGGGCAGAACGAGTGCTGGTAGTTAGCTGGGTAGTTTCTTTGTTGTATGTTTATCCTCATTTGAGTACCCACAGCCACGGCATCTATTTACCATCAACCAACTGGACTGTATTTGTCACCATTATTTTTATTTAAAAAAAAACCTTAAAATTTTGTCCTCAGGAATGACGAGGCGACCAAAATCTTGAGTCTTCCTTGAGGATGTAGACCGGCGGTATTTTGAGGCAATCTCGAGTTTAAACTAACTACACAATGTCAACATTTGAGTCACATATTATGAAATAGACCAGTGGTTGTTTACCGGTGGTCAACAGAACACCGGTATCATTGTACAATTCTCTCTACAATTCAAATTAGAGATTTTTTAAATTAATTTTTCTTTACCATTCGGCTATATTACTTATTCTGAACCTTCTCTGCAAATTTGGGCGTATATTGCAAAATAACTCTATACATTTTCGTATGTGTTACTCATTAAAACTCAGATAAAATCTATATAACCGTAATTTATAATGCCTAAAAGCTGAAAAAATGGTACGTGACAATACAAAAAACGATCAAATGGACTTAAATTTTCACATTGTGGAGTTTCGAGTTTAAACTCAAGATTGTCCCGGATAACCAAGCGTAGAATCGGGGAATTTTAATACCGTCTATTAGCATTACTGTGCTCACCTGTGGGCTGGTGCATGAGGTGATGGTCGACGGCGGGCTGCTGCGCGGCGCCGGCCTGGTACAGGAACGTCTGCCCGTCCGCCGTCTGCACCAGTTGCATTGGCTGCACACTGCCGCTTGCACCTGCACACAAGAGGGGCGGGGGATTGATTGATACATCTTACAGTCTTCTATCTTCCTGAGAGCTGTGGTACCTGCCGTAAACTCAGTCATCCCCGCCAGCACCAACGAAATTATTAGTTACAATATTAAAACCAACTTACAACGTGCTCGGCGGTGAACGAAATAATAGAAAAAACATACCGGGACATGTAAGTCTGCCAACGTAGGGGCGGAGGACTGTACTCCGTATCCCCATTAGAAATGAGAGGAAGCCTATTCCCAGTAGTGGGTCGTAAATGTAGGCTATAATTTCATATGTAGGTATATCACTTTACATGTGCATGGGGTCTTGAATGGCAACACATATGCACATGATGCCAACACAAGCAACACCATCCAGACAAATAGAAACAATTTATGATTTTGAATATAATTTAATAGGATCAATTCATAGCTATCAAAGGTTATTAAAAGGGCATAAATGTCTAATACTAATAGAGCTTTTGAAGCATGGATAAATAACACCTTTATTATGAAATAAATGTATCGTTTCAGTAGTTTCACATTATTTTTTACAGTTTTAGTAGTTTTATATCATTCAAATATTTGTGGTATTCGGATAATCGGTATATAGATGAGTGAGGACTACATAATATAAGGTTTTCTCTCTACATTGCAACATCATCTTTATATAATTTATCGTTATTTATTTAGTAACTAGCGGATCTACATCTTTATTTTGACTGTATATTTGTTATAAGATTGCTTGCTACCACTTTAATATTAACTTTTTTTTTTAATATAAATCTTTTTGACATATTACCGTCTTTTAATATACATATTAGGTATGTAGCTTAATTACTCAAAATTTGTACTTAACCAGGCAGGAAACATTTATTGTTTCATTTTCAGGAATAGGGAAATTAAACACAGTTAAATAAATTTCTTACTTACCTTGTATACTAGATATTGGTAACACTTGTAACTGTTGCAATTGTTGGCCGTTAGGTGTCGCTACCTGCAAAATGAAAAGGAATAAAGATATTATTAACAGTTAAGTAATAAAAAGAGGATAGCTTATACAATATTCAAACGCATTCATTCTATTTATAGTCTACGCTTACTGCACGTTCACTAACTTTTCTCTAACTGCTTAACTTTATTATGAAATTATAAATTACTATCCCTGAATATTGTAGAAATCTCTTGAAAATCGACTCTTTCTACAATCCTCCTTTTCTAATTCAACTATTTCTGCAATTTACTCATCCGGGTGGCAGGCGTGACAGTTTATGTTACATACATAAACTCCACGCTTGTCACTCAGAGGGTATATAATATATTATATATGAAATACTCGGTCTGCACGATGTCTTTAAAACATGCTTACATATTTATTCCACGCGCAAATGATTACTGTCATATGTGTAATAAATACTAATAGTGAGCAGCGTTACCAACTAGAATTTTTCCAAATCCGTAGATTGGTATAAAAATTTCCGTAGATGCTATTTCAAAATATCCGTAGATCTGCAGACTTCTTAAGAGGATCAAAAATTTTTGTTTTTGTCATAGAATAGATCAATTTTTAGGAAAAATTATTTCTATAATGTAAAATTCTCGTAAGTTCAATAATTGTAGTATAACATCGAATCAAGCTGCACACACATATAAGAAAAAAGTACCATAAAAAATTGATTAAAAATTAATTGTTTTCTTTTAATTAAATTATTTTTAGTAAAAAACTTAAATATTTTGGATAGTTATACTAAAAGAATTACGTTACTAACTTGATGCTGAAACATTTTGAAGTAATAATTAGACGAATGAAAAACAACAGACCATCGTCACTAAAATTAACATAGATAATTTTTTTCTGGTTTCTGTTAATTTACTTGATAAATTACGGTGTTTCAGACTTAGGTAATTTATGTAACAGTGGAAAAACTATACATCTAACAACTATTGAGAAATTAGAAAAAAAGATCGAGGAAAAGCAAAGACTTATTCAGCAGAAAATTCTTAATAATTGTGAAAACAATTGGGAATTTTGAAAATTAATTGTAAGAAATTTAGAAAAATTTGAGAATCAATTTTCCCGCTCAGATATCGATTGTTAAAATTTTCGATTGTCGGTTGTCGGCTAAGTTCACACTCATGAGCTTAAAACAAGTTTTAGCTCATGAGTGTGCTTAAAACATTTTTAACAAGTTTTTAAAAATCTATTTATTCTGAAAGGACTATGAAGTAAAAAAAAATTTAATTAACATGGAAATCAAATTCCGTAGATTTCAACTCAAATTCCGTAGTTCCGTAGACGATGAAAAAAATCCGTAGATCTACGGAAAAATCCGTAGAGTTGGCAACGCTGATAGTGAGTCAACTCCTTTGTTATACCGCAAAATACCTACAAGGCTGTCGTCGCTAAAATATGCAAGCAAAAACATTTTATCTGTATTCCTCGTAATAATTTATTTTTCTATACAAAGATACAAAGCAATTACGACTTACAAAACTATTTGCGACCCGCAGCTTCGCCTGATTCGTCAGGTTGAAAACAAAGACCTGTGCTTGTGCAGCTAGGTATCTACCTAATTTTACTACCTATATAGCAGTATCTCAGTTATTCCACTTAAAATATTAGATAGGGGGTTAAACAGAATAAATAAAACAGGTTAAAATTATACGTTGGTTCTGTTTATTCAAAACACGCCGCGCCGCCTCGTTACAGATGTGCAACCGACAAATATTTACGACATTTATTATTGGGTTTTTTAATTGTCTTTTGTTGAATTTAATGATATAATGAATTCTCATCCTTACATATAATTCAATTGAAAATCGTGATGGAAAGCATCAAATGGTTGTAAGAATTCAATTTTACTTAAGGCGTCATACAATCTTTTCCCAATTTTTTCAAACAAGTTAATTAAATAATAAAAATAATACCGAGTAATATCGTGTTGCTGGGTGAACACCAAACGCGTGAACTGATTCCGTTATGTGACAATCCTAAACGGGCGTACCGGTACGCAAGCGATGCCGACCGGTACTACCGCAGACGTCGCAGACAGGAGCGGGACTCCGCTGTCCTTCATACCGCGCCCCATCGTTGCTCCGTCTAGTCGCCGAATTGACTCACTATTCGTATTTATTACACATATGTTACTGTATCGACGTGTCACTTTTGCTAGATAAAGAACATTGGAAAATGAATTGAGTGGTATGTTAAGGGCATACAAGATAATGCAAAAATAAACATCCCGCAATAGGTCGTGTTACAATTATTATCACTTTTATATCAATAGTAAATTGAATTTAAAAATTTAATATTTTTATAGTGTATATCTGTGTGTCGGTGTATCTTTATGTCTGTCTGTGGCATCATAGCACCTGAACTGATGAACCGATTTTGATTAAGTTTTTTCCGTTTGAAAGGTGTCTTAATCAAGAGTGTTCTTAGCTCTATTTCAAGAAAATCTGTTCAGCCGTTTGTAGATCACCAGCTCTTTTGTTTAGGGTAAAAAATTAATATTTCGAGTTACGTACATTGTACAAGTACAACTGTTTAGTGAGTAACATTTGCCCCGCAGGCTGTATAATAGTCTTCAAGTCCAGACAGCCACCTCTTTAAATGAGGATCGCCCACTAGATAGAATAAAGACCTGGATAGAAGGTCGCATTAACACTACCAGATACTTTTTTTTTTTAAATTTAGTAATAATATAATTGTACTAATGACGTAATCCTGTGACAACGCCGTGTATGTAGTGGCGACGTAAGAGAATCCACTCCCCTATATCATTCCGTGGGTGTCGTAAGGAAAGGGCAGCAGCATCTTCTGGCTACTGCAGCCCATGGCTCTGAGGTGATTGCTAGTGCAGTTAGTGCTTTTTCATTAAAATATCTCTCTGCTTCTGGGTTTCTTGCTGGTTCTTCCCAAGACGGAGATATTTTCCGAACCAGTGGTAATTGAACATAAGAATGACTTTCAATAAGTATTATTTTATAATCTACTAGCTGGTACCCGGCGCTTTGCTGCCGTAGAAAAAAAAATGTGGAAATATCATTTTAAATTTAGAAGAGTTACCTATATTGTTTAATTAGCAATGATAATAAATTCATTGAAGTTGAATGATATATGACTTTCAAATAAATTTGTCGTTACGATACGCGTGCCACCTACTGTAAGTTAATTGTACTATTCCTATAACCTTCGCGGAAGTGCAAGCAATATGTTGACAAAGTTTTACCGCAACATTATTTTCCTTAATATGGTGGGAACTTTTAAATAAATAATTGTAACACGATATAAAGCTGGTGCAAAACAAAACGGCAAAAAAATCTCCGTGAAGCTATGAAAATGATACTACCACCTGGATCTGAGGAGCTCCGATCTGCGTGCATGTAGAAATAATGTTCATTTGTTATTTTTTATAAAATGTGTGAGATTTAACATAGCATTGTAATACTGGATTATATGAACGATTTTATTATTATTCGATTTTTATCGTTTTTATGTTCTAAAAATTAAAAAATAATGTTTAACCAACCGAATCCGGGGTTTTATATATACGGGGAAGCAAAAAAGCATGCGGCTTACTTGACGGTAAATGAGATATATTATGTAAGGTACCACTTATTGAGTTTCTCTGAACAGGTGGCGTAAGGTACAATGCTATGTCAAACCTTTTGTATTTACAGGATATAAAATATTAACGTTCAAATGAATGAAAAATTTGTATATGTTGCGTTCACTGATGGGGCAATGAAATAATATCCAAGCTAAAACATGCAGGACCAAGTATGAGGTGAAAGTGAAAATTGTATAATTATCTAATAAACGTAGGTAGATAGCGTAATAATTTGTTTGATATCTACATACATACTAATTTATTTACGATGTATTTTATATTAATTGTGTAAGTTTCCGGTTTCATAAGCAGGCAGCATAGTGTCAGGAAGTTAAGGTAACACAAATGCCCAAGAAACCATACCTGAATAGCTTGAGCAGTAGATGGAATAGTGTGAACGACAATTTGCTGTCCGTTGGGGCCTTGTATCATGTGTGGGCCGTTACTCATTTGCAACACCTGCATCTGCTGACCGTTGATGGTCATCACCTGAGCACCGTCAGAGTTCTGTATCTGAGCGTGCTCCATTTCGGTTCACTGCAAGAATAAATATAAATATTAAGCACTAAATTTAAACCACTGGCGATGTTAATAAAATTACAACACAAAACCATCACATGTCGTTTTTTTTTCAGCCCGCAAAAGTCGCAAGAACCAGACGTCTCGTATCTTTGACGTTAATCCCCTCCCCGTCATCGGTCTGACATAAATGATATGATATAGTACTATCATCTATAGGAAGCCATAGGATTTTTTTTTAATTTCCCATAGACAGTCGGTGTCTACCATGAGACGAAATGAGGCGATGGATTCTCCTATACTGCTTCCACACAACACATAAACTTTTACTATAGCACACTTTGCTGGGCTGTAGAGATTATTTTCGGCCTAGGATTCTATCTGGAATCTGGTTTACCGCCAGACAGCAGTGCAGCAGCTGCTGTAGTTCCGCTTTGTAAGCGAATTGACGATCGCACTGGCTGATGTTAAAAACGTGGAAGATGGCCTGGATACTTTAGGCTGGCATTCGTGATGACGAACTGACGAAATTCTCATCCTTTTCATCTTGTATTACTAAAATAAAATAAAATCTGAAAGCTTCGCATACAGAAGCTGGTACGACCTATATCTATCTATACATAATATGTAAAAGACGACAGTATCGTCCTGGTTAATTTAGAACGCGGCGATAACTTCCGATTATACCACCGGAAGTTGTTAATTAAGCAAGATAAAATTTTAGGTATATCTCCATAGAAAATGTAAAGAGGCACTCCTTTCCTGCACCGCCTCGTACCTAATAAAGATTACTTGTAAAGTATAAACTTATAAAGTAAGTCTAGTTTGAGATTAAATGTCAAGGATATGATGAGACACTCGTGTCACCAATCTAATATTATTGTACAAAGTTGGTTCGAGTTGAGGTTCAAACCTAGTTTATTAAGCAGTAATTTAAAGTTTTTTAAAAGTAAGATAAGCATAGGTAAGCAGATAACTAAGAAAAGGAACACACACTGCCGTAATTAAATCGAATTGTAATAAATTTCTTTGTCAGGCGATAGAGTCATTCGAGGTAACTGAGCGCAGTGGGTAAGTGAGCGCAGTGGCTAAGTGAGCGCAGTGAGTGTATCTCCCGATCCCGACGCTAGAGTGCCCTGCTAGTCGCGACTTGTCTCTGTGGCAGCGGTTGATGAATAACTTTTTTTTTTAAAAACAGTATATGGTGTTCAGATTCTTGGTTTTTTGTTTAATGGAAAACAGTGTATCATCGACGTTATTGATTATTTTATCTCAGAGCCGTCTTTTATACTCCTAACTCTTTTATTTTATGCGTAGTGAACTAATATTTAGATACCAAAGTGCGCACACTTGACCCGAATGACTCTAAGGCATGTATAAGGAGAAGTCGGCTTTACGGATGCAGAAATTGCTTACATTGAAAACATAACGTATTTACATACACACGCTCTCACAGAATACCAGCGTAAAATAGCAGCTTAACACTGCTGTGCTTCGTATGGTGAGTGTAGAGAACCGGAGACCCTTTTTACTGGAGAAGAGGCACATTCCATATTAGTCCTGACATTCAAGGAGGCATTCCAACTTAGTGACAACGCATCATTTTGATTCTTTATTGAGGATAGATGTAGATGTCTATGGGTCACAGCAACCACTTACCATCAGGTGGACTGTGTACTCGTTTGTCACCCATCCTATAAAAAAAACATGGAGAAAGATAATGACACCCAAAAATATTATTGCGGTCAAGATATTTTTTTTATCTAGGAGAGGGGGCAGACGATCAAGCAGCGCACCTGATGGTAAGTGACTACAGCTGCCCATGTATAACTACAACTTTTAAAAGGGAGTAGTCAGACGATTCCACAAAGTAGTCGTGCGAGAGAGAGAAAGCTTCTTCTGGAAAATCGCACAGTGGTGGACTGCCAAGCATCCAGATGGTGTAGATGTTATAGAGAGATTTGTCGCGATGTGCGATGATGGAATTTGGCGGCTGGAGTTAATCCGAAATTCGTCAAAGCACTCCCAGTTGTAAAAGCGATGCAGCATCTCTTAGCAATGTCAGTGAATCAAGCCGATCAGAAATAACTCGGGTCGTGAACGATGTTGGCCGCTCTTCACAAGGTGCGGTAAAGTGAAAGCAGCTGGCACTGGCGAGCCCTGGCCGCAGATGATAATTTTTAAAGCTTTGGCTTTAAGGCCGAACTTGCATAGAGGAGGCTCAAGGCTGTCCTTTGTGATAATGTTCTGTGGGGTTTGGTGATTTTTGGGAGTTACAATGATGATGATTTCTCCCATTTTGGGAGCTACAATGATGAATCATGGTGATTATAAACATAGCGAATAAGTTGTAGGCGTGTACCAGCATATTATGGTAAATTAACTCAAGTCCCATGTTGTAGTAAATACTAACTAAAGTGTATCCAAGTAACCATCTTATTCCACCATAGGGGGAGGGCTAACCTGAGTGAAGAGCAGCAGGCAGAGTCAAGTACGTCAATTTAATTACAATTTTAAAAACCGTAGCTATTAATGAAATATAGATGCCAAAATAACATTTTTTAATATTGTATGCATACAAAATTAAGAACTGATACAATGTATCAGTTTAAAAAATAAGAAAAGTTGGGGTGTACAACCATGAAGAGATTGCATAGCTTGGCGCATTCGGTTGAAAAGAACCGAAAATATAGCTTCAGCTTATTCTTTCTTACATTTTTAGGGTTCCGTAGTTACACAACAAGGAACCATTACCTATAGTTTCGCCATGTCCGTCCGTCCGTCCGCGGTTTTGCTCAGAGACCCTAGGTGCTACAAATCTGTAATTTGGCATAGTTATAGAGATTAATCACGCCTAGAAAACTGTGAAATAAAATTTTAAAAAACATTTTTATTTTTGGTACTTCCTATACAAGTAAATGGAGGATGATTTTTTTTACCCGTATATTCCATTATGTGGGGTATCGTTGGATAGGTCTTTCAAAAACATTGGGCGTGTGGAACAACATCTTTTCGATTCATTGGTCCGTTTGCGAAATATTTAGCTTTAAAGTGGTATTTTTCATTAGAGTCGTGTCCCCCCCCCTCTACCAACTAAACCGCTGTTTTTGGAAATGTGAAAAGTATACACGTTAGTAGTATATATAATGAAGTTAAAAGGAAAACTATCACACCTAAGTAGAATTAAGAGGTTAACGAGTAATAGTCGACCAACTTATAAAATTCACTTGGATTAGTAAAAATTTCGTTACAACTCCATAGAAAATGCATTAATAACTTTGTAATGTTATTGTAAACTGTTAAAAATGAACATTTTATGAAGAAAACGACTTATATGCATTACTACTATTACCTTTACTTCTTCATTTGCGGGATAGATAAGGTATTATTATTAAAATCGAAAAGTTTTTTGAATCTTTTTTGAATAGGTACCACTCCCTATAAGGCTGATTTGAAAATAAGTCCTTCAGTTACGACCTTCCTATTTGGGCCCATTTTTAGTCGTTTTAGCGGTCAAACCGCGAACTCACTTATTATGCTCATTATCAAGGAAGCCCACGTATTGTGACGAGCAACTACGGAACCCTACCTCTACATTGTGCGTGGCCCGACACGCACTTGGCCAGTTTTTTGTTAATATTGACAATTGAGCTAATAGTCCACGAGATGAAAATTGGCTCTTTTGAGACTAAGAAAACTTCAGATGCGTTGTCACCCTTCAGGACTAAGACGGAGACATTCTGGAAATTAGGGTCTGTTGAATATGATATCTGTAAAATCTATATACCAAATAAATAAAAATTAATGTTTATAAATTTCATAGTATGCGAGCAACCCGGGTTCTATCCCCGATACACCAATGAAATTGTTAATTGCAATTTTCAATGCTTCACGCTGTTTTCCTTCACCGCTTAGATATTTGGTGGTTCGGTCATGTTTGTCAAAGCATGACTGAGTAATAAAATACTATTGGCGAGACCTTGATCAAATTTATATGGGACCACATGAGAAGCACCAGCTTTCAAATAAAAAAAGGATCATCGAAATCGGTTCACGTAGAAAAAAGTTATGAGGTAACACACATAAAAAAACATACAGTCGAATTGAGTACCTCCTCTTTTTTGAAGTCGGTAGAAAATCATATCAATCGATCATCATTTTGTGTTTTTCTTTCCTAAAATGCCGCCCGGAAACATTGACGCCTGTCCCCACTCTTTGATACATAGGTCTCAGAAAAACATCAATTTAACTATCTTTAGGTATCTATAGATGTTTTCAAAACATATGGTTATTGATAGCAGTCGAATGCGACTAGTATCTAGTGCTTCTCTGGCGTTGAAGCATTTTAACATAAGTGTGAGTAAGATCGCCGCAATACAATGTACCGACCCACGTTTTATTAAATACAGTATTTATTTTTGTTGGTTATGTAGGTAGCAAACGAACTTTTTTATCAGCTTTTATACAATCTAAAGGAAGTCAGATACAACCAGTTAGAGAATAAATAGCACAATTATTGTTTGTAATAACTTAGTATTCATATCCACTTTTTCATAAGCCATTCATGATTCAAATTCCAATACTATTGGATCTACATTTGGGATTGGCCTTTGCCCTTTGGTTTTCGAAGCATTGTATTTTCAAGGCGAATGTTAAGCGAGCAAAGCCGCGGTCAAAAACTAGTAAAAATTGTTAAATTCAAAGTTTTATTAAATGCTGTTGTGACATTATTAGGTACCACTCGGTACTTCTGTACCATTTGCCTAGGTAGGTAAGACTCTTTTTCTGGCTTGGAGCCCGTCAGCCGTCAGTCACCTATTTCTGCCGCCGAATAATAGTGTTTGCATTGGTATGTTCAAATACAGGGTCTGAGGCATGCCATCTTATCTTTAGTCTTAAGAGGTGACAATGCATCTGTAGCCTTCGTTTGAAATTGTCTGCAGGCGTTCACGTTCATAGATTCCCGTAGCTAGGTACTTATATCGTCAGGTGGACTGCTGTATCTACGTTCGTTTGTCACAACAGTTATACAATATTGGATTTCGAACACCGATTATTAATAAAATAATTGAAAATATAGATCATGGTAGGTATTATAAAAAATACCAATAAAAGGTTTCAATTTAACTTGCAAAATTAAAATCCAAATGTTCGCTTCCTAAACCATAAACCTAATTAGGATATTTTGGATTACCAACAAAGTAATAGCCAGTCAATTATTCGTAGACCATCAACATAAAATTAATGAAATAAATACACAAGGAAAAGTCATATAATAATTTATCTCAAAAAATTATCACAAAATAAGTACTACGTCATTCGAGTGAGGCCAACGCAACGCAACGTTGAGAACGTAATCAAAATGGCTGCTTTTCTCATTAATTTTGTAGCAAATATCAAAAACTTTGGAAAGTAATCGAAAAGTTTTGCCTAAATTACAAAAGCTCGTTAGCCCAACCATCACCGGGTATTATTCAATGAAAATTGTGAACTTACATTGGATATCCTCACTGGTTTTTCGATGATTGGTTGACAAAAGATAGACCAATGGCCGGTGTCAATGATCACAAGAACGTTGTAGATTGGTTCGGCGCATTACCACTCCCAAAGAAGCGCGGCTGCTCTACTATCCAATACTCGTTCTCGTAATTAAAACATAGTCTATGGTCTTACAGGGATACCATATTCTCACTTTGTAAACATATTGTAAGAAAATCAAAACTAATGTAATATTAAATTTTTACAATTTCTAAAAAATGTATTAATGGAATATATTATTTTTATTTATTAAGCTTTAACTAATTTAATTAAACAGCTTAGGAGAGATATTTTCTCATATTCAACAATTTACTCTTATGTTATTTACCATTTTTTAAACATTTTATCTAGATTTTATGTACCTATTATATTATATACTAAGCTTCTTATAACAGAATATTTTATTATTTATTACACTGACTGTAAAATCAAACATATTTTTACTGTTTATCAATTACCATATAAATTTTATTTTTGATATAAGCAATATATTTTTTTTTATTTTTAAGTACCGTAAGTAAAAACAAATAAATTTGATGTATTACGTGTTTTCACTGGTATAAAGTATTATAATTTGTACAAGTGTATGTACGTGTCAGTAAATATCAGTTAAGTCCGACATCAAAAAAGTTCTCAATTCAACTGTGGTTTTGGTATGTATGTAACGCGTTATTTTCACTAATTGTATACCGATTTTATTTTTGAATCCCTCTTAGCTCCAACCCTAAGGGTGGAAAAATAGAAAATAAAGTTTTTGATATAACTATTTAGATGACATTCAAAATTTTACCATGAATTTATGACATTACTTAGTCCATTCAAAAGTGAAAAAAATACACTTTTAATAAAAGTAAAAAAAAGAATATTATAATTTTTACGTAGTAGCTTCTGAAGTTGTCTTTGATTTTTGATACACTATGTCTTATCACCGACTTCAGAAGCTATTATGTGCAAATTATTTTATTATTTTTAGTTCTCCGTAAAACTGAGTGTTTTAATTTATTAAAAATTTTATTTTACATTGAGCAGTATTATTACTTAAATTTCAAAGTAGGGGAGCAACCTAATTTTGATTTTTTTTTAATAGGATGGGGGACAAACGAACGCACAGTCCACCTGATGGTAAGTGGTTGCTGTGGCCCATAGACATTTACATCTATCCTTACATACATATAATTTATATTTACAAAATTCTTCATGATATGCTAATGCTTCACATATCGAAGTTTTTGAGAGATTTTGACGGAGAGTTGATGACGAATCTATCTCAATCGAACTAATCTAATAAAAAAAATTGAGATTTGTATCACCATCAAAGCTCTTGTGACATCATTTTAATCCACTATTTTAAACAATACAAGGGGTAAAATAAAAAAAATTGTACAACCGATTTCAATATAAATAAAATGAGAACATCATCAATGTAGTCGAAGTCAATTAAATACGCATTATTAAACATAACTCAAAAACTCTGGTCAGGGGCTCCCCAGTGCCAGCTGCTTCCGCTTGAAAGCTGGTCCAACACTGTGCGATTTAGAAGTTTTATTCCTCGCACAACTTCCTTGTGGAATCGACTACCACCAGAGATTTTTCCGGACCGATACAAATTATGGACCTTCATAAAAAGAGCCTAATCTTTTTTAAAAGGCCGACAACGCATCTGGAATTCCCCTGGTGTTGCAGTTGTTTATGGGCAACGGTAGTCACTTACCACCAGGTGAGCCGCATGCTTCATTGCCCCCTCTGCTATAAAAAAACTACTGGTCAGATCTTGATCAAACTTATACGGGACTACATGAGAAGCACCAGTTTTCAAATAAAAACAGAATGATCAAAATCGCTTCACCTAGGAAAAAGTTTTGAGGTAACACACATAAAAAAATACTATCGAATTGAGTACGGCTAAAAAGTTGGTTAAAAACAGGACCAGCTTTCCGCCCGCCATGTGTTTCCTCAAGTTTATACTAAAATTCTTATTCATATTCATGATTTTCGGATAACAAAAACGACGACTTTGCACATGTTTACTTAGGAAGATGGTTACAATATACATAGTTGCTGATTTGTGATTTTATGTAATAAATATCTATGGCTCTTATATTTTTAATTAACAGATCAAAGTAAAACGCAGTGATTATTTTATGTCATATTCCTACTTCACAGACTTACTACACGTAGACTTGCATCTTTCGTGGCCATTGTCAGTGGCATGTCTCGCTTTATACAGTGAGTGCTGCCATCAAAATGATATTTTCATAATTATGGTTTTTTATTCATTCATTCATTCACTACGGACCACCAAAATCCACTGCTAAATATAGGTCTCCCTATAAATTGCCTCATAAAGAGGATAATTGCCATACTCGGGTTGGAAGGTATAAAAAAAAATATCAATGAGTTAATTTTTCCTTGGTGGTAAAACAAGCAGCATTGAAATGCCTCGAACAGAATTAGTTGGTGAACATGTGAGTGTGTGCTTGTTTTGACGATATCCAATTCTGAAGTCCGAAAACATCAATCCATATTATTTATCGGCGTATTGTTTGTAATTAACTAGCAACACTAGGTTATACTCTTTTTAAGATTATGTTCACATATAAACGTAGTGATTATTGGTGATTATATTCTCTTTGCACAAACTAATAAGGAGTGCTAGCGCAGATTATGTTGCATTAAATTAAATTTGTAATTGTTGATTGTCATATTTTTATTTCAAATGTTATTAATAATACTATTTGTGAAAAATATACACAATTTGAAATCTTAAATATTTCATTATTGAAAATTCCGTGTTCTTGTCGATAGAGAAATATTCCTACATATGACTGAATCAAATCAACTTTAATGCTTAATACCGTATAGTGGCGGTGTAAGAATATTCCTTAACCTACATCATACATCAGATAAGGCTGTATGTTTAAGACCTTTGACCGCCTTAATTGGAAAATCGTCGCAAACAAAAACAATGTCTATGGTCTACATCTAAAGGCGCCTATACATCCTTTTTGTTACAAACATCAAGAATCACCAAACACGTGTCAAACACCGACTACAATCACCCAATACAAACACGGCATCAACCATCCACATGCTTGGCAAACGTGTTACCGTGTTAGTATATTCCAAATGGGCAAACATGGCGGACGACGAGCTTGTGGCAGCGATTACTTTCGGGTTGACCTATTTTTATTAAAAAAAAGGCAAAATGAAATTAAACAAAAAGAACATAAAATACACCATGGCACATCGTAGGGTATAATAATAATAATAACCACTAGTAACTCCGTCCGCCGCTCCTGCCTACTACTACTGATTGCCAAGCGTTTGGATACATTGCAAACATGTTTGTCGAACAGCCTTTGATTTGTGCACAAAAACCGACACCGACACCGATTACTGCCAAACACAAACAAAACAGGCAAGCACCCATCCACACGTTCGTATTTGTTGTTTGGTGTTCGCTGTTTGCCAAGCATCTGTAGGCGGCTTAATCATTTGTCGAAAAAAGAAGCAAATATCTTGCTACTTATGGTATCCTACAGTATCCTCTTACCTCTTAGTAGTCTGTGATATTTATTTATCTATGGAATTGGAAGCAAAGGAAAAATAAAGTGACGCTTTTGCAAATATTGTGCTACTATTTTGTTATTTTGTTATATCCGAATGTGTAAAGAATTAGGTAGGCTAACATAAAATGCATTCATCAATATCTGACGATTTAACTCGAGAGCACTTGGCATTGGAAGCAGCAAAGTGTTTGAGTAGGTTATTTCAAAATTCGAAGTTTGAATCAGTTTCATTTGTTTGAATTATTTTGACAGTAGTAATTTTATTTTATTTCAGAAAATATTTCGGTAAATACTCAAAACGTAAGTGCACTTCATAAGGAGTTACTGGAAATAAATTTGTCAATAAGAGCTTACATCGAAGAGAGCAAAACTCGTCTAAAAGACATTCGTATAGAATTGGCTAACCAAGCTAAGAGTGCAAACGAAGTTGTGGAAATACTGTCGGGAAAATGTAAGTCACAATTTGTTATTTTTCTTTTAAAACGAGAAAGTTTATAATTATATTAAGTAGACACACATTAATCAAGTAATAACATACAATAAAACATACATTAATATCAAGTAAAAAACCTACATAGAAGGGGTGACATGTGCTTACCTTTACAATACATTAAAGTAAAAAAAGATTAGTAGTTTTTGTGTTAATCATATTTTGTCACTTGTATCCACAACATGCAAAACCAATTTTATGCTTATTAAAATAATAGTTAATTCATTTTTTTTAGCTTGGAAAACTGATTATTGTATATCATCTATTAATATCCTTATTTTTCATGTTAAAGTATTATGCAATTATTAACATTTTCAGAATTAAAAAAATATGTCAAAATCACCAGCCACTCCACGAAAGAAAAATAAAGTCAGGCGAATCTCTACTACACCTATCAAAGAGGATAATAACAACTCAAATTCTAAAAATTTTAAAAGACAAAATGCAAGGACTTTTATAGCATGGTATAAACAGATGGTTGATGAAGATCGCCAAAACCTCTCTTTGTACTTGTCCGATGATGCCACATTAGAATGGTTTGGCCGGACAATTAAAACTAGAAAAAAAGTTACAGCATTTCTTAGATATGATATGCAGTGTTCTAGGCATGATTTTAGAACAGTGGAAAGCATAGAGCGGATACCACCCAGACGAGAAATATTATCAAGGTTTGTATAAATATAATGATATGTATTTAATTTTTGTCACAATAAATAATAAGTCATTAAATCTCTGGTTTCCTTTCAATTTTTGCTACCTTATTTTAATTATGCTGAAATACTTTTAAAATATATATTCACTAATTATTCATGCAACTGGAACTAACCTAACAAACCAAAATAAGCCCATTTTTGTTAAATTTACTAATAATGGAAATAATGGCTGTCTAGTCTTAATTTAAAATATTTTTATGTAAATTGTTTTAATGCAAAACTTTATTATATATATGTTTGCAGTTAAAATAATTTAGGCTCATTAAAATCAATGCTATTAGATTTTGTAATGCTTCTAAATAGCATAGCTGGAAGATTGAAAAATAACTATGAAAAAGTTTCAAATACATATTTGGTTCACAGACTCATATTTTCATATAACTTTTTCAGAAAGGATGATGCGGTTCTTGCTAATCCCCTCAATTCTCCTGAAAATTGTGACCCTGTGAAGGAAAAACAAGGCAAAAAACGACTATTGAGGTCTAATTGTAATAGTCCAGAATGGGCAGAAAATTGTGGGCCTGACCGTGAATTAAAAGACTCTGAAAGAAAAATATTGAGAAATAATAGTATGCACTTGTTAAGTAATGGTAATAAAATTGATGTCACATTTAGTAATGATATCAAAGAGATTTTACCTGCTAATGTAGTATCTAATATTAATAATAAGGGTGACTGTACATTAAGTAAGCGAGCAACCAAACGTAAGTGTTTTACTGTAACACCTCCTACCCTGGAAATGGGTCAAGGCGATTGTCTTCCATCTACTAGTGGTACAGACTCAGATAGGTCACATGATACATTGAATGCTCAATTGCCAAAGCTAGCAGTTGAATGTAATGGTTACATAGAGTTTACTCGTACTAGAAATAACCGTAGTATAGACTCGGTTAAATGGGAGAGAAAGTGTAAATTTCAAATATCATATTCAGAGGATCCTCTTAATGTTGGGGAGTATATAATTTGGAGTATAAGGTATCATGATGAGAGTAAATGTAGACGAAATCTTCTGGCCGAATTTGAAGAAGTTGCTAGAGAAGAAGAGTTTAAAAAGTTGTTATAACATTGTGTCAAGTTAAATTGTTGTAAAAAATTACAACTAAATAAGCTTTATGGTATAAAATAGGTTGATTATTATAGTCATATAAACTTAAATAGTTTTATATTAAGGTATGTACTTTACTTTAATTGTCTATTTATCATTGTGAACCTTGGAACTATCCATTTTACAAAATGATCATAGTGTCTTTGACAACCATGTGATATAACAATAGTTAATAGAAATATATATAATTATAAAAAATAGATTTTATTATTAGTCTGTGTAGGTGTATTTTTATCATTATGACAAAATGTACCGCTAGGTATTATGAAATTTATAGTTGAACTATACAAATGTTTATGTATTAGATTTAGCTTTAATGAAAGTTAAGGTATATTTTTACAAGAATTTACTGTGAGGAAACCAGTGTTAAAATTAAGAATATGGTTTTTTGTAGTAGCACACTTGTCTGCTGTTTTTTCATGTTTATGAATTTTTTTGATCTATGAATGACATTATAGTTGATCTTTTATCAGCTTCCAGTAAATTTAATTTACCTTATTAGTGATGAAATTCCCTACAATATGTCTAATATCTAAGATAAAATAATTTTTAAAAACTGATAACTGCACATGAAATAATTTGTCGTTTTAATTTAGGATGGACTATTGGATATTCCAAATAAAATATTGATTCCTTTTACATATTATATATTGAATTATTTTTAAAGATAAGATCAACTTGATAACCTTATTTTTGAGGCCATATGCCTCAAGCACACCCTCTTACTACAAACTCCAGGTGTTCACATTCTTCATATAGGACAAGGCAGAATGCTGACGCACATGTTCACAGGCCCACCAGTGCCAGCTACTCACTGGCAGTCCCTTCTCAGGATCATGCCAAAACGCAAAGCATGCATTCTTCGTACACTCCTCCACATGTATAATATACTACATAATTTTTTTTTGTCAAGTATAGTCATATGCAAATGTTGGAAACTAAGATGTCTTTACAAACCCTGAGTTGTGGCAAATCATCTTGTTAAATATTGAAATGTCACTAACAAATGCAGTAAACCTATGCTGTTAAAATCAACGACAAAAGGATCTTACAAACAGTCGTCATCGTCATGATTCATGTCATGATTATGGAACAGTATTGATTTCAGCAAAATTTGTACAATCTTAGCTGATACTTTTAATGTTTTAATAGTTTAAAATCTAATATTGTCTGGCTTTGTTATATCCTTTTCACATATAAACCACCGACCTTAAAAAGTTTATAGCATTTATCATTATAGTTGTTATAATAAGTGCAAGTATTTTTAGTTCTTGGTACAACCTTGATAAATATTATTGTAGAAAAAACAAAAAATGTTTCACTGAGTAAATTTTGTGCTATTTTCCAATCTTATCAATAATCCTTAACAATATAGCAAGTCTGTTATCTTTAAGCAAAAAGATTGAATGTATTAATATTATAAAATAATAATGTTATTATGCATGTTATGTCCCTTGTTTTTATCTCTATATATTACCAAGATTATGGTGAAATGCCATTTCTAGTATATAAACAGTTTAATATAATATGTAAGTATGGCATTTAAGAGCAATACACAAGTAAAGGTCTGCCTGGGTATATGACATTAACCCTGCTGC
Source organism: Parnassius orleans (assembly GCA_029286625.1). Classification (NCBI taxonomy): domain Eukaryota; kingdom Metazoa; phylum Arthropoda; class Insecta; order Lepidoptera; family Papilionidae; genus Parnassius; species Parnassius orleans. Next base: position 5,052,494 of record JAGSMP010000019.1, read on the forward strand.
CTGATTGGTGCATTACTTAGTTCAATATATAGTAATTAGTACAAGTACTATACGAATTCCGAAGTACATCTGTGCAACAAGCTCCTTTAAAATTTTCTCTCACAAATCGCATGCTGATTTTAATTGATGTTAAATATTCATTTTTCTTTAAAACCTTCAGAGATTGCCTTTCTCTAAATATTTTTTATGGTACATTTAAAAAATGCTGTTCAATCATGATATGCACGATAAGTTTCTAGATGACATATTCTTTTGTAAATAATTTTCAATATGCAGACATCTCAATTACCCAAATATTGTAGAATTTATGTAACAATCTATTATAATGATGTTAATTATTAAGTGTTTTAAGTTTTATTTTGTTATTACTAACATTACTTATGAAGTAATGGAGAAAGATGGGTTTTTGTTTGATTACGCTAGAGATGTATAAGCTGAATAAACATTGTTTAGACATTGAGATCTATTTGTTTTACTCCCATTTCAAGAGTGTATAGATCTTAACGTGCATTTTAAAAATGGGTTTATATTAAAGTTTCATTATCTCTGGAGCCTTCAGCAAGATAAATCAGACTGATGAATTTTTAAATATTTTGAAATTTTTAGTCAGTCTCGGTTGGATCGACCCTTTGGGATTGATGTCAGATTGCTGACAGTTTGAATGTGTATATCAGTCAATGCTTGGACCAAGGAGAAAATAAGAGTAGGAAGCTTGGATAGCTATGTAGTAGCACGAAGACGCTATGTCGCACGCGATGAGTTCTCGCGATCCTTTAAGTGAGAAATATTTTGAATGTAAAAAAATAATGTCACAAATATCCATTTAACTGTAAAGTGGCGACGTAAAAAAACGGGATGATATAGGGTACCATACCATCATGGGGGAGGGGGCAGCAACAGCTTACTGATAATAAGATGATGATGGGGTGGTACCCACAAAACCAAAATGATTAAAATTGAGAGGGCTCAACGTTCACTCCTTAAAGTTATGACATTCAGGAAAATTACATCGGGGACTTCTGAACTATATCGGGACTGCAATGTTTTAACTGTAAGGCAACTTTACATACTAAAATGTATTCTTAAAACACAAAACCTATATCCCAGATCCCAAAATCTTAAGCAAGCGTAATCCCTATTCTGTCGTTTTCTCACTTCTTGTATAATAAATTAAATAGGAAACTCGAGTTTTACAGCAAACATTACTTTGAGTGTAAAAAATCGATTACTTCTTGGTTGAAACAGCTTGACTATGACAGTACTGAATAATTACTTACACACAACGCGTAACATACGTTTGTTCATATGAAATATAATATATTTCAAGATAAATTAATATATTATATTAATTTATCTTATTATATTACATTTATTATTTTGTTTTACGTATAGATTGAAACACACACACACACTCACAGCTATTATAATTATTGTTACTTAAGTCTGTTGATTTATCTTTATGTAAGACAAGTCATATCTATCATGACTTACTGATTAAGGGAAGAGCGGTCTCATCCTAATACAGGTTTTTCAAACTTAAAAGGGTGAGATCCATACCTAACTCTGTAAATGAGACTTGTGTTATGACTAAATATTTTTGTATTTTGTATAAGAAAAAATTGTGCAGTTGTGAATCCGCCTGTCAAAATTGGTAACTAAGGCAACATCCCCCCTATGAGGCAATATATGGGGGAGACCTATGTTCAGCAGTGGACTTATGCAGGTTAGATAAGCTGTAATGTGATGATGAGGTTTAGATTACTCAGTCATTCTGCTCATAGTCCTCATCGACAAAGGTGTAGAAAGTGTAGATCATTTATATACACACGTCTTCCTTCGGTTGCTTCATCTGACACATGCTGCTGATCACGAAGTCGAGAAGTTCAGGTCGGGAGGACAGCGACAGGCATGCCTTGTGCTCGCAAGGTTTGCTGCAGATAATTTTCATTGCTGTTATTAACTCCTTTACAAGTGGTAAATTTAAAATTTTGTACTAACGACTTCAATATTAATATAATTTATCGTTGAATTTTTAAAAACCCCTTGACCGATTTCGATAAAATTTAAATGGGAACACCTGGGAAGTATACCCTTAGAAACAAATAATTTTCCAAATCGGTTTAGGCGTCTTTGAGTAATCGGTGAACATACATTAGAAAAAAAAAGATTCCGACGAATGGAGAACCTCCTCCTTTTTTGAAGTCGTTTGAAAAGACTGATATAGTGGTTCTAGTTCTACATCTATCATAAGAATAAGTTTTAAAATTGTTTAACATAACCCCAGTATGAAAAATGAGCAAATAAAAAAAGTGAAACAATAGTTAAAAAATATTTAGTTACATTGGCGTGAAAAAATGGCATTTCTTACCGATTGAAGTAGTATGTACTAAGTACGTTAATTGTACTTCAATGGTCTTACATAGCTTTAATACAATTTTCCGATTGTATTAACGACGTTGGTGTCTTTCTTAGTATAGTGGTTTTACGGGTAGTATTGGGTTAGTAGTAGCAGTGATGCTGCAAATAATTGTGAGAATTTATCCATTCCATCCCTCCATTTTTAAGGGATTTTAATGAAATGAAATATTATCTGTCATTGACATGAAAAAAAATTTCGTTGGATAAATATAGTTTTTTTAAATCTACCATTTTGAAGTGAGGTTCCTCTCGCCGTATTTCGATGGATCGTGAAAGTATCGCCTGATATTATTAATTAACATAAATTTGGTTTGGGGGATATTATTTCTGATAACAAGCAGAATTGCGTACGCTGCAGTATTATTAAAGCCTGTAAGGCATTGTCTTGGAAGGTGAAGTCTAGACTCCTAATCCTCCTTTAATTAGTGAATGCTTGACTTCAATCCCATCTATATTAAGCAGTGATATAGCTCGAGAGCTTCCTGATAATTTAATAAAAAGTACTGCGGTTACTAAGCGTTGGAGTTATGGAAAATGATTGAGAATATTAGGTAATTCATTATAACCGTGTTTTCTTTCTCAAATTCAAACGTGTGTACAATTTTTTTAGAAACCACTTTCTTTTTGTGCGTTTCTTAAGGCTTATCCTTTTTTCAGTGACTACCTACATATACAATATGAACATAGGCCTCCCCCAAGTAATGCCACAGAAGCACGGTCCCGAAGTCAACCTGCATCCCGATGGATAGACTTCATGCATCTCTTACCAGGTCGCCCACCATAACCGCCAGAAACCAGAAACGAATAATCTTAAAGCTTAACGTATATAATAACTTTATTGATAATAATAAAAAAGTTTTTACCTGATTTTTATTATTTAATGTAAGACATTTTTTCTGTATGTACAAGTTTCAAGTTTATTATTATTATTATGGGGTATCTATAAAGTTTTCTCATCTGGTTGGGCTGTATAAATATATAATTGTAAATGAAAATGATAAACATACATAAATATCAATAAAATTAAATAAATACATAAATAAATAAAAACTCGGCAGGGAAGACCAAATGGCCGAGGGTTAGGGGGAAAGGGAAAGAAACCGGCGGACGATATCGAGGAGCATCGCCTTCTGCATTTGAGGTTGGAGCGGTCCGTCACGGAGTCCCAGTCGTCTTAGATGACCCGAAACCCTGACTGGGATTAACCTGTTCGCAGAAACGACTACAGGTATAATTTCGGTCGGCAGTCCACCCTACATGTCGGTCACCTCGTGAGCCAGGTCCAGATATTTTGTTCGCTTATCTGTTTCGGCTTTCACGAGGTTCTCGTAATACGGAATGGTAATGTCGACCAAAAATATCCTTGACTGTGCCCGGTCCATCAGCACAATATCAGGCTTATTCGCAAGAATAGTCCTGTCTGTGATGATGGCCCGGTCCCAGTAGAGCTTGGCGCGGTCATTTTCGAGCACGGCTTCCGGCAAGTACTTGTAATAAGGTAATTTCCGGTCCACGAGACGTATTTGAGAGCGACGAGACGTATTCAAAAATGGCTTAAAAGATAAAAACTAACTTGGGAACGTTTTCAAAAGACTTCGCTAGTGTGATTTAGGGTGTCCACCGCGTTCAGCGGGACACGCACGTTTTTTTTTATAGCACTGATACGTACTACGTAGTGCGGGCTACCCGCTACATCGGCGCAGCGCATTCGAAAAGTCCGCGCGACAGCTATCCAGCACGTGATTTTTCACATAAAAAGTGAGAGTATAAGGTAATTGCATCTAATAAGGGCCGGGTTTTTGGAAATTCTTATAAATCAATTTTGGGAAGTCTGTTAATTTGTAAGACATCATTATCAAATAAACTGTTTATTTTTGTGTTATCACCGCACAAAAGTGCCACTCGCCAGGCCAGCCGTTTATTTACACTTATATAAGTCATTTAAGTAATTGATCATGCCTATTTTAAAGCTTCGTGTCACTAATAAGGTCCTACCCTTATTTTGAGACAAAAAGTGGACCTTGTTAAGCACTTAGATATGCCCTGATAAAACCTAACAAAATCGTGATAAAAAAGCAATAATTTTGATAACTTACCTCGTCAAACCACGTTCTGAAAGTATTTTAAGATTACTATTGCATAATTATTACATAACGACCGGGTTTTATTACTAAAACTGCGCAAAATTTAATCAGAATATTTTATAGATTGAGTCACGTCGGCCGCCCCTGAAGTTATACACAGAGCCACTGAAAAAATGGCCACCGCGAAAACAATGAGCGCGGGCGCCGATCGACTGGTCGTTCTAAATCGTAACGTTGCGATTACACTGTCCTAAATTGTAGACAATTTAGAAAGTAAAGCAGTCGGGAGCTCCAACTTTAACTAAATCGGATCCTATCTGTTCTAACTACGATTACATTTTCCAACTTCCTAATTAGATTTTCTAAAAGTTGAATAATGTAATAAACGCTTTTGGTTTAAGTATTAAGTGCGGGAAGTTTGAAAAGACGGACCTTATTTGGAACCGGCCCTTTTTAGGCTACCTTACTCGTTTTAAAATATGTATCATATCAAAGTAACTTATTATTGACGAGCATCTCTGTCTTTATATTATGCCGTGTAGTGGCATAAAAATATAAGGTGGAAGAATATCCACTACCCCATATCTTCTCGTGGTAAGAGACGACAGACACACAATGGAAACACAATGGAGATGAGCAGCAGCATCTTTCTGATAACAGCAATATACAATAAAAAAACTGCGGTTGCCAACTCGCTTACCAGGCGTGGCAAATATGGAAAACATCCCCCCATGAGCAACGACATATTAGAATGGCTCTCCAGCACCTTAAAAACGGCAAGGTCCCGGGCGAGGATAGAATTACAGCGGAACTTTTGAAAGCGGGTGGAAAACTAGTACTTGAAGTGCTTCAGAAGATCTTCATTTTCGTCATCCATGATGGCACTACTCCGGAGGCGTGGAGCAGAAGTGCGGTAGTCTTGTTCTTCAAGAAAGGCGACAACGCTCACTTGAAGAAATACAGACCGATTACCCTTCTGAGCAGCATCTACCTGCTGTTTTCGAGAGTTATTACGAATCGTCTTGCACGCAAACTCGACCACTTCTAGCCACTCGAACGAGCGAGCCCCTAAGTCACTTAAATATCAGTTCGTTTGTGTTTGTGGCGCGATGACAGCGCCGCCACAGCACCTCGCCTAACTTTTTTTTAAATATTTAAATACTTATATTTTTTCTATAAATTGCTTTATTTGTCCCTTATTCAATACACAAGTACTCATTAAAAACATGGTTCAAAGGAAGACAAAATTCAGTTAACTTGTGTTGACAATACACTTTTTGATTTTGCATATCTACTATACATAATAGTCTTTCAGATCTACATGTGGCACCATCATGGCTTATCTTACTTAACGTTATTATATTATATAATATAATAACGTTAAGTAATATTATATATTATACTTAACGTATTTACTAAATTTTAACTACAAATAACAGTCATTAAATCATAATTCAGATTGTTTAAATGTTAGGTATAGATATTATTAATTTATTTGCTTGTTTTATATACTTGTGATGCTTTTGAAGAATTTACAAGATTACAACTCAATTGAGTTACTTTTGTGTAATAAATTATTTGTATAATTAATATTTTATAGAGTAATTTGTGACAAAATTCATACAAACCATACATTAATCAAATAATATTGTTTTATAAAACAACTTTCTGTAAAGCTTATAAAACACATGAAAGCATTTTTTGGTATGAACATTTACTATACCATGTCATTCATAATAGCTGAAAATCATAATTTTAGTTCTTTTTTTTTACAACCAGTCTTATTTTAAATTACAGAATGTTTTTATCTTCTCGTATGTACTTAAATTCACAACATAATTATGAAATACCAAATTATTGCATCTTCTTTTATAAACCACATTTAATATTATTGATAGAGCTCTATCCAAAATATAATAGAATATTAAAACCAATTAAAATAAAGAAGGTTTTCTTGTGCCATCAGTGTGCTTTTTAACTTCATTAAATATTAAATTCCCTATAACAAAAGTTCAATATAACCAAGAAAGCCTCTTAAAATATACAATATTTTATGAAATTTAATATCTATTAAATAATTTGAAATTATCAATAATTTTTAATTATCTTAGCATATTTAAAAACTATTGTATGTATTCTCATTAATGCTTTAAGTAAATGTACCTCACCCCACGTTTGTAAACACATTAAAATTGAAACTTAGAAAATTTAAAACTTTATTACTACTCGTGTCCGACCGAATCTTCTGCTTCTTTTCGACCAGCTGCAGCTGATACTGGCCGATGCCGAATGTTTGAATAAACAGCAAAAAATGTAAGAATATTTAGGTATGTCGTCAATATAGCGCGCCTTGTGCTCTTTATGTTTTGTGCTATTAGTGTATACTCATGCAAAAGCACACTGTCATATTTTTTATTTTATTTTTGTTTGCTAAATATTCGGTTACCAATTAATGAATAATAATAATAACATAAATTTATTTTATTTATAAATACATAAACTATTGCAAATTATTTCTCAGAATTATGTAAGCACTGTCACATTCACACATTTCATATTGATTAAAAAAGGTGGAAAGATCACTTAAGAGGATACCTTGAAAATAAATCGTAATTTTGGGGGAGTGGCATAGCCCGTCGTCAATGAAGCTCACGGACGACTAAAGGAGTGTCAAAATGAAAGTGATGTAATTACTTCATGTATGCGAATTATGACATAGCTATACCGAGCATGCACTCGGAAATAAACTATAAGCGCCAAACAACATTTATATATTTTTTTAACAGCCTAATTTACAATTTTTTCATTATTTTTGTAATATCTTATCTTCTAAGTTATGAGATAGGAAATGAAATAGGTGGTAGTCTAAGCTAAATGCATGAGCTACTATTGCTATATGTACGGTTGAGCATTATTATGTAAAAAGCTTATGATTTTTCCGTAATTTAGGTGCTACATTATCCAGTTGTGCCATGATCGTAGTTAGTGTGTCTTTTGTTCCCTAACACATACTTAAAATAACTTTTTAACTCATGTTAGATTTTGGTGTTGGTACATGTTTGTCCAGCTCCAAGCCACAATTGATAATGTGAAAAATGCCAAATTTATCTACTTTTCACAGTAAAATCTCACACCCATTCATTGGTAGAATGTAAAATAAGTAGTTCCATGCAAATGTTGCCTCTGTTCTGAAGTTAAAGTGGCATCAACTCATGTGGTAGCCAAACTGTATTTTTGACTTTCTTTAAGCGTGGAATTGGTTTTCTATTGAGTGCTCTTAAGTTGCTCTACTGGACAAAGTGAAATAGATCTGGAATCCATATCTATGTGCCTTTTTAATTTTTCCACATTTATTCCAGGCCATCCTGGATAAATCATCTTTTTTATAATTTTTTACGACCATCAGACATGTCGTAAAAAATTGTTCCATCTTTAGTTCTTCTAAACCAATGTTTGATGGTGAAACAAGCAAACCTCCACCCATCCTCGTGTGGTTTCTGCTTCAGCCATTTTTCAGTCTTAAAATTCACAAAATAAGAGTAGATTCTCTAAGAGAAATGTCGATAATTTACCATTTGACTACCAGAGGTCCAGTTGCCTAAAACTAAGAGCCAACTATTGCTATATATAAATATATACCACTCCAAGAAATTCTTGACGATTCTATAACATTTTAGAAACCAATCAAAAAAGTGGTGAGTTTATTAGCTGCTAACTTAATATTTATATTTTGAGCTGTGGTAGTACTGGGTCCAAGTACTTGCTGTAAATTTCAGTCCATTATTCAAACGTCCATTACAGCCTATAAAAGTTCATTGCTGAACATAGGCCTCCTCCATATTGCCTTATAGAAGGGATTTTGCCATAGTTGACACATAGGGTTGTCAACCGCAGTTTTTATTATTATTTTAAGTTGTTATCAGGAAGATGCTGCTGCCCATCACCTGTTTCAATTTCCCTTTGTGGATTGTAAATTTCAGTGTGTGAGAGCAATTCGGGTTTGATCCCTGATGGAGCCAATGAAATTATTGATTACAATTTTTAGTGTTGATTTTCTCATGTGATTGGCTGTTAAGGAAACCATTGTGAGGAAATAAATACTTTTCTTTTAATTTCAAACCATGTGAAATTTATCAAAATGCACTTACGCAGTGCGACAGACTAATAGCTCTCTGAAATGAGAGGATGCCTGTTCCTAGGAATGGCTGTTTGAATGTAAAATATAGGTTGCAACTTAAACCTAACATATAACTGAATGTTGCTGCTCAAATGCAAATGCTGACTAAGTTGGTCCATTAAAATGTCGGAGCCTCAGCGGTTAAAATGTTTTATTTTGTTCTATTAATAAAAAAATAATTTGAATAAATTGAGTATTCTTGTAAAAAAAAAGAAAATGTATAATTGCAATTTACATTGAAATTATATATTTCCTTATCTATGTACTACAAACATCATTTAACAATAAGAGTACAGAATTTTCCCTATAATTGCTGCTAGTGCTAAAAGAAATTTCTAAGCCCAATTAAGCTTAAGGTTAAACACAACCTTAATCTAAATTACAAAAAAACAATCTTCTTCGACTTTGGCCAAAAACTGAGCTTCTGTCGGACACTGCCTTCTACATTATTTGTACAAGAAGAATTAAGTGGTGTACATAATATGATATTGTTTTTTTCTCTCTGTATTTCACATTTAAATAATTTTCATCTGCACAGTGATCTCACAATATAGCTTCAACAATTTGATAAAAATATATCACATTTCAGCATTTCATATAGACCACAGAGAAAGCAAGAACAAAGTATACAAAGAACACATCCTAGAAATCTTGTATTAAATATATACTATAAGCATAATATGTATAAAATATATAGAGGTCAGGATAGGTAAAAATAATCCCTCACTTAATGTCCTTGTAAAACCTACATGTTTATGCACCCAGTAGGTGTTGCTGGGATTCCATAGCATAGTAGACAGGCTTTCTTAGGCCAGTCAACTTTTAAGAACATCTAATAATATAATATTAACTAAACAATATTATGCTTTCTTGAAATAATTACGTTTCAAATGGGCAAATATTATCAAAAAAAACTGATAATCTTAAATTACAATTACATTATTTTTAATTTCATAATTTTTACACTTACATTATCACACAGCACTGAGGCCACCAGTTGTAATGTAAAAACTTTATATTTATACTTGAGGGTCAAAATCATTGCCATCATTTAAAGCATTAGGATCTTCCATTTCCTCCTTAGCATCATTTTCAAAACTTTGCTCATTAATTGGATTGTGTATGTTTAAGGCTGGACTTAACTTAGGTGGCTGAGCTGCTGGAGTGACTTTTGCAGATACTGAAGGATTTGGTGCACTTTTTGTAGTTAAAGATGCTTTTAATTTTATAATTTCCCTTTCCAACTCTTCAATTTTTTCCTTTCTTTCTGCTAATTGAGTAGTAAGAGTATCTTTTTCCAATCTTAAAGTTTCTAATGTTGCCGATTTACTAACTTGAAGATTTTTTAAGCTTTGTAGTTCAGTCTTACAGTATTCAAGATCAACTAAAGTACGATTTGTTTGAGTTTCCGCTTTAGTAATTTTACTTACGTACTCAGAAATCTGATCATTAAGCTTTACCTTTTCCTTTTCCAAATCATTCATTTTAGTGTTATATCCATCTCGTTGTTCAAGAAGAGTCAAGGACTCTTCCATACATGTTGTTTGAGCTTTCGAACACTCTTGTAATTGTGCACTTAATTCACCGACTTTGTTTTGTAATTCATTCACCAAACTCCAACTATTAAAAAGTGAAAGGGTGAGTAAAATGCACACCGCGAACACTATGTACATTGGCCAGCGACGCATGTTTTCTAAGCCCATATTATAATAAACAATAATTTATCTGGGTATTCCTTTTCTTTACAAATATTTATCATTTACACTGATTTACACTTTAGCTTCAGTATATAAATATAAAACCATAGATAAATAGATATGCAGTGTTACAGATACGACAGTGACTTTTAGTCAAGTTTCCCAACTACGCGTTTTGGCGCTGCAGTCGCCCATTTTGACAGATGGTTAATGACTATACAAATTTAGTATGGCTATGTATAGCTTAGTGATGTCAAGCACACACCTTCAAATCATCGATATCGATATTTAGTGGTGTTCTTACTTTATCGATATCGACATAAGGGTGCTTTTAGAGGAGCAATAACATAATTTTACCATAATGAAACAATTATAGTACATTAACATTTATTTTTAATCAGCACACCAACATAATATACAAACGTAATCTTAAGATTAAACTAAAGGCACATTAAGTTATATAAATAATTAGAAAATAAAAGCACAATTTGACGAGAAACAGAGCAATATTTATAGCTCCTTAAATAAAGCAAATTAAGGAAATTAAACCACAGGAAGCATATTTAAGTGCTTAATATTTGACTTTTCAAGTTACTTTTTATACAAATTTTAAACAGCTATAATTTAAATAGTTATGAATTAACTGAGCACCTAACCTGTATAAGATAAGGAACTTTTTGCTAGGGTATGCTAAATTATTATTTGGTCTATATAACATTTGTTTGTTAGGCAAGACAAACGATTTTTTCTAATAGTTTATATAGTCTTTGGAGCTTTATTTTATTAGTAGCAATGCTGTTTATTTTTCATCTTGGCTACCTGGCCATTTTTTTTATTACAAATTGTTTTAATTGTATTAATAAGATACAATTAAAACAATTTGTAATAAAAAAAATATATTATATTTATATATATATTTGTTTAACATATAAAGGTTTTCAAATAGTTCTCTATATTTTGAAAGAGATTGGACATTAAGCAAGCCTTTGTGAGGCTTATTCACCTATAGGTTCAGTTACAATTTTTGTCAAAATTTTAACAACTTCTCTTCTTTAATTCCATTTTCTACATCACGTAACCTAAAAAGAAATAAATAAAAATAAAGTCCAATATTCATATTTTATGACTGAATGATAATCATAAATCATATATTATGTATATTAATGTAACAAAGGGCAGGCTTCATGGCAGTTGGCATTCTCTATCGGTCAACCCATGGTGTGGTGAAAATAAAGTGGTATATGCAGTAAATAAGAAATAAAAAAATATATAAATATTAACATTGTATACATCCATTCTCAGCAGCTTTCTGAGTGTCTTCAGGCGAGGAATTCCATATAAGTGTAACCTTAACAGTAAAGAAGTTGTTGATAAAACCATTGAAGTGTAGTGGAACTGTAATCTTTAGATTAGATGAAGAACAAAGAACTCTTATCGTGATTTGAGGACAGATATTGAAACTTTGCCTAATTATGTCTAAGAATAAACGGAATTTATCATACCTTTTTGCCAATGTGTACATTTTGTACCATCTGGCAACATTTGTCTCACCACATCAGCATTATAATTCTATTCCTGAAAACAAACTATTTGTGATTTTTATGTCCTTATACATAAACCCAAAATTAAAGAATGAATATATAATGTATGCTTCTGTATTGTATGTATTAACTCTGTACGGCTATACTGTTAACGACAGTTAGTTTAGTATAATCGTAATTAAAAAGTAATCTATTATCATATAACTAAGTTATATGGTAATATAAATTACTTTAAAAGAACATTTATCTCCATGGTGTTGGTACTTTCACTTTGAGGTTGTTCCATGACAAGCATCTGAAAAATAAACAAATATCAACATTAACAATAACAAGTATGCTCAATATGCTGTGTAATATATATAAAATTGACTCCACGCTATAGAAAATATTCTAGGTTGCAGACCAGAGATTTTAGGAGTAACTTGGTTTGCGGAAGTCTGAAACAGCGTTACGTTTCAGGAATCCGAACATTTTATTTCATCATCATCATTACAGCCCTTACAAGTCCACTGCTGAACATAGGCCTCCCCAAGAAATACCACACAAAGCATGGTCCTAAGCTACCTGCATATCCATGTCGTCACTTCATCAACATTTTATTTACTTAAACATTTTTTCTTAACTCAAACTTTTATACTTTACAATTTTGGGGTTCACCCATTTAGACACATATTTTTCATCAATATCACCTCTCAAAATTTTATTATTTATGTTGCACCAATTGTGCCCATGTAATCTAATTAAAATATTGATGAAAAGTTTTTGACAATTAAGGCATGCTTATTACACCCTAGCCAGGAAAACTCAAAGTGCTCAATATTTTTTTCAAATTACTTTTTATATTACTTCCAATACAGCTATAATTGAAATAGTTATGAATAAAGAGAGTTATCCTGTACAAGATAAGAATTTTTCCTGCTTGTGTAGCAAGTTTGCTACTATGTCTACAAAAACCTTTTATTTTATTTTATTAAGGCTGTACATAGTCAAACTAGGCTTTACAAAACAGTTTTTAACAAAATATATACATTTTAGAGCTGCAAAATAAATATATGTTAATCTTGATCACATTTATGGGTGGACCATTGTTTTCAAAACACGTTTTGGTAAATTTTCTCGATAGAAAAAATCATAAATAGCCATTGAAATTGAATTTCTAGCAATTGTAACTGTATTATTTATAAGCAAATCTTAATAAAATGAATAACAGTGGTGTAATATATAATAATAAGGGGAACTGTTGTTTTATTTGTCGATTGAAATGAAATATTTGTAGTATTAATATATTTAATGAAAATAGCTCGAACGAATCGATGTTTCACATCGCGCCATCGTATGTCTTTTCGCTTCTTTCATTTCTACGCGGAGCGACAGTGATCGTTGAGGCACGCTGCTAGACGGACCTGTACCAATTTGTTCAAAAATCATTTACGTATCTGTTTGTTCTTAAAAGATATTTTATTGTGTTGGTGTAAACTTTTGTTCGTTAGTCGTAAGTTGTAAAAATAAACAATCAGTTCGGTACATTATAAAAATGGGCAACAATAAAATATACGGAGGCAATAAAGAGATCTTATTCGATGAAACAAAAACACATGATGGAAGTTGTAAAGTAAGTACACCAACTTTTTGTGCACTCTTTATTTTGTTTATATAGATTATCTATACAGTAGCGCGTTTGGTATAGCGGTCCCGTGCATTGAATTAGTTTTTTTGCATCAATGTCTATCCCCGGGTTCTAATCCCACATAACATGGGTATACTTTTTGCTGATTTCTTATTTAAAGTAACTGTTTTTTTTTCTTAATTGACATAAATTTTCAGTAATTATATTTTTTTTGACTTTCGTATTTTTGAAATGATTATAATGCAATTTTATTGTTTTTTTTTTAATAGTAAAAGAAACGCAGTAGGAGCAATCCGTCAGTATATGAACCATCGGAGAAAACTTTTCATGGGTAAGTTTATACATACGAGTAAAAGTTAAAGTTACAGCCTATATACCGTCCCACTGGTGGGCACAGGCCTCCTCTCATTTCTGAGAGGGTTTTAGGCAAGGAAATGTCAGCCACGCTGCCCCAATGCGTATTGGCGAACCACATATCTTCGAAATATTCTTGATCTTATTTCAGACATGCAGGTTTCACGATGTTTTCTTCTTCACCACCGAGCACGTGGTAAATCAGCACTTAAAATTACAATTAACAATTTCATTGTGCCAGTGATCGAACCGGGTTGCTCACGTACTGTGAAACTTACAGCGAGCGCTATACATCTGAGCTACCACGGCTATGTTTGTAATAAAATAAAACAAAATATCGTTTTTTACTCGTCGACGGAATCTCAAATAGATAATATATACCCACCAGCAGCCATTTTTCTTTATAATAAAATAAAAATAACGTGCTTTTTTATTTCAGAGAAATCACTGGCGATTTGCTTGTTATTCGATGAACCGTTGACCGAAGTTCAAGAAGATAATATATACCCACCACTTCATGGTCGAAGAGTCGTTGAAATAATGTATTTTATCCAGCAGCTGCAAACTATATGCGGCCACAGTTCTTTGTTCAATTGCGGTTTCTCACAAATATCACCTCATAGGAGAAAAAGGATTGGCGTCTTTATTGTCACAAGCGAAGATTTATCAAGTACACATAATGTCAACACTAACGTGGGTGCCGTTACAGGAATTACTTCATTACATACCCATATTTACGAAAACAACTTATGCTCAAGTTCAAAACAAAGTTTATGAAAATGGAGTCAACATCTGTCGAATCCATGACGGCAGCAGCTATGCGTGAGCGTGATGCAGCGATAGCTGAAGGAACACTGAGCAAAGATCTCGGAACCTCTATTGACGTAGGATCGCGATGACCGACGGCTATTGGTCATCGCGATCCTACGGAAATAATTATAAGGCATTGTCATTGAATCATACCGTTCAAAAGTTGAATGCCGAAACCATGTGCTGCACAATTTGTGCAATATATAATGTGGCTGTAGCCAAAGACACAAAATATGCCTGTGCACTGAAAAATCCTGACTGAATTATTTTTCTTTCCACAATTTATATAATTAGATTTCGCTCCGTATGCGTAAATACATCAAAATAATAAAATTAAATTAAAATAATTAGCTTGTATAATTTTTATGTATCCTTCAAATAACCCACAATTCCAAAAAAAAACTGCTGTTTTATGCAAAGATATGTTTTTCGGTGAATACACTCGGAAAAACATATGAAACAGCTGTTTTTTCCGATTTTAGCTAGCGCTATAGTAAAATTTGTTCATAATGGTTTATTTTACTCTTGATTCTGAAGAAAAATGTCTATACGAATAAAATGATTGTTTTATAAATTCACAATTTTACAATTTGCCGTTTCGAGAATTGGCCATTTCTATGATTGACCATTTTGGTCCAAAGTCATTTTATTTAAGAATTAATTTATTATTCATTTGATGAATTACAAAATTTCAAAATAACAATTATTGATTATTTTAAAATTAAGAAAATAGAATATGTACATATTATTAAAATAACAACACTAAATTATGTAGGTACATAATATTTTTAAAATAACAAAACAAAAATATATACATATTTTAAATACGAAAATAATTGTAGAAACATTTTAAAAATACGAATACAAAATATACGTCTGATGGGATTCGAACCACCAGTCATAGCGGAAACGCGGTGAAGGCGGACAGCGGGCGCTGGACCAATTGCATTTTACGTCGAGCGACGGCGAGATTCACGCGGTGCACCTGCAGTGGGCGGGACTACTGGTCCCTTTCTCTCTGCTTCACCCCTCAAATACATAAAAGTCGTCTATTCACCGCGCCTTAATGGCTTTAATCCAAAAAGTGTGATGTTGTGAATTTTGTTTAACTGCTCGTCTTAACTTTCCTCTTTGTACACCACCCAGCCATTGACGCTGTCAAACAGTGTGTCGAAGAATTCAACAACTTCTGCTGTTGTGGCCATTGTTGCGTCAGAGTTTGCAGTATGAAAATAATCTGAAAAAAGTACTTTTAATTTTAACTTTTACAGTTGCACCTGCAAGTGTTCTCTCCAACACACTTATTTGCCTACAACAACAGACTTTTTTAACCTTTATATAATTGTAGTGTGCCTCACGGAATCCACTAATGTAAATAGATAGATAAATAACACTTTATTGTAAGCCAAAAAAATATATAAATATGAACAAAAAAGGAGAAAAAAGAAATGTGGTACAATGGGCAGTCTTATTGTTAAGAACAATCTCTTCCAGACAACCTTGGGATGGACATTATTGCAAGAAAACAATAACAACATGTGTGTCATTTGGCGACAAAATTAACATTATTTTTATTATTAACCATAAAATAGTAATAAAGATGCATAATATAAAATGGTATATAAGGTAAATACATACATATTTAATATATGTATACAATATATATAAAATACAAATATATTTTTTTAAACTATTACATACCATAAAACAATAAATACAAACAAATAGTGCAACTAGATAATAGTAGAATAATTATTATATACAAATGAATTTGATAGAATCAAAGATGAACATAGTAATTGTGTACATGTTTCTAAAACCGGAAAAGATTGAGAGCGTCTTGCTGATAATGGCAAATCATTCCATAATCGGATAGCTTGTATTGTAAATGATCTGTCTAAAAAATTCCAATAGTAAATATATTAGTAAAAAAAAAGTAATTTATGCCACTTTTTTCTTCAAAATGTCTAATGTAATATAAATTATAAATTTAATTCAGTATAAAACAGGACTTGAAAGATAAAGGTTGTCTTATTTAATAATGTCATTATTTTGTGTTGTAATATACAATGTATTTACAAATTGAGAGTTATGTTCAGATTTTACAATAGTACCTATATACATAAATTAAATAGTTTCCAAATCAATATAGCAATCGTTACTACTGAGTACATTTGTATATTTGAGCAGAAGCTAGTTCGAGCACTAAATACTTGAGCAGCTACGCTGACCTTCATTTTTTGATCTTTTGGCGATCAACATGATGAGCCGTTAACTTTGGTAGTGCCTTGTGTGTCCAATTTGCTATCCAAATCAAAATGAACTCAATATCTTTCCAAGAGGCAGTTTTTCTTCCCAGATTATATCTTTATTTAAAAATTATTCTTAAACCCTTTAAGAGATGAAATGGGTCGAAAAATATAAATCGTGATCAGCAATATTAACTGATCCATCAAATAAATAAAATAAATAATATTTGTCCTGAAGTACAACTGGTTTTAAGTAATGAAGAATGGTACACACCATCATGAACACCTTGAATATTCCGCCTACGAATTGTATCTTCCTAAGTCTTCTTATTTGTTCGAAATGTGGACCCTGGTCACAAACAAGACCTAAAGGTTTTAACCCAGTTAGTATTACTTGGGACACAATCTTTTAATGTATTGCAGCTCTGCTGCTGATACTGTGCCTTCACAGAAATAAAATGCTATACTCTGTCTCCATGGAGAGCATATTCTCTTAGCATAAAAACTAAAGCATGATCACAATATTTCAGTTTTCTCCAGCTATATCTACAAACCCATTAATTATATCATCTTTCTCTAAAAGTTAAATGTGGTGTCAGAGAAACTTCGTCAAAAACGATTGTGCACAGCTTTTGTTTAGTGTCCCATTTTTGGTTGTATTTGATATATGTTCAAATATTAATGGATTGAGTCCTGGTTGTATTGAAACCTTCTCAGAAAGTCTTTTAATGTCCGTTTATTAGGCAAGGCAAACATTTTTTCTAATAGTTTATAACTTTTCGGGCTTTGTTTCATTATTAGCAACGCCATTAATTTTTCATCTAAGGTAAACCTTCAATATTTGTTTTTTTGAATTTGTTTTAATTGCATAAACATGAAAGTCTGCGCTTGTTTGTTTAACAAATAAAAGTTTTCCAATAGGTCTTTATTTCTTGACAGGGATTGGGCTTGATCAAGTCTTTGTGATACTGTGTCACCTAAAGTTTCAGTTGCAATATTAGTCAAAATTTTAACCAATTTTCTTTTCCTTGATACTATTTTCTTCACCATGTAACCTGAAGTGAAATAAATAAAATAATTAAGTTCTATATTCATATTTTATGACAGAATGATACACTTAAAATATTAATTTATTATTTATATATTTTTTATTTTAAACTTTTAATGTATTCACTTAGATAAGGTAACAAATAAAGTGGATGTCATCAGGGGAGGAGTTCCAGAGAAATGTAACCTTAACAGTAAAGGAGTAGTTGATAAAACCATTGAAGTGTAGTGGAACTGTAATCTTTGGATTAGATGAACAACAAAGAACTCTTATCGTGATTTGAGGATAGATATTGAAACTTTGCCTAATTATGTCTAAGAATAAACTGAATTTATCGTACCTGCTTTTTTGTGTACATTTGCTACCATTTGGCAACATTTGTTTCACCACATTAATATTAGAATCAACTGAAAACAAGCAATATTTGTGAATGGTATGGTCTTTAACATAAACTCAATATTAAATAATAAATTTAGAATGTATGCTTCTCTGTATTATATGTCTACATTAAATCTGGCTACTGTTAATAAGAGTTAGTTTAGTATAAGCAGACAAACCTACGAGTTCTTCGAGAACATCTATCTCCATGCCTTTGGTACTTGTATTTGGAGGTTGCTCCAGGAATGCATCTGAAAAATAAAGAAATATGATTGTTAGATAATTTAACGTGGTAGAGCCATGCTGCAGCTATATTAATTGTATAGTTGTAGCACGAATGGGTCGGCTTGACCGGGGAAGGACCACATTCTCACAGAATACCAGTGCAAAATAGCAGTTTAATGCTGCTGTGTTTCGTATGGTGAGTGTAGAGAACCGGAGACCCTTCTTACTGGAAAAGAGGCTTTCCATCTTAGTCCTCACGGCTGACAACGCATCTGCAATTTGATTCGCAAACGAGGATAGATGTAGATGTCTATGTGCCACAGCAACTACTTACCATCAGGTGGACTGTGTGCTTGCTTGTCACTCTTGACCTATAAAAAAAAAATGTTATATGTATCAAACACACATAACCACCCTCTAGAACTGATGCAGTTCCAGGCATGCAGTGACACCTCCAGTCCACAGCCTTTTTAAACATTTAAAGTATTTTTTCTATAACCGATATAAGTACTTTTAATTTGATCACTACATAAATGTATAACAAATTATGTCCAATTTACCACATACCTTTATTTTCTACAACTGTTGCAACAGCTGAAAAATTTGAACATGATGGCTGTTCATGAGAACTTCCAACATCTGAAATTTGTTACAAGTTTGAATTTTTATAGATGTCAGTATGCTTAGGCAAACACATTATTAGAAAATGAATAGTTAGTAAATTTATGAAATAGTTAGCAAGTTTTTTGCTACTTAGTAACTAGTGCTACATAAATATTAGTACACACCTGACGATCCAATCTCTACTGAAGATTTTGAAAATCATCTTGTTTTGTTGTAATTGTGTTCAATTGTAATATAACTTCCTGAAAACATTATTAAAAATGAAAAAATTTGCCACTGACTGAAATTTAAATAAAATATTTGTAGAAATCACACAGTGTTCATCATAATATAATGTTTACTATAATTTACAATTAACATCAATTAAGATATTTGTACACATACCAGGCTTTCTAAACACTACCACAGCTTCTGTGAAATCATCTTCATCTTGCTCTTTACAGTAATTATGTTCAGTTGTGACATCCCATCCTGAAAAAATTACATAATCATAGCAAATAATGATGTTGAGTTTGTACCTAACTCTTGACCATATAAGTCAAAGAGTAAAAAGAGAGTACTTAGTAACCCACAAAATGCTTATTCTGGAGAAAAATTTACCCCAGTCAATCAGTATCTGTGAAAATTTGTAATAAATTGTACATGAACGGATCAAGTGAGCCAACAAAAGAATAAAAGCGCGATTCGTTCGTTGTGTGCCCCCGCTTTGTGTTTCAAAGAGTATTTAGCTACAACAGAAACAATATGTTATTTAGAATTTTATTATAGCTAGTTATGTAATTTAATTTCCTTTATAATTTTGATTAATTATGATCAATATAACTATATTCATCATAATTAATCATATTTTCATAACTATGAAAGTCACAGACCTAGTATTGTAATAACCGCAAAGGGTAGTTAAGTTGTGAGATACATCATACTTTAAATTAACGCCAAATGTAACACTTAACTCACAATAAATATATTGAATTTATTTAAGAATATTTTGACTTTAAACTTTAACCTTTGTAATTAAACTATTAATAGATTATGTACCTACATCTTATAGCTAGACTAATATTGTTTTGTAAAACTGCTATATAGCTTGTTTTGTTAAATACAGGTACTTACTATAACTAAGATTAAACCAAAAATACATAAGTATGTGATACATACTAAATATACCTATTTATATCAATCCTACATAATAAGTTTGGTAATTATAGTTATCCTAACCCACCAAAGAGCTAGATAGAAAAACAAATTTATAAAAAAAGTAATTTGTAACAAATCATTTACTCTGATTCGTACTGCTAACTCTAGTCGTGAATTTCAACTCGAGTTAACTCAAGTCGTAATTTTTCTGAGTTGGCACAGCTATAAGATTGGTATCCCTAATATTCACTTCACTTAGTTGTTGTTGTTTTAACTTAATCATTTCACCATTTCGTTTCATTATTAACCACAGCTTTTTTGGTGATTTTTTACTGATCCTGCTTTTATATCTTTAAGTAATTAATAATTATTGTGAAATATTATTAATTATTTAAATAGCCTGTTACTGTGTAATAATAGTGAAAAATCACCTGTTACAGTGTAGGTAATAGATAATCTCACTTTTACTTATTCTACAATAACTCGGTTCCTAGATTGACAAATCTTGCCAGATTGTCAGCTATGAATTGTTTATATATACGCTTTCATGGTCCTACTTTCATCTTGTCAACACTTAGGCCCAAGAAAGTATGAAGACGTCTCCTTCCCAAGTACCATGATTGAAAGTATAAAATGACTCACCTGTTGCAGTCAGAGGCACACCATGAGCTATTTCATTGTCAGTAAGTAAGGACGGTAAGAGTATCGAAGTCTTCTGCCTTCATTGTCGAACTAAAATATATCAAAATGTTTTTCACAGACACGATTGTTAAGTAATTGTTCTTGAAAGTCCAATGAGCTGGGAATTTGTCGGCACTATGAAAGACATCCACAAGTTTTAAATTATCGTTCCTAGGGAATCTGAAGAGCCGGTGCGTTTCATGATGTATTGCAACCACCAACACAGCACTTTTCGTATACCATTATGATGGTATATGCAATATGCACACGAGCAGCACAAAAACAGAATATTGTCACAATTAACGGAGGAAAATTAGCGTCCAAGATCTCAACGCAACATAAATGCGAGGAAATACACTTGCGCTAAACTCAGTTAATTAGCGACAATTGGATAAATAATTGCGGCAATCAATATCGATAATTTTGATTTTTGACAATTTGATTTGACATTAACACAATATGGCGTCTCAAAATGGCGTGCGTAGACAGAGAAAAAATTGCGACGGTAGCGCCAAGTTGCGTAGAATGGAACTAAGCTGTCACGGGCCTGTATAAAACTGAAGACACAAGACAGATTTTTTTTTAATAACTGGTTTTACGGCTCTGGGTTCTAGCCCTTCTGAGCATAGATTACTGTATATATACTAGAGAGCTTCTGAGCCTGAAGTTACAATGTATAACTATCCTTTATAGTACACTGCTTCACAATATGTTGATGCGTCACATTGTGCAGCCCTTGGAGATTTTGACGGCAACTTGAGCCAGCAGACAGCTGACAGTTGGCGATGGTATCTCAAGGCGCCTCTGCAGACAGACACCTTATCTTGAGAATCACATCACCATCAGAGCACTTGTTTCACCGTTCCCACTAATAGTTCACATGCGGAGACACTTAATACACAAAATCGCACCACTTTTACATATCAAAATCCACTTCAAACCATTATTTAAACAATAATACAGGAGCAGCCAACCGCCGCCCGGTCAAGTTTCCGCCAAATAACCCACAAGACAGATAAGTAGCATTCGCCATAGATATATACATATTATGTAGCAAGCTATTAGCTGATTATCATAGATAATACACTATATACCAGAGACTGATTAGTGATTATATTCTCTTTGGCATTATCTTACTTTACTCGACTTAGAATCATGGAGTGTAGAGGTAAGGAGAACCATCTCATATGGGGGAAAAGTTGAAAAAGTTAGTGTTCAACTGTATACTGAAAATAGAGGTTCCAAAACCTACCACAATAGCGCTGGCGTCTGAAAAACTACGATATGACCATAGCTGTTGTAGACGGAGTGAAGTGTGCTGAGTTCAAATATTTGAAAAATATTCATGATTAGAATAGTTAGTAAAATGCCAGTATACAAAATCTCAACTATTTATGTAGTCAAAAATAATTAAGTAAATATAACCAAAAAAACTGCAGTGAGAAAACGTGATTTTATTAGTGTGACTTTTTTTAAATAATTATAAGTGATTTTATATATATTTTTATTGTGGTGATAGTTATAAAACGTTATAAAATAATTGAACAATAATGGGAAACATTTGTATTGTGAAGAGTTGTCCAAGTGGACGTAAACTAAAAACTACAAAAAATGGTTCGCCTCAGCTTTTGTCTTTTTCCGATCCTTTTTACGGATTTTTTATTAAGCCCTTTGTCTTGGATGCTTGTCCTTTAAGCAATGTCTTCATTTTTCTCAGTAATCGAATGATAATAATCCTTTATTCACATAACGTCACATTGCGTAGTTTTTGTGAGATTTTGAGGACAACTTGAGCCAGCAGACAGTTGGCGATAGTATCTCAAGGTGCCTAAGCAGACAGACACCTTATCTTGAGATTCACATCACCATCGAAGCACTTGTTTCACCGTTTCCACTAATAGTTCACACGCGCAGACATTTAATAAACACAATCGCACCTTTTTTATATATCAAAATCCACATCAATCCATTATTTAAACAATAATACAGGAACAGCAATCCGCCGCCGGTCAAGTTCTAGCCAAAACCCCACCACCCACCCGATATATTACTTTTCTCTATGCTCCCCACCACACAGAGTTGACCTCAGAACAATAACTAATATTGTTTCTCAGAACAATAACTAAAGCATAGAAGGAGCCTGTCTAACAGCTATATATACATCTCTTTTTTTTCAAAGTATGTCAGAAAGAGATAAATAAAGGTTTGTCAATAGGTACCAATGTACATTCGGCAAACGTCAGTTTGGATACCTTGGTTACCTTTGTGCTACTAATTTAAAAAGAAAGCTTTAAAAAAGTTTTTTGTCTATGGCTATGTTCATCTTAAATTGTTCGTATAATACGCTGGCTTGTCTTCAGGTTGTTTGAGTTTTCGCTTGGAAATTATAATTTTTTCGCAGTGTGAAAGCGTGAATCGAAAAATTAATAAAAAGAACAATGTCCTGCATTATAGTGGGATGTAAATCCCCATTCCTCTAGGAAAGAAAACGACTCCGAAAACATTAGCTTTCATCGGTAAGTCATTGTGTCAACATTTGAAACACAATTTACAAGCATTTTCAATTAATAGAAATTCACGTTTTTTATCATTTTTACTTTAAAATCGAATAATCTTTTAATAAATTAAGTTTTTTTCCTATTTTTAAGTAGTAAAATTGAATATTTGTTGTTTAAAATTTTGAGTAAAAATTTTCGCAATAGTGTTGGAAAAATATATCTCTAGTATAAATTATCGATAGTTTACGATTAAATTACAGTTTTCCTACGGACATCAATTTAAGACAAAAATGGATCGACGCCATTGCACGTCGCAATTGGGAGTGGAAAAAGCACCACCGTATTTGTTCCAGACATTTTAAGGATGACTGCTTTATAAATTTTAAACACAAATGGCGCAGGTTGAAATTAAATGCTATACCTGCACTACATCTGCGGGATAGCAAACATTATACAGTAAGATCCTTTTTACAATAAATGTGTTTATTGTTTTGATTTTTTTTTAAATTAAATTGCTGATTTCGCGGTAATGATATTTTGACTCTTGACATTAAGTACCCTTAAAATTCAAAATTGCTTATTATTATTTCCCCCATTGTTTATTTCCTTTAATTCATACATTTCCTATGATGCAAAAATAACATAAAATAACTAAATTGTTCTAGAACTATAGCAGCCCTGCATCTACACTGGCGACTGCATCAACATCCAGTGTGTCTAAAAGAATATTGCATCAACGTCCAGTGCAATACCGATAATTGCACCTACTCCATCCAGTGCAACATCAACCAGCACATCTGATTCTAGTGCAAAATTAACTAATACAGTTACATTTAGTTCGAAACCAAGTCAGCAAGAATTAATTAGTCGTGTATCTAAATTAGAACAGGATTTAGAAAAACTGCAAAAAATTGCCAAACGACGACTGTTGAAAATAAATTGTTTGCGTCAAAAGACAAGAGGTTTAAAAAATAAAAATCTGGATTCAAAGTTAACATTAGAAAATTTTTTGAATGAAGAAAAAATAGAAAAAGAAAATTTACACATATTAGATTCAGTGAAAAATAATCCAATAATTGAAAAATATTTACAGAAAGAAATGGGAGAAGATAAGTGTAAATACTCTTTGGAATTGAAAAAATTCGCAGTCACTTTAAATTATTTATCACCGCAAGCATACGAGTATGTGCGCAATGAATTAAAATATATTTTGCCACACCCAAAAACAATATGTAAGTGGTATCATTGTATCCAATGTGATCCAGGATTCACTACAGAGGCCTTTGAAGCTATTAAAGAAAGGGTAAAATTAAATAATAATAAACCTTTATATGTAGCGTTATCATTCGATGAAATGGCTATTCGCAAGTTGGTCGAATGGGACTGAAATATTTATTTTGGGTACGTCAATATCGGATGTGACTTGGATTCACAAGATGTACCACTTGCTAAAGAAGCATTAACTTTTATGATAACTGCCGTAAATGACACCTGGAAAATACCTGTGGGCTAATTTCTTATTGACTCAATCATCGCACAGCTAAAAAATTCTGGAGCTGAAGTTATGTCGCTCACTTTTGACGGTGCTTCAACCAATAAAGCTATGTGCAATATTTTGGAGTGCAGTGTCGATGCATTCAATTATTCTTTTAAAGCTAATGATGATGAGTTAGTATATCTGTGGCCAGATCCTTGCCATAACATCAAATTAATACGTAACACATTTGGGGACAAAAAAGTTCTAGTTGACATACACGGGAAAACAATTTCTTGGCAGTTATTAGAATTGTTAGACAAAATTCAAAGCAGTGAAGGGCTTCATTTGGGTACTAAAATAAAAACTGAATATATTAACTATGTAAAGCAGAAAATGAAGGTGCGTTTAGCTACCCAACTTCTCAGCGCATCAGTAGCAGATGCTCTGGAATTTTGTAAATTACTCGGAATTCCTGAATTTGTTGACTGTACGGGTACAATACAATTTGTTAGAATATTTAATAACCTATTTGATATAATGAATAGCCGAAATATGCAGGCAAAAGGATGGAAACGTGCGTTAGCAATATTTAAATTTGAAGAAACCAAAATATTTTTTGAGTTCGTTAAAAAATATATAACAAATTTAAAATTTACAGATGGTTCGTTCGTTATCAATTATAAGAGATCGACAGGTTATCGAGGATTTATAATCTGCATGGACTCTTTAGTTTGCTTGTACCAAAAATATGTCCTGCCAGAAAACAGTGTTTTAAAATATTTATGTACCTATAAGTTCAGCCAAGACCATATTTAACTGTTTTTCGGAGCCATAAGGTCGAAATGTGGTTTTAATAATAACCCATCGGCAAAAATGTACAGGGCTGCTTATAAACGGTTGCTGGTACATGCAGAGCTAAAAGATGGTTCAACAAGGAATTGTCTTCCTCTAGAAAATATAACAATGTTAAATTACAATAATCAAAAATATAGACAATTATTAAATTCATCTACTGGAAATGGTAGACTAATTGACTTTTCCGATGTGAACATTAATTCCGAGAATTATTCTGACCATGATTATATTTTATGTGCCTCAAATTTAACAGAATACGCACAACACGTAGTTAATTATATAGCTGGTTATGTAGTCAGAAAAATAAAAAAGGAAGTCGTATGTGAAAAATGCCTACAAAGTTTGGAAAATAGCAGTGCTGAGAATCCGTTTTCTTTGATATCTATTAAAGAGAGAGGAGGCCTGACTAAACCTGCGGAAGGTGTGTAAAACTGCAGAAAAATATTATCTGCAAAAGCAATAGAAAACATAAATAATAATATATAGTGTATAAAACAATATCTTCCAAAAAATAAAATTAAATAACTATACCTATTTTTAGTTTTATTCTATCCCACATACTCCTCTAAAGTAAATTCGAGTAATTTTGGTGCAACCTCTCAAATGTATGGGAATTTACCCCATAGGTTTGTGAGGTTTGAGCCAAAATTACTCGAATATGCCTTAAATAAAAAGTTCAAAGTTACACAATACAAAGGTTTGAAATTCCCGCTAAAAAAGTTTTATATGGGCGCCCACCGAGGCGCTTTTCGTGTACATTCATAAACACGTGTTTCCTTTTTTTAGTATGAAGTTGGCGTTCTTCTCTTGGTAGAGAGTAATTGTGTTCTGTGATCTCTAGGTATATCTCTATGTGAGGAATTGCCCCAATTGACAGTGACATACTAACCATGGATAATATAGTATTTCTTACTAAGATTTTTGGCTTGGATGATTGTTCTTTAAGTAGATAATATACTATATAGGTATGGTATTCTTACGTGGTAGAGCCATGCTGCAGCTATATTACTGGTATAAAGGACTGCGCTCTCACAGAATACCAGCGTAAAATAGCAGCTTAACGCTGCTGTGTTTCGTATGGTGAGTGTAGAGAACCGGAGACCCTTTTTACTGTAAACGAGGCATTCCATATTAGTCCTCATGGGTGACAACTGTTGATCGGTATGGTAGTGCTATTCCCGGGATTCAGTGACCATTATTCTAACATGGATATGCTTTCTGAATCCCGGAAATATATTATTTGTTTACTAAACCGATTTTTTTTATTGAGGACTATTTTGGGAATTCGTATTTTACATACCTATTCAGCTTTATGCACATATTGTATTGGTCACTAGAGTCATCTCTTTCCCTTGCCCTCTTGTAGCTCATCGTGGGTGAGGTGAGGACTCGGTTTCACTTTACCCATTCAAAATAATCTAATATGAGGAATGTTTATGGCTTGTTCAAGATTCTATATTACTTTAACTTTCCAGCTGTATAAAATAAAAGCTGCTTCACCGTGGACAAGTTTGTATAGTTAAATCAAAAAGTAGGCTTAAAATCACGCGAGCGGCGTAAAATTGCGACGCCAACTTTATAATTTTTTAGTTCAAATCCACAAGTTTATATATGTCACAACCAGCACAAAATATATTTTTGTTAGAAGTTGTTGTTTTGTTTTTATCTTTATTATTTAATCATCTTCATATTTCACAAATTATTATAATAAAAAATGGTACTTATTGAGATATAATAAGAAAATTCAGTTTCTCAACTTTCATACTACATATGAGCGAACGAACTACAGACAAGGTGATTTCATACGATTTGTAACATACGAGTTTGTTTCACATTGACGAGCATTGTAAAGTCATTATAGTTGTACACATGATGACATATCAAGCTACCCATTTTCATTAAGATAAGAACCCGCCTATTGGCCAGTAATATGGCAAACGGCACCGCACGGGAACAGCTTATACCGGAAATAAGTAGTTTGATATGTTGTCGTGCGTATTCATGATATTTCAAACAGTTTATCTTCATTTAATACATCGACATTCAGAAAAATATTCCCGGGAATCCCGGGGCATGTCCATATTGACATTATTGGAGGGTTCTGGGGAAGCCATCCTACCCTTATGGAAATGTATAGTTTATGCGTAATATTTTTTTTGTAAAATCACAAACTCACTTTTTTTACACAGGAATATTGACAATTACTTCTGCAACGACTAGTGCCGGATGTCTATAGTTTTATCATTTTCAGAAGATTTTCAAAAGATCTGATTTTTGCATCTGCTTTGTTTTGAATAACGACTTTATTTTTATTTGGGGCGCCTTGTCATTACCTATACTTGCAGCACTTAATTAGCACTTAATTCCCAGCTATTAATATATATATATATATATATATATATATATATATATATATATATATATTATCGTCACTGCGTTGCTAGCGATACGTTTTGCTAGCAACGCAAATTTCAACTGTTCGTTGCGGTGAAAATATTAGAGCACCTAATTTATAAACTTGGCACCTAATTAGCACTTAAAAAGACCCTAATTTTGGCTTTTTCTAAATGCAAATTCCTGACATTGTACGGGTACTTCGAACTTGCAAACAGTACAAATTACTGTGCTGAACCGATTCTACCTCGGACTCTACCTGACTTAACTCTACATATTAATATTTATTACTGGCAAGAAACTTATTTGATCACGTGACTTGGTAGCCATAGGCTAGTAAAATCCTTCATCGACTTCTTTGGTTTATAGCCACGAGGTTATTAGCAATTTTACAATTTATCAGTGGTATAATAAACAAAAACTTCATATTCTTCGTACAAAATGCCTCCGAGCAATTCATTGCCGCCTAAAGAAAATGCCCTTTTCAAACGAATTTTGGTAAGTTTCGTTGTAAACACACAATTTTGTTCGTCTTGTCATTCCTGTCTTCTATTTCAAAATAAAAAAAAACTATTTCGTAGAGATAATTAAAATTATATCAGACTGGCTTATATTTACGTAGAATTTGTAGCATAGTTTTATTATTCATTAACCTCTGCTTATTCCAATTAAATACATGAAAAAACAATCGACCTTGCACTATTTGGTTGCTTCCAATAGTAAATATAGGTTAGCATTAATTTTAATCACAATTTTACATGAATTCTACCTTTCAGAGATGCTATGAACACAAACAATATAAAAATGGGTTAAAATTCGCGAAGCAAATACTGTCCAATCCAAAATTTGCTGAACATGGAGGTGAGCGTTTGTTTTTTTACTTTGTGCATGAATTATATGAAAGCTATTCTTTTTAATTGTTAGCGGAATAGCTTATATCTTAAAATGGGTTTCTTGTGTTTTAGAAACATTAGCTATGAAAGGATTGACACTGAATTGCCTTGGCCGCAAAGAAGAAGCTTATGATTACGTGCGTCGCGGTCTACGTAATGACTTGAAGTCTCCAGTGTGCTGGCATGTATATGGACTGCTTCAGCGATCAGACAAAAAGTATGATGAGGCAATTAAATGTTACCGTAATGCACTCAAGTGGGAAAAAGAAAACATTCAAATACTCCGTGATCTCTCATTGCTTCAAATTCAGATGAGAGATTTGGAGGGATATAAAGTAAGTATATTGCTATTCCTAAATCATTTAAGAAATAATTTATTATCTTTGATGGGTTTACAAGTAATCCTCATGCTGCGAAAATCTCATGATAAAATTTATTTGATATTTTGTTATTGCAAATGCTTTAAAACTTAAGATACCTTCTATGAACTAAATTCGGGATTCGGTTTTCTTTATACAAAAGTGATACAGTTATTAAGTATACTCATCAACAACTCAGCATAGTGCTCTCAATAATTACCAGCATGTAATTATTGAGAGCACTATGTGGTGTGACAAGGTTGTTTAACATGACCTTTGTCTTGTCCATGTTCACCTTTGGGTCTATTGGTTGATAGACACTATTGAGGTTAATTAGCATAACCCTGGGGTCCTCCAGTGATTCTGCCATATTGTATGGTATTGCCATGGCCTACCATAATCACTATAAATTTTCAACTGTTTCAACTGTTGGCCTGTTAAATAATAATAATAAATATATATTTGATAGTCATTATGGAAGAATAGCTGGATGACTTCAACACTATCCACAGACAACTACATCTGTCTTTAGTCAAGAACAAAACATGAAGATAAAATGCCTCATGACTAGTTTCCAAACACAGGCATTACTTGCTTAAATGGAGTTTTGTGAAGAAAAATAAATTATTATTATTACTAGTGAAAATGGTTGTGGATTTTCATCACTAACTATATGAAACATGCAATATTATTCTGCTTAATTATACTGTTATTCCTTGAGAGCATTGTCTTTTTATTAAGCTTCAAGTTTACCTATTCATGGTAGAAATGAAATGAGAAATCTTTATTCAAAACAAAAAATTGTTAGTCAAATGAAAGTGGTTTCAACAGGAAAAAAAAATCTTAATTTATCTTCCACGCTTCTCCCATGAGTATTTGACAACTAAGCCGCAGTATGGGGGGCGTGCAATATTATCCATAAAAGCAAATCTATCTTCTATAAAAGGGGCAAATGGCACTACAATTTCTTTATAAATCTCAGTTACATATTGTGCCGCTGTTAGTGAATCATTCTCAATGATACGGAGTTCTGTATGTGCCCCCATATGAATACCTCCTCATACCATAACTGACTCTCCAACATATTCCTCTCCCATCTTCATTATATCGCCAATTTGGTCAATAATCTACCTTCTCTAGGGCGTCCCTTGCCCACTCTGCCACTCATTTATGTAGCATAGATTTGATTTGTCACTTTTTCAAATCACTGAATTAATTCTATTCACATTTTCTTTCAAACGGCACTTTTCTCCTATCACACAATTTCTCACCCTGTCATTCAGAGTTAGCCCAAACATACTTCTTAATGATCCATTACAGCCTATAAAAATCCACTGCTGAACATAGGCCTCCCCCATAGATTGCCTATTAGGGGATTTTGCCATAGTTGCCATTCTTGGCATGCGGGTTGGCAACTGCAGTTTTTTTATTATTTTGAGTTGTTATCAGGAAGATGCTGCTCATCTCCTGTTCAATTTCCCTCTGTCGCCTATTACAACACCCACAGGACGATATGGGGTTGTGGATATTCTAACACTGCCACTACATGGTGTGGTCTACTTAATGAAAGAATTTCCACATTTATTTTACTTTTATGCTTCTTCTGTTTCACCCAAATTTCACTACCACACAGTAAGAGATCGACTAACACAGCATTGTGAATTGCCATATTGTGTGTTTTTGGTATATTCTGACTTCCCACAAAATAGCAATGAGCCCCATTTACTCTGTGACCTGCATTCACTCTTTGTTCTACATCCTTGTCATGTCTACCATCCTTTTTAAACACACATTCTTAATACACAAACTCATCCACTTGCTTTACCAACTAGCCTTTATATCATATATCATTTTAATTTAGTCTCTTACAAAAACCATCATTTTCGTCTTACTTGAAAGTGAACTTTCATTGCCCTTTCTTTTCAAGATTTATGGCCTTACCCATAAAAATTGATAAAATAATAAAAATAGATCAATTTGTTATGCATTATTAATAATGATTTGTTCCATTTTTGTGTAGGAATTATAGGTCCCATGGTTTACATGGGACTTGACAAAAAAGAATGTGCCAATTTGCCTAGCATGTTGTAACTAACGACTAATGAATATTGGGTTTGGGACTGTGTAGGTGATGGGCTAGCCACCTATCACTTGTGAAATAAGTGCTTTAGTGATGTTTGACTAAACATAAAGTCAACAGCGTTTTATAATCATAGCTGACTTTTCCATTTTCCTATTTAAAACAAAATGCAGTAGGACATCTCAGTTCTAATGATAAGTATTGATGCAACTTATTACATTCTAATTCACTATTTCTCCTTCATCTAAATGAAACATATATGTCTATCTATGGATCTATTCTATGGACACCATTTTGATTATAAATACTTACTGTATTTTCAATTAGCATGGCAGACATTAATACACATAAAAAAGTTGTCAAAATTGCATGTCAGACAAATAATAATCAATAGAACATATTTTAACAATTTTTTTGAATAATTGCATTTGTTTGGCTTCAAATAATATAAAAACTAAACTAAATTAGATGGAGTTTTAAGGAAACATAGGTATAGTTTTTTTTACATCATAATCGTCTTACATAATTTCCAACATTCCTTGGGGAAGCCTATGTTCAGCTAGTGTACTTGTGATGGGTTGTAATGATGATGATCGTGATTATTAGTAAAATAAAGATGACTACCTAGCTGAGGTATGTAGTGGCTATACAAATGCTTAGGTTATCAAAAAGGATGTAAGTAGGCATACATTACTGTATAAACACATTTTTTATTAGAATGTCTGCTTGTAATATTATAAAGAATCAAAAGGGGAACAGCTTCTGTAAATTAGCAGGTGTGAACAGAAAGCATGTTTTTGGGTTAATTTCTAAAAATAATGCATATCAACATATTCAAAGGTTTTTACCGAATATTTGTGTTTTTACTATTGTGGTGCCCCGCGCACTAGGCAGCCTGGCTGCGGCAGCCAGTCGAACATATGACGGTGTATGAGAGCCCGCGCACCTAAGCAGCCACGAACTCCCGGCTGCAGCAGCCATAAAAGCGCGCCTGATTGCACGGCAGCCCGTTGGCTGCGCGCAGCCAGAGCGAGTAGGCGAATGTATGTGGCTGCCGTCAGTCACCGCGCACTTGTCGTAGCAGCCAGACGTATTTTGTGTTCCGAAACCACAAAATGACTTTTGATACGGAGAAATTTATTCGCGAAATTGAAAGCCGTAAAGCAATATGGGATATATCTTCAGAAGAATACAGTGATTGTGATGTAAAGAAAAGAAGATGGGAAGAAATCACGAATATAATGTGCGAGGACAACTTAACAGCAAATGAAAAATGTGAATTTGGTACGTTTTGTTTTTTATTAGTTAGTATTATTATTCTATGGATATATTTTAGTTTATTGTACATACACTTCAATGTATAGAGTAGGTAGGTACCTACTATCCCAATGTATATTGGTTTTGCCATTCTTGCAGATTTCCATTGATAAAATAATCTGCAAATAAATCCCTATAAGATGCTGATGATCGGCTCCCTCTATTTAAGGGATCTGGGGTTATTTCGAGGTTTGGAGGAACGTACAGTGTGTCTTTAAATCTATAACCATCTCTTTCGCGCACGTAATTATGTAAGACACAGCATGCTTGTACTATGGCTTTTGCAAATTCTTGTCGGACATCCAGTGGACGGTGAAAAATTCTCCATTTGTTTGCCAGAATCCCAAACGTGCATTCTATGTACCGCCCTGCCCGAGGCAGTCTATAGTTAAAGATTCTTTTTTTGGCTGTTAAACCCCTTCCTCCATAAGGTCGCATAAAATTTCAGATATGTCAAATGCCTCGTCTCCCACAATGATGTATGGCATCGGTACCCCATTATTTGATATGGGGCTCTTCTCCGGGATTCGTATATCCTTATTGACGACTGTTTGACGCAAAATAGATTGTTTAAATATTTTTTTTTTATAGGAGAGGGGGCAAAACGAGCGTGCGGCTCACCTGATGGTAAGTGACTACTGCCGCCCATGAACAACCGCAACACCAGGGGAATTGCAGATGCGTTGCCGGCCTTTTAGAAAAGAGTAGGCTCTTTTCTTGAAGGTCCCTAAGTTGTATCGGTCCGGAAAAATCGCTGGTTGGTAATCGATTCCACAAGGAAGTTGTGCGAGGAAGAAAACTTCTTCTAAATCGCACATTGGTGGATCACCAATTATCCAGGTGGTATGGATGATATCGCGAGTTTTGTCGCAATGTGCGATGGTGAAATTGAGCAGCTGGAATTAGTCCGAACAATTCCTCAGAGCACTCCCCGTAGTAGATGCGATAAAATACGCAAAGAGATGCAACATCTCTACGCAGTGGCAGTGAGTCAAGCCGTTTATAGATGAGTCACTACATTTTCCATATGCCCCAATATCTATATAAGTGAACTTATAATCCGCATCGCATGCAGCAAGTAAAACGATTGAGAAATAATTCTTATAATTATGGTAAAGTGATCTTGAGTTGCTGGGTTTTATTACTCTTATATGCTTCCCGTCGATGGCACCAACGCAATTGGGATAGTCTGCATTTTCATTGAAACCTTTTGCTATTTCAAGCCACCTTTCTTCATTTAATTCTGGAAACATTGACTGTCTCATGTTCTCCCAAATCGCCATGCAAATTTCATATATGACATCTCAGACAGTGGTATGTCCAATCCGATAATTATGGCTAATTTCCATCATAGAATATCCTGTAGCAAGATATCTTTATATTAATTTTCAGGTAAATCTCTACAGCAAAAGTGGAAGAACATCAGGACTAGTCACAGCAGGGAAATAAAACGCAGAGCCGGTGCTAAAAGTGGAGCAGCAGCTTCGCGTAAGAGTCCTTACGTATATTTCGAACAACTACAGTTTCTTAATGCCACTGTAATAAAAATAATGAAACTCAAAATAACATGGGTGAAACACGCCCTTCGGAAACCAACGATGACAGCGGTTGTATTCAAGGTAAACAATCTGTTTCCAAAAAGAAGAGAAGTGACGACGAAAATTTGGTTTAAGTATTAAAGGAAATAAGAGAAGAGAGCGTGAAAGAAAGCAAGAATCTGATTCAGATAGACTATTTATGCTTTTGTTTCTAGAAGATTTTAAAAACATTCCGAAACATCTTAAACTTTCTATGAGAATGGAGTAAATTGACGTAATAAAAAGAGCTCAAATGCCTTCTATGGAAACTTACAATTCCGGATTTGGTCTGTTTCACCAAGTTCATGTTGATTATGAACCAGGGACATCGGCCACCAGATCATAAGGACTAGAAACATCGGTCAGTGGACAGTATCGCCATGGATACTCTACTGAATATGGACCAGGAACCTCGAGCAGTAGGCAATATTGCCATGAATACTCAACTGAATATGGGCCGGAAACCTCGAGCAGTGGGCAATATCGCCATGGATACTCAACACAGTCAAATTATGGGCTAGAAGCCTCGAGCAGTTAAAGCCGCCGTGCATATTCTACGTCTGTTCCAGACAGGCAAGACAATACTGTATATACTGAGGTGTTATCTCCATCTCACACAAATAATAATAATAATAATAATAATAATAATAATAAAATTTATTTCATCAAATAGAATTGGTTTACAAACATTAGTGGCGGATTCTCCTTTTAAGCAAATAATGCAGATGTAATGTAAATGACAAATGTAACAGATATGTCTCAGAATTCTGAATTACTTGAACTATTTCAGGAAAATTCTTTACCATAAATGTAAGAAATAAAGAATAAATGTTATGAACAATTAACAGTATTTTTTATTTTTGCACTTACCTCAAAGTTATCACCAATTTTTCTTCTGGTGTTATACAAGGTCGCATCAGAGTATCAGTACCCTTGATTGAATTTCTTATATTTTCCAAAAGGTTATCACACAATTGCACTGACATTCTCGTGTAGTTAAAAACCGGTCTGGGTATTTACGAACATCTTTAAAATAGGAATGAAATAAGCCTTTTGAGTGCAGTTCTAGAAAAAGAGGATGAATCCAATGTCTTTTAGCATTGCGTTTTTTACGAGATACGCACAAAATTACAAGTTCTTCCACGTCCATATCGCTTGAAGAGTCACAACTGCCCGTCCATTGGCTGTTTAAAAGTGGCTGATCAAATATTTCGGCCGCTGCAGCCTGGCTGCGCAGCCAGGCTGCCTACTGCGAGGGAGGTGTGATGGTTCGGGCTGTGATTTAAACCAATGAAACATAGTCAAATCTTAAAAACTCAACCTATAAAAATTATAACTATAAAACTGTTATCTTTTTCAGGACACTAGGTATCAGTTGTTTATGCTAAGACCCACACAGCGTGCATCTTGGATTGGTTTTGCTATGAGTTATCACCTCCTTGGTGATTATGAAATGGCAAATAGTATCTTAGATGCATACCGCACTAATCAAATGAAGGGACCATATGATTATGAGCATTCAGAATTATTACTGTATCAGAATATGGTGCTAGCAGAATCAGGGCAATATGAGAGAGCCTTACAACATTTACAGAAGTTCCAGAGTCAAATTCTTGATAAGTTATCTGTGAAAGAAACCTCTGGTGAATATTATTTGAAACTCAAGAGGTAAGTGGTATTTCTTTTATTTGTTTAATGAATTTATTTGGAAAAAATAACATTAATTATTATATAATATAATTACAAATATGTATGTCTTTGTATATGATGAAAATGGTTTTTGTTATTTTTTTATGTAAATATGTATGGTAAACAAGTTCACACCCTATTTGACAATAAGTGTGTATGTATGTATACAATGTATATAGTTTTATAGATAATGTCTAATATTGGGCCAGTTTTTATCATGTTTCTATAAATGACTATACACAGCCAAGGAAGAAAATCGGAAAAAAAAAATATGTACCAATTCCGATTATACACCCCATCTGGGGTTTCTGAGTATATCCACCCTAGGGTGGTTTTTTAGGGTGGATAAACGGAATAACCCAATATGATTAGCATTGGGAAAAATTTAATCATGATTTTGTTTACAAAATAACATTATAATGTTGCTTTTTAACTGACTTAAAAAATTGAAGATCAACAATTTGACTGCTTTTTTTGATGTATAGCACAATATCTCTGAGGCTACTTAACCATTTTTATTAAAAGAGTATTGTACTTTATTGAATATAATAGAATAAAATAATTTTTATTCAATATAGATTATTACATAATACTAAGTGAAAGTAATTTTTTTATTCATTACTGATTCGGAAAATACCTGTGTCCTGGAAAGAAACCGCAAGAGGCCCAGCGGGATTATTTTATTAGACATTTATAATTTTACAATAAATTTGTACAATTATTTATATGAATTTTAATAGAACCAGCATGATAGCGATCACCACATTCCCAGGGGTTATTTTCATTCATGTATTCCTTAATAATGTAAACTCATAAGTATGTACAGTTTTCCTTTAATAAAATTTTTAATTTTGTTGATTGACAAACTTTGAACATTTTCTGTTTTTTTTTTGTAACTGGAACTAAAATTGTATACTATATTATAAATATAGTTGTATTTTGATATAAATTTCAATCGGCTTAGATAATTATTGAATTTGGTGTTAATCTGTAATTTTTTTCCAATCTAATTATTATTTATATATTGTATACTTGCAATTATTGTCATTTGGTGAAACTTCATCTGCATGTAAGTCAGGGGTGGCGAACCTTTATGTATCAACGTGCCATTATTCTAAAGAAATATTAAATAAGACCATAGACGTGCCGTAAAATAATTTTGACTTTGTGATTACCGTCGCCCCGGGCACCGCGCCCGATCGCTCCGTAGCGTAGGCTCACTCGCGTTCGTTTGTAATATATAATACTCCATAGTGAACTTTGTGATCGGTGGCGTGCCCAAAATACTGTGTCGCGTGCCATCTATGGCACGCGTGCCACTGGTTCGCCATCCCTGATGTAAGTGAAACAAATATATTATGTATTATGTGTTAATCGAAATCACAAACCAACTATTTACTATGGTTTTCTGTGAGATTGACTCTTTTTAGAATGTTGATGCTGCTTAAGGTATACATGACATTATTATTGTTTAGAATTGTTTTTTAAATTACTTTCTAGGTTTAAAGAGGCTGAGGGGGTATATGAGGACTTATTAAAAAGAAATCCAGAGAATGTAATGTATTATCATAAACTAATTGAAGCCAAACAACTTAGTGATGCTGATGAAAAAGTGGCCTTCTTTGATGTATATAAGTAAGTAGTTTAGTCTATAAAAACTTCTTAAATGCATAACTAACTAACTTCTGAAATGTAGTGGCGGTGTAAGAATATCCACTACCTCATATCGTCCCGCATCGTAAGAGGCGTCAGAGGGAAAGTAAAACAGAAGATGGGCAGCAGTGTCTTTCTGATCTATGATAACAACTAAAAATAATAAAACTGCAGTTCTCAACCCATCTGTCAAGTGTGGCAACAATGGCAAAATCCTCCCGATGAGGCAATCTATGGGAGAGGCCTATGTTCAGCAGTGGACTTTTATAAGCTGTATGAACTTCCGAAATATGTAAAGTAACAATTTCAATGGTTCTACTGCTAAAGGATGATGATATTCATGAAAAGAAATAATAGCGAGAGTACCAATATTAATGATACTATTGTCATACAGTTAACAACTCATCAAGATTTTATACGTGGTAGAGCCATGCTGCAGCTATATTAGTAGTATAGTTGTAGCATGAATGGGTCGGCTCGACCGGGGAAGGACCACGCTCTCACAGGATACCAGCGTAAAATAGCAGCTTAACACTGCTGTGTTTCGTATGGTGAGTGTAGAGAACCGGAGACCCTTTTTACTGGACAGGAGGCATGCATTCCATCTTAGCTCTCACTGGTGACAACGCATCTGCATTTTGATTACTTATTGAGGATAGATGTAGATGTATATGGGTCACAGCAACCACTTACCATCAGGTGGACTTTGTGCTCGTTTGTCACCCTATCCTATAAAAAAAAAATTGATATTCTTCTTCTTATCTGCTTCTTTCAATTCACTAGCTGTGCCCCGCGGTTTCATCGTATATATCACCGCATATATCACGCGCCTGAGCCGCGCGACATGACACCTCACTTATAGAGGCGTTCACTGCCGTTTTCTCTTGTTTCTCATCGGGCGGCTAGAGTTATGGCGTCATTCGCGCGTCGAGCGGAGTGTTGAATTATTTTTAATTTTTCAAAATGCTCTTAAACTATTCGTCCAAATAACATGCACCACAGCAAAATTTTTCTTCATAAAATTGTCTTCATGATGAAGTAACTTTCGTTCGTAAGAATTAATACGGCCATGCTAAAATGAAAAAGTGATTTATACTTTTTCATTTTCAATCATTTTTATTTTGGCTTCTGTATAAGAAATAGGCATATGGTATCACAGACTTTTTTAGATGGAGTAAAGATCTATATTTTTGTACATTGTATTAACGTATCATTAACCATTATGCCAGTGCAAGCGGTAAAGCAGTTCTAGAGTGCTTTTTCTTCCGACAATATTTAAGGCTAGCTGAGAGGTGTGGCCTAATGCCATATATCCTATACTATTCCCCAAGAGTCTGGCTATAATATACAAAAAAAAATTATCAAATCGCTTCGCGTCTACGAATCGATTAGCGTATTTAAACAAAGAAAAAAAAAACTTACGCTTTATTATATATTAAGTATAGATAGATAACAGTCCAATACCGAGTCCACATGCCTAGCATGGGCCTTTTCTATTTTATATTGTCTTCTATTGTTGACATTACCACAACACTTGCATTTGAAATCGCATTAGAACCAGAAGTCTGGGTATGTTACACCTGCTCTATAATACAAGATGGTAATACCTTTATCAATCGGAAATCAGGGGACTTTTCGTCCATCTCCTGAAGTCGCCCTTATGATACCTATGATGTGGAGATTCTTTAACGCCGCCATCATACGATGATACTAAGGGGAACATGTATAGGCTCCTAAATGCAATATAATATGCAATATTCACATTAAATACACTATTCATTTTAGATTGTTGCATAGGAGGTTCAGCTGTGTACTTTATTTTATTTTTTATTATCATTGTGTATTTTATAACATGTTTACTATATCCAATATGGGGTCCAAATATAACAAATTTGATCTTTTTGAAATTTGTAAAAAATATTTTTTCTGAAGTTAGTTCCCTACTAATTGAACACATATACCCATGAATTGTGTTGTGGTCTACATTAATAAATATCTTGTTTTTTTTTTAAGTTAACTGCGATCACTACAATCGAGTTTAATATACATATAAAAGTCGAGTTTAATATAAATATAATATACATATAGAGAATATTTTTATATATTATGATATTATGATTTCCTTGACAAAATTTAGTTAGCCCTCTTTAAGTTTCAGTCATTTAAAATAATATTAAATAATAGTATACATTTTAAATACAAATTATTAATATTGGGAATTTTTAATACCAAACACTAGTAATGAAACATATGTAAATTTAAAATTATTTGCGAATGCGAATGTTAATGTTTATTTTTAAATATTATAATAAAAAGAAAAGAAAAAAATATTTGGTAACATAATTTTCCGTGTTATTTTCTAAGGCTAAGAACTCATGGAACGATACTAACCCGCGCCCGCAAGAGTATTGGAACCGCGCGTAAAATATCCGAAATGAAGATGTAGAACTATCGTAAATCTCTTAACGCGATTAATGCCCGCGACGCAACTAGAATAATAAACTAAAAAATAGTATTTTTAATTAAACTAATAGAACCATTGATTATCTTATAATCTTTTATGCTTACTTTTAGTATTGTAATTATTAAATTTATACAGTTTACTTTGTATGTTTTGTTTTCAAATTAGAAGTAAATTATAATATTCTTAAGTTTTAATATCTTTGTTATAGCAAAGACATAAAAGATAAGAATTGCAAGGTTACACAAAAGGAAATAATATTTTTTTTATAAAAAAGTGAATATTTTATATAGAAAACAAATGTTTATTATAATTCGGAAAATATTCGCATGATTTTTACGAATGCAGATGTCAAGAAATATGAGAAGATTCGCGAATGCGAATGCGAATATTCGTTACAACATTAATATACACAAAACATTGATTATTTGTGTTAAGGTTGCATGTTGTTGACTGTATATGTACATATTATGTATTTTTTTTTATTCAGTTTGCCTAACCAGTAAGATAACAGTTACTTCTAAAAACGGGTCTTGTACAATGGACTATTTGTGTAATAATGTAGAACTAATTTAGTTTAATCACATCATTCAGATGGAGGCAGGAATTTATTTAAAACCACAAGGCTGAATGGTTGATTTAAGCAAGAGCTTCTTTTTGCTCGTACATTATGTGGGATATACAGTATTTCGCTTTTGATTTATTTATTTATATAATTTCTCATTTACAGAAAGGAGTTCCCGAAAGCAATTGCACCGCGGAGGTTGCAGTTGACCGAAGCACAAGCACAACCAGTGTTTGAACGTCTTGTTGATCAATATTTGAGACAGGGTCTGCACAAAGGGGTCCCTCCACTTTTTGTTGACTTAAGGTTCGTATATATAATATGCTATGACATTGCTATAATTGCCGTGTAGTGGTGGTGTAAGAATATCCACTACCCCATATCATCACGTGGGTGACCTAAGAGGCGACAGAGGGAAACAAATCAGGAGATGGGCAGCAGTGTCTTCCTAATAACGACTAAAAATAAAAACTATGGTTGCCAACCCGCTTGCTAAGCGTGGCGACTATGGTAAATATCCCCCCATAAGGCATCCTTAGGGGGAGGCCTATGTTCACCAGTGGACTTTGGTAGGCCGTAACGGTAAGGTTTTTTAAGGTAAGGGTTTCTCAAATTGATTTGTTTCATCTAATTTAAGCTTCTATAGCTTAACAGTGATGTTGGTTATTATCTTGTTCTCTCTGTTTCGCTGTTTCTTCTCTGTTCTCTGGTTGGTCTTGTTGATTCTATACATGTTTACAGTCGGACATCCCTTAATTAATTTTTATATAGATAATAATTTTGCAGTCTGTATTAAAACACGGAACTCATGAGTCAGATACGGAAATTAGTTACCATAATATATGTAGGTTATATAGGTTACATGCAGGTTTCCTCACTATGTTTTCCTTCACCGCCGAGTATTTATATCATTACTTATTTTTTTTAGTATATCAGTACTTAAAATTGTAACTATC
Source organism: Parnassius orleans (assembly GCA_029286625.1). Classification (NCBI taxonomy): domain Eukaryota; kingdom Metazoa; phylum Arthropoda; class Insecta; order Lepidoptera; family Papilionidae; genus Parnassius; species Parnassius orleans. Next base: position 5,094,318 of record JAGSMP010000019.1, read on the forward strand.
AATTTCATTGTTATTGGTGGGGGCCGAACTTGCTCGAGTACTATAAAATTTACGGTGAGTTCTTAGGCCCCGCGCTACTATCGATTGAGCAAATTAATTATTTATTTATGGGTCACCCTAACCGCACCATAACCTACTGTCACTGATATTATTTGATAGGTGTTTTAGTATTTTTAACAAATTATCAGAAGTCTAAAGTTATTAACCTACTGTTACTTTTTATTTTATAGGATAAGTGTGACAAGCGAGCACACAGTCCACCTGATGGTAAGTGGTTGCTGTGGCCCATAGATATCTTCATCTATCCTCGTTTACGAATCAAAATGCAGATGCGTTGTCACCCGTGAGGACTAAGATGGAATGCCTCTTTTCCAGTAAAAAGTGTCTTCGGTTCTCTACACTCACCATACGAAACACAGCAGCATTAAGCTGCTATTTTACGCCGGTATTCTGTGAGAGCGTGGTCCTTCCCCGGTCGAGCCGACCCATTCGTGCTATACAACTATACAATTAATATAGCTGCAGCTTGATAGGTGCTTTCGTATTTTTGACAAATTATCAGAATTCAATCTTATTAACCTTTCGTATTTTTGACAAAAGCTATCGTAGTCAAAGTCATTTTAATTACTACTCGGGCTTGACTATAATTATAACTAGTTTTATCCAAAAGCAACCAGCCACCTCTAGTTTTAGCCATGAATAAATCAAATACACCTAAGTTTAACCAATCATAATCGGCTGCATCTATTTGTAGCTGGTTAAACATAGATGTAACCACACTTTGGCTTTTAGCTGTGACATATATATAACAGATTTTCAGGACGTCATATTTAGTTTCACATTCTTTACAGGTCTTTATATGCAGATCAGAGCAAAGCAGAGACGATAGAAAAACTAATTTTACAATACATAGAGAATTTATCAAAGAGTTGTACATTTAGTTCAGAGCCAGACGAAGGAAAACAGCCCGCTAGTGCGTTATTATGGGCTTATTATTATGCTGCCCAACATTTTGATTATAAGAAAGATACAGACAGAGCTCTGCATTATATTGATGCTGCAATAGAACATACACCGACGCTTATAGAGTTATTTATTGTTAAGGGGAGAATATATAAGGTATCTATGAGTGATATTTAAAATTATCTAATACCTTAAAAATAATGATTTTTATTAGACTTATATATACTGTCTTCATAGGGGATCTGCTTTCGTGCTTTGTTTCTTCCACTTTCTATCTTAGTTATTATTTTCAGTTATAGATGTAATGATTTTATCAAGCTCTGTATTATTTTGTGCGTTAAGTTGTTTCGTTGAGTGTTGAAATAAAATATTTCTCATGTTCAATTTTATTACACACGTCATAATATACAAACTTAACTATAAATGTCATATAAAATAAAAAGGTCTTAAAGTGGAATCCTAACTAGACTGGCAAAATCTGAAATTTACCGCTGTAGTTAGATGGTAAAGTTTATGCTTGATGAAGAAATATTTCGTACACTTGTGAAGTTTTCGAACTTAACACAATCAATCAATATAGTAGAACCCAAATAGTGAGGAATTTACAGAAAAAGAGAAAACTAAAGGTTAAAGGATGTTAGAAGCCTTTTTTTTAAACTCTTTGCTTGATCTCTTTCGTTCCATCTTGCTCTGGACTTATAGGTCCTATGTTTATGTGGGACTTTAACAAAAAAGAATGGGCTAACTGTGTTACTTGCCTAGCATGTCGTAAAAGGCGGCTAATGGTATAATGGAATTGTCGCTTCTTACACAGTTTTCGATCTTAACCCATTATTTTGACCAAACTTGGTCCAAATAGCTTGCTGCTCTTTGGACTCTGTCTACTCAAAGATTACAGGCGCGACACTAGGTATGTATCTATGTACGTATGAATGCTCTCTTTCATTAGGTTTGTACCATCATAAGAGAATCCATCACCTCTCTTTCCGAAGGTGTGGGATTTTCTACTACAATCACTTATCCTCCTGCGTGGCGATTGCAACAAATTCTCCTTACTGTGGTTGAGGGTAGTCTCCCAGCAGTGACTGGAACTGATGTAAAAGATTGTTCAAGAAATATATTGTATTATGTTGTTTATATTTACAGCATGCCGGAGATCCGGTGTTAGCGTATAAGTGGTTGGAAGAGGCGCAGTCAATGGACACAGCGGACCGCTACGTGAACAGCAAGTGCGCGCGTTACATGCTTCGAGCGGGACATGTGAAGCGCGCTGAGGAAATGTGCGCCAAATTTACTCGGGAAGGTCAGTTGCTTGTACTTTTTTAATGTGAAAACTAATATATAAATTTCCACAATCCACCATTACAGTCTATACAGTCCACTGCTGAAAATAGGTTTTCCCCCATAGATAGCCTCGATAGGTGGGATAGTGCCATAGTTGTCATGCTTGACAGGTAGGTTGACAACTTCAGGTTTTTTTGGTATTTTAAGTTGTTATTAGAACATCTTTAGAATGCTTATGGGTCTCAAACGTTATTGCAGTGCTTCAGGCAAGTTTGCCGAAGCACGAATTAATATGTTTAATGCCATTCAAAGATTCAGAATCGCATCATTCATGTCCAAAGTTGGGGGGTGTAGAAACAAGATAATTAGTGGGTTCAAATCAAAAATGGCTTAAGATAGCTTCTTGACGTGATGGTTCCATCCATTTAGACTTAGATATTATTATTATATTATTATTTAATTTATTTAGTAATTTTGTACTGTATTGTCTTCAAAATATAGATCATATTAACCTTATAAACTTATAACAGATACTTAAATAAAACTATACTTTAACAACTCCTAAAGCATCCAAATGTTTATAATGTTTTACAGCACATAAACTTTTAGTGAGCATATCTGCAGGCATATTTGATGTACATAAATAATTAACACTAACAATGTTTTCATTTATCATTTCTCTGCAATAGTGATATCTGACATCAATATGTTTAGTTTTATTATGGAATACAGTATTTAGTAATAATTTCTGCACACTCATACTATCATTATACAAGGTAATACAATACATTCTTTTAGTAATTTCATATTGTAAGTTTCTTAGATATGCTGCCTCTTTGAAGGCCTCTGATATTGATACATATTCTGCTTCTGTACAAGAGAGTGCAATACACTTTTGTTTACTACAGCTCCAAGATATAACAGAACCTGACAACATATAACAAAATCCTGAATATGATCTCTTATCATTAACATCATTGCTCCAGTCTGCATCAACATATCCTTCAATATTAACATTCTTACCCTTACTATATTTCAAACCTAAATCTTTTGTCCTTATTAAATATCTTAATATTCTTTTAGCATAAACCCATTGTTCTTCAGTATTACAATAATTGTAATACTGAAGAACAATGGGTTTATAATATATCTGTAAATTTAAAATGTAAAAAGGAGGATAATTATTATAATAGTCAGAATCCCTATCAGCAGCTAATCGGGAGCTTAATGTATTTAGTTGTGCTTACACAACCCGATATAGCTTTTGCAGTGTCATATCTAAGTCAATTTAATAATTATAATTATTTTGCTATAATTTTTTTTTATTATAAATTTATATAATTATAATATCCTGCTTTTTACATTTTAAATTTCCCTCCACTGGAGTATTCACTGTTTTACAATCAGCCATATTAAACTTAGACAGTAATTTATCAATATATCTCTTGACTCAAAGTAACAGTCCCATTTAGTTTATCAAAATCAACTGACATGCCAAGACATTCTTTTACAATCCCTAAGTCTTTTAAAAAATACTTACCTAACATGCTCTTAAGATGATTAGTTTCACTTTCGTTATTTGAAAAAACAAAAAATCATCGACATACAATGTCACAATGGTTTTGCTACTGCCAACACATTTTAAATATAAACATGGTTCTATTTTAGATTTGACATAACTACCCGCTAACATAATACAACTATCCACTTTCTTATGCCATGCTCGGGATGCCCAATTTTAGAATATTTTTATCATTTGTACAGATATAACCCAGAGGTTTCTGCATATAAATAGTCTCAGACAGATCACAATTCAAAAAGGCGGTTTTCACATCGAGATGAGTCACACTTAGATTCTGATCACTGATAAAGCAAATAATAACCTAAGTGTTGTATGCCGCACTACAGGAGAAAATATTTCATTATAGTCCACACCATAATTCTGAGAACAAGCCTGACTCGATAACGGACATTGTTTTCAGCATCACACTTCTTCTTGAGAACCCATTTGCTTTTTACAATATTGCTACTTACAGGAATGTCAACAACTTCCCATGCATTGTTGTCTTCAAAGATTTTCAGCTCTTCCTTGACAGCTTGTTCCCAATGCTCCATATCTGGTCCCTGCAATGCTTCTTTTAATGTCAGTTCATTGCTGAAATATTTATTACACACTTCTGTGCGCACATAACTCCATACCTGTCTGGTTGTTTTCTCTGCCGTTGTGGTAATGTCCTTACTATGGTGTCTGATTGCAACTCCTCTTCAGATGTCAACTCATCATCTGGTATATAGGTTTCATCCTTGTCACTTTCTAAGGAAATGAACGAATCTTCTCTACTGTGTTCTGAAAGCTCTCCCACTGAAGACAGATGTTGCCTGTTCTCTGTTAGTTTTTCATCTGTCTCTTCTACTTTAATCATATTTTCTTGATGAGACAATTTTTCTTTTATTTTTGATTATATAACCTATATCCTTTAACATCCTCAGGGTAGCCAACCAGTATGCATTGTTCAGCTTTCTTGTCCCACTTATGTCTTTTCTCCTTGGGTATGTGCTTCATGACAGTACTACCAAAATCCTCAAATGACTGAGGTTTGGCTTGGCCCCTGTCCACAACTCGTATGGTGTACGATTGTTCAATCTAGTTTTTACAATTCTATTCTGTAAATAAACAGCGGTGTTAATGGCTTCTGCTCAGAATTCCTTACCAAGTTTAGCATTGAACAAAAGACATCTGGCTTTTTCAATTAGAGTTCTGTTCATGCGCTCACAAAGCCCGTTTTGTTCAGGAGTGTAAGGATTTGTTTTTTGATGAACTATACCAGTTTTCTTCAAATAACTATTAAAATCTCTATTACAGAACTCTCTGCCATTATCACTTCTCAAAATTTTAATTTTATTTGATGTTGAATTCTCAACTCTTGCTTTATACTCTTTAAAATATTGGAAAGCCTCATTTTTACTTTTCAAAAAATAAACATATGTCATGCGGCTGTGATCATCAACGAAAATCAAGAAATATCTAGATCCTCCTAGCGATACATTCTCCATCGGGTCACAGATGTCGCTGTGTACCACTTCATGTTATAACTGTTGACGTGTCCCAATCTACGATCCAAACTTCTGGAGACTCTGCTACAGCTGCCATCAAACAAGTAGAAGTGTTTAGTTTGTAAACTCCATTCACAAGCGATGCAGTAGCTACTAGAGTGTCATTTTTGTTGACTATTTCACATCCTTTGCCAGTGAAATGCACCTTGTTGCCCTGCCTCATCAACTGGCTCACTAACAATAAGTTAGTAGATAACTCGGGAACACATAACACATTTTCAACAGTTATGTTAAAATCACATTCTTCAGTAGACGTTGTTATGTTTACGTTTCCACAACACAGCACTGGGATTTTGAATTTTGATTGGGAACGTGTCGTTCATCTTATTACTTGTCAAATGCGAACTGGCGCCAGAGTCGACATACCAGTCACTCTTATCAAATATTCTGTTAAAAAACACGACACTAAACGCATTATTTGTTTTTGACGATTTATTTTCTGAATTCTTAGAAGATTTATCATTGTTAGAGCATTGATTACGATAGTGGCCATGTTGTTTACAATTGTAACATTTGACATTTGGTTTTCCTTTGACAGATGTTGACACTTCTGCTTTCCCGCCATCTTTATTGGCCACAGACTGTGTAAACTTTCCATTCTTTGAACGTTGACTATGATTCTTGCGGAAACATGCGAATGCATTATTGACATCACTATCTTCCAGTTCCATGTCCATCAATTCCCCTTTAATGGCGTCGGATGTAATTATGATGCCTGAATGTTCGATGGCCATTATTATGGGCATATATTTTCGCTTAAACCAGCCAGCATGATAGAGCTAATCCACTCGTCGGTTATTCCAAATCCCGTACCTTGTAATTTTTGCCCAGCTTCAACAATTTGTGTTACATAGGCCGTCATCGAAGTGCAATTTTTAAATCGAATAGATATTAAATTCCTCAGGAGACTAATTTTTCATCGAATAACATCTTCAATGTATCCCACAATTCTTTGATGTTCTGACGTTTTTTATATGAATGTAAAGAGCCGGGTCGATTGTTAATATTAGCTTGGCTTTTGTTTTCGCGTCATCTGCAGCTGCTGGTTTTATACACCCAACCATTCCTTCCAATACCAGAAAATTCTCTGCGGCGAAACACCATTCACTATAGTTCTCGCACCCTTGTAATTTCGGTACGCTAACAAGATAGTTCGAACTGGACGCCATGACTGTCTCGCTCGTTGCCTTGCCTTTTGGTTTTTGCTCACTGTTCACTTTACACACATGTCTGATGGTAAAACGCACAGTCTATTGTGCATTACACTGATAATTCTAACAATAAACTCACAATTTCTAGCTTTCTAGGTCCATAACCTATAATAAAACAACGTGCTTAAACGGCGATTCAAAACGACTAATTTATTCCAAGAAAAGAATACAGAGACACTAGTAGTATCTATATTTTGTCATTTACAACAGTATGTAATATGGGTGCAATGTGCCTGAAGTGAAGACATTTTATTTTTATTTTATTTTATGTATTTATTAATATTTTGCCAGGTGTTCCAGCGACTGAGAATCTAAACGAAATGCAATGCATGTGGTTCCAAACAGAGGCTGCGGCCACGTATCAACGGCTACAACAATGGGGAGAAGCCTTAAAGAAGGCTCATGAAGTGGATAGAGTAAGTACTTTTCTATCTAGCAAAAATAATATCCTATTTTTCAATAAGTTTAAAGATTTATCAGAAATTTATTTAATAATGTCCTCCAGACCGAATTTCGGTCACGGCGGCCAGCCTCAACGGAGACTAGCCATCGGCGCAGGACAGGATTATAGAGCCCAAGTGTATGCGCAAGCACAGGTGCACTCTCTATTCCCTCACTCTCATAGTCCGATAGGACGGTAAACCGACACGACTGGAGAGAGATTTCCAAGGCACGGGGTGAGACACCGCCAACTTCCTGACTCCGGGTTGCTTCTGAGAATTTCTTGATGGAAAACTCAATAACTGATTTTTTTGGCCCGACCCGATATTTGAACCCGCGACCTAATGATCAGCAGTCGCACTACTACAACCACTAGATCAACGAGGCAGTCAAAATTTTATTTATGGAAGTTAAAAATGTTTTTATGTCGGACAATTTTAGTATATAAGCTCCCACTCTCAGAGAACCTTTCCTCTATTAGCTGGCTTACAAAAGAATAGAATAGAATAGAATGATTTTTATTTCAATATAGATTACAAGAATACTTATTGAAAGTAATTTAAGCTTTAGTACTGGTTTGGAAAAATATCTGTCCTGGGAAGGACCAGCAAGAAAACCATCGGGACTTTAAAAAAAATATATAATTGACAATATAATATTTTATACAATTAGTATGAAAATAATTATTTATTAGAAACAGCATGGTAGTAATCACTTCATCACTTCCCAGGGGTTATTTTGATAATAAATTTTTGCTTCATAAAAATGTTAACCTTTTGATGGATAAGGTATCACTGTCAAAAATACAGAAAAAAATCCGTTTTACAGCACTTTTCAGAGATAATGGAAGACCAGTTCGATTTCCACTCGTACTGTATGCGCAAGATGACGCTGCGTTCATATGTGGGGCTTCTGCGTTTGGAGGATGTTCTTCGCTCGCATCCGTTCTACTTCCGATGCGCACGTGTCGCCATACAAGTGTACTTACGTTTATACACGCAGCCGCTGCAGGATATACCACAGACGACAGAACCCGATACAGGTTAGTACCAACATAAAAATTTCAATACAATTTGTTTATTTCTCTGGCCTGACTAGAATAAGTTATGTTCAATTTTTTCTGTTTAAAAAACGTTTCATGACATTAATTATATATAAGGTCGCTTACATATTGCATTGAAAACAAAAAAGACTTTTTAACTTATATCACAGAATAGATAATAGTACAAGTACAGAAGAATCACTCTGATTGCAAACTTGCGAGTTTAAACCTAGTTACAACGTCTCTAATGTTCATAATACTTTGCACGTCTCGGATGCGACCTTCGTTAAAATAGCCTACCGATTGTTTCGGCGCGCGTATTAAATCAAAATTCACCTTACGTCTCCGTGCGAGAGTCTGTATCACTTAGCCCGTTACGCGCCTTTGTTAAGGTCGCTCCTACTGTAGGGTTGGGTGACAACATTTTGACAACAAAATCATTAAATTCTTCTGCAACTGTCGCCGAATCATTGCTTAAACAAAATGTAAAGGCTTGTTCAAATACTTTTAAATTCCATAGAGTATTGCCAAAAGATATCGTTAAATATTTTAAAACTATTGTTGTTAAGAAAACGGCAGACTAAAGGGGATTCTTGTAGGGATAATCATGATATAGTATTATTTGCTGATGATACTTCCTTGATTTTTAAACTTAAACGTCAATCATTTAAATGTGACGAAGTGAATAATGACGTTAATAATCTACATTTAAACGGAAATAAAACTAAATGTATTAAATTTACAACATCGAATGTTAAAAATCTGAATACCAATGTGTTTTTAAATGGGAAGGACTGAGCCCTGTTAAATCCACTTTTTCTTGGTATCACTCTCGACGCAAAGCTTCAGTGGGGCCCCCATATATCCAAACTAGCAAGCAGACTAAGTTCTGCAGCATATGCTGTAAAAAAGGGTAGAGGTCTCACTAGTGTCGAGACAGCGAGATTAGCGAATTGGCTATTTCAGTTATTTCCATAGCATAATGTCTTATGGGATTTTGGTATGGGGAAATGCGGCTGATTTAGAAACTATTTTTGTTTTAAAGAAGAGGGCCATTAGAGCTATTTACAAACTAAAACCGAGAGAGTCTCTTAAAGAAAAATTTTAAGAAATAAATATATTAGCTTTGGCCTCTTAGTGTATTTACGAAAATTTAATGTATGTTCACAAAAACAAAGGTAGTTTTGGTAAAAAAAAGTGATATACACTCTGTAAACACTAGAAAGTAGAGTAGAGTCCAAGGGGAGGCATTGGCCGTTAGTTTGGACATTGCGAAGGCTTTCGATCGGGTTTAACAAAGCGCTTCTTTCGAAGCTCACTTCCTATGGGCTTCCCGAGAATTGTGCAATTGGATCACCAGATTTCTTGCAGATCGGAGCATCAAGGTCGTTGTAGACGGTGCATGCTCCGACTACAAGCCTATTAACGTTGGTGTTCCACAAGGTTGCGTGCTATCACCAACGCTGTTTCTTCTGCATATCAATGATATGTTGCAAACCGGTAGCATTCATTGCTATGCGGATGACAGCACTGGTGATGCTCTATACACCGGCTGTGCCAATATTTCTCGGGAAAACGTCGCCGAGTACCGGAACAAACTTGTGTCTGAAGTCGAGTCTTTGCTGAACAAAGTCTCGGTTTGGGGGCGACTAAATTTAGTCCAGTTTAATCCTCAGAAGACACAAGTTTGCGCGTTTACCGCTAAAAAGAACCCCTTTGTCGTGTCTCCTCAGTTTCAAGGCACTCCCCTTGTTGCCTCAGCCAGTATCGGAATCCTCGGCGTCGATATATCGAGTGACGTGCAGTTTCGTGGTCACTTGGAAGAAGGCCAAATTGGCCTCTAAAAGCTTGGCGTGCTCAGCAGAGCGGGACAGTATTTCATGCCGGCACAACGCCTGCAACTTTACAAGGCGCAGGTTCGGCCTCACATGGAATACTGTTCCCATCTCTGGGCTGGGGCTCCCCAGTGCCAGCTCCTTCCACTTGACCGCATCCAGCGCAGAGCGGCTCGAATCGTCGACGACCGAGTCCTTTCCGATCGGCTCGATTCATTGGCGCTGCGAAGAGATGTTGCATCTCTTTGTATTTTCTTTCGCATTTACCACGGGGAGTGCTCTGAAGAATTGTTCGGATTAATCCCAGCTGCCAAATTTCACGAACGCACATCGCGGCAGGACTCCCGATACCATCCACACCATCTGGATGACTGGCGGTCCACCACTGTGCGATTTAGAAGATGTTTTCTTCCTCGCACAACTTCCTTGTGGAATAGTTTACCACCAGCGATTTTTCCGGACCGATACGACTTAGGGACCTTCAAGAAAGAGCCTACTCCTTTTAAAGGCCGGCAACGCATCTGCAATTCCTCTGGTTCCCTGGTGTTGCAGTTGTTCAGGCGGCGGTAGTCACTTACCATCAGGTGAGCCGCATGCTCGTTTGCCCCTCTCCAATAAAAAAAAAAAAAAAACTAACACAATAAGCTAGTGATACCAGTTTCTCGACTCCGCAGAGTCAGTAATTCATTCTTGAGGCAATGTATACGCTATTACAACAAAGTCCCAGAAAATATGCAAGCACTCTCTATTACTAAGTTTAAATATTTTATTAAACTAAAAATGTATAAAAATGGTTATTATAATATAAATGAATACATTGTTGATAATAACCCCCTGAGAATGGGTGGTCGCTTTCAAGCTGTTTCTAAAATAAATAGTTTGTATAACTATCCATGTCAAATTTACTTTTAAAAAAAAGTCCCGCTGGGTTTCTTGCTGGTTCTTCCCAGGACGGAGGGTTTTTTCGAACCAGTGGTAAAGTAAAAAATGACTTTCAAAAATAATTACACATGTGATCTATATTGAATAAAAAATTATTCTATTCTATTGAATCCTTCAATATTAGTTTGTATGTAGTAGAATACACTGAGGTATTATGCAATGTATTAGTAATTTTCTGATAATAAAAACATTATTGTTCAATGTGAGGTAGGTTAAAGTTATTACCTACTACAACTACCTACTTATACTTTGTTACTATTACGTGCAGTGTGATGCCGGTAGAGTATATAGCATCACCTCATGTCTGCCTGTGGGTGTCGTAAAAGGCGACTAAGGGAATCTAAAGAAGTACTGATTATCTAGTACTCCGTCCACTAATCCGCATTGAGACGCGTGGTGAACTACTACAAACATGCGACACGCGACGACATTATTAACGAAAGAGTGGCAATGAGAAGTGCTGCTATTTTTAATCCCTTTCTTTTATCGATCAACTGTTAAACTAATAAGTATATGCTGATCTTGCATTAGTAGGCAGTCACTAGTACTGGGAAGTCTACTTACACTGAACGAATTTTGAAAACTGAATTTTTTAAGGTCATTGGCATTATACGCGAAAAAATCGAAAACTGCGAAGCTGTGGTCAGGTCGCTAATCAAATAATATATCTGTAATTATGGCGTTAGTAACTAGGTACCTAATTATCTAGATTCTAGATCTACAGAACAGTAAAGAATGAAAAGTCGACATTCCTATTCTTATTTAAGCAGTAGTATACTATGCAGTACCTTTTGGCTTTTTGAGTGGCCATACTTGAATAAAAACTCAAAAATAAATATCAAAGTGCCTAAATACTTATAAGAGAAAAATACTTTTTTTTTAACGTGAAGCCGCGTATCGATTACGCACTCCTGGCGCGCGCGCCATAAATGATCGCGCCGACCAGCGCGCTCCGCGGAACACGCTCCAAATGTTCGAAGTGTATCAACTAAGCGCTCCTGGTGCGCGCGGCAGCCGCTCCAGTGTTCGGTCGTGTACGAGCATCTGCCGCTTTCATAGTTCCACAGCAGTTATTTTGAACCATATAATTTTATCAATTTACGGCAACTCTGGTGATCCATAGCTCGGAACGCAACCAACACACGAATGATGAAAACAACCGTCCCAACTGGCGCGCGCGTCAAAACTTAACTACTTTGATGCGCGGTAAAAAACCGACACCAGATGGGGCGGCCCGCTCCACGTTTGAGCCCTCCAACGAACAATTTGGCGGGCGTCCAAGGCGGTATACATTTCGCGCGGCTGGAGCGCGCGCCAATGTTTGACCTCTTGGAGCGCATAATCGATACGCGGCTTAAGGCGCGCGTCAGCTCGAGCGCGCGCGTGGTAACCTCACTGAATTAATCTCTTGTAGGCGGCCGCCCAGCGTAGGTATATTTTCATGCCTATAGCGCGGAGTGAGACAGGTTTGCTTATATTATACCATTCAATAACAATAAGGAAAAACATAGGTACACTTTTGACAATAAGGAAAAAATATAGGTACACTTTTGATGAAGAAATTTATATAATGGACAATACAATAGAGCTTATATTTTGGAGACATAATATCTTCTCTGCTTAGCCTATAGGTAGACTGGTAATAAATGCCTTGTTGCTTTAAGTCCGCCATTTTGTACTTGGTGTGCGAATAAAGCATAAATAAATAAATACATATGTCCAAGCTTTGCTTAAGTAAGCATATTTACCATTACCATGTTTTTTTTTTCAATTGGTGTAAAGATTGAGATTTGAAGTCTGGAATTACAATTGGACTCAATTTTAAGGCACGCTAAGAGTCGCTATTGATGATCTCAATCTGTTTAAAGCCAATCTGGCCAGTCACAGGCACAGGTGCAAAATAGGCAGGTTCTCAGTGTTCTAAAGGATACATTTTATAGAATTTATGCGGGATTTTAACTTTACGTGGTAGAGCCATGCTGCAGCTATATTAATAGTATAGTTGTAGCACGAATGGGTCGGCTCTTAATCAATAGAAAATCCGAAAAAACAATCTAAATGTAGGTGGAGATGCTGGCAAAGATATTCACTCTTGCCTTAAAGACATAGTGACAGGTGCTGCGAAATTGTTCCACTCCATTGTTCTATGCATTACGGACGACGAAGTAAACCATTTGGTTCGATTGTGTGGTATGTCGACAATAAGTTTTTTTATAGAATAAGGGTGACAAACGAGCACACAGTCCACCCGGTAAGTGGTTGCTGTGGCCCATAGACATCTACATCTATCTTCGTTTGCGAATTTAAATGCAGATGCGTTGTTACCCCTGAGGACTAAGATGGAATGCCTCATTTCCAGTAAAAAGGGTCTCCGGTTCTCTACACTCACCATAGAAACACAGCAGCATTAAGTTGCTATTTTACACTGGTATTCTGTGAGAGCGTGGTCCTACCCCGGTCGAGCCGACCCATTCGTGCTACAACCATAATGTGGCTGCAGCGTGGCTCTACCACATCAAAAACCAATAGGTGGACTGTTAGCTCGCATGTCATCCTTATTCATTAAAAATGCTCATTATTTTCTTTCATATTATAATTTTATAGTACATAGTTTATTCAATATCTTTTTTTTTGCGTAACATTCAAATATATAATATTTATTACCATATATAACCTGTAAAATAAATTGAAATTGTTATGTCTAATTAGTTTAGTTAAGTTTACGAAGGGCTGTTTTCCGCAACTCCTCGTCTAAGCGCGTATTTTGCGTGTGGGTAGGAATAATGTAATTATTCGAGCCATGAGATCTCCCCGAAGAAGTTCAGCAGTCCCTTGATGTTGCGTTTAGCCCTGTATGCAGCGACCTCCGGACATATCAGCAACACGTGGGCCGCCGTTTCTTCCTCCCCCATACATGCCATGGACAGGGGACTTATCTGTAACACCTATGGTAAATAAATGTTTGTTAAAGGTGCCGTGTCCTGTGATAGCACTTGTTACTATCCTGATCTGCGGCTTGTTCAGTCTCACTAGAACCTTGGTTAAACAACTGTTTATTTCTCCACATTAGGCCTCCCTAGCTTGTCTACAGTCTACCAAATTTTGTGAATGATTAGTGAAGTGTCTGCGTACCAGTGAATGAACGTTACCAAAGGGGTTTGGTATGATTGGTTTCGGCCCTATAGTGGCCAGAGCCGATCCTCTTCTTGCCAGTTCGTCTGCTGCATTGTTGCCTCTGGATCCACTGTGTCCCTTTATCCATTGCAGAGTCACATTGTTGTGTTTATATATCTCATTTAATTGTTGATGACATTCATATATTAGTCCCGAGTTCACTACAGTCGGTCAGTATTCTGATGGAGAAGTCATTAACCTTCCTAGCATCTATTGCTATGGCCGCTTGAATGATACCCATACATTCTGCCTGAAAGACTGTGTTGTAGGTACCCAGCTGTGTGCATATGTGGATATTGAGGTCTTCAGAGAAAGTTCCAGATCCTACACCTTCATGGATTTTTGGCGTCAGACCCCATCTTTTGCCAATCATGTTTCTGCATTGCCAGAAAGTTATACTAGCTTTGTTGATTTTGTTTTCTATGTGTTTATTCCAGTTGAGTTTACTGTCCAAGGTAAGACCTAAATATTTTACCTCAGAGGATAGCTGGAGTTTTGTGCTGAAAAGACTTGGGAGATGATAGTTATTCAGCATATTGACGGCTCCGTGGCGCAGTGGCTTAGCAATGAGTTTTTGCGCTGGGGGCCGCGGGTTCGAATCCCGCACGGAACAAGTATTTGTATGGCCTACAAATAATTGTTCCGGGTCTGATGTTTGTCCTGGTGCAATTTATGTTTGTAAACTGCCTCTCCACGATACAGGAGAAAATCCTAGTGTGGGGGTAACGTTTTTTAAAAACTAAAAAATAAATAAAAATAAAATAAAGCATTCGTTTTTTTTGTGAACATTACTAGGACCGTTTTATTTGGATTGACGGTTAAGTCGTATTCCCTGCACCAACTCTCCACTATACGGAGAGCCGCTTGGGTCAAGTCGCACACCATGCTTGCTGTCTTTCCAGAGACCAGTATTGTCAGGTCATCAGCATACCCTACTGTGTAGAAGTGATTGGCATTTAATTAGCTGATGAGTTCATTAATGACCATATTCCATAGGAAAGGTGAAAGAACCCCACTCTGCGGGCAGCCTTTCTTAATCTGGATTGTTTGAGATTCACCAGCAATGTTATGTCTAATATATAATTAAGAGAGAGATGTGAAAAGTTAAGATAAGATGAATGTATAATAATCTGATATGCGGCCCATTATTTGATTTCTCAGCTTCTGAGTTACTGGTTGAAAACACAAAAACATAAACAGAAAAGTGAACTTTCATGATTAGCACTCGCTTGGATAGTAGTTGTTTCTTATATGGATGGTAAAAGCAAAAGTCTGTGAAAATGAAAACCTATCAAGCATTTGGCAGTACTGTATACTCAGTCCCACAAAGGGATAATATGTATATGTAGTGTTCAGTCGATCTTTTTTTATCTGAGGCTGTATAGAACATACAGCTGCTGACATAGATACAGGGTATAGATGCAGTACAGTCAGAAGGAGACCTGAAGACCAGTCTCAATTTTGATTGAAAAATGTTTTGTCTATTTGGCTATGGTGTAGCGGTTTTGATTACGCAAAGGACAAACATTTGTAGGGGTATAAACTAAACAATTTATATTGACTTGTAAAGGTACAGAGAACACTTTGGTGATTGATGGATGAGGCCATTGTGGTTGACTGATAGTAAAAAACTCACGAAATAACGCTGATTCCAAAATTTTATTGACTGAAGATGAGGACTCATTGAGGAGCATTACAAGTGCGAGGTAACGGTCTTCACGCTGACCAACTTGCTTTTCTAGTGTTGAGTGTGGGTAAGCGTTCAAAGTTACGAATGCTAGCTGGATCTTAGAAATTACCGCTACCATGACAGCCTATTAAAGTCTACTGCTGAAAATAGGCCTTCCTCATAGATTGCCTTACAGGGGATATTTGCCATAGTTGCTACACTTGGCAAGCGGGTTGGCAACTGCAATTTTTTAGTTTTAGTCGTTATTAAAAAGACGCCGTTGCCCATTTACAGATTTGTATCCCTCTGTCGTCTCTTACCCACGGGATGATATGGGGTAGTGGATATTCTTACACTGCCACTACATAAAAATTATGCATAATATTATGTATAACAGTGGTAATAAAAAGGCTGATGATGATGACGAACTTATGTTTGTAAAACTCTTGTTTTAGTATACTTTTAACTTATAATTATTAAGAGTATAAATCAAACAAATCCCTCTGAACGCTGACCCGAGTACGAAACTGTGCATAGTGCGGTAAGTGCACAATCATTATTGTTACATGTGCATGTGTTTCATGTGAACAACACTCACACTAACCCAAGTGTTGCAAAACATGACCTTTCCCATCTGTCAGACGTTCCGTATCCCTCTGATACCTGCAATATTCGAACTGCACTGCCACTCGCGCGATCTTCCAAACCCTTAAAAAATTGTAAGAATAAGATATTGTTTTGTGTTCAAGTACATGCAAAAAAAAAAAATTTTTTTTAAACATGTGTCAAAAAACAAGTTTGAGACAAAAGTCTTTCACAGACATTTTTTTACAAGTTTTAAAAGAAATTTATAGTACAACGGAATATGATTGTTACTCAAGTAGGTATGAAATCTGTTTGCTAAACTCCTGGCTTTGTTTGATCAACTTTCAAATACTCTCGGCTGTTATCAAACGCATAAAGCATTATGATGCTTGAAATTTGTATGAAGACGCTAAGGAAAGTAAATTTGTACGTCGTTCGATACGTGGCTATTTTTAGATTAATAGAAGTAATATATTAGGGGAGGCAGAATCAAGTCGTCTGGTATGGTGTGGCGTTCATTTCAAGTTTTCGTACACATCTATGGGAGTTTGTTGAATACTTTAGAATAAACAGGAAAACTGAAAGGAGATGGGCAGCAGCATCTTCTTGATAACAAATTAAAATAATGAAAAACTGTGGTTGTCAACCCGCATGCCAAGTGTGGCAATTATGGTCAATATCCTTCCTAAAAGGCAATCTATGGTAGGTTCGGCAGTGGACTTAGATAGGCTGTAATGATGACGATTATTGTATATAGAATATGGCAATAAATAATTCAATTGTTTATAACGGGATATTTTTATTGTTTATAATTGGCAAGAGGAACTATCATGACCTCATTTTCCTTTCTTACGTCCTTAAACCTCCTAAACCTCCAGCTAAAACTCTACACATGCGTTGTTTTGGTCGCTTGGATGTTGAAAAGCTTTGTATGGATGCATCCAAAATAAACTGGAACAGCGTGGTTTCTGCACCACTGTGGACGAAAAGTTGGGGCTTCGAATGAAGCTATCCTTAGATTATATGACTTACATGCTCCCATTAAAAGTGAAGCTCAAGCGTCCACCTGCGCCTGGATGACGATTGGTGTTCGAATTGCGATGAGACGTAGGGATCGCACTTTCGGCAAATTTAGAAAAGATCGATGTGATCAAAACTGGACACTTTATAAAGTTGCAAGGAATCGGTGCAATCAGATGATACGCAACGCCAAACGCCGATTTATTCTTAGTAACATCTCATCTTCTTCCCTGCTAATATCTGGAAGTTCCTTGGAACCATAGGTATCGGTAAACGACACCGTTGTGAGTTTCAGAGGACGATTGGTCTGGATGATATCAATTTTCATTTTGTCTCCAACAGTCCTCTTGATCACCAGACCAAGCGTCTTACTGTTGAACACTTAATGGGTTTACCTCGTCCCGACATTAATCTGTTTCAATTTTCTCCAGTAGCTGTGGATGTGTAGGTTGCGACAACATCAGCCGACGGATAATTATCTATATACTTGACCATATCCTCCCAGTTATCTCGCACATCATTAACTTCTCCTTGGATTCTGGTGATTTTCCCTCACTGTGGCGTAAGGCTTACGTTATTCCCTTACAAAAGATCCCAAATCCTACTTTACCCAATCATTTCCGACCTATATCCATCCTTCCTTCTTATCCAAGATCCTTGAGGCCTGTGTCCACAAACAACTTTCGCAGTTTATCTCGTAATAACTTATTAAGTCCCTTGCAGTCTGGCTTTAGGCCCGGTCATAGTACCGTTTCCGCACTCCTGAAAGTAACTGGTGATATTAGGGCAGGCATAGAGGACACTAAAGTCACTGTGTTGGTTTTAGTTGACTTCGAACGCCTTTAATACCATCAGTTATGACATTCTAATTTCCATCCTTTCCTTTCTATGATCTCACCGAAGCACTGGATTGGTTTTCATCATATCTTCGAGGGCGCCAGCATCGGTTCGCATCGATGAGCTATCATCTAGCTGGCTTGACATACATGCTGGTGTCCCTCAAGGCGGCATATTATCTCCTTTGTTGTTTTCTATATTTATTAATCTCATTACTCAAAACCTTTAGTCTGCGTATCATCTGTATGCCGATGACTTGCAATTGTACACACAAGCGAGTACTGACGATATTTCTACAGCGGTGGACATACTTAACAGGGACCTTGAGTACATTAAGAACTGGTTTGACACGTTTGGCCTAATGGTCAACCCTTCAGTGTCAGGCCATAATAATTGGTAGCCGTCGGATGATCCAGAGATTGAAAACAGTAGCTCTACCTCCTATCTTTTTTAATAGTACTGAGATTCAATTGTGTTCCACTGTGAAGGATCTAGGTTTATTAATTGATTCTACTTTGAGTTGGAAAGCCCAAGCAACGACCGTTAGCCAGAAAGTCACTGGTACCCTGCGTTCTCTCTATCGCCTAAAAATTTTCTACCATCTGAAATTAAGACAATACTTGTGCAGAGTTTAATTTTTCCCCTAATCGACTATGGCGATGTGTGTTATTTCGACCTGAATGCAGATCTTCTCAACAAATATGACCATCTTCTGAATAACTGCATTCGATTCATTTTCAATCTTCGAAAGTATGACCATGTATCCACGTATCGATCTCAATTAAAATGGTTACCTATTCGTCAACGCCGTAGTTTGCGTGCACTCACCACCCTTTATTCTATCCTGATGTCTCCAACTTCCCCTTCCTACTTATCTCCTTACTTTCAGTTGCTTAGTGCTAGTCATGAGAGAAACCTCCGCTCTACGAACAACCTTCTTCTCCTATGTCCTCCCATAGCTCTGGACTTGTTCATTCTTCTTCCACATTCAATCTATTCTCCTTTGGAACGCACTCCTCTCGAAATCAGGACGGCTAGCAATCGGTACGCGTTCAAGATGAAGGTTCGGGAACACTTACTTAATAAATTAGCAGAATCATCATAGTAACAGTTTATTTATGTATATATTTTATATATACATATACACACATATATATATATATATATATATATATATATATATATATATATTCTTATTGTTATTATGTATATTATATATTTTATATACATATGTATAAATATTAATATATTTTAGTAAATTTATTTGATAACATGTATATTTGTATATCTTTATGAGTTTATATACATCTGACATTATAATATGTACTTATGTATTATATATTTTATTATCTTAGTTATTTTATATTTCATTTTATTATAATTAATTTTATCTATTTTTTGTGATGTACCCTTTATATCTTATGTATTTTATTTCCATGTATTACAATTTTTTTTTGTTATTTTAGTTTAGTATTCGCATATTAACTTTTTATTACACCTACTTCATTCTATCTCTGCATCATCCCAAGGTAGACTGGAAGAGAATGCCTTAGGCATTAAGTCCGCCTATATACCACTTGTGTATATGAAGTTTTAAATAAATAAATAAAACTAATGACATAGGTAGATATTATTTTGTTAGTTTTCACTGTAGAGTAGTGTGGATATAATATTTTTATCTATTAGCTGTTCCCCGCGACTTCGCCCGCGTGGTTTTTTTTTAAAAGTAGCCTAAGTTACTCCTTATAACATCAGCTATCTGCCAGGGAAAGTCCCATCCAAATCGGTTCACAGGTTCATTTTTTTTTCAGACTTACATAACATTTATCGTTATATTTTGGCCAATTTACAGAATATTTTTATGAATTATAACTTATGTGTTATTCTGATGTATAAGCTATATTATTGTAAAGTTTCATTAAAATCCATTCAGTAGTTTTTGCGTGAAAGAGTAACAAACATCCACGTGACGTGGCTTTTGACTCGAAATAGTTCTTACAGTTTTTAAGAAAAGTGTGTGGCAGTTTTCTTAATACAGTATTTTCTGTTTTACTTACATAAACAGCACATACACAAACATCCAGATGCAGAACAATTATTTGCCTGCAAGTGTTCCAAGTGGTGTAATACATATCAAGGAACAATTTATGCAATGATTTCTACAGCAGGCACACACTCGGCCACAGTCGAGTGTGTGCCTGCTGTACTACCATATCAGAGGTGTCACAGACAAGATTGGCGACATCTTGAAGCGAGCTTCTATTAGAACATTCTTCGCCGCCGAAGTAGATTAGTTAGTTCTTACCACCCGTCAAGTGCAATATTCTCTACAAGATGCAGAAGTGTACAAAGCTTGATTGTGAATGTGGTCTCTCATATATAGGGCAAACAAAACGTTCTATTAAAACCCGCGTAAAAGAACACATAGCTGACGTGAAACACCAACGTTCTGGCAAGTCTGCAGTTTGTGATCATATCCTAGACGGCCCCGCCATTACATTAGATTTGATAAACCACAAATTCTCGCGAAAGAACATCGATTCCTGCCAATTGAATGAGGCTATTGAAATTAAAAACATCCTAATTTCAATAGAGAGGAGGTGGGTACTATCACCTGCTTGGGATCCTGTAATTAATAAAATTAAAACTAAACCCAACCACTGCAAGACTTCAAGACACAGTAAGTTCATTCTGCGTTGATCGGACCAAAATTAATAATTAAAAAGCTGAAGGTACTCCGGTTAACACTGACATCGGGACGTCAATCACCTCAGTCCCCGTGACCATGGGTACTGTAAAGCACCCGAAACGTCGAATTTAATAAAATAAGTTAATTAAACGCGATAAAATCCGTAAAAGTAGTTTTATTCAACAATTTATGCATCATGTGCATTTCCTTTGACCTTTGAATTTATTTAAATATTTAAAATTTAGAATTGATTAATGAGCTGTTATAGTTTTCAAGGCTTATGCGATCTTCTTTATTGAAATGAAAGCAGATTTACGGGTAATTTCTTGCTAAATTAATATGAACTGCAGTTTTTATTTTAGTTGTTATTAAAAAGACGCTGCTGCCCATCTCCTGGTTTGTTTCCTTTGTCGACTCTTACGACACCTACGGTACGGTATGAGTAGTGGATATTCTTACACCACCACTGCACGGTCAGGTCTTATTTCATCATCATTCATCATTACAGCCCTTCACAAGTCCACTGCTGAACATGGGCCTCCCCCAAGGAATACCACAAAGCACGGTCCTGAGCCACCTGCATCCATCGACTTCCTGCATGTCTTACCAGGTCGTCACTCCATCTAGTGGGGGGTCGCCCTACACTTCGCCTACCGGTACTAGGCTGCCACTTATTTATTACAATAAAATATTTCGGGCTTTAAGTGAGACACATAATCTATTAAATATGGTTTTAATATTATATTTTACCTTTTTTGTATAAGAAAATACAAACATAGAATCACAATTACTTGTCATTATCTTTGTTTACATAACAATTATAATAACAAAATACAGGTAATAAATCTACGACAATGTGCTCAAACACCGTCCGTCATGCATATCACATCGCATCATATCTAGTTCATGCACAATACTGACATACATAAATAAATTAATTACCACTAAGTTTGCACCACAGTCACTTAACAAAATAATTTAATAAATAGGTTATAAAGTTAGTAGCGTTCATTGCGTATCGTAAGTACTTGCTCACTCACTGGTACATCACATACAATTTAAACCTCGCGTTTTGTTTTAAATATTATGGCAATGCGGCCGAAGCCACTAGTCTTTTTGGACCTTATACTACTTAGGACACTTAATCATCACATTTGCGCTTTGTATTTACACAATTCGTCGCCTACTACGCGGCGTAGAGTTCAGACTAGAGCTTTGGTTTCACCGTCCATAGCCGGCAGATCTGTGCCTCTCCCGCACAGCTTGTGATGCCTGCGGGGTCAGGAAATATACATGCGCGCCCTCGCCGGGCAGCCTGTAAGACACGAAAGCACCTCGTCGTCCTCCATCAGCGTTCACCGGCTGTACCCACTCCGCGTCAGGGTCGACCGTGGGCGTGGGATTTTTGTAATTCACGTCTGTATCGCCTTCCAACGTCGGGGGAGTTGCATTCAAATCGTCCAATTCAATACCATACTGAGCTTTTCGGTAATTAGGGTTCGGTATGGGGATGAATTCACTATCTGGGTTAATCGTAGGTCGAGGATATCTGTCATTCACTAGCGTATCGTCTAAAAGAGACGGCGGGTTTGGTTCGTGTACTAACTGCGCACTTGGATTCCCCGGAATAGATTCACTATCAGGATTGATCTGCGGCCTTGGTAGGCGGTAATTTACCAGCGTATCTCTGTCCAAAGAAGGCGGATTAGTCGGTCTCGGGGACGGAACTATTTCATAGGCGTATTGTAAGTTTATGTTGTTGTTTACTGGCGTCCTCACAGTTTCTAGCGGAGGCGTCACAGCTAAGCCGTTGACATCATGCGTGCCGTCTTCTACCTTCTGTCCGAAGATATTGAAAGAATTTTTTGTTATATCGTCGAAGTAACTTTCGTCTTGTTTCGTGTAGTATCCGTTGCTTATAGGGTTGGACGTTGTGCTTGGGTATCTATTCACTTGGTGGACGTGTGACGCAGGCTTACCGGTCTGTATAGGAATGTGATTTCTATTCTGATTTGGCTCTTTACTTGACAGAGCATCGTCGTAGTCTTCATTCCTGGTTTTTGTTTTTGGATAATATCTGCTAGATGTTGGAGTTTCCGTGGTTACTTGCACATTTTCTAACAAATACTGCTGATGATATCCTGGTGAGACTGACGGAGTAATAGCATTGAACTCGTTTTCGACGTTAAAGGGCTTGCTGTAGCTTACCATCGGTCTAAATGGTTCCGGATCGAGTTTAGGTGCTCTGAAGGTCAGTTGTTCAGGTCTGGGATTAGACTGGTAGCTGAATTGATACACAGGTCGTGATGTGACCGCTTTTTGTTTGTTAGTATTTCGTAAAGATTGAGCCTTAGGCCTTTTCGTAGCAAACAAGTCTATCGTCTGTTGAATGTCCGCTATTTGTTGGTAGAAAGCATGTGGATTCTGTTTGGGTTGATGTACGTAAACGGGTTGTGGACGTGGCCTCTGTATGCTGAAGTACTCTTGTGTTAGCGTTCTGGGACCTTGCTTTTGTGGCCATAAAAATAGCCCATCAGAGTCGTCAATAGCTCCATACGTAACTTCTACTGCGGGATTGTAGCCCTTCTGAGAGTTCGAGTTCGGTTGCTGCGGTTGTGGAGCTAAGTTAGTTGGTACAGTCTTGTAATAGTGTCTTCCGTCAAAATAGGTTTCAGGAGCTGGCGATGTCTTTGGTTGTTCATCGTAAAAGTAGAAAGAAGCTACAGCGTTCTGGCTGGGTTTCGGTCTGTACACGGGTTGTAGTTTTGTTGCTGGTAAGCCATCATTCTGCGTGTTAGAGTAGTACGCTCTAAGAGGCACTTGAGTAGATGTAATGATTTCATCATGGATTGCATTTGGATTTTTCTCAGGTACTCTATAAATTACGTATGGATTTTCCGATGTTATTGGTATCTTTGAATTGTAAATTGGTTCTGTGTAATCGTAAATCACGGAGATGGGCTTTGAAGTAAGCTTTGTTCTTGACTTGTAGACGGGCTTTGCCGTCGTGAGTTTATTTGTTACTTTGTCTGGTAAATTATGTACTCTAATCGGATTTCTAGGCGGTTGCGGTGTAATACGCTGTGGCTTTCTCTCTTTAGACGTGGTCACAATTTCAGTAGGTGGTGGAGTGGTTATCGTCGTCGGAATCTCAGTCGTTTTCGTCGACTCTGTTGTCGTTGGTCTTGTTTTATATTTGCGTCGATACACAACAGACGGCGTTGTCGATGGTTTTCTAGTAGATTTTGGTCTTGAATAAGTCACCGTTTTATCGGTTATTGTAGTTTGCACTGGTTCTGTGGTGGTTGTATCTTCTGGAGCGAAGAAATCCGGTGGTGGCGGCAAGATTATTCCTGGTACAAGTGGACCCGCGGGTACACTGTTGTTGTACTCAGATTGGAAAGAAAAATTGTAAGGCGGCGGATAGTATATCGATGGGTCGTCTTCGTCGTACAGGTCCGTTTGGTTGCTCGGTGGTGGTAGAAACGCTGCGCCCGGAGGAAAGCCTTCTGGAAAAGAGCCGTTTATCGTTGGAGGCAAGGGGAATGGCCCTTCGCTCGTATTCCCGGGTAGGAATGGGAACGGAGGATTTGGCAGCGGCGCTCCCCCGGTAGTAATGTTTCCCTGATCATCACTCGTGGGGTAGGGCGCTCCCGCTGCGAAAAGGAATGGCGGTGGTGGTAGAGGGCCATCGCCCTCTCCCGTAGGGAAGGGAGGGAAAAGGGACGCGGGGACGCTACCGTTTGGAGTGAGGAAGACGAGCGGTCCGTCGTCGGAGAGACGTACCGGAAAGGGCGGAGGTACTTTGGGTTTCTGTGGTAGTTTTACTTGCCTTCTCGGGGCTACGTAGTTATCAATCGGTGGCCAAGGTATTCGTTCAGTCTCCTTCTTGCGCTCTGGGAATGATCCGCCTTTGAGGACTAAAAGGTGATCTTCTGCGAGCCATATCTCATCTTTCTTTAGTCCTCCAAGACTCTGGAAATTATCCTTGGACCTAGTTTCAATGTTGGGCTCGTAACTAACGATTCCTGGCCGTTTCGGCGCTTTGGCGAATATCTCGTTTTGTATCAATCCGTATTTTCCCTCGGCTACCTGGTCTGATAAAGTCTTCTTTTCTTCATCATTCTCTTTGACTTTCCCAGTCTCCTTTCCTTCGCCAGCGCTGGACATGAGCATGCCATCATCCCAGATACCCTGGTTCCATCCTACGGTACTGCCCGACTGATCGGGTGCGAACACACCAACAAATTTTCCAGTTTCAGTTTTGCTATCGTAGCTGATGTAGTTTTTTGAAGCACTGTATATCTTATCGTGCTTTAATTTCATATGTCCTCCGACGAGTCGTTTGACAGTTCTTTGGGACTCTGCTGGGTCCGAGTCGACTGGTGTCCCCAGGCTGCGTTGATCGCGCACGAACGAGTCGGGCGGTAACACGTAGGTTGGGACTAGCACGCTGGCTTGTGTGTTGCATGCCCATGCCAGCGCTAGCATAAGCACCAACGCCGCCCCTCTCACCATCTGAAAGTTTGAAAAACATTTTTTAGTTGCAACGAAATAAATTCACTGTTGAAAAAACGTTTCAATTAAGCTACTGCCGGTTAAGCGCGAATTAATAATTCACTTATCTAAGTACGCGCGTTTTTGTAAATCGAACCCACTCTATCGCTAACATGAGCAAAGTGAAAGGACCGGCTAAGACAAAAACGTTGGCCAGTAATTTAGCAACTGGCGAGCCGCACTCCAATGCTCGCCTTTTATCAAGTCGCACAGCTGACCACCTCCGACCCGGCTGGCATTGAAAAACAAGCGTTTAATTTGGAAATTAGCAGGTAATGAACATGAGACTGGAAGGTCGAGCGAGGCCTGCGACAAAGTATCGTTTTAAATCCGTTCGCGTACGTTTTGTTAATTTGTATCACGACACGTTTGCTTTATCCGTAAGGGTATTGTTATATGGCTGTTGCGTTTGGCGAGTAGCAGACTGTAGAATTAAATTGCTGATCGTTTTGAAACAATTATACGTTTCGCCGAATTTTTACAATTTGAATCGGCACGGGCTCGTAATCCAGCAGAGTAAGACAGTCTATATAAATATGCGACTTCAAATAACTGTACAATAAATAGTCTAAGAGTGTCGCAGGTAACGTGGGTGTGAATTGTGTAAAGCCTCATTTAAAAGACTTGTGTGAATTTGGTCGTGAGTTTACGAAATGAGATCGAGCTAGCTCAAAAGCATTTTAAAGTGAACTGTATTGGATAAAAAAATTGTCAGAATAACTGTTTGGTCCAAGGCAATTGAAAGTTAGGTGTGTCTGACTCTGCGAAAGGAATTTTATTTGCTCGATTTCGCCTTCGATACTCATTCGAGTCGCCTTGTAATTGTTCTAATTTTAAAATTAAACAAAATTGCTATACAAAGTACGAACAATTTAATCGATTACGGTAATATATAAATGAAGGTATACAGATACCTTCAAATGTTCTTAGCCGTAGTTAGTCTTCTGGCCTTTCAAATATACGTATGGAGTCAGGAGTGTAATGGTTGAATACTATACCTGCTTTTATAATTTCCAAAAAAGTTACCCTATCATTCAGACCCAGAACAATTATTTGTGGGCTAAACAAATACTTGGCATGTAGAGCCATAGCTCCGCAACCTAACGTCTAGCCACTGCGCCACCAATCCGTGAAATATATTTGTTTTGTCGAGACTATGGTTTATGTTAGGTTCCAATAAGTGGCGCAGTGGTCGAGTTATTAATAAATTTTGTATTTACACTGTAAAAAGACCGGACTGAATTCGGAGTGAAACCGGAATGGGAAGAACGTCTGCCGTGCCTTGGAACTTGGAAAGTAAGACATTAACCATTTACAAAATTTCATCTAAATCAAACCATACAATATACAACATTTTCACAAGACATCAATCTCTCACTTAAGGTATAGGAAAAGTGTGTTGTTTAGAAGAAAATTGAAAATTGTGCCAATTTGTAATTTAGAAGTGTACAAACGGAAAAATTGAATTTGTAGCTTAAGTAACGGTAAGATTAAAAAAAAATGCAAGCTCAATATGGCAACTGAGTCATTTTAACTACCCTCGATACAGATTATAATAATTTGTCCGAATTAAGTTGCAAAGATTTTTGCAATAGTTCATTGACTTATATATGTTACTGTGTATGCTTAATGATTTAAATATGGTTAAGTTTAAGTATATTGAATTATCGGTACATTTAACGTATTGTGTGCCTAATAATGTTTACAGAAATATTCGAATTTGGCATTTGCTCGGGGCATCGCTGTGCGCATCCTTTCGTTTCTTCTACCTGTTCACCTTCGTTAAAAGTACTGGGATTGTACTCTGCCAGGCTTTGAGTCCTTTGGCATTTTTGTCAAAAAGATCGTTGCTGTAATTAAAAAGCTCTTAGTCATTTGAAATCGTGAGGTAAATTTGTTTTCACATGAAATAGTGCAATACTTATTGATAAATGGTCTTGGAATCTTACTTCGAACGTTATTAATAAATAGAAAATTAAACACCTTTCCTTGGTTAGCTTAACTGACAGATGGTGGCCTTGCGAACAAAATGCAAGCTTTTTACGATCGGAATAAAACTAGTCCGTTGTAAGTTTATTACAGACAGTCGTAATATAATACAAGTAAGTTGCATTCGAAACTTATTTAACGATAAAAGATAATTTTAAACATATGCCAAATGCATGCTAACTTTCTTCTGGAGTCGCGTTCGCGACAATGTTGGGAAACTTCTCGATGTATTGTTGTCATTTTGTATTCAATACGCGCGGTTGACGAGTCGCCAACTTTCCAATGGCCTTTATTTACTAACAGATTGAACGGACAGGACATACCGATTTCACAAAGTTTATTACGATTTGTAATTGTAGAGACCGCTTTAGTTCTTTTAGGTATAGTGTGTAGAAGCGTAATGCTAAAATCGATTAGAAGTAGCGACTCCCACCGTTTTTCTACCGACTTCAAAAAGGAGGAGGTACTCAATTCGACTGTATGTTTTTTTATGTGTGTTACCTCATAACTTTTTTCTGGGTGAACCGATTTCGATGAATTTTTTTTATTTGAAAGCTGGTGGTTCTCATGTGGTCCCATATAAATTTTATCAAGGTCTGATCAGTAGTTTTTGAGTTATTCTTAATAATTTATATTGAAGTCGGTTGTACAAAATTTTTAATTTCAAATTATTGTTTGCCTCAAATCCCCGTTCCCTCTAAATGTCAGTTTAGATATACGTAATAATTAATTTTCGAAAATGATGAACTGAATTGTTTAAAAATTTTGGTTGATATAAGTTTTCTAATTAATTATGAACCCTTGTAGGTCATATATTAATCAATTACCTATTAGAATTATTACAAGTCATACACTTATTATATGCGATGTTGCGAAGAGAAACGACTGAATTCCTGTTATTAAGTAAATTTTTCCCAATTCAGTTCACTTATCGAGTTAATCGCTTCATAAATATCTGTATTAAGCGAGTATATTCGTAGCAATTGCTTTACGTACTTTCGAAATCGTAACGAATCGCCGCAACTGTGGCATTGGACCCTTTGTGTCAAGTTGTATCATTAGTGATTTTCCTTAAACCTCGGTGTTAATTCATAAGGTATATCATCGCCTAACGAAGCCGAAACGAATTTGTATTAATCATGGTTAATTAGAAATAATTTATGGTCGATTAAATAAGGCAATAACTCTGTTGAATAAATATAGTACGAGAAATATGTGAAGACAAGTATTTTACATGTGTAATTGTGAACCTTTTCCCAAGTAAAATTTTGCGGCGAACTATGTTGAGATGTAATTAGAAAGTTTCTGCCTTAATTAGTAAGATTTTCTATCATCGGAATGAACTCTTCTTAGTATGCATTTCTTGGTATATTAATTTAACCTCTGCAGTTTTAATATTTCATGCAGCGTTTTGATTGGTTTTTAATCTCGATAATTAATCTCTATAGATGTTGCGTAAATACGTTAAATCATTTATTGTATTCGTCAATCACTATTCGATTCACTGAATGGTTTGAAATAACTTCTAATAGTGTCAGGGCTTATTAATTGTCGCGAAGGCGCTGGGGGTCAAGGCAAAACCATCATATATAGCCTGATTACTGCCTCACCCAATCCACAATTTTTAATCAAGTATTAGTATGTGATGCATTTAATTCCCTCTATATACACTTAACCTCGCCACATTTTCATGGAAAAGTTATTCTTTTCAACATTTGCCTCTTATTTGTCTAAATCGGTTTGGATTATATCAAGATGCAAGTACATGTATATTTTTAAGCTGGTATAGCACAAAAAAATTTCTGCCAAATTTTGAGACAATTCAATCAAATATTTTCAATTGGACGATTAACGTTCTTGTATATCTTTATTGTGCCTACGTTAACCAATTTTCGATCATAAAATTTCACAAGGTATTAAGATCTTTACTGGCAGTCACATTGTCTGTTACAGTTTATACCCGGGCATTTTGTGGTTTAAGTGGCTGCACTGGTTTGCCAAGTAAGGTCGAGTTATAAAAAAGTGATCTGGTTGTTGTCGTGACCGGCGGCGATACGGCGTTAGCACGCGCCCGCCCCGGGGCCATTTCGTCGTAAAATATTTCCAAGTATCTGTGTCCTATGTATCTATTGTTGGCGGGTTTATGATTTATAATGCCACTGCCTTCGTTAAAACCAAGGTTTCTTTATTGCACAAGTAAAAATCAATCAAATTTCTATGTGTGCGCTGCATGAGACTGCTATAGTATATCTTAAAAGTTTAATAGGATTGAATTTTTTTACAGTTTTTGGAATAATACCTTTAATAAAGAACTCGGTGATGTTTGATTTTTGTTGAAAGTGAAAGAGAAAACTAATCAGACAGAGTACTACAAATGGATTTTTTTGCTCGTACATGCGATAACTGAGATTACAAATTGGCCCTGCTTTGTTTTGGTTTACTTAACGCGATATTGTTATTTTTATGTAAGCGCGCGCTTTCTTCTCATTGTTGTGACTTTCTTGATTGTTTGTTACGTTATTCGCAAAACGGTCACATCTTGTATTGTATGTAATCTTCCATATAATGGTCGGTTTTACGTTCTCATGTACAACCGTAATAGCAATTACGCAGTTTCGAAACGTTTCATACTTTTCACATGAATTGAACAAAAGCGAAAAGAAATCGTGGGCACGTTGTTTGTTACCCTTTTGAACTTTTCACTTTAGCCGCTTGTAATGATAATTACACGTTGTAATTTGATTGTTGTATGTACAATTAAACAGTATTATATAATTAAATACTATGTTTTTTTTGTTACAGGTAAGGAATAAATTTTATTTAGTGTTATCAAATCGGTAAGTGCATTTAGAGCGTGCATCGGGAACTAGCGTTTAGAATGGATGGGCGGAGATCGCACACACCGCATCTATGAGGTAAATGCCAATTAACCGATCTGATAATCGTCGCTATCGTGATTTCCATATTGTTTAATATGAGTCGCTTGTGTAAGGCATTTCAAAAGTTTTCCGCCACTCCGGCTACCTTTTGATGTTTTTCGGAGCGTGGCGGATAGGCAACCTTAACGGCCGGAGTCCTTCGCTCGGTTTAAAGGAAAGCTGAATATTTTAATGGAGAATTTTGTAATTTTTTTAAGCAATAACGGACTGCGATCAGCGATAACGTTCTCGCGCTTTACAAGGCGTCTTTTTCGCCCTCGTATGCAATGTGTTTTCGCGACAAATTGCCTGTGCAGATTCGCCTCGCAATTGAGTCGAGCAAGTCCATTGTTCATTTTGGCGCGCGCGCGACAATTGTAGTTGCTTAAAACCATTATAATGCGTATACTACATTGTTTTTATATATTAACCTTTTTCTCAGACCTTGCTCTCTTCGAAATTGGACGAGTCTAACAGGTTTCGTGTGGTGCTTCTTTTTTACATGTTTGATAATGACGCCTCACTGCTCCTAGCCGGATGCGTTTTTTTGTTTACGGACATGCGGACAGGTGACGTAATAGTAGAGATATTATTTTATCGATTTGTCTCACGTAAAAACCAGCAAATTCTTTATACGATCTTGTGGTAATATTATACATAATGCTGTCATGCGCAGTCACGTACAAGTAAGAAATGATAATGACGTTTTCGATTAAGGCTTTTTTCATATTGTAGAAATGTGTACGTATAAGTAAGAAGTAAATCATATCAAAAACGAATATGATAATAAAACACAAAATTACATGAAATTAGAAGCAACAATTGGTATAAATTTAATTACGTTTTTGCCACTAAGTCCATAAAGGTGTACAAACAGTTTAACGCTCACGTTTAGTTAGGCAACAGTTAAAAGCGCAAGTTTTTCGGAAACGCGTATGAATTGGAGCGAGGCCGTGGTTTGTGAACCTCACTGACATAAAGACTCTTTATTTTGTGTCAGTGAGGTTCACAAACTGATGTCACACGGGGCTATAAAAGACAAAATCTGTTTAATTAGTTTCTTTATTTTAAATATCACTTTAGATATGATCGAATAAGAGATACAGTTTAGATGCCAAAAAGATGTTAATGTTAAAATAGTTTGC
The DNA here is from genome assembly GCA_029286625.1 of Parnassius orleans. NCBI lineage: Eukaryota > Metazoa > Arthropoda > Insecta > Lepidoptera > Papilionidae > Parnassius > Parnassius orleans. The sequence continues at coordinate 5,125,733 of JAGSMP010000019.1, forward strand.
GCAAGCTTTGCTTTTGATGCTTTATGAGAAACATTCTAAAAACCTATGCTTCTATTCAAACTTAAATTCCATTATTTGTTTCAGATTAGTATGTATATAAAAACAGATGTTTATAAAAACCACAAGATATGATTTTTGTAATCATTCGGCAAATATTTCATGGCATGCCAGCATTTGCCGCTTGATCAAGATTTCTGTCTAACGTCATGAATATAGCTTTAACGTAGATTTCCTGTTTTGTGCTTAATTATCTCGCGCGCTCACTGCGTCCTTGTTTGAAATATTTATTTTCACACGATGTCAGATTCCTTCGCGTAACAATTATTCGTTTATCGAACGGCTACTTCCTTGATATGTTTTTGTGTTAGGTGCTCACGATCGTTTTTGAAATATGAGTTGTTTGCTAGCATTATGTCATGTATGTTAAGACCGCGTTCGACTTTCGTCGCCTCTCGGACTACTTTCGTTCATGAACTGATGTATTGGTCAACTGGATTTGCGAGAGGTTTATTTTCGTATATCACATTATTGCCGATGGTCATCGATCGCTGTTTACAATGCATGTTTTTCACGAATTGCGTTGTTTTCGGAAAAGCTTTGATTAGGCGGTCGCGTCACGTAAAAATAATTTAGAATTTCCTGTTTAGTTTAGCCAATGAAGCCTCACGGATATGTAACTACAAGTACCGGTCCGGGTTAATTAGCATTGTCTACACGTAAGACACCGGTCTCCCGTTATGAGAACATCCTGCGGCATTCGTCGTTAAAGGTCAATATTAAATACCGCTGTTCGACTAAATAAGCAGGTATTCGCAGACGTAACAGTGAGTAATATCCCGAGTTAGGTATTCGTAATGTTTTAAACAATAACGTTTTCTAAGTCTTAAATACATTAAGCTCTGAAAAGCTTGCGTTTGTTAATGGATATCTTAGTAGTATTAATAATGCCAGTGGTGCGAAGCAATATTTTGAAATGTTATTACGGAATCAAAATTTTGAGTAGAGTATTTAAATTTAAAGTCTAAATATAAATTTCGTAATTGTATACGCCTCGCGGTTTTGCGTCGCGTAGGTTTGGATGGATTAGCACTTTGCCGGTATATATATCGTGAATAATATTTGCAGTGCTCATTACCATCGTGAACATTCCATTATCCCTGACTCTGCTTGCGATAAATGTCGTCGGGTCGCGGTTTACTCTTCACTTGCATTATTACTGTGTATATGTGGCTAGCTATGCGACAACAATTCGCCTAACCTAACAGACATTTGTTTGTGTTTTCTCACAGGTGTTTCTCTACGTCGCGTCATTGAGTATTGCACTGAAGGCTGAGCTATGTGAATTTTTTGACTTTATTCGTGTCGCGAAACGCGCATTGTTTCTGTTGTCCCTATATTGTGTGGCGCTTAACCCGTGAGATCTGGGTCGGGGGCCTAGCGTCTATCCTACACATGCAGAATTCAATAGTATATAACGCCAATTGGTTTCTTATTTTAGAAGAATCTTACATTGACAGATAACGGCTGAGGCTGCGGCTGATAAACTACACTCGTACACTTCTTCTTAATTGCACATGTCAGTCACTTCACTGTTAATGTCACTTGGATCACTGGCACATATCGGGCTACTGTCGCGCTTGTCGTTTGGTAGCTGAATGTCTTCGACGGTGGGTCCTGTAGGGTCGCTGCGTTAGGCCGTGGTGGGGTTCACGTGTGTTCTGTAGATTGCGCGGCGCATGAGTGGCGAAGGTGGTAGGGGGCGCCGGTGTAAATACTCCGTCGTAAGCGCGTGCGCAGCGCCCACGCACACTACAACGGGCGGGTGTACGCGGCGCACACAGAGTTAGAAACGTCTCCACGTTATAATGTACGCGTGTCGTGCGTTAGACCAGCAATGACATCGATACGAAATCGATGGGAGGGCCACGATTTCCTCGACTGACTGATGTTGTAGTTACTAATTACTGGAGTGCGCTGTGCTCATCGTTTCATTTAGTGTTGCGTACCTACGTAATGTTATAAGGACTCGGTTTGTTAATTATTATTGTAGTGTTTATATTGAATAAGCCTAAAATTTGTTGTGTAATTAACCACTTATGTGTTATTAAGGTATTATTAAAACGATTTAATATCGATATTTAAGAAAAAGAGTTTCACTTAATCAACTTATTGGTTTTTATCTGCCGTTCACTTTAAATTTACCGTTGTAATGTTTTTATATTTAACTCATATTATTAAATCAATTTTACAACATTCATCAAACATTTTATTCTTCCTGTTCTTATATAATATATACTACTTATATTTAAGTTCATTAATATAGAGAATTAATATGAATATGTAGTACATACAAGTAAATAGAAATAGTACTACATACATACATTGACGTATTTTTCCACAAAACAACGTCGCTTATTTATAAAACTGCAGATTTTAGAGAAGAAATTCTTTATATAAGTCAGTTTCTTTTATTTTGAGATGAGTTTGATAATTTACCTATTAGGCACAACTAACTTAAAACGAATGATATACATTTCTTTATTTTCGAACTTATCGATTCATCACCCTTACAGTTATTTGTGTGTAAAATAGCTTTTGCCGTGATTTTATGCGTGTTTTTATTAAAGTTTAGTTATGTTAATTAAAAAAAAAACTATCAGGTGTAGGTGTCATCATTCTTTCTCATTTTTTATAATAACATTAAACAAATTAATTGTCCACGTAAGTGATTACTACAGCCTGTAGACAACTGTAACCAACTTCGAATAAAGAAGGTCTCGGGTACGTTGCCAATTCTGAGGAATATTTCGAAATGCTTCACAACCTATAATTTATAAAGTACGTGCACTGCAAAAATAGTTAAAAGGGTGGTTCCGATCCATTTGGACTACCGTCTACAAAACAAATTTGTTTTCAGTTTGTCATTACTACACACTAAATATTGTAACATCACATAAATATTTATTTATATAATTTCATTAAAATAGGATTAAATTATATTGACCCTGAAGTGGCGTGTAATAACATTCAACACTCCATATCAATACGTGGGTGTCGTAAGAGGCGACAGAGGAAAACAAAACAGGAGATGGGCAGCAGCGTCTTCCTAATAACAGCTTTAATAACAACGTTTGTTATTTTAGTGTCAATCTTTGTTTCTACTTTAGCTGATTTACATAGTTTTTAAATCATTGATTATTTCTTATTTTGGCCTTTTGGCTAAGATTAAAGTGAAATAAATATTAATAGACTTCGAAAATACTAATGATAGTCAATGGGAAACAAAAGATAATGCCAAAAAACTCAAGTGTTTTTATTTTCCCTGATGTTTTGTTAATAAACTTAATTAATAAATTCTTTCCTAATTAATTATTAACAATCGGATTTATATTTTCTTAAAATAAATACTTATTTCTGTGATGTTTCCTAAAAAGGCAGCGTTCTGCGCGCTCAGTGTATTTATTCACTGCGGCGTGAGAGACATCGTGTCATCGACATCGGACGCGTCCTCGGAAGGTCGTGGCAGACCCGATTGGGAACTCAGCGCGATTTATTTACATAAAGCGTAGGCCACACCGCGAATTAAGTTAAATGTACTTCACAACTAAGATGGACGGGGGTGACTGGTGACAGAAGGGTTCACACAGATCAAATAGCTCGTATAGGTACCTCTTAGCTATATAGAACGCAGTGTGAACCAAAGTACCATGTCAGAATGCAGTAGCTACGCGTGCGAGGTACCTAAGTTAGATTTGCGCGTGGCGTGACGTGCTTTTAATGATAAAAATTGTTACATATTTAGTTTTATAAATTCTTGAATTTCTATTTTACATGTATAAACAGTTTTAAATTTAAATGTTAAAAAGAAAATACATAAGTTTTTGTTAAACGATATATGTATCTTTTAATTTATGTATTTTTTCTATCTAGAAAAGGAATCATTATACAATGGTTGACGTCATTTAAATTTATTGTCGGTCATCTGTTAAAGCCCTTACATATTTTCCTTTATAACACTACTTATAATCGTGCCTCATCTCACGAATGATCCCGGATCTATTTTTTGTTCTTGGTGTATCACAAGAATTCGCTTGTCACATACTTCAAACTGGCTTTTGTTGTATAGAGACGTAGTTCTGTAAATGTTTTTATGTTTTTGCGATTTTCAAAATTTCAAAAATTCTTATATATCTTTGCGTTATGAGGTCCTCAAGAGGACGTATAGAGAGCCAGTATAATTACAGGCCATGAGACAGTCCAATTTAGTCATCAGAAGTGACAACGCATTTGAATAGAGATGATTGCAGGTGTCAATGGATTGCAGTGGCTTTTATTAAAAAAAATGATAGTGTAAATAATAGAAAGCACCAAGCTTGACAATATCTGCTCTTGCGTATCGTTTCGTATGATGGACGTTGTTTGTGCGTTAACTTTAGAGTAAATAGATTATATTTAACGATTAGTTGCTTTAGGTCTTAGAACCGTAGTCAGTCAGTCAAATTTCATAGTATGCGCGCAAACCGAGCTAATTTCCCGCGGGCGCCATGCATTGATGCAGGCCCCAGTTCCTTGCCCATAAATTCTATCAGAAATTAGTGGATGGAGACTTAAGCCTAGCTGTAGTGCAACTTAAATTTAACACTTAAAAGTGTTACTTCACATTTAAGTTTATGCATTTTAATTAAAATAAATTTAAATATTAAAAATTATTCTCGTCTTCAAATTATAAATTAAATCGGATATTTTAAAAGAAACGATTGGTAGAAATGTTATTTAATGTAGCAGTTTTACGGCGAAACTCGTAGGTCACGGTTAAGATTAACCTTTGATCTTGTGTCACCGTGAGTTTAATCATCTATCAAGAATGTCAGGGATTTTCCTGAGGCTGTGTCATGTGTTTGGGTTATAGTAATTTTTATTGCTATTTATTTCATAACTATATCATTAACTTCTTTACGTTACATCTGTGTCCATTATAATCCAACAAATTACTGTATTAAGAAAGATTAACAGTAGTTTTTATACGACTTATTTATGTTTGTTATAGTCTTTTCATTGTAGTTAACAAACATTATTTTCGGATGAAATTGCTAATGATAACGTTCTGTAATATTTAATAAAGCTTAAATCTAACACAAATTAACCATTTCACTGTCCCATGAGTCATATATGAACATTTCAATTGTTTAACTATTGTGTCTATTTCTCGGACAGGGAAGTTGTTAATAAAGGCTGTTATTTTTTTCTCCTTAATGAGTGGTAATACTCTTTGTATAACATCGATCTTTAATTTTCAAAAGCTAGGATTAAATATATTACAACCCATTAAACATAAATCTAACCTATTGGAATAATTTTCAAAAATTATATTTTTGTTTGTCAATACAAATACACATTAAAGTTAGCGGACACTTGGATAGAACTGCGATGCGGATGTGTCATTTGTGTGACAATCGGTATATCACGTTTTTTACTTTTTAATCATTGTCTCTATATTATAGTTTCCTTTTAGCGTCATATTTTGATGGACGTTTTCCTATGATGGCTATGATTTGCTTGACAAATTGTAGTTTTTCTGCAAGTTAATTCTACGAGTGCCATGTGCTTTGAAATTTGTAATTTTCCAATTGTTCACTTTATATCGGAAAGTAAACAATTACGCTATACTTTATATTCTAAGAAGAATTCTGATTGTTAATCGCCTGAAGAAGATCAGTCTTACCGAAAACAAATGTGAAGACGGGGCCTAGTTCGCTACAAACGACGTTCGGGGTTGTCGGGTTCGCCAATGTTAAAGAGTTGGGACGTGAACGGGCGCCAAGCTCCTCGTTGCAATGTACAACGTTCTTCAAATTATTTAAAAGAAAATTTGTTCCGTTCTTTGATATTGCATTTATTTTATAAAAAATATATGGAATTGCCATTTCTTCTCATTTACACACCGATGCTTTCTTAAAATTGCTTTATGACAAATTGATTAGCAATGTTAATCAAAGTTCTAATTGGAATTTTGGTTTCCCCCAAACCATGGATTCTACTTTTACCAGGCTTGGTGTGGTACCGGTGCCATCAAGTTATTTAATTTTTATTCTTTTCTCGGAATTATGCTCGTTCGGTTTTGGCGAGACGCGTCCGTACCGCATTCCGCGACACCGAGGCGCTCGGATTTGACCGTTTGACCACTTCATAACTCTGCCGACCTCGATACTATCGGAACTCGATTTGTTCGCGGTGTGTTCTCGATTTGTGTTTGTCTTGTTTATTTTTTGTAGAACATGTTACTATGGTTTTGAAGGAAAAAATCTTTTGAAAGCCTTTTAGACCATTCACTTGATATTATGTATCTTCATAATATAGTTATGTGTGCATAATTAAAAATTTAAATAATGGTATGTTAATAAAATCGTTTATTCCTGTTTTCTTATAACATATATATATATATATATATATATATATATATACACTTATAACATTATTTATAAATCAATTTTTGAGAGGGATGTAGGGCAAGGAAGTGTATGCCGCGCTGCCCAAATGCGTGTTGACGGACTTTACATGTCTTCGAAATATTAAAACGTAAAACATGAAAAATGAATGCGAGCAACCTTTGTTCGATAGATTATGAAAATTTTTATAACAATAATTGGTTCGGCACAGTTTCATTGGTGACGGATCAATTAATTTTTTATAAAAAAAATAACTTCTGGTTTACCACATGCTTCGCGGTGGAAGGAAAACATCGTGGGGAAACCGGCATGTCTGAAAAATAAAAAAAAAATAAAAAAATATCAGTTTATTATTTATTTGGTATTATATATTGTTAATCCAATGGTAAGGGCTCAGCATCCGCAGAGGCGCCGAACAGCTCGCGGGGACCAGGCCGCGACGTCTGTCCGCTTAAATTATATAATCGTATAATCGTGACGCCTTTTTGGACGCATAGCTGTTTTATCGGACATCGACAGGCACCCGGATGTAAGGGACCTGAGCTGTGCTGTTGCTAATTGACGCATGTGTGTGTTATGTGTGTATGTATAATCGATCCAATATCATTCGATTCAACCAATATAATCTTTCAATAATCTTTACAATACAATAACTTTAAATAGGCATTAAGGACTTAAAAATTAAGAACATTGGCCTATAGAAATATATACATTAACCTAAAAATATATATAAAACATAAACATATACACTATTTAGGGAACTTTCATCTTTGGCGCGTCCCTGTATCGGCGAAACACTACCCCAGAGGGCCAGAAATCGGGATATTTGCAGGAGTACGTACATACTATTTGAACGTGCGTATCGCATATCCTTTACAGGAATAGCCATAACTATAAAATCGTTTATTACGATTCTGATAATAATGTTTTTTCTAAAAGATATTGAAAGCAGGTATATTAATTAGTTATTTTCCGTGTAGGGGCGGCGTAAGAGAATCCACTACCCCATATCGTCCCGTGAGTGTCGAAAAAACAGGAGATGGGCAGCAGCATCCTCCTGATAACAACTCAACATAATAAAAAATTGCAGTTGTCAACCCGCCTGCCAAGTGTAGCAACTATGGCAAATATCCCCCCTATGTTCTACAGTGGCCGTTCGATATGCTGTAATTAATGAAAGAATGAAATGAATGTAATTAGTAATTTCAGTAAAATTATTTTAAGTGTCGTGCAGTCGTAAGAGGAATATGCACTGAATACCTAAATAGGTTTTATGTAAATTAGTATTTGAAGGCCAACATCTGACCTGGTTTATCACATATTTATAAACAAAATCGTCGTTTTATAGTCGTAGTATAATTTATATTATAATATTAGCTGTCCCCCGCGACTTCCCCGCGTGTAATTTAGGGTTTTAATTATTTTTGCGAGGAACCCTAATTCTTTTTCTAAAATAAAAGTAGCCTAAGTTACTCCTTATGACATCAGCTATCTGCCGGTGAAAGTCACGTCAAAATCGGTCCAGCCGTTTCGAAGATTAGCCGGAACAAACAAACAGACAGACAGACAGACAAAATGTTTTAAATTGTATTTTTTTTTAAGTACCGTATATATTTTCATATATGCATTAAGTAAAAAGCTGTAATTTTAACATTACAAACAGACACTTCAATTTTATTTATTTGTATAGATAAATTATATACTTACGTGCTTTATGGCAACCTTTGGGGAGAGTTATGTTCACGTTCAGCTGTGGCCAAAGATAGGCTGCAATGATAATAAAATAGCGACGCCTAAAGTCGTTATCATCACTCCGTAAATGTTTTTCTGATAGTCATAAGCTATTTCTAATTTGCAATTTCCGCAGTGGCTACCGTCGTACGCACAGCACTGAACACTGTCGTTTCTATGTTCTGTGGTCGGTACGTGTTGCAAAAGATCCCCTCGCAACGCGGTCTTCGGTGGATTTCATGTTTATTACCAATGTAGTAAACTTTGTAGAAAAATCTATCGCACTTTTGATGGAACACTGTTGCAAACACACTGGGTTTTTTTCCTTGCTCACCTGGGAAGATTTGCTACATTCGCCCTGTTTGTTAGACGGATTTTTAGTATCAGGGCTTAGCACTTTTGACGCTACCCCACTTTGCTGGCCTGGATATTTTTGGTTAGGCAACGAGATGGTTATCCCACCGTTTCTGTAGAAATTTACGATTTCTTCTAGTTTTCTTTTATTCGATGCTTATGATGGCCATGGGACAAAATGTTTTTGTCATTTTGCCATCATATGGTGATATATTTATATTAAGAAAAACAGTTTAAACGACAATTTTCGACGAAAGTTACATATTCAAATCTTGTGAATTTATTGTGTGATGTTAAAATGATAATTTAATCAGTTTGCAAACAATATTTTCCGTAAATATATTTGTGTGACGCAGATTCATCACCTAGTATGTATACAATAATTTTTAGAAGTGTGACGTTTATATTTTAATAAAATATATGGAGTTTTTGTGAAAAATATAGACAACCTATTAATTTTAAAGCGGATTTAATCTTTGTACTTATCTATCTTCGTGATACATTTGTTTCTGTGCGCGAGGTGTGTTTGGGATTCCGCGCATTCCAATGTGTGGATGATGCGTCTCTGAACTGGTTTGATAGAGACGTATTGGATGTATTATTTGTTAGATCTATCGTTTCGAATTTATTTAAAAAAAATGTTCTGTTATTTACTTTTGGGTTAGCCTTAGGCTGAAAAAAGTTTGACGCGTATGTTAACTTATTTTATATTCCCGACCTTTCGAGCACTTTATAGCACTCCACCCAAGGTCACGGGGGGACTAAGACTTTAAATGTGTAGTGTTCGCGTAAATATAAGAAATCATTATATTAGTTTGTATTTATTGAATATCGTGTTTTACCCCCGTGATAATCTGTAGCACCATTCCCCAAAAATAAAACTATGAAGCTACAGTCATACTATTTTTTTTTCAAAAGGCTAATTAAATAATTTATAGGCAATAAGCCTTGGTTGTATACTTAAATTTTAAGACTAAGTCCTAGGTAAAATAAATATACTCGTCAATAACTTCGAGCGTAGTATTTCCAACAAACAGCACTACAGATGTGATATGGACGTAAGTCGATCTTGTCTTGCGTCCATGTCACATCGTCGTCTTGTCGCTGGTCATCTTGAAACTTTGACCATTGAGCATAGTACCAATAAGGCTTTCGAGTGATTTTTGTATTATGACTTTATCGTCAAATCTGTATCGAGTAATGAATTCGCCATTGATGTTCATACCGTATCCTTTCTAGAGCATGGGTAGATAGACTACGGCGAGCGAGAACCTCTTTTTAATAGAAAAAGCTGCAAACGAACATACGGTCCACACAGCTCAGAAGCGGGAAAGGAATAGGCTCTTCTTGAAATGCTTCAATGTTAGACCGTATTATCTTGTGGGACTATAACATAGCGAGGCCGCGGAAGTATGCGAAATCGTTCCCGTGGCTCTGTGTATATGCGGCGTATATACTCCGACATAACCCCTCATTGTCCCCGCAAAGCGGGTATGCGTAGGTATTTCTTCATTAAAAAAATAGTTGCTTGTTTGATAAGTTATGCTCCATGTTATATAATAATTGTAAAAGGTTATACTTGTATAGCTTTAAAGTCAATATAAAATACATTTCCTTGCATTCAATTTAATCTAATAAGACATGCTCATTACGAGTTCAGTTTTTTGCTCTCTTACAATTAGTTTTTTTTTCCCCGCAATATTATTCGATACTCGCGTAAGCAAGCGTGCTTACGCGAGTATCGAATAAATTAACTACATGTGAAACAATTACTTCATATTTCTTTTTATAGCATACGGATTTAATCTGGTGTTACTTTGTGTAATTTTGAGGAATAGTAATAAATTAGACTAAAGTAAAAAATCATGTAGAAATCAATCCACAACTTTTTCTGCCACCAACTCCATTAAAGAATGAGGTGCAATATTTGACAGATTTCATGTAGGGGAAGTTAAATTATTAGGAAAATATAAAGGTTAATGTTTCTTTCTAAAATATTAGTTATATTATATATTAATTAGATTAAAATGGATAAATCAAGCTACGGATGTTCCTAAAAGTAAAATAATAAAAAGAGAGTAAAAATTTGTAAAATATTGAAGTGCAGCCACTGAGGCATTGTTATGTGTACTATAATAAGTATATACACTACAAATCGAAAAACTTATATTTGAAACGCAACTTTTTGCTTATGGTGACACTGTGTAACAAATAACTTCACCTAAGTCACAATTATCGACATTGTTGGAAGAGTTTGCACATATCGCCACGCTTGGCGGACGAATTGGTGATCGCATTTTTGACGCTGTACCTACACTTTCTTTATGGAAAAAAGTCCTTGATGCATGAAATAAAGATATTGTATTGTATTTTATGGATATTTCTTATCGGGCGCACATGATATGGTACATCTCCATCTATCGGAGGTCATCTCGCCACCTCTTACGATATCGACATAACTAAAAGGGGCGACGATGAATTCTCTAAGCTGCCTTCAAACTATAAATATATGTAATTGTGTCACATTCGTTATTTTATTCGTTAATCAATCAACATAATCCTTGACACGAAATCAATCATTCACACTGATATTTAATGTATAAATAATCCACTAAAACACGCCAACCATACTTTAAATATATCGGCCAAATAATGCAAAAGTTGCGAAATCTATTAAATTGAATTCTCGGATCGACATTGAATATCAATGTTCACACTATGATACAGTTAATTCAATTGTTGTTCCGAATCGGCATTCTCATGTAGTGTTGCAATGCTGGACCTCGAACTGATTGCATCTGACGTGTCACTTAGCAAGTCGCCTGTTAGCGCCCTCCGCTCTCACCGTAGCATGTGGTGCAATTATTACATCGATAGCTCTCATTTTAGCCGTTACCCTATAAGTATGTCTGGTTGCAGTTTAGGGTTCTTATTTTTAATCGTCAAATAATTGGTGCAGTTGAACATTTACGACTAACTGTACAGGATTATTATATAATTTTGATATAATTTAGTACAGTGGTAGAGCCATGTTGCAGCTATATTATAGTTGTAGCACGAATGGGTCGGCTAGTCCGGGGTAGGACCACGCTCTCACAGAATGCCAGCGTATAATAGTAGCTTAATGCTGCTGTGTTTCGTATGGTGAGTGTAGAGAACCGAAGACCCTTTTTTTCTAAAAACGAGGTATTCCATTTTAGTCTTCAGTGATGGCAACGCATTTGCATTTTGAATCTTAACCGAGGATAAATGTAGATGTCTATGGGCCTCGGCATCCACTTACCATCAGGTGGACTGTGTGCTCGTTTTGTCACCCTTATTCTATAATTTTGATATGGAAGCCTTTAATATTTAGGGTGGGGTATAAAAGTCATAAGCCCTAAAACAAAGAACAATTGTTTTAATTATTTAATTTTAATTTTATACCGTGTAGTAGCGGTGTAAGAAATCCACTGCTCCATATCGTCCCGTGAGTGTCATAAGAGGCGACAGAAGCAAATATACCAGGAGGTGGGCAGCAGTGTCTTCCTAATAAAAACTAAAAATAATGCAGTTGCCGACGCGCCTGCCAAGCGTGGCAGCTATAGCAAATATCTTCGTACGTCGTAGAGTGGCTGCAGTTATATTAGTAGTGTAGTTGTAGCATTAATGGGTCGCCTCGACCTGGGAAGGACCACGCTCTCACAGATTACCAGCGTAAAATAGGAGCTCAACGCTGCTGTGTTTCGTATGGTTAGTGTAGAGAACGGGAGACCCATTTTACTGGTAACGAGGCATTCCATCTTAGTCCTCACGGGTGACAACGCATCTGCATTTTGATTCGTAAGCGAGGATAGATGTAGATGTCTATGAGCCACAGCAATCACTTACCGTCAGGTGGACTGTGTGCTCGTTTGTCACACTTATCCTATAAAAAATCTCTATGAGCCAATTTATGGGGAAAGGCTATGTTCAGTAGTGGACTTTAATAAGCTGTAACGATAACGATGTTCTTAATTTTATGGCTTTCCTTGAAAGGAATTCTTATGTTGATTGGTATTTCTTATTTATTTTAGATTTGTCAAAAGGTTTTGATAATTATCACATTAAGTTGTAATATTTATAATATAGTTAAAAATATTTGCTGAACTTAAGTGAAATGCGCGGACGATAAAAATCTGCCTTTGATTGTGTACTGTTATGTAAGGTACTATAAAGGTTAAATAAATAAATAAATACGATTGCAAAATTGACTTCGATATTCATTGCTCACTTTAGTGAGTTGTGTAGGATGTACAAAAATCAGATTAAAAATATATTAAAAATATTTTTTTTCAATTATTTTTAATTTTGTTTTGTGGCCGCATTTTCCTTTAAATTAATATTTATTTTGAAATGGCGGTGTTGTGTCGGTGTCATAAAGGTTAAGGTTTTGGAGAGTGAAGTAGCAATTGCACTACGCTTGTTTGACCTAGCGTAGAGCCGGCGGGCAGTGGACATTATGAAATTCATATAGATGTTGATGATGGTCTGAAAGGTGATTGGTTGTTTTTAACTTGTATTCTATATTTAATTTTACTAAATGTTTATATAATCAGTATTTTTTAAAACTGCTGTTCTCTTAAATAGGTAAGTTGTTAAACAGTTGACAAACTTTTTACTTCTAAGTTTTACCGGTTTAAAATACTTGTTTAGCGGAATCCTTGGCCCTCGTGACGTCAATTTTTAAATTAAACGCAAAACTATCAATAGTACGTACTACACATAACCTGATAATATTGTGAAATTTAAAACGTAGGTATAGGAAAACATAAATTTTTTCCTTTGAATAAAATATTGCTTTTAAATTAACGTATAACGAATATTTTCGTTTAGATTTTTTGTGTATTTTGCTAGGTTCAACTAATGTTTATACAGTTCATTATTGACCTATTAGATTTCCTTGTGTGAGTTTACCAACAGAGAACAAAACAAAATCAAATTGGCTTTATAATTACTTTTAAAGATGTGATGTGTTTATGTTCTTATCACATTTTGTATTATGGCGTTGTAAATAATTTGAACATTTCAAATTTTTAGCTATGTTGTTATTGTTAAATTTCTCAAACTTTAAGCAAATTTGAATAATCGATTATCTTTTATGAAATTTAGTATATTTTCAATTGTTATTTCACATTGTTAAAAAAAAAGTTAAATTTGAGGGTTCTAAACTGTTATCTAGGGTGGAAAGTGCTTTTAATATGATTCAAACGGTTTCAGAGGAAAATTAGAAAATATAAAATTATGTTTGTAATACTGTATATAGATATAATTTTTTTATTGTTCTAATTAAGTAACTAATTTTTATTACGCTTGTTGTTTTATATTTTAGATATTAATTAGGCATATTTTATCATCATCCATCACAAATCCACTGCTAAATATAGGCCTCCTCTAAAACACGGATCCGAGCCACCTGACCTATTAAAATATTACCTGAAAAAGAACTTAACAATAGGAATTTTTTTTTTCAATTCAGTCTTAAAAGGAAATGTGTCTAAAACTAATGGTATTTAGTGTCTAAAACGTGACTTAGCCGAGCTGACTCCCGCTTAAGTCTTGCCTTTCGGTGCCCTTGGTGGTAGTTCATAACCGCTCTATAAAGAACAGGGTCGTCGCACTGTCGAGATTGCGGATTTGGAAGAGTGTGCAGCTTACGAGAGACGCGCGAAGTCTGAAATTATAATGACGGAACCTGATCGTATCCTGGAGCGAGTCGTAGCACTGTTTTTTAAAAAAGCTTTTTGTTACGTATATTTTATACGTGATATATTATGGGTTTATCCAGCCGGGGAAGGACCACGCAGCACAACATAATGCTTGTTTGTTTCATATAGTGAGTCTTTAGAGCCGGAGACCTTTTTTTATTGGTAATAAGGAATTTCATCTTTGTCCTTAGAGGTGTCAATGCTCATAGACATTTTAATCCTTAATCAAGGATTAATGTGTCTATGGGCCACAGCAGCCACATCACATCCAGAAGCACATTTTACTTGTGTGTCACCCTATAATAAAATTGTGTGCTGACAATAATTTTCGTGTGTCGTGTAAATAATGTATATGTTTTTTAAGATTAATGTATTACATACTAGCGAACCGCCCCGGCTTCACACGGGGGATTTCTGGATCTCGACAACAGCGCCACCTTGCGGGTCCAATTGTGAAAAATTTAATCACAATCGGTCCAACCGTTTTTGAGTTTTAGCGAGACTAACGGACAGCAATTGATTTTTATATATAGAGATTATTTTTTAAGAACCAACATTATAGTAATTGTAAAAAACTACAATTCAAATTTTTATAATCGCAACATGATTTTATGATGTCGTATTTTTTTATTAAAAAGTTAAAGTTACAGTCTATTTACGTGCTACTGCTGTCCACAGGCCTTGTCTCATTTTTGTGAGGGTTATAGTGTAATTTGTCCGCTACTCTGCTCGTGCATGTTAGCGGACTTCAAGTGTCAAATATTTAATTCTCAAACATATGGGTTTCCTCACAATGTTTTTCCTTCCCCGTCGTAAATCAGCATTTAAAAGTTAAAATTTCAGTTAACAATTTCATTGGAGTCGGCTGGCATCGAACCGGAGTTGCTCGATGTCGTAATGAGTATGGATGTATGTTATTATTTTACACTTGCTCTGATTTTAATTTAACATACGTTTTATGATACAAGTTATTCTTATATACACTTATTTTTCATCTCGTTGTATGATGATATTAAGGGAATAAGACGTAATTATGTATATTATTTTGTTCCCTTAACGGATACCAGCGAGTCCAGTTCCTACGGATGTGATATAGAAGCCGGGAGAAAGTGGATAGTGGACAGTGTTAGATATGTAGCGTTAGAAAGGGAATGTAGTGTTAGAAAGGGAATGGATCGATTACGCCGTTCGTGTTGATACGGTTTATTCTTTGAATTTTAATTCACGGATTTTATTTTTAATTTTTCTATCGTGTAGAAAATATTGTAGGTACACAATCATAATTATTGCCCTTATGTTAAATATTTCCTTCAAAGTGTCTGAAATTTATTTGTCACGAAAAGCGATTATATTGCGTTTCTAGTTTTTTATTACTAAATAATTAAAAAGATTTATACATTTTATTAATAAACTAGTGATTCGCCCCGGCTTCGCGCGGGTGATTTATGAATTTCGACAACAGCGCCATCTACCGGGTCTAACGGTGATTCTAAACCATCTAGGAACTCACTCAAACACACAAAAAATTTCATCAAAATCGGTCGCCATTTTCGAGTTTTAGCGAGACTAACGGACAGCAATTGATTTTTTATACAGGGTTATTTTTCAAACAGTAACCAAATTTTAAACTTATGTTGAAATATATAAATAATAATATACCGTTATTGCAGTTTTTGAAAATACGAGGAATAAGGCTTCTACTTTTATTTTAAATTATCCCAAATTGAATGTGATTTATGGGCAACAACGTTTTTGCCTACCGATCGACCCTTACAAATGTGTGCGCGCGCAGTAAAACCATTTAAAATAATGCATTACCACACATTTCGAATTTAAAAGATAAGCAGGACAGAATGTTAGAGTTTTTTAATTAATTTTTCTTCACCATTTGCCTTATCTTACTTATTCTGAACCTTCTTTGCAAACTTGGCCGATTATTGCAAAATAATTTGCATGGTTTCACCTTTTATTCATAAATACATAATACCATTTATGATTACAAAGTTCGATGTACGAGTTAGAAGGATGACTGGAAGGAAGTTACGAAAACATAGCATGCATTGCCTTGGTCTCAACCCGGAAACTAACCTTGGTGTTGGCGACATTATTTACATAGTAAGTAAAGAAGATGTTGTAAGTACGTGTTAATGTCACCATATTTAAGTACCATAAGATATCAATAACCGATTACTTGGTTACTACTAACCATTACCACTAACCAATCCTACTTAGTTAGACGATGTACCTACTCGTAGTATGTTGGCTTGGAGTTAAACGTCATCGTCATCATCATTACAATCCATCACAAGTCCTCTGCTCAACACAGACCTTCCCCAAGGACAGCCACAAAGCACGGTCTTGGGCCATCTTCATCCATCTACTTTCTGTTTATCGAGTATATCGGGTTTTTAATTTAAAGCACTAATAGAAAAATATTGAACATTTATATACGATTAAAGCAAATACTACACTCCACTACAAAGAAATAGAAACATTTCCGTCACTCCTAACCTGACTGATAAAAATATTTAAAAACATTAAAAAAACAATATAAGAGAAAATACTACCTTAGGGGTACCACTGTAGTATTTACACTTGTATTATGGAGGCTTTTCACATGTATAAATTGCATAAGGCCAAACATCCAGACTTAAAACAATTATTTACAGGCCATACAAACATTGTTTCGTGTGGAATTTCAACCTGCGGCCTAACAGCGTCACAATAAACTTAGCTGCTTTAGCTGCTACGCTGACGTAGAATATAGTGACACACAGACAGTGATACAGTACAGCTGGTTCATTTTGTAACTTCTTTTTATATAGGATAGTGTGACAAACGAGCACACAGTCCACCTGATGGTAAATAGTTGCTGTGACCCATAGACATCTACATCTATCCTCAATAAAGAATCAAAATGCTGATGCGCTGTCACCCGTGAGGGCTAAGGTGGAATGCCTCTTTTCTAGTAAAAAGGGTCTCCGGTTCTCTACACTCACCATACGAAACAGCAGTGTTAAGCTGCTATTTTACGCTGGTATTCTGTGAGAGCGTGGTCCTTCCCCGGTCGAGCCGACCCATTCATGCTATAACTATACGACTAATATAGCTGCAGCATGGCTCTACCACGTATAAATCTGTTTGTAATACTGTAATAATGTTGTATAAGTATATGCATAGATACATGTATTGCTAAATATGCAGACAAACCATCATCTTCAATACATATTCTGTATATTTGTACAAGCAGTACCGCGCGGACACAGGTTGTCATCAAATTTATGATTCATTTCTTCATTTCATTAGATTTTTTTACATATTATAAGCTAGTGCTTGACTACAATCCTACCTGGCGGTAACTGTAGATGTTGTTAGTTTAACTTTGTGTTGATTTACGTTTCAATAACTAAGCCAATAGACGATTAGGCGCAAATTTAAGTTAAAATGTGACATTAGTCCATGAGGAATCGGCGCATGAGTACCGAATACTATTCCACCTCAATTTTTTATGCGAATCTCTTCAAATTGTCCTACTGATGATATAAATGCATGTTGGCTGCCATGGGGCATCCCGGTGCCATATTGTTCAAACCGATTTTTTTTTCAGGTGCAAGGAATTGCCATTTTCAAACGGGACAAATGCTTTTTTATATTCTTTGATAAAATACGAATAAAATAGCTATGACTTTTTACGATAAAGTTAATATATTCGGAGTTATGAATTTTGAAATGTTTGAAAAATCACAAATTCGGATACTTTTGACTCCCATTTGAAATCTCGTCCCGTTTCATTAAAAAAAAATCAGTTTAAACAATATGGCACCGAGTTGCCCCATGGCTACATGCATTTATGTCATCACTAGGACAATTTGAAGATAATCACGTAAAAAAAATGAGGTGGAATAGTTTTCGGTACTCATACATCAATGCTTCTTATTTGGTAATAAGCTATTTAGCAATAAACTGCCAAACTGACATTTTGCTTCCAATTGTGCACTAATTTCATGTGCGTTACTTGAAGTTATTGTCCGTAATCCCAATCCTAATATTTTTAATTTGTACACATAGTTCTAAATAAAAGAAGGGACGATAGATGCAGATGCATTTGCATACTGTTGTTAATTTGAGTCTCAAAATAATCAATAATACACATATAAGTATAAAAATTCTTAAAAAAAATGACAAAGAAAAATGTCCCTAATTGAAAAAACAAATCGCCGGCGATAATATTGTGTGCTGAATTACCAAAAAATCTTTCTTGTTACGCCGTGTGGGCGCCAATTGAATGCGCCAGGAGATGTTTATTTGTTATCCAGCAGCATCTTCTGGATAACAACTAAAAATAATTAAAAAGCGGTTGCCAACTCGCCTGCCAAACGTGGTAAATATCTATTTATTTTATTTATATAATATTTATTTTATTTTCACGTTTCGTGCACGTGCGTTTGCCCAATTAGTTAGCTAAGTTTGGACGCGCGTTTACCGTTGCGATATAAAAAAAAATCTTTCATTATCACTCGCTATTCTCGGGCGAATATTCTGTATCTAACACCGGCGTCAGACACGTGAGCAAAGTTTGAGCACATTAAAAACATTTAAATACATTTTGTGTACGCAAATGGGAACGCAAATGCACCTGTTAGACAGAATGGACGACAATTTTTTTTGGACGCCGTATCTCTGTTGAATTAAGCTGCATTTATTTACATCATTTCATATAATAAATAAAATGATAAAAAATTGAGCACGAACCGGACACGTGGCAAATGCCCCACGTGCTCGGCGATGAAGAAAAACGTAGTTTAGATTTTATGATCCTTGATGATGATATTGGCTCTGCTCGAAGAATCCCAAGGAATTCGATATATTGAATAAAACTCGCGTTCGTGTGTGTACGTGTGCGTCGTGCGTGTTCGCGAAAATATAAGAAATCATTAAATTCTATAATATTTTTTTTAAAGAAAACTATACGAGCATATTCGTAGTCTACAAAGTTGAGTCAACTTACTTTATATGTTTATAGTTATTTATATATATACATTTATTGAGATATATATGTATAAATGTGTGTATTTATTTATATATGTGTATCAATTATATATATTTTATATATATGTGTATATTTTATGTATGTGTTGCATGTATATATTTGAACTGAATTATATCATAACAACTTAACTGCCCAAACTCACTCTCTGTTCTACCCAAGGTTAGCTAGTAGAGAATGCCATATAGCATTAAGCTCGCCTTTTGTACAAAGATTTGGTGCAATAAAATAATAATAATAATAATATATTTACAGTAGAATATATTAATATATATAATAAATTATAAAGATAGTAGAATACATAATATAATTATATGGCAGCATCATTAAACCTTTCTTGAAACTCACAACTGTTCCGATCAGTGGCACACGCGTTATTATCAATTTGAATATTTTGTATTGTGTGACAGGCCGCTCAAACTTTGAATTTTGTTCAATTTAATGTGCGTTAAAAACCCAACACTGGATGGCAAAGTGCAAATGTGTGTTCAAACTTTGCGCACATACCGCAAATGCCCGTGCCACACATTTAGCGACTGAAGCTATTTGAAGTTAAGTCTGGCACCGCTCTAAGCCTAGTTGTATAATAATTATCTGTGTCTTCAAGTAGCTTTTAAGTAATAAATAACATAACTTATGTTTTAAGTTTTACAAAAAGTTCTAAAACCTTTTTAAGTCCTAGTTGTCAATTTAAAAAACAGATCATAAAATCAAAACTACGTTTTGCTTCAACTCCGGGCACGTTTGGTATTTACCGTTTTTGATCGATTTTTTATCATTTTATCGGTCTCTGTTAAGACTGGCCGCAGTGACCGAAATTCGGTCTGGAGGACACAATACACTTACAGATTTTTTAATATTATATCTGAAACTTGACTTAAACCGACAATACTTAAATAATGTTGGTACCAACTTTTTCGCGACATAATAAAAATTATGTATGTAAATGTAAGAGATTAAAAGTATTATCAACCGACTTCGTCGGAATCTTTGTTTTTTTTTTATGTATGTTCACAGATTACTCGAAGACGTCTGAACCTATATGGAAAATTCTTTTTTTGTTTCAAAGGGTATACTTTCCAGGTGGTCCCATTTAAATTTTATCGAAATCGGTCGAGCGGTTTTAAAAAAATCAACAATAAATTATATTTATATTGAAGTCGGTTGTACAAATTTTTTAATTTTACCACTTGTAAATTAGTTTCTTTTAAAGTCTTACATTTACATACATTATAATTTCCACGTAAACAGTGACTGAAAATGGTGCGAATTAATAATAAAAAATAAAATTATTTCATCATTTGAGTGATAAATATATATATTAAAATTCCATTTACGTACTAGCTCGACAGGTAATAGAGCAGAATAGCGGCGCCGAAAAATTACAATAACAACAAATATGGCGATAAATTTTCCTGGCGTCCGGATGTCGCCTAATAAAATCATTATTCGAATATATTATAATACCTATTAGGTGTGCTAAAATGGACCACTGTCCCACGCGTAGCTCTTTAAAAGTTGTTTGTATATAGTATTATTAATCAGATCCGCTGCCATCTATCTACCGAATCGGCAACAGTAACATTCCATGTTTATTTTTTGCAAATTTTGGCGCCAATGTCCCCTACAGTTCAAAATACTACTTTGCAGCCATGACACTGAAGTCCTTATTTGGTCGTAGTGCCATTTCTCTCGAAATAGTTACGATGGCGTATTTGATATGCTATTATGAATTATTTAACTCTTGAAAAAGAGTTGCTTTTTGATTGAAAGTGTGGATAAGTTGGATTTAAGCGGGTTTTCCGCGGCCGGCGTCGCAGTCGCGTGGCTTACATGGAATGCGGAGATGACCGCTCTGTTCGACACATTTTGGCTTTCCTATTAGCATACGGCCAGTTCTACGCCCGTACATTTGATGATTGACGTCTATGACGAGAAAAACATCTGGTATAGATAAGAGATCAGACGTCAGTTATATTTTAAATTCAATAAATATTCAAACTAATGTAAATAATAGGTCTTTACCTATGAAATTGTCGTTCTGCAGTACTGTCCATTTCAAATCAAAATAATTTTTGTTTGGCTAAGGGTTCTAATTTCAAAGTAATTTTAATTTAATAACATGGAATAATTTTTTCAAAATTAGTCCTTTGTTAATTGATTAGTGTTATGTTTTCATCGCATTTGAATCTTTTTCGTCATCATGGATACTTTAAAAATTCGAGTAATTACGGTACTCATATTACCGTCATGGCAGCAACGCGGCACAAGCGGCACGCAATATGAACAACGTTTACGGAGCGAATACTAGAAACGAACACACCACCTGTTATTGGCTTGCCCACTTCCGTTCTGGAAATTTCGACCTGAAAAATGAACCCCGTGGTCGTCCGAAAACTATGGTCGACAATGACGAATTAAAGGCGATTGTGAAAGCTGATGATACTCAATCTATGGCTGAATTAACAGCAGCTTTCGACGTTAGCATCAAAACAATATTGGTCCATTTGCGTCAAATTGAAAAAGTAAAAAAGCTTGACAAATGGATGCCCCACGAACTGAATGATCGCCAGCGCGAAATATCGACAAGTACGACGTGCCTTGCACTGCTCAACAGGCACACACGAATTTTCAACCGCATTGTTACCTTTGACGAAAATGGATTCTGTTTGGCAATCGCAAGCGCTAAGCAAGTTGGTTGGATCCTGGTTCAATACCTAATCAATGCCCTTACGAAAACTTACCCCTAGAAAAATAATGGTCACTGTTTGGTGGTCTAGCGCCGGTGTGATTCATCTCAGCTTCCTACCAAACGGGATGAGCATTACTGCAGATGTGTACTGTGAAGAACTGAACACAATGATGGAGAAGCTCGCACGTTCCCAACCAGCTTTGGTCAATCGCTCGTCCCCGCTGCTCCTGCACGACAACGCGCGACCTCATACTGCACAACAGACGGTCTCCACGTTATAAGAGCTGGGGCTGGAAGCTCTCCATCATTCGCCGTACTCACCAGACCTTGCGCCTACAAACTTCTCCTTTTTCCAGAATTTTGAATAACTTTTTGGCGAGAAAAAAAATTCAATACCCGAGATGCAGTACAAAATGCCTTTCAAGAATTTGTTGCCTCCCGTCGACCTGATTTCTTCAAGAAGGGCATCAATAAACTGCCACTGCGTTGGCAAAGATGCATCGATTATATGGGTGATTACTTTGATTAATATAAATAAAAAATATAGAAAAAAAATTACGCTTATTTCATAATTAATTACTTTTTAGATATTATTTATTTTGCCACATAAAAAATAGCGACTTATTTTTGTACTTTTTTTGGTTCAGTTAAAACTTAAACAGTTTTTAAAGAATGTTGAAGTAATACAAAAGTTCAAGTTAAAATTAAACTTGAACTTTTGTATGGTATAAAATTAAAGAAATTTCTCAGTTAAAAGAAAAATTATTATTAGATTTGTGTATTTTTTTCGTTATTATAACCCAGAGTTTGACTACAATCCCACCTGATGGTGGTATATTTTGATCATTTGATATAACAAAATAAAGCCAATTTTGAATAAAAATATTTTGACTTTGATTGGGGACTGAGAATGGGAGTGACGAGAAATTTACATTCAAATCAATATTCGCTTTTAACAAATAATATTTAGTTACAGTCCATATAGGTCCCATTGCTGGGCACAGGCCTCCTCTCATTTCTGAAAGGGTTTTAGGGCAAGGAAGTGTCCGCCGCGCTGCCGCAATGCGTGTTGGCGAACTTCACATGTCTTTCGAAATATTTTTTTTTCTTATTTCTCAGACATACAGGTTTCCTCACGATGTTTTCCTTCTCCGCCGAGCACGTGGTAAATCAACACTTAAA
This sequence comes from Parnassius orleans, assembly GCA_029286625.1. Lineage (NCBI taxonomy): Eukaryota > Metazoa > Arthropoda > Insecta > Lepidoptera > Papilionidae > Parnassius > Parnassius orleans. The sequence continues at coordinate 5,148,911 of JAGSMP010000019.1, forward strand.
ATTGCAATTAACAATTTCATTGGTGCCGGCGGGGATCGAACCCGCGTTGAGCGTTAACCATCTGAGCTACCACGGCTCAGATGTATAATATTTAGTTAAGTAGAAGGAAATATGTAATAATTTATTTGATTATTATATAAAATCAGAAATAAAAAACACAACACACTTTTAAACCTATCATCGTCTTCAATCTTCATTGAATAAACAAAATAACATGTCATATTATTAACACGGATATGTAATCGCACTATAATGTAGTTATTTTCTGTGACAGAAGTTTTCGCACTTACCAGTCTTTTATCTTAGTGATTACTAATGGCTGCCGCATCACGGTCAGACTGCCATTTAAGTAAACTAGTTAGTCATGAGGTTTTTCTTTAGTACCTTTCAAATATGCTTAGTATTTTTCACAAAGAACATGTTTTACTGATTTAATTAATGTGATTGCGTTAGTGCTTTGCACTGTTCTCTTGTAATGTTTGTATTTTTGACTACTCTTTTTAATTTAAAGCAGCTTTATGTGAATTGCAAGTCATTGCATTGCGTAGTAAATTTGTTATATTTTTATTTATTATTGTTTGTCTTTTAATAACGAACGTACCGTGTAGTGGCGGTGTAAGAATACCCACTACCCCATATCATCCTATGGGTGTCGTAAAAGGTGACAGAGGGAAACAAATCAGATGGATAGCAGCGTCTTCCTAATTACGACTAAAAATAAAAAACCGCGGTTGCCAATTCGCGGTTGCCAACCCGCTTGCCAAGCGTGAAAACTATGGCAAATATCCCCCTTATGATTCAATATAGAGGGGAGGCCTATGTTCAGCAATGGACTTTAATAGGCTGTAATAGTAACGGTAATAACGAACGTTAAATACTTTGTATTTGTTTGAATTATAAAATGGTATTTCTATTCAGTCGACATTTCACTCTTCATCATGTTATTAGTTGTTTGATCTCACGGAAAGTCAAGAAGTTGTAAATAATTGTAAGATAAGAAACTGACAATTGGATGACATCCACTTTCCACTTTCCCGTGTCTTCCCACAATGAAACAGAAGTGCAAAATATTTTTTGCGCCGACTCATTCGAGATAAATCTTGTTTTGATTGTTATTATTTTGATGAGTACGTCTGATGGTGTTTTTAGTGTATGTTTTTGTAGTCTGTATTTTTTAAATTATACTTGATTGAAAAAAAATCTATTTTGCCAATTTATGATGCAGTCTTCGTTCAGTTTTCTTTTAAGGTGTGGGTTGGCAGTATATGGGAACATTTTTCTCCATCCCATTTCGTAGGTGTCATGAAAAACGAGTTTTTGAATGCCAGGAAAATATCGTGACATTTAGGATCTCTTATAAAAAAAAGGAGAGAGAGATAGAGAGATGGATATATTAAGGCATCTTAAAAGTATCCATGACCAATTAATACTTCAGTTTAGCGACACTTGTTATATCACCGATACAGATACGGATTACGGAATTACGTTGAATTGTAGATCGACGAGGTTAGATTTTAATAAAATGACGGGTTTAAATAAATCAGATGTCAGTGAGTCCGTTTTAAATAGATTATTTATAATACGTTGTTTTGGCTTTTTGGCAAATGTACTTAAAACATTTGTAATATACGACTAACTTTTAAACGGGTTTCATGAACTTCAGATAGTAAATCTCGGCACAGTAGCTTACTCAAATGCTATTTGAGGCAAAGTGAGTTTCTTTTCGTTGTGCCAAGTCAATATAATTTATCACACATCAATGAATCCTGCAGCTGTTGCCATAAGCATCAGCTATTTATTTTGAGATGTTTCATATCGCTCACTTTTCATTTTCGGTGTGATCTGACAGATTCTTTTTGTGTTTCCATTAATTTATAAATTCATTTCAAATTGCATAATATTATCTACATTACTTCCGCCGCTTTGCGATATCTGTACACTAGTGTTCACTAGTTATGTGTTATGGTGTTCTTATCCAAGAAGTCTAGGTAAGCTTTTGGTATTTCGGTATATCGTCGCTTTGCCTGCAAAACCCGACAACACAAAATGTAATTTCTCAGTAGTAACAAAAAACTAGTTTTCAGTATTATTAAGTAGTATTAATAAGGGTGACAAACGACACTAACAGTCCACCTGATGGTAAGTGGATGATGTGGCCTATAGACATGTACATTTGTCCTCAATTAAGTTTAATTGTCATCTCTGAGGACTGAGATGGAATGCCTCGTTTCCAGTAAAAAGGGTCTCCGGTTCTATACACTCACCATACGAAACAGCAGCATTAAGTTGCTATTTTACGCTGGTATTCTGTGAGAGCGTGTTCCCACTCCGGACGAGCCGACCTATTCGTGCTGCAACCACAATATAGCTGCAGTATGGCTCTACCATGAAAAAAATTAAGTAATAATATTTTTGTAACCAGTTAAAATAATACAAAATGCGGGCTTTATGGAATACTATTAAATAATGCACAACTGATTTTCAACAAAAACAAGTAAGTTCGCAATAACGAAGTCCTATTTATAATCTGTACTTCAAATTTTAAAGTATGCGAGAATCTAGTTTTGATTTTCCGCGTTGGAGTTGCTTGTCAATTTTCCATTACCTATCCATTACAGCCTATTAAAGTCCACTGCTAAACATAGACCTTCCCCATAGATTGCCTCATAGAGCCACCCTAGCGACACCCGCGGGAAGATATGGGGTAGAGGATATTTTTACATCGCGTCTACACAGCTATGAGTGCCACACACCAATACCTATAGCGTAAAACTACAAAAAACTAATAAATAAACAAAAAAGGATATTTAAACCTATTAAGTATTGCTATAGCTCTGTTGGTATTAACGCCTACGCGATCACGTGGAGTAAAATGTTGAGACGCAAATTAAAATGGAATGCTGCTCAGGACCAAAATCTCCGTGTTTTTTTAACTTTATTACCGTGACAGATTTTTTTGTACTAAAACTCGTATGAATGATTTATTGTCTTGAATATTATGTTTTCACCGAGTCTCAGATAGAGCACTCAAAGTTTCATATCGTTATTTGCCATAATTTTTTGTTTTAATACACAGAGCTGTGAACATATTTTAGCTCGGTATACCTCAAATATTAAAAACCATTTTATACTGTGCTCGCCATTTCTCTGCGTAATAAATATGTAATCCAGAATTATGTGCAGTATATGCAAACTAATGAACGTATCGAAACGGATCATTTCAAGTAGAAAAGAACCGGTCACGTAGCTTGTAAAACTGATGATAGTAGGGAAAAAAGATACTTTAGTGGTAATTAGCACATTAGGGCGCTCTCACTAGAGGGAGTCACTACTCGACTGAGTCGACAAATGCTAGTGGCTCGGGATCATGCTTTGTGCCAATAATTGCTGGCACTATGACGCCGGTTAATCAGAAGCAATCACGAATTTAAACTCAAACTTTGCAATGTCGAAATTTTGTAATATATGATCTAGACTCAAATGACATTCTAGAGTTTGAATTTAAAATACAATATTCGCAATGCAGGCGAAGTGTAGGGCCTCCCCCCACTCGATGGAGTGACGACCTGGTAAGACATGCAGGAAGTCGATGGATGCAGGTGGCTAAAGACCGTTCTTTGTGGCATTCCTTGGGGGAGGCCTATGTTCAGCAATGGACTTGTGAAGGGCTGTAATGATGATGATGATGATGATGATGATTCACAATGTCAAGATTGTCTAGAATCTCGTTGCGGGTCCTGGATTTGAGTCCGAGTCCAATGCAATATTTTTGCAGAAATGTAAAGTTCTAGTTCCCGGGTTCATTAATGTTGTGATTTTTCCAGTATGTCTTCACGTATACCGTATACTTCATCTGATAACTGATTTTATCACATGTCGTTACATTGGATAAAAGTATCCTGTCCTGTTGTTTTATGAAAGCTATTGAAAGTGATCGCCGTGGCTTATATCAGCCTGGAGAACATCAGCATCAAATGCTGAAACAAGGTAATTATATTAAATCATGAAAAACCTGCTTTTCCGCTTGCCTTAGGCCAACATTCCATTTTTAGTAATAGTTTCCACCGGAGGCCTTACCGCGAGAATTACTTATATTGCGTATCAAAACTTGTTCGATAACAAAACACCAGCGCAAATGCAGTCGTTGGATACCTAATTTAGAGCGTGTTGAATCGGTTACGGCCCGAGAACGTAACGCGTAACATTAAGTTATCGTTTAAACGTGCGATTAAATTAAAATTGCATTAGTAAACTTATTCAAGGTCGTAAATTGTGATCTCATGTCTTCGGTTTGTTTCTGTTGGACTTCGTTAAAAGTGATGCTGCACTTTTAATGAAGAAATATGTAGCATCACTTCGTACGTAAACGTCGAAAAATTCGACGTTTACGTACGTTTTACTAAACAAAGACTTATCGTAATTCCAAGCAACACTCGTACGTGTTAATTATTTATTTAAATATATCATCATCACTGCTTGCAGTGTCCATCTTAGTTCGTGAACATACAGTCACGTTCCAGGTCGTGAACTTGACAGAGGGCTTAACTATTATAGAACATTATTTTGGAGGATACTGAACAAAAGAATTATGTAGCGACGAATTCATAATCTGCTATCTTGTACACTGCAAGATGTTAGTTATATCACTTAGTAAATCAAAGTCTCTGTTAAAGACAGTCACGATCCGGGTCAAATGTTACAACACCGTGAACTTGGCACGAGGCTTTTGGATGAGTCAAGTTGAAAAAACTTACATAATATTAGAACAAATTTACAATACACACAATATTCCGATTCAGCATAATAAATTTATGCTTCCTAGGATTGTACCATTGATATCGCCTAGTTGAAGCGCTTTTATCTAATGCTTTCCGTTTAGTCGAATTAATGCATTGTCATATAATTATCAGTTTTTAATCTAACGGTGAATTAAAGCTTCAACTGATGAACTTCGAGATAGTATCGGATGTGCTCAATGCGCATTCAAGTCTTCTATGTCGGTCAAAATTTCTATTGAGCGCGTCCGGTGTGCCGTGAACTTGACACGCCGTTATGTTAAGGATGGGTCAGTTAGGTAAATGGTCATTGGGCAACGCGAATTGTAGGTCGCGGTGATTGCTAATGATAAAGTGCGAAAGTTGATCGGTTTGTTTTGATATGATTTATGTTTTATTATACTTTGAGTTTTTAAAGTCTGCTAACCGTTATTTTTATTAACCTTTCCAAGGGCTAATTGGCATGCATGTACTATACCGGTTTTTTATGAACAATGTAATTAATCATTCTAATTCAGTTTTATATATGGTTTTCTGCGAATTATTGTTTTCAATTGTAAACTGCTGTGTTCTAATTTGGTTGGAGTTCCAGTTGAACTAAGATTTTGATGTGTTTTGTTTGTTCTTGTGTCGCTAGCTACATACCTACCCTGTGGGGATACCGTTAACTTAATGTAGAATAAAATGTCATGTAAAATTGACTTTTGCAGTCTCTATTCTCTCACTGTCATAGTCCGATGGGACGGCAATCCGACACGATCGGAGAGAGATCAGGCGTGTTACCAATAGCTTAAAGAGCTTTCCTAGGCACGCAGGTAAAACACCACCAACTTCCTGACTTCGGGTTTCAACTGAGAATTTCTTGACGGAAAACCCAATAATGATTTTTGGCCCGACCCAGGATTCGTTTTAATATGAAAGATAAAACAAATTTATGGTCCTCGCTGAGGTATGAAGGAATTTTATCTGTGGCTGATTCTCGGAGCTATGGATTAAAAGGTTATGTAACATATCCTAAGAAATAGCATATTATGGTATTGAGAAGGTTTTCGAAAGTCATTCGCTATTTAATAGCTCTTAATAATCAGCTACTGGAAATGGTCCTCTACAATGGGGAGCGTCAAAGTGCTGGGACAGGGCTCAGCCTAAAGTCTCGCACCTTTGTTGCCCCCATCGCCGATCTTTGTATTTTACATCTGGAGTATAGAGATGTTATATCGCATTATATCGGAGGACATGATGTCTTTATGTCCTTTCCTGTAGTCCCCTCTTATAACATTTACGGGACAAAATCGAGTAATAGATAGATAATGCATGCCTGCACCACACCGCAATGTTTTCATATTATGGAATTGGAAGTTATATTTTCTAGATCTAATTTTAAGTGAAATAATCACGTTTGTCAGTTGATACGACTTCTCGCGTATGATTTGTGACTGAATCAGTTTCTGTATTAATGTATGACGAATAATCGCTTTATTATAGCAACGACCTTGCTACCGGCATCGCTGAATTTTCGTCAGTTAATTCGTTGTAATCGTGATTTCTGCGTAAGAATAGTTCGACTTATTCGATATGAGAAGAAAAACGGACTATAAAATGTATTTATGCCAAAGTTGTTTTTATGGTTCCCGTGTTTGTAGAATGACGTTCTATTGCTTACACAAACATCCTCGTGCTCGTACATAGGAGGTTCTTTTATTGATTATCAATGTTTCTCAATTATTGTTTGTTTTAATGGTTAATCGTGTTCTTCTTTTATCAGCCCGTAAATGTTTAGAGCTGGAGATGGGCCTTTTCCGATGCTTCCTTTCAAACCCTCTTTAAGATTTGTTTTATCTGTCATATTTAATGGTTATATAATATTTTGTGGTTTAGACGCGATTACTACGTGATTATCTAACTGATAAAATTATTATTGTTAAGTCTTAAAAAATCTAACGCAAAGTAATTTAGAAATTACTATATCTCAAAGGTCGTTAAAGTAATTTTTTTTTGTAAGATTTTTATTTGTAGCATACAGGACGAAATAACATTTTTTAGATCGACGCGTGCACAATATATTACGATTACACAAATATATACAAGTATTAAACAATTCACCACAGACAATTTCTAGAGATTTCATTTTCTACATTTTATAACCAATTACTTAAAAACTCGTTTCTGTACTTAAAGATCTAATGGCGATATAAATAAAATTGAAATGTCTGTCTGTAATATTGAAATAACTGGTTTCTATTAAGCCCATTATTATTGTTTGTAAGATATTAAGACATAAATAAACATTTTAAAATTTTGTGTCTGTCTGCTTGCTGTCTTTGCGTACTAATCTTTGGAATAGTTGAACCAATTGTTATGAAACTTTACGAACAGATAGAGAGCAATGCCAGGAGGGATCTAGGCTATATTCTATCCGAAAGAATTTTTTTTTAAATGAAAAAATTGATAAAATAAATGGTCCGTAATCTAAATAACGCCACATTAATGGATCCTATCCAGGCGAAGGCAGGGCGGGTTGCTAGTAAATTATAAAGGTGTATAAAATATATATTACAGACTAACTTTACTTTTATGCGCGAATAACGTCATAGAGATAGTTGCGTGTGCTAAAGCTTTGCATCAATTCGTCGCGTTGGATAAACAGGGTTCTAAGTGAAGAAAGGAACAAAATGCACAATTAGAACATCAAGATTTAATGACTTTCTTTTCTGCCTCAGATGAATTTGATGTTATATTAAACATTTTGAGGCAATGTTGAGGATGTAACTTAGACATAACATAAGGCTTTAATCTATTATTTTAAGCTTTTTATAATATAACGAGCCTTTGAATTTACGAACTATTTAATTTTTTATTTACACAGGTCCTATTTGTTGTATATTTTTAGTATGAATGTAAGAAAATAACATTAATTCAACAAAGTTCTATCTTAAGATAGAACCTTGTTGTTGTGAAATACGTAGTTAGAGCAGTGTTGTAATGAAAAATATGGGTGAAAAAATATATGATTACACTGACACTTTAAATTAACTTAAAAATAAATGTTTTGTAAAAAAGAAGTTATTATTAAATGTTCTACACAATTAAGTGTGCTATACAGTTTTAAATAGAGATTCAAAATATTTAAGATCAATCTTGAGAATCCATTACATGGCTTGAATTTGAAGGGTTGGGTTCAGTCAAATCACGTAGAATTAAGCTAATTACTTTACCTTCTGGTGCTCCTTTCAGGGTGTTTGATAAGACCCAGAAAGGACCGACATAGCCCAACGGATAAGTAAGCTGAAGTGGTAATGGGCCGGCCATATAGCTCGAAAAACCGACAACCGATGGGGAAAAAAGGTTCTCAAGTGGCGGGGTCGTACCGGCGGACGAAGTGTAGGGCGTCCCCCCACTGGATGGAGTGACGACCTGGTAAAACATGCAGGAAGTCGATGGATGCCGGTGGCTCAGGACCGTGCTCTGTGGCATTTCTTGGGGGAGGCCTATGTTCAGCAGTGGACTTGTGAAGGGTTGTAATGATGATAAGACCCTGTCATTCAGTCATATAATGACTTGTCTTATAAAATACTGATATGTAGTACAGTAAATTTCAGAGAGTAGAGTTTGTAGATTTGCATATTGAAGTTTTTTGAAACAATTTGCGTAGCCAAGGACAGAGTTTGGCAGTAACTACATCATAATGATATTTAGGTTTGAAATTATTTAACAACTTCATAATTAAGTGAAATCGGTGAGTAGAATTTTGCAGTTGTTAATACCATGTCTATGCAAGAGTGGACATTGTAAAATACCTGAACTATATTAAAATGTACTCGCATATCATTGTATTGCAAACACAACAAAGAACAACACAAAATAATTTTGGTTCCGATAAAATTGTGAGATAGACCCTTGTTATCATATCACAAAATGTAATTTTTAAGATAGAACTATGTAGCCTTTTAATTTTTTTCGGCATTAGTTACCAAAGAGTTTTTTATACAAATAGAAACAACATCGTAAGTATTTTCTAGCTAGCTCAAAAATTGATTTTGCGATATGTGCAGATAGAACCTTGTTTACTCAACGCGACGAATTGTAGAACCTCATAGTCCGATAAATTTTGTTAGAAATGATAACAAAGAAGCAGTTTAATGGCTAAAGTCTTATGAGTTTCCGCAGTTATTTATCCTGATTATTACTCATATGGGTCTCTTAAGATTTAGATAAGCCAGACACCGGATTCAAGGACATTTAATATATTTCAACTCATTTTGTATATGTGGCTCTGTTGTTTTGACCGTCATCGGCAAATTTTTCCACTTAGTACGCACTTGACGTCGATAATGTGTCGTGTCATGGCCAATTAATTAGCTTGCTTATTTGTTTATAGAAAAAACTAAGTCGGCAATTAACTCTTTATTGTAATTAGCACGTTGTAATAGAGATTGGTTGCAACAAAGTTAAGTTAATGTAAAGTTACAATTATAATAGCATACATACATCCGATTGTTTTTTTGTAATTCAACGGAATTTTATTAATTTCTGTCTCTATTGTTGAAGTGAAAAATAATACGCTAGAAATTGTTGCTGTATGAAAACAAAATTAAATTGCCAAGAATTTTATGATTTTAAAGTTTAAGCATATTATTTATCCCTACGATAGAGCTTCTTTATAATTCTCACTTCTAAAGCAAAGAAATTGCTCCAAAAATGGTTTAATCACTAAAACAAGGCTTTACCCAACAAAATGCGGTCTTGACGTAATATTTTGTAACAACTCGTGTCTATGTTGTGACGATTTAATATGCGTACCGCTTGCACCGTTCTGTTTCAGTCTGACGGGTAAAGAGAGCCGCCAGTATAATTATAGGCTGCGAGGCATTCCATCTTAGTCCTCAGAGGTGACAACGCATCTGTAGTCTTTTTTTGTTTGAAGTTGTCTGCAGGTGTCCATTGACTGCAGTAGTCACTTAACATCGCATCGGTGGGACTGAATGTTCGTTTGTCACTTCAATTTTTTTGCATGATTCAATTAATATGAGAAAAAAATTAATACTTTAAATAGTCACATTATTAAGACGTATCAACATCATCTTACCGTGATGTGTCACTTATAATTAATATTTGTCTCAGTAATTATACCGCTATTATAATTATAGGTATCGTGCATCAAGTGCCGTCAGGTTTTGTAGCGCTTGTGCATATCAATCTCAATCTGCGAGAGCTATATAAATTATTTATAATAGTGCTCAGTGACAGGTGACACGTAGGCCTGTCGGTGGGTCTTACGCTAGAACTACTATGTTGATGGTTAGGCGGATATATGTAAGGGTCCAGTATACGTGGTCACTTTAAAATTGTTTAACGACCTATGTTATGATTGTAACTGCCCAGGTATAAATGACGTGTACAAATTATCGCTTATTATGCGTGAAATGAAATGACAAAATTTACGAAAATCTAACCTCTGTGTGCATTTTATTATTGTAGAACTACTAATCAGCTTCCTATTGGGCTGCATAACGTAATTAGTAAAATTATATTTATATATTTTATATTTACATAAAAACGAGTATATAAAGAAGAACTGAATTTGGCAGATAAAATAAAAGTATCAACATTAATATTTTATTAACACAGTTTCGACAGTCAAATTGCAAGTCATTTATCTAAACAGTTACACTCAGTTATCTATTCAGAATACGTTAAGACTGTAACGAAAATAGCTTCTGAAACTTATTTCCTCGTTATTCATAGTCGTTCAAATAGACATATCTTGAGTGTAGCAACGACAGTAATAAAATGGTTTAGCAGGTGACTGTTCAATATAGACGCCGTGGATAACTAACAGGTTAATGCAATTTGTTGTGCGTTTCGCACGCTGATGTAAACGAGGCGTAGAAAATCCAATCAGGTAGTCACCCATTTTTATAGTCTTCTGTTTGAATATATTTCGACGTATTTTAGTAAAGCAAAAGCAAAGCTTAAGTAATTTATTCTTTGCATACATTCAAAGTGCATGTAAAAAGCTTTCTTGTGAAGAAAGGATATTATAAATTAGATGTTTATTTAAAAGATAAGAATTTGTGGGCATAATGAACCTTTTTATTGATGTATATAATTTATAAGATTTAATAATTGTGTTGGGATGAAAATAGGTCTCCTGCGGCGGAGACTTGTTGAAGCGACGGCGTTCAATACTTTCAAAAAGTTTTTTTTATAAAGGTAAATTTTGAATAAAAAGATTTTAACTTTGATTTTTAAGGTGTGTATGTTTGTCTCAATGGGTTATCTTGATTCTGTAAGCAGTCCACTATACATATAGAGCTACATGGCTCCCGCTGTCTGGCGGAATAATAACCCCTTTAGCTTCAGGGATAAATAAACTGTAACCCGGCGACGGGAAATATTGTCCAAGATGCGAAACGTCATGCAATTCGACCGCCGAATTGCCTAACTAGCGTTGAATCTATATATGTCCAGCAGTGCACTATTACGGGCTGGTCAGGAAGAAAATAGAACCAAACAGTGCAAAACAAACCCTTCTAGATGTAGTTTCAATCTGATAAGAAATATAAGGAATCGACAGGTAAAACGTTCTATTTTCCGCCTGTTTTAGGTACCACCCAGTTGAAGGTGTTTGCAAAAAAGGCTAAATGTAAATATAGTATGAAATAGCAACGTACAAACATAATTGAAGCTTGGCTTTTTTTTACTAAAAAAAACGGAAGTTGCTGTGCTTATTATTGATCATCATTGCAAGTATGGACAAAAAACAGTGTAAATCCAATTACGTATTCAGTCATTATCTGTTTTGGATATTTTACTGTCAGATTTAAAGTCAATTGACCTTTAGACCTTGGTTTTCAAGAGGTATGTATATAGGTACATAAAAACTTGACTTACGGGTACTTGTATGCATTGCATAATATTAAATATGCGGTTGTAACGTAATGTTTATTAAATATCATCCCATTATATTCGCAATTTGATTCGCAGGAAAGTTATCAGTTATCAATTCGATGGAATTTTGCTATCGTAGGTTCTTATTCTAATAATGTTAATAATTTCTCTTCTTATCTTGTTGTGTCCACTTTAATTCCGATGAATGTTAAAGTTTACAACGATTATTAGTTTACTTAATCAAGTGTTAGTCGCGTGGATAGTAGGTCTTGTTCATGTTTTGTGATACGATCTTCGGCTCAAACCTCTGTTGAATATTGTTCTTGTTTTTCATACTAGTCCCTACTAGTTCACTTCTCACATAGTATGTGAGAAGGGCTGCCATTGCTTAAAGTTTCATAGTATGCGATCAACCTGAGCTCCATCCCTGTCGACTTAATACGTGTTAATTTACCTGTTTTGCGTTGAAGAAAATACCTCACGATGTTTTCAATGAAGCATGCCTTTTGATTTTGTTTATTGCCGAGTACTTGTTCAATCAGCAAAATTGCAATTGACAATTGAACGGTGCCGGAGTCGTGAATCTAATTTGGTTCTTCGTATGGAAATGTAAAATGAGCGAGCCCTTATATTATCAAATGCTGTTCCTGGGTATGAGTAAGATTTAAATGTCCAAGCCACCAATTAGTTTTTTCCCTCGAGTTACCTTAAATTAGTTTCATAGGTATTGGTAAGAGAAAAGTACTATGTTTATTTATTTAAACTTTTATGCACAATAAATAAAATCGTATATATGGCGGACGTAATGCCTTAAGGCATTATCTCCCAGTCAACCATTAGGCTAAGCAGAGATTAACATAAACGTAGTGCAGCAAAAATAAATTAATAATGAGAAAAAAAAGTTCGAATAAACCAGAATATATATATATATATAAAGGTATTCTATACATATATCATACACATGTACATATAATATAAATATATTAATACAGACGTATGTTCCGTTTTCACAGATAATTCGTACAGCCGGTTAAGTTCGGTTAAATAATCTCTGCATGTTTTTATTTATTCCATTGTAATTATTTGGATGCTACCTTAATTTTCTACAAACTTTAGAAATTGTGGGGCTTTTTTAATTAGAAGTAGAAGTAAAAAAATAGTTCTTGCGTTCCTTTTATTTTTGGAATATTAGGCGTGTTAGGTAAATGTGCATTCATTATAAATCACATTTCCTAAAATGTTGTAAAATGGCAAAGATTCCATGAGTTTAGGAATTTATTTTCGTATATAATTTAGATTACCACAGGTGAATCTGTTTGATCTTCTAATAAACAATTACTCTGGTGTGCAATGCTTTGCAATAAACTTGAAGTTGTAACCTTATGATTACTTAATGAATGGTAAAACTGGAGGTTACGCGAAGTCCTATAAACATAGAAGCCTATGTTCTAGTGATATGTCCCTTCCTTGTTTTTCTTGTTACCTCGTTTGTGGTCCTCGAGACGGAAAATTGAAAGAGTTACTCGAATTTCAACATTGAACCAACTCACTCACTCGTTCACGACTTCATATAATATACGACAATACAAATCGTGTCGCGAGTGAGTGAGCGAACGACGCGACTAAAACGTTAATTTATAATTTGCAGCAACATCTAAATGAGTGATGTGTCAGTATTGAGAAAGAAGGTTAATAAACAACAAAAATAATTTTTGGACAATGAATTATGAAACAATTAAATCACTCATTTGCGTGTGAAAACAAAATCATGCGCAATTTTTTATCACCCAACTATGCGTTCACTGGCATAACCTATGATCGCATGCCCACCAATAGCGCCTATCAGTAACAACCACAATATCATATAAATATAATGTCTAGTAATAGTGTAGTGATAACAACTTCAACTTCTTGCTTTCAAATTCAAAAACATTCTGAAGGAGGCGACTCGCCTTGTGAGGTGAATACGATTCCTCACCTCAAATGAGGGCACCTCGTGAGTACCTCGCGAGGTAAAATGAGGTACTCCCTCATTCTCAAATAAAATTGATGAGTTACCCATGACTATTATGTATTATGTATATACAGTCAAGACGTTGATGATAACGATTTGAGATATAGTTATGTCCCAACAACATGCCAAAAATATTTTTGGTAGATGGACCGACCATTTTTCATGATTTGGTTTGAATTGACTTTATTTTCAGCCATTCTAAAACAAGAAGTGTGTAAGTACATTAGAATCAAACGGTATATACGGTTACCGTACAATCAATTATTTTTCCAGCGCCGCGACCTACTTACCACGTATACAATATCGTATGTAGCGAGAGCGAATGAAAATGATGATTGATTTACCGTCACGGATTTGCATGTAACTTATAACCAAGATTTTACAAACATAAATTTATTTGTTTAACATACCTTCGAATTTAGTTTGTGTCAACCCCATATTACATTATGAAACGCCTACGCATACCCGCCTCGCGGGGCTAGGATGGGTTATGTCGATCTCGCAGGTATATTGGCAGAGCCACGGGAAGGCTTTCGCATTCATCCGCGGTCCCACAATTGTCGGCAGCCTCTGGCGGCCTCTCCTCCCCCATTTACTTCTCAGGTAAGACGCACCAAAACATAAAGCGCGCCTGCTTCCGCAGCCTCCAACTCTATCTATGGAACGGACCCCTCCAGAGTCCAATGCGCGGAGGTCATGGGGTCAGAAAAACGAGCACTCGGAAGCACCAGCCTTCCGGACCCAGCAGCAGATCTGGTCTATGGCTTGGCTGTTAAACACAATTCGGCTGCGAAGGATAGGGACTAGGAGTCGCAGAAAATAAGGCGAGTGGCTCATACAAACCCACCTCTTCCTCCGCGACTTCTCCTTGGCTGCGGCGGTAGGAAGAGAAGACACCATCTCGCCGCATTCCATAATTGGAGTGGCCGTCTTGGACCGGCCCATCACTTCGGGCCAGCCATGTGGGTTCCTCTTAGTTTATCCTTCTTAGTTTATGACCCGTTCGCGGGTGTGTTTGTGTCAACCCCAACTCCGACATAAGAAGCCTTTTCACGTCTTTTTATATAAGGGACTGACTTTCTGTAATTTTTTCAGGGTCATGGATCAATAATAATAATAATAAAATAATATACGTGGTAGGGCCATGCTGCAGCTATATTAGTAGTATAGTTGTAGCACGAATGGGTCGGCTCGACCGGGGAAGGACCACGCCCTCACAGAATACCAGCGTAAAATAGCAGCTTAACACTGCTGTGTTTCGTATGATGAGTGTAGAGAACCGGAGCCCCTTTTTACTGGAAAAGAGGCATTCCATCTTAGTCCTCCCGGGTGACAACGCATCTGCATTTTGATTCTTTATTGAGGATAGATGTAGATGTCTATGGGCCACAGCAACCACTTACCATCAGGTGGACTGTGTGCTCGTTTGTCACCCTATCCTATAAAAAAAAATCCGTCGCGCTTCTTCAATGAGTGTTGGCGAACCTAACATGTTGCCAAAATATTTTATTCCTCAGACATGCAGGTTTCCCCGAGATGACATGTCAAAATATTTTATTCCTCCGCGCCGAGCACTTAGAACTATGAAAAGTAATGGTTAATTCTTTGTTGCATTTGGTACCGATTTTAATGGAAATCCAATCCGCCTCCTCAAGCTTGACGATTAAGGTAAATCCTCCATACAGTGGAAAAGGCCCATCGGGAAAGATTCAGCAGTAGACTTTTACGGCCTGATGTTGAAGAAAAAGAAGAAGAAACTATATTTTGACTCCCGCAAGCTGTCTTAGTGCTGGCAGTGATAGTGGTCAAAACACATAGCTGTTTTACCGTGGGTTGAAATCTCAGTCAAAGTCAACATTCAAAAACAAATTGTTCTTTTCATTTTTTTCATTTTTAAAAACGTTACTCCACACTAGGATTTCTCCTGTATCGTGGGGCAGTTTACATACATAAATTTCACGAGGACTAACATCCAGACCCAGAACAATTATTTGTAGGCCATACAAATACTTGTTCCGTGCGGGGCTCGAACCCGCGGCCCGTAGCACTGCAACTCATTGCTAACCAACTGCGCCACGGAGTCGTCAAACCCTAAAAAGAACAAATTGTTCTTTTTCGGGTTTGGCGAAAAAGAACAAATTGGTCTTTTTCGGGTTTGAATGTGTTGTTTGCATACGTCTTAGTTAATTAACATTCCTATCACATACAAGTACACGTTTTAAGTCGGGTAGGGATAGACAACGAGTGAGTCTGCACGTACCCTTGTGGTTCCATAATATGCCCTGCAATAATCAATGTCTTCTGATAATATATATATATATTAGAGATAGTAATTATCATAAAAACAGCTAGCAGCTAGCACAGCAGATTAATGAAAAAGTATAATAAAAAACAATTATTAGGAATAAATGTTGGTTTAATTTTTTTGCTAACCACCGATTATAATCGGCATATTTTGCCGATTAGTGCCGAATTAGTCGTCACCGACTGTAAAAGATGCCGAATAGTCGGCTATCCCGACTAGTCGGCCCATCTCTAATATATATATATATATATATATATATATATATATATATATATATATATATATATGTGTGTATGGAATCTTGCTATTTCCCCTATAAATAATTAAAATGAACGCTGGGTTAAAAATGAATCATAGTACAAATTGCGAGTTCAGTTCACACAAGGTTACGAAAACAACAAAGCTATGTCGTGGGCGCTCCGTCTCCGTCGCTATGAATGCATGTTGTTCTCAAATTGTAGGTAGGTGTTTTTATTATAATTACTGTAATTACTTCTCAAACGTCCAAATGTAGGAAAACAACAGATATGACCAATCCTAATGTGTGACTGTTCTGGAAAAAATTGTTAATATGCTGACTGAGTATGTGGATAAATTAAATTTTACATTTTGATATTTCCTTTATATTTGTAACTAGTTTTTACCCGCGACTTCGTCCGCGTAGAACTTAACCAAAAAACTGTAAATCGTTAATAATTCTTTGTTTTGTTGGGACAATGTATAATGGTAAATTTTATATAATAATACTACTTAAATATATAATAGTAATACTTAAAAACCGTAAAATTTTAACAAAACATGTCCTGATTCACCGAGACTGTCTATCAGCCGATATCAGTTTAATTAAGAGTCAAATATCAATTCATAATGTTTAAAACAAATTTAATTGTGTTTAACAATGTGTATTTTTAAAGTAATGATTGTTTGCAACCTAATGTAGTTGACTTAGTTTGCGTTAGATCTTATAGGATTTAATTGTTTACCTATAACGAGTTCATTTCTTACTAGCTTTTATCCGCGACGTCGTCTGCGTAGAACTTTCACAATATACCTGCAAATTTTTTATAGTATAATAGTATTTTAGGGCAAATAATTATCGTAAAACCACTTTAATCTCAGTCTTTTACTTTTATCTCGAAAGCTATGTGGGGACCATATAAAAAATATTTAAAATAAACGTTGAAGATGTATTCATTTCACGTAAATAATTATCCTTATACTTTAACACTCATAAGTTTGTTGTAAAATAGATGGTAAGATAAAAAAATGTGAAAAATATATAGATCTAGATAGCATGGACGTATACTTGTTTGAATCCTTATAAGATTTGCACTATGGTGATTACTATATCGGCAGATTGTAATGATTTTTTGTTGTACAAAGACATAAGGCCAAATTATATATGGATAGTGGCAAGTCGCATCAAATCGAAGGTGCCATGTTATGTCCCAGTTTTTATAGCAATAGACTAACAAGTTTCGGTTATGTAAAATAAATAACCTTGAATTAATCGCATATTATTAAGCTGTTTATGCTTTTGCGGCCCTGATTAACAACTTATAACAATTATTATGTTTATATTTAAAAACTCGATTTAAAATTTGCTTGAGAATAAAGGGATGGGAATAAATACCTTTTAAATTATCGACGCAAAAAACGTCGGCTTGCATCAGAGATGCATTAAACATGCGCAGGTACCACAAGGTCAAGTTGCAAGGGTACAAGGACAAATACAATTTGCAACATAAATAATTTAATTTTAAGCGGTCTTTGTATACGTGTCCAGTGGTCCCTTTGAATACACCACCTAGGTTCACCATTTAAATGGTAGGTACATGTGTTTATTGTGTTTGCATATAATTAACGAAATGCGTTTTGTTATACACATCCACCTATTGATTCATGTCCTGGTCCTAGATTAGGTACCTTGCCGAAGTTCAGAATTATTATTCAGTGCAACACGCAATTTATCGCATTTCGGGTCAGAATAATTTCTCTGTTTCTGCGTGCAATTTTGCTCGCATGACTATATTAATGTTACGTCATTGGGTGTTTTGCACATTTAGGGACTTTTTATCGGAACTGTTTTTGTTTTTGAAATGTTTTGAATCCGTTTAAATTTATGAAACTGCATTGTGTGTATAGAGGAACAGGGTTTACATTAAATTTGCAATTCATGTAAAAAAAAAATCATATATTTTATAGATGTTTCAAGATAAGAGAATAAAATTGATCATGAGTATCACTTCAGACACTTTAATACACTAATATTCTTCGATTTTGTTATACACTGGCCTCCAAAAAAATCGACCCATCCGTTAATTTTGAGTAACAAGTTGTTATCTTAAGTATGCGTTGACATATTTGTATGTTTTTGCTTATGCGTTATAAATTAACATCTGAGTACACATCTGAGTCTCTAAGTATCAGAGACGGGAGAGTACCGCCGGAGACCAGGGTCTGGAAGAGGACGTCTCACAAACCCGACGGATTACCGTTTTATTGCCTTGAATTCTTTGCGAAATCGGGATCTTTCTACTTTTGATGTTCAGGGTAGGCTGAGGGAAACTCGTGGAGTGTCTGTAAGTGAGAATACGGTGAGAACAAGACTTAGGGAGCAAAACCTGACACCACACAAGCCAGCGACGGGACCAAAACTCACTGCATCTCATCGGCAAGCAAGGGTAGAATTTGCTAGGCAACACGTGCAATGGAATCTTGGTCAATGGGAGACAATTCTCTTCAGCGATAAAAGCCGAATGACCCTTGTAGGCTCTGATGGACGTCGTAACGTTATGCTCAGTGTTGCATAAGAGAAACAGTCCGGTTTGGTGGAGGCTCTACAATGTTTTGGGGTGGCATATCTTTAACCGGATGTACTGAGTTGGTTTTCTTTCGCAATCGTGCGGTTAATGCTGAAAGTTACATTACGGACATTTTGCAACCTCATGTGATGCCTTACGCTAAGTATATTGGGGACGATTTTCAACTCATGCATGATAACGCAAGACTGCACGTCGCTTGAATTGTAACTGGATATCTTCAGGATGTCGGAATTCCAGTTATGCAGTGGCCAGCTAATAGTCCGGACTTAAATCCCATCGAGCATCTCTGGGACCAGATAAAAAGAAAGGTTAGAGCCCGAAATCCAGTTCCCGAGACGTTGGATCAACTGAAAGTAGCCTTAACAGAAGAATGGGGACAGACACCCCAAGAAGACATAAAAAAGCTGATCCGTTCCCTTAATAGGCGTATGCAGGCGGTGATAAAAGCAAGAGGAGGAAACATCCCATATTAGAGTAAGGTTTACATTTTTTTAAATGTCAAAAAATGTAAATATCGATCTTTACAATAAAATCGTAAATTTTGTAAAATGTTATGGTTTCAATGTCTCATCACATTTGTATGTAAAATATCCCGTTTCACGCGCCGTTTTTTAGTTTTATACAACCCTATAATTGCATTATTACATTATCAAGATAAAAAATATCTATCGATTGTGGTAAAAACCCATAGGACACTTTTTTGCGAAAAAACGTAGGTGGATCGATTTTTTGGAGGCCAGTGTATATTTCAATCAACGATTTGAATAGGACATAAGTATGAAGTATTATGAAAATGAAGCTACGAAGCTATGGCTAAATCTAAATGCAGTTTCTTTTCACAGTTGATCTAAATAAAGTGAATTCATTTATGTGCCTTATCTTATGTCTGTAAAATATACGATATGTAAAATTAGGTCGAAGCTTATAGTTATTTCGTGATAACACAATTGCTCTTTTCTGGATTCTCAGGTAAGTAAGGCTTGAATATTAAGCTTTCAGAAAAAAAATCTATCTGTCTCAAAGACGACCATTTCATGACTACGCGCGCCTTAACTTAAACACAAAAAATATAAATTTAAGGCAGGATATTTTTTTATTTTATGAAGAATCACATAGATAAGAGGTGGGAGAGATGTACTTTATGATCTGTCAAAGGAATTGTTTTATTTTGATTTTTATTTATTAAGATTCTTGAAATGTCTTAAAACATTTGATCGATTCAGTGATTGTCTAACTCGAGCAGTTCTTTGTTTTGGCCCCATGGCCAATCTGCGGCACATGTTTAGAATTTAGGGCGTGGCTCCACCTGGCTTCCTCGACCAGGCAGCACGACTTACCTTTGTCTTCGATTAACGTCGTATTGTTGGATTAGGGTAGGCATTCTCACGATTTCACATTCGATTTGTTTTATTACGAATTCGTTCAGTTGAATCGTCTCGGTTTCCATTTTGTGTTTATTCGTGATTTGTGATCCGACTGTACAGGTGATGTAAAGAGTTCAAGCTATTACAAAGCCGTGATACTTCATGTAGTACAGATGATATATTCCCAATTCTTTTCACTATTAATATTTAAAAAGTACGAAATATTGTGGATTAATACACAATATTCAAACAATTTAAACAATTAAAAACCTATAAAATATTTATGATACAGTGTTTTGCAATGATAGTGAAAATGCATTATGAGTATAATGAAATCACAGTAATCACGACGAGTATTTGTTGATAAATACAGTTCTTCAATATTTCCTAGAATTTACACCAATATTTTATCAGTTTAGTTGACATTTGCTATCATTGAATGTGTTTAAAATTTTAAATATTTTAATTTTTAATACACCGCCAAGTTATAGCTTGACGAGAACATAAGTTTTTAAGAAATTCATAAGTTGTTGACAAAGTAGAAATAGTTTTTATAAATGGAAATATCTTAGATATTCTAGAATTTGGTTCCGTTAGACAAATGAGATTGATTACTATCACATAAACTGCTGTTTTTTTTAAAACTGCAAATTAAAAGCAAAATAAATGTTTAAAACTATTAATGATCGAATTTGCATTAAGAACATCTTCAATGGGAATTTTTCCACTGTCATAACTGTTCGATGTTATTTTGATAGAAGTGGAAGGTCATTGAACACTGGTCTGTAAATCGAGCGGTCGCAAACAGATTTTATGATTGAAATCAATTTGCGGATGGAACGATGAATTTCCAACTGTTATCGTACACAAATACAAATTTCATTCGTGATGGTTATTGGCATCACTGTGTTTTTCCTTTCCTTAACTATAATCTACCTACTTTGTTTGGAGTTTGGAGGTGGTGACAATGTTGATGAGCGATATTAGCCGTTAACAATTTGGTAGACTGGAAACTTTGACTTTACCAAAAATATTGAAATGTCTTTTAGGATGAGGAAACTAATATGCGTGTTAAAAAAAACTCAGGATGTTGCGAGTAAAACGCACCGTACCATTACCACCACTCCAATTGCTTACCACTCGCCAGATCTGTATATTGAATTGCATCCTAAAAACTCATCGACATTTTACACGCCATCTTAAACCAAAACGTAGGCACATCAAAGTTTGCCATATACCACAAAATAAAACAAAATTCAAGCAAAAACAATATGCATTCCAATTTATATCTCCTTATAAAATAAGGGCTAAAGTTGTAGTAACAGATTTTTTTATTAATACTGCTACGATGAAACTGAACAATTTATTCACATACCCAACACACAAACGCACACACACACACACACACACACAAACGCACTCATATACACACATTAGTATTACATTTCAAATTACATTTATTCCCTAGTGCCTTTGCCTTTTGTTATTTATGATTAACATTGTATGGTCTTGGTGGTTGATGTGGGTTACCCAGAAATACAGGTCTCCAACCTAGTACAGTAGTAGGACTTCTTGCGACGGGCATAAAATGTGTCATTGTAACTCAATAAATCATTTTGTAATACATAATATAATATGACTTAAAATGTGTTTTTGTCAGTCATTTGCTTTGCGTTTTTGTGTGATATGTTATTAATTTCCAGATCGAAGTATTGCGACTGTGATGCCCGTGTTTTTGACACTGTATCAGAAACTTATTTTCGATCCTGCTGCTTTGGTAATCGGTGCGAGTGAGCACTACAATATCTAATGATGGAAACTGTAACACTTTGAATTGTAATCGGAAGATGATATTATATAATCGAAATTAGATAAGAATTAGCTATCATTTAAAAAGTAAACAATGGATGCACATCGGTCTGCCCTCATCAATTTCCCCATTTGGTGATTAATTACAAGTTTGATTTTTTTTTGGTTTATAAAACTACAGGATCGGCTTAATGAAAACTTTATCAAGTTTTCATGTTAAAATTTCGCTTCAAATCAACCTGTTTCGGAAATGGGTTAGAGACGATGAGAAATTTGGACTTATTGCGGCCTTACTCATAAAAATCTATGTCAATTTAAGAAATGCTTAAATATACTCTCTCCTCTTTTCACTAAATAACAAAAGAAAGATATAGACATAATAAATATTTAATTTAAATAAGCTATAATCGAAGACTAATAAGTAAAGCCGTACGTATCGAACCCATTACAAAGATCAATGAATTCTTGCACATTTAACTGAGCAAACTATCTCATTCACATGCTTTTTGATGTTTATTTTTCTTACACGTGTTGTTTTGCTTTTCCCGATGGGCGTTTTTACCACACATAAATTAAATTTGTAGATTTCGAAAACAAGTCGACTCGGGGACTACGATAAATTTGCCAACAAAAACATGCGGTTCAATGAATAATAATTAGAGACTGATATGGAATTCGAAATATAGTTCAGCCGACTGGCGCCGTGTTTGCGGGATAAACATCAATAATTTATGTAAAAGGATGTTATCTTAATTAAATCGGTGAAAGAATATTCCACACCGGTTTAATAAAAACGTACAAAAAACGCGAACACCGCCGTTGTCATTTTATATTATGTCACATTACCATAATCACGGTATTCTATGAATACATTCATCACGAGAGCGTCCGTGAGGGTTGCCAGATAAAATTTAAAAGATCCGGATTGGCCGGATTTATTTCTTACACATTTTGAAACTTACTTTTTTTACATATTGTGGGGTTTTTCCTAAATATTATAATATACTTATTTTTATAGGCATATAACCATGATAGCGATAAAAGCTTACATAGTTAAGCCATGTTACAGCGTATTATGGCTGCAGTACAAATGGATCGACTTGACCGGATTGGATTGACTTGATCACGCTCTGACAGAATACCATTATAAAAGCGCGGCCCAATGATACTATGCAGTGACGTGAACCGGAGACCCCTTTTTACTAGTAACGGGACATTTAGTTATCAGGGCTGATAACGTATCTGCTTTTTGATTTTAAATCGAAAATAAATGGAGGTGCCTATGGGCCACAGCGTCCATTATTATGCCCTTGTAAAAAAAGCGAAAATAAATATGTTATGTTATATGTTATGTATATGTATGTTAGTAAGCAGCAGTATTTTGAGCTACAAAGATCTTACAGTGCTTAAAGATCTTATCAGATAAGATCTTATTTGATTACTGTGTGATGAAAATGGGACATTATAGAATTAAGTAACAGTTATTAATTTAAATTTCAGTGACAGTCGCAGTTAAAATAAGTGTATTTAAACGCAATCAAATCCGTAAAGTTCGTTTAAGTCAAAATAGTTTAACAATAAAAATAAACATAATAAAAAAGAATCTGTGTAACCATTCACTTCTTTTAAAATTTTATATGTTTTACTTCAATATTTGTAAACAAATAATAGCCTTACTAATGATTTTTTTTATACTACTTAATAACCACTTTTTTGTGGAGCTACAATCGACATTTGATAAATTATTTAATCTGTGAGACTTTGTTTTGAAAATGCAAGAAACCTAAAGGTTTTTCATATTTGCAATTTTGTCCTCTGTATTACTTAAAACTTGGCCACCCTGCGCCCAGAACTTGTTCCTCTCCGGGTTCGTGGTATCGCACCGCGGATGCAGATGCCCGCGAGGCCCGACCTTGCAAGGTCGGATGTATCACACTGTTCGTGTATGCTCTGTTGTAACTAAAAATACATGATTGTTTCGAATTATTAAAATTACTTACGCTTTTTTTTTGGAGTTGTCTTATACTGATATTTTTGATTGTCCTGTTCGCTCTTAAACAATTGATAGCAACCGTTCCCTTGTTTAGTTTCTTTTGTCCTGATTTCTTACTGAGTCATTTTGCTAACTTAAAGACACCGGTACCTTTGCGCGATTTTGACAAACGCTTTCTAAGATGTAACAGTAAAATCGGTCTGTATTACAACTACGTAGGTAATAATCCTAAAGCTTGAGTAACGATCTCGTACTTAACCAAACCCATTGCAAAAGGAACGGTTCCGTATGGATTCTTTAATATTTTAGACAACTGTAAAAACACTTCACGTGTGGTATTGAATAAAATTTTATGTTTTCAAATATCTGCCAACTTACAAGGAAATTAAAATGGATCATACTTGGATGAAAAAAAAATATATAAATTTTCTTCATAAATGGCAATACAACAGGCAGTACAACGGTTAAATAACAACCGTCAAACTCACAATTATTGTTGTATTATGAGCAGATATACACATATTCATGAACTTCTTACTATAGTTGAAAAGGATAAACTTGTTTGTATTGATTATTCTCATAAGTAGAAATAGAAGGAAGTCTAGTTAAACTTTTTTACCACATTATTATGTATGAAACTTTTATGATTTCACTGTAGTCTGTTAACAAATTTAAAATAATTTTTACAGATGAACTAACAAGTTCCTATAATTAAAAAAATCTAATAAAGTATGTTACCAGCTAACCCAGGGTTTCCCAACCTTTTTTTGACTAGGACCATTTTTTTTTGTAGTTAGCAGGGGCCCTAGGTGAAATAAAAACTGTGTTAATCTAACAATAAATTATAATCACAATTTTAACATAATTATATAATAAACTGAAAAGAAGCATTTCATTAACAGTATTATTTGTGTATTTCTTTTAAAACCAAGTACGTACTTACTAACGTGACGCGCGGTGTTGCACTGCCCGCGTGACGAGAAAATAATAAACGTGTTATTTAAAACGATTAGGTAGGTAAAATAATTAAATCTTTCGCGGACCATATTTAAGTTCTTGCGGAACACTGAGCTAACCCCTACCATTACCGGTAGCTTAGGTACTAATATTATA
Source organism: Parnassius orleans (assembly GCA_029286625.1). Classification (NCBI taxonomy): domain Eukaryota; kingdom Metazoa; phylum Arthropoda; class Insecta; order Lepidoptera; family Papilionidae; genus Parnassius; species Parnassius orleans. The sequence continues at coordinate 5,174,000 of JAGSMP010000019.1, forward strand.
AATGTGAAAATATACTTGTTTCGATGTTTGTGCTTTAAAACCTTTAATAATGCTTGATAAACTAAATAAACTAAATTCTAATGGAATTTAATTTAAGACGTCGGTTATGCTGCAAAATAAGACGTAGTATACTTTTTATAACGATTATTACATATAATTTGATTTTCGCTTAGCGAAGTAGGTGGGTAACGCGTATAGTATCTTGTACCATCGCAGATATTAGCTGCGAAAAGATATTTTGAACACGACGATTCGTTTGCGCGTACTTTTTGATCATACACAGCAAATAATGTGAGATTGATCTATGATATTTGCACTCGACCCGATAACATGACGTTCACGTTTCGATATTTTAAAACTTAAAACTGGTCTTGATTGATCAAGAATGTAAGCTTAACCTTTGTGTGTATAGTCGTTAAATTATAGTAATGCGATTTAAATAAGAAGACATAAATACGTGATAAATATTAAAAATATAGGGTAATAAAGGTCGACTCTGATATTTCATAATTAATTAGTATTGCTTACATAAATTTTCTGTGGTGATTAATTAAGGTTTACTGTCCCCTTTGATACTGTGTGAATATATTTATTATATTTAACACGGTCTTAATAAACAGAACACATTTAAATAAATATTGAAAATATCCCATTAACATAAAATATATTTTTCATTTTAACATATTCTTTCAGAAAATATTGGTTACGTAAACAAACGGACAACCGGGGTAATTTATGACGTAATAAATGAGAAATACTATTCCAAACACTAAGTAGAGTGACTTTCTACAAGTGTTATTTATAATCTATATTGAATAAAAAGTTTCTTTTTCTGTAAGTAAATGTGCGTTGTAACAAATAAATATGTGTAACAATTTGCAGGTTACGCATTACGCAAGTATGTGTCAAGTTGATACCGGGTTTGATGGACGCAAGATTTTATCTGTTTGGAAGGCAGTGTACAATGTTGGGCTAATATCTGTGTCATATTATTGTATTAACAATGTCGATAGATATAGGAAATATTAGAATTTACATAAAGACAGAGTTGAAGAGTCTTACATGTACGGATCGTACACGTACGGAGTGTACATGTGCTAAACACTAACTAGAAGTCGGTAAAGATTCACGCAAATGTAGCATTTCTCAAAATGTATGAATAATTTAAATTATAAAGTAGTTGCAGTTGTTAATTTAAATTAAAAATTGTGAACTGAAATAGATACTAAATTTTTATCAAAACTCAATCGTTTAAAAAATTTACTTCCAATAAAAATAAAAGCTGACTTCAACTAAGAACTAAGAAAAATAAGATTAAATTTGGTCGGTGCAAAGACAACATAATATTGTATAGAAGAATTAAAGCCACGACTTAATCATGTGAAATTATTTTATTCTTTTTAGGTTTTTGAAGGCGGCTTATATTTTTTATTAAAAGTTAATTTTTAAAAATTATCAAGGACCAAGGAATATCACAATCTCAATGTCCTCTGAATAGTTCCATCAAAAACTTTATCCCTGTTTTGCCACTTAGGTATGGAATTTTTTCTCCAAAGAGTCATTAAAATCGGTTTTAATTGTCGTAGATATCGAGTCCAAAATGCATACAAAAAAAGAGAAAAAGTACAGTCGTATTGTTGACCTCCTCCTTTTTTTGAAGTCGGCTAAAATACTGTCCATGTTTTTTTCATCACACGACCCTTATCATTTGAAAATCGATGATCTGGTTTTGGGTGGCAACATTAAATCTTGTCCAATATGCGACCGATCGTTGCCTTACTGGTTTCGATACTCAATGGAATTTCGGCTTAATCTATATGCTACTAATGTTAATACTTTATGGTGGCTTTTATTACAAGAATGATAAATGGGATCGTATTAGCAACCAGCAACCTTGAATCGAGAACTTTGTGTAAAAGGTGTAAGATTTTATTGCTTGATATAAAATCTGGGCAAGCGGAATGGATAATAACATACAACACTGATATGTGCATGAGTTGATTGCATGACTGCTTAAATTCTTGTTACAGTAACTTTAATTTATATCCTATGACAATGCTTATCGTCGTAATATCTAACTTAAATGTTTTGTCCTTCAAATAATATTATGTATAAGTTTTATTATAAGGATAGCGTTAGTTTCTGTTAAAATATATTATGCATACACGTCAAGCAGCGGATGTCAGCAATTCACTATTCATGCTCCATTTAGTTATGTAATTTTATTAGTGTAATCAACTACATAATATTATTGTGGTGTGTTCAGCTTCTAGAAGTGTTATACGTTAGAAACGTTTAAGATTGCGTTTAAAAGATTAACGGCAGAGTGCCAATGTAAAAAGAAGTATCGATTATATGTTTTCATTCCATCCATTACAGTCTATAAAAGTCACTTGTTGAACATAGACCTCTTCCATAGATTGCCTTCCATAGAATAGAATAGAATAATTTTTTATTCAATATAGATCACATGTGTAATTCTTATTGAAAGTCATTTTTTACTTTACGACTGGTCCGAAAAAAAAAACTTCTGTCCTGGGAAGAACCAGCAAGAAACCCAGCGGGACTTTTTTTTAAAGTAAATTTTACATTACAATTATTTACAAAATTTATTTTAGGAACTGCTTGGAAGTGACCACCTCATTCCCAGGGGTTATTATCAACCATGTAGGCTTATGTCACAGGTGTCACGCTTGGCAGACGGGTTGTCAACAGCAGTTTTTTTTATTAATTTGAGTTTTATCAGAAAAATGCTACTTTGCATCTCCTGTTTCAATTTCTCTCGGTTGCCTCTTACGACAGCTATGAAACGATAAGGAGTAGTGGATATTCTTACACTGTCACTACACGATTGGATAATATGTTTGATATATCTGAGGTATTTATAATGTAGCAATGATTAATGGCCTCTGCTTGTTTCATGCAATTCGGCACTCTATATCATTAAAGTGAATCCAAATATTAATAATATGAACCGTTATATTATGTTATATTTTATTTATTCATATATGTAAAACATCCTAACATCACGGTTAAAATCACATCACTCATCTTGCGTTTCCTTTTAATGACTGTTGGTGCGGTTAGTGATTATTACAAGTGTAATTGTACTTTTCAATTGCACTTACCAACCCTACGTAACGCTTCAATGTACTCTACATTTTATCAGTGCCCACTCACGTCGTAGTTAATTGATCATTGTAAGAACTTTTCCTGTTTATAATTTTGCGATTGAAATTTCTTGTAAACTTAACAATAGCTTTTTCCGCGATTTCCCGCTGGGCGAATTTCTTGCATGCAGTATGCTGGCGAAATGAAACAGACTTTAAATTGAACAAGCTTTAAATTGTTTTGCTGTTTGTTTTTTAACATAAGTTATTTCAAAGGCTTTTTTAAATTATTATAATTAAATAACACACCGTGTGGTGGCGGCATAAGAGAATTGTATTGGATTCTCTCCAAAAGGAGAAAAAGGGAGAAAAAAGAAAATATTTTTTTTATTATAAGCATTTAGACATGCAGGTATCCTCACGAGATTTTTCTTCGTCACTAAGCATGTGGTAAATCAACATGTAAAATAGATAATAATTATTTCAGTGGCCAGACACGGTGTTTTCTATTTTTTGAAATCCCTACTGTCATGAAATATTTCAAAGTAAATAACTTGAAAATCTGTACAGCAAAAGCATTTTTTAACATATTGTGGTATTTATTTTACGCATTTTGCACTTTCCCTTTAGGCTCGCAATGTCGTGCTAAGAAAGTTTAGAGAGTAAGTTTGCTCTTACTGTGTAATTATTAGCCATAACTCGTTCTATGGAAAGCGAATGAGGGTGATTGGTAGTGAAAATTAATGGTAATAAAACATTGATTTTTTCTGTTTATTCATAAATATTTTAGCTATTCATCAATAAACAATAAACTTATAAACCTTAGTAGGTTTCAGAATTTTTCAAAGAGGTTATGTCAAGAAACGTTTATAAACGAATATAAAACGTTGCGTTGGTTGCAACGTAGGTGGAGGGGATACCACTTCCGTGCTATTCACCGACTTGCATCTTGAGTTGGCTCGAAAAACTCACCTTTTCATTTCCACTCGGCCTTTCATCTCAGATTTTTGTTGTCCTCATACCACCATTTAAACCCTAACGGTTAGCTTGGTCGTTCGTCATGCATACAGCAAAGGAATGAAATAATAAGCCAGTTTCTGCCTTTCCATCCAATTACAATTTGGGTGTCTTCAAGGCAAGAGTGAATAGGTCACAGAATATAGAACTAGGTTTTTAATAAGCTAAGGCAGTGTGTTTTACCATTTTCACCTACACCACCACTTAACATCCAAGTGGAATAATTGTCAAGCACTGGCTTATAATAGTTAAATAATACAATCAAAAAACATGAATCATTTTCGTTATGTCGGTGCTCGTTTGTATGGTAAGAGACGTTAGTGTGATAGTATATTAATACGGGGTTATTTTTCAACGAGTAGTCAAATTTTATACTTAAGTTCAAATATATAAATAATGATATACCGTTATTGCAGTTGTGTGTGTGACGAATCTGTGCGTGCGTAGTAAAATAGTAGGCGTTAGATATTTATTAATGACAATCAGTTAAAATAATGCATTACCACGCATTATGAATTTAAAAGATAAAAAGGACAGAATTTTTGTGATTTTTTAAATTAGTTAGTAATTAGTTCTTTACCATTCGCCTACATTACTTATTCTGAACCTTCTCTGCATATTTGGCCGTATTTTGCTAAATAACCCTGTATAGATGAGTCTTATAATTCCGTCACTAAAACCTTTAAGTGAATTGAATCACTAAAATTAAGAAAGAAGACTTAGAGAACTTCCTCCCTGCTCATAATCTTCTCATAAATAAGAGGAGGCTTGCGTGGAGCAGTGGTACATTTTATGTAGATTTACTTTTTATATTTTTTTTTTACAATTGGACAGAATTATTTACGTTTCTGTAATTTGTGTTTTGTATGTTTGATATTATACTATCGTGATACTCTATCCAAACCTATAAAACTTGAATAAACCAGATTATAAATGCGTTAAGTGAATGTTTCAGGTAAACTTCTGAAGTATCTCACGTGAGCAAAATAAGTTAGCAACCCTAACAGCATGCTCGTTTGGTTACCTTACTTATATTACTAAAACTACTTCTACTTTTGATTGTAACAAGTTGTATAATTAAGTATCAGTCTAATGTTCTTCAGATGAAGAAACTGATAGACGCTCTCCAGAATTGCTTGATGAGCACGTGGGAAATGTGAAAGTCCGGTTTGTATACAGCATAATTAGTTATAAATTATTTACTACCGCCTGCGAAAAGAGATTACACTTCCGACAGTAAAATAGTTATATAAACCTATACAAGATTTATGATTTGTTTTGACTTATTAAAATGTTTTTTTTTGAAAAACAACATAAATTGTTTCACACTAACAATTTGTGTAACCAAGTAAACTTGGGTGTGTGTGCGTGTTCGTTGAAAATTACTATTTGTGGCGTTGCGTTGTAAAGGTACTTTCCTATAATAGGGCGAGAAGGGCTACTACATGTCCGCATGAGTAATAATGTGAAAACGGTGCTGCTTATGGAACCTGACTACTCGGGTTTACTAAACTTCAAATGTGTAGTTTTTTTTTGTTATTTATCGTAATGTATGCTTGAGTTACCAGTTATAAATACTGACAAAATGAAGTTTTTACTTCGGCTCGGAAAACCTAAGTTTGATACGATAAAGATTTAAAAAATGTTTTACACACGAAATGTAAATTTCTAACGAAAAACAATGGCACATGTGGTATTGTAGAAGATGCTTACCATTTGTTTTTATTTTTTTTCTCTCGTCTGCAATCCAATCCAAGTGTATTAATTTGTAGCAGCTAATGCTTTAGCTTAGTATTAATTAAGAGTATTAGATCCGGTCAGGGTATGATATGTCATGTTTTTTTTAAACAAAGGCCCGTAAATAAAAATAAGATAAAAAGAAACCTTGTTTGGTATTAAAAAAACGGCAATAACTCGATGTTGCGACTGAGCCACTAAATTATTTGGTACTAGCGATCCGTAGGATCTAATAATGTGGCGTTACTTTGATTTAAGATAATTAATTATCATTTATTTTAGTAATTTTTCGTCTTTTCAAAAAAATCTGACATTGTTCGGTTCATTCCGAAGATTAACCAGGACAGAGATACAGACAAAAATTTTAAAAATAATTATTTGTTTTAATAGCATACAAATAACCCTGAGCATAATAGAAACCAATTATTTTAATATTACGGACAGACACTTCATTTTTGTTTATATGTATATATTTAGGTGTAGGTCTTTTCACTAAATTCTATTCTATTCATAAAACGTATCAAACATATCTATATCAATCTTCGTACCTGTCAAAACTTACTTAATGTTTTAATTACGTAGACATGCAACATCGGGCCGCGTTACAATTGCATCAAACGCTCGTTAACTATACAAGAGACAAGAAACGTCTGAAACAATAAATTAGCCACGAAACTGGATGCGTTGCGACTATATTGCGCCGGCTATTGTTTGATGGGACCCGTAATTATTTTCATATTTAAATGTTGCTATTAACAATGTTAGTGTTGTGTCACATCGAACTGATATGCGGTCGTAATCTCATTAGAAAAAATGTTTTTGTCTCCCAAAAATTTCACGATTTATGAATGTTTTTGTCTTGACATTGTCGCCAAACTAAAGATCTTAAGGATTTTCTTTTTACTTACAAGTTACAAGCCTTTTAGTAGTCGGAAATGCCGCTCTAGTAAGTGGAAATTGGGTTTAGCTTACCGAAATATTCTTTGTATAGAAAATTTCTCGGTACTAATTAACTCTATTCATTTCTATATTTTCAAGTTGGATTGATTTTCAGTTTTTTTTTTATATTTCATCATCAATATCATAATCATTATCATTACAACCCAAGGAATACCACAAAGCAAAGTCTTGAGCCATCTTCTTCCATCGACTTCCTGCATCACTTACTAGATCGACACTATCTTTTTTAAGTTTAGATTCATCAAATAATTGAAAAACTGACCTAATAAAAATAATCAAAACAATTAAAACAAAACTAACGACTAAGATTTTTTAAACATAAAATTAACTTTATCCTTATTCAATTCATGTCTTTATTTCCTGCTCTGTGGTTTAACTACACTTATGTTGGATAATTTTCCTTGTTAAATGAAAGAGCGTTGTCAACGGGAAGGGGTTTCGCCTTCGTCTCTACCCGGATAGAGTACCTTTTAAGTTCGTGCTTGGCGGTGAAGGGAAATGTCTAAGAAATAAAAAAATATATTTTGAAGACGTTTAAAGTCCGCCAACACGCTGTGCCCAGCTGTGGGACGTAAATTTACTTTACTTTTATACAATTTATTACAAGTCTTATGGTACTGGTATGTAATAAAAACTTTATGGTATTTGTAACTTTCTGCTTATTTGTTATACGAAAACAATGAACTGATAAACGAGCATTACAGTCATGATGGTAAGTGGCGATAGTAGCAGATGGACACCTACAATTAAAGAAGGGCCAACATGTGCGTTGTCACTTTGAAAGAAATTTTGTTGATATGATGTAGCAGATTTTCTTTAGATTTTTTTTCATTTAGTGCGGTTAGCCATGCGTTTTAGAAATGATTTTTTTATTGATCATAGAATGTTATTGAAATAAAGCATTAATAATTTTTGTGGCTATTTATATTGTGTTAGTGTCTGTCTATTGGAGGTGCATAAATATTTATAAAATATAAAAGAATATACTACAAACATAAAAAAAATACATACTTAAAAGAATTCATAAAATAAAACAAATAAATAAATAAAGGCCATTATCAATTAGTTTCACTATTACTATCCTATTTTGCAGTAATAGTTGCTTATCACCGAGTTACTTTACATCTAGCAAAGTTTACGTACGCTGTAAAAAAATTCTTGATTATATCTAAACCGCCTGTCGATTCTACGTTTGATAACCGTTCACTTTTAATTATTTTAAAACGTAGTTGCACCTAGCGAATATGTTAAAGTTATAGTTAATTACGCTTGTTAACGCTTATTTCGCATTTTGCATAACGTTTCTTTGCCACTATTAATGCGTTTTGAGTTCAAGTTTAATACTTATTGCGTTGTGATGTTGTGTTGTTTGATCTTGAATTGTCTGATTTAGTATAATTTTTTTCGGTATTCAAATTTAGATTGAACTGATTACTAAATTATGAGGTGTGGCAATAGTAGCGTTTTGTGATGATTTATGAGATAACAGGCCGTACAGTGGCGGCGTAAGAGAATCCACTACCACATATGGTTATCTCCATAGACTTAGAATATACTGGCGTAAGTATATTCTAAGTCTATGGTTATCTCATGGGTGGCGAAAGAGGTGACAGAGGGAAATGAAACAGGCGTTGGGCAGCAGCATCTTTCTGTTTTGATATTTGACTTGAAATAATAAAATATTAATAAAATGCAGTCACTAATGCGCGACTGCACGGCGTAGCAATTATGGCAAATATGGCAATATATATCAAGCCTTCAATTGGGGACGCCTATGTTTAGCTGTGATTTTTGATAGACTGTAATGACTGAAATAAATGAAATGATAATATACCGGAACTAGCTTAATGGTTTTGTATTTTAAGTGATGATGCACTTTTTGAAAAGCGCGTAATAAGCTTAAGGATTTACCGTGATCGCCTTACTTGGTAAAAGAATTTTCGATCGCAGTACCAGATGTCTTGCACCCTTAACGTGGCTGGCCGTCGCCATTCGAGGTATATCTGGCCTTTTTGGCCTTTCCCCATAGTAATCTCACATGACACCCTCGGGTCAAAATGAATTCTCCTACACCGCCATTACACGTCAACTAATAATATCCTCAATTAAATTAATTTTTTTTTTGTTTACTCCAAAAATAAACAAAAATAAAATAAAACCGATTTAAAAAAAAAACAAAAAAATCCACACGATAACTAGTTCGGAAGTCCGATTTTTCCACCCTTAGGGGTGTATTTTTTTATAACATTTAATGTGTGACCACCCCAGGAGTCTAACCTACACATATTATATAGGTACTACACATATTATATAAAAAGTATAATTAAAGTCATTAAAATCGGTTCAGCCGTTTTCGAGAAATCGGTGAACATACATAAAAAACATACGCGTCGAATATTGAACCTTCTCGTTTTTGGAACTCGGTTATAAATATATTTTGCACGCAACAAATACTATGAAACTCAATTAAGCGTGTAGTATTCGATTTTTAGCACATGCAGTGGTTTAATTTTATAAGTTTTATTGTGGTGCTTAAACTGTAATTATTGCCGTGGTTCGAAACCGACAAAGAGAACACCACCATTACCACCATATTCACTATCACCGTCATATATCACAGAAAATTTTGACGTTATTTTATCATACGTAGTTACTTCTGGGCAGAGTAAGCACGTTAATGAAAGTTCAATAGGCAAAACTAAGTCACCGAATTATGTACCTATATTATGTAAGATCATGTTTAAATATATGTTTTTAATGTAAATAACATAAGGCTTACATTACTTAGATTCTAAAAATATACAAAGAGGCATATTATTAAGTAAATAGGCATAGATGCTGGTTAAGTACATGCAGATTAATTTATAAATAGTCACTGAATGCGGTAGCATATACTTACGAGGTTGGCTCGTTCCCAACTAATAGGAACACTGTCTCCTGGGTTCTTAACTTAATCCGAATCCCGGAACTGATTATCTCTTCGCAACTTTATAGCATGGTTGATTCATGTTTTGCAATTTGAATACACAAACACATTTCACACAAAAATACTTACAGTGTACATCTGTTTCAATACAAGATGATTCATTACAGTTCTACGTTACAATAGTCACAGCGTTTTTCAACCGATTTCAAAAAAGGAGGTTCTCAATTCGACTGTTTTCCTCATAACTTTTTCTTGGTCAACCGATTTTGATGATTATTTTTTTATTTGAAAGCTGGAGCTGGTGACATTTTTTTCAAATGTTTTATATCAAATTTTTTATAAAAAAAATTTTCAGTACTTTGTTGTATGGCTGTTTTTGTAATTTCTTTTGCTTTCAGGAAAAAAATAAACCGGGGGTTAAATTGTTTGTAACAAATTGTTAACTTATTAAACAATGAAATTATATGTATTTTATTTTTTATTTTGTTAACCTATAAAGAAATGCCAATTATGAGTCTTAAAGAAAAAAATCTAAAAAATATAAACGTTTTTTGCATTTCGATTGTTTAAATCTTACTTAATTATTTAAACCATCGAAATACAAAAAACGATTATAAACAATTAAAAAATATATTTCAGGATTTTTTTAAATCATCATTTTGCCATGACAATAAAATGGTAAAAAAATGTTTTTAAAAATATTAAACTTTTGTTTATATTTTTATTTGTTTATAAACAATTTCTTAAAAAAGTACGTAAAAATATTTTTTTTCTGCATTTATTAATGTCATTCTTAGATGCAAAAATAGCGATATAATTACATTTGTCAAATTTTTTTTTAAATATCTCACTTTTTTCATAAAAAAAAATCATAACAAACAAAATATAAAACTTTCATAAACTTTTATCACGTGATCTTGTTAAGTAAAAAAAATATAGGTCAATTATGTAAACTTTTATGTCGACTTTTGTAAAAACAGAGATTGGAAAAAAATTTGTTAATTAACAATCGTATAACTTTTTGAAAAATTCGGCATAATTTTTTTTCCAACGGGGCTTTATTTATTCAAGTGTTCTGATGATACCATATTTTTTTCAAATTTTTAAATTAATATTTAATACTATAAAAAATATTTTATGTGATATACTGTCTTCAGTGGTGATGCGCTCTAGACGTAACGGTCGCGCGGAGTCCTATTTTCGGCGTTAAATAAAAATAATAAATAATGGAAATAGAATTCCGGGAGTCGAGACTTTTTTATTGGAAATTTCCTCTTCTTTAAGGGTCTTTTTTCAAAAGTTCTTAAATATTAATAGTTTTTGAGTTATTAAAAAAAAACTAAAGATCTTTTTTTTTCATCTTATTTTGTTAATAGCAATTGCAATTTTTTATGTGCTAATAAATCGTTGGGATACATTTTTCTAGACGTCATTCCGAATCGAATGAGCTATCACACATATTTTTAAGAGCGGGAATAAGAATTAACACGTTTTTGAACTTTTTGACTAGACTAGTAATGCTGTTTTCAAAGTACATTCTTAGATTTTAACTAATTCATATTTTCAACTGTTTTTTTTGGCTTTTTGCAGGTACGTTCGGCTAATGTGCTTTGATCCGAAGTTTTGACTGAAATGTAAGTTTTGACAGTATATATTACTGTTGACAGTATATATATATATTGACAGTATTGCACCAGGTAACGGTCAGCTGGCATTCACCACTGTTGCCGGCGAGGGTAATTTACTGTCCCGAGTTCATTGTTTCAATGTCGCGCGCAATCGTGACCGGCGCCGCCCGGCCCCAGCACCGCGCTCTACTTGTGAATTCTTTAGCCGTTAGCCGGGCTGCTGGTGCTTTACCGGTGAAAAGTTGGGCAATAACAATCGTGTATCAAGGAATAAAAAGGTCAAACACGTATTTAAACATAAATTAAGATACATAATATCTCTTTAAGAAAAAAGTTATAAAATGGTATTTTTTTATTATTATTAGCGTATGTGCTCGCTCATCCGGTTAGTTTGGTCACTTTCTTTATAATGATGGCTCTGTCAATCAAATAATAAAAGATCAAAAGGGCGCTGTTTTATCGACGCCATCTTGACAGTTCACATTATAGTAAATATTTATATAATTATTGCCAAAGCTTGTTTGCTATTTTTTTCTTAGTATTTAGTTATAGTATACGACTTTTTGTTTATGTCTCTGTACTCCACCCAATTCTGGTTTTATAGGGCGGCAACGCCCTATAAAACCAGAATTAGTTAGCTTAAGGTGACCATATTACCTTATTATTGATTACTGTACCTAAGAGAGATGTTGGTTGAGTGTTGTGCTTATTATACACTTTTAGTATAATGAATCAATGCGAGTCTTCTGGGTTTGTACTATCTGTATTATAAGGAAACGAATAATATTATCGTCAGATGGTGTGTTTTACGATACACCTCATGGTGGATTAAGTCAAGTTTTATGTTGTGTTACTATTGATTTTTGTATATCAATGTGTATTACGTTTTTTTTTATTGAATATTGGTGAGAAACAAGCAAACACTCCACTTGATGGTAAGTGGATGCTGTAGCCCGTAGACATATAGTTTACATTTATCCTCGATTCACAATCAAAATTTCGATGCGCTTAAAGCAGCATTAAGCCGCAATTTTATGCTGGTATTCTGTGATAACGTGGTCCCTCCCCGGTTGTGCCGACCTATCCGTGCTGCAACCATAATAACATGGCCGCAGCTTGGCTCTAACACGTTTATTTTTTATAGACATATACACATCAGTATACAGCACACAATATATAAAAGTAATAATAGGAAAAAGACAATTAAACTTAAATTTTCCACATCATAAATATAACAAAAATATACTTAAAAAACCTGTGTTGCAGCATGAAACTGCGAAATGGACCGATCTCAATGACAACAGTGATAATACTCGTTTTCTGAATTCTGAATATTGCAAATTAAGCAATCTAAGTAATCATTAAAAATGATAAAGTGTTCGTTAGCTATAAAGTAAAATTAGTTAATTCACACAGACTTTATGCTTGTTTGTTTATTCAAGCTAGTAAATGATTGAAAAAAAAAACTACTTATTAATAAAAAAATAAAAATTTAAATACTACGTTTCTTTTCACGTGACATGTAATTAGGTAAAAATATTTAGAGATAACGTAAAAAAAATGCAAGGTATGTTTTGCATTTACGAGACAAAAGTGTAGGCTCTTCATATATCTATCTACACGAAGCCTATTTGCAGATGCTAGTTTGGTCATATTTGGCCGTGTAGTCGCGGCGTGACATTTATAGCTCATTCTTCTTTAGGTATCAGTCATTGTGAATTTATTGCTAGACCTTGCTGCTACCTTTTTGAGAATACACTAAAGTGTATTGCTTGATAGATAAACCCACCTGCACCACGCTGAGCAGGTGTGTTGTGTAGCTAGTAAACAATAACCTAATAATGCTACTCTCTCAATCCACGTTTTGGGTTCATGATTTTCAAATGGATACTGCGCCATTTTTCGGTCGTTTGATGATCTTTCATTCAAGAATGAAAATGATGAAGAAGTAATTGTTATATACCCACAATCTGTCATAAACGATGAATACAAGTAAAATATCAAGACATCTCAAAGATATACTTGATCTGGAAAGGCATAAAAGTTAAAGTTTCAGCCTATATACGTCCCACTGCTGGGCACACGCCTCCCCTCATTTCTGAGAGGGTTTTAGGGCAAGGAACTGTCCGCCGCGCTGCCCCAATGCGTGTTGGCGAACTTCACATGTCTTCGATTATTTATTTTTTTCTTATTTCTCAGACATGCAGGTTTCCTCACGATGTTTTCCTTCACCGCCGAGCACGTGGTAAATCAGCACTTAAAATTGCAATTAACAATTTTATTGGTGCCGGCGGGGATCGAACTCGGTTTGCTTGCGTACTGTGAAATTTACAGCGAGCGCTAAACATCTCAGCTACCACGGCTCTAACTGATAAATGTCCAGCAAAATGTTACTGGCTCGTGATGATTTTGTAATATTTACAATATGTATTATATGAGATGAGAATGTGGGTTGAGAATGGGTGATTTAACCGTCAAATGCCTTTTGTACGTCGATGATCAAGTCATATTTGCATCGTCGGCGGCCGAGTTGCAATGATGGTTACTTTAATGAACTGGTCATTAAAAAAAAGGGGTATGAAAGTGAACGCAAGTAAGACGGAAGTGATGGTTTTTGAAAGAGAAGAAAGTAAAACGTTATGTGAAATAAGAATAGAAGGGAGTTGATTGAGCAAGTGGATGAGTTTGTATATTTGGGATGTGTATTTAGCAGGGATGGTAGATATGATAAGGATATAGAACGACGAGTGAACGCAGGAAATAGAGTGAATGGGGCTCTACACGCTATTATGAAAAGTCAGAATGTGTCAAAAAAGGCACGTATGGCAATTCATAATGCTGTGTTAGTCCCTACTTTAATGTATGGTAGTGAAAGTTGGGTGTGGCAGAAGAAGCACGAGAGTAGAATAAATGCTGTAGAAATGCGGTCATTAAGGAGTATGCTAGGGCTGAATCTGAATGACAGGGTGAGAAATTGTGTGATAAGAGAAAAGTGTGGTTTGCAAGATGACGTTGTGACCAGGATTAAGAAAATGCTTCGATGGTTTGGTCATGTAGAAAGAATGAACGAGGAAAGAGTGACAAAGCAAATTTATGTCGCGAAGTGAACGGAAGAGTCAGGAAGGGACGCCCTAGACGAAGGTTTATCGACCAAATTGGCGATATATTGAAAATGGGCCAGATTAAAAGTACCCTTAACCGACGAGCGTGTATGCGTAGATATATGGATGTAAAGGAGGCGAGAGAGGTGTGTCAGGATCGTGTCAAATGGAAGTCCGTAGTCTCTGCCTACCCCTCTGGGTGACAGGCGTGAGTGTTTATGTATGTATGTATTATATAATAGTACATAATAATCAGTGATTACTTGTAGTATACAAAGGAGATATGTATGAAATTGGGTGTTTGACATCGTTCGTAACAGTTATACAAAAATATGTAGGTAATAAAATGATAAATTATAAGCATAATTAAATGGTTTTTATTTCTGTAATATATGGGACAATCATAAAAACATTTTTTAAACTGAAAAATGAAAGCTAACGCTTTTACTATAGCAAAAATAAAACGTTTTAAAACATTTTTATGTATTTTGTCTATGGAATTAGATAATGAAGGCTATTTTTTGTAATAAATAGCCTTCAATATAAAAAAAAAACTCATAATATTGAAACATTGAGGCAAATCTGTAGAGATTAATACTGAATAAAAGAAATCTATTTAGAAAATCGATTGAATAGGCTATGTTATTAAACCAAAAAAAAACATTTGAATAATATCTGACACGATTGAATAGGCTGTATGGTCGTTGATCCCTGTTTGGAAGAAGAATTGACTTGGTAATTTCGAGTTTCAACTTGTCAACTTGTCATGTGCAATCGGTATTGTGGTTGGTTTGTGGATATATTTCGTGTTTTTATTTTCGTGGATTAAATTTAATTTGACCCTTGGCTTTTCTATCGATTTCCAGAACAGTTGGTTGTTGCGCCCACATAATGACAATAACGTGTTACTTGGGTTTTGAGAGGAATATAACGCCTCGGGCTGCTTTTATAGATGACATTTTATTAATAATTGCAGAATATAATTAAACAATTAAAAAGGTTGAGTTTTTTTTTACTTTGTTTAACAATAACTACAAAACTGCATTCTTTTGTGTCCTTTTCAATTTATTTAAACAACTTATCCCAAGAACGAGTGATTTTACTACATAACCTACAAGTAATAAAACATAAAATAAAAACAAAATCCCAGGTCCTACAAAAATATGATTTCTGTCATAAGTAGCAAATGTATAACTCTTCAAAATAAGATATGTTTCAACTTTGTCACGCCGGGTCCAAGCTTTTATGGAACCAAGTTCATCTCCTTTAATAACAAATTTATACATATAATAATACGTAAAGGAATTTTTTTACCCCCTTTTTCTTTGGCATAGTTAAAGTTTAAATAGAGAAGGAGCGCAGAAAGCTAAAAATGTGTGTATATATATTCCTATATAATATGTTTGACGTTCATACTACCAATATCAAACACATAATAGTCTGTGGTCAAACAGTCGAACAGAGTAGATTGTTGCCAAAAGTTTTAAAATGTTGCGAACAAGTAATTACCATTTAATCTTATGCGATTTCAAATGTTCCTTTTTCAATAGTATGTCAAGGCAAAAAGCGTTTATTTTATACTAGCGACCCGCCTCGGCTTCGCCTGGCTAGTATATATTAATGTGGCGTTATTTAGATTTAAGATAATTATCAAAGAACAATTATTTTACCATTTTTGAATTCTCAAAAAAAACGGATAAATTATAGCCTAGATCACTACTGACTTTGCTCTATGTTATATAGTTTATATGTTCGTCAAGGTTCATTACACTCGGTTCAGCCATTCCAAAGATTAGCCCACACAGACAGACAAAAAAATTGGTTATTAAAAATAGCCCCCTCAGCTCTATAAAAGGCAGTTATTTCGATATTATAGACATACACTTCAATTTATTTATTTGTACCTATACATTTTTGTATTTGAAATATGTGTTTTGATATGCAGTTGAAAGAGAAATATAGCTAGCTTAATATGTAATCTTTAAAATGTATTCCGGTCGAATTTCACCACTAGGCGACCCCCGAGTATATAATTAAAACGCTGATTATAAATTCTCTTATGTACCTTTAATTATTTCTTGCATTTGAAGGTGACCTAGACAAGAGCTCACGTACGAACAAATAATTATAAGGTAAACAATAACAAGGCTGGCAACTTCTAATACAAAGTGAAAATAATTGTTGTGTACCGGAAGTGGAAAACAAAATTAGAGAAAAGCCGACACTATATACTTCCGATTGTGTGCCGAAAGTTATCTGGTAAGGGTCAACTGCGAGGTGAGCCGGTAGTAGCAGCGGTCGTTTCAATTTAAACCGCGTGGCATAGTGCTTAGATTACCTGAGACTGAGTCGCGCGCTCGAATCTCATCGGATCTGTCTGTATCGTTAACTTGAACTATTGTGGTTGCAGCGTAAGCTGTACATCGACCACTGTTAGATTAGGTTAGGTTAGTGAGTGTGTGTGTTAGCGCTTACGGTGGCAGGCCATAACCACCGTTAATAACTTTACAGTATTATTGCATTATTTGATTTTTTATTTTCTACTAGCGATCCGCCCCGGCTTCGCACGGATTATTTCTGGATTTCGACAACAGCGCCACATACCGGGTTCAATTGTGAATCTAAACCACTCAGGGACCCACTTAAACACACAAAAAAAAATTCATTAAAATCGATCCAGCCGTTAAGGGGGAGTTCAGTAACAAACAAACATACAGAAGCATTATATATAAACATAAATATATGCTTTAGCAATAATATACATACAAAAGCCTTTTCAAAAGTACGGCAGCTAGTATACATTACTTTGGAAGATTTGCACAAGTGGATTGGTGAGTGCAGAGCTGATTCCTCGCACTGGCGTTTGTGGCAAAGAGCTGTGGTAGCTCATAGGCTAAAAGCGTTTGCCGTAAATATCGCAGTACGCGTGCGACCCTGTTTCGATACCCGCCGGCACTAATGAAATTGTTAATATTGAAATTATAAGTTTAAGTGCTGATTTGCGACTTGCAGAGCCGTGGTAGCTCAGGGGCTTAGCGGCGCTCGCTGTAAATTTCACAGTACGCAAGCAACTTCCAACACCAATGAAATTGTTAATGGCAATTTTAAGTGCTGATTAACCACGTGATTGGCGGTGAAGGAAAACATCCTAAGGAAACCTACATGTCTGAGAAATAAGAAAAATACAGTTTTAAAGTTTTCATTTCGAAATACTCTCTATCTGCGTCAAACAAGCTTCATTTCTGGATTATACCTGTGGTATCTTTTTAGCGCGAACTTCCAACTAAGACCAATTGGCGTCCTAAAAAAGTGATGATAATTTTAAATATTATTATATTAAATCGTAATAAATAACTGTCCTGCCGGATGTGCTGCGAACGCAGCCGTCTCGCTTGCCAAGAGATTTTCCATGATTGAATACGTACGTTAGCTGATTTGCGTCAAGGATGCTAGATATTTGTAATAGTTACATCCTTTTTGTGTCATGTATTTTAATGAAATGTATACAATTGAGAAAAAATAAAATGTTTTCTCGGAAGATGAGTTGTATCCATCGTTAGTGATCGATGGTTGTATCAAAAAATTATCCTTCCACGATAAGATAGTTTACATTTGTAAACCAAGAATATATTTTTACGCTTTTACTTGTGTAACAATTTTTTTTCCTTCTCTATGAATCTTCTTTGTCTGCATCGCAATAAGTTAGTAATGATAAACTAAATTTTATTACACATTTATTTCTAATTTATGAAACATGAATTAAAGTAATAAATTAACCATTTTCCTTTAAGGCAGATCTTTGAAAAATGTTAGTGGTTTCGTCAAAATTTAAACTTTATTTTATTTAAATCAATATCTTTTAGTGGCTTAATTTAATTGCAGGATTTATAATATTAAGACTAGAAGAGCTATTATGCTCGCAATAAAACATTGTAGAACGGAATTCTTAATGCCTCTTGAATACAAAATAATAAATTGTCGATATAATAAGTATATTTTATTAAGTACTTACGAGACTGTAATAATCTATATTTGCAAGTTATGTTCAAATAAATTAACTTTAATATCCTGTTAGGTATTTTAGAGTGCTCGGTAATGTTTTTTTATGAAATGGTGATTTTATTACATTGCGAGTATACATAGACTTCTATGATAGAAGTCTTTGCGAGTATATTACATATTTTATGTAGTACGTTTTATCTACTGTCATGTAAATGCATGCGCTTTGAATACGTGTAAGTTAAACTGTTATCATTCCAGTAACTTATGGCGAATTAAAATTAAAACGAATTTATTATATAAAAGTATCTCATTCTACATGCTCTCTGGATTTAATGTTATGCAAAACTGAAATTTTCTTAAATTTAGTGGGTATAAATTATAATCGATATTCTACTCTGTTGCATATGTAGATGATTGTGTTCATTAAGACCGATGAATATCAATTTAATTTGTTCGTATTTTATTCAATTGAATTTTTTTCAGTTTGTTCTGTGTTACCTTGGGCGCTTATATTCTGATTAAACAGACGTCATTAACTAAATAATTTATTGAAACTGCCAGTGTGCGGCATAAACGTTCGGAGAAAACCTTTGTGCACTTATTTTCCCATTAAGCAGTTTTCTTTATATTCCCATTAGGTGAATAATCAATTGAAACTGCCAGTAATGTGGCATAAACCTTCGAAGAAAACACTTTCTTATCATAATGTGAATATTTCATAATGTAATTTTTATCTTATTATGTCATCACATGATTTATCTGTTTTTCTTACGTTATATTAGCCTACAAACAGTCCACTGCTAAACACCTCTCCCTTAAGATAGAAAGATATGAGTTTAAATAGATGTTTAGCCGGCAAAATTATTGGTGCTAATGGGTATCGAATCAGGGTACTTGCGTACTGTGATATTAACGGCAAGCGTTTAGCCTCTGAGCTACCTTATATTTATATACATTACTATCGATCCGCCCCGGCTTCGCGCGGGTATCTTCTGGTTCTCGACAACACAGCGCCACACTTACCGGGTCTAATTTTGAATCTTAATCATCCAGGATGAATCCCACTCAAAACCACACACAAAAAATTCATCGAAATCGGTCTTGCCGTTTAGAAGTAGTTCAGTGACAAACACATGTACAGAAGAATTATATGTATAAAGAAGATCAAGAGAGAGAGAAGAGAAGAAAAGTTCACCAGTAACATTTTTATATAATTGTGTTTGAATGTTAGAAACTTGATTTGAACTCCTACACAAAATTCAATTAATTCTAGGATGAATAGAATATACGAATAAATTATCTTGAACTCCAAACAACCGCATTATTTAATTATGAGATAATTCGTTAGCCGAGTGTCATAATTAAAAAAAAAGAGTTAAAAAAAAACGATTTCAAATTCTCTGAAGTATGATGACCTTCAGCCTATACAAATAAATAAAATTAAAGTGTCTGTTTGTAACGTTGAAATAACAGCTTTTTACTAAATGCATATGAAAGTATATATACGGCACTTATTACAAAAACATTTCTTTTAATTTTTGTCTGTCTGTCTGTTTGTTTCGGCTAATCTCCGAAATGGCTAGACCGATTTTGACGGGACTTTCACTGGCAGATAGCTGATGTTATAAGGAGTAACTTAGGCTTTATTTTAGAAAAAGGATTAGGGGTTCCGCGCAAAAAATTAAAACCCATGAAATCCAATCGTACGCGGACAACAGCTAGTTTAAGATAAAAATTATTCTTTTATTACATCGGTTCAGCCCTTTCCGAGAAACCGGTGAACATACATAGAAAAACATACGTGATACGAATAAAGAACCTCTTCGTTTTTTTTTTAACTCGGTGGGAAAATTATTGATTTGCATTGTTTTTGTTGTTACAAGTGGTCGGAAACGAAATAAGAAGGCGGGTTGTCGGTTCGACAAAAACATATTATAAAGCCACAGTTGACGGCTTCCCTAGCAATTAAGTTTTTTTTGGCCTCGCTTAGTGATTATTGGTTCTTAAATTTGTTATTGTTAAATTATTTTTACACCTAATTTATAAACAAGCTTGCTCTAAATTATTTTATTGTATTATTTCGTCGCTTTTAAGATTTGATACCCGTAGCTTTTAAGATTTGAGTGTTCTTGAGTTTAAACAAAACGCAAATGACAAAATAAAGGTAGAAACCTTATTAGATATTGGAATATTGGTAGCGATAATCTCTATAGGTATATAAAATCAATTGCTGTCCGTTAGTCTCGCAAAAGCTCAAAAATGACGACCGATTTGATGAAATTTTGTGTATTCGAATGGGTCCCTGGATGGTTTCGATTAACAATTGGACTCGGTAGGTGGCGCTGTTGTCGAGATCTAGGAATCTTCCCGGTGAAGCCAGAGTGGATCACTAGTCAAACATAAATTGTCAGATTTATTTTCAAGTATTTTATTTATAAACATTTTGTTCATAATTCCAAATACTTAACAGACTCCCCTGGCGATATAAAAACGATACGTAGCACTGATTAAAGTTATTCATTTTAATGGTCTTTGAACATAATGTAATTTTATGAACTCCTCGGAGTATACCATTAAATTCCACAATAAAGCTATAATCGCGCGGTCTGCGGCATCCGATGGTTATAAACTTGACGGATCTTAACGTTCCGTACGTAGGAAGTCACTGGAATGATACTCGTACTTTACATAATTGCTTTATAATAGCATCCGGGTGCAAATGCTGTCTTCATGTGTTCCATGGTATAATCAGATAATTTACTAACAAATTAAACGGTGTAATTGTATTGAGATCTTTATTTATGAGCAACTTTGTTTATAATATAGATCACTAAATATAGCTTCGTTTGTTTTATAACAACTTTTAAATCTTATTTTAATATATTTAGTAAATTGCACGTTACAGTTTTATTAAGCAATATATTATAAAGGTTACATACTTTTCTTAAAATATAGATTTAGTTTAACATTTTTAGCTTATGAAACATTTAAATATTTTGTCGATATGCATTTCCTTGTGTTTTTCATAAGGTGGCAATATGTAATTTTTTCCTTAAAAGTCCCTAAAAAAATTGAGTGACGGAGCTCTCGCGACTTGTTGACGGGGCTTTTGATCATTTACGGCGGAAAATCCATAAAAAAAAAAAAAAATGTAATACTCATATTTTAGTGATCGATGGCTGGGGATGAACATTGTGCGAGGATGAGAGTTACTGGAATAAAAACTTCTGTTATCGTTCCTTTCTGATCAGGTATGGGTAAATCATTCAAGACGATTCATGAAGCATTTGCTTCTCCGGAAAAGCCATGTCCACCTATGGACTAAAAATGCTATTGATATGATGTATTTGAGTAATATTTTTTTCATTTTGCTCATTTGAACATAATATAGCAGAATTAAAGTAATTAGTTTTGTTCTTTTAGCTTAAAGATAGGTGTAGTATTTCGGGTACTGCAAATATACAAACAAGAGTTGCAAGTAGGGATACACCCTCATAATCAAGACTTTTAATGACCTTATTGTGGCGGAAATCCACTTCAATTGATAGTGGTGCGTAAGTGAGATGTTTACATATTTACAAAAAAATGTCTTTTGTAGGTAAATTTGCTATTAAATTTTTGCCATATATTTGGAGAGGATCTGCAAGCTGAGGAGCAGAAAACTTAATTCCTTTTTTATACATGTAAGCAGCGCCGGATTTAACTTTTTGATGCCCAAGTTTTTTTTATAGTAAAGGGTGCCCGAGTTTTTTTATTTTATATTAGTTTTTTTATTTAAAATACTATATTTAAAGTTATACTTTAGTGGCTGAAATACTGTTTACCTGTACCTTGACTTTTTAATAGGGAAATCCGTAAATAAAAAAGAAATTATTCTATGGGTATTCAAAAATCCCTTAAATGTTTAGTAACATAATCGAATTTTTAAACTTCATTAGACCATATTCGCTGATTAATTCTCATAAAGATGCTCGTATACATCTCTCGTGAGTCATAACTTTGATATACATCTCTAAAAATTGTTCAAAGAATAAATTTACAACAATATCATGTGCTGCATCTATTCATTTTGTATGTAAAATGAATCTTGGTTTTTCCTCCATGAATGGATCCTTTGTTTCTATTCTTAATCTTTGCATAATTTCGATTAGTTCACGCTTATGCTAATTCAGTATATCGTCGGAAAGTCCCTGACGTTCATGTTTTGAACAATTGAAGACCGTGTCCTTGTCAATGAGAGATTTATTTTTTCCCACAGAGGTTGTTAGGGCGTGTCCTGGGTTTGACAGTCCATGTCTAATGAACTATTCTAAACGCATGCACAATTATAATCGTTTCCTCGAATTGATATATTACATCCTCAGAAGATTATTGATGAGATGCATTCGAGGTCCCGGGTTTATAATATTTCTATATCCTCTTTCCCACATTTTCTAATACACGATTTTCAATCTTATTTGTCCTTTGTAGGGATCACTTTTCTGTGTATGGTTTATAGTGTTAATGGTTTCATAGTTAATTGCAACATGCGCTTCTCTTTTATGGATATTGTAATGTGATTTGTTGTTTCGATCGTTCTAGGCGTGATTTGATCATCGTTCGCTAGAACGCATTAGATGACTTGATAAACCTACACGTCCATATTTGGTGCCCAATGCTTGTTAGATGAAGTAATTAATTGAATATGATTTTTTTTAATAGAATATGGGTGACAAATGAGCACACAGTCTACCTGATGGTAAGTAGATGCTGTGGCTCATAGACATCTACATCTATCTTCAATTAAGAACCAAAATGCAGATGCGTTGTCACCCCTGAGGAAGATTAAGATGGAATGCCTCACTTCCAGTAATAAGTGCCTTTCTTTTTGAATTTCTTTATCACTGCAAAAATTCAATAATATCTCTTTTTTGGATTAATTTGCTTTGAATATACTTTGAGACAAAGGTATATTCAAAGCAAATTAATATATAAATTGGAATATTATTGGTGTCACAACTGAGTATATAACCTTTAAATATCATGCCGTTGTACCCTTGAACGTAAAGTAATATCCGTTTGGTTTCCTTACGCTGACCCAGCGCGTCCTTCTTTGCATGCATCCGGGTCGGTGGCCGCTCAGTTATGGTCCTTTTTCATATTAACAATGGTTTTCAGTGTGATTTTTTTACACATTACGAACTTGTACGTAATATTTACTCATTCAAGTATTTCACCAAAGATTATTCAATCTGCGATCTTCTGTATGATTCATCCTTCTGTCACTTGTGTTATGTTTACCGTCATGCTCTTTGTCACCGTTTAGTTATGTTGTGACGTCATTAATAAGATCCTTTTGTAAATGTCTACGAGTGATGTCATTGCGGTTTGCGGGCTCGCCAATTTTTAACGCGAAAATTGCAGGCGCCTTCACAACTTTTAACACCTTCATAAGTCTTTGACGTCATAAGTTAGTTACGTTGAAATATTTGAGTGGTAAAAACGTCATCAGTGTGGTTGGTCACATGTTCACACGTAATTCATATTCAGGTAATTGGTTGAATTTTTAGGTATGTATATTATATTATATTATATAGAATAACGGTGACAATCGAGCACACAGTCTACCTGACGGACGGTAAGTGGGTAACCCATAGACATCTACATCTATCCTCGATTAAGAATCAAAACGCAGATACGTTGACACCCCTGAGGACTAAGATGGTTGCGATAAATATTAAGAACTAGCGCTTGATTTATATTTTAGGTTTATAGACCAATTAATGTTACGTGATCAATGTAGTAAAATTTATCACTTCAAAGAAAAAACCAGTACAACTATATTAGTTGGAGGTGGTATAAAGGTTTACAAATATACTGACAAGAGGTCAACGTATTTGTTGCCTACGTCACACCTACCTACGTTTTAAATCACTAATTATACCCGCGATGAGGTCGTTTCGATGCGCAGCACGCGCGATTGCCCACGCACGAAGCGGCGCTTCATCATAGGCACACAGTGTACGTCTCCATATTTTTTCCACTTCTGTACTGTTCGTCACACAGGAATCGAGTGGGTTTTTCTGAGTAATGTTTACATGGCGCCATTCTTATTACTGTCGCAGGTTTTGACTGCAAATTTGATACTTTGTTATTATAAAATGGCTTAGTGCGCGATGGCCTTGTGTGTAATATATTCTTATTGTCTTGTAACTTATATGATGCAGTAGCTCCTTTTGTTATAAAAACGCAGGTAAATCAAAAGAGTTATGCGCGACCTGTAGTTTTGTATTGCGTTGTACTTGTTGTTCTTTGAAAGGTCGAAAATGATTCAAATCTTTAAAAAGCAGTAAAAAAGATTGTACCTTTAAAAGGGGTAATAGATGAGGTTGATGCTAGTCAAAAAAAGCTGCTGGCTCAACAAGACTGTGTTTTGTGGCAGTCTGTGATGTAGGTTTTAACGATATAAATTTATTAACTAGCTTCTATTTTTACTTTTTAAATATAACATATATAGGCCTCTCCCCAGGAATGCAACAAAGCACGGTTCTGAGCCATCTGCATCCATCAAGTTCCTGCATCTACCAGGATATCACTGGCAACACGCAGTAGTGGCGAAAAGATGTGTCGTGATCTCCTGAACGCTCCCCAGGCGAGTTGCTGGCGCTATGCTCAATTTACAACACCTCAGCAGTGCCTCACAACGAATACCTAGGTCTTAAAATGAACATGGACAAAACAAAGATTACGTGTTACGTCCATTTCACACATATGCCGGTTGTAAGGAGCACTACGCTTGAAGTTTTAGACGAGTATATTTACATAGGACATGTTATCAGAGTGTGTTACAAGAGGTCAATCGACGGATCTAACTCGTCTGGGCAGCGTTCGAGACATTAAATGTTTAGTATTACATTTTATATTTGTTAGAAGACGTAAAAGGTTAATGATAAAATAAACTTTTTGTATTTAATGAGACCCCCCCTAAATATCTGTTATTCTCTTTCGAACTCTCTCTCACTCTATCCTCTCTGACTAAATGTTTATGACATTTCCTATTTTTATTTATTTTAGGTACGTGGTAGAGCCGCTCTGCATTGGTTATAGCACGTATCTATATTGTGGTTGTAACACGAATGGGTCGGCTCGACCAGGGTGGGATCACGCTCTCACAGAATAGCTGTCTATCATCATCTGCATTTTGATTTTTAATGGAGGGTAAATTAAGATGTCTATGGGTCACAGTATCCACTTACCATCAGGTGGACTGTGTGCTTGTTTGTTACCCTTATTCTATAAAAAAGATATATATTTATATTGTATTTATATTTTGACTTTTTATTGTCAGTCAGGATAACATAGTGTATATATCATTACAGGTTATCAAAGTCCACAGCTGAACGTAGACCTTCCCGTAGTTTGCCTTAATAGGGGTGATATTTGCCATAGTTGCCACGCTTGGCAGGCATGTAAGTGTATATATATTAGAGACGGGCCGAATATGGATTTCACCGAATACGAATATTCGGCCGAAAGTTCGGTAAAACTTTTACCGAACCGAATATTCGGCTGTACATTATTCGGCAGGATCACATCGGTACCTAACCAGTTCACGTCGAAACTTGTTTACGTAAAGCGCGCGGGATTAGCGCCGGACCCTGCCCCTCGCTCCCCCGCCGAGCAAATTGCCGGCACGTGCTATGTTTTGACTGTTTTTGTGAGAAAAAAAGTGTTTCTTTGTGTTATTCTTAGTGAAAATGGATAATTATATGATAAAAATGAGTGGCAGGAGGAGATCTACTATTTGGACTTATTTTAGAGAAACTGACGACCAAAGTAAAGTGAAATGTACGATTTGCGAAAAAATACTTTCGCGGGGTGGCAGCGACAGGAAAGCTTCATCATCGGCTTTGAGCAATCATTTAAAATTGAAACACACTGCGGAATTTTTTTGGTCTGGAAAAACCTATGCATCAGGTAGGCTCAAATATAAAAAAAACACACACAGCATGAATCTGAAGTTGCACAGGTAACCCACCACCTACAAATATTAAAACCTGTCCAACCACTCAAACTACACTAGAAGATTCATTTATTACCAAATGGCGAATCGACGACCCCAGATCACTTCCAATTACGAATTCAATTGCTGAAATAATAGCAATAGATAACCAGCCAATTTCTATAGTCGAAGATAAAGGCTTTAATCGGCTCGTGCAGTTGGTAAAGCCCAAATACCTACCTAATACCGAGCCGAAAATATATGGTGAAACAGTGATTCCACAACAAAATTATTCAAGGTGAGCTATCTAAGGCCAAATGTCTATCGGCTACATCTGACATGTGGACAAACATGTTCGTACATTTCAATACTGTGGACAGAGTACCACTTTAAGGAATCTTCGGTGATTTAGCCGAATATTCGGCCGACTACGAATATTCGGTAAAGCTGCCGAATATGCCGAATACCGAATATGAAACGAATATTCTGCCCATCTCTAATATATATACACTCACATGCCTACCGTATATCGTATAAGTGTATGTATGTTATTTAGTGACTGTATTCCATCAATACAAAATTGATTTTAGTGCTAAATAGCTTTTTATTTTCACTGTGACGATTATATAATGCAAAGAAAACAATCTGTGTACCTTATGCCATTCGCAATTATACCGATTCATTATTCACTAGTTAAAACTATACACTAATAGAAAGTTATAAATAATAACTTTAACTATTGTTGCACTGTGCTATGAAATATCATAAATTTAACATTGCAATTGCAACCCTATCACGATATCAAAAATCAATCCACTTGCAATCGATACACTGGCTATTCAACATCCGGTGTTCAAGATGTAGGTAATATAAAACCGTCTATTCGATTTCAGTCGATAAAATAGTAAACACTGAGCAAGTAAAATTACTGCTCCATTAGAGAATTGCATTGGACTACTATTGAAAGCTTTCCGTAACACTTTTCGTTTTATATTTAGATCTAGAACGATTTCTATTTATGCGCAAAAGCAAATAGACAGTAAAGGTGATAAGATACTTATAGGGCTTCTTTTGAGCCGCCCTCTTGTCTATTTCTACCGCCAAGCGGTAGAATTTACGCTGCTGTGTTCCGGCTTGTAAATGAATCTGGCTTAAACTGAAATAGGCTGTGAGGCATTTTATCTTAGTGCGCAACTGTGGCATTCTTTGTTTAAAGTTTGTTACGCTTACGTATCAAAACGGTGATTTATAGAAGTCGGAGAATGCACTACTCCATATCATCCCATGGATGTCGTGTCTTCAGAGGAAAGAAAATAGGAGATAGGCAGCAACATCTTCCTGATAACAACGCTAAATAATAATAAAAAAGAAACTGTAGTTACGTAGTACTATTATTTATTCTGTGCTGCAGTT
Organism: Parnassius orleans; assembly: GCA_029286625.1. Lineage (NCBI taxonomy): Eukaryota > Metazoa > Arthropoda > Insecta > Lepidoptera > Papilionidae > Parnassius > Parnassius orleans. The sequence goes on from JAGSMP010000019.1 coordinate 5,201,875, forward strand.
GCTAACCCTGCACAGCGTAACAACTATGGCAAATATCCCTCCGTGAGATAATTTATGGGATACGGTTAATAGGCTGGAACTTATGATTAAATTAATGAATTGTATTGAAGTATAGAAAAATATGATATAAGCTAGCCCTAATATCTTTTATTTTCAAGATATAACTTCACGTAAGAATTTTATTTTGTAGTTGAGGCGTGCAAAAGTTTATAACCCAAATAAAAACAAAACAACTTATCCAAAGTAGCGGCAGTAATAAAATAAATGCATTACTAAACCGACATGTACTAAAATTAGAAATGTGGCCCGACATGCGTCAAATGTCGGCAACCTTACGCCGGTTTCGTGAGTGCTCGAAGGACGACTAGGCGGCAGCTACCAAGCGTTACATAAAAATAAACACGTGTGTGTGTGTGTTATCCCTACATTACATAGTTTTTTTTAAACTGAAGTGACAAACTTCTGTTTATCTGATGGTAAGTGGCTAGGCGAAGTGTAGGGCGACCCCACACTAGATAGAGTGACGACCTGGTAAGACACGCGGGAAGTCGATGGATGCACGTGACTCAGGACCGTGCTTTGTGGCATTCCTTGGGGGAGGCCTATGTTCAGCAGTGGACTTGTGAAGTCCTATAATGATGATGATGATGATGAAGTGGCTACTAGGTAGTGGATGTCGTTGAGGTTCCATAGATAATAATTATTCCAGTACTTGTTGAGTTTACCATAGAAAATATGTAGATCTCCTTCAAAAATTATTTCTGCTAAAGGAGTCAACTTCTTTTTGTATGGAGAATGGGCCTACCACAAATTGTGGCGTAACTTAATGAAATGCATGCCGATTTATTTATTATAATCTATAGATTAGAATAGTAATATTAGTTTTACCGCATCTAACGGGAATACTGAGAAATTAATAATTAAAATCTAAATATCGCAATAACCTAAAAACAAACTTTTTTTCATATTACATTAGCCAGAACACAAATATCAAAACAACTCTATTTTTCGGATTTCATGTTTCTACTACTACGTTTACTATAATAAAATGGTATCTTTTTATGTGTTACCATTAAATTTCGTTAAAATTTCTAGTGGGCCCAAATGCGATTGTCTTCTTTATCAGGTCGTCCTTACCTGTCCGCATTCACTGGTTACACCTTAGTGAATGCGGAATTGCACCTACTGCGCTTGTTCAAACCAAACTTTACATAACTTAATGGCGGCTAATTTTTTAATGGGAATTAATGGAACAAGCTTATTAAATTGAGTTTATATTTCACTATTTCTACAAAAAATGTTACAAATAGTATTATTTGTAATGTTAATTTGTAATTTCATCAATACCATTGCAAAATAAAACTTATTATTGCTGTACACTGTGATTCTCAATGTTTAAATGAAACACGGTCAATTAATTTAAGGTTTAAAACTTAAACATAAATCATTATGTTTTTGTAACTGTTTTGGGGCGTAATTATTATGACTACACTTGCTTTCAAGCATGGCTGAAAAACGCTGGCTGGTGGTTTGTTGACATACTTCGAAACCTTTGCAAACCTGCCCTTGCACATTGTTAGAGCATACATATCTAGAACTAGCTTGCAACCAAAACCTTTCACTTATAAAGTTCCTCGTAAATATTGTTGCAAAATCTTTAACAAATATCTGATTTGACAGACATTTAAACAGAGTCGAAGACTCTATACTATGTTATTTGTGAGATTATTTAACCGCTACCTAGGTACAATACGACAGCAACGGCATGATTAAAGGAATGAAATGTTTTGATGTCGCCATTTTTGATCTTAGAGTATTAAAGTGATGCATTGGAACAGGGGCATAGTACAATTGGAAGAGGTTTTAATACTATAAAGATTATACACACTCAGTTCCATTTGTGTTTGTGGATGTGGATGCAGCGTTAGACTCTCCGCGCAATTCTGACATTTCCTATAGTCATCGCCCAATAATAATCAGAGGAGGCCTCAGTCTAGCAATTTTACGTTTATAGACATTATCTGTTCTAGACTATTTGTCAGAGTATTTAGTTCCGTGTCTTACGCTTAACTCGTACAGATTTTTGAAATATGAATAACTAATTTACTTAATGTTAGATTTGTTAACTTTACTTAATTATAGATTAGATTGATTAAATTTTGATGTGTTTTTAAAGTGAATATCACTTTATTAAATGGTGTGAGTGTAGAGTTAACAAAAATATAAGTAAGGTTGAGTAATTATGACGCATAATTTGTACACGCAAATTATAAAACATTAACTCTTGCTTTTGAAAGACACGAAGGGTAAAAGGAATTTTAAACACGTCTTGATCTTAATATTGATTGCATCTTTGCCCTTTTACATTCGATCTAAGTGATCATTACGCGCCTTCGAGGCTTAGTGCTGCTTACGTTTTCCTGTTGGCCTTGATCCAAGGCGTAGGCCCTGAGGCCGTAAATTATGGGGGAATTCGTTCCTCGGATAAACTTAATGTTAGCTCTTATCACACAATATTTTAATCTTTACTCATGTGTCTTATGAGAGTATTGAATACACCGCGGGCTAATTTTAAATTTCGAGACAAAAACGATAGACATATAAATATGAGCAGGTGCGATGTTCACGTGAGTATTCAATAAGGCGAGGGGGTGCAAGTAGTGGAATGAAAGAAAAAAATCTGGAACCTTGACTTTTGCAAAAGTTTAGAAAATATAATAATGTGGTGCGTAAAATCATTTAATTAATATGTATATGTAATATCGTATAATTAATATGTATGTAATCATCATTGGCCTCCCCCAAGGAATGCCACAAAGCACGGTCCTGAGCCACCTGCATCCATCGACTTCCTGCATGTCTTATCAGGTCGTCACCCCATCTAGTCGGGGGTTGCCCTACACTTCGCTTTTTTCCTTATTGGTTGTCGGTTCTTCGAGCTATATAGCCGGCCCATTGCCATTGCAAGTCACTATCAATGGTAAAAGTTTTTCCGGATGGTCTGATTCATTGGGTATATTCCTCAGATATGAATTCTCGACCCATTCCTGTTCCTAGTTTAAATTAATGGCTTACATTACCTTATAGGGACATGATAAGTATTGTTCGCTGACGACACTTTATTCATTTCAAAGCTAAACGGCAATCGAAAAAATATGACGAAATGAGTAAATATTATCAATATTAGTACTTTTATTTAAATTAAGCAATTTACATTTAACGAAAAAAAAAATAACATCATCAAATGTTAATTATCTAATTGTCTACCAACCTAGAATGTTTTTGGGTGTGGTTTGAATTTTAGTTGTTTTGGTGGTGGTGTTAGGTTAAGATTTAGCCGCGTGGTAGCCAAACAGAAATGCGTGTTTTATTCTCAAAAGAAGTCAGCTTTCATCCCCTGTTAACTATATTCTCGAGAAATTCCTAACGACCTTGACGGAGAAGCGACAATTGGGACGAAGGCAGTGCGAAATCCAACGAGCTTAAGACTTTTAGGTAACCTAAATGGTGGTGGTGTTAAACTGTGAATGGATGAGTGCAGTCCAATTATTATTCATTACTATTGTTATTTATTACTAAATTTCAAGTTACAAAGACTCATATTTGATTAGTAAAGGGGGTGTTGGTCATTTAAATATATAAATGTAATTTTACAGCAATTAAGTATATTGGGGCAATTTCACGAACGCACATCGCGACAAAACTCACAATACCATCCACACCATCTGGATGCTTGGCGGTCCACTACTGTGCGTTTTACTAGGAGTTTTCTTCCTCGTACGACCTCTATGGAATCATTTACCACCGGCGATTTTTCCGGAGCGATACGACTTAGGGACTTTGAAGAAGAGCGTACTCCTTTCTAAAAGGCCGGCAACGCACCTGCCTGTGTCTGTTCATGGGCGGCGGTAGTCACTTACCATCAGGTGAGCCTCATGCTCGTTTGCCCCTATTCTATATATGAAAAAATACTTTGTCCCAATATATTATGTAGATATATCTCTTATTTATTAACCGTACATAATCATAATATTTAGTATAACGGATATACCTAGTTTTAGATATAATATTTGATATTAGTTTGAAACGAATGCGTAAAGTTGGGGTGTGGCATCTGAAATAAATGAACGCTCCGTGTTTACTAAAGTGTACGTTTAAGCTATCTTAATATTATTGCACGATATTACATTGTAATGTTGTACTATAAGATCATTAATCACCCGATTCCAAGTGGAATGGACTCTGACTTAGATCTTATTTTGCGATAATTGCTCTAACTAAATTCTAGTCAGTACTACAGTTGAACATATCTATCAAGGTATGCATAAACATTTTTATTTATGATTAGGTATAAATGCTTGCTTAGGTAATATTTTTCTCCTTTTAACTATCAAATATATCAAATAAAAATTCTCCAATTAATTTACAATAACCTACCGTCTTCCACTTGCGATTGTAATGATAAATACCCTTAACCTTCCATAGATTATAAGAGGGATTCGTGGCGATAACCGTGCGTGAATGTCCGTGTGTGAAATCTACCATTTAGTAATTTTATAGTAATTCCTAGACAAAACATTTAGTTTATTATTTTACAATAAAACTTTTCCCCACTAGGAAAATTGTTTGTGACGTGGGGGTGTTTTACATATATATAAACTACCTTGGACAAACACCCGACCCAAAACAATTATTTGTAGGCCAAACTCTGACATCAAAATTGACAATTATATTATTTTATTAAAATTAACTATATTATTGAAATTAACAATATAGTATACACTTATTTTTATCTACTATTACCAACTACCTTGAATTACCTTATTTTAATCTAATGACTTAGTTATGTACTGCTCCAATCATGTTATAATACGAATACATAAAATATTTCAAATAAATTTATATAGTATCAAATATTAGGTCCTTACATATGAAATTGGCGTTTTGTACGAGAGGAATATAAAGTCATTTTTTTTTTTGTAAAATATATTTAATTAATCAAAGTATGCACCGTTGTTATCTATGCACTTTTGCCATCTCATAGCTAGTTCATTGATCCCTTTACTAAAAAAACCATGGGGGCGAGAATCAATAAACTCTTTGAAGGCGGGTTGGACTGCCGCATCGGAGTTGAATTTTTTTCCTTGTAAGAAGTTGTCCAAATTCCGGAAAAAATGGTAATCTGTCGGAGCAAGGTCCGGGGAGTACGGTGGATGTCGCAGACATTCCAATTGTAGCTCACCTAACTTTGTGGTTGTTTGTAGTGCAGTGTGTGGTCTTGCGTTGTCGTGAAGCAGCAGTGGCCTAGAGCGATTGACCAATCTCGGTTGTTTAGCAGCTAGTTCTTCCTTCATGGTTTGCAGTTGCTGACAATAGATATCTGCCGTAATCGTTTGGCCAGATTTTAGAAAGCTTTAGTGAACGACACCGGCGCTAGTCCACCAAACACTCACAAGTAACTTTTTCTGAGTCAATTTTCGTTTAGGGCAGGATTTGGCTGGGTCTCCAGGGTTCAGCCATTGCGATGAGCGCTTCCGATTATCGTACAGTATCCACTTTTCATCACAAGTAATGATTCGATTTAAAATCCATTCATTATTGTGTCGGTTGAGCAAAGTAACACAGCAGCCGACGCGTGTTTGCAAGTTCGATTCACTCAATTCATGAGGTACCCATCGTTCAAGTTTTTTTACTTTCCCGATTTGCTTCAAGTGGATTAATACAGTTTTATCACTTACCCCGAAGCCTGCAGCTATCTCTGAAGTGCTTTGTGATGGATCCGCTTCCACAATAGCCTTTAATTCTTAATTTTCCACTTTGGTCTCCGGCCGTCCACGGAGTTGGTTCTGAAGGTCGAAATTTCCAGAACGAAAACGTTGAAACCAAAAACGTACCGTGCTTTCTTTTGCGACACCAGCGCCGTACACATCATTAATCCTTCGAACTGTTTCTGCAGCACTGGTGCCACGGCACAACTCGTACTCGTAAATATATTTCATGTTTTCCATTGTGCGGTAATAAGCGACGCCAAAGAATAAAATAATGAGGAAAAAGCAAATGAATGACTGTTTTCCAAACTCAAATGTACCAGCTAAATGAATTTATAAATTTGAATTTGGAATTCTTAACCAAAGAGGAGATATTTCAGATCAAAGTGGTCAGTACGACAAAACGCTAATTTCATATGTAAGGACCTAATAAATATGAAATGATAAAATATTCAATAATTATTTATGTATTAATATTTACCGTTTAGAAAAATTAAATGTTATAGATGAAGGAGGTAGAGAATAATATGTACATCCCTGTCATATTACACATATCCTGATATTTTCCAAATTTATTTCTCTTTCATCTCTATGTTGCAATCACTATTAAATTTTGACATCCTTGATCTTGAAGTCAGCCTCTAATTAGCAATAAAAAGTTTTCTTCAAATTATTAGTACCTATTTATTCATAAATTATTTTCGTATTATTATAATTAAAAAAATCTATGCCATAGGCTTCTGAGTCGTTCACCTATAGTCTAAACCCGATTTTTTCCAGACTTTAAAAAATCAATCGAAGTTTATTTAAAATATTTATATGCTTTGATTTGATTATGAAAATGTTTCTTTGTTAAAAAAAAAACGGCTAAACGGATTTTATAAAAACTTAACTTTACCTGTGATACGTAAAAACACATGGGATACGTTTCTGTTTCCACTACGGTAAAGCTCGCAGTAAATTTTTGTGATAAGCTTTATCGGAAGAACTTTCGCTTGGAGGCCAGATTTCATGTTAATTGCATCTGGATCTCTTCCTTTCGTGATTTGTTTAATATTCAACTTAAGATTTCGTCTATTTTACTAAAATATTTAGTAAAATAGACAAATTATTTAAATTTCACCAAAAGTTGTCGGTTTTTAAGAAAAAAAAAACTTTTGATGACCTACATTTTATTTTCCAAAATTTTCTTTTCACTACGTTTTGCTAATGCCCAAGTACTCAAAAGCTGCTCAATTTTAAGATGCCGCTATGGTTAAGTCTCGTGCCGTCTCTATCACTTTAAGTCAAAATGACTTTGACACCACAAGACTTAACGACATCTTAAAATCTTAGAGTATACAACATCTTAGGCAAGCTATAAAATTGAGTAGCATTTGAGTATTTGGCCATATAAGAGTTAGTTTAAAGATGGCAAAATCGATTAATATTTGTCTTACTTTTGTTCACAGTTTTAATTGCAAAATATATTAGATTTATTTTATTATTCAAGCTATTGTCTCGTGCAATAATTTCGCACGAATTACAGGCTTTGTTCTGCTTGTCCTTTTAGAATAAACTTATATTGCAAAAGTTATAACACAATATTGTAAGATTATGCCCTTGGTTTACCAAAATATAATATTTATCAAGGGAAAAATAGTAATTATATACTCTTAATTGGTTAAATGAGATGTATAACTATTTTAATTTTATATATACATACATATATTTATTCCGAAATTACTTGTTAAATATATTTTTTAAGTCGATGTGGTAGAGCCACAATGCAGCTATATTATGGTAGCAGCACCGGGGAAGGACCACTCACTCACTTAATACCACCGTAAAGTTATTGTTCAGTATGGTGAGTGTAGAGAACCGGAGAACCTTTTTGCTGGTAACGATGCATTCCATCTTGGTCCTTAGGGGTGACAACGCCTTATTAATTCTTATCAATAATAGATATTCTTATCAATAATAGATATTCTTATCAATAATAGGCCACAACATCCGTTTACCATCAGGTGGACTGTGTGCTCTTTTGTCACCCTTATGAAATAATATAGATAAAAAGAAATCTATGAGGATCACTTAATATTTTAGTTATCCTTGTAATATTTCATTTCATTGGTTATCTCTGAAAATTGGATTTTATTGTGGCTTATGAAGAACAACTTTCATTTTACGTACCCTCATTTTGTATGTTTTAAATGTGTTTTTCTTAGAACATCGGAAGATCAGTTTTATTTTATTTTAATCATTTAGTCTATTTACGCTAGTAGGTTAAAGAGGTTGGATAACTAAATTTTATTTTAACGGTATTATTCACCCCTTTTTCCAATCTCGTGGTCCACCGGGGTAAGACAACACTCTCACGGAATACCAGCGTAAAATACCAGCTTAATATATAAAAAACAGCATGTGTTTCGTATGGTGAGTGTAGAGAAACGGAGACTCTTTTTACTGGAAACGAGGCATTTCATCTTAGTACTCCGGCGTGACAACGCATCTGCATTTTGATTCTTAATCGAAATGTAGATGCCTATGGGCCACAACATCCACTTACCATCAGGTGGACTGTGTGCTCGTTTGTCAACCTTATTCCATAAAAAAATCTTTTGCATCAAGTATCATAAGTAGTCCAAGTATCCTTGCATTCTTAGGTATTGAAGAGTTTTCTTTCCAAACTTCAATCTTTAGAAATATTGTTTTCAATGATTGCCATTCATGCGCCATATCCATAACACACATTTGTATTAATTTAAACACTGGTTTATCTACAACCTATTATTTTTTATAATTCGTGTGACGAACGACAATGTCACGCCAAGTATGACTGGAGCAGGCATGTATAGATCAAGGTCTTGAGAATATTGCTGGGGCACACAATCTAAAGTGTGGCAAAATTGCAGGGTATGCTTTTAAATGTGGATAATTGTCAAGTCTGTCATTATGCTAGATTTTACGCTATGGATGGAACGAATCCTAAAACTATTTTTGTATTTTCGAGTATACGTAATACGAACTATCATTGCGTTAAGTTATTTATTTCGTAAAAATTGGAAATACTTTATACTTTATTTTACATTCTATCTTAGCCCTCAGGGGTTATAACGCATCTGCATTTTGATTCTTTATCGAGGATAGATGTAGATGTTTATTGCCACAGCATCAACTTACCATCAGGTAGATTGCTCGTTTGTCAGCGTTATTCTATTAAAACAAATTAGATCAGAAGAAATCTCTTAATTAGCCTATACGGTTCCGTCTGCAAACCATTAGTTGAAGTGAAGGAGGAATAGCAATACACCAATTTTTTTTATAAATGTATGGCTTGATGGAAGATATATACGAGGCTCTGACTGACTGATTGTTGAAAAACTACCCAGATAACCCAACTCCCACGGACTGTGGATAATGATAGGAAGCAGCATTATCATTACGAGGGAACATCTTACACACATACACCATCTAACGAATGTCATGGAAATTTTAAATTTATTGATTTGATTTAATGTATACATAAGTAGATTTATTCTACTGCAGTTACCATTGTGTCACAATTTACACAAATACTTTTTTTATAATCTTTTTATCTGATTATAACTTTGCTTTGACGTTATTAACTTATAACTATAAACTTAACTCAATATAAAAAATATTTGCAAAAAATAAAGAGAGAGAGAGAGAGAGAGGAAATATATATATATATATATATATATATATATATATATAAATATATACATATTATAAGATCAATTTTACCAAATGTTAAAAGTGATAGTAACAATTTATATGTATATTTTATTTTTAAATTAATAAGCGCAAATTTTATTTGCATACAAAGCAGTTTACTCTCAGTGATGTCATAACTTTATGCCATTAATAGCATGTCAGTAATAACTGCTGACAAATCACCCCGCCTACCAGCATGTCTCCAGATGAATTCGTCACCGCAAGCAACTCGTATTTACCTAGAATATAAACTGTTAATAATGGGCTATTTTTGTTCTTCCATATTAAACTTATAATTTATTTATAAATATGCTTTTGATTAATTCAAAGAAAAGGTTTCGTCACATTTATAACTATTGCGGCGAAGCTCAAATGGAAGATATATTTGGCGTTAAACGTGCAAAAGTCCGTAACTGTTGAACTAGTCGGCAAATGATATCTCAATAGATTTGTCATAATGAAGACCACAGGCCTCTTCTCATTTCTGAGAAGGTTTTAGGGTAAGGAAATGTCCGCCGCGCTATGGCGCAGGTATTATAGACTATATCCGTTTTATTACAAAAAGTATTTTAATTGGTCTCAGGTTTATATTACAGTCTGTTTCAATAAAGAAGTCCCGTGGAATATATGCGAGATAAAAATTAAAGTATAGAATTTGACAGCAAATTTCGATTCGCGTAGTCTGTGGTGCGCGGCTAAGGGACTTCTAAGCGGCTAGCTAGCGCGGCTAAGGGGCTTCTCTGAACCCTCGACTATCAATAAACCACTTCTCGTAAAAATACCATATTATTTCAGCTTGATTTAATATGGTGGACATGTACCGTCAAAAAATTGCGACCTAATAAAATTGTGTCGAAATGTATTAGTGAGTTATCGTACACGAAATATATATGCTATTTATACAAATAAATAAAAATTGGAGTGTCTGTTTGTAATGTCAAAATAACAGCTTTTTACTAAATGCATATGAAAGAATATACTTTACTTATAACAAGAAAACGATTTTTAAAATTTAGTAAGATAGTCTGTCGTATTCTTTGTTTATTTAATAATAGTTTCCTTGTGTTTATGGGTTTTTAATGATCATAACCGATTCTGACTATGCTGTCAATTACGGGGGATTTATCATAGTACTGTAAAATACACATAACAGTGACTGTTTTTTTTTAATTTCCACCGGCAAAGTTCCAAAGTTCGCATTGTTAATTTGAAAATAGTTGTGCGTTATCCAAATATTGATTTTAGTTGGAATTTCAACACAAGAATCAGCAAGTAGAGGTGGTCTTCAGTTTTTATTGATTTTATAATATGAGTTTATTTGAACACTTGAATAATCTTTTGTTAAGTCGGATTTTATTAAAAGAAACACGATTGTTAGTCTTTTTTATGCCTTTGATGGTAAATTGATACTGTGTATTATATACACCGTTATTTATTTACTTAAAAGCTGATATTGCAATCGTCAGATAAAAGTTATCTATCAAGTAAATTGTAACATAAACATAAAAACTCACGTCTGTCACCTAGAGGGGTAGGCAGAGACTACGGACTTCCATTTGGCACGATCATGACACACCTATCGCCTCCTTTACATCCATATACCTACGCAAACATGCTCGTCGGTTAAGGGTACTCTTTATCTGGCCCATCTTCAATGTATCACCAATTTGGTCGATAAACTTTCGTCTGGGGCGTCCCTTGCCGACTCTGCCGTTCACTTCTGCAATATAGATTTGCTTTGTAACTCTTTTCTCGTTCATTCTTTCTACATGACCAAACCACCTAATCTTGCAAACCACACTTTTCTCTTATCACACAATTTCTCACCTTATCATTCAGATTCAGATTGTAACCTGACTGAATATAAAAGTGAAACAATTGAACTAGAATAGTTCGATTGTTCACACAACTGTAATTTTTAATTTGCATAAGTTTGTATTTTATGTCATGAATAAATTTTATCTGAGGATTGAGAAATTAGATACAAATTAATTGTTTGTTAAAGTATTAATGAAAGGTTTATATATTATATGCTTAACGTGATCATTTAATTTCCCCGTTTTATAAATAATACACCTGTTTATGGAATGCTTAATGATAAAAAGTGAAAACGAGAACTAGTCCTATACGTTCTGGTAGACTGTGTTTGTATATTTTTCAGATGAGCAAATTAATATTATTTAGGAATAACTGGTTATTTTAATAATTTATTATAGATCATTGAATAAAACTATTTTTTTTTACGGATTTATCATGTTTCTTTTTTTAAAGTTTTATTCAATGTGTAGTGTTAGCGTAAATATAAGAAATCATCATTTTAGAGTAAAATTGTCACTTCGTAACTTTTAGTTTAAAAATGTAACTTTTCAGACATACCGTCGTAACCAAAAACATTTAAGTAGTAGTAATAGACCGGACATCAGCAACAAAATGGTCACCTCTTACTTATATCCTATAGGATATATTTCGGATTTGTGTCATTTAGTCTTAGTGACATCGTCAAAAGCTCAAGACGAATTCGTTTCCTAAATAAAAAAAAAATATTTTTAAGGAAAATATGCCCGATTGTGCATTAATGTATTGTAAGTCTCAATATGTAGCAAAAACTGAATGTGATTTCGGTTTATTATCGCAAGTATAATGTATATTTACTCCATAATTTATTTATTTTTATTATTTCCGGTAGATTGTTCTAGAACATTTATCATTATTGTAATAAGCGCCCTCTGTTATCCAGTTACGTACCAAATGAGTTAGTGATTGACAACGTTTATCGATTGGTGCTATCGATAAAAAATATTATACAGGATGCAATCATCTACAATATTTAAGGAGGTGAAACAGTAAACGATACAATCATATGCTATTATTATAGCGTCTAATAGACCTGGTGACGTCATCCAAGCAGTGGCGGCGTAGCGTGGGTTGGCACCCAGGGCGGTTTTCTATCAAGCACCCCCCAAATAAAACAAAAATGATTACCGGACTATATTTCACAAAATTATTATATTCATCATCATTATTATTACAGCCCTTCACAAGTCCACTGCTGAACAAAGGCCTCCCCCAAGGAATGCAACAAAGCACTGTTCTGAGCCACCCGCATCCATCGAGTTCCTGCATGACTAACCAGGTTGTCACTCCATCTAGAAGGGAGCCGCCCCACACTTCGCCTACCCGTATGAGGCTGCCACTCAAGAACCTTGATTTCCAATCGGTTCTCGGTTCTTCGAGCTATATGACTTAAAAGCGAGACTGTCCCGCAAAATAATATAATGATATACATATGTTCACTTTATATTACATGCTACAAAAATTTATTATCATCTAAAGCTTTCGTATGAAAGTCAAAATTCAAATTTATTCATACATTATAGCCTACATTTAAATTATATAATATCATTTTTTTCGAGCTCTAATGAACGTTTAAATCTACCACCGAAGTAAAAACCTCTTCAGAGAAAACTTAAACTAGACTGGTCATTTTTTCATTGACGTATAAAAATATTGTAATATCTCCAATTATATAGCTCTCACTTTACAAAATTTCTTTAGAGAAAACCACTATCCAAAAAGTAATTCATTACGCGTACTCCATTGAAAGTTCAACCACAATGTAACACGTTTTGTTTTTACGCAGGTGGTACGATTATACAATCAGCCGCATACGATAACCACGCAATTAACCTTAGCACAACCATTTTTAACTGAAGGATTTGTTATGCAGTTAAATCATAACTAACCTTTGTTCCACATTATGACATGCAAACTTAGAGTATTTATTAATTACTCTAAGCATGCAAATGAACACAATGAGCGATAAATGGAATAATATAACCGTAAACACTGTGTTATAGTCTATAGCTACCTGTATTTTGTACCCGTGTCAATGTCATTTTTCTAAATAATTGCGATGAGAATATTCCATTCCTGAACTTCTGAACATAGGCCTCCCTCGTAGATTGACTAAGTGGATTGTTATAGTTGCATTACCATGGCCCTCATTATTGATATACTTTAGTGTAAAGAAAAATGTTTGCTCGAGCACGCTCTAATAATCGGAACGAAGAAGAACATTTGAGCTTAAATTCAGCTTCTCCGTTTTGGGAAGAGGATTGTAGAAAGTCAAGCTAGCCCCGCTGGTGTATCTTCGCCTCGGTTCGTTTACGCTTATGGTGCGACGGCAGCGCAGACACATTAAATATTGTTTTTTTTTGCAGTTACATCACTTTTGTCACCATTTGTCGACGTAACTGATGATCAATTTATGTAAGAATTTGCAACACAAACGCAATGCGAGGAAAATTTAGTCTGACGTAAATTCATTAAACAAATTTGACGTTACTTTGTTATATGACTTATTTAAACAAATGATCAGGTGTATTTTAATTCAGGGCGTCACTATTTTAGTAATAATACCGTCTATATGTAACGCTAGTTGAAATTATCACGTTGTTAGAAATTGTTACGAGTGAATTTAGTCACATTCATCCTGTTTGATGGCCAACTTCATGCTGCCGTGATTTTGTTAATAAGCGGGCGTAACTTCTGTTGCCTTTCAAAATTTTACCCTCAACGTTGCTAAGAAGCAACGTTGAGGGTAACTTCAAATAAAGTAAAGGCTACCTTTTATAGACAGTTACTGGAGCCAGCATCCGCGTTCGTCATCCAATCAGCTCAATGGTTATCATATTATTGCGTTGTCATCGAAGATACATTAGTATGTGTAATACTAAAGAGTACATGATTGATAATAACTCCTGGTAATGAGGCGATCGCTGCCATGCTGTTTCTAAATGTTTTCATACTAATATTATAAAACATAATTATAAAACATAACATATTGTAAATTAATTTTATTTAAAAAGTCCAGCTGGGTTTCTTGCTGGTTCTTCCCAGGACAGAGGTTATATCCGAACCAGTGGTAAAAGTAAAACATGACTTTCAATAAGAATTATATGTAATCTATACTAAATAAAAATGATTCTATTCTATTCTATGCCAAATTTCAGCTCCTTCGGATGTCGGCAGGTGCTTCAAAAATTGATCACATATTTTAAAGCAAATTGGTAAGTAAGTATAAGTAAAGCTTGTAAAAGCATGTGGAATAGAATATTGCATGTCTGAGAAATAAGAAAAAAATATTTCGAAGACATGTGAAGTTCGCCAACACGCATTGGGGTAGCGCGGCGGACATTTCTTAGCCCTAAAACCCTCTCAGAAATGAAAAAAGGCCTAGTCTATAGGCTAAAGTTAAAGTTACAACTTTTGTATAAGTATGTAGTTCTTTCATATGAGCTAGTGATGGTCCATTTCCTATTTGCAGTTGTGTACCGGATTTGTATCATGATATTGATATGGTACCGTGTGGGACAGATCCATATTTATCCTGGGAGATTGTTTACATAATGATGATGATGAATTTTTCAGTGACACTTGACTTAGTATCTATAATAGATTCCGACCACATTTTCAAGTTTGTTCACATAATATACAGTATGGGCACTCAAATGAAAAATATAAATAAAACCATTGAGTCATACTGATATGCGACGTATGTCGGTTGTTTATCAGCTCTCAAAAGTCTACTGCCAGACATGGTTTTCCCATATCGCCACGTTTGGTAGACGGATTCGCGATCCTACCAGACGTCTATCTCCTTTGACGCTGCGCCCTGTCGCCTGTTTCGCTGCCACCACGGCGAATTATGTAGGTTATTTAATAATTTTTGCCTTATGTTTTTATATATCATTGTAAGTATCTTTATTATAACCATTTAGGTATAACTAACCACGTTTTAATGTGTTGATATTGTATTTAAGTAGGTACAGATGTTAAAATGTCGCAACACTGGTCTTGATGTATTTATTACAGAAGAAGCGATTTGAACAATTGGGAAGCGCCGACAATTAATTAAAACCTGAGCTCGTGCCAATTATGACATTGTGCTTTAGTGCGGTTAGAGATTATAATTTAAGTCATCAATTTAGAGATAAAGGCGCTCACCGCACTTCCGAACGTGGTTTTGTTGTGTAATTTTATCGTATCTAGGACATGAGCATTTAAGAGATTTGCTTTACATTGGTTTTATTTCCGTTATTAGATAAGATTTGCATATCAATAACTATACTTTACTCTTTGTGTAAGAGATGAGCATAAAGTAGTAGAAATGTAAGATAGCTAGTTTCTCCATTATGTCATTGTTTTATTTGATTAGATGAAACTTTTGACCAATAATATCTCAATATTAACCAAAACCTAAAGGATTATTATATAAATGGAATGAAGCGTTCAATTGTTTAAAACCACCTAAAATCGGTTTTATTAGACAATCATTAATATTCATATTTGTATTTGTCATTATGGTAAAAGTATGTAGCAAGAAAAAGTATAAGTTTGTAGCAGTTATTACGAAAAATTGTTGCTATATCGACTCTTTATTCTTAAATGTCAGTACTTTTATATTACTTTGTGTAGTATCGGTTCTTTGTTTACTGTAAACTTTTATCTTAAAATGAAAAAGTTTTTGATTGTCAAAACATTGAGCATGAACATTTGCTGTGGTAGCTCATGTGCTAAGCGATCGCCGTAAGTTTGAGAGTACGCGAGCAATCCGAAACAATAAAATTATTAATTGCAATTTTAAGTCTGATTTACGAGTACCTACCAGGTGCTTGGCAGTGAAAGAAATTATCGTGAGGTAATCTGCATGTCAGAGAATTAAAAAAAATTGGGGACTTGTTAAGTCCGTCCGCCAACAGGCACTGGGCACCAGTCTAATTGCTCAATAACTCTCTCAGAAATTTAATGAAAGGAGGCCTTTGTCCAGCGCTGGAGGACGCCTGTAGTATTGTCTGTACGCTGTAATTTGTAATAACTCACATAATAATAAGTTGTTATTAATTCCAATACGTAAAACGCAGGTACATAATGCTATCAAATATTTTTATAAGTTCAGAATACCTGTTTAAACAAGCGTAAAGGTATATTATTGTGTCAGGTGGGCGGGATATTTCCAAACAGTCTAAATAGAAACCTGACGAAGTGCACGAGAAACTCGATCCAGTTGTCCGGTTTCAGAACGAGTCCGGTCTATTTGTTGCGACACACGCTAAGGGCTCTAAAAGCCTTATTGACGAACAGTTTTACCGGCTGTCATAATGTCGAATTGCTCTGTAGATTATGTTTGGTCAGCCAATGTTTTTTCGTTTCTTTTGTCACTATTACGTTCATATTTCTGTATGTAGTGTGGAAATCTGGGTAGGGAAAAGTAAATAAAATCTGCTAGCAATATACAATACTATCTTAAAAAGTATCTGAAATAGTTTATTTTTAACTACTTATAGTTACTTAGGGTCCTTACAGATCACTTTTTTTTTTGTAAAACGTCGGGGTTCGAAGGCAGTGCCCTGGGTGATATCCTGCGAATAAAACTTCTTGAGCAGGACAGCGATAATGTGGAATAATTAAAAACAGAAGTTTGTGCTGTGATTGCGTGCTTATCACCTGGCTATAAGGACAAAAACTTTAATTACTTTAAACTTGTTTAATGTTTTAAAACGTTTAATAGGAGGGGTTTATATATTAATAATTACGGCTATAATTTTGTTTGATTGCCACATATAAAATTACATTTATAATTTTATACAGTTTTAATAGTCCTAAGGTTGTGTAGTCGTAAACTTAAATACTATAATTAAAATGGGTACGTCTATATTTAGAATAGACTAATGATAAGAGATGTCAGGTTAGGTTTTACCATGTCATGTTGTCATTGTGTTTTAATGTCTGCAGCGCATGGAAAATGACTAACCTCGGAATTATTTACTCGAGTGTGTAACGTTTCTTCACCTTGGTGAAGCATGAAACACGTGTGGTGAAATATGAATTGTTTAATGTAATAAGAATTTGAAATTATTTATTATTTTTTAAACTTTACATTATAATTACGAGGGTGGATTGAAAAGTACTCGGCCTAACCAAGAAAATAAACACATACTAAATCAGTAATATTTTTATTTTTCTACATAATCACCATCAAGTTCAATACACTTTTGCCACCTCCCTTTCCAAGCATTTAGACCGTTGAAAAAAAATGATTCTTCCTTAGAGTCAAAATATGCGTCTACAGCTGCTTTGACCTCGTCGTTTGTCGAAAATCTTTGACCTCCCAAGTGTTTTTTAGGTTAGAACAGAAAATCTGATGGTGCCAGATCAGGTGAATACGGCGGATGCGGTAACAGTTCAAAGCCACAGTTGTGAATTTCAGCCATTGACTGTACTGACGTGTGAACACGGGCGTTATCTTGATGAAACAGGACTTTTCTTCTGAGCATTCCTCGACGTTTTCTTTTATTTCCTCGTAAACGACGTAGTAGGTGCAGTAGTAATCAGGAGTTTATAGTCTGACCCTTTCAAGATAATCAATCATAATCACACCTTTCAAGTCCCAGAATACTGAAGCCATCACCTTGTTGCCGACAAAATCGACTTAGCCTTTTTAGGTGGTGAACCAGGTCTTCTCCTGTTTTGATTGTTACCATTGTGTCACAATTTACACAATACTTTTTATAATCTTTTATCTGATTATAACTTTGCTTTGACGTTATTAACTTATAACTATAAACTTAACTCAATATAAAAATATTTGCAAAAAATAAGAGAGAGAGAGAGAGAGAGAAATATATATATATATATATATATATATATATATATAAATATATACATATTATAAGATCAATTTTACCAAATGTTAAAAGTGATAGTAACAATTTATATATATTTTATTTTAAATTAATAAGCGCAAATTTTATTTTACTAAAGCAGTTTACTCTCAGTGATGTCATAACTTTATGCCATTAATAGCATGTCAGTAATAACTGCTGACAAATCACCCGCCTACCAGCATGTCTCCAGATGAATTCGTCACCGCAAGCAACTCGTATTTACCTAGAATATAAACTGTTAATAATGGGCTATTTTGTTCTTCCATATTAAACTTATAATTTATTTATAAATATGCTTTTGATTAATTCAAAGAAAGGTTTCGTCACATTTATAACTATTGCGTGAAGCTCAAATGGAAGATATATTTGGCGTTAAACGTGCAAAAGTCCGTAACTGTTGAACTAGTCGGCAAATGATATCTCAATAGATTTGTCATAATGAAGAACACAGGCCTCTTCTCATTTCTGAGAAGGTTTTAGGGTAAGAAATGTCCGCCGCGCTATGGCGCAGGTATTATAGACTATATCCGTCTTATTACAAAGTATTTTAATTGGTCTCAGGTTTATATTACAGTCTGTTTCAATAAAGTCCGTGGAATATATGCGAGATAAAATTAAAGTATAGAATTTGACAGCAAATTTCGATTCGCGTAGTCTGTGGTGCGCGGCTGAGGGACTCTAAGCAGCTAAGCGCGGCTAGGGCTTCTCTGAACCCTCGACTATCAATAAACCACTTCTCAAAATACCATATTATTTCAGCTTTATTTAATATGGTGGACATGTACCGTCAAAAAATTGCGACCTAATAAAATTGTGTCGAAATGTATTAGTGAGTTATCGTACACGAAATATATATGCTATCTATACAAATAAATAAAAATTGGAGTGTCTGTTTGTAATGTCAAAATAACAGCTTTTTACTAAATGCATATGAAAGAATATACTTTACTTATAACAAGAAAACGATTTTTAAAATTTAGTAAGATAGTCTGTCGTATTCTTTGTTTATTTAATAATAGTTTCCTTGTGTTTATGGGTTTTTAATGATCATAACCGATTCTGACTATGCTGTCAATTACGGGGGATTTATCATAGTACTGTAAAATACACATAACAGTGACTGTTTTTTTTTTAATTTCCACCGGCAAAGTTCCAAAGTTCGCATTGTTAATTTGAAAATAGTTGTGCGTTATCCAAATATTGATTTTAGTTGGAATTTCAACACAAGAATCAGCAAGTAGAGGTGGTCTTCAGTTTTTATTGATTTTATAATATGAGTTTATTTGAACACTTGAATAATCTTTTGTTAAGTCGGATTTTAAAAAGAAACACGATTGTTAGTCTTTTTATGCCTTTGATGGTAAATTGATACTGTATTATATACACCGTTATTTATTTACTTAAAGCTGATATTGCAATCGTCAGATAAAGTTATCTATCAAGTAAATTGTAACATAAACATAAAACTCACGTCTGTCACCTAGAGGGTAGGCAGAGACTACGGACTTCATTTGGCACGATCATGACACACTATCGCCTCTTACATCCATATACCTGCACGCAAATGCTCGTCGGTTAAGGGTACTTTATCTGGCCCATCTTCAATGTATCACCAATTTGGTCGATAAACTTTCGTCTGGGGCGTCCTTGCCGACTCTGCCGTTCACTTCTGCAATATAGATTTGCTTTGTAACTCTTTTCTCGTTCATTCTTTCTACATGACCAAACCACCTAATCTTGCAAACCACACTTTTCTCTTATCACACAATTTCTCACCTTATCATTCAGATTCAGATTGTAACCTGACTGAATATAAAAGTGAAACAATTGAACTAAAACAGTTCGATTGTTTACACAACTATAATTTTTAATTTGCATAAGTTTGTATTTTATGTCATGAATAAATTTTATCTGAGGATTGAGAAATTAGATACAAATTCATTGTTTATTAAAGTATTAATGAAAGGTTTATATATTATATGCTTAACGTGACCATTTAATTTCCCCGTTTTATAAATAATACACCTGTTTATGGAATGCTTAATGATAAAAAGTGAAAACGAGAACTAGTCCTATAAGTTCTTGTAGACTGTGTTTGTATATTTTTTAGATGAGCAAATTAATATTATTTAGGAATAACTGGTTATTTTATTAATTTATTATAGATCATTGAATAAAACTATTTCTTTTTTACGGATTTATCATGTTTCTTTTTTTAAAGTTTTATTCAATGTGTAGTGTTCGCATAAATATAAGAAATCATCATTGTTGAGTAAAATTGTCACTTCGTAACTTTTAGTTTAAAAAATGTAACTTTTCAGACATACCGTCGTAATCAAAGACATTTAAGTAGTAGTAATAGACCGGACATCAGCAACAAAATGGTCACCTCTTACTTATATCCTATAGGATATATTTCGGATTTGTGTCATTTAGTCTTAGTGACATCGTCAAAAGCTCAAGACGAATTCGTTTCCTAAATAAAAAAAAAATATTTTTAAAGAAAATATGCCCGATTGTGCATTAATGTATTGTAAGTCTCAATATGTAGCAAAAACTGAATGTGATTTCGGTTTATTATCGCAAGTATAATGTATATTTACTCCATAATTTATTTATTTTTATTATTTCCGGTAGATTGTTCTAGAACATTTATCATTATTGTAATAAGCGCCCTCTGTTATCCAGTTACGTACCAAATGAGTTAGTGATTGACAACGTTTATCGATTGGTGCTATCG
Organism: Parnassius orleans; assembly: GCA_029286625.1. Lineage (NCBI taxonomy): Eukaryota > Metazoa > Arthropoda > Insecta > Lepidoptera > Papilionidae > Parnassius > Parnassius orleans. Next base: position 5,222,826 of record JAGSMP010000019.1, read on the forward strand.
ATAAAAAATATTATACAGGATGCAATCATCTACAATATTTAAGGAGGTGAAACAGTAAACGATACAATCATATGCTATTATTATAGCGTCTAATAGACCTGGTGACGTCATCCAAGCAGTGGCGGCGTAGCGTGGGTTGGCACCCAGGGCGGTTTTCTATCAAGCACCCCCCAAATAAAACAAAAATGATTACCGGACTATATTTCACAAAATTATTATATTCATCATCATTATTATTACAGCCCTCACAAGTCCACTGCTGAACAAAGGCCTCCCCAAGGAATGCAACAAAGCACTGTTCTGAGCCACCCGCATCCATCGAGTTCCTGCATGACTAACCAGGTTGTCACTCCATCTAGAAGGGAGCCGCCCCACACTTCGCCTACCCGTATGAGGCTGCCACTCAAGAACCTTGATTTCCAATCGGTTCTCGGTTCTTCGAGCTATATGACTTAAAAGCGAGACTGTCCCAAAATAATATAATGATATACATATTCCTTTATATTACATGCTACAAAATTTATTATCATCTAAAGCTTTATATGAAAGTCAAAATTCAAATTTATTCATACATTATAGCCTACATTTCAATTATATAATATCATTTTTCGAGCTCTAATGAACGTTTAAATCTACCACCGATAAAAAAACAGAAAAACTTAAACTAGACTGGTCATTTTTTCATTAACGTATAAAAATATTGTAATATCTCCAATTATATAGCTCTCACTTTACAAAATTTCTTTAGAGAAAACCACTATCCAAAAAGTAATTCATTACGCGTACTCCATTGAAAGTTCAACCACAATGTAACACGTTTTGTTTTTACGCAGGTGGTACGATTATACAATCAGCCGCATACGATAACCACGCAATTAACCTTAGCACAACCATTTTTAACTGAAGGATTTGTTATGCAGTTAAATCATAACTAACCTTTGTTCCACATTATGACATGCAAACTTAGAGTATTTATTAATTACTCTAAGCATGCAAATGAACACAATGAGCGATAAATGGAATAATATAACCGTAAACACTGTGTTATAATCTATAGCTACCTGTATTTTGTACCCGTGTCAATGTCATTTTCTAAATAATTGCGATGAGAATATTCCATTCCTGAACTTCTGACATAGGCCTCCCTCGTAGATTGACTAAGTGGATTGTTATAGTTGCATTACCATGGCCTCATTATTGATATACTTTAGTGTAAAGAAAATGTTTGCTCGAGCACGCTCTAATAATCGGAACGAAGAAGAACATTTGAGCTTAAATTCAGCTTCCGTTTTGGAAAGTTGTAGAAAGTCAAGCTAGCCCCGCTGGTGTATCTTCACCTCGGTTCGTTTACGCTTATGGTGCGACGGCAGCGCAGACACATTAAATATTGTTTTTTTTTTGCAGTTACATCACTTTTGTCACCATTTGTCGACGTAACTGATGATCAATTTATGTAAGAATTTGAACACAAACGCAATGCGAGTAAAATTTAGTCTGACGTAAATCATTAAACAAATTGACGTTACTTTGTTGTATGACTTATTTAAACAAATGATCAGGTGTATTTTAATTCAGGGCGTCACTCATTTTAGTAATAATACCGTCTATATGTAACGCTAGTTGAAATTATCACGTTGTTAGAAATTGTTACGAGTGAATTTAGTCACATTCATCCTGTTTGATGGCCAACTTCATGCTGCCGTGATTTTGTTAATAAGCGGGCGTAACTTCCGTTGCCTTTCAAAATTTTACCCTCAACGTTGCTAAGAAGCTTAACTTCAAATAAAGTAAAGGCTACCTTTTATAGGCAGTTACTGGAGCCAGCATCCGCGTTTGTCATCCAATCAGCTCAATGGTTATCATATTATTGCGTTGTCATCGAAGATACATTAGTATGTGTAATACTAAAGTACATGATTGATAATAACTTCTGGTAATGAGGCGATCGCTGCCATGCTGTTTCTAAATGTTTTCATACTAATATTATAAAACATAATTATAAACATACATATTATAAATTAATTTTATTTAAAGAAAGTCCAGCTGGGTTTCTTGCTGGTTCTTCCCAGGACAGAGGTTATATCCGAACCAGTGGTAAAAGTAAAACATGACTTTCAATCAGAATTATATGTAATCTATACTAAATAAAAATGATTCTATTCTATTCTATGCCAAATTTCAGCTCCATCGGATGTCGGCAGGTGCTTCAAAAAATGATCACATATTTTAAAGCAAATTGGTTAAGTAAAGCTTGTAAAAGCATGTGGAATAGAATATTACATGTCTGAGTAATAAGAAAAAAATATTTCGAAGACATGTGAAGTTCGCCAACACGCATTGGGGTAGCGCGGCGGACATTTCTTAGCCCTAAAACCCTCTCAGAAATGAAAAAAGGCCTAGTCTATAGGCTAAAGTTAAAGTTACAACTTTTGTATAAGTATGTAGATCATTCATATGAGCTAGTGATGGTCCATTTCCTATTTGCAGTTGTGTACCGGATTTGTATTTTGATATTGATATGGTACCGTGTAGGACAGATCCATATTTATCCTGGGAGATTGTTTACATAATTATGAGGATGAATTTTTAAGTGACACTTGACTTTAGTATCTATAATAGATTCCGACCACATTTTCTAGTTTGTTCACATAATATACAGTATGGGCACTCAAATGAAAAATATAAATAAAACCATTGAGTCATACTGATATGCGACGTATGTCGGTTGTTTATCAGCTCTCAAAAGTCTACTGCCAGACATGGTTTTCCCATATCGCCACGTTTGGTAGACGGATTCGCGATCCTACCAGACGTCTATCTCCTTTGACGCTGCGCCCTGTCGCCTGTCTCGCTGCCACCACGGCGAATTATGTAGGTTATTTAATAATTTTTGCCTTTTGTTTTTATATATCATTGTAAGTATCTTTATTATAACCATTTAGGTATAACTAACCACGTTTTAATGTGTTGATATTGTATTTAAGTAGGTACAGATGTTAAAATGTCGCAACACTGGTCTTTATGTATTTATTACAGAAGAAGCGATTTAAACAATTGGGAAGCGCCGACAATTAATTAAAACCTGAGCTCGTGCCAATTATGACATTGTGCTTTAGTGTGGTTAGAGATTATAATGTAAGTCATCAATTTAGAGATAAAGGCGCTCACCGCACTTCGAACGTGGTTTTGTTGTAATTTTATCGTATCTAGGACATGAGCATTTAAGAGATTTGCTTTACATTGGTTTTATTTCCGTTATTAGATAAGATTTGCATATCAATAACTACTACTACTCTGTGTAAGAGATGAGCATAAAGTAGTAGAAATGTAAGATAGCTAGTTTCTCCATTATGTCATTGTTTTATTTGATTAGATGAAACTTTTGACCAATAATATCTCAATATTAACGAAAACCTAAAAATTATTAGATAAATGGAATGGAGCGTTCAATTGTTTAAAACCACCTAAAATCGGTTTCATTAGACATTCATTAATATTCATATTTGTATTTGTCGTTATGGTAAAAGTATGTAGCAAGAAAAAGTATAAGTTTGTAGCAGTTATTACGAAAAATTGTTGCTATATCGACTCTTTATTCTTAAATGTCAGTACTTTTATATTACTTTGTGTAGTATCGGTTCTTTGTTTACTGTAAACTTTTATCTTAAAATGAAAAAGTTTTTGATTGTCAAAACATTGAGCATGAACATTTGCTGTGGTAGCTCATGTGCTAAGCGATCGCCGTAAGTTTCAGAGTACGCGAGCAACCCGAAACAATAAAATTATTAATTGCAATTTTAAGTCTTATTTACGGGTACCTACCAGGTGCTTGGCACTGAAAGAAATTATCGTGAGGTAACCTGCATGTCAGAGAATTAAAAAAAATTGGGGACTTGTTAAGTCCGTCCGCCAACAGGCACTGTGCACGTCTAATTGCTCTAATCTCTCAGAAATTTAATGAAAGGAGGCCCTTGTCCAGCTGGAGGACGCCTGTAGTATTGCCTGTACGCTGTAATTTGTAATAACTCACATAATAATAAGTTGTTATTAATTCCAATACGTAAAACGCAGGTACATAATGCTATCAAATATTTTTATAAGTTCAGAATACCTGTTTAAACAAGCGTAAAGGTATATTATTGTGTCAGGTGGGCGGGATATTTCCAAACAGTCTAAATAGAAACCTGACGAAGTGCACGAGAAACTCGATCCAGTTGTCCGGTTTCAGAACGAGTCCGGTCTATTTGTTGCGACACACGCTAAGGGCTCTAAAGGCTTATTGTCGAACAGTTTTACCGGCTGTCATAATGTCGAATTGCTCTGTAGATTATGTTTGGTCATCCAATGTTTTTTTGTTTCTTTTGTCACTATTACGTTCATATTTCTGTATGTAGTGTGGAAATCTGGGTAGGGAAAAGTAAATAAAATCTGCTAGCAATATACAATACTATCTTAAAAAGTATCTGAAATAGTTTATTTTTAACTACTTATAGTTACTTAGGTGTCCTTACAGATCACTTATTTTTTTGTAAAACGTCGGGGATCGCAGGCAGTGCCCTGGGTGACATCCTACGAGTAAAACTTCTTCAGCAGGACAGCGATAATGTGGAATAATTTAAAACAGAAGTTTGTGCTGTGATTGCGTGCTTATCACCTGGCTATAAGGACAAAAACTTTAATTAATTTAAACTTGTTTGATGTTTTAAAACGTTTAATACGAGGGGTTTATATATTAATAATTACGGCTATAATTTTGTTTGATTGCCACATATAAAATTACATTTATAATTTTATACAGTTTTAATAGTCCTAAGGTTGTGTAGTCGTAAACTTAAATACTATAATTAAAATGGGTACGTCTATATTTAGAATAGACTAATGATAAGAGATGTCAGGTTAGGTTTTACCATGTCATGTTGTCATTGTGTTTTAATGTCTGCAGCGCATGGAAAATGACTAACCTCGGAATTATTTACTCGAGTGTGTAACGTTTCTTCACCTTGGTGAAGCATGAAACACGTGTGGTGAAATATGAATTGTTTAATGTAATAAGAATTTGAAATTATTTATTATTTTTTAAACTTTACATTATAATTACGAGGGTGGATTGAAAAGTACTCGGCCTAACCAAGAAAATAAACACATACTAAATCAGTAATATTTTTATTTTCTACATAATCACCATCAAGTTCAATACACTTTGCCACCTCCTTTCCAAGCATTTAGACCGTTGAAAAAATGATTCTTCCTTAGAGTCAAAATATGCGTCTACAGCTGCTTTGACCTCGTCGTTTGTCGAAAATCTTTGACCTCCCAAGTGTTTTTAGGTTAGGGAACAGAAAGAAGTCTGATGGTGCCAGATCAGGTGAATACGGCGGATGCGGTAACAGTTCAAAGCCACAGTTGTGAATTTCAGCCATTGACTGTACTGACATGTGAACACGGGCGTTATCTTGATGAAACAGGACTTTTCTTCTGAGCATTCCTCGACGTTTTCTTTTATTTCCTCTCGTAAACGACGTAGTAAGGTGCAGTAGTAATCAGAGTTTATAGTCTGACCCTTTCAAGATAATCAATCATAATCACACCTTTCGAGTCCCAGAATACTGAAGCCATCACCTTATTTGCCGACAAAATCGACTTAGCCTTTTAGGGGTGGTGAACCAGGTCTTCTCCACTGTTTTGATTGTTGTTTTGTTTCCGGTGTACAGTAATGAACCCATGTTTCGTCCATAGTAACAAAACGATTCAAAAATCATCTGCATCGGCTTCAAATAACTCCAAACAGTCGCGTGAAATAGTCAATCGCGTCCTTTTTGTTCAACTGAAAGCAGTCGCGGAACCCACCTCGCAGACACCTTGTGGAAACCCAACTCGTTGACAATGATGTTTTGAGTTCGTTCATAAGAGATGCCTATAATCTCGGCTATCTCTATAATTTTAATCTGCGGTCTCCCATTATTAAATCAAGTACTTTTTAATATTTTCGTCAGTAGTTGACGTCGAAGGCCTTCAGAGCGGGGTTCATCTTTCACACTCTCTCTACCACGCTTAAATTCTGCTATCCATTTTTGACGGATGAATATGACAGAGCACAATTGCTAATGTACTGACCATGTCATCATGGATGGCTTTTGATGATAGCCCCTTCTTATGGAGGTACTTAATGACGGCACGCTGCTCGATTTGCTCCATTCGCGGAAATTATGTCCGATTACTTTGTTAATAAATTTATAAAATCACAACTAATTATCGCACACGTTTCGAACTTCACACAATGAACTAGTCTGAACTGAACTAAATAATGTGGGTAGATTTGATTTTTAGAATTGAATGGATCTGTGTTAGGCCGAGTACTTTTCAATCCACCCTCGTATAACTTAACGTACTTCCCGTTGACCAATAATGTTCGCATTATTATGCATTCATGTGAGTTATTTTAAAAGAAGAGCACTGCCGCTTATAATTGTTGAATTACTCTGTATAGGCCACAGTATCCACTTACCTGATGGTAAGTGGATACTGTGGCCTATAGACATAAATCTATCCTCGATTGAGTATTTAGATTCTGCAGATGCGTTTTCACCCCTGAGGACTAAGATGATATGCCTCGTTTGCAGTAAAAAAGGTTTCCGGTTCTCTGCACTCACCATATGAAACATAGCAGCGTTAAGCTGCTATTTTACGATATTTTGTGAGGGCGTGGTCCGTCCCAGGTTTAGCCGACCCATTCCTACTAAAACCATAATATAGCTGGAGCATGGCTCTACCTCGAATAACGGAAAACAGTACCTACAATGCGATTGTGTGATTTGTGTGGCAAGTCGATAGGCATTTTATTAGTTTCTTTTCTGCTCCATTACTCTTTCAGAATTAAGAGGTGGCTTCTGCCCTGCTTTTATTTCTTTTAGTCGTTCCACTATTGAGAGAGTGCCAGTGATCATGATAGCGTTTAAAAATCCGTGGCCATACTTTACCCTAGCATACATATTAAGTGCATTCTGCCCCGCAGTATGATGTTTATGTGATTTCTTAATGAATTAGTAGTATATACCTCCCAGTATAGTATATACCTAGATTTACGATTTTGCTAAGCATTTTCGACTGCGCCTCGCCCCGGCTTCGATTCTGCATCGATTTTGCAGTGGGAGTCTTTCCTTAGAAATCTGTCGAAAGTTTTTCATGGCATACAAACCACTTAATAATAATAGCATTTATAAAGTGTTTAAATCTTTACTAATTATCCATTAGTCATTTAAAAAATGTTGACAAAACGAATCGATTGTCCACTGACTTATTACAACTGCTAAATAAATTGTATGTGGTCGCAATTTTTTTATATGAGCAGAAAAGAGGAAAACTTAAATTTAATTCAAATAAAACTTTAAGATTAAGCTTATTGATTTAAGGCCAATGCTCAACAGTGTGTTGGAGCGTATATTGGCTGTTAATTTATTTTCTCACTTTAGTGTAGTCTTTGTTTTTAACCCCCGACGCAAAAAGAGAGGTGTTATAGGTTTGACCGCTATGTGTGTCTGTCTGTCTGTCTGTCTGTACCGTAGCTCGTTGGGTGCGGTTTTTTTTATTTAAAAGCAGGTGATGGTTCTTAGACATGTTTTATCAAAATCGGTTCTGCTGTTTCAAGGTCATCAGCTGTTTTTTTCGGGGGTTTTTTAAATTTTGAATTTGAGTTATTTGTTTTTAATTTTAACAGTTCAATAATCTATAGTTGTTTACCTAATAATTCTATCGCACAGATTTGTATTTTCAGTGTTTTTTCGTCGCACCACGCTTGGCTTGGTAGGCAAAGCTCAGGGTTATTCAATCTAACCCTGAGCTTTGCCTACTTTTGATGAGGCAATTCTATAGCACCATGCTCGCAGTAAAATTATTTAAATTTTGATATAATTATGTAAGGAAACTCGAAGAGGGTAAATTACTCATACACCTTTACCTGCTTACGAAAAAGATAGGCAACCTTACTCTGGCGTTTAATTTACATCGTTTACTTTTGATCGGTGCAAAATTTTTTGGTTTAGTGGAAACAAAATATTTGAATAAATTTTAAACAAAAGTAGCTGTGCTGGGAGATGAGGTGGCAATCCTAGCACGTTTTTTTTTGTTACTAGATTTTAGATTACTTATTTTACTAAAAAAACTTGATGATGGAAGGTCGATCCAAGTAACGAAGTAAAAAGGTTCAAAATTTTTTTTAATAGGATAAGGGTGACAAACGAGCACACATTCCACCTGATGGTAAGTGGTTGCTGTGGCCAATAGATATTTACATCTATCCTCGATTACGAATCAAAATGCAGATGCGTTGTCACTCGTGAGGACTAAGATGGAATGCCTCGTTTCCAGTAAAAGGGGTCTCCGGTTCTCTACACTCACCATACGAAACACAGTAGCGTTAAGCTGCTATTTTATGCTGGTATTCTGTGAGAGCGTGGTACTTACCCGGTCGAGGCGACCCATTCGTGGTACAACTATATCAGTAATATTGCTGTAGCATGGCTCTACAACGTAAAAACGAACTAATATAACTAAATAACGAAGTAAAAAGAAGGATGTTGCAAATTTACGTGAATATTCTTTCTGGGACTTTTCATGTTAATAGTGTATCAAAAATATAAACCATGCAGTCTGCGTTTACCTTATAAGGAAGCGCGGGCGTGAAGACCTGGTATTCGCAATCAGGAATGTGATAACATGATTATTCGCCGTGTTCCCATGCAACGAATAATTCGTGAAGCGATATCAGTGTTGAGACATATAACGGCCAATTTTGGACATTTTAATTACAAGAATGCCCGACCTCTAGCGACCCCTGTCGGGGCATTGGCTGACGTGCATCACGGTCGCAGTTTCATTAGATTTGCGAAACCCGAGTGAATTAAAACAGTAATTTGTGTGTGCGACGTGTCCTAGACGTATTTGGGCACAATGCTCTTACGTAAACGCGTTATGCACTGAGACGAAGTTAAAGATGTGTGTATCGATAAGTAATATAGATTAACTTTAAGATCTAAAAAAAAACTCGAAACTCGAAAACTAGAGTAAGATCTGAGGGTTAGTAGAAAAATCTAAAAAGTTTTTTATTGAAAAGTAAATGAATATTTAGCACCTTTCCTCACCTTAATCTTTTTATTTTTAATAAGATTTTTTACGACTGAAAACTTTTAAAGAAATTAAGGAAAATTTTAATCGCATCATTGATTTTCTGCAGCTAGTTTTAATATTCAGTAACCTATTGGCTATGAAATGGACTACGGAGCTTAAAAAGGTAATGGGTTGGGTTCAAATGTGCAATTTGATTACTGTCGTGAACCACTCCTAGGATAAGCATTTTAAACTTGGAGTGATTAACTACTTGGTTATGGTTGTAGCAAAAAAGGCTCGGCTCGAACTGGGTAAGACCAGGCTTTCAAAGGCCACCAGCGTAAAATAGCAGTATTGTAAAATGTGCAGTAAAATGCTGTGTTTTGTATGGTGAGTGTAGAGAACCGGAGACCCTTTTTACTGGAAACTAGACATTCCGTCTGAGAAGTGGTGTGACAACGCATCTGCATTTTCAGTTTTAATTGTGGATAAATGTAGATGTCTATGGGCCACAGCATCCACTTACTATCAGGTAGACTTTGTGCTCGTTTGTCACCCTATTTTATATATAATAAAAAAAAAAAAACGAGAATACTAGTAATATTAATAGCATGGCTATGGTTATAAAAAGTTATTCTTAAAAGTATCAAAAGGAAAATCATACCTTTTACCTATATATATTTAGAAATGTTGTTTTTTGTGTTCGATAACTTTTCTTACAACACTACAATACAATGCGACATTTTATTCTTCTGACTTAACCCATTGCGTTTCGTTCAAGGTTTCGGATTTGTAATTACTTCATTTCTCTTTTTATTAGACTTACGTTTCATACGTGATTCTTTCTACATGCTCGGTATTAAAAACATTCATGAGAAAAGATTTAGAGATCACGTATGAAGTAGGTACACTCGTTGACTGGTTAAGTCAAGTTTACAGATTATCATTTTAATCCAATGAATATGCACTTTCGTATTATTGCACTATAACCGTGCGTGGCCTTGTAGTGGCGGTGTAAGATTATCCACTTCTATGGCAAATAATCTCCCCTATGAGACAATCTATGGGGGAGGCTTATGTTCAGCAGTAAACTTTAATAGGCTGTAACGGTAACGGTGCGTGGCCGCCAGCTTAAGGAAATTCTCCATCTTCAAATTTCCCAGTGCGTAGCGTTGGCGTCATCTACTAAGTATCAAATAATTCTAGTAAAATGTCAGTGACCTACCATGTCGCTTTTTATTAAAGGAATTTACATTCAAGAATTTATTCCTGTATTCATCAGGCGTTTTAGATACCAACATTACACATGAACGAACATCCAGACACAGAACAATTATTTTTGTAGTCAACACAAACACTTGTTTTCAAAAGTCAAACGCGTGGCCGCTGCGCTACCGAGATGTCAGTTTTCCATTGAATATTATAGTAAAATTGTTAAAATTTGTTTGATTAATTCTCTCCACGTTGTCATATATATTATTATTTGTTCTCTGTTTAAAATGCTAGACTAATAGTCTTAACATAACGTAAAGAAACATGATCATTTGAGTTGCATTAGAATATGAACTGCTATGTGTAAATTTTAAATTTATATTTTTTGTATTTTATTTCTTTATTCCATCAAGCTCTACACACATAAAATGTGTTCTAGTTTTGAGTGTTCAGGTACCTGTTGAAAATACTCCTGGTTGCCTTATAATCTGGGACAAATCCGAGAAAACCCGGATAGAAGGCAGTCCTAATCATAAGCTTCTGTAGCTTACATAGTAACCGATATTGTTATTTATAAATGCCAGTTAGGCCAAGCCCAACCGCATTGGAAAGGCGATCTAAATCTGTCCGCAAGCAAATAGATACCTAATAAATATGAAGTACCGGATGTAGAGCAGGTTGAATTGTATCTGTTTTATTTGAAGGAAGGGCTTTTTGGATTCCGGGTTTCATAATATCCCATCACAATATCCGATCGCAATCTTATAATGGAATTACTTCATTATTCGTTTACGTGGTAGAGCCACGCTGCGACTATGTTACGATTTTAGCACGAATGATGCGGCTCGATCTAGGAAGGACCACGCTCTCACAGAATACCAGCGTAAAATAGCAACTTAATATTGCTGTGTTTCGTACGGTGAATTTAGAGAACCGGAGACCCTTTCAACTGGAAACGTGGCATTACATTTTAGTCCATGAGGACTAAAATGTAATGCCATACACACAACCGGACATCTGATGCCTTACCCATGAGGGTAACGCGTCAGATGTCCGGTTGTGTCTATGGTGGAGTCCACTACCAACCTCACTAACCATTCCTATGTCTGCTCTGTACTTGATTGTTTTTAGTCATTCTAGTAAAGGATGTGACAGTGTGATGGATTCTTTACGACTGTCATATCACAACTATAAATATAGTAATTTTTGGATCGTCTTATTTTTTAGCTAATTTAAAAAAAGCAGGAGGATTACAGTTCGACTGTATGTTTTTTTTGTATGTATATTGTGTTATGCGCTATTTTCGTCAATTGTAAATCGATTTTAATGATTAAGTTACCTATATTTCAGGACTGGTCCCATACACAACATTGAGATTGTGATATTTCTTAGGCCACTCAAAAGGGTAAAAAAATTAACTTTTAATAAAAAGTAAGAACTATAAATAATAACAAATTTCACATTCTGAAGTCGGGGCTTTAATTCTTCTATACACAGATCTTCCATTTCTTTGAAATAAGCTTTTACTTTCTTATTAAAAGTTTTTTTAATGCGTATTCAAACATTAAAATAAAAGACTCGTGATTGAAATAACCATTGCAAATTTCTTGTCAGTTTTGCTATTTTAAAAAATGTTACTAGAATTCTCGCACACCCTGATACTTATTAACGGAAAATAAACTCAGGTATCGTAAAATTTTTCACTCAGGTATCGGTAAATATTGTAACACTCCCATTTTAATCACGAGCGTAAAAAATCACTTAGTACAAACTTACAGTCCATTTCATAAATATTCAATTTGACAAAAAATCGTATGCAAAATAAAAAGATTTATAATCTACTTTAAGTTTTACATAATAATTAATATTAACACGCTGATATTATTTTAATTACGAATCTAATGCGGAGCTGATGTTTACTTTACGCTAAGTAAGCTGACGGAGTAGTGACTGATTTGATTTTAGAATTGAATGGATCTGTGTTAGGCCAGTACTTTTCAATCCACCCTCGTATAACTTAACGTACTTCCCGTTGACCAATAATGTTCGCATTATGCATTCATGTGAGTTATTTTAAAGAAGAGCACTGCCGCTTATAATTGTTGAATTACTCTGTATAGGCCACAGTATCCACTTACCTGATGGTAAGTGGATACTGTAACCTATAGTAAATCTATCCTCGATTGAGTATTTAGATTCTGCAGATGCGTTTTCACCCCTGAGGACTAAGATGATATGCCTCGTTTGCAGTAAAAAGGTTTCCGGTTCTCTGCACTCACCATATGAAACATAGCAGCGTTAAGCTGCTATTTTGATATTTTGTGAGGGCGTGGTCCGTCAGGTTTAGCCGACCCATTCCTACTAAAACCATAATATAGCTGGAGCATGGCTCTACCTCGAATAACGGAAAACAGTACCTACAATGCGATTGTGTGATTTGTGTGGCAAGTCGATAGGCATTTTATTAGTTTCTTTTCTGCTCCATTACTCTTTCAGAATTAAGAGGTGGCTTCTGCCCTGCTTTTATTTCTTTTAGTCGTTCCACTATTGAGAGAGTGCCAGTGATCATGATAGCGTTTAAAAATCCGTGGCCATACTTTACCCTAGCATACATATTAAGTGCATTCTGCCCCGCAGTATGATGTTTATGTGATTTCTTAATGAATTAGTAGTATATACCTCCCAGTATAGTATATACCTAGATTTACGATTTTGCTAAGCATTTTCGACTGCGCCTCGCCCCGGCTTCGATTCTGCATCGATTTTGCAGTGGGAGTCTTTCCTTAGAAATCTGTCGAAAGTTTTTCATGGCATACAAACCACTTAATAATAATAGCATTTATAAAGTGTTTAAATCTTTACTAATTATCCATTAGTCATTTAAAAAATGTTGACAAAACGAATCGATTGTCCACTGACTTATTACAACTGCTAAATAAATTGTATGTGGTCGCAATTTTTATATGAGCAGAAAAGAAAACTTAAATTTAATTCAAATAAAACTTTAAGATTAAGCTTATTGATTTAAGGCCAATGCTCAACAGTGTGTTGGAGCGTATATTGGCTGTTAATTTATTTTCACTTTAGTGTAGTCTTTGTTTTAACCCCGACGCAAAAGAGAGGTGTTATAGGTTTGACCGCTATGTGTCTGTCTGTCTGTCTGTCTGTACCGTAGCTCGTTGGGTGCGGTTTTTTTATTTAAAAGCAGGTGATGGTTCTTAGACATGTTTTATCAAAATCGGTTCTGCTGTTTCAAGGTCATCATTGCTTTTTTCGGGGTTTTAAATTTTGAATTTGAGTTATTTGTTTTAATTTTAACAGTTCAATAATCTATAGTTGTTTACCTAATAATTCTATCGCACAGATTTGTATTTTCAGTGTTTTCGTCGCACCACGCTTGAGCTAGGAAAGCTCAGGGTTATTCAATCTAACCCTGAGCTTTGCCTACTTTTGATGAGGCAATTCTATAGCACCATGCTCGCAGTAAAATTATTTAAATTTTGATATAATTATGTAAGGAAACTCGAAGAGGGTAAATTACTCATACACCTTTACCTGCTTACGAAAAAGATAGGCAACCTTACTCTGGCGTTTAATTTACATCGTTTACTTTTGATCGGTGCAAAATTTTTTGGTTTAGTGGAAACAAAATATTTGAATAAATTTTAAACAAAAGTAGCTGTGCTGGGAGATGAGGTGGCAATCCTAGCACGTTTTTTTTTTGTTACTAGATTTTAGATTACTTATTTTACTAAAAACTTGATGATGGAAGGTCGATCCAAGTAACGAAGTAAAAGGTTCAAATTTTTTTAATAGGATAAGGGTGACAAACGACACACATTCAACCTGATGGTAAGTGGTTGCTGTGGCAATAGATATTTACATCTATCCTCGATTACGAATCAAAATGCAGATGCGTTGTCACTCGTGAGGACTAAGATGGAATGCCTCGTTTCCAGTAAAAGGGGTCTCCGGTTCTCTACACTCACCATACGAAACACAGTAGCGTTAAGCTGCTATTTTATGCTTGTATTCTATGAGAGTGGTACTTCCCCGGTCGAGCCGACCCATTCGTGCTACAACTATACCAGTAATATAGCTGTAGCATGGCTCTACCACGTAAAAACGAACTAATATAACTAAATAACGAAGTAAAAAGAAGGATGTTGCAAATTTACGTGAATATTCTTTCTGGGACTTTTCATGTTAATAGTGTATCAAAAATATAAACCATGCAGTCTGCGTTTACCTTATAAGGAAGCGCGGGCGTGAAGACCTGGTATTCGCAATCAGGAATGTGATAACATGATTACTCGCCGTTTTCCCATGCAACGAATAATTCGTGAAGCGATATCAGTGTTGAGACATATAACGGCCAATTTTGGACATTTTAATTACAAGAATGCCCGACCTCTAGCGACCCCTGTCGGGGCATTGGCTGACGTGCATCACGGTCGCAGTTTCATTAGATTTGCGAAACCCGAGTGAATTAGAACAGTAATTTGTGTGTGCGACGTGTCCTAGACGTATTTGGGCACAATGCTCTTACGTAAACGCGTTATGCACTGAGACGAAGTTAAAGATGTGTGTATCGATAAGTGATATAGATTAACTTTAAGATCTAAAAAAAACTCGAAACTCGAAAACTAGAGTAAGATCTGAGTGTTAGTAGAAAAATCTAAAAAGTTTTTTATTGAAAAGTAAATGAATATTTAGCACCTTTCCTCACCTCAATCTTTTTATTTTTAATAAGATTTTTTACGACTGAAAACTTTTAAAGAAATTAAGGAAAATTTTAATCGCATCATTGATTTTCTGCAGCTAGTTTTAATATTCAGTAACCTATTGGCTATGAAATGGACTACGGAGCTTAAAAAGGTAATGGGTTGGGTTCAAATGTGCAATTTGATTACTGTCGTGAACCACTCCTAGGATAAGCATTTTAAACTTGGAGTGATTAACTACGTGGTTATGGTTGTAGCAAGAAAGGCTCGGCTCGAACTGGGTAAGACCAGGCTTTCAAAGACCACCAGCGTAAAATAGCAGTATTGTAAAAGTGTAGTAAAATGCTGTGTTTTGTAAGGTGATTGTAGAGAACCGGAGACCCTTTTTACTGGAAACTAGACATTCCGTCTTAGTCCTGAGTGGTGTGACAACGCATCTGCATTTTCAGTTTTAATTGTGGATAAATGTAGATGTCTATGGGCCACAGCATCCACTTACTATCAGGTAGATTTTGTGCTCGTTTGTCACCCTATTAATAAAAAAAACGAGAATGCTAGTAATATTAATAGCATGGCTATGGCTATAAAAAGTTATTCTTAAAAGTATCAAAAGGAAAATCATACCTTTTACCTTTTATATATTTAGAAATATGTTTTTTGTGTTCGATAACTTTTCTTACAACACTACAATACAATGCGACATTTTATTCTTCTGACTTAACCCATTGCGTTTCGTTCAAGGTTTCGGATTTGTAATTACTTCATTTCTCTTTTTATTAGACTTACGTTTCATACGTGATTCTTTCTACATGCTCGGTATTAAAAACATTCATGAGAAAAGATTTAGAGATCACGTATGAAGTAGGTACACTCGTTGACTGGTTAAGTCAAGTTTACAGATTATCATTTTAATCCAATGAATATGCACTTTCGTATTATTGCACTCTAACCGTGCGTGGCCGTGTAGTGGCGGTGTAAGAATATCCACTTCTATGGCAAATAATCCCCCCTATGAGGCAATCTATGGGGGAGGCTTATGTTTAGCAGTAAACTTTAATAGGCTGTAACGGTAACAGTGCGTGGCCGCCAGCTTAAGGAAATTCTCCGTCTTCAAATTTCCCAGTGCGTAGGTAGCTTTGGCGTCATCTAAGTATCAAATAATTCTAGTAAAATGTCAGTGACCTACCATGGCGCTTTTTATTAAAGGAATTTACATTCAAGAATTTATTCCTGTATTTATCAGGCGTTTTAGATACCAACATTACACATGAACGAACATCCAGACACAGAACAATTATTTGTAGGCGACACAAACACTTGTTTTCAAAAGTCAAACGCGTGGCCGCTGCGCTACCGAGATGTCAGTTTTCCATTGAATATTATAGTAAAATTGTTAAAATTTGTTTGATAAATTCTCTCCACGTTGTCATATATATTATTATTTGTTCTCTGTTTAAAATGCTAGACTATTAGTCTTAACATAACGTAAAGAAACATGATCATTTGAGTTGCATTAGAATATGAACTGCTATGTGTAAATTTTAAATTTATAAATTTTTGTATTTTATTTCTTTATTCCATCAAGTTCTACACACATAAAATGTGTTCTAGTTTTGAGTGTTCAGGTACCTGTTGAAAATACTCCTGGTTGCCTTATAATCTGGGACAAATCCGAGAAAACCCGGATAGAAGGCAGTCCTAATCATAAGCTTTTGTAGCTTACATAGTAACCGATATTGTTATTTATAAATGCCAGTTAGGCCAAGCCCAACCGCATTGGAAAGGCGATCTAAATCTGTCCGCAAACAAATAGATAATAAATATGAAGTACCGGATGTAGAGCAGGTTGAATTGTATCTGTTTTATTTGAAGGAAGGGCTTTTTGGATTCCGGGTTTCATAATATCCCATCACAATATCCGATCGCAATCTTATAATGGAATTACTTCATTATTCGTTTACGTGGTAGAGCCACGCTGCGACTATGTTACGATTTTAGCACGAATGATGCGGCTCGACCTAGGAAGGACCACGCTCTCACAGAATACCAGCGTAAAATAGCAACTTAATATTGCTGTGTTTCGTACGGTGAATTTAGAGAACCGGAGACCCTTTCAACTGGAAACGTGGCATTCCATTTTAGTCCTCAGGGGTAACAACGCGTCAGATGTCCGGTTGTGTCTATGGTGGAGTCCACTACCAACCTCACTAACCATTCCTATGTCTGCTCTGTACTTGATTGTTTTTAGTCATTCTTGTAATGGATGTGACAGTGTGATGGATTCCTTACGACTGTCATATCACAACTATAAATATAGTAATTTTTGGAACGTCTTATTTTTTAGCTAATTTTAAAAAAGCAGGAGGATTACAGTTCGACTGTTTTTTTTTGTATGTATATTGTGTTATGCGATATTTTCGTCAATTATAAATAGATTTTAATGATTAAGATAATATAGGTAATATTTCAGGAGTTGGTCCCATACACAACATTGAGATTGTGATATTTCTTAGGCCACTCAAAAGGGTAAAAAAATTAACTTTTAATAAAAAGTACCGGCTTCAAAGAACTATAAATACACAGATCTTCCATTTCTTTGCAGTAAGATTTTGCGTTCTTATTAAATGTTTTTTTATGCGTATTCAAATATTTAATTAAAAGACTCGTGGTTGAAATAACCATTGCAAATTTCTTGCCGCTTTTGCTATTTTAAAAAATGTTACTAGAATTCTCGCACACCATGATACTTTTTAACGGAAAATAAACTCAGGTATCGTAAAATGTTTCACTCAGGTATCGGTAAATATTGTAACACTTCCATTTTAATCACGAGCGTAAAAAAATCACTTAGTACAAAATTACAGTCCATTTCTAAATATTCAATTTGACAAAAATTCGTATGCAAAATAAAAAGATTCATAATCTACTTTTTAAAAAGTAACTCACACCTTACAGCACCAACTTAAAACAACGCTAGATTCTCAACACCATAGTTATGTACGGTCTGAAAAGAAGACATGTAGGAAGGCCATGGATATGGGTGCAGTTGACTGAGGACCGTGCTTTGTGGCATTCCTTGAGGGAGGCTCATGAAGAGGCAGTGGACTTGTGAAGGGCTGTTATGATGATCATAATGATGATAAAGACAGTAAATGTAGGCCCTGGGAAGGCTAAGAAATATTATCACTATCATTGTCTTTTTTTTATGTACACTGATAGAAATAAGTCTTGTCAAAATAATACTAGATACTAAACATTACTTGAAAAGTTTACCTACACACCGCACTTCAAAGGAGAGTTGGTGAGCAAAGAGCCGTTACCTTTGCGACTGCGCTGTTATCGCACCTCATTAGCGTAAACGGGCTGAATGATAAGCCAAGCCTATATCATACTATCGAAGTTTCCGGATACAATTCCGGATCCAAATTCCGGATGCAAATACAGAACAAGTACCGCACTATCACATGCAGCGTTGGATTTTTTTATTATTCTAAGCCAGCGCTTAACTACAATCCCACCTGATGGTAAGTAGTGATGTAGCCTAAGATGGTGAAGCGCACTAACTTAACAAAAAGCTATTCAATCTTGCCTTGAAGACACCCAC
This sequence comes from Parnassius orleans, assembly GCA_029286625.1. Lineage (NCBI taxonomy): Eukaryota > Metazoa > Arthropoda > Insecta > Lepidoptera > Papilionidae > Parnassius > Parnassius orleans. The sequence continues at coordinate 5,241,468 of JAGSMP010000019.1, forward strand.
ACTGTAATCGGATGGAAAGACAGATGATGCTGGCAATTTATTTCACTCCTTTGCTGTACGCATGATAAACGATGTAACAAACCGTTTGGTTCCAATGCGTGGTAAGTAAGGGTGGAGACTGGCCGAACGTCTGGTTGTGCGATGGTGGAAGGGAGAGAAAGGAATTAAATTATGCAATTCCTGTACACACTCCGAAATGCAACTTGTAGAAAACCTAAAGGCTGGCTACTTTGCGCCTGTATTCGAGGCTGGTAAGATTGGTTTTAACCAAATTCGGGTCACCAACGTGCCTCTTAGCACGCCTTTCCATTGAGTCCAAAGCTGCTAGGTGGCATTTTGCAGCACCATCCTATATATGGCAGCTATACTCCATGCACGACCGGACTTGCGCTTTATAAAAGTAAGCAGCCTACTCCCGGGGCTGAACGCTTTACCCATTGGAAGATATCCCCTTTTCCTTCTACGACCAATCACCTGTATTGGTGATATTTTGCCATCAGTCAAGCCTTCACTGTTAATCAGCATATATTTGTGTGTGTATTTGAGTTTGTGGTTTGAAGAGGGAAATACTCACTACAGGTATTTGATTTTTTCCATCTGTATCACTGCATTTGACTGCCGTAAAGTACGAGTATATTGCTATACTTTAGTCTGTATCAACTGATGTTGATCGTTCCCAATGGTTTGTAATGAATGCCTTACCGCTTGTATTTTGGAACCTTGGAATATAAACTTAAATATTTACATAACAAGATTGGTTATTTGCAATTGGTATTTTAATTAGTGCAATCTAGGCTCGTGCGATAGGGCGGCCCTGCTGGCTCGATTTGCGTGCAATGCACCCAACGCCCGCGAATGTGCCCCAGATAATATTAAATTATAAGTAACTAGAATTTATTATCTAGCGATAACCGTTATTAAATGGGTTCGTATGGACTTTTGAAGCTTATAAGTTAAATATAGAAATTTTGCTTAGTATTGGAAACATACTTTAAATTAAACCTCATTGTATCTCTAAGGAATTTTTCAATACTCAGATAAAAGTTATTTATGAGATAAAATACAACATTAATTCAGACTTTAATTCATTAACAATTTATTGCCGGGTGCTGGTGCGGGAATCTATCACCCCATATTGTACTGGAGGTGTCGTAAGAGGCGACTTAGAGGCGGAAATGTCAGTAATATCTCATGGCCTTCGATAGATCCACGGTACAAACATTTAAATTAACCCAGAGATAAAATACTCTGACCGGCGACTGGGAACAGCGACAAAGCTGCGAAAAGTCTGCTTTCCAAGGCACGGGGGTGAGACACCACCAACTTCCTGATTCCGGGCAGCTACTGAGAATTTCTTGATGGAAAAGATTAATAACTGATTTTTTTGCCCGACAGGGATTCGAACCCGGGACTTCATGATAAGCAGTCGCACTATTACAACCACTGGACCAACGAGGCACTCAGATATAAGGCATCAGCAAGAAATCAGACATGAAATTATAAATCATCATCATCATTACAGCCCTTTATATCATACGCTTCCTGGAGGACTGCTAAAAACACCCTGAGTCACCTGTATTTGTCGATTACCTGCATGTCTTACTAGGCTACCACCCCATTTTGTGGTGCGCCGTCTCACTTCGCTTATCGGTACGAGGTTGCAACTGGAGAGCTTTTCTTAGTCATCGGTTGTCGGTTCATCGAACTGTAATATAGCAGGCTCATTTCTACATCAGTTTATTTATCGGTTATTGGAGTACGTCGGATACAGATCTACTGCGAATATCTGTCACACAGAGAAACCGAGCATAGCTCGCTGTGTGACCTTAAGCTTCTTCATACTACCAGCAGCAAAGGATTACTTCTGAGATCCATATGTTATCACTGGCAACACGCACTGGTCGAACAATCTAATCTATTATTAAAAATAATAATACCAAGGATACATTAAATTTATTGATGATCTTTGTTTTGAGAGTGACACACGCACACAACAAACACGGTGATACGTGATCATTGGGATCCATAGACCTCCATCCTTTCTAAAGACTTGACTAAATGAAGAATCAAGATATGTTTATCAGGGACTGAGTAACTTTACGTAATTTGAATTTTACATATTCTGTATTTTATAACTTGTTTCCTTTAAAGCAAGAAATACATTTAAAGTTTGTGCAAACATTATACATATTTTATATGTACGTACATTAAACTTAATTTATTTTCGTAATGTCCGCCCATAGAATAAAATAACTATGCCGTCCGCCGTCCTTGCTCAAGTTTTATTTAATTGAGATATAAATCTGCGTATAAATCTGAGACAAAGAAAACTTTACAGACTGATAAGACTATAAAAACTTTAGACAATAATAAATTTCATTAGCAAGTTATTCTGTTGGTTGAGGATCGAGATCGGGTTTTCTGATGTATAAAACTCTATGGCGAATAGTCAACAGGCTCAAAGGTGCGAGACGCGAGAGATTACAGCAAGGCCTTTCTAGAATTGAGCACCCATGTCCTGAACTGGACTACTCCTGTGCTGATGATGATTAATTATGATTAGAATAGAAAACAATCGCCATGAATGGAGTTGAGATACGTGGGCAATAGATGGATGCAAGATTTAGGACCGCACTTTGTGTTAGTCTCGTGGTAGTTCATATTCAGCAAGGGCAAGGGTCGTTAATGATTTTGAAGATGATTTCTTTGTTTTTCTATTGTGTGATTTAAGCTGCAGTGTGATATTAATGCGCATCCGAACGGCGCTTTGAAACAAGTAAATTGGAAAATAAATGTCATGGCAAGAAGCAATAACTCGAAGATGAAGACGAATAAAATTATATCTAGCACTTCAAATTCGTTAAACCCTTTGGACAGTCTAAAGTGTTCAAATTGGACTAGAGGACGTCAGAAAGAAACACAAACATACATACATACCACCCAACATACACCCAAAACATATAACTTGTTTCTGAGGCGTTCGTTTAAAAAATGTGTTATAATTCTCTCATGACGCAATAGGACAAAATAAATGTATCCGGACCATTATCGCTTCTTGTTTATCCAGTTTTTAATTGCAATATTGATGTAGAAATTACAGTAATTATCAATGAAATACCATTAAATACTTATTAATGATGTGTAATAATATATTTTATCGTTCTATAGGAGGTTTATTTTTAAATATATTTAATATTAACTTCAGTGCGCAATGTAACGCCATCTAAGGCATAGAATGCATCGCAACTCGTTTGACTTTGGACAGATAGTATTTTCATACTGCTGACTAATAATCTGTTCACACATTTACGTGCGATATTATTGGTACCCTGGTGCCGTTATGAATATAAATGAGTTAAAATGCTCATAAGATCAGCAATAATATAGCGTATTACGTAACTTTTTAATCAATAGCGTTCGTGATGTGATATTGACATTCGAAAATAGGTCTGAATTGGAACTATAGTTTATTATGCGTTAATATTTTCTAACGGTAAATTGGAGGTCAATAACAGCGAATATACTTTGATATGACTTTTCATTTCGAGCTTTCTAGAGAAATGTTAGGTCATGCGACTTATTTGAATGTATGCCTTTAACCCAACGCTCAATAGTGTCAAGCGCATAAAATAAGAAAATAGTAAGTGTAAGCTTCCATATCATCATTATCATTACAGCCCTTCACAACTTCACAAGTCCGCTGCTCAACATATAGGCCTCCCCCAAGGAATGCCACATAACACGATTCTGAGGCACCCGCATACATCGACTACCCTGCATGTCTTACCAGGTCGTTATTCCATCTAGTGGGGTACCACCCAACAATTGGCTTAATGGTACGTGGCTGCCTCGAGAACCTTTCTTCCCCATCGGTTACTTCTTTCTTCCATAAACCTACGAATCTCCATTTGTATATCCATTAATGTAGGTACTATCAAGCTCAACACGACAGTGTTATTTATATACGATATTATGTCTGAACACAATATTTGATTGTGATTATTTCAAATAATCAGCATTAAATACACTTCCAGTTACTTCTGGATAGTGAAATTGTGTAAATATACATGGTTGTTTTTTTTTTAGAAGGGTGACAAAAAGCATGTACTTTGGCCCATTCATTACCAGTAAGTCTCCGAACTCACAACACAAAACACAACAGTAATTATTAAGCCTCTATTTTCGTGGGTTTTTTTGCGAGCATATTTCTTCCCCGATCGAGGCTACCAGTTTGTACTGCAGCCATAATACAGCTACAGCTGCAGCTAAAATTAGATAGCAATGCACCTAAAATTTTATGAAGTCCCTAGATTTAATTTCGGAGGTTAAGTAAATATGAATATAATGGAACGTTCTTTGATATATTAATATTAAGCATTAAAATAAACGAAAATAATTAAATAATGCTATTAATTAATAGTTAATACAAGTAAACAAAAAACTTCAAAAGCGTTAGACAATATTTAACTTCCACCCACCATCTAAGCAATATTATTATAGGTAAATAGAAATTTCAGCCAATGCATTGATTTCTGCTTGTGAGTGCGCTATCTCGTGTTCAATATAAGAAAAAAATTTGCGAACCTTATCCAAGCTTTATGGATTCTCTAAAATTGCAAAATTAATAAATTCGATTTAATATTTTTGTTTCATTCTTTCCAGAAAACCTAGCACCCTCCGAGTTGAAGAAACTTAGAAACAAACAGAGGAAAGCGAAGCGTAAAGCGGAGCAAGAGAGTGCGTTAGCGGCTCAGGTTCAAGTTCGTATTCAGACCAATTTTAGCATATTAGTTTAATGTATCGCTGTTATAAACCCATATAAAAACGGTGAGGCTGTATTAGGAACGCTGTAAGGGGCTGTCAAAATTAGAACGGGATGTAAAAGATTTGAGATATAAGAAAGATTTTGTTAACTACCAATACTGTTTATTTCATTCACTCCTGTGGTAGCCCGAAGTGGGTATTTGCCTCCGACACAACTTTACGCCAAGTGTCTCTGTCTTGTGCAACTTATCGCGAGTTGTCACCAGCTTAAGCGCGCAGGTCAGCTTCCACCCGGTCGCTCCAGCGATATTTGGTATTTGGTCGCCAATAGCTCTCTTTATACTCCGATCCTCTCTTATCCAATTTTATATGCATTGATTCAATTTGCATGTGTAACAATATCCTTAAAATGGAGAAACCGAGAATACATACATATATACATACAAAAACACTTATGTCTGTCGCCCAAAGGGTTAGGCAGAGACTACGGACTTCTATTTGGCACGACTCGCATGCTTGTAGTTTAAAGGTTCAATATATCGCCAAATTAATTGATAAATTTCCGTCTAGGGCTAGGGCGACCCTAACGACTATGTCACTCACTTCTGCAGCATAAATTTGCTTTGTCACTCTTTCTTTATTGATTTTATCAACGTTTCCAAACCACTGAAGTATTCCCTTCTTAATCCTGGTCACAACATCTTGCAAACCACACTCATTTCTTATCACATAATTATTGGCTTTATCATTCTGAGAGAGTCCTTACATACTTCTTCTGCCACACTCAATTTTCACTACCACACATCACGGTCTTCTCCTGTTTGTTGTGCCTTTTTGACACATTCAGAATGGGAAGTTTTCGTATAATCTTAAATAAAGCCTAAATGGAAGAATTTTCTACAATGTTTCGGAGACATTATACGACGTTATTTGATTACATTCTTTCCTTCACCAGGGTTTTTAGATCTGACATACTCCAGGTTTTTCTGGAATTTGGAGGCTACACAATTGTATAAAGTTTTATTGTAACCAAGGGTAGGATGATTCATAATGAAGTTATGGTATTCTTTGCGAAGCTCTGATATTTTTATTAAATTGGTGACTTCGAAATCTCATAATAAACTTGGTATTTTGTTTTGTGTTGTTAATTTAAATTTAGGAGTATGCACTCATGATTGTAAATTTCATTATTTAAAAAAGCGGCATCTAGCACCTTGTTACTAAAATAAATTAGTAGTATGTTATATATTTTCCACGTTATTCTCATTAGCCTCGATTTATGTCTTTATAAACCCTTAGAGTATTTTATAATTACACACATCACAAAGTGTATATTACGGTAAGAACGCTAATTGCAAGCCTAGGTTCTTTCGTAATAAATAACATAAGTACACCTTAGTGGAAATTTTTAAACTTCATCAGGCTTTTCAATGTATTTCAGTAAAAATTAAAAATATATATGTAACCCATAATAAAGGCAAATTAAATTGGTTGTATATTTATAACTTTTAAAACACTACGATTTCATCATGTTACTTAATACGTAGCCGTACGATCGCCGGAGGGTGTACCCATGTAGGTGTTTAATCTTATAATTTCATTAGGTATACGATCAGTATTTCTAATATATTTTAATGGTCTTGTAAAATTATATATGTATTTAACGCAATCTAAGGTGGATTCTGGATAAATAGGATGAAGGATTCTGCTGATTTAATAATCCGCAAATGATTTTAAATAGACGGCGCTGATAAATATATGTGTCTATTCTTTCATTCACCACAAATGGTTTCATCTCAACCCAGATAGTTAAAGACGAAACTTGGTAACCACTTTACTAGTGAAAAACAATGTTTTTGTGATAATACGGAAAATATCGGGAATTGTGGTGACGGTGTTAATAATAATCAACATTACGTTGATAAACGTTCAAATTTTTTTCATTGATTTCAGGTGAAACGTGAGCAACATCACAAGGCGCGACAACAGCAAGAACAAGGCGATCCCGAGGCGCCCCAGTTGGATGAGCTTATACCAGATAAATTGGCTAGGGTATGATACTGTTTATTGTAAACAATAATATGAGGTAGTTACTAATTACATGTTTGATTTCTGGACCAGTAGGTGTTATTAGAACAATAAACAATTGAGTGATAAATGAAAGAATGGTATTTGAAAGTAAGAAGAATTTAATTAAGTGAAGTTAAGAACAGAATAAGGTCTTTAGAAACATGTTTATTTTAAATGTAAAAAAATTACAAAATAATTTAAACATTTTGGCAAAGACAGAACGAACGAAAATGAAGGCCAGTCCCCATTTCTTCTTCCAAATACAATAATTTTATGAAGCCGCTGAAAGAATAGTTTAAAAATTAATATGACTTTATCAGAAAACAAGCATAGGTAGGGAAAAAAAGCATATAACTAAGCGATTCAACTGAAAGTAGCTTAAGACAGTCCGTACGAATGCGAAGCAAAAGTCTTAACATAATACTTCGAGTCTTCTCTATCCGCTTCCTCATATTAGATTTTTTTAAATTATATCAACATTAAACATTTTAGAAGATAGTCCATAGACAAGTCCCTGATTTACACAGGACTCCCAATTTTAGTCGTGACTATTTTTAATGGTGACTTTTTTACATAATACTTACGTGGCTTGTCATTAGGTCATTTCTCTGTTTCTTACAGGCGGAGGATCCTCTAGAGCAAGCAATAAAGTTCCTGTTACCGCTGCGAACTCTCGCTGCGGATAGAACAGAGACACATTTAATGGCCTTCGAAATATACTTTAGGAAAGGTAACATTCTGAGTTAATACGACATTGTCTACGTTCTGTCATCAACTTTAAAGGCTCCGTGACTTAGAAATAAATTGCAGCGCTGAGGGCAGCGGATTCGAATCCCGCACGGAACAAGTATTTGTATGGCCTAGAAATAATGGTTCCCGGTCTGGATGTTTGTCCTTGTGAAATTCATGTATGTTAACTGCCTCCACGACATAAGAGAAAATCCTAGTGTGGGGGTAACGGTTTTTTTTACAAAAAACTATAAAAACAAAAACAAACAAACAAATGCTCAGCAGGGTTAGTCGAATTGCTTTCCACAATCGATAACGCTAGTAGAAAAAGGATAGGAATGATACATCTCAACGTTAAGTCACGTGACATTCATGTGAGTTATCGTTGACAAAAAAAGAGGTTCCTAATGCTTAAAACAATTAGTTTATGAAAAAATAAACAAGGCAGTCCTAACGAATATATCGTAGATATAGATTATATCGTAAAAAATATTTGCTCGTTAGTCATTATCCAGGGAGAAAACAGAGGAATAATGTCATCGTACTAAATACGCCATACCATACCACCATCTCCAATCAACTATCGGAGTACCAGACTTACTGCAGGTTACCATCCACACTTGGTTGACATTCCGAACATTCGCATTAAGCGCTATAGATCATCTTTTATAATTCGCACAGCCAAGGACTGAAATGCCCTGCCGTCGTCTGTTTTTCCGAGTACCTACAACTTGAACTTGCGTGTGAACAGGATTCTCCAGGGCAAATTAGCTCCATCGTAGAACTCATCTTTGCCGTCAGGACAGATGGAGGTCAAGAGTGAGCTCATTTTTAATAAAAAAATATAATGCAATGATTACGGTGTACTAAAACAAAAAAAAAACCGAAGAATTGCATCATCTTACTGATTCTATAATAAATAGACCGACCGCGTGACCCAGGTGTCAGAGTACCCGGCTACTATGCCCCAGGATTCGAAGCCTAGACGGGCCGACATTTTTGTAAAAACACAAATTGTTTAGTTTGTTTTTGTTTTAGATTACGACAAGTGCCTGAGTTAGTACCTACACTTGTGACATTATAATATATCGATCGCCATTGATAATTATTCAATTATTCCAATAAAGATATTTAAATATAGCAACGGTAGATTGACGGCTCCGTGGCGCAGTGGCTTAGCAATGAGATGCAGCGCTTGGGCCGCGGGTTCGAATCCCGCACGGAACAAGTATTTGTATGGCCTACAAATAATTTGTGAAAATGTATGTCAACTACCCCCACGATTCAGGAAAAAATCCGAGTGTGGAGGTAACGTTATTTAAAAAAAAATAAAGAAAGCTGTAGGTATTTGATTATCCAGAAGTTGTTGCCATGGTCGAAATCAGCCAGTAGGACATCATAATTAATAATTGACGCCTCTTTAACTTGGTTACGCAGAAAAGCCGCTTCTAATGTTGCAAAGCTTAAAGCGCGCGTGGCGGCTGGATAGCGGTCACCACCACTTGCACGACTGTTTGGTTCGCTTCGAGCGCTGGATGGACGCCGCGCTTAAAGACCTGAATCCGAACGTCGCCGCAGTTCTCACCGCTGAAACGCAACCGGTTAGTAACATAATTGTGTTTTTAGCCTCTAGATAGTTGACAGTAAGATTTGGGTGTCCACAATAGCGGAGAAGTGATGTGTAGAGAGATGCGCACTTGTGTGCGTAAATTATATTTCGTTTATAATAAAAGAAATTTATTTACATTTAAATCAGTTTGCATCTTGATTACTTTGCCTGTATTCATATTGTCTTGTGAAATTAATAGATACAACCTAGTGATTTTTGACGACACTAAAATAATCATTACGTAATTAGAAACATATTATAGTTACATGTTACAATCAAATTAACGCTCTGCTGCTTAGCTAAGGCACAGCGGTGACACTCTCTGTACAATACGGCCGACGTATCTTGGCGAGTCCGACCTTCGCGCAGAAGGTTGCGCAATAGCTTTTTTAAGGAACAAAATGGTGGCATGAGGCGACGTACGGGGGGCGGTGGTCTAGGCTAGAGATTGACCATAAGTAAACACAATCGACCCTTTAGTCATAAAATATCGCAATCGATTAGTTTTATTTAGAAGTTATTGATTTTTGTTTATATAAGATATTAAACGAAATAGATTTACAAATATAGTGAATTTTGTTGATAATAAACAAGATTTCGACTTAAATAAAAAAAAAAACTAAAAACATATTATTTTCTCAGCTGAAAGACATAATGTACTTAAATATCAATTATCTATTAACGTCTTCTTGAGTAACGACTATTTGAGAAAATTTAGAACCTCCTTATAAATTGCAAATAAATATATTTTTATGTCTTAATTTTAATCGATTTGAATAAAAATCGATTAAACAACACCCTCAGGCACGCGTGTTGGACATCCCTTTCTGGTTACTTCGTAAAGCTTCGTGCTTATTCGGCAATGCTCGGTACACGGTAATATTTCTCAGTCACACGTTAGCATTGGTGTCGTGTTCGTGTCGCTATCTCTGTCTTGAGCACAGTCGGTTACAAAAGTTTTCGTTGTTATTGTTGTTTGTTTTTATTAATAGTGTTAAGTTTGTTTTGTTCTGCCCCTATCGAAAGGTGAGGTATCAAAATTGAATCTTTAATTTATAATGTCTCCAAAGTGTTTTGATATTTTTGGTCACTGTATTAGGGAAATTTTATTTGTACATTGGTATATATAAAAAAATTACAATAACAGTTTTCTTCACGAGTGTTCATGCGCTAAACTTCGCAGAGCCTATATTCAGACTCGCCAAGATACGTCGGCCGTATTGTACGTGAGAGTTCAAGCGCCGTTGACCTTGAGCCGGAGCGTGTAACGCTAGGGTTGATACCGAACCGAAATGGAATATTATAGACTTGTGCCAAAGAAGATACATAGTAGGTATATGTTATATAATGTAAACTTATGTATTTAGGTAGTGAAAGATACGTTCAATTTTAAATCAACTTTTATTAAATACCTTTACAGATGGGGAATATTAAAACTTCCGACAAAACAAAATATGTACGACAGTTAATGGTAATCTTAAATAATTAACCAAAACTTAGTGTTTCAGTACGCAATAATGAGTATTACCTACTAGCCTTTAAAAATTACTTACTCTTATATATTTTTGGCTTTTTCGATTACTTTTATAATTTTTATTATTATTTCTTTCAATTTCAAAAATTCGGCGAAAAAAAAAGAAGCTTTTATATTTATTCTGTTTTTGGTTATTGCCACAACCATAAACACAACAATAAAGCCCGCCGGGCATGATTATTTTTGTATAAACCGCAGTCAGTCTGTGCTTGCGTGCGGTGCGTGAGATTAGAGAGATGAGACGCGACGATGCGCGAACTACTAGCCCTCGGCCAAGGCAGTCGGCGACGGCCCGTTCCACGTCCCGCGCGCCTCTCAAGGCCCCCGCGCACACCCAGACACCCACACATAGCCGCAAGCGATTTTTCGTGCACACATGCTAAGTGTCGTTTCTTTTCGCGTAGTGTATATTTTCTTTGGCTAAGGCCACATAATTACTTATTTTCGTACATTATTGCGCAATCGCTATAGTTATACAATTATAAAAATTGTGTTAGTTCACGTATTGACTTTAATCGCGACGGAAGCAAACTCATTAATTAAACTTAAAACATATTATGTAATTGACATTTAACATATTTTAATTTTTTTACTTGTTTACTAAACTGTCTTAACATTTTGTTACAACTTTAAATTATTATTGAACATTCGTCTACTCCAACCCGAACACTGCTAACAACTTTTCTCTATTTACTTTCCATTCTAATAGTAAAAGTAAAAAAGTAAGGTTACAGCTTACATACGTCCCATCCCTGAGCACAAGCCTTTCTCACGAGAGGGTTTAGTTAAAAAAAGTGTCCACCGCGCTGCTCCAATGCGTGTTGACAGACTTCACATGACTTCGAAATATTTTGTTTATTTCTCAGTCATACAGCCTCACATTGTTTTTCTTCATAGGCGAACGTGGCAAACCAACACTTTAAATTGAATTTAACAATTTTAATTGGTGCCTGCGGGGATCCAGTTAGGGTTGCTTGCGTACTGTAAAACCAGTTTACGAGGGTGACACTGAAAGTTCTTAGAAAATCAAAAACTGAACAAACTAGCAAGTTATTAGTTTTATTATATTTTTTCAAAATAGTGTCCATTTACATCAATACATCGCTGCATCCGATGGAACCACTGAGAAAAGCACTTTGCCCACTCGTCCTTAGGGGTCTTTTCGACGGCATTTTGAAACGTGGCTGCTTCCTCGGTGTCCATAAAACGTTTTCCTCGAAGTTTTTCTTTTATTTTCGGAAATAAATAAAAATCGCAAGGTGCGAGGTCGGGGCTATAGGGCGAGTGACCAAGTAGTCACTCGCCCTATAGCCCCAAATTCCACGTCTGACGTCACCAAGTAGTCGATTGTTTGCTTGGCGGTGTGCGACGAGGCGTTGTCGTGGTGAAGGAGGAGCCTACTGCGAGGTAGTTTCTCCCGAAATTTTTCCAAGACAAGTGGCAAACAATTGTTAGTGTACCACTCTGCAGTAACTGTTTTTCGATCCTCTAAAACAATTGTTGCGTAATGACCTGTCCTTCCGAAGAACGAGGCCACCATCTTTTTTCCCACGCTTCGACCTCTCTTCACTTTAGTTGGCAAGTCCTCGGAAGGACACACCCAGACAGCAGACTCTGTTCTCTTAGTTTCAGGATCATAACAATAAATCCAGCTTTCGTCACCCGTAAGTATGTCGAACACAGAATTTGAGTCACCTCCGTTAAATTTTTGGACCATTTCACGACACCAATCAACACGACGGAGTTTTTGGGCCTCTGTCAAATTATGAGGTATCCACCGGGCACAAAGCTTCCTGACCGCTCAATATTTATGGAGGATTTTGTGCACTTGACTCATACCGATGCCTAAGCTAGTCCGAATCTGCTGATAAGTCACTCTTTTGTCAGTTTCTATCATACGCCGCACAACACTGATGTTATCTTCAGTCGTCGCCGTAGAAGGCCGTCCCTCACGCAGATCATCGGTGAGATTAGTGCGACCACGTTTAAACTCATTAAACCAGTTGTAAACAGTGGCACGAGATGGGGCTTCATCGTGAAAGGCCAATCGAAGTCTATCATAACTTTCTTGTTGACTTTGACATCGAAAGTCATAAAAAATCATTGTCCGAAAATTTTCTCGCGGTAAGTTCATGCTGACGTGACACAGACAATTTTCAATTTGCTGCCAAATCGTAAACAAAGGACAAATTAATAAAATACATACACAATAATATTGGCAAAGAGTTCTATTTTCAAAATTTGAACTTATTTTTTTATTATATCGTTTACAAGTGGCCAGTTCTAAAAACTTTCAGTGTCGCCCTCGTAAAGAGAGTCTAACAGTTGTGAAACGAATGTACTTGTGCAGAGCAACGGCGGGGGCCTTGCGGGGCAGGGGGCGGGCCGACCTTGTGCCAGCGCAATCCACTAAGTCTGCTGTAAAATACCTGCTGTTGACGCGAGCGTGTTTTATAGTACTTATTAAACTAGTTTTAAGTGCCGTTTTCGAAAAATATAATATCTATAATGGTGAATTACTGTTATAGTTACATGAGTTACTAAGTAAAGTAGAATTCAAATGATGATCATGCTTATGTTTCCTTCATTTTTTTTTGATAAAATTGTTCATCCGAATCATCATCATCTTTATCTTCATTACAGCCCTTCATAAGTCCACGGCTGAACATAGGCCTCCCCAATGAATGCCACCAAGCATGGTCCTGAGCCACCTGCATCCATCGACTTCCTGCATGTCTTACCAGTTCATCACTCCATCTAGTGGGGGGCCGCCCCACATTTCGCCTACCGGTATGAGGCTGCCACTCGAGAACCTTGCTTCCCCATCGGTTGTCTATAGCTATATGGCCGGCCCATTGCCACTTCAGCTTACTAACCCGTTGGTTCAGGATTCTGAATGCGAGTACATAATTAAATTTAACAAGCGAAAACTGAAAACATCTGTAAAAAGAAAGTGTCACGAAAATATTTTACGGTTCAACACTTGTCAATGTAGTTTTTGTATTATAATATCCAAAAATATTTTATTACCACTTTCGTGACAACCCCTAGCATAGATAGATAGATAGGTAACGACGGGCTGTTTTCCGCAACTCCGCGTCTAAACACGTATTTTGCGTGTGGGCAGGAATAATGTAATTATTAGAATCATGAAATCTCCCCGAAGAAGTTCAACAGTCCTTTGACGTTGCAAGCAATTTCGGGGAGTAACTCCGGCGTTCCGAGATGTTTAGCCCTGTATGCAGCCACCTCCGGATATGTCAGCAACACGTGGGCCGTCGTTGCTTCCTCTCCCATACATGCCCTGCACAGGGGACTCTGTAACACCTATGGTAAATAAATGTTTGTTAAAGGAGCCATGTCCTGTGATAGCACTTGTTACTATCCTGATCTGTGGCTTGTTCAATCTCATTAGAATCTTGATTAAACGACTTTTTATTTCAGGCAGGGCCTCCCTAGCTTGTCTACAGTCTACTAGATTTTTTCCAAAGCTGAGCGTGTTGATTAGTGAAGTTTTTACGTACCAGTGAAAGAACGTTACCAAAGGGGATTGGTATGATTGGATCCGGCCCTATAGTGGCCAGAGCCGATTCTCTTCTGGCCAGTTCGTCTGCTGCATCGTTGCCCCTGGATCCACTGTGGCCCTTTATCCATTGCAGAGTCACATTGTTGTGTTTACATACCTTATTTAGTCGTTGATGGCATTCTTATATTAGTCCCGAGTTTATCACATTGCAACTCAGAGCTTGTAGTACCGCCATGCTGTCGGTCAGTATTCTGATGGAGGAGTCCTTTACCTTCCTAGCATCTATTGCTATGGCCGCTTGGATGATACCCATACATTTTGCCTGATAGACTGTGTTGTGGGTACCCAACGGTGTACATATGTGAATATTGAGGTCTTCCGAGAAAATTCCAGATCCTGTACCTTCATTTGTTTTGGAACCATCAGTGAAAGTTCTGAGTTCTTTTGGGTGGAAACCCTCCGACTGGTTAGTTTCATTTAATTGTATCTTGTATTTCTTATCAAACACAAATTGTTTAGGGATCTTATCGTATTTGGCTTGTAAGATAGGAATTTTGGAGTAAATTCTATCAATTATACCTGTATGGGGGACTCTACTCTTACTCCATAGATTTAGGGTCTTGAGTCTAATGGCAGCTAAAGTCGCTTCTTGTTGTATGTGTACGTGAAGCGGGGTTAGCTCCAGCATAGCTTCTAAGGCTGCTGTTGGTGTAGTTCTTATGCAGCCCGTGGCAGCCATACATGCCAGTCTCTGGTAACGCTGAAGCTTCTTAATGGTGGTGGCTTCATTTGTTTTGGTCCACAATACCAGAGCACCGTATGTGATCATGGGCTGAATCACGATTTTGTATAGCCACAGTATAATTTTTGGTGTCAGACCCCATCGTTTACCAATCATGTTTTTGCATTGCCAGTAAGTTATACTAGCCTTGTTGATTTTGTTTTCTAGTTTTCGAATAATATATATTATTCTAGCTCCCCAACCCCTAGCATCTATGCGACGACGGCGTAAATAGTAAATACCTACGCGGGCGGCGGCATCGCCTGACATCAAAGGCGATGCCGCCACAACTGTTGGCTCTTTAAACTGTGGTAAAACTAACAGCGAGCGCTTAGCCCCTGAGCTACCACGACTCATTCTAACGGTACTGGATAATAATATTTAGCTCTCGAGCTTACGCGCATCTACAATCACAAGTAAAACCAACCTGCCATCGTGAGATAAAAATACATTATCCTACACATTTTTATTCGACTCCCAAAAACTTGTATGTTACGCGATATTTTCGTCAATTCTTAACCGATTTTAAAGATCTTTTTTTTAAATAAGTTGTAACTTCAGGGAACCTATAATTTTGAAAAAAAAATCCTCCTCTAAGGGTGGCAAAATAAAGGATAAAGTTTTTAATGTGACTATTTAGACTTATTCAATCAATCCATTACAACCTATAAAAGTCCACTGCTAAACATAGACCTCTCCCATATATTGCTTCATAGAGCGGATTTTGCCGTTGTTGTTTGTTAAGCATGACAGGCGGGATGGCAGCCGCAGTTTTTAATGATTTTGAGCTGTTATCAGGAAGATGAAGCTGCCCATTTTCTGTTTTAGTTTCGCTCTGTAGTTTTTGCACCAACTTAAGAATGTGAAATTATTTTATTCTTTTTATTTATATATTTTGCATGCCTTAAGCGCAAAGCGCGTAGGTATGTTCTACTAGCGCCTAAAAATCAAGATTCCAACGTTTTGTCGCATGAAATCGTATCTAACAATCATAGTGAACATATAAATGATATAAAAAGCACATTCTCAGAAAGATAAATGATCGTTGAACTTATAATATTTTTTAAAAATCGTTTAATTGCTATTTATACATAAAAAAGCGGTTTTAGTGGCTTATGGTGTATATTTATCAAGTCCGCATGGAGGGGACACGATAACTTTTGAAAATATCAATTGTTTAACTCAATCTATTTTTTAATCTCTTCATCTATCATGTGATATATAATTTTGTTTTGTTTAGTTATAATTAATTTTATTTGGCTAGAAATCCCGAAATTTTCCGTGTTTTGAACAGCCTTGTATAATTTATTTTACTAAATACACTTTGCCTCACTCGTCACTCCGGGCCACAGAGTACTTTTTTATTTCCGCTCGGCCGCCGTCGTGAGTGGATTACTGTATCGTTTGTTTACAGCGGCTCATGCTGAATAAGTAGAACTACAATTTACAATTTCTTTTAAATTTTTTCACGGTCATAATGTGAGCATTATGAGCCGTGCACTTTTGGATTTTCCAAGTTTTTTTTTAATTGAAGTTTGACATAAAATTATCGGAAAATTGGAAGTATAGTAATAATTATAAATATATATAATAATTAAAATACTTTAAAAATTTACGTATAATCATGTTATACGTAATTTTTTTAATGCACTTAAGGCATGCACAATTGGATTTACCAATAATTTTTTATTTATTTTCTTAAGACATTTTCTACCAATTAACCTATAAGGTAGCCGATAACATTACTTTGGGAGTGCAATAATATTTTAGTAATTTTAATTTTATTAAAAAACCTTCATTTTTTATTAAAAATATTTTTTTTAAACACAGTTGATAATCGAAGTCGGTTGACATGTATTTCTATGTAAGTAGTCCAACAGTTAGAGTGATTATTTGCAGATGTTCCGCGGGCGGAGCGCGCTACAAATGGCGGAGGAGTTCATGGAGACGGGCGCGGGCAGGTCGCAGGCGGCGGCGCTGTGGGGCGCGCGCGCGCTGCGCCGCCTGCTGCCCGAGCGCACGCACCAGGCGCTCGCCACCGCCACCGCGCTGCACTTCCCCGACCTCTCCATACAGGTGAGCCGTTGCAATGCATTGTGTCTAGGCCGCACACATCGTGTAGCCAAATATTAGTGAATACTTCGTCACTTCGTGCGAACTCGCAAGCACGTCGCTTCGCTGTCGGTAAAGGTAAACTCTCTCACATCAAAGCGTTTTATCGCGATGAATTTCGCTTGTGCGGCCGCACTTCAGTCGGCCCACAGATATCGTGCGTAGCGGACGTGTTGAAGTAAATTAGGGTTTGCGACGTATTTTCGACATGGACAGTATTGAGAAGATTTTAGAATGAATTAGTAATTACGAGTCGGAGCCGACACAATAATAAAAAATAATTATTCGCTGCCGTATAATATAGAGCGACCGTGGCGTCCGTTTTGTGTTTAGCATGTGTTTATCGCGATAAATCATCGAGAAACTTTACAACGCTCAGTGTGACCCATTCACATTTGCCGTAGGCCGAAGGTGAAGTTTTATCGCCGGAATACTATCGCGATGTGTGAGGCCTAGGCACTGCAGTGAGGGTGATGAGCGTAATAACCAGATCTTGCTAGTTGAGGCTGACGTGAACTTATTTGTCAGACAGATGGTCACACAGTGTTATAATCATTGAAAAGTTGAGATTTAAAAAAGCTTTTCGGTTTCAAGTGCATGTATGTATATATACAAAACAATAACTCAATTAACTTTTTTTTTAAATTCTACTTTTAGGAATAACCGTAGTTTGGCTTATTCCCTTTTATAATTAATATAAAATATTTTAACATCTTTAGTATAATGTATTTCTGCAGAGTAACGCCTGATTCTATTAATTAATATAAAATATAACTAATATTTTAGAAAGAAACATTAATCGCTACTTTCTAAAAAATTACTTGCCCCGCTATAAAATCTGTCAAATATTTGTAAGTGGCGCCGCCCTATTGGCAAGAAAATACGTTTATGCCATTCATGCCCTTGTTAGACAATATTACATTTTTTTACTTAATTGTCAATAATTTTTAAATTTTTTAAAGTTGTTTGACCATTTTCCAATTTTCTATCAATTATTTATTTATTCTAATTGACATACTCCCTTATTTCAAATTTTGTATACATAATTTCTTTTATTTTGCTTGACATAATATGAGGAATGTAAATACATTTTAAGATTGTGTCTTGGCGTCTTGGAATGCGTTCCGTTGCCACATGGGTTGATTCATTCATAAAGCATTTTAAAAAGGAGACCCTCTGGGTTTTTGTTGGTTCTTTCCAAGACAGGTTTTTGTTTTCATTTAATCTACATGTTCCACCTATATTGAATAAAAATTATTTTAATACAGCTCAAAGTCTGTTACTGAACATAGACCTCACCATAGATTGCCGTATATGGAGGATATTTACCACGCTTGACAGGTTGTCAACCGCATTCTAGAAAGACGCTGATGCCTATTTTTTTTACTGTCAAAACCAGGCCCTGTCAGCTAATGTATGGAACCTATGCGGCATTAATAACGGCGCCATTTTATTAAATTCGCGGAAAACTACGTCGGCTTCTCAGGTCGATGTATTACTTGACAAACCGTGTAGATGGCATTGTTACAGAATTATTTTTACAGAAAAAACAACATAAGTAGTATTTTAAAATTAATAAGTGAATACTCCCCATTTTAGATGTTTTGAAATAAATTAGCAACTTTAAGATAGAAATCTGATAAAACAAATCTTACAAATGAAATAATTCTGTAACAGCGCTATCTACCACGGTTTGTCAAGTACTACATCGACCTGCTAAGCCGACGTAGTTCTAATAGTAAAGTAGCGTAATTGCGGAAGGTCGTCATTTGAAGTAAATTCTCTTAATTTATTTCTCGTATAATCCTAATATCTGGTAATTTAGTAACGAGACTAATTCTAATAAAATTTTAAGAATTTTAGTTGTATAATTCTTATAAATAACATTAAAAAAAGAATTCTAAGCACTCTTATCTATGGTTCTGAGGGGTCTATAAATGTGGCATGTGCTAATCCGATGTGTTGGACAGGGACTCCATAGATTAAATATAAATATCAGAGCATGTGAACGCAGTCGAAACGACATAAATGGCATGCGGATAAACATCCTAACCCGGTACTATTATTTGTAGACAATACGAATATTATCCGCTATTACCAACGATGCAGACAATGCTTAGCTACTGCGTTACTGAGTGGTCAATTGACACTAATCAACCCTAGGAAACGAGCTACTTATCCCCTAACTCCTCT
Source organism: Parnassius orleans (assembly GCA_029286625.1). NCBI lineage: Eukaryota > Metazoa > Arthropoda > Insecta > Lepidoptera > Papilionidae > Parnassius > Parnassius orleans. The sequence goes on from JAGSMP010000019.1 coordinate 5,260,786, forward strand.
ACAAGTAAACGTTGGAATACACTAGTTACTACTGAATAAAGAATCTAGAAGAATAAGTCAATTAAAGAGTTAACACCATTGTTAAAAATCGTACTTTACGCAACCTCTAGTCAGCTGTCACGCGCAGGTCAGCTTCCAACCGGTCGCTTCAGCGATATTGTCGACCAATTTGCGTTGGCTATTCGATCGACCCAGATATGCTTTCTTTATGCTCCGAACCTCTCCTATCCATTCTACAAAACAGAACCATCGGAGTCGGTGTGCTTTTATTTCGCCCAATGATGTTTGACTCGGCCATGAGCTTTTTTCTCTAATTCGGTGTTTTCTGAACTCTCCAGCTGCCATCTACCCGTCTCTTCCTCTCTACTACTAACAGATTGTGCTCTTACTTCTGTGTTGGTGTCCAAGCTTTACAACCGTACATCAGACTAGACTTTATGACGGCCATTACTGGTCAAAGAGATGGGAACGTTTTCGAGGGAGCATTTTAGGTAGGCTAGTTTTTAGATATGCCTTCTGTCTCGCTCTCCCGGCCAGCATACGGGCTATCTGGCTGGCGGTGGAGGTTGAGTACATTAGTGGGCATCGTACCTGTACAGCTAAAGTAATAATTATTAAAATTATTTTAAGGATTTTTTATTTTTCATTAAAATTTAGCTTTTCAAAACATAAATATATTTAATGCCAGACGTTTTTATCATTGCGTACCATCTGCCAGACGCTAATTTTAATTTAAAATAAAATTTTCAAAATGTTTTAGTACCGCTGAAATTTTAATACAATGTTATTTAAGTATAGACAATTCCAAAATGAATTTACCAAATAATAATTCTACCTAATTAAATAACATTGTATTAAAATTTCAGCCATACTAAAACATTTTGAAAATTTTATTTTAAATTAAAATTAGCGTCTGGTACATGGTACGCAATGATAAAATGTCTGGCAATAATATATTTATGTTTTTAAAAGCTAAATAAATTTAATAAAATTGAAAATCCTTCTTAAAATAATTTGAATAATTATTATTTTAGCTCTACAGGTACGATGCCCACTAATGTACTCAACCTCCCTGACAGCCAGATAGCCCGTATGCTCGCCGGGAGAGTGAGAGAGAAGGCATATCTAAAAACTAGCCTACCTGAAATTGCCGTTTGTGGGTTTTACTCGTTTGAGAAATACACACCAACACATTTCGGCGTGGATATGAGCTGTTTTTTCTCAACAAAGTTTAAAGATTTTACCTTTTCCTCGCCGATTAGCACTTTAACACACTTCAATTCATCACAAGGAACACTATTATTTTCCATGTTCACTAAAAATCTTTAAAAAAGTATAAATTTTCAACTCAATATTGCGAGTTTCATTCGCTCAAGTAAACACACACAGTAAACATTGAAATGTGAAGTGCACTGCAAATGTATCGCCCGACGCCCCCACTCTCGACTAACTTCACACTAAAAGGCTTCGCCGTTCCATATGAATTGCTATATAAACAATCGTAGTTATATTTCATTATAGAACATTTTGCCATAGGTTAGAAAGGGAGCGAATCGTCTTTTCAAAAGCTCGGTAAAAAGCCCACGCGTGCGAGAGAGACTAATCGACAGCAGTATCGCACAGTTTTGCCGCGTGTTGACTTCGAGGTCACGACCTGTGTATATTGTATAACAGAGAAGCGCGCGAAATTTGAAATGGTTTGAAACAGTTTACAAGTTATTTTATTAGTTGATATTATTGATTGAGCAGTTTGATAGGGCAAGCCTGGCTTCTCGGCTTCTATGGAGGCTTCGCTACCGCTCTCAACTATGTATCAGTATCTATAGAACATCTGGTTACGCTTGGCATAATGGGCATTGAGCGATACGCGCGCTCTATACCTTACTTATTTGTAATCTAAGTTCTGAACACTCTTATTTATTGTTCTAAGGGGTCCCTTCTAATTATACCTTCTAATCTATACTTTAAACTTTGATTTACCACGTGTTCGCCTGATGAAACGCGACTTTTCTAAACGCATACAGCCAAAATACGAGAGTAGTCCCAGAAGTACCCGACCCAACAAGGAAAACACATAATTTTGGAAAAAAATTATTTTATTTTTCAACATAATCTCCTTTCAGCTCTATACACTTTTTCCAGCGATCTGCAAAGGAGTTCGATACCCTCTTTATAATAAGAACTGTCTTGCTCCTCAAAATAGCCATTAACTGCCGATAATCACTTCTTCATGGTTAGAAAATCTTTGACCACTGAGCCATTTTTTCAAGTTTGGAAACAGAAAATAATTCGAGGGGGCTAAATCTGGTGAACAGGGTGCATGAGGTAGCAATTCAAATTTCAATTCATAAATTTTGGCCATTGCAATAACGGATTTGTGAGCTGGTGCATTGTCGTGATGAAACAACACTTTCTTTTTAGCCAAATGCGGCCTTTTTTGTTCGATCTCTTCGCTCAAACGTTGCAGTAAATTCGCATAATATTCGCCGTTGATAGTTTTTCCTTTTTGAAGGTAGTCAATAAAATTATACCACGCGCATCCCATAAAACCGACGCCATGACCTTGCCTGCAGATGGAACGATCTTCGCCTTTTTTGGAGCCGGCTCTCCCTTCTCAGTCTACTGTTTCGATTGTTCTTTTGTCTCGGGTGTGAAGTGATGGACCCATGTTTCATCCATAGTTATGAAACGGCGCAAAAATTCAGCTTTGGTGCTGTGAATCTTCGCTAAACACTCAATTGAGACATCTTCTCGACACTGTTTTTGCTAAAGTGTGAGCAAACGCGGCACCCATCTTGCACACAGCTTTCTCATACCCAAATTTTCATAATACACGATGTAGTGCACTTTTGAAATGCCTACTATCTCTGCTAGCTCGCGTACTTTCAGTCGACGATCATCCAGTATTGCTTTGTGGATTTTCTTTTTCATTTCTGGAGTTGTCACCTCATTTGGTAGACCACTGCGTTGCTAGTCTTGACAGCTCGTACGGCCTCGTTTAAACTCTGCTACCCAATATTTTACTGTTGTGAACGAAGGAGCAGACTCGCCCAGAGTAGAATCCAGTTCAGCTTTTATATTGGTTGGGCTGAGGCCTTTCAAATAAAAGTATTGGATCACATAACGATGGCCAATTTTCTCCATTTTCACAAATTTACTGAAAATGTTTACTATTAGAACAATCTAAGGGGTCCCTTCTAATTATACCTTCTAATCTATACTTTAAACTTTGATTTACCACGTGTTCGCCTGATGAAACGCGACTTTTCTAAACGCATACAGCCAAAATACGAGGGTAGTCCCAGAAGTACCCGACCCAACAAGGAAAACACATAATTTTGGAAAAAAATATATTTTATTTTTCAACATAATCTCCTTTCAGCTCTATACACTTTTTCCAGCGATCTGCAAAGGAGTTCGATACCCTCTTTATAATAAGAACTGTCTTGCTCCTCAAAATAGCCATTAACTGCCGATAATCACTTCTTCATGGTTAGAAAATCTTTGACCACTGAGCCATTTTTTCAAGTTTGGAAACAGAAAATAATTCGAGGGGGCTAAATCTGGTGAACAGGGTGCATGAGGTAGCAATTCAAATTTCAATTCATAAATTTTGGCCATTGCAATAACGGATTTGTGAGCTGGTGCATTGTCGTGATGAAACAACACTTTCTTTTTAGCCAAATGCGGCCTTTTTTTGTTCGATCTCTTCGCTCAAACGTTGCAGTAAATTCGCATAATATTCGCCGTTGATAGTTTTTCCTTTTTGAAGGTAGTCAATAAAAATTATACCACGCGCATCCCATAAAACCGACGCCATGACCTTGCCTGCAGATGGAACGATCTTCGCTTTTTTTGGAGCCGGCTCTCCCTTCTCAGTCTACTGTTTCGATTGTTCTTTTGTCTCGGGTGTGAAGTGATGGACCCATGTTTCATCCATAGTTATGAAACGGCGCAAAAATTCAGCTTTGGTGCTGTGAATCTTCGCTAAACACTCAATTGAGACATCTTCTCGACACTGTTTTTGCTAAAGTGTGAGCAAACGCGGCACCCATCTTGCACACAGCTTTCTCATACCCAAATTTTCACTTAATACACGATGTAGTGCACTTTTTGAAATGCCTACTATCTCTGCTAGCTCGCGTACTTTCAGTCGACGATCATCCAGTATTGCTTTGTGGATTTTCTTTATCATTTCTGGAGTTGTCACCTCATTTGGTAGACCACTGCGTTGCTAGTCTTGACAGCTCGTACGGCCTCGTTTAAACTCTGCTACCCAATATTTTACTGTTGTGAACGAAGGAGCAGACTCACCCAGAGTAGAATCCAGTTCAGCTTTTATATTGGTTGGGCTGAGGCCTTTCAAATAAAAGTATTGGATCACATAACGATGGCCAATTTTCTCCATTTTCACAAATTTACTGAAAATGTTTACTATTAATGGCTGCCAAACAAATACTAAACAACGACGCGTCTCCAAACTTGAATCATATGCTTTATAGATTGCGTACTTTCTAATACAGTGATATTTTTCAAACAACTAAAGCCATCTCTAGGTCAGGCCGGGTACTTATGGGACCACCCAGGTAGATAGATTGTGTTACTATCTTTACCTCGCCGTTTCCAAATTTGTCCACATTGTGAGCCGATTTGGTAAATTCAGCACCATAGCCTGGACAGCCATTGTCATAAATATTGCTTCACTTCATCGGTAAAATGTTCAGTACTTTAGGTCTGATATATCTCAAGATGATGTTAAAATTAATGATAAAGGATAATGGGGTTACATTGAGGAGGTAAGATTCTTGGATGCAGAGAACTGCATCCTATTGTTTTAGTAACTAAAAAAAATTCAAACCAATCTTATTTTTACAGGGTTGTGTTGAAGTTTTAGACAGTCTTCGAGAAGGTGATTTCGGACCTTGTGAAAAGGAAATAGAGCAATACATAAAAGCGTGTCACACCAAGTTCCCATACGCGATCGCTTTCAAACCACCCGGCCAGGTGCAGGAGTGTGCGGAAAACCACGTCGAAGATATACCACTACAGCCTAAAGAAATCACTGTCAACAACTGAGAACTATAGATAATACAAATGGGTGATTATGATTTGCATAAAACGATCCGCTAATAACATTATGGCGATTTAATTTTGCAAATTGGCAATTTTGATCTTTGCCACTGTAAATTATTTAAAAAGTACTGGACAATGGTCTTACATAATTTAACAGTTATGTTTGTGTAATTTGTTCTCTATAGAAATTTAACAAGTTTTTATTGGTCAATTATGGCTTCAACCAAATGGCAAGATCACTGCTGTTCATAATCGTCCACTATTACAAATATTTTAAAAGTTGATTAATAGGAAATACTTGGCTAAAGGCTTTTCATCCCTACTGCGATACTTTTTTGAAAATTCTCACGTGCAATACATTGCAGTTAATGTATTACATTGTTTGTTTTATTAAATTAACATTTATGTTATAAAATACTATTGCCTGAGAATAAATAATTTGTAAAGGCAAGGCCTTAATCATAGGTGAAAATTGAAACTCAAATGATGCATATTTAACATAGCCTCCAAATCAAAGAACCTATTTATAATATGGAATCATGAAACATTTTGTACCGACGTTAAGAGTAATATCAAAAGGTTTTCATAGGTTTGGATGATTTATCAAAAATAAAATTGCGTCACAAACAATAAGATGGCCCCAAACTACAACTACTCGACTTGTTGGATTGATTTTTACAATTGTTTCCTTAACGTTCACATTTATGTGAACTTGTGTGAAAAAAATACTTGAATCCAAATGATAAATAGAAGGCATTCAAAGATATATTAGCTCGAAGACGAAATAGAAGGAATGTTCAAAACCTACAATCGATTTTGAGGGGGTAGGTGGAGTTAGAATATATTATCCCGCCCACCCCTTAAAGGGTTCAAGTCGGTCGCTTATGGAATTATATAAGATATGATAAAAGGTTACTTTGATATATCAGGTAAATCGAAAAGTTGATAATATTATCGACATCTAGACTAAACTATATCGAAAAATACACATTAATTAGAGTGGACTGAAAAACTACTTATTACACTATTAATTTTTTATATTTATTTATTATTTTAAAATATAAAAAAGTGTATTTAATGAATATACTATTAAATTGACACAGTCTATATCTGAAAAATCGATATTTGATTCGTCTCTATGCATAATAATCGATGTTAAATGCTCGTTGCCCCGAAGACAAAATAGCATTTTCTGTAGTTTCTTGTTTTGTTTTATCTGTTATCAGAAAAAAGTAAATTTTACGTAAGTAAAAATTAGTATCTCAAACTACGCGTTACTCGCAGTTTGATATTTATAATGAGACTAAAAATTAAGATCCACTCCTTATAAAATATTGAACTATCAAATCGATTATAGGTTTTGTACTGTTGAGCCATCTCATTCTAACTTATTACCGAAAATGGCGATTAAAAATATAAATAAAGTAAAAAGCTAAACACATTTTTTCCCGTCATAATGTCCTTCGAATACGTTTTAATGTTATTGTATTGTAATAACCACATATTAGACAAAGAAATGGTTTTCCATATTATTATGGAGTCTATTAAGTATTCTGCCACTTCATTTTCTTTGAGTATTTTGAAAAGCTAAATCTTTTCAATATCTTTTCACACAAATCACTTGTATTGTCCTTTGAAAGATTATTTCAAATGGCTAATAGAGCATCATATTTTGTTGTTCATTGGCGTTAATAACTGTAATAGCCCAAAAATTGCAATAATTCATAATTTTCCCTTCATAATAAAACATTTGCTTTTTATGTTTGAAAATCCCTTCTATTATTCTAATATTTTTCTAATATACTATGTGTGGCCTCTTCAAGTGTTCAATAAAATGAGATATTTAGGATTTACCTATATAATGTTTAATGACTGGTTTTAGAGGTGTAAAATAAACGTGTGGCAATTTTTAAAAACCTCATGCAATATTTGACTACTGAACTGAGGTATGCTTTCTGTAAATAATTCTTATTTTTAAGTTTGTATTGTAAAATATCGTTAGAATTCCTCCAGAAGTCTGTCGATGTGAAATTTATTGAATACTGTGCGGAATCTTGGATGTTATTTGTAAACATTTAAAGTAGCAACATGGACTCAGTTGTGACTCTTTAGTTTTGTTGATTTTGATTCTCTGTAGATATGTGTAAAGTTTGGACAATAATTATATAATTGAATACTCCGAATTGTTACTGTGTGTACTTTAGTTAGAAAATTCTTCACCTGGTGTGAACCATGTAATAAACGATGCGCTGTCTGTATTGAAAGTTTAAATTATTTGTATTCAAAAATCATTTTGTATTTTGTAATTTATTGAGTTAAATTAATGGGATACTCAGAAATTAATGATGACGCCTGTAAGAAATAGCCTGCAATAGTAAAATGCTGTATAGTGTATATCAGGTTGAATATTATATTTTTAATTTCAAATATGTTACAAAAGATATAGAATGATTTCGACATACAAATATCTTTCAATAATAATACATTTGCTGTTTTTATTGATATATGTTTTCAACATTCATCAAGTTAACTTGAGAACACAGTCGTGTTGGTTTTTTGTTCAGTTGTATGATTGGAGTATTTTGTACCCCTGTCACTTGTACATAAAGTAATAAAATTTTATTTTACAAAATTTCATATTTGAGTTTTATTTTATTATCATTAAACATGATTTTGCTCCTATATAATACAAAGATGTGTTATAATATAATGTATTATTAGCTAATATCACAAAATAATGCATAATTTTCAACGTCACTTTCATATTTATACTATGAATTAATAAAAAATATTCATGTTAATTTGATGGGCTCATGCTTTCCCAGTCTATACCTGTGAAGTTGATGACAATTTTTTCATTTTTTGGTTTAAATTGCCTGGAAAACAAACATAGGCCATTAAGGTAAATAAATCAGTCTTATTAGGAGCATAGTCATTATTGCATTAAAATGAAAAATTATATCATAGCACAAATGAACCCCTGATGAAAGTGATATTGGCACCAGGGAATAAACCAAAATTGCTTGCAATTAGCAAAGTGCAAATGCGAATGCCTGTTTCTGAGCTAGGTACTACAGTTCGTAGAAAAACCTTAAAAGAAATATATTAATTTATTTTGAGACATTTAATCAGCTATTTATTACACTGCTGGGCATAGCTTCTCTTATTTTTTGCCATAATCATTAACCTTAGCAGGAACTTGGTATTCTACGTGGTAGAGCTATACTGCAGCATATTATGGTTGTAGCACAAATGGGTTGGTTCGACCGTGGAAGGACCACGCTCTCACAAAATACCAGCGTAAAATAGCAGCTCAATGCTGCTGTGTTTCGTATTGTGAGTGTAGAGAACCGAACACCCTTTTTTACTGGAAACAAGGCATTCCATCTTAGTCCTCAGGGGTGGCAACGCATCTTCATCTTGATTCTTAATCAAAGATACATGTAATTGTCTATGGGCCACAGCATTCACTTACCAGCAGGTGGAATGTGTGCTTGTTTTTTACCCTTATTCTATATATAAAAAAAAAAGCAATTGCATTGTGATACAGAAATAAATAAAATAATAAACTTAGTATAAAAATATGCAAGCATGTTATTTCTATACATATTTAGGTTGCATGAAGCAACAAAGGATAAAGAGAATTCATAGCTATTGATGATAGGCAAATTTAAATTGTGGCATTCCTTGAGGAAGGCCTATGTTCAGCAGTGGACTTTTGTGGGCTGTAATGATGATGGTGATGAGAATGGAAAGAATGATTTTTGAATATTATATTAATGATATTTGAAAATATTATATTTTTTACATCTAGATGTTTTTTTATAAGATAAGGGTGACAAGCGAGCACACAGTGGTTGCTGTGACCCATGGACATCCACATCTATCCTCGTTTGCGAATAAAATGCAGATGCGTTATCAGCCGTGAGGACTAAGATGGAATGCCTCTTTTCCAGTAAAAAGGGTCTCCGGTTCTCTACACTCACCAAACGAAACACAGCAGCTTTAAGCTGCTATTTTACGCTAGTATTCTGTGAGAGCGTGGTCCTTCCCGACCTATTCGTGCTACAACTATACTATTAATATAGCTGTAGCATGACTCTTCATCTTCCTTTCTGCCTAGAAATCTGTCTGGGTAGGTACTACCCTAATTGGTCTGAAGGGTATAAAGAGCCAGCTTGATTACAGGCTATGAGGCATTCCATCTTAGTCTTTAGAGGGGAGAACCCATCTGTAACCTTGGTTTGTATTAAGTTTGTGCAGCTGTCCATGAGCTGCAGTAGCCACGTATCATCAGGTGGATTGTAAGTTTGTTTGTCACTTCAATTTAAAAAACAATTGCAGCCAAGTCAACATATGGCTTCCACAACTGTCATAAACCATGTTCTGAGCTATCTACACTTTGCTATTGTTAATATTATTTGAGCTCACAATATTTTCCTAAAATGCATTATAATAATCTAGAATATAACATACCAATATTTAACTCCAGCAGCATCAAACATTTTTTTAGAAGCTATGTAAATGGGTTTGTGAGCATTCTCATCTGATAAATAGACAACCTCTGTTATGCCAGACTGGATGATTATTTTTGCACACTCATTACAAGGAAATAGACCAACATAGATAGTGCAGTTCTTAACATCAGCGGAATTTCTGTTCAAAATTGCATTCATCTCGGCATGACAAACTGAAAAGATCCAATAAAATTGTCATCATTAAGATTTCATATTTATTAAAATAACATGAAAGATATTGTAAGATAGAATAATTCTCTAATTTTTAAATGGGTTATGTAAAACCTATTGGATAAAGAATTTAAATATTGACTTGTATTATTCAAGTTATTACATTTACAGTGGAAGAAACTGTTAGCATAATGAGTAAATAATTGAATTGTATAAAATTAACATCATCACAGAATAAATAATAGTACTACGTACAGAAGTTGCACTCCTTTGACGTTGACTACTTGCTGACGTTTTAATAGCCTACATAATTATTATTAATTAGATAAGTCGCGCACGCAAGCTAAATAAAACTTTATCGCTGCGCTGGAGTGTCCGTATTACTTTGAATCTTTTCCCCTTACTACGGTCACGTAAAGTACCTATTCGGACTATGATCGACTGACCATATTTTCACTACTATGCGAGTTCTGTGATGCCCAAAGCATGCAACTTGCAAGGCTTGCTTGCTTGCTTGGCTCAGAAGAAATAGGTAGTGTAAACAACAAATAAACCCGAAATACGATTCCTAACAGAAATGTGATCGTATTCTACATCGTTAAAAATCTTGTAAACAAAGTTTTTATTTCAGTATTTTGTGTAATTATAACTTAAAATATTTTAATTACAAAGGACAAGTATAAGTATTTAAGTAGGTATTACTTCTGTAGTTAAATTATTACTTAATTCTTTTTTCGCTATAAGTACCTATCTAACAAAAAAAATCACCTTTCATTATCCTTCGGTAACTTAAAAAATAATATATCTGAATCCTTTTGTTTGCTCATTGGGCATCCATCCCCATCCCCGCAACAATTATAGTAGGAACGACGTTTTGACCTTATAATTTATCTAATGGATAGGTAATATACATATATTATAAAAGCTAAAAAAAAAGTTAAAGTTACAGCCTATTATAACGTCCCACTGCTGGGCACAGGCATCCTCTCATTTATGAGAGGGTTTTAGGGCAAGGCACATCAAGGCAAATACATGCATTACATTATTTTTAAATTACATTTAAACTTTCAACTATTTTATGCTACAATTAAATATAATAAACACTAAACAAAAACTATTTCAACAAGTATTTACAAAAAACTATTTGCGTAAACAGCGTTAAAAAACTTTAACATTCAACAGCAGTGACAATTATCTATATTACTATAACAATAATATTTAACAGCACTAACAATAATACAGTTTATAACTGCCAGCTAAATAATATACATATAGAATTACTTTAACCCATATACATAGTACATAAGCTTCCTGGCTCAATGATCAGACTCACTGATTAGTTTAGTTTTTATTTGCTTCTAGCTATATATGGAAAGACTAATCAGTGAAGTTTATTGTTCAAACATATTTTTTCCAAACTAATCTCTATACATTTAAATAAAATTTAATTGTCTATCTGTAATATCAAAATAATAATAGCCTTCAATATTAAAATAAATTTTATCAAGCTCAGTGGTTTCCATGAATTTTGAAATTTTTGACTGTCTGTCTGGCTGTCCTGACTAATGTTTGTAATGGCTGAACCAATTGTGATAAAACTTCACAAAAAGACTGAAAATAATGCCAAAAGTGATTAGGCTAACGAGCAAATTTGCATGAAAAAATATTATATTAAATTATTTATTCATCATATTAGTATCAGTTACAGAGTGAGCAAAAGTTTTTGTTATGCTAAGACAGTGCAATTTACGATCTACCACCAGGTTGGGTTATTCAAGCACTGGCTTATAATGAGTAAAAATATACATATTATCACACCAATTTGTCTAATGGTTGTTGTAAGAGACAACTATGGGAAATGCCACAATAATTAAATAATTAAAGGGAATAAATACGGTTCGAATCCCGCACGGAACAAGTATTTGTATGGCCTACAAATAATTGTTCTGGGTCTGGATGTTTGTCCTTATGAAATCTGTGTGTAAACTGCCCCCACGATAGAGGAGAAAATCCTAGTGTGGAGGTAACGTTTTTAAAATAAGAAAAAATTGTATGGCTTCCACTAGATGGCAGTATAATCATCTCTTTACACCAGGCATATATACACAGACCAGCAACATGGAACAGTGTTAAAGTTGCAAGAATCTGGTACTGTGATTCTCAATCTGCCTACCAAGCGTGATGCTTAAGGCAAATCTTCCCTAGAAGAGGAAGGGCCCATGTCCAGAAATGGGCTTTATTTGCTGATGCTGAGGAAGTTCTATATGGTAGAGCCATACTACAGACATATATTGTTGTAGCATGAATGGGTTAGCTAGACTGGGAAGGACCACACTCACAAAATACCAGCATAAAATAGCAAGTTAATACTGCTGTGTTTCATATGGTGAGTGTAGAAAATCGAGACCCTTTAACTTGAAACAAGGCCTTCCATCATAGTCCTCAGGCGTGACAAGACATCCGCATTTTGATTCTTAATTGAGAATAGATGTAGATGTCTATGGGCCACAGAATCCGTAACCATTTGGTATGAGTACTTGTTTGTAACCCTTATTCTATTAAAAAAGTTTAATGATTTCTAAAATGGTATTTATGTATAGTCCCGAACAATTATTTGCAGGCCATACAAACATTTATTCTGTGCAGGATTCAAACCCACGGACCCACAAATGCATATAGCCACTGCGCTACTGAGCCGTCAATAAGTGAACTTAATATTAATATATTTTGTTACGGTAAAAGCAAGTGCGGATACACCTAGGTTTAGCCGGCTACTACTAGGTGCAGTCTATTGCGGTTGGTTAAATTTAGGTGTATCATATATAATTTATAAATTCGATAAATGTCCCAAAACCGCAGACATTTATCTAACCTAACTTCCGCTTTTAGCCGTAACATATTTTAAATGAAATCGGTTTCTAAGCAAATCAACCAACCAACACTAGATAAATACAGCTTGGTTTTAAGTGCGAGCAGTTATGCAGGTCTAATAAGATTAATATCACCAGTAAAATCTATTGTGATGGCTGCTTTTGCTATAGTTCAATTCATTAAAGATAGGGCCTACAGGTGCAGGATTTGCTTCACTGTAAGTATTTTAACTTCTTCTGGGCTAACGTACACGTATGTTACACACCGTACGTAGTTTCCGTATGAGTGTTACATTTGCGCATTCGGGGTCAGCAATCAGTCAGAATGTAAGGTTGTATCATTCATTAAGAAACTTTGAGTTGCTTAGTCCTAAGATGGTCACGTACTTTTTAAACAGCAATGTCCAGTCAGAGCTCTTGCCAAAATACGCAGTTTGTTCTCATTTAATCTCAAGGCTTCTGGAGCTAATTTACAAACATATGCCGGATTAAGGTTTTGGAATGTTTTAAGCCTGGTGTATCAGACCAGATCTTAAGTGATTCTGTGGTAAAGAGTTTCAAGGGTCAGTTGGGCCAGACTTTTAGAGACTCACAAAATGTCTCTCCCTTATGTACAGCTTGTCGGTTTGCAAAGTTACTGAATATGACTCAATCGTTCATACATTTTGTACTTGTAGTAGTTAGCAAACCAACAGCAATGTAAAGATATGTGAGAGATCCAATTCTCCATAATTAATTTTTGCTTGTTGTAGCACGAATGGGTCGGTTTGACCGGGGAAGGACCACGCTCTCACAGAATACCAGCATAAAATAGCAGCTCAATGCTGCTGTGTTTCATATGGGGAGTGTAGAGAACCGGAGACCCTTTTTACTGGAAACGAGGCATTCCATCTTAGTCCTCACGGGTGACAACGCATCTGCATTTTGATTCGTAATCGAGGATAGATGTCTATGAGCCACAGCAACCACTTACCATCAAGTGGACTGTGTGCTCGTTTGTCACCCTTATCCTATAAAAAAAAATTAAACTGGCTCAAAACCGAGTCACATTTTATACCTTATATATTATATTACATATGCCTAAATCGCAATGTAATAACAATGAAGTAAGAAACATCACTTTTACACATTTTTCCTCTCACATATTTTTAAAACAAATACGACCAATCACAGTGTGATATAAATTTTAAGTGGTATTAAAAATTATTATGAACTTACCATATAAAAATTTACTATCTAATGGTGATGGTGTATTTTTACCCCAGGGAAATTCATCATCACTACATCCTATAGGCATACCATTGTATCTGTAAAATATTGAAATAGTTTTATTGCAAAAATAATTAAATTTAGCATACTTTTACATTTTTATCATGCATAATAATAAATATAACTTTAAACATATGTATTTAATATTGAATATGTATTTAATTAATTGTAGCCTATCAAAAGATCACAGCTGAATATAGGCTTCCCAACAGGGGACATTTTTCCATTGTTGCCATGCTTGGATTAGTACACAGTTTTTATTATGTTCAGTTGTTATCAGTAAGATGCTGCCTCACAACACCCACATATAGGATAAATATATACTTCTTTAATTTTATTAAGAACTTTAATTTTATTCTTCTTAAACAAAATATACATACATATAACAGGTCGTCACTCCATCTAGTGGGGACGCCCTACACTTCGCCTGCCGGTACGAGGCTGCCACCGAGAACCTTTCTTCCACATCGGTTGTCGGTCCTTCGAGCTATATGGCCGGCCCATTGCCACTTCAGTTTACTAATCCGTTGGGCTATGTCGGTTACCTGGTTCCACTGCGGATATCCTCGTTTTAAGTCTATCACGCGGAGAAACCCCGAGCATAGCCCTCTCCATAGCTCGCTGAGCAACCTGGAGCTTCCTCATACGGCCAGCAGTGAAGGACATCGTCTCAGATTCATAGGTCATCACTGGCAACACGCACTGGTTGAACAATCTTGTTTTGAAGTTTTGAGGTATACCTGACGAGAAAATGTGTCGTAATCTCCGAATGCTGCCCAACCGAGTTGAATCTGTCGATTGACCTCTCGGTCGAAGTTGGACTTACCTAGTCGGACTATTTGCTCTAGGGTGTGACATAGACGTTACACATGACTTTTGTTTTGTCCATGTTCATCTTAAGACCTATCCGTTGGGAGACACTACTGAGGTCATTGAGCATAGTGCTTAAGTCCTCCAGCGACTTGCCATAAGGACTATATCGTCGGCAAATCGAAGGTGAGTGATGTACTTGCCATTGACGTTAATACCGTATCCTTTCCAGAGTGAGCAAAAGTTTTTGTTATGCTAAGACAGTGCAATTTACGATCTACCACCAGGTTGGGTTATTCAAGCACTGGCTTATAACAAGTAAAAATATACATAATATCACACCAATTTGTCTAATGGTTGTTGTAAGAGACAACTACGGGAAATGCCACAATAATTAAATAATTAAAGGGAATAAATACGGTTCGAATCCCGCACGGAACAAGTATTTGTATGGCCTACTAATAATTGTTCTGGGTCTGGATGTTTGCCCTTGTGAAATCTGTGTATGTAAACTGCCCCACGATACAGGAGAAAATCCTAGTGTGGAGGTAACATTTTTTAAAATAAGAAAAAAAATTGTATGGCTTCCACTAGATGGCAGTATAATCATCTCTTTACACCAGGCATATATACCCAGACCAGCAACATGGAGCAGTGTTAAAGTTGCAAGCATCTGGTACTGTGATTCTCAATCTGCCTGCCAAGCATGATGCTAAGGCAAATCTTCCCTAGAAGAGGAAGCGCCCATGTCCAGAAATGGGCCTTTATTTGCTGATGCTCAGGAAGTTCTATGTGGTATAGCCATACTACAGACATATATTGATGTAGCATGAATGGGTTAGCTAGACCGGGGAAGGACCACACTCACAAAATACCAGCATAAAATAGCAAGTTAATACTGCTGTGTTTCATATGGTGAGTGTAGAAAATCGGAGACCCTTTAACTTGAAACAAGGCCTTCCATCATAGTCCTCAGGCGTGACAAAACATCCGCATTTTGATTCTTAATTGAGAATAGATGTAGATGTCTATGGGCCACAGAATCCGTAACCATTTGGTATGAGTACTTGTTTGTAACCCTTATTCTATTAAAAAAAAGTTTAATGATTTCTAAAATGGTATTTATGTATAGTCCCGGAACAATTATTTGCAGGCCATACAAACATTTATACTGTGCAGGATTCAAACCCACAAATGCATAGCCACTGCGCTACTGAGCCGTCAATAAGTGAACTTAATATTAATATATTTTGTTACGGGTAAAAGCAGAAATGCGGATACACCTAGGTTTAGCGGGCTACTACTAGGTGCAGCCTATTGCGGTTGGTTAAATTTAGGTGTATCATATATAATTTATAAATTCGATAAATGTCCCAAAACCGCAGACATTTATCCAACCTAACTTCGGCTTTTAGCCCTAACATATTTTAAATGAAATCTGGTTTCTAAGCAATTCAAGCAACCAACACTAGATAAATACAGCTTGGTTTTAAGTGCGAGCAGTTATGCAGGTCTAATAAGATTAATATCACCAGTAAGATCTATTGTGATGGCTGCTTTTGCTATAGTTCAATTCATTAAAGATAGGGCCTACAGGTGAAGGATTTGCTTCACTGTAAGTATTTTAACTTCTTCTGGGCTTACGTACACGTATGTTACGCACCGTACGTAGTTTCCCAGATGAGTGTCACATTTGCGCATTCGGGGTCAGCAATCAGTCAGAATGTGTAAGGTTGTATCATTCATTAAGAAACTTTGAGTTGCTTAGTCCTAAGATGGTCACATGCTTTTTTAAACAGCAATGTCCAGTCAGAGCTCTTGCCAAAATACGCAGTTTGTTCTCATTTAATCTCAAGGCTTCTGGAGCTAATTTACAAACATATGCCCGGATTGAGGTTTTGGAATGTTTTAAGCCTGGTGTATCAGACCAGATCTTAAGTGATTCGGTGTGGTAAAGAATTTCAAGGGTCAGTTGGGCCAGACTTTTAGAGACTCCACAAAATGTCTCTCCCCTAATGTGCGAGCTTATCGGTTTGCAAAGTTACTGAATATGACTCAATCGTTCATACATTTTGTACTTGTAGTAGTTAGCAAACCAACAGCAATGTAAAGATATGTGAGAGATCCAATTCTACGTTAGGGATTACAGGCAGCGAAACGTTTATTGTGGCAATTGTTGCTTGAAGGGCTTCCTTGAGGCGTGAAATCGTTCCAACATTAAAAGTAGAATTCCACTTATTGGGAACTGCTTTTACGACGGTTTTAGCATGTTGGATATTTCGGTTATTTAATTGATATTTTGCGTTTTGAAAAAAATTACCGTTTTCATTACTATTTAGTGATCGATGGCTGTAACTCCCATATATTGCACCAATGTTCTGGATGACCAGCAGTCAACCGTTAAGCATACACTTTCCGCGTTTTCTTTAACATAATTTTAAAATATTGCCTTCATTCTTCATAAAACGCTGGCAACATCGAAGAAGAAACGGTCTTCCTGCTTGGTAATTCATAAGATGGATTTAACGCACGTACAAATTCTCGAAATCCAAGGTCATCTACGATTGAGAATAGTTGACAATCGTAGGCTATTAGTTTTAAGAGACACTTATCAATAATTTTTTATCTCCTGTTCAAGTTTCTTGGTAAGTACGATGACATCACACGTTGAACCTTATTCGCCGCTCATTAGCTGACGAAATACCAACACTAGCAACATCGATATTATCACCACCACCACCATCTTCAGTACCACCACCTTCCCCAGTATTTCCAAATACACCACTACCACCAGGTCCACTACCATCCCCAACAACAGTTCTCAGAATTCCTTCACCGTAACCACTCACCAACTGTTCCAAGCGTTAAATTTGAATACACGCTAAGATGTTTTAACCTCAAGTGTGTCTTTAGATCGCTGGTGGTGGTGAGCCTTTATACAATATTTTTTTTTACAATGATGACATATTGCCATTTATTCAAAATGGTCCCACAGCTCTGTGTGACGTCTCGGCATCATAAAAGGTGAAAATTAAACTCTAACTAAAATCTTATATTTGTACACTATACTAAATAATAAAAAACTAATTTCACTAAATCTTAATTAACTTCCTAGTATTTATTTTTAAAACTTTTTATAAAAATCCATTGTAATAATTTGATGTAAAAGTAAACTAAAGATAATAACATTAAACTGACGTGCTTCGTTTAAATTAATACCAACCAATATTTCAGCCAATAGCGTTACACCTATGAGTTAAAAATATAATTTTGTAAGGTTTAATAAAAATAACACTTCAAAAGATTTATGGCAATATATAATATTTATTTATTATTATAATTTTCAACCACAAGTGCAGCATAAAATATAAGATAAAAGTTTAATTTTATAGCAAATAATTGTTACAATCCTTATTTTTAGACATGTGAAGCCTAAATTTTAATGTAATAAATCAAAAGAATTCATGTATTGATGTTTTTAAAGAATATTTTCTTTCCAATAAAATTGATTTGTAATAGCGCCATCTACTTCATTCTATAGGTAGTCATTTTATCGAATGAAAATTGATTGAATCTCAAGGTGGTACGTAAAGAAGACGCTAGATGGCATAAACATGGCTAATTTAATATGAATCTGTAAAGTAAGAAATTGATTGTGGATTGTTTTGAATGGACTGGAATATGATAATTGTATTCATTATGGTTCATTTTATTTATTTAGTAAATTTGTTAATTTTTTTAACTATTTATTTTAACTTTTAAAATATATTAACCATCTTTACGATATATCAAAACATACCTAAAAACAGTTACACATGATAAAACTAATGATATACTGCAAAAAGACAACGGTTTAACAATAATGCATAATCGAAGTGAATCCAAACACAAAACAGCTAATAAAACTATATATCTACTAGATATTCTCCGCCTCTCTGTCTAACTGACGACCCTGCCAGTCATGAAAAGAGACAAAGCCAATATAGTGTGCGTTTATTGTTAGCTTTTTCATTGCCAACCTAAATGCAAAGCCAAAACTTGTAAGCTATTATTTTTAATTAAGCTTTATTGTAACATGGTAATGTCTAATGTTTATCATTTTGCGTAAATAAAAGCGCATGCTGATTTCTTAAATTAGTTTTGTTTTGAACATTCGAAACTTTAGTTGATCCCTGACAACTATAACTGAGGAAATGGTAATTAAAATGTGCATTACACATATAAAATCTTTATATTGGTTATGTACCTGTTATCATAAAAAACTGATAATGCCCATGTCTACTCACACCCTGTAATAGTACTGGTTCTTTTCTTCGGTTTTTAATTTCTAACCGTGGATGTAGGTACTGTTCGGCAGAAATATCACTATACAGTCTGTTGTTGTATAGGTATACCTAGCTGGGGTATCTAGTCACGTATAATATTTTTATAATAATTAATTGGTCAACTTACCCAACTCCAACGATTTTATTTTCTTTGTTTACAACACAAGCTCCAACCTGGTAGCTTGGGTCTTTACTTCGCTTTGCCGCCAAAAATGCTGTTGCCATAAAATATTCTTTCCAGTCAAGGTAACCCTCGCGTTTCTTTTGTACTGTTACTCTAAAATTAATTATGAACAAAAAAAAATAATTAAAAGTATTTGTCACCTTTTACTAAGAGTTACAATATAGTTTACATAATGTTTTGTTTGAAAAATCTTCTTATAAAATTAAGGAGTAATGTATAACCTCTAACTGAGAAACTTAAAAAATAACTCACTCATTAATGCACAGATTTGCTGTTTTATCGGCGAGATCCATAATTGAATTTTGACTGACGTTGGCGTAGGACGAAATAATTCTGTTACAAAAATTGCATTTCTTCTAAAATTTATAGTAACAACGTTATCGAGATAAACACGGCAAATATTCGTTTCATAGATTAAATAAATATCAAAGAGAATAAAAGTATGCACCAACACTATATCATTTATTTGTTTGTTTTGTTAAATTTTTTAATTTCCGTAAAGGCGAAGGCCTATACGCCCATACAGCCTAGTCTGACGTATTTTGTTGATGTGCCACATTGTGAACTTTTTGGGAGATTTTGACGGTAGCTTAACCAACAGGTGACAGTTGATGATGGTAGTATGTCAAAAGTATGATCGTATTTTGTACTGTATGTGTGGTAAAAAGAAACTATGTAATATATGCCAAAACCTTAAGACTTAGAGTATACATATATAATTACCAATGACCTAAATAGGTAATTGATAATTTCGTACCGACAATCGCAGTACCAGACGTTTGACTCACCGGTTTGCCGTTGTCCATCGTCTGTCCTGGATATTTTTGGATTGCGTAAAGAGTTGGGACTATATCGAAAACTATAAAATTTTTTTTGGCTATCCCATAGTCATCTAACAGGTGGCCGGAGACCCAATTCAAAAATTGCTTCTCACCGGACGATCCCAACGTTGTTGTTGATTCTGTCGCTGATGTGGTACTTTTGCGTATAGAACTTTATTCCATCTTCTGTGATGCCCATCAGAGGCAGATCCCAGCTATGGTTTGGTCGCTCTTGTTAAATAGAATCATGCTACAAGCAGGAGTGCTACCGGGCTTGGGCATTAACGTCCCAGGATGTAAGCACCAGCGCTCTTAAAAATAAGTATAATTCCTCCTCCAGGTCTTTCAAACAAGGCATTGCCAAGGCAAGGTCAGAGCACATCGGCAAAATTGGCGAAAAACTAGTTCGCCTTAATTCGTGAACCCATGCATTCTGGTCTCTCTCTCCCATCTTTATAGGGTTTATGCCGCAAAGGAGGAAGCCTATGTTAGGCTCTCCTGAAGTGACGCATGTCAATGCGTATAGACGCCATACAGAATACGATAAAATCCAGCCACAGTTAATATACGTCACACGGTTTGGGCAACACGTCAAAATAATAGGCATACTGGCCATAAAAAGCCCTCCGTGAACACCACCACCTGTCAGACCGCTGCTCCTGCAGACGTGATGTAAGTGTAAGACATCACCACCAATTGCAAGATCAGCAGGGCTTCTAGTCGCAGAGCGTGTCACGAGTCTACTGCTCACCTCAAGGGAATGGGGTCTCACGTGGAGCGGCTTTCGGCCGTAGCCTTGAGAGTCTTCTCCCTCCAGCTACCACCCGCATGAGGTCGAGACATATGCTCCACCAACCAATACAACGGCAGATATAGCCAAAAGGCAGTTATGAGATAATAATAATAATTCGCCATCAGAAAGTGTTTGTGTCACTAACGTTGAGTTTATGCATTTTTCGATCATGTTTGTCTCACCCACCAACCAGTTGCCTTCAACTATTCAAATGTGGGAAATTTACTGAGATACGTTATTATGTTGTTATATAAAGCACCATGGAGGTCAGACAGTCTGCAGCCCTGTAACGGCCCTCCGTTGACCCGACTTGGGCAAAGCTACTTTGGTTTGAGTCAAACCAAGACGCAGAGAGCGCCATTGAGAATAGCGACCCGCCCAACAACCATCGCAGATACCCAATGCTGCATAACGCGCGCAACAAGTATCAATATGACTATCGTCGGGCTTACTCCATTCCAAGGTCCAACATACGATCCCAGCAGACATCACCACCTGCATACCTCCATCGACCAGAACCACAAGATGCGTCGAATCAGGTGCAGCACACCCGCAGATCCATCACAAGACGCAATACCGCAAGTAGCAGTAAGCATCAATGCATTTATCATACGGATGGCGCCCCCTCACAACACACCCCCATGATCCCTATTGACTTTGGCAACAAAATTGGTACTGCTGT
The DNA here is from genome assembly GCA_029286625.1 of Parnassius orleans. Classification (NCBI taxonomy): domain Eukaryota; kingdom Metazoa; phylum Arthropoda; class Insecta; order Lepidoptera; family Papilionidae; genus Parnassius; species Parnassius orleans. The sequence continues at coordinate 5,282,301 of JAGSMP010000019.1, forward strand.
TATATTCAAATAGCACCAACGTATCATAGTGGCACGCTACTAAGACGCCAGTAACCAAAAATCCACGTATCATAGAGCTATTACACTAAGACATCGAGTTGAGCATGCTTGCTGCACTTAAAAGTACTACCAAAGACACTCTCCCTAATTCGAAAGATAGCCGATATATTATAATAACGCTATGCGCTAAGACGCCGCCCACAATCGGTAGGGTGTGCGATGTCCACAGGCAAGTCAAATTGCTACAACAAACCCGCTTACCATCGATACTAAGATGATATAATCATAATCATAATCACAATTATTTATTTGCATAGAATGTAGGTAGATATTACAAAAGTATTATTAAAAAATATAAAAGTTCCGATATATTCTGCCTTATCAAGGCGTGCAAATTTTGACTGAATAGTTATAAGTTATAATACATTTTCTTAACAATAATTATTGATGAATTTTAGTTTACTAATATAAATATGTCCTAATAGTACTAATAAAAATGTCCAATTAATAATAAAATAAATGTCAAAAGAATAATTACGAAATACAATGTCACACAATCGTTTGCAAAAATGTCAAAATATAAATGTTCACATGTAAAAACAGTAAAAATAACCAACTGATATGCCTAGGACATATCAGTTGCGAGTCCAAGTTTACCTCGGTCTCGGACACTGTGAAGCAGTCCACACGCCACTATAATAATCCTTTTCAAGTCCAATTTCTATCAATATAATGCTTATTGCTATTGGGGCAGCGCGGCGGACATTTCCTTCCCAAAACCCTCTCAGAAATGAGAGGAGGCCTGTGCCCAGCAGTGACGTATATAGGCTGTAACTTCATTTTTACTTTTTATGCTTACATATTTGAGACCTTTCACATATTTGCTTTATTTCATAGACCTTACTATTATATGTCTTTTATCTATGGGACTTCAATCCACAACTCTGCTATCATAATGCTTTTGTATCATAGACCTTACTATCTTAAGTCCCTAATATAGAAGTATACATACTGTATAACAGTATTTTGGTAGTCAGGCACCTGACCACCCCATATATATGTAAGACCTTGGGTTTGCGTCTCCGGTAATTCCCTTATATAAGCAATCATTACATTACATGAAAAATGAATTAAAAAAATTCTAAGTTGGGTGAACTTAGAAAAATTTCGACCCATTTTTCAATTATATTACAAATGTTATTTACCTTTATTATTTTAATGTAATCGACTTGTATTTATATTATTTAATACATTTTGAATATTTTAAGCAGAGTTTTAATAAATTTAAAGATTTTTAAAGATAATACGTAGCCCAAGGGATCAGTAAGCTGAAGTGACAATGGGCCGGCCATATAGCTCGAAGAACCGACAACCGATGGGGAAAAAAGGTTCTCGAGTGGCACCCTTGTACCGGTTGTAAAAAACTAAAAAACGGCGCGTGAAACGGGATATTTTACATACAAATATGATGAGACATTCAAACCATAACATTTTACAAAATTTACTTTTTTACCGTTAAGATCGATATTTACATTTTTTGACATTTAAAAAAATGTAAACCTTACATTTTGGTGTTTACTATATTTATATTTTGTATGTTTGGGTTTTACCTTACATATGGGGTGTTTCCTCCTCTTGCTTTTATCACCACCTGCACATACGCCTATTAAGGGAACGGATCAGCTTTTTTATGTCTTCTTGGGGTGTCTGTTCCCATTCTTCTGTTAAGGCGGCTTCCAGTTGATCCAACGTCTCGGGAACTGGATTTCGTGCTCTAACCTTTCTTTTTATCTGGTCCCAGAGATGCTCGATGGGATTTAAGTCCGGACTATTAGCTGGCCACTGCATAACTGGAATTCCGACCTCCTGAAGATATCCAGTTACAATTCTAGCGACGTGCGGTCTTGCGTCATCATGCATGAGTTGAAAATTGTCCCCAATATACCTAGCGTAAGGCATCACATGAGGTTGCAAAATGTCCGTAATGTAACTTTCAGCATTAACCGCATGATTGCGAAAGAAAGTCTTGTACATGGCAACACTAGTTACCACTAGCACCTCTAGTATCGAGTAGCAGAACTAGGAGAGTCAAATCCTTCTAGAAATTTCGGGACCGATATGTACTGAACATTCTAGATGTTTCTACAGTAGAAGGTTCTGAAACTATCTGAGGCCCTATCTATATAAGGCCGGTATAGACCACGACCGAGGCAGTATTGAATTGGCGATAACTAAAGCGATCTGTAGTAAAATTGTGTTTTGTTATTAGTGTGGTTTAATGTTTTAATTAGTGTTGTGTAATTAAAGTGTCGATTTTGGTAATACACTCGGCAGTTTTAATTGTCTCGAACCCCAAGCTCGTAACAATTGGTGTCAGAAGTGGGATCAAATCATGCCGATTTTACCAAAGGACGACACGGAGGGTATCCGTACCCGAAGTCAACGCCAGCAGGAGACGGACCAGAGACGATTTGGTAATGCAACGCCGCAAACGTCAGAGGGCCAGCTGCCGACCACGGAGGCCGGCCCGTCAGCAGTTCCTGCATCTGCAACATCTGACTTAGGTGCTCTGATGATGATGTTGCAGGAACAGGCCCGCCGACAAGAGCAACAGGCCCGTCGGTTGGGAGAGCAGCTGCAGCGCGGACAGGAGGAACAGGCCCGCAAACAGGAGGAACAGGCGCGTCGGTTGGAAAAGCAGCTGCGGCGCGGACAGGAGGAACAGGCCTGTTGTTTGGAAGAGCAGCTCAAACGCGATAAGGAAGAGCAGATGCTCCTCATGAAGGACCTTCACGCTACCTTCGAGAAAGAGATAAGGGAGGTGAAGGATAGGGTTGCTCAACATAACAACCGCCTGTCGGAAGCTGAAATCCGAATCGACCAAGTGAACAATCGGGTTGACAACGTGATGGCTGACGTGAAGAAAACGCTGGACGACCTCAAACTTGTGGATGGAGTTACAGCTCCCGTGGTAGCTACAACACCTTCGCTACACGGATTCAAAGTGCCGCCGTTCAACGGGACTTCTTCCTGGTTGGCCTACAAAATCCAATTCGAGGCTGTCATGAAGGCGTACGGCTGGAATAAAAGTCAGACCATGACTGCTCTCACCCTAGGCCTGCGCGACCAAGCCTTAACTGTTCTGGAAGCTCTTGGTAAGGAAGTGACTTACGAGCAGCTCCTTGAGGCATTGGAGACGAGATATGGCGACGCTCACCTGGAACACGTCTTTCGTGCGCAGCTTTTCGTGGGAATCTGGTGCAGACATTCATCGACGGCATCCGCGACCTTGAAGTCAGAGCTGCTGTGAGGCTCGGGCACCACGAGACGCTTAAGGACGCGTTAGCCCATGTACTGGAGGTGGAAGCCGTGCAGGATCATCGTTCCCATCGCGTCAGGGAGGTTGCAGCAGTTACAGTTCGCGACTGCAATAAAGGATACAGCCCTAGGTGCTACGGCTGTGGGGAAAGGGGCCATCTTTGATCCAGCTGCCCTAAGCGAGCTGTAGAAAATGGAGGTGATCGATCTCAAGAAGGTAGTGCGGCTAACAGCACCGCCCAGCAGCAGCAGGGAAACGAGTAAAGCCAGGCGGGTGCTGGCTGATGTTAAAAGAGCCCCAAGGATTTCGATCTCACAAACCCATGATGGGAACAGCCTAATCATCAAGGGCGAGGTCAACGGAACGCCGTGTAAACTGACCATAGACACTGGAGCCTCTCGCACGGTTGTCAGTTCCCAACTTATAAGTCAGTTCCTTGGGGACTCCGCATATAACCGAGAACGCATTAATTTGGTAACAGCCACCGGTCAGCGCATACCCGTCCGTGGAGAGAAGGAGATGGAGTTGAAACTAGGCAACATGATCTACCTGCATAATGTCATCGTGGCTGATATAATGGACGACTGCATCCTGGGCCTAGACTTCATGAGGAAGAATTGTTGTGAGATCGACGTTAAGCAAGGTGTTTTGAAATGTGGACAGGAGGAACTTTTCGTGGAAGGAGCGTTACCAGGGAATGTGTACAGCCTTAAGAAGATTGTTCTGCCGCCGAGATCGGAAACGATTGTGCCGGTTAGTCTTCCTCGGAATCCTGGGCAAGCTCATCGTTGTGTACTCCTGGAAAGGGTGGACAATGACCTTCCGTGAAAGTGGCTCGAACCTTGGTCAGAACCACCGACATCTCAGGAGTACGTGCTGAACCTTTGTGATCAGGAACAGATTATGGAAAAAGGCACACTGGTTGGTACTTGTGAGAAAGTGGATTGGTTGCGTAGGTGCCAATATCCATCGAATGGGACCCCAGCAAGGATGCACAAACGGGGTGACCACACTTTAGAAGACTGTCGCAGCGCCTTCCCCAAATGAAATGGTCGAGGCGAAAAGTTGTTACTCAAGTACGCCGATGTTTTTCGTCAAACGATGCTGACATAGGAAAGACTGGCACAAAATAAACACAGGAGAAGAATTGCCTATCCGTCAGCGGCCAAGAATATTGCCGGTAGCACGTGAAAGGAAGTGGAAACCATGATTGAGGAATGGTGAAGGATGGTGTTATTGAACCTTCATCTAGTCCATGGTGTTCACCTGTGGTGCTGGTAAAGAAGAAGGACGGCAGCATGCGGTTTTGTGTTGACTACCGCCGTCTGAACGACGTCACGAAGCTGGACATGCTTACAGGCGTAAAGTGGTTTAGCACACTGGACCTGAAAAGTGGTTACTGGCAGGTTGAAATTGACCCATGACAAGGAGAAACTGCATTCTCGACGGTAAAAGGTCTGTGGCAATTTAAAGTTATGCCGTTCGATTGTGCAATGCTCCAGCAACGTTTGAAAGGTTGATGGAGCTTGTACTACCGGGTTAATTGGCGATGCCTGTCTGGTCTACTTGGATGAAATCATCATCGTAGGCCTTACGTTTGAGGAACACCTTCAAAACCTGGAACACGTGCTCATAAAGATCCAGAGTGCCAACCTCAAGTTGAGTCCGAAGAAATGTTCACTATTCAAACGGCAAGTTAGCTTTTGGGGTATGTAGTGTCGGAAGAAGGTATCCGCACGGATCCAGAGAAAATTGCCGCTGTCAAGGATTGGCCGGTTCCAAAAGACAAGACGCAGGTTAGAGCATTTTGGGATTGTGCTCCTATTATCGGCGGTTGTGAAGAACTTTGCAGATATAGCCAAACCTCTGCACAAGCTAACTGAGGAGAAGCGACATTTCTGCTGGGATGAAAGTTGCGATATCGCATTCCAGGAGCTCAAGGACCGTCTGTGCAAAACACCTATTTCGGGGTACCCTTATGCGGGCAAGGAATTTATAGTTGACACAGACGCAAGTGATATAGGACTTGGCGGTGTGTTGTCTCAAAGGAATGGTGATCAAGAGGTTGTGATAGCGTACTTCAGCAAGTCGTTGTCAGAGCCGGAAAGGAACTATTGTGTCACAAGACGGAATTGCTTGTTGTGGTAAAGTCCTTGTAGCATTTTAGCAAATATCTTCTGGGGCGGAAATTTCACTTACGAACTGACCATGCTGCACTGAAATGGCTATTGCAGTTCAAAAATCCGGAAGGACAAGTTGCGAGATGGATTGAACTACTGCGGGAATACGACTTTGTGATCGAACATCGCAGCGGGAAATCTCATGGCAATTCATATGCATTGTCAAGAAGACCTTGCCCTGAAGATTGCAAGCATTGTACTAGGCAAGAGGGTAAGGAAGTGGTATCAGTGAGGATTCTCAGGACAGACCAGCTCAGCAATGAGTGGAAGGACAGCCACAACATGCACAGCAGGAAGATTCGGACATCAAGCCGATTCTGGAATGGGTGAAGGCCAGTGCTCCTAAGCCCAAGTGGAGCGACGTCTCAGCGATGAGTTCGACCACGAAAAGCTAAAGGGCCCAATGGGACAGCTTGCTGATTCAGGATGGTGTCCTGTGCCGTAAATGGGAAAATGGTCGGGGAGACAGGTGTCATTTGCAAATGGTTGTCCCTAAAACTAAAGTACCGGATGTTCTACAGCTGTACCATAATGGTTGTTCAGGAAGCCACCTGGGAGTTAAACGAACTCTACTAAAGATCCGAGAACGGTTTTACTGGGTCCACTTTCGTGACGATGTCGAGGACTGGTGCCGCAAATGTACAAGTTGTGCGACTGTAAGGGACCTCAAACTCGTAGTAGAGGCGCATTGAAATTGTACAATGTTGGTGCACCATGGAAGAAAAGTAAAAGTGGTAACAAGTATTTCATGGTTGTCATGGATTACTTCACTAAGTGGCCAGAAGTCTTCGCCATTCCAAATCAAGAAGCTTCAACAGTTGCAGATAAACTAGTTCATGAATTCTTCTGTCGTTTTGGAGTACCTTTAGAGATTCACAGCGATCAAGGAAGGAATTTGTAATTAAAGTGTCAATTTTGGTTGTTGTTGGTGGTTGTGGCAGTTTTAATTGTCTCGAACCCCACGCTCATATATATATATATATATATATATATATATATAGCCATCTGGTCTCATATAGCATTCATTCTAGGCTGTTTTGAATGTCCCCTGGCATTTTAATATTTGCCTGGAAGTTATCCGATATTCTTCTATCATTCTTATCCGTTCTTTCTTGCTTTTTCCTTTCAACTACTTCTATTATTATTATTTAAAAAATGCCAAAAGTATTTTATAATGAGATTCGACAGACGACACCTCAGACTAACAGAGAAAGACAAAGCGCTGCAAACATTTCAAGTGTCATAATTCCGAGGAGTTTATGTATGTTTCATAGAATAAGGGTGACAAACAAAGATAATATAGTCAAACTGATGGTAAGTGGATGCTATGGCCCATAACTACCTACATCTATTATTATCGATTGAGCATCACAACGCACATGCGTTGGCACCCTGAGGACAGCAGCATTATTCTTCTGTTTGACGCTGGTATTATGTGAGAGCGCGGGCCTACCCGACCCATTCGTGTATAGCTACAGCGTGGTTCTACGCGTAAATAACGTAGGCATATTTAAAACTGTGGTGATACTTCCGTTTTTCTTCTAAGCTTTGCTTTAAGGTATCAGCGGTAATATGCAGCGAAGGTGGAAAACCATGGGGTTTTAGTCGGTGCTCTGCGCTGCATGCGGTCAAGTGGGAGGAGCTGGCACTGGGGAGCCGCGGCCCAAAGATGAGAACAGTATGTCAGGTCCACTCAGGACTGTGTTTTGTGGTGTTTCTTGGGGGAGGCCTTTGTTCAGCAGTGGCTTTGTAAAGTGCTTTAATGATCATGATGATTTCTAATGATCATGATTACCGTCAAGGATGAAAACACCGTAAAATTAATATATTATATCAATTAACATTTTTGTCTAAATATTGATTTTCATAAACATAAGGTTAGTAGTTAGAAAAAAGCTCACAAAACACTTACATCAATATTCAATTCTAAATAAACCCAACGCTTATTTTATTCGGATTCTTATATATATTCGGTAGCGAATCTATGTAAATCACTATAAGTAGGTACTGGTAAACATCTATATATCTATTTAGATGTACTTCAAACTGCCTACCATTTGTTTTTGCTTCGACAGAAATATAACAAACACCGGAAATGAAATATAAACTTCACGATATCCAAGAAAAGACAACCCCGTTTAAAAATTTACCCACGTCCACTTCTTAGAATTAGAAGACCGTGCCTTGAATATTAAAAAACAGGTGTATTATTGGACAAAGTTTATACAAGAAAACTATTTCAATATGTTAAGATCCTAACCAGGTCCTATCCTTATAGCCTATCCTGGATTTCTATAAAGGTACGAGTATAAAGTACCATTTGCGTCTGTTTCTATTAACTCTATAAATATTTTTAAAGCAAGCATTAAATGCCTGGCTGGGAATAGTTTTGCGTTACTTCGGTGCTATATTAATTTAGCAAGGTATGGAAATAAAGACTTATTTATTTAAGTTTTAACCCCGAGTAAAAGTGCTCTTGCAAAGGTGCGGTGGCACTTCCTTACTATTAAAATTCCTTTCTATAAATTAAGTGCAAGTCTGGTCGTGCATGGAGTACAGTACTGTTGTAGTGCTAACACACGGTCGAATATGTACGCTCCGTACAAGGAACTTAGTACGCTCCGTACAAATTCTGTTCGTGTGGAGAGCAGTCTGTCGACAATAATTATTAAACCCCGGATACACTAGGGCACATTTTCCACATTGTCCCGCAACATGACGCGGAACACTCAATCTACGTGACGATGCAACGTTGCACAGTGACCCGCAACATATTACGTGACGCGGGACATGTTGCTTGTTCCCGCTCCAAGAGCAAACGCGCGTGTCCCGCGTCAGTGTCGCGCCATTTGTTACTGGGTGTAGTCGTGTACGTAACTTGCTTTGCAACATGTCAGTAGTGTGGGGAAACGAAACCGTGCTTTTACTTCTTGAGCTTTACCAGAGTCATGTTTTGTTGTGGGATAGTTCAAACCACAAACTTCTGGTACTATTCTGCCGATCAGTTGTTTCGACACTCGAAAAGTGTACGACAAGGATGCATAAGAATCTCTAGTCGACAAATATCTTAATGCAGCAGCATTATATTAGACCTGGATATCATTATAGCAGGTCTAATATGAGGGCCAACAGCGTTCCGTAGTATTGTATCCTGTTTGGCTATGGAAGGTCCGATCATTTGTAATAAAGTTTCAAAATCAGATGTTGACATGTGAGTAAAATTCACAAAAGATCCGTCAGACATTCGGAGTTCACTTAAAATATTAATTCTTCTTTCCTCTCGTTGTAGTAAGAAATTCCGCATCCACCACCTTCTCTGTCGCTTAATTTTCACTCCCGAAATAAGTGCTATGTATGCAGCACTAATCGCCACAACCTCCTCGGGCGACATTTAGGCACTGACTAGTATGGCCTGCAAAATGTTCCGCGACTTATGTCTCGGGACATTCCACGTAGTTGTTGAGCGACATGTTGCGCAACATGCCGCTCCTTTTGTACCCAAGTATATCCAAGGCTTTATAATTTCGTGTCCGCGCGGTACGATGTCCACGTCGAACTCGGTGCGCCCCAAACAAAATTCTCACGTGTGTTGCGTTGGACCGGACAAACATTAAAGACAAATAACCATTAGTTACGATTGAAACGTCGTGGAGGTAGGACATGCGAGCGCGCATGACAAATACTATTACAACACAGCTAAAGTCTGTTGATTTTTAAATGTAATTATACCATTAATAATTATTTAAGTATTAAACTATCAAATAAGTAAATTATATCATAACAATTTATATTTTATGTACTAAAATTAAATAGTATAAATTAAAATAATAATATTAATAAAATAAAAACAAAATATTTACATTAAAAACAATGAGAATATGAGCAACACAAACTTCATATTGACCGCGTCGTTGGTTTAGTGTTTGTAAGCAAGTAACTTTTGATCATGTGTTCATCCCGGGTTCGAATACCGGGTCGGGCCAGAAATAAGATATTGGGTTTTAATTTATTTTATTTGGAAGACCAACAGCTATAGCTTAGATAGATAATACTTAATATCTACAGCAAAACCAATTAAAGGTAGCTAGTAGAACATTTTAATATACATATACATACTTAAACTCTCACGCCTATTACCCAGATGGGTAGGCAGAAACTACGGATCTCCATTTGGCACCATCTTCACACATCTCTCTCGCTTCTTTCACATCCATAATACATCTACACATACATAATCATCGGTTAAGGGTACTCTTAACTCGGGCCATCTTGAATATTCAATATATGGGTTTTGCTGTCAAGTAAATATTTATAAGTATGCTACATGTAAATGTTACATTAGTCAATCAGGTATTAGATTATTATATTTTTTTTTACAAAATTAATTGAGAATTTAATCTTATATTGCTGTGCCCAATAGAGGCCTATGTCCAATAGTGGACTTTTACGGACCGATGTAAAAGAAAATCATGTATACCTAAGCAAGAGAAAAATAATTAAGTTGAAATAAAATAACGAAGGCGTGACCTCCAAACATAGCTGTGCACTCGAGGTGACTGCCAGGTCCGCTTCGGCCGTCTATTGCGAAGAAATCTAGGACTTACCAAGGCCGCAGTACGGAGTGGACACATTTACCGTGTGTTAGCACTACAGTCACATATGACAGGCCACAATCAAAATTTTGCAAAAACTATTTTTTTTAAGATAGGCCAGTTATAATTTATTTTGAAAATATGAAAATTAACATGAAAAAAGATAAAAATACGAATGTTCCAATTTCAAATTTAGAATTATCTATGCTGAATTGAAATTAGTTTCATTGAAATAAATTAATAGTAAAAAAAAAACATTTTTAAAAACAAGCTTTTATTGAAATCCTCTAAAGAAGAAAATAAACTTTAAATTAAATCAAACCCAACAATTTATTACATTACGCAATTTATATGATATAAAAGCTTGTCGCGAGATTTATCTGTTTTTTTTTTTTAGAATTACCCCGACTAAGTCTTACTGTTTAGTAAGGTAGTAGTACACCGTGTCCTCGATAAACTGAACGCGGAAGTCATTTTATTCGTGTTCTTCTCAGCGAACCCTTTAATTTGATATCAGAATCATGGAATGAATATAAAAACATAGTCCGCCATCTTTGGGAGTCCACCATATAATATAGGTTTATCTGGGGTCCGAAGGGAGAGGGAAGACACGGTAATCCTCGAATCCGGTAATTTGTTCTATCACCAGGAGGGCCACCATTTGTCTCAAGGAGGTGTCGGATTTATCGTCCACAAGTCTCTCGTTAACAACGTTGAAAAGATTGGGAGTGTGTCGACGAGGGTTGCGTACTTTATACTCAGAATCACCAAACGGTATTCGTTGAAGGCCATATAGGTTTACGCACCAACCTCGGCACATTGCGACGAGGAGGTGGAAGAAATGTATGAGGATATATCTAGAGCCATGCATTTCTCCAAAGCCCACTATACGGTGTTAATGGAAGACTTCAACGCAAAACTAGGCACAAGAGATAACAATGAGCTGAAGGTAGGTAAATTGCGGATAGGGCAAGGGAACCCAAGTAGCCGACTTCATGGAGAAAGAGGGACTCTTTATGATGAAATCTTTTTTTCATAAGCGGCCTCACAGAAATTGGACCTGGTCGACCCCCGACGGTTCAACAAAATATGAGATTGACTTCATTACGGGATAAATATTACGACTATGTTAGTTCAACTTAGACCGTGTGGTCAATTCGAGATTCAACTCGACTGGGAGTTGAATCTCGAATTGACCGGGAGATTACGACACATCTTCCCGTCAGGTATACCTCAAAACTTGTAAACGAGATTGTACAACCAGTACGTGTTGCCAGTGATGACTTATGGATCTGAGACGTGGTCCTTCACTGCTGGCCGTATGAGGAAGTTCAAGGTCACTCAGCGAGCTATGGAGAGGGCTACGCTCGGAGTTTCTCTGCGTGATAAACTTAGAAATGAGGATATCCACAGTAGAACCAGAGTAACCACTATAGCCCAACGGATTACTGAGCTGAAGTGGCAATGGGCCGGCCATATAGCTCGAAGAATCGACAACCGATTAGAAAGCAAGGTTCTCAAGTGGTAGTCTCGTACCGGTGAGCGAAGTGTGGGACGGCTCCCCTCTAGATGGAATGACGATCTGGTTAGTCATGCAGGAAGTCGATGGATGCGGGTGGCTCAGGACCGTGCTTTGTGGCATTCTTTGGGGGAGGCCTTTGTTTAGTAGTTGACTAGTGAAGGGTAATGATAATGATGACGGATAGAATAATTTAGCTAAATATAGTCTGGTAAGTATGTTTAGCATTTTTTGTTTTATTTTGAACTCTCAGAACTAATTTTCGAACCGCTTTCCAGTCCGTGTCAGACAAAGGCGCATATCTTACGACGATTAAAACTGTGTGCCGTTCAGCTGTATTTTAGGGAATAAAAAGAAGTCACACGGTGCCAACTCAGGACTTTAAGAAGGGTGACCCAAAAGTTGTCAAGGAAGTTCCTCGGATTTGATCAGTTGTCCGTAAAGCTCCGGATTCGGTTGGTCGTTGCTGTGAATTCATAGAAGTGAACACTTCTGGTAAGCCTTGGTGCTACTTCGATTTCGTAAAGAAATTGACACCAAATATGTCAATGTGTCAAAATCTTCCCTGCGCTTCTCGATTACTTCAATTTGATAGGCGTTGATTCATTTTAAAAATGGATTTCGTTTCTGGATCGTATTGATAAATCCAAGATTCATAACCTGTATTAATGTCGTATACAGGCCAAGGCAAGCCTGCTTCAAATTTGTAATGTAATTTAAGAGGATTGGAGGACAATCCAGACCAAAGTTCGGTCATGGTGACGAGTCTTAACGGAGACTAGACACCTGCGCAGAACTGGATTATAGTACTATTATTTATTCTGTGATTATAGTGGCCGAACATATGCGCAAGCACAGGTGCACTCTCTATTCCCTCATTCTCATAGACCGATGGAACGGCAAACTGACATGACCGAAGAGAGATCAGGCGCAACCAAGCAACTAACCACTTTACCAACAGCATTACGTGCTTTTCGAGGCACGGGGGTGAAACACCGCCCACTTCCTGACTCTGGGCGGCTACTGAGAATTTCTTAACAGAAAAACTCAATAACTTTTTTTAGGCTGACTGTGCTGATCAGCAATCGCCCACCACTAGACCAAACGAGGCAACTTCAAATCTAATAACCATCTCACGGCACCATTCCACGCGGCAGTGATGGCGTAGCGTTGGTTGGCACCCAGGGCGGTTTTCTATGAAGCACCCCCCAAATAAAACATAAAATGCTAAACATACTTACCAGACTTTATTTAGCTAAGTTATTCTATTCATCATCATTATCATTACAGCCCTTCACTAGTCAACTGCTGAACAAAGACCTCCCACAAAGAATGCCACAAAGCACGGTCCTGAGCCACCCGCATCCATCGACTTCCTGCATGACTAACCAGGTCGTCACTCCATCTAGAGGGGAGCCGTCTATATTTATTAATTAGTCTATAGTGTATAATTATGGCAAGTACATTTTATATTTAGACTAGATAATTGAACTATAATTACCATTAATTACTGGCCACCCTGCTTAATAAACATATGTACTTCTATTGTCCGGTTGAAAGGAGATTGGGTTGTAATGTATGAAAGGTGTCAATGAAGGACTTCCACACGACTTGTATATATATATATATAAGTCGTGTGGATTATTACATCACAGGGTATTTAAACGACAATTTATCGGTTTCGGTGTAAGGAAAAATTGTATAATCGTTTTGTAAATTCCTTGCAGTAATTTGAGTAAATTTTATACTTACATGTCGTTACAGAAGTAGATTTAAATAACGAGATACAAATCTATATTACAGGTAAACTAAAGTACAGCATATATACGCCACAGTGTTGAAAAATCAAGTATCCTCACGATGTTTTCCGTCACTCGGCACGTGGTAAAACACGGCTCTTAAGTTGCATCACCAAACAGATATTGACGAATTTGATATTTATATCTTGAACCCTAATTTCGTCTACAACTGGTAATTTTATTTCTATATATTATCAATTTTTTTTAGAACCTATACCACTGTAAAAAAACCTAATAGCAGCTCAATGTTGCTGTGTTGCGTATGGTTATAGAGAACTGGAGATCCTTTTTACCGGAAACGAGGCATTCCATCATAGTCCTCAGGGGTTACAGCGCAACTGTATTTTAATTCTTAATCGAGGGTAAATGCAGATGTCTATGGGTCACAGTATCCACTTACCATCAGGTGGACTATGCTTGTTGTTACCCTTATTCCATAAAAAATATATAAATATGCAATATGCATCATTATCACATACGAATTTCTCTAAAACAATTCAAAACAGTTATGTTTAATATCAACAATTCTATGTGTCGTTTTCGTACAAATTTATTGCTTACAAATATTTTCAATAGTATAATATCGTCAGACTAGTTTGCGATTCAAACTCACTTTAGTTTCGAACATAACTTTAAAAGCTCACCCCCGAACCAATTCTAATCGAAAATCAAGATCGAGTTAAGTTGAAGCATTATCAAAGGCGTTCGGCATATACGGCTAATTAAATCACAATCAAATTCTTAATGCTTACAGGATATATTAGATTAGATATTATTATTTTGCCTTATTTCAGCAAATACAGAAAAGTAAGGCATGTACAATAAAACTAACTGTTCAGTAAAAATCTTATTGCAGTTGGCATTCAATTTGAAGACTTGCTCCTATATAATTAATTCGTAGTAAACACTAGTTTTGAAATTTACATTAAATAAGAATGCATTTAGGGTTATATCACAGGTTAGATAATATTTAATTATTACAAGGTTAGTTTGAACAGTATTAATTTGGTTTTTGTATAATTTTGTAAGTGTTGCCAGAGACTAATTAAATATATATTTTTTTAAAACGTTACCTCCACAATAGGATTTTCTCCTGTATTGTGGGGGTAGTTTACATACATAAATTACAAACATCCAGACCCGGAACTAAAAAAATTCACGCTTTAAATATGCTGAGCCTGGACCGGCAACACCCAGACTGGCTGGCAGTAACTACAAATATGCGAGACGTACTACGAACGTCAATTCGCGTATCAAGCGTGATCGTAAAGGCAATTCCTCCTAAAGACAGGAGAGGCTCATGGTCAGCAGAGGACTTTTAAGCTCTTTTAAGAATAAGCCGTGGCAAATGGTGTTGGTGCTTAATTTTTTTATATAATACTGTGACAAACGAGCACACAGTCCACCTGATGGTCAGTGGATACTGTGGCCCATAGACATCTACATTTATGCTCAATTAAGAATTAAAATGCAGATGCGTTGTCACTCCTGAGGACTAAGATGGAATGCCTCATTTCCAGTAAAAAGGCACTCTACACTAGCTAAGCAGCATTAAGCTGCTATTTTACGCTGGTATTCTGTGAGAGCGTGGGCCTACCCCGGTCGAGCCAACCCATTCGTGCTGCAACCATAATATAGCTGCAGCGTGGCTCTACCACGTAATAAATTGCTTTTGTACGCCACGATTTGTTATTCCAAAAAAAAAATCACAAGAGTAAGTGGTAACATTTTGAAAACAACATGTTATTAATTTTTACGCTTCATTTAACAATAACATGCACGTGCGTGACTAGTTACCGTATCAATAGAAGATTGGGTAGTTTCATTCAAAATCTTGTTTTTCCAGACTAGTTTTTATATTCTTTAGATTAGCATTGTATATGTGCATAACAGTGCAAAGAGCTGAGGTTGCTCAGGGACTGAGCGTTTGGCATAGTATTTGTATAATATTAACCAAGTAATTTTAAATAATATTCCTCAACCTTACGTTTGAATGAATTTACTGAGGGGAATTTGCTGGGATTTACTTTTATATCACGTGGAAGGTTATTCCAAAGTATAATTGATGATTCCTTAAGGAATCTGAATAATTTGCAGATAGAGAGAGAGCTTTGATGGTCATCGAACGAGATAAGTCTAAGTTGAAAAATGCTCTTTCAAATAAGTTGGGGAACAGGGATAGTGAAGAATGCCATACAAAGTGGTTAGTTTTGCCGGACCACTCAAGGTGTGAATGAAAGAAAAACGAATATCAAGCCAATTAAGTCTTGAGCGAAAGTGTGATATGTGGTCAAACTTGCGCAGGCCAAAAATATAGCGTATAGATTGAGTAGACGGTCGAGTTTGCTAAACAGCTCCTCAGTTATATCTAGGTAAGCAATATCAGCAAAATCTAAAATAGGAAGCAACAGTGAATTGTTTTTGTTTATGATTTCTGTGAGCAAGAGTTTTAGAGAAAAAGAAGACGATAGATATTGGCCTGTAATGGTTAAAGTTAGTAGGAGAGGTATTTTTAGGGACAGGAATTAGGGACACTTTGTTCCACTTGGTTGGGAAGGTACTAGAGATATATAGAAATATATATTTATTTGTTCAATTTATATGAAATTTAATTTATAATTATTTGTTCTATTATTTATATCCTTTATATAAAAATGATTTTCGTATTTAAGTGTGGAGGTAGGAAAATAAAGAATAAAGTGGTCAGCATAGATTATTAAATATAGTGGAGAGTCCACAATCGAACCATTCTCTTACTTACTAAGGCCCCTGTTATTAGGTAGCTGTTGTAATATCTCTTTTTACTAGCAAAAACTTTAATATTTTTTATACTTCGATAGATTGGCTAATCTCTAATTTTAAAAAATACGCACTATTTAAATCTTTAGCTTCCTTGCTTTAAATCCTTGCTCTACATTACAAAGTTTTTACGTCTAAGTACATAATATATTGTAAGAAATATATGGTAAACTTTAAATTGTGACTAAATTGGACAATATCCAAGGTTTTCTGTCTCTGAGTAATAGAAAAAACTGCAGCTATTGTTAATACACATTTAAAGAAAATGAAAACCTAACCTACCTTTTTGAATCTAATCTGTCGAGTAAAAGTTAGGCATAATATTATCACTTGAACTCCAAAATAAGACTGTGTTGAAAGCCTCATTTAAAGTTGTCCATAAGATTCTACATTATAATATGTATCCAGACAATAAAGCCTACTGCCCAGCTTTTATAATAGATAGCGTGATTATTTATCCTAGGGGATCGACCTCTATGTAACACTGCAGTGCACTGTATCCAAATACGTTTGCAGGTTTTTGTGTGAATTGAATTTGAATGGGAAGAAATGATCGAAGGCGACGCAGTGAACAAAGAGCGAAAAAGGTTTTCTTACTTACCTCATTCAGTTGGCGTATCCAATTTAAGGAATTATCAATATATCAAGATTTTTGACATTGTCAAAGTAAGGGATTACAACTCCATTGGATACGATAGGCGGTACGGGAACCAGTCAATTCTTGAGATAAAGCTCTGGCTACCAATAATGATAGCCTGTGACTTTTTAGTATTAACATTTAGGCCATACGATTTACTCCAATCATGAATAATATTTAGATGGTTATTCAATGTAGCGATTGCATTCGGCAAATTCTCAAGAGTTGACTAGGTGTAAATCTGGTCATCAATTCACATACATGTGGTAGAGAGAAGATATTTTATGAGTGATTGAATTAATGAAAATGGAAAAGAGTAAATTTTATTCTATATTGCCACACCTACGGAAAATTCTCACCACTCCATGGGTTGACTGGTAGAGAATGCCTCAAGGCATTAAGTCCGCAATTTGTATTCTTTTGTTTTTAAGGAATGCAATAAAGAATAAATAAAATAAATAAATAAAGGTGATATCACGCCGGCCTGCGGCATGCCTGCAGTAATATCACACCAAGATAAGGGAGTTTCATCGACACGAATACACTGCCGACGGCCACAGAGATAACTTTGAAACCAGTTAATTACCGATGGAAATATGTTAAGGGAACACAACTGACTCAACAGTATATCGAAATCAACAGTATTGAACGCATTACTGAAATCCAGCAAGGTCATGACTGTGAGTTGTTTATTATCCATACCCCACCGTATGTCGTCAGTAACTTTGATTAAAGCAGTAGCCGTACTATGACCGGGACGGAAACCGGATTGTAAAAAATTCAATAAATTGTGCTTATTAAGGAAAAGGGTCAGCTGTTGGCAAATAAGTTTTTCAAGGACTTTAGAAAGGAAAGGTAAGATCGAGATGTGACGGAAATCAGAGAGGTTGACGGGATTAGATCTCTTCGGAAGGGGTATAACATGAGCACTCTTCCAGGCTTGAGGGAATTTAGAGGAAGAGACACATGCATTAAGTAAATAAGTGATAATGGGAGTGATAACATCAAGGAGAGGAACAATCATATTACGGCTAATGTTGTCGCTACCGACAGTATTTGAGGAGATGGATAATATGATCTTCTTAACATTACATACAGTAAACTGATTAAAAACGAACGGAGGATAATTAGGAGTCGGAGTTACAGAAAGAGAACGAAGTGTTTGCAGTTTATGTTCACTATCAAAAGAGTTAGAAGGATTAGAAAAAGGATTAGAAGATAGTTTGTCAATATCCACCTCTTTTTCATACATATCGGGCCGTAAACTTGCCATTACTGGATACAAGTATTTCCAATTGTAAGAAGAATTTACTATAATCGTTACATTAGACAGACGGACAGCGATTGCAGTTCCAGAATTTTCGCACCTTGACTCTTGACGTTGTTTCCCGTCGCCGGTCTAAGTAAATTACGTTTGTTAAAAATACTAGATGATTATACTGTTATCTGTCGGAGGCCACGAGCATACAGGCACCGAGTTCTTTGTGGAATCATTTACCACCGGCGATTTTTCCGGACCGATACGACTTAAGGACCTTCAAGAAACGAGCTTACTCCTTTTTAAAAGGCCGGCAACACACCTGCTATTACCAAAGGCAGATTAAATTTCGACAGCGCCCTAGGCTAGCACCTCATCGGCGCCCTCTAGCGGCCATATGATATAAATTATAACTACTCATTTTGCTAATAAACTATATTATAATTTATAATAAAGTTTAATAGTTGCAAAATCATTAGGACACGAGTACCCTTAGCAGGTGGGCGTGAATGAAAAATATGATGAGAGAAGTGAGGGCGATGTTTTTAACCTTGTACGTGCCTAGGTTGCCTTAACATTGTTAGTGTTGTGTCACATCGAACTGATATGCGGTCGTAATCTCATTAGAAAAAATGTTTTTGTCTCCCAAAAATTTCACGATTTATGAATGTTTTTGTCTTGACATTGTCGACAAACTAAAGATCTTAAGGATTTTCTTTTTACTTACAAGTTACAAGCCTTTTAGTAGTCGGAAATGCCGCTCTAGTAAGTGGAAATTGGGTTTAGGGTTTCCGAAATATTCTTTGTATAGAAAATTTCTCGGTACTAATTAACTCTGTTTTCATTCATTTCTATATTTTCAAGTTGGATTGATTTTCAGTTTTTTTTTATATTTCATCATCAATATCATCATCATTATCATTACAACCCAAGGAATACCACAAAGCAAAGTCTTGAGCCATCTACTTCCATCGATTTCCTGCATCACTTACTAGATCGACACTATCTTTTTTAAGTTTAGATTCATCAAATATCTTGACTGTTTGAAAAACTGACCTAATAAAGAAATAATCAAAACAATTAAAACAAAATTACCGATTAAGATTTTTTAAACATAAAATTAACTTTATCCTTATTCAATTCATGTCTTTATTTCCTGCTCTGTGGTTTAACTACACTTATTTTGGATAATTTTCCTTGTTAAATGAAAGAGCGTTGTCAACGAGAAGGGGTTTCGCCTTCGTCTCTACCCGGATAGAGTACCTTTTAAGTTCGTGCTTGGCGGTGAAGGGAAATGTCTAAGAAATAAAAAAATATATTTTGAAGACGTCTAAAATCCGCCAACACGCTGTGCCCAGCTGTGGGACGTAAATTTACTTTACTTTTATGCAATTTATTACAAGTCTTATGGTACTGGTATGTAATAAAAACTTTATGGTGTTTGTAACTTTCTGCTTATTTGTTATACGAAGACAATGAACTGATAAACGAGCATTACAGTCATGATGGTAAGTGGCGATAGTAGCAGATGGATACCTACAATCAAAGAAGGGCCACTTTGAAAGAAATTTTGTTGATATGATGTAGCAGATTTTCTTTAGATTTTTTTTCATTTAGTGCGGTTAGTCATGCGTTTTAGAAATGATTTTTTTATTGATCATAGAATGTTATTGAAATAAAACATTTATAATATTGTGTTAGTGTCTGTCTATTGGAGGTACATAAATACTTATAAAATATAAAAGAATATAATACAAACATAAAAAAATACATACTTAAAAGAATTCATAAAATAAAACACTTAAATAAATAAATAAAGGTCATTATCAATTAGTTTCACTATTACTATCCTATTTTGCAGTAATAGTTGCTTATCACCGAGTTACTTTACATCTAGCAAAGTTTACCTACGCTGTAAAAATTTTCTCGATTATATCTAAACCGCCTGTCGATTCTACGTTTGATAACCGTTCACTTTTAATTATTTTAAAATGTAGTTGCACCTAGTGAATATGTTAACTAATGGCGGCTGTACACGCTCGTCTCGTTGCCTCACGTACCTCTCGTCGCGTATAGCCTAGACACGAGAGCACACCATGTACACACTCGTTGTATCACTTGAACTACGGATGCCCGCTGCGATGGACCTAGAAGAAACTGTTGCTGCGTTTTGCCTTTGTGGTATTAGTTATTATAATTTCTACACATTTAGCATAAAAAGAAAATTAATAAGCAATGACGAAGAAGAAGATGGTGAATGGTTTCTATTCACCGTAACAGAACCATGTAACTACCTGTATTTTATTTAACAATATTGAACCCTACAGTACATGTGTACAGGCGCGCTCTAGTTTTCATCACGAGACCCACGAGACCAACGAGGGCCGCGAGACGCGACGCGACGCGACGAGGGCACCATGTACACGCTCGTACTCGGCCTGTCTCGTGGCGCACACGCGCACACGCGCACACGCGCACACGCGCACACTCACGCACGCACGCGCACACGCACACGCACTCGCACTCGCACTCGCACACGCACACGCACACGCACACGCACACGCACACGCACACGCACACGCACACGCACACGCACACGCACACGCACACGCACACGCACACGCACACGCACGCACTCGCACTCGCACTCGCACTCGCACACGCACACGCACACGCACACGTACACGCACATGCACACACGCACACGCACGCACACGCACACGCACACGCACATGCACGCACACGCACACGCACACGCACACGCACACGCACACGCACACGCACTCGCACGCACTCGCACTCGCACACGCACACGCACACGCACACGCACACGCACACGCACACGCACACGCACACGCACACGCACACGCACACGCACACGCACACGCACACGCACACGCACACGCACACGCACACGCACACGCACACGCACTCGCACTCGCACTCGCACTCGCACACGCACACGCACACGCACACGCACACGCACACGCACACGTACACGCACACACATTAATACTAGCACCACTTTTTAATATATCTAAAATCCTAGTTAGATGAAAGAAGATATTATGTAAATTATAAATATGGTTCATGTACGAGTGCATAATACAAGTATTGTAATTACAACCATAGGGCGGAGATCTGGCGTCCTGAAATACAGGCGTAAAGCCTAGCTTAGG
The DNA here is from genome assembly GCA_029286625.1 of Parnassius orleans. NCBI lineage: Eukaryota > Metazoa > Arthropoda > Insecta > Lepidoptera > Papilionidae > Parnassius > Parnassius orleans. The sequence goes on from JAGSMP010000019.1 coordinate 5,303,583, forward strand.
CACCAGTCTCCCACAGTATAATATTGAGGCTATACTATAATATTATGTACAATAATTCTGTATTGTGGTGAGAAAATAAATTATTAATTAAATTATTATTATTAGTTAATTACGCTTGTTAACGCTTATTTCGCATTTTTCATAACGTTTGTTTGCCACTATTAATGCGTTTTGAGTTCAAGGTTAATATTTATTGCGTTGTGATGTTGTGTTGTTTGATCTTGAATTGTCTGATTTAGTATAATTTTTTTCGGTATTCAAATTTAGATTGAACTGATTACAAAATTATGAGGTGTGGCAATAGTAGCGTTTTGTGACGATTTATGAAATAACAGGCCGTAGAGTGGCGGCGTAAGAGAATCCACTACCACGTATGGTTATCTCATGGGTGGCGTAAGAGGTGACAGAGGGAAATGAAACAGGCGATGGGCAGCAGCATCTTTCTGTTTTGATATTTGACTTGAAATAATAAAATATTAAGAAAATGCAGTCACCAATGCGCGACTGCACGGCGTAGCAATTATGGCAGATATGGCAATATATATCAGGCCTTCAATTGGGGACGCCTATGTTTAGCTGTGATTTTTGATAGACTGTAATGACAAATAAATGAAGAGATAATATACCGGAACTCGCTTAATGGTTTTGTATTTTAAGTGATGATGCACTTTTTGAAAAGCGAGTAATAAGCTTAAGGATTTACCGTGATCGCCTTACTTGGTAAAAGAATTTTCGATCGCAGTACCAGATGTCTTGCACCCTTAACATGGCTCGCCGTCGCCATTCGAGGTGTATCTGGCCTTTTTGGCCTTTCCCATAGTAATCTCACATGACACCCTCGGGTCAAAATGAATTCTCCTACACCGCCATTACACGTCAACTAATAATATACTCAATTAAATTAAGGATAATCCGCTGGCTATTATTCCCCTGTTGTTGCAGTTGTTCGTGGGCGGCGGTCAACACTTACTATCAGGTGAGCTGCATGCTCGTTTACCACCTCTTCTACACCTCTTCTCTCATTCTCATTCTGAACGATTTCAGCATAACATTGCATTGACCCTCACGCCTCAGTCATCCAGAGGCTTAGGCAGAGATTACAGACTCTTGCTCCTTTCAAACGCGGACATTTTTGAAGCTAGAAAATAACCAGCTCAATTACGTTATGATCAGCAAATATAAATCAGGTTATTGACAATGTTTTTCTATAGAACCGAAATGAGAAACGAACTTACAGTCCACCTCATGGTAAGGCTACTGCAGCCCATGGGCAGCCAGCCTCAAACAGAGAGCCAACCAACCAACCTGCAGCCAACTTCAAACAAAGAATGCTCCACATGCGTTATCACCTCTGAGGACTAAGTTGGTATACCTCACAGCCCAGTAATTATACTGACTCTCTATACCCTTCAGACCGGAGCACTGCAGAGGGAGTGCTACCATTTGGCGGCAGAAATAGGTAAGAGAGTGGTACCTACCGAGAGACGGACTCCTAGGCAGAGTCCTGTCATCTATTAAAAAGTGTTTCATCGTTTATCTTATAAATTCTAACAGGATACACTAATGTAGAAATAAATATTTAGCAGTATAGACAGATAGTATTTAGAAATTAAATATTTGAGCAACTGGTAATTATATTTAAGGCTAAAATTTATGAAAACATTAATTTAAACTAATTTTCCTGACAATGTTGCGGCGACATTAAACTTATTTCGTAATCGTGACGTTTCGAGTGTGTTGGGGCATCCATGTTTACGGTCGGATTTAAGCAAACTTTAATTGAATACGTATTATTTACGTAAATATAAAAATATTTTTTTTATAGAATAAGGGTTACCAACGAGCACACGGTACACCTGATGGTGAGTGGATACTGTGGAATAAAGACATCTATCTTTTTTTATATATGAGGGGACAAACGAGCATACGACTCACCTGATGATAAGTGACTACCGCCGCCCATGAACAACTGGAACACCGGGAATTGCAGGTGCGTTGCCGGCCTTTTAGAAAGAAGTAAGTTCTTTTCTTGAAGGTCCCTAAGTCGTATCGGTCCAGAAAAATTGCTGGTGGTAAACTATTCCACAGAGAGGTCGTACGCGGAAGAAAACTCCTAGTGAAACGTATAGTGTTGGACCGCCAAGCATCCAGATGGTGTGGATGGTATCGGGAGTTTAACCGCGATGTGCGTTCGTGAAATTTGGCGGCTGGGATTAATCCGACCGATTCTTCAGAGCGCTCCCCGTGGTAGATGCGAAAGAAAACACAAAGGGATGCAACATCTCTTCGCAGCGCCAGTGAATCGAGCCGATCGGAAAGGATTCGAGCCCCAGACGAGACGAGACGAGACGAAGGATTTGGCACTGGGGAGCCCCAGCCCAGAGATGGGAACGGTATTCCATGTGAAGCCGAACCTGCGCCTTGTAAAGCTGCAGGCGGTGTGCCGGCATGAAATACTGTTCCACTCTGCTGAGCACGCAAAGATTTTTAGAGGCCAATTTGGCCTTCTCTTCCAAGTGACCACGAAACTGCACGTCACTCGATATGTCGACGCCGAGGATTCCGATATTGGCTGAGGCAACAAGGAGAGTGCCTTGAAACTGAGGAGATACGACAAAGGGGTTCTTTATAGCGGTAAAACTTGTGTCTTCTGAGGATTAAACTGGATTATATTTAGTCACCCCCAATCAGAGACTTTGTTTAGCAAAGACTCGACTTCAGACACAAGTTTGTTCCGGTACTCGGCGACGTTTTCGAGAAATATTGGCACGGCCGATCTTCGATTAAGAATCAAAATGTAGCATCATCACTCCCGAGGACTAAGATGGAATGCCTCGTTTTCAGTTAAAAAAGGGTCTCGGTTGTCTACACTTACCATACGAAATCCATCAGCCTTCAGATGTGTGTGTGCCTGTGTCACGTTCAGATGGGTAGTGTTGTTGTTGGTTTGCATACTTTGATGTTATCATGTAATTACGTCCTCACGTTACACTACTGTGTGATGTCGAACTGTGTAATGTCGAACTGTAATTGTTCTATACTGAATGTATAGTGCAGTACGCTGTTTTATTACTGATAATGATTAATTGCGTAAGCAAGAGAGCAAGTTGAATGTCCGCTCTCTCATTTTTATTATTTTTAACAATTAACCTCCAGAATAATTCCTAATAATATAAATATTATATAACCTTTGTCACTCCCACAATTAAGAAGAATCTAACGACACCTTATATGTTAAATCCATCAAGCCGTTTAGGCAACGTGCCAAAGAAATAGACATACATACATACTCTTGAAAAACATTACCCTCCTTCTGGGGTAGTCGGGTAAAATTAGCGAAAGAGATTATATATTCCATGTTATTGAAGTCCATATTGCCCTAACTCTTTACATAAGTATTGTATAGTGTAGTACATATAAAAGTATTTAAGGTCATAAAACATAACCAACCTGATATGCGGGTTTTTGTTAATTGATGCTCTGTTTAAAAATAGACTTTTATCTTAAGGCTATATATCAGATGAACTGCATGTGTGCAGTCAATTATGTCATATATATAAATAATCAAAGGTTTCGAGTTTACATCTTTTTTTATCTCTTAAATAATAAGTAAGCAACAGCAACAGCATTTGGGATCGTACAAATTCTGAATATAGTCACATTAGAGTGTCTTGATGAGACACAGATCCTTGTAAAACATTAATCATAGCAGTACTAGTCGATATTCTGTAGTAGTTGTAAAATTTGAATAATACTTGTTTTCGTTTTGGCTTTGATTACGCCTCCGGCACCCTGAAAATAAGAGAATTAACATCTGATTTTTACATTTCGACATCCACTTCTATATTGAGCTCATGGGCTAGACGCGCTGCTGCAACTGCGCGTAGTCAGCAATCAGATCGAACTGCATAGTTTCGTGAAGTTAAATAACCGACTGCACGCATGTAGTCAATCTGATATCAGCCTTAGCGAATGTGAACAGGCTAGAGAATGCCAATTGAACGAAATGTCACACACTGAACCCACGTAAACAGATTCACAGTATCAATAGAACCTACTAAAACTCTGCCATGGTTCTCTTTCAGTCCTCAACTGGCACGGTGGAGCTATTCCAGGATTCTCTGTAAAGTAGTGGGGCAGTCTTTTATAAATATCTATATTTATTTAAGCAAATAAAATTGAAGTGGCTGTCTGTAATATTGAAAAAAACTGGATTCTATTGAGGTCAGTGGTTTATTTGCATGCTATTTAGACATGAATAACCTTTTTTTAAATGTTTGTCTGTCTGTTTGCCTGTCCAAGCTAATCTTCTGAATGGCTGGACAGATAGTGTTAAACCAGGAGTGATCAAGGCTATATTTTAACTAAAAGACTAAATTTAAAACATGCGGGATTTTTTTTGTGAAATCTATAACTGATGGTTGGATGATGGATGGAAATGGTTTTTGATCTCATAGATTATAAAAGATTTAAAAGTTATAATAACACTTTTTTCTAAAATTTTTAATAAAATTAATAAAAAAAAATTGATTTGCAATTTTACACAAAAAGTTCCTTACACTTTTCCTTTTATATTTTAAAGTTATGGTGCAAATTTTGTAATTTTTTTTTACTTCAATACAATTTTAAAACACAACTATGAATGATACAAAATAAGATGTTATGACCTTTTTAGGTGAAACAAATAGATCTTCAATTTTTTTATAAATATATCTCACATGGTTTTCGAGATAATTGCAAAAAACTGACATACGCTAGTAATATATAAGTCAATACATTAAAAGTGGTTTTCGATAGTTAAACTACTTGCTCAAAGACTACTATTTTAAATTTGTTAGTTTTTTTTTGTTTAACTTCTACGCGAACGAACTCGCGGGTAAATCTAGTGGCAAATATAGTAATACATGCAGGTAGAGAGGATGCATGCCAATGACCCAAGATGCTTTGTGCCAATCTGTGGGGATGGACTACTCATATGTTCAGCAGTGGCTGTAATGATGATAATGATAAAGATATAAAGAGTAAAATTTTATCAGACTGACTCATGGGCGCCGGCAGCATAGTGCAAGGGGGTGCACTTGCACCCCCCTGTCAGGAAAGAAAATACATAGAAAAACTGAAGGCGTCTAGGTTGCTGTCCAAATTTGTTCATCGCCTTGTTAATAAATTCAGTATCCTCTTCTACTCTTTCTCTGTAAACACTGAGCATGTCGCGTGGCAGCGGGGATTCTCCGAGCAGTAATGCCAACCATTGACTATAGAGATTAAGTATGTTTTCGATGAGCGAAATATATTCAATCAAATATCCGCGCGATTTGAATTTGACATTACAGTTATCTACATAATATACATGTATAATTCTATATTTAATATTAGTTAATAGTATAATGTGCAGATGATGCAGATGCACCTCCCTGAAAGTAATCCTGGCGGCGCCCATGGACTGACCTATTACAATTCCAAAACTTATAATAGAGCGGAGTAATTCTACGAGAACTGGTATTCAAAATGCAGTGTTATAAGCCTTTAAATTGGACATGAAAATTCTTCTTTATGTCACTATGAATCTAATGACTTAGCCAATGGAAGGATAAGTTATGGGAGCCATGGTGCGCTGAACGTAGAATAGGGAAGATAGAGGTTTTTAGAAGGTATATTATCAAGTAAAAAAAAAATATCCTATTTATATTTTTAGCACTTGGTAAACCTACATATGATATGTAACATATAAGGTGGTGCATGAATGACTGGTCTTTAAATCATAGATTAGTTTGTGTTGGGTGTTGGTAGATGTTACAATCGTCAATGTTTATTGTAGTTATCTATGCAATGTAATGAAAAAATCTTTATTCTAACTTTTTTGAATAAAAAGTAGCAAACGAATTAATCTAATAAATAGTGTTGTGTCCCTCAACAGAATTAATGGACATGAACATGAAATGGACATGAAAATACGCTGTCAGTTTTGCCGCCGTTTCGCGAATTGTTTTTAAAATTGCGTACAGATTGCGTGTCGAAATAAATGACATTAGGACTGTTGTGAATAAAACAGTGCAGTGGTTTTTGAATTGTGTACAAATTAAAAAATATCTTTATTGAAACAGTTGAACAAAGTTAATAACGGTCATATTTGTTTAAATAGTATGAGCGTATATTTAATAATATACTGCATCTGCCAAGAGACTCACACTAGTATATAAGTAATATATATAGTGAAGAAATGTTTCAAATACCGAATCTAAATGTGTTCGTAACTAATTTTCTTGAGTTCGTTCAATCATCAAGTTATTTGCCTTGGGTAAAATGGTTACTTCGATTGTTGGCTTTGTCTCAAGCAATTTCACCAACTGGATGGCCAAAGTCTTACGACTTACGTGGTAAGTTTGAAGATGTTATTAGCCGTCATCTCCACACTCACTCCTTTCTTACCCCATATCATCCCTGCCATAGTTCATCCATCTTTTCTTAGGACTCCCTCTGCTCTTATATCCATTCACTTTCAAATAAAAAACTGCTATAATTCTATATTACTTTAATATATATTTAGTAGACGAACCGGTAGGCGAAGTGTAGGGCGGCCCCCCACTAGATGGAGTGACAGCTGTAGGCTGCAATGAAGGGCTGTAATGATGATGATGATGATGATATTTGGTAGAGACATGCTGCTATAATTAAAAGCTGAACTTAAGAGGCTCAGGAAAATCTCTAGAAAATCTACATCTGAGCTGTGTGTTGTTCATCATCAGCATCATCATAACAGCCTATAAAAGTCCACTGCTGAAAATAGGCCTTTCCCAAAGATTGCCTCATTGTGAAGATTTTGCCATAGTTGGCAACCGCACTTTTTATAACCGACTTCAAAAAAGGAGGTTTTCAATTCGACTGTATTTTTTTATGCGTGTTGTTACCTCAGAACTTTTTCTAGGTGAACCGATTTTGATGATTCTTTTGAAAGCTGGTGCTTCTCATGTGGTCCCATATAAATTTGATCAAGATCTGACCAGTAGTTTTTGAGTTTTTCCACGTTATCCTCACGAGTCACGACGATCACGGTCTTCGTGACTCGTGAGGATATTATTAATGTTACGTGTATATAATAATATACAAAATCAAAATGTAAGATTTTAATTAAATAGCAAATAGATCAGATGCCAGTAAATGCGGCGCGTTCGATATCTCGAGAGAGTGCCCGCTAAAAAGATTATAACATAATCACTATTATTACAATAGTCCGTCAAAGTTCCGTCGTTGTTCCTTCATTCGTTCGCTTAGGTTTTCGTTAAATTACATTCGCGATGCTTAATGAATCATCAGTTGTCGAATGTTAGAAGTGAGTAAAATGCTGATTTAGCTCTTAATCGACCGTGATGGAAAATATCTTAAAGGGACTAACATGTCTGAGCGATTAAAATATTCCGACGATGTAAAGCCGGATAACGACGACGAGGAGGTCTGTGCTTAGCACTCTCTTTCATGGCCTAAGAACCCTCTCAGAAGAGAACATATAGTGTACTGTAGGAGTACTATTTAAAATACTGAGGTGATACTTTATTCTTTGAACCTACGTTTTAATAATTGTAGATCATTAAAGAAATGACATTTTAACATAGAATTTATAAATGTTTTCAGATGGCGACAAGTTTGATTTTGTGGTAGTGGGCGCTGGAAGTGCTGGCGCAATTTTGGCCGCGAGGCTGAGTGAAGTGCCACATTTCAGTGTGCTGCTACTAGAAGCTGGAGGTGATCCGCCTCCTGCGAGTGTGGTATGTTATTATTTTTTTTGCATGATTTATGTTCTTGAAGAATGATCGCAGACCGTCGGTGGTGGCGGCTTTTTATTATTTCCATAGTACAAGGTCGTATTCAAGTTCGCTACGCTAATTTAACTGTTATTTGTTAAGCAATTTAACTGTTAATTGTTAAGAAAGCCATAAGGGTAACTTAAAACATCAAATTTTAAGAGTTTCTTATCGAAAAATTTGAAGAAATAAATAACTCTGGTCTTTAAGCGAATATATAAGAAAATTTTGTATATCCATAACAAAGGCAAAAGTGATTTAATTGAAAAAATACGGTTCGAGAAATAGAGGCCAAGAACTATTTTACATATATTTTTAAAATTATTTTTTCTTTATCTATATAAAATAACCGGCTAAGTGCGAGTCGGACTTGCGTTCCGTACCATTGTAAAACACGTTTCTAGTAGAGAGCCCCCTTTAATTTTTTATTTATTTTTATTTTTATTATTTGTTGTTATAGCGACGACATACATACACATTCTGTGAAAATTTCAACTGTCTACCTATTACGGATCATGAGATACAGCCCGCTGACAGATAGACGGATGGACTGCGGAAGCTTAGTAATAGGGTCCCGTTGTTTAACCTTTGCGTTCGGAACTCTAAAAATTACTCATTCTCACTCGAAATTTTTCCCTAAAACTCTATTTTTTATTTTGTAAATAAACAATAATCGCTAGGAGCTAAATCGTAGGGGTTGAAATAAAGAAGTAAGACATCTGTTAGAGCGCCAATCCATCTTCTAAGCGTGGTAATTATGGAAATTCTGTCTATTGATAAGCACTTAAAAAAAAAGAAAAAATCTAAGTAATTTTAGAGATGGTACTTTGTTTATAAATCTTCTTAAAATTGCTAATGTTATCGTTTCAGGCTCCTAGTTTATTTGGGACACTCGCTCACACAAAGTACGATTGGGATTATCGAGCACAACTCGACAAAAACGTAGGCGCAGTTCACCCAGATGGTGTAATTTACATGACTCGCGGAAAAATGCTCGGCGGATCTTCATCAAATAATTATGAAGTTTATGCGAGAGGAACACCTAAAGATTACGATGAATGGGGACAAGTAGCCCCTGGATGGGAGTGGGAATCAGTGTTACCTTATTTCAAGAAGCTAGAGGGTTTAAAAGACCCTGCCGTTACAGAAAATCCAGATCATGCCTACTTACATTCCACTGATGGTCCTGTAGCAATAACTAGGCCACAAACTAATAGCTATTTTAACGAAGTAAATGAGATTGTACTGAAATCTTACGAAGAAATGAGCATAAAGAGGATATTGGAGCTTACCGGCCCAGAACCATTCGGTGCAGCTCAACCACATTATACTTTCGCTAATGGAAGAAGGTCTAGCACGGCAGAAGCATACTTGAGACCAGTTAGAGATAGGTATAACTTAAAAGTCACAAAATATGCTAGAGTTACTAAAGTCTTAATCGATGATTTAACACTACGAGCTTCTGGAGTTGAAATATTTCTAGGAGGTAAAAAGATAAATGTCTTTGCAAGTCGAGAGGTAATTGTTTCAGCTGGAGCTATCGATACTCCAAAGCTTTTAATGTTGTCTGGAATTGGACCGAGAGAAGAGTTATTGAAATTTGGCATACACGCTATTGTCGATTTACCTGTGGGTAGAAATCTCCAAGACCACCTTTACGTGCCGATTGTTTTTACTGGAAAAAAAGGCATACAAAGTATAGTACAGAATCTACTCGTCCCTACTGAATTGGACAGTTACCCTGTACCAGCACAATCAGGTTACTTTAGTGTTAAACAATCTTATGATCTACAACGACCACAGTTTCAAATATTTAATATACGTATTGGAGCAACTGCATCGCCGATAATTTTATTTGGCCTTCGAACAATAGCAAATTTCGATGAACCATTTTCATATTCAATTAGCAAAGCTAATGAAGATCGGGAAATTGATATAACTTCAGTTCTTCTTTTACATCCTCGTTCAAGAGGCGAAGTTGTTTTAAGTAGTAACAATCCATTTGATGATCCTTTAATAAATATGGGTTATTTTAGGAATAAAGAAGATGTACAGATTACACTGGAGGGGCTCAAATATATGTTACAATATTCCAACACGTCCTATTATAAAAAAAATGGCGGAGCAATCGCAAAATTGGATGTTGCAGCATGCAAACATCTTAAATGGGGGTCTGATGATTACTGGCGTTGCTATGTCAAAAATACAGTTGGGTCAATGCTCCATCCAGTTGGAACTTGCGAAATGGGACCCAAAGGAGTGGTGGATGAAAAACTGCGAGTGCATGGGATTTTTGGGTTGAGGGTAGCAGACGCTTCCATAATGCCAACAATTCCAGGTGGAAACACAAATGCCCCCGCCATGATGATTGGCGAAAAAGCTGCCGATGTAATTAAGATCGATTATAATGCAATTTACAAAAATAGTTAATTTGTTTAAATAAATAAGTTGAATTAAAATATGCCTATGAGTGCTTATAAAATAAAGATTCATGTCATTTAACCTAAGACATTATTAAATTGCAAAATTTTTTAAAGAAAAAATAATGGCCTATTGTTACTATTATTTTAATGAAATAAATTTTTTCATGTTAGTTGTTTTTAGTAAAAATTAGTAGCTATGCTGTTAACATAATTAATATTCCCATTAACCGTTCCATTTAAGCTTAAAATTATTGTGTTAGGAAGTTATCGAATGATGAACGAACCTTTGATTTTTTTATAGTTTGTGGTTACGCACCCTACCATTTCTGAGAGGGTTTTAGAGCAAGGAAATGTCTGCCGCGGTGCCTCAATGCGTGTTGGCGAACTTCACATGTCTTCGAAATATTTTTTCTTAATTCTCAGACATGCAAGTATTCTCACGATGTTTTCCTTCACCGCCACGTGGTAAATCAGCACTTAAAATTGTGATTAACAATTTCATTGGTGCCGGCGGGGATCGAGCCCGGATTGCTCGCGTATTGTGAAAATCCGTTCAAGTAATTTGAATTAGTTTATGAGACAACAGAGTAAAACTCTTGTAAAGTGATAACAAAGGAAAAATATTGAACCATTGTTCATCAAAATATACAAGACTCCGGCGAAGATTCGGAACTCAGCTTTTCTTTAAGTACTATGAATATTTACATATTATATTTTTTTTTATAGGAGAGGGCAAACGAGCATGCGGCTCACCTGAAGGTAAGTGACTACCGCCGCCCATGAACAACTGCAACACCAGGGGAATTGCAGATGCGTTGCCGGCCTTTTAAAAAGGAGTAGGCTCTTTTCTTGAAGGTCCCTAAGTCGTATCGGTCCGGAAAAATCGCTGGTGGTAATCGATTCCACAAGGAAGTTGGTATAGATGGTATCGCGAGTTTTGTCGCGATGTGCGATGGTGAAATTGAACAGCTGGAATTAGTTCGAACAATTCCTCAGAGCACTCCCCGTGGTAGATGCGATAAAATACGCAAAGAGATGTAACATGTCTTCGCAGTGCCAGTGAGTCAAGCCGATCAGAAAGAGCTCGGTCGCCGCCGATTCGAACCGCTCTGCGCTGAATGCTGGGAGGAGCTGGCACTGGGGAGACCCAGCCCAGAGATGGGAACAGTATTCCATGTGAGGCCGACCCTGCGCATTGTAAAGTCGCAGGTGGTGTGCCGGCATGAAATACTGTCCCGCTTTGCTGAACACGCCAAGCTTTTTGGAAGCTAATTTAGCCCTCTCTTCCAAGTGACCACAAAACTGAACGTCACTCGATATGTCGACGCCGAGGATTCCGATACCGGCTGAGGCAACAAGGGGAGTGCCTTGAAACTGAGGATATACGACAAAGGGGTTTTTTTTAGCGGTAAACTCGCAACTTGTATCTTCTGGGGATTGAACTGGACTAGACTTAGTCGCCCCCAGTCCGAGACTTTGTTCAACAAAGTCTCGACTTCAGGCACAAGATTGTTACGGTACACGGTGACGTTTTCCCGAGAAATATTGGCACGGCCGGTGTTTAAAGCATCACCAGTGCTGTCTTCATATATGCAGAAGAAACATCGTTGGTGACAGCACGCAGCCTTGTGGAAAACCAGCGTTAATGGGCTTGTAATCGGAGCATGCACCGTCTACTACGACCTTGATGCTCCGATCTGCAAGAAAACTGGTAATCCAATTGCACAATTTCTCGGGAAGCCCATAGAAAGGAAGTTTCGGGCACCACAGAAGATGGAATAAAATTAGTTCCATACCCTGAAGTACCACATCAGCGACAGAATCAGCAGCGTTGGGATCATCTGGCGAGAAGCAAACCCGCCCTCAAGGGTAAGATGCAAAAAAATACCGCATCCCGTCCCAATCGGCTGACCTATAGTGCCAAACACGGTGGCAATCTGCAGATCGCAACCGCGATGGGAGCGTGAGTGGCACCATACTCCGGATCAGACAATGGTCCGAAGAGCCAAGAGGGGCATCGACGGAGACCTGATATTCATCCGGATAAGAGTCACACAGGTCCAACAGGGCAGGTACATGATCCTCCACATCTGGGATCCGCGTAGGCGAAATAACCAGTTGTGTCAGACCATATGCCAAGGCAAAGTCATAAACAGATCTACCCGCATGATCGGTTAAACGGGAACCAAGCCATTAAGCGTGGTGAGCGTTAAAATCACCGAGAATCACGATCTCTGCGGATGGGACCTGTTATAGCACGGAGTCTGCAGCCATTTGGATGTGGTCGATGAGTCGGTCTGTGTTGGAATTACCGCTATGGGGCCTATAGATGCACCCGTAGACGCGGGGATGGTCGTCGCTATCTACGCGCAGCCATAGGATGGACAGGTCCTGCATGCACGCAATTGAGGGAGGGCGGGAGGTGCTCTTCAAACTAGGTAAGACACATCATTTTATTTTATTGAGCGGATACTGGCAAAGTTTATATAAATTATCACATAAGAATTGTATTAGTGCCATAACGACTACTGATAATAAACATAAAGATAGAAAAGTTGATATTGACATATTTTCGGATAATCTTTGTAAATTTAGACGTGATTTATTACATTTACATTCCTCAAATAATTGCAATTCACAGTAAAGATGTATTTAGTTTTTTCTTACTAGTAATGTAAAAGCTAAATTGTGATTAACTAATGATTGTATATTATAATTTATTAATGTTTTTACTTTTGTTATGTTTAACGTTTATAAAATTACTTATGAAAATAACAGTAGTAAATTATGCATGATTTAAATTATTATATAATACTAAATTCTGATTTTATTTATTGATCTCTTAATTTTTGTATTCAATTTAATTCACTACACCTGTAATTAAGTCAACACTTAGTTTTATGATTTTTTGTAAAAATATTATGCTTTTGTTGGCGTATGTCTTGTTGGAGTTAAATAAATAAATAAAAAGTAATTTTTCATCTGTAATAAATGGATGGGGCAACTCAGTGCCATAATGTTTAAACCGATTTGACGAAATACGAATAAAACAGGTCCTATGACTTTTTACGATAAAGTTAATATTTTCGGAGTTATGAATTTTTAAAGGTTTGAAAAATTCAAATTTGGATACTTTTGACCAATTAAAAATACATAAAGAAAAAGAATAAAATATATTTATGGAATGCCTCATTTCCAGTAAAAAGGGTCACCGGTTTCTGTACACTTCCCATACGAAAAATAGTTGCATTTTACGCTGGTATTCTGCAAGAGCGTGATTCTTCTCCGGTCGAGCCGACCCATACGTGCTACAACCATAATATATCTCTACCTAGTGTCTTACTTATTACATAATACATAGACTTTCCAAAATTATAGTCCACTTAATTGGGTTGGTAGCCCTAAAAATTACAATAGCGCTGATACTAGTGAACACAAAGAAAATTGCTTTTGACCTTTTCGGGTGTCACCTCCCTATAAAATGGCGTCGGACTAAAGTCGAACGAGTGTGTGACCCATAGATATAGACGTTATATTGGCAATATAAAAGAGAAAGGGCATAGCATATGCTTAGGTTAGAACGAGATAGAATGGCTAGACCATATACCTATGCCATACACGTACACACTCAGGCCTATATCGGGCTGACGTCAATCGTTAACGAAACAAATACCGCTTATTTTCGCGATATCTTTACACTTACTTTTCGCGATACTTTCAGTACCTGAATGCAGTTCATCGAGAAAAGAAAATCCACAAAATTATACATTTCACATTTAAGTACAATTAAAATATTTAGCACTCTAAATGCAATATTTTAGAACTGGTACAAATGTTTTATACACAAATGGATAGGGAAAAATATCGCATTTTATTACGATAATGCTCTAAATGCGTAAGAATTATATTAAAAATAATAACAAATACGTGAATTCCCGCTATTTCTGATCTTCTTCTTCTTCTTTTAAATTATGGCTTCTCTTGATAGAATTCTGCCAGTATCAAGTCAGTCATGGGAGTGACAAGTAAGTATTTATTACATATTACAAGAGTTCTCAATTTTACGAGTGGGTTCACAATCTACAACAAAAGACGTCACATTTTTAAATACCATCACCAAAATTGATTAGTAATTTTACAGTTTAATATTATTAGTACGAATAAAATCACACAAAATATTTACAAAAGGAGTATACACTAGGGACAACAAATACTGGAAATTTACAGGACGCGGGACATAATTGGGCAGGATATCATAGAGAGAGTGAGAAAGATTGGGACACTCAAAGAACAGATGATTTACGGATCCTTCGTCCAGCCCACATTCACAGATTGAGCTATCCCTAATCCTTAATTTAGCCAAGTGTACCGGAGTACAAGCATGTCCAAACCGAAGGCGACAAATAGTAGAGGTGATTGTTTTACTAAAGTGGCGATATTGAAAGAACCAGGGTTTTGATGGGATATTAATTTGGACTTTGGAATAGTGTTTGCATTTTAAAAGTTTAGTTTGATGCCAGTTACTTTGCCATGAAGACAGAAGGCTGGAACCAGCCTTTGGTAGGAGGTCATATGCATAGAGGCATTGTTTAGGGAAGGAGCCAGATTTGGTGGCTTTAGCTAGATGATCTGTAATTTCATTACCTTGATCCCGCAGTGGCTAGGGATCCAAGCCAAGACAATTTTCAGCCCTTTTTTATGGCAGCTGTACAAAGAATTTCTAATATTTAAAATTAGGGGGTATCTTATCTTAGAGTGAAAAGGACTGGATGCTATGCTTTGAAGACAGCTAAGGGAGTCTGAGAAAATGAGAGTCCTTTTCAGACTGTGTGATTCCGCATATAAGACTGCCTCTAAGATAGCTAAAGACTCACCTGTGAATACAGATGAGTCAGACGGAGAGTTAAAATTTAAAATAATCTTGTATTTAGGGATCCACACTGCGGACCCAACTAATCCCTCGTCACTTAGCTTTGAAGCATCAGTGTACATATTTAACCAATCACGCCAATTTTGGAGGAGGAGCATATTTAATTTGGTATTTGCTTCAATAGTATTCTTATCTATTCCGAAATTTAGAATAATGTCTGGATTAAAAATTAGAGCCCGTATGGGATATTGAAAAGTGGGTTACTAGGATTGATAAACTGAGGTGAATATTGACAAATTTAATATAACTTTTATAATACATGGCAAACTTTGGGACCAATATGGAGAGTCCCTGACCGACTGATACAAGGAACGAAGTTTGGAGAGGAGAGGATGGTAAATAACAGGCAGCTTTGAACAAAACCTATCTGAGAGATATTGTCTGCAAAAATAGAGGGGCTCAACACACCAACTTGAAGAGCGGAAATGGGAGTAGATTTTGCCACCTGTTATTATAACGTAAACATTTTGACTGAATTTTGTCCAAGTATTAGGCCATTTTGCACATGGCTCTAGTAAAAGCAACCATAGTCAAAATGACTTCTAATTAGAGCATTGTATAAAAGCTTTTGGGAGTAAGGTGGAACCCCACCAAGCACCTGATAGGATCGGAGAACATTGAGGTTTTTTCACATTTGGAAGCAATATATGATAGATGAGGAATTCCTGTCATTTTGTTATCCAGAATAACCTAAAAATTTCACCTGATTTTCAGTGGGGATTAGGTATTTTCAATATGTATGGATACTTGTATATTCCTTCGCCTAGAGAAAACCACAGTACTACATTTCAAAGGAGATATTGATAAGCCATGCTCAAACAGCCAGTTATTAAGAAAGTTGACAGCTTGGGATAAACGGGAAGCTTTGGCAATAGAGGCTTGGTTACAAATAAGGCTAGGTCATCTGCATATTGCAGGACATTACCTAGGTAATTCACAGATCTGTCTAGGTCATGAGTGTAGAGGTTGTGAGCAACAAAGGGCTCAAGACTGAGCCTTGTGGTAGTCCCTTCCAGGTAAATCTAGCTGGTAGAAATCTTCCTTCAGAACGAACTAATATGCGCCTATGTGAAAGTAGGTTTGATATGAAATTTGTTATTCTCTCAGGAATGTTCAGCTGATGCATTTTTTGCCTGAGCAGTGGGAGAACAACATTATCATATGCCGCACAAACATCAATGAAGACCAGAAATTTGTTATTGGAGAAGGCAAGTCTTATATCGGATACTAAGATGCTAAGACTATCCATTGTGCTAAAACCTTTTCTAAAACCAAATTGGCTCTTTGGTATAATGCCTCTATTTTCAAGAATCCACTCAAGTCGGTTTTTTACCAGGTGCTCCATGATTTTAGACAAGGTTGATGAAATAGCAATAGGGCGATAACTTAATGCTGAAGAAGGGTCTTTACCAGATTTTAGAATGGGTATAATAATATGAGTTTTCCAATCATCTGGGATAGAACCGGTTGTAAAAGCAAAGTTAATTATGTTTAAAAAGAACTGCTTACACTTAGTACCCATATTAACAAGAAATGAGTAGGATACCATCAATGCCAGGAGTGGAATCATTTAGGTGCCTAAGCACTAACTGCAGTTCAGCTATTGAAAATGGTCTCATTAAGGTTAAAGAGTTAGATGAGTGAGAAGGAATGATTTAGAGGTAGGAAATATCTCTTCCAATGGAACCAGGGGAACCAGTCTGTTACCGAAGTCGTCTAGCCAATGGGATGGGTCTGCACAAGGGTATTACTATAATTTAAGGCACGAAAACGCCTGATACTTTTCCAGACAAGAGAAGAAGGGAGATCAGATAGGCTCTCACAGAATGAAAGCCATCCTTTTTTTTTCTTTTCAGAAAGAAGTTTTTTGGACTGAGCAGCTATTTTTTGATAATTTTGAAAATTTTCCATGGTCATATTAGAAGAATATAGCCGTTCTGCAGCCTTTTTTTTCTAATAATTGAAGAGCAGTCTGCATCCCACCATGGAGGTGAAGAAATTTTTGTTGTAGAGGAATTCTTCAAAGGGAAAATTTTGCAGGCTATATTATTCAGAAGCGTTATAAATTGGGAGTAGACACTCTGAAGGTTATCTAAAGATACTGGGGGAAGGTTATTGATATGAAGTTCTGATTCTGAGGAAAAAACATCCCAATCAGCTTCAGACAGGTTGAATTTGAAAAGGGGGGATACACTTCGAGTAGGAACACATCTATTACTTAGGTTTAAGAGGATGGGGAAGTGATCACTACCAAAAGAAGAAGGAAGAGTTTTCCATGATATGGTAGCAGCTAGGGTTGGAGAGCACAATGACAAGTCTACTGCGGATCTAGTATTCTGTGAGGGGTAGGACATTCTGGTGGGAGAACCATCATTTAGAAGACAAAGATTAAATTCATTGAAAACATCAAGTAACAAAAAAGAAAATGGGTCAGATTTATGGGAGCCCCACATAACATGATGGCTGTTGAAGTCTCCTAGAACAATGTGGTGGGGAGATGCTTGATAGAATTAAATTGAGTTCTGGAATACAAGAGGAATGGGAGCTGGAATGTAAATGGATAGAATTGTGATGTCCAAAGCCTAACAGCTACTGCATTTATATTGCCTAGTATGGGCGGAAGCTGGATGGGTGATAAAGGAATGGTCCTGTTTAGTAGGATCAGAGCACCGCCATAACCGTCACTCCTATCACTACGATAACAGGAGTAGCCTGGGATTCTAATGTGGACCCTGGCTAAGCCAGGTCTCTGATATTGCAAGTATTGAAGGATTATAAGTATTGATTGTGAATTATTTCGGTTTCTTATTCCTGATGCTCCGACAATTCCACTGGAGGAGGTTAGGGACTCTGAACTTTATATATTCTGGAGAAGAGGACATCTAGTTTGTTTTTCACGTTGAACGGTAAATGGGAATCATCGAACTTGCCAACAATATCTGTAAGGAGGCGACAAGATTTTCTAGAAGATTATCATTAGAGGATATTATATTGTTTTGTAAAGCATGTCCGTTGGGGAGAGAGGAGGAAGGAGTACTTGTAATATTATAATGCGAAACTTTATCATAACCAACGGAAGATTGCACTGGGATAGATTAGGCTTTATAGATGGTTTTCTATAGGATTGTGAAGGAGATGGAAAGTAGGAAGGTTTATAGGTGCCTGAGTAGAGGGGAAATGGCTTGCAGAAACTTGTGAAGATGCAACATCAGAATAAGGTCTTCTGACAGCTGGAAAACGAGCAGAAGCCTCAAGGTATGACACATTCTCTTGCGACATTACTATCTTGATAGCTTTTGCCTTGAGTGCTCTGGACAACTTTTTCAATGGCCGAATGATTCGCAGAGCAGAAAAGACAGGTTGGGGAATCTGTGGAACATTTTCACCAGTATGCTTTTGCTGCATTTAAAGCAACGTGGTTTAGACCGACATTGAGCTTTGACATGACCGAAACGGCAGCAATTTAGACATTGGATGGTAGGGAGAAGGTAAGTTTCAACAGGTATTGAGGCATAAAAACAGTATATGTGGGAGGGAGCACTTGTCCTGAGAAGGTGAGGACAACAGTTTGAGTAGGACCCACCACTCATCGCCCTTTTTGACCTTTCTGTTAAGTCTTCTCGCTTTATTGATTACCCGTCTGCCAGGAGGGAGCTCAGACTCGCCCACTAATTCCTCTATTGAGATATCAGTCGGGATACTCCTAATCACACCCATATGAGTAACATTAAAAGTTGAATGACAGCAGAAAGTTTATATTGCGAAAGAAACTGAGAGTCAATAGAATTATTAGCATCAGAGGCAGTATTAAAAGCAATTGAAACTCTGTTATGCCCTAAGATTTTAATAGCCTGTTTTTCAATATTAGCTACTTTATTTTGTGTAAGGATATGGCCAATTTTCACAGGTCTAATTGTACATCTTGCCGATGGATCAGGTTCTGACCGACTTAAATGAATAACGAAAGGCCCTTTATCACTATCTACATACTTTTTTTCTTGGAAGTCTGGGTGGACGAATGTATTTTGATAGGAGGCCGAAGGGTGATCTTCGTGCCCTATTTTTTTCTTTAGGAAGCTGGGTGAAGGATCCGTAAGTTTACGTTTGACAGAGCTGGTATCACCGCATAAATCCGGTGGTTCAGCGTCTCCCCCGTCAACATCCATCGTCGTCACAAAGATCTACATCAACTATCTAAACAAATAATACTACTCACCAACTAACAAACAGGACACACACAGACAACACAGAGAAAATTGAGAAGGTTTACGCAAATTTGAATCGGAAAAGAATTAAAAGCTTATTTCAATACAAAAACACGTGTAACCACCAATCACTCTGACAGCAGACCTAAATTCTATTTCTGATCTAATTTTTGTAGAGATTGACACTATCAATATCATCTTAACGATAATATGTTTCTAACAGGCAAAGGCATATCTTTGGATGCAGCCTCTTGTAACTTCGTTATTTTTCAATTTTATATTTTTAATTTTTAGGGTTTCGTAGCCAAATGGCATTATAGTAAAAACTTTAATGAGATAATTTAGACTTATAATGTTTCAGATTTCCAAAAAATATTGAGGATAAATAAAAATGGTTAAAAATGATAAATAGAGAAGACTGGGTTCCCAAAAAATATTCAACTATATGTAGCAAGCACTTTGAACAAAAATGTTTTTTTTTTTCGTAGAAAGGCACAAAGAGTAAAGCTGCGTTCTGGTTCAATACCCACATTATTTCTACCCATGCGTCGTACCTTATTATATATTTCACTGTACATATTATGTTTATTTCGTTTACGCATGTTCAAATGTGTACAACTTGTTATCGTCATCCTTATGATGTATATTTTTTTATAATATGAAAGTAACAAAAGAATTTACAGTATCACTTGACGGTAAAAGGCTACTGCAGTACATGGTCACCTACAGTCAGCTTAAAACAAAGAAAGCTACAAATGTGTTTTCACCCCTGAGGACTAAGATAAAATGCCTTACAGCTTATAATTATACAGGCTCTCTATATACATCAGGCCGGAATGCGGCAGTGTAAGCACTGCTGTTTATTTCTGTTAACCCTCTCAAGACATTTATGAGATAGGTATTCATTCTGAACGAGTTTTTCGAAAACATATGAAAGGAAAAATTGTAAAGGAAAATATGTTTCGAAAATTAGTAAATGAATGCCTTGTGTCCTGCAAAATTTTTTTTAACATACTTGACATACATATGTATGATTCGCCAGCAATATAAAACTATAATCACTTAATTATTAAATTAATAATCGAAACTTATTTGATTATTAGATTGAAGTATGAAGCAAAATTGCAAAAGAAGAAAAGAAGAGCTTACGACATGTTTACAATACATTTAATTATTTTTGGTGGGAAATAAAAATCACAAACTTTTTGGTTGTAGTTTTACTTTTAACCCCTCAAACATAAAAATATTCATTTAATGACATGGACACAGCGCTTTGTATCGATAATTAAAGTTGATGCATGGCACAGCACTATTCGTCTCGCACACATGCACATTTCACTCACACCGGTACATTTCGTTTTTGGTCTCACCCTAATCACTGTATCGCCAATCTAATGTATACTATATCTATGGTGTGACCACGCAGAGGTAAAGTCAACTGTCATCTGTCTAACTAATCCTCATAAGTTTTTGATGTTAAAACCATGTATCAGATTTTCTTTATAAATCATAAGGCTGCAGTGAAAACGTAGTATTTCCATTATAATTACAACTTGAACTTCTTTTTCTTCCTTCTATGCGTTGTTAGGGTTGACAAATGCTCGGATGAAGCCGGACATAGGCTTTTGGATGAGTGTCCGAACAAATTATCCTGTCCGGCTTTCGTTAGGCATTTATGAGTGTATCATTCATGTTTGTCTTTTCATATTCGCTCGAATTACCAGAATTGATTGTGAAAGACTCCTTACACAACAGCAAATCAAGAATAATATCATTCCACTCTATAAAAAAAAAAACATCAATCGCAATTCAGAAATCAAATGTAGTTAGATAAACTCATTTTTACTAATATCGTATAATTAATTCTGCTGTCACGTTTCCCAAATTTGCAGATATTTTTTCAATGATCTATTAACATTCAAGTTAACAACTGACACAATTTTCGTCTTTTTACATCCATATCCAAGATTATGTAAAAGCCAGTAAACAGGTAGGTCGAAGTCGCTTTTAAGAATATAATTAACTGTCAGTAAGATTTCTTTACAAATATTAATTTTATGTAAAATATTCATTGCGTCAACTTTTATGCAAACAAAAATTTAGATTAAGAATAACGTAACCAAGGTTTTCGCATATAAACTGCACAAGTTTCAAGGTGTTTATTTCGAAACTGCATGAGTTTTATCTACGGGTACTTTGTTTCTTAAAACATTTATTCTTTATTGTACACAAAAATACAGAAAACGAGTAGAGTAAAATTTAAAGTATAAGACCTTCTTTAATTTGTGTTGACCTCAACACAATTTAAAGAAGGTCTTATCTCCAGACAACCTTTGCGCACTGACGCAAACAATGTGCTTAAATAAAAAAAAATGAGAAGGTAAAGTAATTTATCTAAAAGTGACAGTAAATTATTACTCAAAAAGAGTGCAAAGGAGTAGAGAGTGAAAGATTGACAGAAGATCGAAGGAACCGATTATGGGAAAGGTAAATTAGATACTGGAAACGGTTTTTTAAGTAATAAGGGGTGGGATGATTAAATTTTCCTTTACGTGGTAGAGCCATGCTGCAGCTATGTTAATAGTATAGTTGTAGCACGAATGGGTCGGCTCGACCGGGGAAGGACCACGCTCTCACAGAATACCAGCGTAAAATAGCAGCTTAATGCTGCTGTGTTTCGTATGGTGAGTGTAGAGAACCGGAGACCCTTTTTACTGGAAAAGAGGCATTCTATCTTAGTCCTCACGGCTGACAACGCATCTGCATTTAAATTCGCAAACGAAGATGGATGTAGATGTATATGGGCCACAGCAACCACTTACCATCAGGTGGACTGTGTGCTCGTTTGTCACCCTTATTCTATAAAAAAAAAAAAAAATTAAATAGTGCGTCACACAAAGCGGCGAGAATGTGAGTATTCAGATTAGAGTAGGCGAATCGTAGCCATTTGAGCTGTTTGCGAAATTCAGAGATGTGATCATATGTATTTGCAAAGCCCAACTATAAACCTTATACATAAATTTTGAATACGCTGAAGTTTATTAAGCTGCTTCCCGTTAACGTCAAGATAGCAAATATCAGCATACTCAAGGATGGGCAGAAGTAGAGACTTAGCAAGCGCAACTTTAGTTACTGTGCCAAGAACATTACATATTCTACGTAAGGAGCTAAACGCAGCATACATTTTTACTAAGCATATTAACCTGTGAAGTCCAAGACATACGTATAGACGTATATTGTAATTTTCTTGCCCCAGTAACTAAAGTTAAAAAAAGTGTGTGTGTACTTATGTACGTACGTAGGAAGTTATACTTCTTTAGCGTAACAAAACAATAAAAAAACTTGAGAGACAATTACCCACTGAAGTTGTCGCTTTTAGGTGTCAATGTGCGCGCGCATCGTAACAACTTCATGGTGTCGTTTTAGGTGTCGGTGAGCGCGCGCATCGTAAAAATTCACTCTCATCATTTTTCCCAAACGCCTCAAAAGAAGTATAACTTCAAAAAGCTGGGATATACAATCCCAGCTTTTTAACCTTGTTAAATAAGGATTTGAGTGCAGTCTAGTATAATAGGGGGTAGGCAAGACCAGTAAATTTTTATAATTAATCTGAAACTACCAAATATAATGGCCTGAGTTTTCTTAGGATTGATCGTTAAACAATACTCCAATCACATCGAAATACAAGTCAGATCGACGTTAGTAGTGTCAACTGCAACTGTAGCATACAAGTGGCAGGAAGAGGACAAGTTGTGACTTATGCAGTTAATAAAAATTGCAAACAGGAGAGGAGACAATACGCCACCTTTTGGTTCATCAGCTGCTGTAGTAATCCAGGGCACGAAAAATATCTAGCACCTAAATGCCCTGTCAGCGATCACACAAGTAACTTCGAAACCAGTCAACTACAGTTCAACATATCTCCAGGTTGAGAGAGTGCACAATGCTTAACAAGATATCGAAATCAACAGTGTTAAGTTCTTTACTAAATTCTAGTATTTATGGTTAGAGTTCTGTAGCAAAGCCTTAAACTTCCTCCGCTCGGATGGAACACTAGCGTATACAGCTAAAGAGAAAGCGAACTTGCCATTTCAAAGGCCTTTGCCAGGATCTGGCAAGCTAGCCTTTAAGGCAAGTTTTCTACCAGCAACTCTCTTCCTGCTGAATATCGATGACCTGCTTATACCTGGCATCGAAGGGTACGCAAATGATATGACCTCAGTTGAGGAGATAAAAAATATTGTTGAGCGTATGAATCTCTCACTCTAGACAGAGTCCGAATAGAGTGATGCCAATGTTGCGACTACAACTCTGCTGTTCAACGTGACGTCACTGCGACAATAGGCACCAGGCAAAATGTGATTTCGAGGTTGTGGTCACGCTATCGTGCCACGAGGGAGATAGCGGAGAAACATCCAGGACCAAGCCGCATTACTACACCCCGATAAGCCCGTTTTTCAAACGACTTCAAAAAAGGAGGAGATTTTCAATTCGTCGGAATCTTTTTTTATGTATGTTCACCGATTACTCAAAGACGCCTGCACCGATTTGGACAATTATTTTTTTCTTTCAAAGGGTATACTTCCCGGGTGGTCCCATTTAAATTTTATTGAAATCGGTCGAGGGGTTTTAAAAAAATCAACAATAAATTATATCTATTCATATTGAAGTCGTTTGTACATACAACATTTTAAATTTACCACTTGTTGCAAATTGCTGCGAGAAGGCAACAAAATGTTACGGCGATGCAATTGGTCCATAGGCTGCAATCTGAACACCAGGTGCTTATGAATGACCAAACTGTGAGGAGGAGGCTGCACGAATTCAATCTTATTGCTCGTAGGTGCTTCGTGGACGAAGACTGCAATGGGCTGATAACAATGTGAACTGGGAACCTCATCAATGGTCGTTGGTGCTTTTCACTGATTTGGTTTTCATCCTGATTCGAGGAGTGTACGTGTTTGGAGAGTTCCTGATCGTACAAGCCGGCTACAACAGCCTCAAAAAGTTCATCCATACCAAGATGGTACAATTATGGTGTGGGCAGGAATTCGTTTCAGTGGAAGAACGGACGTCGTTTGGTTACAGGGCACTATGACAACTGAAAAATACCGTAATAAGGTGCTAGAACCAATAGTCTTGCCACATCGAACACCAATGGGTTAAAATTTCCTGTTTACCTGTGACCTGAGATAATATATCTCAATAGGATATTCACATCTTCATTCTGAGTATACCCAACCGATGCAAATGCGTTATGAATGTCATGGGTGCTTTTACTGATTATTAACTCTTAATTAATAGCCACTCTTAAAAGGTTTTTACTTTCCTTTTTTTTATTTAAAAATTAAACTTTCACTATGTACAGTTTTCACACCTGCATTTTTTTTCTGGATAAATATCTGAGATCTCATTTAAAGTCAATGTTTATATAAAAATGGTAGATTATTAAATAAAGTTGTTCTTGGATAATATACACGATATACATGTCTTAAGAAAATATTGACATACTCTTTGGAATTCATGTGTTGTTAAAATATTCCTATAACGCGTTGATGTGAATATTATTATTGAATTACTTACATAATACTAGTATTTTATTTTATTTGTAATATTATATTTTTAAAAGATCCAGCTGTGAACTTATTGAAATAGGCCAATCTATACAAATAAATAAAATTGAAGTGTCTGTTTGTAATGTCAAAATAACAGCTTTTAACTAAATGCATATGAAAGTATATACGGTACTTATAACAAAAACACAATTTTTAAAAATTTTGTCTGTCTGTCTGTCCGTCTGTCTGTCTGTCCGTCTGTCTGTCTGTCCGTCTGTCTGTCCGTCTGTCTGTCTGTCCGTCTGTCTGTCTGTCCGTCTGTCTGTCTGTCCGTCTGTCTGTCTGTCGGTCTGTTTGTTTCGGCTAATCTCCGAAATGGCTGGACCGATTTTGACGGGACTTTCACCGGCAGATAGCTGATGTTAAAATAATTATGGTTCTGCGCAAAAAAAAAATTAAAACCCATGAAATCCATTCGTAATAAATTATTAAACGCGGGCGAAGTCGCGGGGAACAGCTAGTTGTAAATAAAAATGGATTGCACAATTATTGTCTTTCATTGATTTTATTAAAAACTGTTTTTTTTTAACAAGAACTAATCTTCTGCGTTCAAGCCAGTAAGCTGTGTATTGTGTAGTTTTGCGTTATTTTTTTAAATATAAAATCCTCACAGCCTTTAATTGTACTGGTTTCCTATGCCTATGAACAAAGCAGTTCACGCAGTGGGTCTTTGTCGGCAGAAATAGGTAAGAGGAAGGTACCACCCCAGATGGACTCCTAGGCAGAAAAGGAGTCCTACCTAGGTGGTAAATGTAATAAAAAAATTGCATTACCTCTGACTAATTATTTCGTAGCTAGACTGGTGATAGAGGGCGTCCCCATCAACGTCAAAAATGCAAGACAACTGGTACGGCGATCAACAACACGTGTGCCTTGTGATTATGGCAAATTCTCGCTTTAAAGGAGAAGCCCATGGCAGTCGTGATCTATTTGTGGTTGTTAAAGGGTAATTTAAAAAAAGTTTTTTATAAAAATGGGATTTTTATACAGCGAACGTTCTATAAATTATTCCATATATATTTTTTTGCATTTTCAATCGAGTGTTGTAAACTAATTAAGAAATATGTAAATAAAAGAGAGAACTACTAACTCTCTTTTATTTACATCATCTCGAACTCTAGAGAACCGGAGACCCTTTTTACTGGAAAAGAGGCATTCTATCTTAGTCCTCACGGCTGACAACGCATCTACATTTAAATTCGGAAACGAAGATAGATGTAGATGTCTATGGGCCACAGCAACCACTTACCATCAGGTGGACTGTGTGCTCGTTTGTCACCTTATTCTATAAAAAAAAAAAAAAAACCACAATTACATTTTTACAAAATTAAAACATCGCGAGTTTAAATTCCCGTTCGAAAGCTGTAGTAAACCACTTCATCCTGATAATGATCAGCTTAGTACCGTTAGCAGTATTTTTTTTAAAAAGGTCTATTTCATATGGTAATGACAAACGAGCATACAGCCCACCTGATGATAAATCGCCTGTCCCGTATTAAAACCGGAATATCTTCAAAACATTAATCGAGCCACTAAAAGGCCATTAAAAACTTTTTATGATAAGTTTTAAATTTAATAATTATTTTAAGGTATAACCTAACCAATGAATTATAACAGTAACAATATTATGATACATGTGTGATGCCCCTTACTAACCTTGGAAATTGATAGACTTAATTTGATTTTGATTTGATCCTCAATTTGGTCGATTTGTTTGGTAATTTGGATATCGTGTGTCATAAAGGTACATATTTTGTTTGATTTAATTCCCTATCTCGATGTTTGTACGTATTTCAAAAAATAGTACTAAGGCGCAAGAACCATTTGAAAACTTAGCAAGTAATGAAGACTTGCTATGTTTTGGAATGGTCGAAGCATCTTACTAGGGTTTTTATTGATATTAACATTGTATGCGTACACTAACTAGCTTAAGAGGTATCAAAATCTCGGTTAATTATGTGGCGGCGCTGTCGTCGTACTAGAAGTGAAACACATCGAAGCCTAAATCGCACTATCAATGTTCCGAAGTAAAGCAGTATATATAGAATAGCGCCGAACTACCACTCGGAGCGTATCCCGCACCCCGAGCAGAACCAGGAGATCTGCCCTTTTCCTTCCACGGTCACACTGATAACTATCCGACGTGATCTAAACACGCAATCTTCAGATCTTCAGTTCCTGCAAGCCAGTCCAGCTTGTCTTCATCTTGACTCACCGCAGATTTATAAGGCAGACTTCTGGCACTTACTCCGGCACATCTTTCTCACCGGCATCACTTGCAAGTGTCTAGTACGGCATGCATTACACACCGACATATCATAAAGACGCACCGGAAATCAGACTATCGACATCCGGTCTGAGCATCGTTGGTGTAGCGGCGCTGTCGTCTCGCCACAAGCGAAACACATCGAAGCCTAAATCGCGCTATCAAAGTTCCGAAGTAAAGCAGTATATATAGAATAGCTCCGAACTACCACTCGGAGCGTTGGCCGCAACCCAGGCCGATCACCTTGCCCGGCGGATCTGCCCTTTTCCTTCCACGGCCACACTTACAAGATTTATACTCAGGTTTTTTTACAATTCGACGAAGCTTTAAATTAAAGTAAGAAATTTGGTAAATCTATTTTTGAAAAATGTCCTTTACGGGTCTTTGATATGGGGTAGCCGAAATGGATGTCGTGGCCAATAGACATCTATATTTATCCTGGATGAAGAACTAAGCGCACTTAGGACGCCTGAGGACTTGGAATACCTCGTTATCAGTAAAAAAGATCTCCGATTTCCTACACTTACCATAGGCGAAACAAACAAATACGCTGGTAATCTTCAAGATACCGATAAACCCATAGTGAAGGTTAAATATGATACCCAGACGAAAAACTGTAAGTAAGTTTTACAGGTAACTTCAGTTTTGTTAAAAATGGTAAAAAATGTAAGTTTGTTGTAGCAAATTGCAAGTAAGTAAATTAGCGGACGACCACCGTATTACCTTAATGATGCTTGTGTTCACAGAAATTCTCTCGATGTTATGTTGTATTTCCTTATTCAGCGGTTGAGTTTTAATGCAAGGTCTGCCTGTCTGCCAGTTAAGAATTTTTCTTTGGAGCTATGAATTTAGTACATTCAACTACTAAACAATTTAAATCTGAGCCTGATTCCAAGTTTCCAAGGTATGTGCAAAACGAAATATAAAAAGCGTTTTATAATCAGCACACAAATCAAAGATCAGCCTTTATAAATCGACTGCTGGATATTTAGACTCTTTTCACACACACAGATAGTTTCCGTTTAGATGATACCGTGATGGTTCAGTAATTTAGGAATCAATAAGGTTTCACACGAAAAACTACGACTTTCATGAACAGATCTCACGCACACATACGTACCTAAAATCATTTGCAACCATAAGTTGAGAATGTTTTTATCGTCATTTGAAATGCACGTAGTGTTCTGTCTATCTATCTTTGTTGGTCTGAGGCTGTAGCACAAATAAAACATATTTGACATAGAATATATACCAGTTAGCTGAAGTGACAGCTTAAGGATCCGTTAGGCCAATTATGTGGGTTACTCAGCAGCCTCACTTAACCTTACTTACTCAAACTTACCTTTTCCTGATAATAACATAATTATAAAAAAACTGTGTTTGCCAACGCGCCTACAAAGTGTGGCAACCTATGGCAAGCTTCTCCGTAATTGGCAACGATACAATAGTGATCCTCAGTACCCGATAGACCCGCTATTCCTGAGTATAAGATTGTTATAAATATTAAAATTAATTTTTATTCAAACTTATGTTCATCTAAAAACAAATATTGAAAAAAGCATAACTTTCCATTAAAGTTCACTAAGAATGTAGGTAACCATTAAAAATGCATCAATCTCGAAATAAGCCTCCATTTTATTCAAACATTACGAAACACTCTCGGGAACGGGAAAGCAAGTGGAAAGGACCCGACATTGCAGACTTGATTACCATAACTCGGCGATGAGGCCTTTGTGATGGTAATCAATACACTCTCTGTGCCCCTCTAATGATAATGACACTCATAAACGTCGCCATTACAACACTGTCTTCGACTTCATCGTGCAAACAGCTTGATAAATGGCGTAGTGATTTGTAGCTGCTGTAAAAAGTAAAAAAAAAGAGAAAATAAAAAAAGAGAGAATTTGAAAATACATCACTCGATTTCGCCCTGTAGTTGTTATAAGAGGCGACTATGAGAAATTCTAGAAACATCTTATATCTCATCAGGTATAACTGATACCCAGATCGGTAACGAAAGTTGCCAAACGTCTAGTACTGCGATCGTCAATCCCCTTGGCAAGCGTGATAATTAAAGGCAAATTTTCCAACTTATAACGGACGGGGCTCATGCCCAACAAACAGTTAACAAGAACTTGCAATTTATGAAAAGCACAATTATTTTTACAATCTACAAGTTCACTGTAGGGCATGGCCACCCACATACATAATTTGCAAAAAGACATGATACTGGTCCATTTAAGCAGCCATCGATTCCACTTCTCATCACGTCATCCCTCCATTTAGTGGAGGGTCGCTCCGCGCTTGTCGTTATGAAACTGCTTTAAAAAAAGTAAGTGTGTACAAATGAGCTCACAATCTACCAGATGATAAGTGAATGCTTTGGCCCATAGACACCCCTGAGAACTAAAAATGCCTTGTTATCATTATTAAGGGTTTCGGTTCTCTACACACACGATTTGAAACACAGCAGCATAACACAGCAATTTTATGCATCTGTCCTTCCATTCAATTAAAATGTGGTTGTTTTCAAGGCAATAGTGAATAGGCTTTTGCTAAACTGTGCGCTTTACTAGCGTCGGGTGAATCGCTCCTTATCATCGGGTGGGATAGCAGTCAAGCACTGGCTTATATCATGAACATTACATTACTTCACAAGTACATTGCTGAACATAAGCCTCCTCTAAGGTATGCCACAAAGCACGGTCCTCAGCCACCAGCATCCTGGCATATAATATTTAATAAAAATTATACTGATATTCTGTAAGATTGTGGTCCTTCTCCGGTCGAGCCATTTGTTCTGTAGTCATAATCCGAATGCCGTTCTTTCCCACCAGTTGCTCGTTCTAAGATTTATTTGGTCAACCTACTGTCACACCTTAGTAAACACTAATCCAAAAAGCTATCAAAAAAATTTAAAATTCAATTGATCTTGCTTGACTTTTTCTAATTTAATTTCTTCATCGTAACAAAGAAAATTAGAGCGAAAGCCTTGATTATTACAACAACGAAGTCTCCATCAAGAACTTGACCCTTAAAATTGAGTGCGACGTCGTTCAAGTTGTCTCGCAATCGTAAAGTTGCTCGTTTACATGACAAAGTCTCGTTCGAGACTGTCAGGAAATGATTATCTTTGCCCCCATAAACTACTATATGTTTGATACTCGCTCGAATGGATCTCGAGTTCTCGAGTTAAATTTTTAATATGCGTCAAGTACTCAACAATTGATTTCCACTCTTTAATAATAAAACTTTTAATTATAATTTTATGTTTTAAGGCTCTGTGTAATATCGTGAAATTGATTTATATATTGTTTTAGATATTTATGATTCAAACATAAATATTGTAATTTACAAATTACAGATAATGATGTTCATGTTAATGCTAGCATTTTCTTGTAATAACTTCCTTGTACCTACTAACAATTATGGATGTTTGTCCGAAATAAAGAGATTTTATTTTATTTATTTATTTAATAAATTTATTTGTATAATGAAAACGATTTCTTCATCAACCAGTAATAGTTCACTGCAGGACATGAACCCCTCCAATTTTAGAAATGATTAGTCATAATCGCTACGCTTGGCGGGTGGATAGCCGTCTTGCAAACGTTTTGTACCTTTAACGCAGTTTTTTTTATCGCCGGTCTGTATAATTTACATTTGTTTTATAGGAGCTTTGAGATCTCTCTGCCATTACCCTAAGACGCTACGTACTCGTACGTCACCTATGGGATGAAATGATTGGTAAGACGCCATCATCATACTACTGAAAACAATTAGCAATAATGCTAATTGTGCATGTTCACAGTTAGCATCTCGTAAAGAAGAATTGCCATTCCAATAGTTTTGGTATTAAAATATATATTCTATGCAAATGTATCAAAACATTATACCTGTCCCAGTATTTAAGTTTTTTTTGGACCTGTCTAAGCAATCGGTGATAATAGGCAATTTGACATAACAATTACCAAACTTTTAGACCGAAATATATAAACGTTTTTGTTAAAAATTTAGAAGAAAACCTGAAAATTTCTGACTATGTTCGTCATACCTATGTGAGTATTGTCTATAACCTAGACAATTTTTTTAGATTTTCTCTTAGAGTACAAGTGTATAAAGAAGTTTTGAGAGAATGACATGAACTAAATTATCATAAGCCGTGACAGTACTCTAAAGTTTCACAGTACGTGATCAAAACTAAGCCCTGTTCGATTCCTATCGTCACTACTAAAATTGTAAATTGTTAATTTACTGATTTATTACATGCTCGGCGATAAAGGAAAACATCGTAGAGAAAACTCCATGTATGAAGAATTTTCGAGGACATGTAAAAGAGCAGCTCGACCGTCTGTTTTCTTAGAAAACTGTGCTCAGCTGTAAAACTGTGGGTTGCTTCTTTTAAATTCAAAGAACTTTTATTTGACAGCTCACAAAATGCTATAGAAAAACTTGTCAACGACTTAAGCTAACGCGAAAATTCCCTTAATTTCAATATCTTAACCTAAATAAAATATTCCTACATGTTATTAATTCCTGCATCTTCTCAAAAAAGGCAACGCTCATTCTAACGAAAATAATCGAACCAACCAGCGCCGAACATCAGTACATAAAAACAGTAAAGTCACGCAACGCGAATGGCATGGCGCTCTCACTAATAATTTTTAAAATTAATAATATTGCTTTGAAATTATAAAAATTATACGTTAATTAAAAGTGAGTGATCGTGTGACGTGCAATGCAACCAAAAAAAATCCCTACCGCATCCTGAGACACAGAAAAACTACAACAACAATCTACCAGTTCACGAGGTATGTGGTTCTTCGTAGTTACCGGAGGCGCACCGTAATACCAAATTACCTCCACAAACGCATCTCACACACCAACTTGCCTTACTCACGAATTCCAATGTCAATAACTTACAATTTTCCGTCCTCACGTTCCTGTTTAAGCGACTTGTATATTATAGCTATGCTGTATTTCAGTTATCTTCGTGAAATCGTCTGAGAAAACGACTTCGTTCTATAAAAGTTTCGTTTTACTATATTACTTTGTTTACACTGATTAGGGTACAAAATCGTGATATAGAAAAATGAAGGAGTTTGGTTTCAGTCTGGATTTATAAAAAATCCGTTAGTACTGTTTGAGCTGTATATCGAGGTCGCTGGTATCAAGCATAACATCCAAGTAACTTAAATAACAAGTCGAGCGGAACGCTTTCGTCTAATGTTAATAACATTCGCGCACTTAGTCGACCGTATTAGTTTGTTTACTTGGTAAACTCTTTATTCAAGAATAAGAGGGAAAAAGAAAGAGAGAAGGAGAATCGAACACAATACAAATAACTGAATTAAAGAAGAGTGACTTCTGCAAGGCTAATATAACAGAGTACTTTAAATACACCTGATAGTACTAATCCTAATTGAGATTTAAGATAAGTTGTCAGTCGTCACACATCATTTGAATGCAGTTTTTTTAAATAATTAGGAAAAGCCCATCAAATTTTAATTTTTTTACAGGTATATTTTTTACAGGTATTTGAGTCGTGATACAAAAAATTATAATATTTTCAATACGAAAAAAGTTTTGTAAGAACAAAATATTTTGATTTTAGTTTCGAGTGAGAGCAATTAGTATATAAAAACACAAGCAGGGTAATGACGCATCAGAGTTTATGTAGGTACGGGGCTTAATGTTGTGGAATACAGTTTAACGCGGCCGCGTTTTCTACGATTTTCTAAAAAATAACGTTTTTATTCTTAACTAGGTGATATCCACGACTTCGTCCGCGTTGCTTACACACATCACTGAACACGTAGTGCTTATAAAAATCGTTGGTTCTTAAAACTTAATTAACTTTATATTAAATGAAGATATCGTAATAAGTTTTTTTTAGATAAGGGTCAAGTGTATAAGAAATAAAACTTAGAAAATCTAATTGAAATTCCGTGATGCGCGCACAACTGCAAACCTCTATCATTTTATTTATACAGATTTTGCTATTAAGTATATTACAATTTCATCGGTTAATTTTATAAAAACATGTTTAATTGTGTAGAAAGATTTTCAACAATTACACAAATTGGGTGACCGTCAGATATTGAATAATTTTTAAATTTAGAACTCTAAAATTTTCTTCTAAAAGGCTCACTTGATGGTAAGTGATCACCGTTGCCCATTAATATCTGCAACAGCAGGGGAATAGTAGGTGCGTTGTCGGCCTTTTTGTGCTTTCGCTCCCCGATAATATATGCATATTATATTGAAATTAAGGTATAAAACTAATGGACACATTTCTGAATGAAATGATTTCTTTAATATTAAAAAAACACTCCAATGTTTTAGTTACATAATATGATCATTAAAAAATAAAATCTCAATATCAAATTCAATCAATCAATCATAGTGTTGCGCGCCACTATTAATGGTTATACATGGCAACTTACTATAGTATGCCATATCGATTGAGAAAAACGGACAATGACCTCAGATATGAGCCGAGTGTCAAAAGGCGTAACACAAAATCTCAATTTAGATGTGATAACAATATTTAAATATTGATATTATTCCACTTCTAGGTCAGCACATATGTTTTGTTTTTTGTTTCTTAAATAATATTGTCTGTGTTCCTATAAACATAGTAAAATCTTACGGTACATCGCGAAAAATGTGTTATATTTTATATTTCAATTTATGGTAAGTAACGCAGCAATTCATTTAATAACAGTTTCATATTAAAAAATATTTGAAGCAATATAATCACCATATTGAGCTTTTGCAAATTCATCCCTTTAAAATAAACAAAACGCGCGTTACGTCAGTTCGTTCTAAAAGAAACGTGACAATGGCAGCCAGAGATGCGTCACCTTTTTGGCCAGTCCGCCATTTTGTTTTCATTCGTGTTCGGATAGCGCTTGCGTGTGTACGTCTCAGGTAATTCATAGCATTCATTGCATTGTTTTAGTTGAGTTTTACTGTTAAATTTGTTATATCGTTAAGTTTTTGTTTTTGAATCTGTTATATTAGTTTTACTGTGACGGTCGTTACTAAATCGACGAGTTCAGGAGAATTTGGTGAAGGACCGGTCCTTCAACATCAAGTGGAAGAGACGTCGCCGACCCGCAATAAACATGCAGGTACGTACAAATAGGTACAAATGCGACGACGTAGCCTTTCTATTTCTTAAAGCGCTCTTTTATGTGACCATGGTATTTATTTTCTAAAACAATATGTATTTATGTGATGTAGTACTATGGTAGTATATTTTTGTCATTTATTTACAGGCCCATCTTCTGGAGCACCTTTAACGTCACCAGTAAAAAGAAAACCACCACTTTGTCGGTCAGGAACAAGAGATTATCATTAATGTATACAAATATATCAAAACACCTGGCCCGAAGACGTGTATCCTTCAAACGTTAATATGGTAGAAAAGGTTTCGGAGATCTCAGGGTGTCAAAACTATATCGCGTAGCGTGTATAGATTCCCATAAAATACCAGAAGAATAATTAATAAAGAAAAAGTCTGTAATTGACAAGTTGGACGATTTTGATAAATCGGCTATAAAACGAAAGTGCATCAGTTCTTTCTTGCAGGAGAATTACCGACTTTAGACAAAATTTTGCTCAGTATAAATCAAGATGACCAGTTGCCAAACTTGAGCAAAACTTCCCTGCACGTGTGTGTTGCGCCATTTAAAATTCAAATATATAAAGAGAAACAGAAAAAGTGGTCTAATAGTCCTTGAGATAGTTCTGCGTACCAGATATTGAGAGAAATACAAATATTAAGAAACGAGGACATGTATTTTTTACCTTGACGAAACATGGATTAGCAGGTCATACTATGGGAAAGGAAGACACCACAATTGAATCTTCTCGTCAATCACGGTTGAAGGCTACTCTACTGCGCAGCCCCTTCAGGTAAAGAAAGCGATTAATAGTTGTACACGTTGGCAATGAAAATGGCTTTTGGAGGGATGTGATTGGGTATTTGAATCATCATCTACTGGTGACTACCGAGAGTATGGACGCTCTCCATTTCGAGGACTGGTTTAGAAAAGTAATGAAAACTGCAAAGCGGCGATGTCATAGTTATGGATAACGCTAGTTACCACTCCAGACGTTTAGAAAAAACCCCAACAATGTCTTGGCGGAAACAAAATATGCAGGAATGGCTAAATCTAAACAGATCGCATACGTGCCCTCGGACACAAGACCCACTTAATGGAAAAATAAAGGCAGTTAAAGATAACTATCGAAGTTACGTCACCGACGAGATGGCAAAAAAAAAGCATCACAGTGGTGAGTTACCTCCTTATCACTGTGACCTTCATTGAACTTGTGGGCAGATGTGAAGGTACGTTGCACGAAAAAATACAACTTTCAAGTTAAAAGATGTTAAAATTTACTTAAAGATGGTTTAACTCAAATCACGCCAGATAAATGGAAAAACTGTCAGCATGTCCTTAAGGTTGAACAAAAATGCGTAGCATGGATGATAGAATTGACCAAACTGCAGATCGCTTTATAATTAATGTACAGATAGTTCATCAAGTGAAGATACAGTGATGATTGCACCAAAAATAAAGTTCTTATATAATATTAAAAATAAAGTTTATCTTTTGCATAAGTACGTACTTATTCGGTGTCGTTATCACTCGAATCTTCTATGTATTATAAATTAATGTTTTTGTTAAATGAATAAAGTACTTTATAACAATAGATGATTTTTCTTCTACAGCGATCTTTCACATAACTTTTTAATAGTTAATAAATATATATTATATCAATCATTATAAAAATCATTATAAATAAAGAAAGTACTACATATAAAAGTGCCTATATATTGAAGGTTTGTAACCCCTGGTTAAACGACCGAAAGGTCATTGTCCGTTTTTCTCAATCGATTTGGCACATACTATAGTTACCACTAGCGCCCTCTAGTATCGAGTAGCAGAACTAGGAGAGTCAAGATCCTTCTAGAAATTTGGGACCGATATGCTCGAACATTCTAGATGTTTCTACATAGAAGGTTCTGGAAACTATCTGAGGCCCTATATAAGGCCGGTATAGACCACGACCGAGGCAGTATTGAATTGGCGATACAAGCGAGGACTTCAAGCGATACAACTACGAACTTAAGCGATCTGTAGTAAAATTGTATTTTGTTATTAGTGTGGTTTAAAGTTGTAATTAGTGTTGTAAAATTAAAGTGTCAATTTTGGTAATTCAATCAGCAGTTTTAATTGTCTCGAACCCCAGCTCGTAACAATTGGTGTCAAGTGGGATCATCATGCCGATTTACCAAAGGACGACACGGAGGTATCCGTGCCAGAAGTCAACGCCACAAGAGACGGACCAGAGACGATTTGGTAATGCAACGCCGCAAACGTCGGAGGGCCAGCTGCCGACCACGGAGGCCGGCCCGTCAGCAGCTCCTGCATCTGCAGCACCTGACTTAGGTGCTCTGATGATGATGCTGCAGGCAGGCTCGCCGACAGGAGGAACAGGCCGCCGACAGGAGAACAGGCCCGCCGACGGGAGGAACAGGCCCGCCGACAGGAGGAACAGGCCCGTCGGTTGGAAGAGCAGCTGCAGCGTGGACAGGAGGAACAGGCCGCCAACGGAAGAACAGATGCTCCTCGCAAGGACCTTCACGCTACCTTCGGGAAAAGAGATAAGGAGGTGAAGGATGGGTTGCTCAACATGACAACCGCCTGTCAGGCTGAAACCGAATCGACCAAGTGAACAATCGGGTTCACAACGATTGCTGACGTGGAAAACGCTGGACGACCTCAAACTTGGGGATGGAGTTACAGCCCCGTGGTAACTACAATACCTTCGCTACGTGGATTCAAAGTGCCGCCGTTCGACGGGACTTCTTCCTGGTCGGCGTACAGAATCCAGTTCGAGGCTGTCATGAAGGCGAACGGCTGGAATAAGTCAGGCCATGACTGCTCACCCTAGGCTTGCGCGACCAGGCCTTAACTGTTCTGGAAGCTCTCGGTAAGGAAGTGACTTACGAGCAGCTCCTTGAGGCGTTGGAGGCGAGATGGCGACGCTCACCTGGAACACGTCTTTCGTGCGCAGCTTTTCGTGGGAACCTAGTGCAGACATTGATCGACGGCATCCGCGACCTTAAAGTCAGAGCTGCTGTGAGGCTCGGGCACCACGAGACGCAGGACGCGTTAGCCCATGTACTGGAGGTGGAAGCCGTGCGGCAGGATCATCGTTCCCATCGCGTCAGGAGGTTGCAGCAGTTACAGTTCGCGACTGCAATAAAGGATACAGCCCAGGTGCTACGGCTGTGGGAAAGGGCCATCTTCGATCCAGCTGCCCTAAGCGAACTGTAGAAAGGGAGGTGATCGATCTCAAGAGGGTAGTGCGGCTAACAGCACCGCCCAGCAGCAGCAGGGAAACGGTAAAAGCCAGGACTGCGGGGCGGGTGCTGGCTGATGTTAAAAGAGCCCAAGTTTCGATCTCACAAACCCATGATGGGAACAGCCTAATCATCAAAGGCGAGGTCAACGGAATGCCGTGTAAACTGACCATAGACACTGGAGCCTCTCGCACGGTTGTCAGTTCCCAACTTATAAGTCAGTTCCTTGGGGACTCCGCATACAACCGAGAACGCATTAATTTGGTAACAGCCACCGGTCAGCGCATACCCGTCCGTGGAGAGAAGGAGATGGAGTTGAAGCTAGCAACATGATCTACCCCATAATGTCATCGTGGCTGATATAATGGACGACTGCATCCTGGGCCTAGACTTCATGAGGAAGAATTGTTGTGAGATCGATGTTAAGCAAGGTGTTTTGAAATGTGGACATGAAGAACTTTTCGTGGAAGGGGCGATACCGGGAATGTGTACAGCCTTAAGAAGATTGTTCTGCCGCCGAGATCGAAACGATTGTGCCGGTTAGTCTTCCTCGGAATCCTGGGCAAGCTCATCGTTGTGTACTCGTGGAAAGGTGGACAATGACCTTCCGTGGAAAGTGGCTCGAACCTTGGTCAGAACCACCGACATCTCAAGAGTACGTGCTGAACCTTTGTGATCAGGAACAGATTATGGAAAAGGCACACTGGTTGGTACTTGTGAGGAAGTGGATTGGTTGCGTAGGTGCCAATATCCATCGACTGGGACCCCAACAAGGATGCACAAACGAGGGTGACCACACTTTTAGAAGACTGTCGCAGCGTTCTCTCCCCGAATGAAGTGGTCAGGCGAAGAAGTTGTTACTCAAGTACGCCGATGTTTTCTCGTCAAACGCTGCTGACATAGAAAGACTGGCTTAGTTCAACACAAAATAAACACAGGAGAAGAATTGCTCATCCGTCAGCGCCCAAGAAGATTGCCGGTAGCACGTGAAAGGAAGTGGAAACCATGATTGAGGGAATGGTGAAGGATGGTGTTATTGAACCTTCATCTAGTCCATGGTGTTCACCTTTGGTGCTGGTAAAGAAGAAGGATGGCAGCATGCGGTTTTGTGTTGACTACCGCCGTCTGAACGACGTTACAAAAGGACAGCTATCCTTGCCAAGAATTGATGACACGCTGGACATGCTTACAGGCGTAAAGTGGTTTAGCACACTGGACCTGAAAAGTGGCTACTGGCAGGTTGAAATTGACCCTAAGGACAGGGAGAAAACTGCATTCTCGACAGGAAAGGGTCTGTGGCAATTTAAAGTAATGCCGTTTGGATTGTGCAATGCTCCAGCAACGTTTGAAAGGTTGATGGAGCTTGTACTACCGGGTTAATTGGGATGCCTGTCTGGTCTACTTGGATGACATCATCATCGTAGGCCGTACGTTTGAGAACACCTTCAAAACCTGGAACGCGTGCTCATGAAGATTCAGAGTGCCAACCTCAAGTTGAGTCCGAAGAAATGTTCACTATTCAAACAGCAAGTTAGCTTTTTGGGGTATGTAGTGTCGGAAGAAGGTATCCGCACGGATCGGAGAAACCGCTGTCAAGATTACCGGTCCCAAAAGACAAGACGCAGGTTAGAGCATTTTTGGGATTGTGCTCCTATTATCGGCGATTTGTGAAGAACTTTGCAGATATAGCCAAACCTCTGCACAAGCTAACCGAGGAGAAGCGACATTTCTGCTGGGATGAAAGTTGCGATATCGCATTCCAGGAGCTCAAGGACCGTCTGTGCAAAACACCTATTTTAGGGTACCCTGATGCGGGCAAGGAATTTATAGTTGACACAGACGCAAGTGATATAGGACTTGGCGGTGTGTTGTCTCAAAGGAATGGTGATCAAGAGGTTGTGATAGCATACTTCAGCAAGTCGTTGTCAAAGCCGGAAAGGAACTATTGTGTCACAAGGCGAGAACTTGCTGTGGTAAAGTCGTTGCAACATTTTAGCAAATATCTTCTGGGGCGGAAATTTCACTTACAGAACTGACCATGCTGCACTGAAATAGCTATTGCAGTTCAAAATCCAGAAGGACAAGTTGCGAGATGGATTGAACTACTGCAGAATGACTTTGTGATCGAACATCGCAGCGGAAATCTCATGGCAATGCAGATGCATTGTCAGAAGACCTGCCCTGAAGATGCAAGCATTGTACTAGGCAAGAGGGTAAGGAAGTGGTATCTGTGAGGATGCTCAGGACAGACCAGATCAACAATGAGTGGAAGGACAGCCACAACATGCACAGCAGGAAGATTCAGACATCAGCCGATTCTGGAATGGATGAAGGCCAGTGCTCCTAAGCCGAAGTGGAGCGACGTCTCAGCGATGAGTTTGACCACGAAAAGCTATTGGGCCCAATGGGACAGCTTGCTGATTCAGGATGGAGTCCTGTGCCGTAAATGGGAAAATGGCCAGGAGACAGTTGTCATTTGCAAA
This sequence comes from Parnassius orleans, assembly GCA_029286625.1. Taxonomy (NCBI): domain Eukaryota; kingdom Metazoa; phylum Arthropoda; class Insecta; order Lepidoptera; family Papilionidae; genus Parnassius; species Parnassius orleans. The sequence continues at coordinate 5,343,685 of JAGSMP010000019.1, forward strand.
TGGTTGTCCTAAAGCTAAAGTACCAGATGTTCTACAGCTGTACCATAATGGTTGTTCAGGGTCACCTGGGAGTTAAACGAACTCTACTGAAGATCCGAGAACGGTTTACTGGGTCCACTGTCGTAACGATGTCGAGGACTGGTGTCGCAAATGTACAAGTTGTGCGGCTGTAAAGGGACCTCAAACTCGTAGTAGAGGTGCATTAAATTGTACAATGTTGGTGCACCATGGGAGAGGATAGCCGTTGACGTTGCAGGGCCGTTTCGGAAAGTGAAAGTGGTAACAAGTATTTCATGGTTGTGATGGATTACTTCACTAAGTGGGGAGTCTTCGCCATTCCAAATCAGGAAGCTTCAACAGTTGCAGATAAACTAGTTCATGAAGTCTTCTGTCGTTTTGGAGTACCTTTAGAGATTCACAGCGATCAAGGAAGGAATTTTGAGTCTCAAATATTCCAGAAACTTGCCGAGTTATGGGTACTCATAAACAAGAACAACTTACCACCCACAATCTGATGGAATGGTAGAACGATTTAATCAGACATTGGAGAAGTACCTAGCAAAAGTTGAAAGCAACGAGACTGGGACAGGCATACAACCGTTTTGTTGTCATATCGAAGCGCTGTTCACGAAAGTACATCAGTGACACCAGCTTTAGCAAATTTTGGAGAAAATTACGGCTGCCTGCAGACCTGATCACCGAATACCACCTGATGCCCCACACAGTATAACCGATTATGCAAATGACTTGCGGGACAAAATGAATGACATTTATGAGCACGTCAGACAGTCGGGCCAGCAAACGTCTGAGAAGATGAAAACACGGTATGACCGCAAAATGAACAACAAAGGGTTTGACGAAGGTTCACTAGTGTGGTTACACAATCCAGTTCGCAGCAAAATCTCTAAGCTTCAAGCTAAATGGGACGGACCGTACCGGATTGTGACAAGGATCAATGACGTAACCTACCGGATACAGAAAGGTGCAAGAGGTACTCCTAAGATCGTCCATGTGGATCGACTGGCGCGTTATTATGGGGCCAATAATGCTCAGGACGAGCATGTCTTAGGAGGGCGTGCGCGCCACTATTAATGGTTTATACATGGCAACACTAGTTACCACTAGCGCCTCTAGTATCGAGTAGCAGAACTAGGAGGTCAAGATCCTTCTAGAAATTTCAGGACCGATATGTGCTCGAACATTCTAGATGTTTCTACAGTAGAAGGTTCTGGAAACTATCTGAGGCCCTATATAAGGCCGGTATAGACCACGACCGAGGCAGTATTGAATTGGCGATACAAGCGAGGACTTCGAAGCGATACAACTACGAACTTAAGCGATCTGTAGTAAAATTGTATTTTGTTATTAGTGTGGTTTAAAGTTGTATTAGTGTTGTAAAATTAAAGTGTCAATTTTGGTAATTCAATCGGCAGTTTTTAATTGTCTCGAACCCCAAGCTCGTAACAATAGGATATGAACCGGATTGCCGACCGCAGTACCAGATGCCTCGTACCTTCAACGTCTTTTTTACCTATTTAGTTGTAGTACATCTAGTTGCCGTTATAAATAAACGAGCGCTTCTGAATCTTTCTGAAAATTGCTTGTGTAATTATAGTGGAAGACTTTATAGTATTTAAAAGGCATTTGCATTTTAAGGGTATAAATATAATCCATTATAATATTGAAATGTAGGTAAGTTTTGCAAAAAAAGGAATTATTTCTTAAACAGCTCAAGTGACTCCCGGCTTGCATTCGCATAAATACTCATACTCTCTCTTTTGTACGGTGTGATGTTTAATCCCTCCATTCCTCTTTTTTAATGGTATATGGTTGACAAATAAGCAGATGATCACACAGTCCACCTGATGATAAGTGAGTGCTGTGGCTAATATTAATATGCTGTGATAATATTTCTATTCAAATTTTACCTGCAGGAGACTTTGTGAGAAGAAGCGGCAAGGAACTCACAAGTAGACTATTATTTTTAACATAAGTTAAAAAAAGACTAAGGAAGCTCATGTACGCATTCTTATCTTTAATATTAATCTTATAATAAATTAATTTATTATTTCAGTGAATTATTCGAATGGTTACGAGAAGAACAGGCTTGTATGCGTGCAACCTAAATTCTTATAATTTCAATACATTATGTTTGTAGTTTTATGTCGTAATTGCTTATAATAAGTTGCTTAATTCGCTTGCAGCTGTATAATATAACGCAGTGATTGATTATTCAATCATTGCCGCACGCAAAATCAGCAAATTGTTATGTTGTGGTTCACCCTATAGTATGACTAAATAATCAGGTGGTTCAGGTTAGGATATGAGGTTGGATGTTGTGCCAGAGGATTTATGTATTATAGGTAAATATAGGTGTGTATTTGTATTTAAGAATTTAGTAGATATTTAGATAATTTCCAATGCAATGTTGTTTAGTTTAAATGTAATAATATTCTTTGTTTTGAAGGTTAAAAGTTTCTTTAATTTTTAAGGGATATTTTTAGTTTATGTAAGGTTAAGGTGTGGTACATCTATTTTCGTTGATTGTAACGTATTTTTATTATATTTTTGGAATCCTGATCACGTATAAAGTTGAAACCAAATAATTCATTTTTTGAAAGAGAAGAGTAATAAAATTCCCATTGGATCATTTTGCTAACCTATAGTGCTAAGTAACTTTTTTCATGTATTTGCAGTTTCACAACATTATACGTGGTAGAGCATAATTATATAGGTGCAACTATATAATTATAGGACGTATGGGTCGGCTCGACCCATCGGCGAATCACAGAATACCAGCGTTAAAAGCAGCCTAATGCTCCTGTGTTTCCTATGATGAGTGTAGAGAACCAGAGACCCTTTTTACTGAAAACCAGGTATTACATCTTAGTCCTCAGGGGTGACAACGCATCTACATTTTAATTCTTAATCGAGGATAGATGAAGATGTCTATGAGCTACAGCATCCACTTATCATCAGGTGAACTTCATGCATGTTTGTCATCCTATTCTATAAAAAATTAAACCACTAAAATGTAAGATTGTCTTCCAGATCAGTTTAAATGTGACGACGTTTCTTTGGTTAAGAATTGCATAATTTATTGCAAGCGTTGAAGCATTCCATCTTAATCGTCAAGAGATGAATTTTCTTTATTTGATTTTATTTTTTATTTCTTTAAAAACATTTTTTTTTTGAAAAAACGTTACCTCCACACTAGGATTTTCTCTGTATCGTGAAGGCAGTTTAGGTACATAAATACAAGGATAAATATCAGACCCGAAACAATTATTGTAGGCCACAAATACTTGTTCCGTGCGGGATTCGACCCGCGGCCCTTAGGCGCAACTCATTGCTAAGCCACTGCGCTACTGGAGCCGTCGTCTTTCTTTAAATTAACATGTTTATTTGGCTATTATGTCTTTCTGAAGTGAAAACTTCTTTAGAATCGTTGTGATTGAAACTCGATGAAACGAAAAAGCGAGAATAAAAGGAGACAAACATATACTGATGTACAGGATTTAGCCTGCGAGAGTATGAGAGAGAATGCAGTGTAGTAAGCGCAGTAGCCTAATGGCAGGGTGTGGACCCGAACTCAAGGTCGTGGGTTCAGAATCCGGCATTTGACTGCTGTCTCGAACCACTCTAACACAAGCATTTGCAGCAACAGTAGTGGTTAATATTAGTAATGTTAATAGCATTGCCATTTGCCAGTATTAAAAAAATCAGTATTTCTTATTAACTCGATCTCCTCTTTGTGAGGTGCTTTAAAGATGGTTCATATAAATTTTAACTTTTAAAATAAACAATTTAAAAATTTACTAATTTATTAAATAAATATACGTGAATAAACTATGTTTACAGATTTTATCGCGTTTAATTTACTATTTTAATTCCCGACGTTTCGGTGCTTTACAACAACCCATGGTTACAGGGACTGAGATGTTTGACTTCCGATGTCATAGTTAGCCCATCTCCAGGTTTTGAATATTAATTTTTAGTTCGATCTACGCAAGAATGAGCTTACAGTATCCTGAAGTCTTGCAGTGGTATATTATTGCTGGGTTTGGATTTAATTTAGTTAATTATAGGATCCCAAGCAGATGGCACCATCCATCTTCTCTATTGAAATGGGATGGTTTTTTTAATTGCTGTTGAGCCTCGCATGTGATCCTTGGTAAGAATCTTTTGCGAGGACTTGTGGATTTTAATCACGATCGATGTGCACATCGATCGTGATTAAAAATCAAAATGTAGAATGCGTTGTCACCCTAAGGATATGAGTGGAATGCCTCGTTATCAGTAAGAAGTGTCTCCGGTTCCTTGCATTTGCCATACGAAACACGGCAGCATTATGCGGCTATTTAATGCTAGTATTATGTGAGAGAGTGGTCCTTCCTCGGTCGATCCGAACCATACCTGCTGCAGCTATAATATAGCTGCAACGTGGCTCTACCACGTATACGCTTTACCACGTACAAAAAGGTATCGAAGTAAAAGTTAAAATATTTCTATTCAAATTTTACCTGCAGGAGACTTTGTGAGAAGAAGCGGCAAGGAACTCACATGTAGACTATTATTTTTAACATAAGTTAAAAAAAGACTAAGGAAGCTCATAATGGCCACGCATTCTTATCTTTAATATTAATCTTATAATAAATTAATTTATTATTTCTGTTCTTCAATTTACATGAGCTTTTAATCATAAATTCAAAGTTAAATCAATATACTATCTTAATTACATTGTGGTTCTTAGTCTAGTATAGATGTAGATGTCTATGGGCCAAAGCACACCTTAATTTACCTTAACTTGTTTAATAAGTTGTGTACTGGGTATACAGTAATAGGTAAGTCTTTATGAATCGTAAATGTGAGCAAGAAATTCAAAAATACAATTGCATTAGCTAGAAGCATATTAGTAATATAAGTAGTTATTAAAGAAATGTGTGAAAGAATTGGCAAGAATATGGACGTAATACTTTGGATTCTGATTCATTGAGCCAGTGAATTATTCGAATGGTTACGAGAAGAACAGGCTTGTATGCGTGCAACCTAAATTCTTATAATTTCAATACATTATGTTTGTAGTTTTATGTCGTAATTGCTTATAATAAGTTGCTTAATTCGCTTGCAGCTGTATAATATAACGCAGTGATTGATTATTCAATCATTGCCGCACGCAAAATCAGCAAATTGTTATGTTGTGGTTCACCCTATAGTATGACTAAATAATCAGGTGGTTCAGGTTAGGATATGAGGTTGGATGTTGTGCCAGAGGATTTATGTATTATAGGTAAATATAGGTGTGTATTTGTATTTAAGAATTTAGTAGATATTTACATAATTTCCAATGCAATGTTGTTTAGTTTAAATGTAATAATATTCTTTGTTTTGAAGGTTAAAAGTTTCTTTAATTTTTAAGGGATATTTTTAGTTTATGTAAGGTTAAGGTGTGGTACATCTATCTTCGTTGATTGTAACGTATTTTTATTATATTTTTGGAATCCAAATAATTCATTTTTTGAAAGAGAAGAGTAATAAAATTCCCATTGGATCATTTTGCTAACCTATAGTGCTAAGTAATATTTTTCATGCATTTGCAGTTTCACAACATTATACGTGGTAGAGCATAATTATATAGGTGCAACTATATAATTATAGGACGTATGGGTCGGCTCGACCCATCGGCGAATCACAGAATACAAGCGTTAAAAGCAGCCTAATGCTCCTGTGTTTCCTATGATGAGTGTAGAGAACCAGAGACCCTTTTTACTGAAAACCAGGTATTACATCTTAGTCCTCAAGGGTGACAACGCATCTACATTTTAATTCTTAATCGAGGATAGATGAAGATGTCCACTCCACTTATCATCAGGTGAACTTCATGCTTGTTTGTCATCCTATTCTATAAAAAATTAAACCACTAAAATGTAAGATTGTTTTCCAGATCAGTTTAAATGTGACGACGTTTCTTTGGTTAAGAATTGCATAATTTATTGCAAGCGTTGAAGCATTCCATCTTAATCGTCAAGAGATGAATTTTCTTTATTTGATTTTATTTTTTATTTCTTTAAAAACATTTTTTTTTTGAAAAAACGTTACCTCCACACTAGGATTTTCTCCTGTATCGTGAAGGTAGTTTAGGTACATAAATTGCACAAAGATAAATATCCAGACTCGGAACAATTATTTGTAGGCCATACAAATACTTGTTCCGTGTGGGATTCGAACCCGCGGCCCTTAGCGCAGCAACTCATTGCTAAGCCACTGCGCCAAGGAGCCGTCGTCTTTCTTTATTAACATGTTTATTTGGCTATTATGTCTTTCTGAAGTGAAACCTCTTTAGAATCGTTGTGATTGAAACTCGATGAAACGAAAAGCGACAATAAAGGAGACAAACATATACTGATGTACAGGATTTAGCCTGCGAGTATGAGAGAATGCAGTGTAGTAAGCGCAGCCTAATAGTATGGTGTGAACCGCGAACTCAAAAGGTCGTGGGTTCGAATCCGCCATTCGACTGCTGTCTCGAACCACTCCTAACACAAGCATTTTCAGCTTAACAGTAGTGGTTAATATTAGTAGTAATAGCATTGCCATTTGCCAGTATTAAAAAAATCAGTATTTCTTATTAACTCGATCTCCTCTTTGTGAGGTGCTTTAAAGATGGTTCATATAAATTTTAACTTTTAAAAAATTTACAAATTTATTAAATAAATATACCTTTAATAAAATTATGTTTACGGATTTTATCGCGTTTAATTTACTTATTTTAATTCCCGACGTTTCGGGTGCTTTACAGCAACCGATGGTCACGGGGGGACTGAGATGTTTGACTTCCCGATGTCATAGTTAGCCTATCTCCAGTTTTTGAATATTAATTTTTGGTTGGATCTACGCAGAATGAGCTTACAGTATCTTGAAGTCTTGCAGTGGTATACTTTGGTTTGGATTTAATTTAGTTAATTATAGGATCCCAAGCAGATGGCAGCACCCATCCATCTTCTCTATTGAAATTAGGATGTTTTTTAAATTGCTGTTGAGCCTCGCGTATGATCCTTGGTAAGAATCGGTGTTCTTTTGCGAGGACTTGTGGTCTATCAGATCTGATATAATGACAGGGACGATCTTGAACATGTTCACAGACTGCAGACTTCGTAGAGCGTCGGTGCCTCACTTCAGCTATATGTTTCTTTCACGCGGGTTTCAATAGATCTTTTCGTTTGTCCTATGTAAGAGAGACCATTCGCAATCGAGCTTGTGCCACCCTGCATCTTGTAGAGGATATTACACTTGACTGATGGTAAAATTTACTAATCTTCTTCGGCGGCTTGAAGTATGTTTTAATGAAAGCTCGCTTCAAGATGTAGCCAACATTGTCTGTGACTCCTCTGACATAGGGTAGTACAGCAGGCACACGCTCGACCGTGGCCGGCTTCACTCGGCCACTGTAACGTAGGCGCGGGACCCGAAGCTTGTTGTCTTGCAATACTTGCTCGACGTACTGAAGCTCGGCGGCCAGATGTTTTCTATCACAGATCCCTCGTGCTCTCTGAAACAAAGACTTTCCCACGGTAGCTCATGAAATATTTCTGTGTGAACTGCACATATGTTTTTTTTGTAGTAGTCTCCTCTTACGACACCCCACGCTTATCCTTTGCTCATATCAAATTATTCGTATTTTAAAATGTGTTATACATCGAGAAAACATCGAGGATATTTCAAAATAATTTTAATAAAATCAAATTATCTCGGATTTTACCGAAGTGGGTAATAATGGACGAAAAATAGCGAATTCGGGCATTAAATTGAATAATTTGCGCGGACGAGGCTCAGGCAAATGAGATTGAGGATAAGCGTGATTCCATTTAGAAAAAAAAACGGGGGCTTACGTTATAGGAAAACAAAGGCTGGCAAAGATTAATGTTTCAAGAGATTATAAAGATTTTTAAAGTTGTACTAATTTTACCAGGTTAGCCAACTTTTCTGTTTGTACTGGTTGGTATCACATTATTTCCTATTTCTGCCACTAAGCAACAGTGTACCCACTGCCGAGTTCCAGTTTGAATGACAAGAGAGCCAATATAATTAGAGACGCCGTCGTATTCCATCTTAGTTCATAGATATGACTATCCGTCGAGTCGTGATAGTTCAGAGGCTAAGCGCGCTTACCGTTGATTTGACAGCTTGCGAGCAGCTTGGGTTCGAGGTCCGCCGGGACCAATGCAATCAATTATAAGTGCTGATTACCTACGTGCTCAGCGATAAACGATGTCATCGTGAGAAAATCTGTGCTAATAAAAGAAAAAAATATATTTCAAAGATATGTGAAATTCGCCAACAATTAAGGGCAAGGAAATATACGCTGCGATGCCTTTCCTTTTTTTCATCACGCACGCAGTCGTTGAAATAGGAAGATGAAGGATTTTACTTTTGGGAAATATACTTGTGGTCACAGACCTAATCGACTCTTAAAAATTAGGTGACGTTTTAGTCAAAAGTCCACTTTATTCACATTATTCATTCTGCGCAAAAGGGCCACAAGCTAAAGATAGCAGGATATAAAATCTCTTCTGTCAGTACAATTGAATGTAGGTATCTTTCTTCTTTAGAATTTTTGCTTACACATTAATTCCGAGCCAAGTCATAAAGCATTACGAGTCGATCGCAAATAGGGTTTGCAGGTAGAATTTGAATAAAGGCCAAATAAATTATTAAATTCTTTGAATTTTTTTAAACAACATATAACTTCTTTAATTGCATATCTATACACTCTTAAACACATACATAGATGAAAAATGAAGAAAATGAACAATGGTGACAAGCGAGCACAGTTCACCTGATGGTAAATGGATGCTATGGCCCATAGCATCTACATTTATGCTCCATTAAGAATCAAAATGTAGATGTATTGTAACTCGTGAGGTCCAAGATGTAATGCCTCGTTTACTCGTTTCCAGTTAAAAGTACACAAGTACACTCACTATACGAATACAGCAGCATCAAGCTGCTATTTTACGCTGGTATTCTGTGAGAACGATAATTACCCCGGTAGAACCGACCCATTCTTGCTACAACCATTATAAATCTGTAGCATGTCTCTACTACGTATAATAAGTGTCTTGCAGAATATTATGTTAAACATTTAACGATAGTTTATTTTGAATTTTTGACATTAGTAAATCAGAAAGTTAGGATATTTAAGGATATTATTTATGTGGCAACCCTAGAAAGTGAAGTTTCTTCGCGATGCCTCCGTAGCGAGGGTATTTGGTTCGATAGATACGTGACGCGACTTTTGTATCAACATGGCGGGAAGTTTGAGCGCTAAATTTCATTTATCTGTAACAGTAACGAAAATTATTTATGCATTATTGATATTGCGTTTTCGAGCAGATTTTGAAATGGCATAAGGCATCATTTACTTTTAAGACATGAGTATAAAGTTGAGAAATGTTTTCACGCAGGAAAGTTATGTCCTTATCATTTTCTTTCCCATATCAACCCATTTCCTGATTTGTTTCTCTCTGTCGCCTCTTACGACACCCACGGGACGATATGGAGTAGTGGATATTCTTACACCGCCACTACATGATAGCAACGTTTTCTAATAACAACTAAAAATAAAAAACTGCGGTTGCCAAGTCGCTTGCATCCCCCTATTTTTTATGTTTAACAGTAGACTTTATTAGCTTGTTACGGAAACGTTATTATCCTATTTCTGCGGTGGTGAAACACCGCCAAATTATTCATTTCGAGCCTCTACTGAGAATTCCTTGACAGAAAAATTAATTAAATGGGTTTGGTCGAACTCGATACTGGGTTAGTCCCAGGGCCTAATATCGAGTTCGACATGTAGTCATGATCAACAGTTGCACTTACGATCATTAGACTAACGAGGCAGACTGTTAGTTACAGATTATCAACAATTACAGAGGACCGCGCCCCACGTGGGGCCTAAGCTTACATTCTTTCAGAGATCGGTCGGCAAATTTAGTTTTAAATTACCATTTTTGAGAGGGATTTCGATCAGAAATTCCATTTAGATAAGAAAATGATGACTCAATGTGTAGTCTAGTACTTACATAAATTGTTTCATACAAGAACATTTAGATTTAGTATAAGTTAGAAATATAAATGTATTTGAGCAGTTTTGGTTCATCGATCACTCAGCGTGAACGAACTATTTCCTGGTATCGTTTGTCTGGATTTGCGTTCAATTCGAGCAGGGACTTATACAAAGCCAGTGCGTATTAGTAGTGATGTGTTTATTGCCTACAAAAGAAACTTAATGATGGGAAAGTAAAAAATACAAAACACATTTCCAAAAAGAAAATGTAATGTAAGTTTGGTTTTTCCAGGTTAAAAACAGTGATAACAACATTAAAACGGGGCTCATGCGTACTTGTGCTAGCATGTAGGGTGATAACACACTTCCCTTCTGGCGCATCGCCATACCAACTCCTCTTCCTCCGCGACTCCACCTCGGCTCAGCAGCGGTACGGGAGAGGACACCCTCTCGCTGCAGTCCACCGACACACATCCGAAATGGGCTCACCAAGCCCACTCGGAGTGTACAGGCCGGCCCTACACCACGGGCCAGCCAAGGGTTCCTCTTTGGGAAGAAGGAAAACGAGCACTCAGGTGGACTGTGTGCTCGTTTGTCACCCCATCCTATAAACAATCTAATATCTAAAAACATACACATTTTAAATATAAAATACTTAATTAGTTTTCTACTTACAATGCACCTTCAATAAATTTAGATATACAATAAGTTTTTACAATAAGTTAATTTCATTTAATGACTTTATAATTACACAAAGTAGGTAAGTATTATTAAATGAATATACTAAAAATATGTAAAATGTTATTAAACACCAATGTATTAACTGATAAATAATACAAATTATTCAAAATTCAAGGTAGTATTCACAGATATTCACAGTTGATCTTGCATTACAGTACGTATGGCTGAGTGCTGCTCTCACCACCCTCTATTGAAAAAACGGTTGAGCGCATGGTAAAATGTTTCAAATAAAATTTGTAGCAAATTTCATGTTCTACAAGTTTTATGACAGATGTTGATATCATTGGAGCTATAGAAACCGAGATAATCGCAAAAACTGTTTTTTTTTTAACTTTTACCTTGAATAACTAATGACGCAGACAAGAAATTTTATGAGACTTTAGAGATAACTTTTAGAACGCCAAAATGAAGGTATTTACTAAAATTCAGCTTATTATCTCTCATTCCGAGATTGATCGCTAATTTGACTGGACTACTGATGGAATGTGGGTTCTGCAGTCCTTGGACACCTGCAGCCAGCTTCAAACAAGAAAGGCTACAGATGTGTTGTCACCTCCGAGTATTAAGATGGAATGCCTCACAACCTTTGATTATACTGGCTCTCTTTACCCTCCACACCGAAACATAGCACGTCCTCACAAAATACATGTGCGTATATGGATGTGTGCTTGCATGAGATTTGTATACGCTTGTGCGTATCTTTAAGATAGATTTACATGTGTCAAGTTGTCTTGAACTGCTCTATCCCTACTCTGAACTAAATCGTTCCCATTAGTATAATATTATTAGTTGTAATTAATAAATACTAGCTGTTACCCGCGGCTTCGCCCGCATGGTCACTGGGAAATGAACTATCCATTGCTTTTTTAATTGAAAGAAAACTGAGTTTTATAGATTTGTCAGAGATGCAGCCATTAAAAGGAAACTGAGCAAAATTGATTCGTCAGCCTATTTAAATGTTTTGAAACGCGGCGTATAGGAAAGCATGAAAATAGCCTGTTTATTCCAAATGGAATTGGGATATTTTTTTCATTAAAGTAAACTGAGCATAATTATCCGTCAGGGATGCAGACTTTTGAAAAGAAACTGAGCTAAACTGATTCGTCAGAGATGCAGTTTCTGAATTGAAAGAAACTGAGCCAAATAAAAGATCCGTCAGAGATGCAGCCTTTGAGTTGAAAAACTGAGCTTAATAGGTCCGTCAGAGGTGCAGCATTTGGAATTGAAAGAAACTGGGCTAAATAAAATTTTGAATTGAAAAGGAAGATCTGGGAATTCTGATTAATTGATTGTAGAATTTTGGAAAAAACTAACTGAACACTATTTTAAGACGCTACTGTACACAATGTTATATGTTTTTCCATTCGGGAAAGAATGTGGAGATTCTGGGCATTTGACACGCGAACATGCTACATACAGCTGACCATGAGAGAAGCACGGTTTTTCTAAGTTGACCCCCTACCTGTAACGTTTGCCCTTGCGCTTTATTAATTGTCATTGCAAAACTGAGCTTAATACGGAACTGCAACCTTTTGAATTGAAAAGTAAGATCTGTGGGAATTATAGGGATCCGTGGTATAATAACATTTTCACCTTTCCCTACGCCTGTCAAAATTGTAGCACCGATTATGTTCCGTCCAAGATGTGTCACACGCAGCCTTGTCCCGTTACATAACCGAGGAGCATCTAAATTTCGCATTAGCATGACTGGGACGCCTAATTTTAATTGAAGCTTATGTGAGGGCACACCTGACAACTCTAGAGAATTGAAACTCTACGGGATATGAAGTGCTATGTTCTGTGTCCATAACTGTGTCTACTGACAAATACTCTGTTATTTCTCCTGCTACTTCGCTTAATATATCTGAATTTATTTTGTTAACGCTCTCATTTTTTGGTGCAAGAATCGCCCTTTCACATAACCATTTGTCTTCATGCATGTTGTTCGTTAAATCTGAATAAACTCTCGCAATTAATTCGGAATGACTCTGTACTAAATTACAAAAATCTCTCGTCAATTTAACGCAGCCCTCAGCATCCGTTTCCAACCGCCCATCGCCAATTTTTAATTGTGTGTCAGAATAGTTTCAACATTGATATCATTATACAAATGCACTCTCATATTCGTAGTTAAACTGAATTTTGTCACCTTGTTCCATAAAATAGAAGACTTGAGGCATGCTTTAATTTCATCTGCAGGTGTGCCTTTTGAATGACAGGTAAAGTTTGGCGAAAGTCACCAGCCAGTAAAACCACCATTCGTCCCATTACATCGGTATTGCTGCGCAAATCCTGGAGCGTTCGATTTAGTGCTTCTACAGCTTTTTTATGCGACATTGTACTTTCGTCCCACACTAAAAGTTTGCATTGTCGTAGCATTATACCTCGTGTACTATTTTTGCTAAAGTTGCAGATCGGCGATTCTTCCTGGGCTAGATTTAGAGGAGTTTTAAAACAGAATGTGCAGTGCGGCCCCGCTCAGCGTGGCGGCTATACCGGAGGCTTCAGCCACAGCAATGTTTTATCTTTCCGTACTTGCGCTAATAATAAATTTAACAAAATGTCTTCCCAGTTCTTCCAGGGGCATCTAAAAAGTGCATTTCAGATTCAATTTGTCCTAATACTTTGTCAAAACTCGTTTTTGTTCAGGAAGCAAGCAGGTACAAATTCGAACTTGCTGCTGCAAAGCTGGTATATCGTAGTTTGTTTCACGTATAATTTCATCATAGTTCATTTTCAGTTGTTCGCTGAGGGCTTATCATTCCAAAGTCGCTTAATTTTTGCCTACCATTGCCATTACTTTATCTTCAATTTTCCAAGTGCTTCATTATAAATGTGTTCATTGTATGTCATGTTCGCGTGTGTCTACTGTAACTTTCGCAAAATATCTTCCGCCATGTACTCTTTATATTTGTCCCACAATTTATGTGCATTAGATAGCCCGCAAGATGATATGAGAGTTGCATAAAGATCCCTAATTTGGCTGGTGACTGGCACTGCACAGCTTCCTCCATGGTTTCATCCCAGTGATTATCGTTTTCTAAAGATGCAGAGCTTCATGCTTCTCTATAAGTTGCGCATTCCTGACCGTTGACAGTTTTAAGGTCTGTATATCCTGTAGGACCCCGAACATGGTGCAGCAGCAATCGTAAACAGAAACATTCAAAATTAGTTACATAGACGGTATACACGACCAAGGGCATCTGATGACTTTACACCGGCCCAATTTGCAATAGGCGCGCCTTGAATACGGCGTTTCCACTCCTTCTAGATGTGTTCCAAGTATAATAGCGGGGACTTCAGAATATAAAACGTTTTGCAAAGGGTCGGTTTGACAAAGTTGAAAGAAGGCTGTTAGTGTAGTTTTGGCGGTGATGCAATTCTTTCTTGAAATTTCTTTCGGTGAAATATACACGCTCTCCATTTTCTAAGTGCACAGCAGGTGAGTAACTGTTGGGTGCCTTTCGTGTAAAGGAAGCCAAGGAGACGCCACGTTGCCTCATTACTGCTGACATAACGCCCTGCTTGAAAGGTCTGTACTTCATTAACGGGATTTGCCTCACCTTCACTCCTGAGATTAAATATTGCTTGGTCGCTTCCTTTATTTATGTACTACAGATATACTTGATTGCGCGGACAGAGCTACATGCTTCTACATTAATGTGGGCATTAAACATTTTACATAGAATGGGCGAATACAGGACAATCCAGCTGTTATCTAAGGTTTCGAACGCTCCAGAGCGAGATTTGATTGTAACTTTCCTGCCACCATCTTCAGGAACTCTGCGTCTGTATAAAGGGTAGCCATTGTCATTGTGCACTGTTTCTTTTAATAGCTGTTTAGGAATTTCTTTGTACATTTTCCTTCTTTCATACATGGCGATATTGAATTTCGTGCTCCACATGGACCGTGAATCATATTTCGGACGATGGTATCATACAATTCTTTATCTTGCTCAGGATCCGAATCTCGGCGCTTATTATGTCGTCTATTTGGCTGGGCCGCAACTTCTCTTTAAGCCATATTAGAATGTGGGCATGCGGTAATCCTCTTTTGCCATTCAATTGAATACATGAAGCACTGCACCCTCCGAAAATTTTCCCTTTGTTAATTACATACATTAATTTTTGTACTTTTAATCTAAATACTCTAGCAACTAAATCGTGTCTATCAGTACTTTTGGCCCGGCATTAGCTCCTCAGTTATTTCTTTCCATCTAGGATTGCAAGTAAAAGTAACAAAAGATCAGGTCTTCCGTAAGTTCGTACATAAGCGAATGCGTCTTGTGTGTACTCATGTAGGTAGCGGGACTGTTAACGAATGATGAGGGCAGAATTACCATTTTACCTAAATCTCTGGGGTTTACTTTATGTCGCTAGAAACTGCATCTTGTAAATGCATATAATTCTCAACGCAGCTTTTTTTTTCTTTTTTAAGATATATAACGGAGACGTTCACTTTCTACCTTCACATACATGTCACCAAAATTGATGAAATAATTGTCTACACCGGCTAAGAGGTTAAAATCATTTTCTCGCAACATCATATGATACGCATAAAATCCATACATGATACTTTTTGTTCGGAGTAGGCTCCTTTGTGACCGGGTTAATGAGTGGAATTTGAAAATGATAACCCTCTTGTCCTTTGCAATAAATCAATGGGTATTGCAGAGCGTCATAAAACTTGTGTGTATCGGCTACCCGTTGCAACGTATCATAACGTGCTCGCAAGACAATGTCTCGTGAAGAAAATTGATCACCACTAATTACGGCTGCTATTTCGTTTATCAAAGGTGCATTGTAGCGCCTTTCATGCTCTCCTCGAGGGGTCCGATCTGCGTGAATGACGACTTTATAATCCTCTTCAGGTAGGTTTTCTAAAGCAGTTTTAAATATTTTGACTAAAATGTTACGTTCATGCAAGAATCTTTGAATTTTGAACACTGTGTCTCTCAACTCCCTGGATAAATTGGCAGCGATGGTCTACCTCAATTTCTTCGTCACCCATAAAATATACTTGTAAAATTTATGCTGTTCGTTTTCAGCTGGAAAAAGTGAACCTATTCTATGATAAATTTGCCTTGCACCGTAAATGTGAGCGAAAATCCCGCATTATTATTTCCCGGTCAACTCGAAGGACGTCATTTGAAAGCATGAGTTATATTTCCGGATCCTGTTTAAAAGCGCCGTGACTCATTAGCATCATATAAAAGAGTTTTCAAAGGTTCTTCTGGTTCCCAAGTAACGGAAGAGACACTTTGCCATTGGAACAGCACATGCCTGCGGTCTCATCTTTCCATTTTAAAGCGCTGCAAAATCGACACGCCTTGTCCATCAGTCCGATAACAACTAACCTGTGATTTATATAATTAATCAACGGATCATAATTGAATGCTGCGTCATTAAAAACCGACCAATTGTTTCTTTGAAAATTTTGTCGACGTTCAGCTTGGAGCTGTGCATTTGCATCTCTTCGCGCCTGTGTCTGTTCTGGTGTTTCAGATGCCCTTATAGTAGATTGACGTTCAGCTTGCTCAATGAGTCTGTGTTGAGTTTCATCAGGTGTTTCCGCGGCTCTTAAGGCGGCCTGACGTTCCGCTTGTTCGAATAGCCTTTGCTGACTTTGAGCAGGTGTTTCAGTAGCTCTTAAAGTAGATTGACGCTCTGCCTGTTCAAGACGCCTTTGCTGACTTTGATCAGGTGTTTCAGTAGCTCGTAAAGTAGCTTGACGCTCTGCCTGTTCAAGACGCCTTTGCTGACTGAGCAGGTGTTTCAGTAGCTCTTAAAGTAGCTTGACGCTCTGCCTGTTCAAGACGCCTTCGCTGACTTTGAGAAGGTGTTTCAGAAGCTCTTAAAGTAGCTTGACGCTCTGCCTGTTCAAGACGCCTTTGCTGACTTTGAGCAGGTGTTTCAGTAGCTCTTAAAGTAGCTTGACGCTCTGCCTGTTCAAGACGCCTTCGCTGACTTTGAGAAGGTGTTTCAGAAGCTCTTAAAGTAGCTTGACTCTGCCTGTTCAAGACGCCTTTCTGACTTTGAGAAGGTGTTTCAGAAGCTCTTAAAGCAGCCTGACGCTCTGTCTGTTCAAGACGCCTTTGCTGACGTTGAGAAGGTGTCTCAGATGCTCTAAAGCAGCCTGACGCTCTGCTTGTTCTTGCCTTCTCAGTTCAGCATCTACTAAAGATTCTGTGATCGAGCTAATCTTTTCGCTTGTCTTTGAGAAGATACTCTTGAAAGGCTGGACTTACGTTTGCGAGGCATTATGAAGTAAGAAAACCTATTTATAAAAAACGTTAAAATACCTAAAAGGAATTAAATTTCCTTTTAAATATTTTTAAAACAAATCCTAAATATCTAAAAGGAATAAATATTCCTTAAATATTTTAAAATCAAAACAACAAAACCAATTCAAGACACAACACGAATCCGAAAACGATAGCCAAAAAAAATCGAATCAACTTAAACCAAATCACAAAACAAATCGCAGAAAACCAAAATCGAAAGCAGTAGTCAATATAAATATAACCAACGAAAAAAGAAGTAAGTGTATAGGTACCGTATACACTATCTATACTATTATTATTCCTTTGAAATATTGTTAAACAACCTAATGAATGAATGAATGAATGAATTTCTTTATTTTGCAAATATGGGTGATACAGAATGTGGTGACAAATATATAGTATAGATTCCACCATATTTTACCAGAAGGCATGCAAAAAATATGAATTAATTAATTCTTTTATCAATTTACGTAGATATGTCATTCATAACACAATATCACATTAGATTAACAAAAATAAAAAAATAAAGTCTCTTCAAATTACATATAAGTCTAATAAGTCAATCGGTACATTATTATCACTATTATTTAATTATTATAAGCCATCGTCAAATTAATTACATTAATAATAATACAATTTATAAATAAATATCCATGTGACAAACGTACAAATTTTAACATAACATTTTGTCCATTGAAAATTCATTAATATTATAGTACACCTTGTCTGCTAAAAAGTTTCTGTAGCCTTGTCTTAAATAATGAAGTGTTGAGATCCTCCAACACTTGGGTAATTTGTTGTAAATAAGTTGGCCCTAATACAGCAGACACTATTGCGTATTAGTGCTGTTTTCCCTTAGAATGTAAACTCTACTATTGTCGCGTCTGTTTCTTGGGGCAAGGTCTGCTAGGCACTTAAAACGGTTCTGGTTCGACTTTACAAAGACTGCCATCTCTAATATATATATACAAGGTACAGTTAATATTTTATATTGTTTAAAATATGGCTTGCAACTATCGGTACTCTTCATCTTAAACATGGAGCGTATACACCTTTTTTGGGCCGTGAATACCTTTCCTTTTTTGCAAGAGTTACCCCAAAATATTACACCATATCGTAGGTATGTTTCTACCGTACCATAATACGCAGTAAGGAGTTCATCCGTACAAATTATAGTTGACAATATGCCTAGAGCATAAGCAGACTTACTTATATTTTTACAAAGATTCCTAATGTGCGATTTCCAATTCAATTTTTCATCAATTTCCAACCCCAAAAATCTCGTGTTTTCGACTTCGGCAATGTTATAGTTATTATATTGTATTATGAGTTTACTATTATCGTGTTTGCGTTGACTAAAATGTATAACCTTTGTTTTGCTTAAATTTATTATTTAATTATTGTTGTCTAGCCATTTTATAATTGTTTTTAGAGAATTGTTTATGTCATATTCGTACGTATTAATATTTTTACAAGGTATTGTATATATGATATAGGTGCTGTCATCTGCAAAAAGCGTCAAAGGTTGTTCTGTGTATTTAGGTAGGGCATTAATATATAAAATAAATAGTAACGGTCCCAGTACACTCCCTTGCGGAACTCCAAAGCTGACTTTACGTTCCGATGATCGGAATGTCTCTTCGTATTTATTAACCTCATTAAAATTCTTAATTTCAGTTATTTGTTTTCTATTGTTAAGATAAGCTTCTATAAGTTTAAGTACATTACCCCTGATGCCATAGGCGTGTAGTTTATATAAGAGGGTAGGGTAGTGGACATAGTCAAACGCTTGGGTCATATCACAAAATATGGCACAAACTGGTGTTCTTTTGTCCATATTACTAACAATATTGTGTACAAAGTCGTATATTGCCATATTTATTGTTTTACGCTGCCTAAATCCTTTCTGTTCCTCACACAATATGTTATGTTTTTCTACATATTTATATAGTTTATTGTATATGTACTTTTCAATTATTTTCGAAATTATGGGAATGAGTGAAATTGGTCTATAGTTTTCAATTAACTCTCTATTTTTTTTCTTAAATAATGGTTTTATTATAGAGGTTTTTAAGGTATCTGGATATATGCCAGCACAAATACAAAGATTAGTTATATAAGTCAGGTGATTACATATCTCATTAGCCACATATTTAATTACCTTTGTACAAATGTCATCATAACCTACACTGCATGTGTGTGTTTTTCAGAGACATTATTATTTCCTTTACCTCATATGTTGTACTAGGCTCTAAGAACATAGAATTAGGTACAGTGTTTATATTAATTGCTTTTGGTTTACTTTCGGCATGAAGTTTTGGCTGAATTTTTTCGACAAATTAGTTGTTAAATACATCACAAATTTTCGCTGGGTTAGATATAACTTGGCTACTTACCTCAATTTTATTTATATAATGTTTTGGAGTATAATTTTGTTTTGCTTAATTATCTGCCAAGTCGTTTTTGACCTATTTTTGGAAGTTTTTATTTTATAGGTATTTTGTGCTTTTTGAGTTAGGATTATAATTTTTTTGAATATAATAGAATAATTTTTAAAGTTTGTTTTATTGATATGGTTAGGTTTTAATCTCGACTGCCACAAAAGTTTTCGTTTCTTTTTACTACATGATTTAACACCTCGAGATAACCACCTAGGTTCTTTTAAAACATTGACTTTGTGTACGATAACCGGAAAACATAGATCATAAAATAGTTTAAAAGTATCGATAAAATTATTGTATGCTACATTAGGATCATCTGTGCAGTAAATTTCTGAAAAGGAAAGGTTTTTTAAACAATCTTTAAACTTTAATATGTTTTCTTTATTATAATCCCTTCTAGTGTTATACCAATAGTTAGTAACATAACATTTCTGAACAGGGTATTGTAAAATCTGTGCTGTATGATCTAATAATGCAAACTCTATCACATTAGACTTACACTGCTTATCAGAGTTGTACGCAAAGTTGTCGATGCATGTCATGCTGGCCATACGTGTCGGTTGTTTCAATGCTAATTTTAGGTTAAAACTTAATAGCAGACACTCAAATGCCATTGTTTGACTATTATTTTTAAGTATATCAATGTTAAAATCTCCGGCGATAATAATGTTCCTAAAGCGCATATTTGATATATTTTGTAAAATAATTTCAAGTTTATTCATAGCGTCATAAAATTGCTTACATTTGGTATTCTATATATACAAACAACTATTATCTTATAATTAATAAGTTCGACAGCACAACATTCAAGCACACCTGGCGATGATAACTTCGCTATTTTTGGTAGCTCTTTCCATTGGTGTCCGTTTTTTACCAGGATACAAGTTCCACCTCTTTTTTCATCCTTTCTACAATAATATGAAGCTAAACAGTAATTCGGTACGTATAGTTGATTTTCATAGCCTTCCATGATAAAATGCTCGGTAATACACAAAATATCAACATTTAGTTGTTTTCAAATAGCTCACAAACATACAGTAAGAGCTTTTGACTTTTTATTAGGCCAGCGATATTTGATGTAGTACATTGAGATAATAACTAGAGAAAAAACAGCTCATTTGTGTTAGTTTGCCACAGGATTGAGAGGAAGATCTTATATCTTCTATGTCTAAGGACTGTGTGTATCTTTATTATACTCCTTTATTTCAGTATTTATCATTTCTCTAAGATTTTCAAAAATGTTTTTAATACCGCGGTTATTGAGAGTACCACTGCTCCTCAAAAACATTTTATAATCATATGACCTAAAACAACGAAAACCAATTCAAGATTCTAAATAAACAGAATCCAAAATCAAAGCCAGAATCTAAATATGTATAAAGGAATACCAACCAAATCAACAAAACCGATCCAAGAAAATACACAAATCCGAAAATGAAAGCCAATATAAATCCATTCAACCTTAACCAAATCACAAAGCAAATAACAAACAACCGAAATCGAAAGCAGGTAGTCGAATAAGCTACAAAATAGTTGATAGCAATTAGTTGACGCGCGGCTCAACGGCGGGAGTTAATACATGTCAGGAAACATTTCGTTACCGCGTTTTAAAAACCTAGTAACGACATCTAGCGGAATCAATTTAAACTATGTATACGTTAGTTAATAAGAACTCTCAAAAAATATTTTTCTTATAATTTTGCACAATTTTTCTTATTGTACTCGTAATACCGATTCATTCATAACCACATACATTCACATATAAGAACTGTATTCATTGCCGTTCAATAAATATTACTAAGGCTTATTAATAAGGCTTACTAAGAACTGTTTCTACCATTGTTAAGTAATAGTTAAGGGTGAAAGCGTGACAGGTGGTGATAGTATTTCTGATCCATACTTATAATCACGCCTGTAACCCTTGCGGGTAGGCAGAGCATCAACGGATTACTTAATATCGTCTGCGAGGTTATCGCCTATTCTGTGAATTACGATGCACCAAAACGTTTGAAGAAAATCAGCTGGTGAATTTTATGTTTTTTATCGCTCTCTTCCCGGTCCTGCGTGGAAAAATACAGATCCATACATTTTTTATTTTAATTTTGGTAAAAAGACATAATAATCCAGATATTCCGACCTTCTGTGTTCGTCCATCGTACCGTAGTCCGTCTTGTAGAATCACGGTGGCGCCACCTAGCTGAATTTAATTTTGCAACATATTCGATTTTCCCACGGGAATGATATGTTTTTCCGCTGAAAAGTAGCCTATGTCACTCTACAGCCACCGAACTATCCCCATACAAATAATCATGCCATGCCGACGCTCTGTTGCGACGTGAAAGAAGGACAAACTTGTGCAACATATTCGATTTTCCCACGGGAATGAGATGTTTTTCCGCGGAAAAAAGTAGCCTATGTCACTCTACAGCCACCGAACTATCCCCATACAAATAATCATGCCATGCCGACGCTCTGTTGCGACGTGAAAGAAGGACAAACTTGTGCAACATATTCGATTTTCCCACGGGAATGAGATGTTTTTCCGCGGAAAAAGTAGCCTATGTCACTCTACAGCCACCGAACTATCCCCATACAAATAATCATGCCATGCCGACGCTCTGTTGCGACGTGAAAGAAGGACAAACTTGTGCAACATATTCGATTTTCCCACGGGAATGAGATGTTTTTCCGCGGAAAAAAGTAGCCTATGTCACTCTACAGCCACCGAACTATCCCCATACAAAAAATCATGCCATGCCGACGCTCTGTTGCGACGTGAAAGAAGGACAAACAAACAAACAAACAAACACACTTTCGCATTTATAATATTAAGTATGGATTATAATATTAGTATGGATTAATATATATCTTTATAAAAATATATTCATAAAAATTTATAAGTATCATAATATTTCCCCATTAAATATAGTCACACAAAATATTATCTTGCATTTAAATTGTTTTAATAAAATCAAAACATTACACATCATAGAGTGTAAGGCGCATATTGTGAACGATAGTTACCATTGAAACCAGTTTATATACAGTAATCTATGAGGCAATCTAAGGATGAAGCCTATGTTCAGCAGTGGACTTTTATAGGCTGTAATGAATGGAATAGATGAAGCATTCTTGGACGGCCATATAGCTCATAAAACCGACAACCTATGAGAAAGTAAGGTTTTAAAGTCTCGTACCGGTAAGAGTAGAATAGGGCAGCCCCCACTAGATGGAGTGACTGTCTGGCATGATGCATGTGTAATAATAATAGGTCGGAAAAGTTTCTTCGTATTTTGTTTGTATAAAATTGAAGAAAAATCTCTTTGGTTGTACTGTTTTTATCTGGCTGGTTTTAATATCAATATATTAAAACCAGCCAGATAAAATTATTATAATGTGGTAGAGCCATGCTGCAGCTATATTAATAGTATAGTTGTAGCTCGAATGGGTCGGCTCGACCGGGGAAGGACCACGCTCTCACAGAATACCAGCGTAAAATAGCAGCTTAATGCTGCTGTGTTTCGTATGGTGAGTGTCGAGAACCGGAGACCCTTTTTACTGGAATAGAGGCATTCTATCTTAGTCCTCACGGCTGACAACGCATCTGCATTTAAATTCGCAAACGAAGATAGATGTAGATGTCTATGGGCCACTGCAACCACTTACCATCAGGTGGACTGTGTGCTCGTTTGTCACCCTTATTCTATATTAAAAAAAAGAAACATAATATAGGACATTAAGAAAAAGAAAAAGAAAACGTAAAAAACACTTTCCCGCCATTTTTCAATTGTTTTTCTGTCCGCTAAAATGAGTGAATCTAAGGAAGAAATTCGATACATTCTGAATTTTATTACAAACAAACAAACAAACAACCTCCACCCTAAACGCATACACCTTCTCCGTTCCGTCGCGGGTAAAAAAGGAAAAAATGCGACTCAAGCCGCGAAAAAAATTTGTGACATTTATGGACCTAATGCAGTTTCAGAAAGAGTAGCACAAAGTTGGTTCAAGCGTTTTCAGTCCGGGAATATTGATGTCAAATATGCAGCTCGCTCTGGTCGCCCTCATACGGATAAAGTCGATACCATTTTTGAAAAAATGGAGCAAGATCGGCATATTAGTAGTTATGACATAGCCGAGAAAACAGATTTAACCCGTTCAAAAAAGTCTGGCTATACAAAAAAGCTCGATATTTAGGTACCACATGAGCTCACTGAAAGAAACCTAATGAATCTTATACTCATTTGCGATTCTCTATTGAAACGTAATGAAACCGAACCGTTTTTGAAAAGATTTATCACTAGCGATGAAAAGTGGATCACCTACGACAAGAACGTGTGAAGAAGATCATGGTCACAGGGTAGTCAAGCTCCACAGACTGTAGCGAAACCCGGATTAACACGCAACAAGGTGATGCTGTGTGTATGGTGGGATTGGAAGGGCATCGTTAATTATGAGCTTTTACCGCCGGGCAAAACTATCGATTCGGATCTCTACTGCCAACAACTAATGAGACTCAAGCAATAAATTGAGAAAAAACGGTCGGAATTGATCAACAGAAAAGGAGTGGTCTTTCATCATGATAACGCCAGACCACACACATATTTGACCACTCAGCAAAAATTGAGAGAGCTTGGTTGGGAAATATTAATGCATCCACCACATAATCCTGACCTTGCACCCTCAGATTTTCACTTGTTTCGGTCTCTTCAGAATTATATGGGTAGTGTTAGGTTAATATCAAGAGAGGACTGTCAAAACTACTTGTCGCATTTTTTTGATCAAAAATTTCAAGCATTTTAATATATATATTAGTTACCCCGACCTATTATAATAGCTACAAACAAAAGAAAATAAAAGAAAAAAGTACTTTTCTTCGACGCTTAATAATACGGTACACAAAATGTCATGTTTATAATCACTTATAGCAAATTCCATGTTCCTCATACGGCAATCGAATTAATCTCATATCAGACGATATCCTCACGATCTGACTTTGAAATTAATCAGGGCTTAAGCTCTGGTAATTTTGCCGTATGTTTATTATGTAAATTAGAAATAAGGCAATCTCCCGCCTTCTATTATAATGTGCAGAATCTAACGGGAAATTCCGACGTTTAAACCGAGTGTTTTAATGTCTTCTATGTCACTATAACTTATATTTTACGGGTGACGGCTAAGGGTTAAGGGTTAAGCGCTCGCCGTAAATTTCACAGCACACGAGTAACCTGGATTCGATTCTCGCAAAATAAAATGAAATTATTAATTTTAACTGGCGCGGCGTTGAAGGGAAACATCGTTTGGAAATCTACATGACTAAGAAATAAAATATTTGATGACGTGTGAAGTCCGTCAACACGGACTGTACAAAATTCCAATAACATTCCAAAACTTTACTCTTTACTCTTTTATATGTAACGTACTTAATTAAATGAAATTTAATATATCGATTATCATAGAAATAAGATTAATGACGCGTTTGCAAAATTGATAGGTATAGAATCGAACTATTACATTGACACGGGTCACACACACAAGTGTACGCACGGTTAGCTGCGGGTGCGGGAATCGTAATCAAGTAAAAACATTTTGATAATTTGAAAGATTGATTTTTTTTCTCATTTCTTATACCTACAAAAATATACTTAGATACGAAATAAGAATAGTTGCTTCAGAGACTGCTAGGTACTAGAAGCCCTCTACTAGCAGTGAGATGGTGGCTGTGGACTTTGGGCTGGTTTTGTTAGTTATGATAAGACTTTAGCTCCGGACTTGGTGAAGTGATTTGAAGGTATACTTCAGTGACAGCTACTGCAACTCCTCGACGAGTAGTACGAGGTGTGCTGAGTTTGGGCTCGTTTTGTTAGTTACGATGAGACCTAACCTCTGGCCTTGATGGAGAGACCTGATGGTGTACTTTGGTGACTACTACTAGAACTCCTGAACGAGTACAACTAGGTGTGCCGAGTTTGGGCTCGTTTTGTTATTTATTATGAGACCTAACCTCCGGGCTTGATGGAGAGACCTGATGGTGTACTTTGGTGACTACTACTAGAACTCCTGGACGAGTAGAACTAGGTGTGCCGAGTTTGGGCTCGTTTTGTTAGTTATTATGACACCTAACCTCCGGGCTTGATGGAGAGATCTGATGGTGTACTTTGGTGACTACTACTGCAACTCCTGGACGAGTGGAACTAGGTGTGCCGAGTTTGGGCTCGTTTTGTTAGTTATTATGAGACCTAACCTCCGGGCTTGATGGAAAGATCTGATGGTGTACTTTGGTGACTACTACTGGAACGCCTGGACGAGTGGAACTAGGTGTGCCGAGTTTGGGCTCGTTTTGTTAGTTATTATGAGCCCTAACCTCCAGGCTTGATGGAGAGACTTGATGGTGTACTTCGGTGACAACTGCTGGAATTCCTGGACGAGTAGAACTAGGTGTTCCGAGCTTGGACTCGATTTAATAGTTATTATGAGACCTAACCTCCAGGCTTGATGGAGAGACTTGATGGTGTACTTCGGTGACAACTGCTGGAATTCCTGGACGAGTAGAACTAGGTGTGCCGAGTTTGGGCTCGTTTTGCTAGTTATGCTTAGACCTAACCTCCGGACTTGATGGAAAGACCTGATGGTGTACTTCGGTGACTATTACTGGAATTCCTGGACGAGTAGAACTAGGTGTTCCGAGTTTGGACTCGATTTAATAGTTATTATGAGACCTAACCTCCAGGCTTGATGGAGAGACTTGATGGTGTACTTCGGTGACAACTGCTGGAATTCCTAGACGAGTAGAACTAGGTGTGCCGAGTTTGGGCTCGTTTTGTTAGTTATTATGAGACCTAACCTCCGGGCTTGATGGAAAGATCTGATGGTGTACTTTGGTGACTACTACTGGAACGCCTGGACGAGTGGAACTAGGTGTGCCGAGTTTGGGCTCGTTTTGTTAGTTATTATGAGCCCTAACCTCCAGGCTTGATGGAGAGACTTGATGGTGTACTTCGGTGACAACTGCTGGAATTCCTGGACGAGTAGAACTAGGTGTGCCGAGTTTGGGCTCGTTTTGTTAGTTATGCTTAGACCTAACCTCCGGGCTTGATGGAAAGACCTGATGGTGTACTTCGGTGACTACTACTGGAACTCCTGGACGAGTAGAACTAGGTGTGCCGAGTTTGGGCTCGTTTTGGTAGTTATGGTGAGATCTAACCTCCGGGCTTGATGGAGAGACCTGATGGTGTACTTTGGTGACTACTTCTGGAATTCCTGGACGAGTAGAACTAGGTGTTCCGAGTTTGGACTCGATTTAATAGTTATTATGAGACCTGACCTCCAGGCTTGATGGAGAGACTTGATGGTGTACTTCGGTGACAACTGCTGGAATTCCTGGACGAGTAGAACTAGGTGTGCCGAGTTTGGGCTCGTTTTGTTAGTTATTATGAGACCTAACCTCCGGGCTTGATAGAAAGATCTGATGGTGTACTTTGGTGACTACTACTGGAACGCCTGGACGAGTGGAACTAGGTGTGCCGAGTTTGGGCTCGTTTTGTTAGTTATTATGAGCCCTAACCTCCAGGCTTGATGGAGAGACTTGATGGTGTACTTCGGTGACAACTGCTGGAATTCCTGGACGAGTAGAACTATGTGTTCCGAGTTTGGACTCGATTTAATAGTTATTATGAGACCTAACCTCCAGGCTTGATGGAGACTTGATGGTGCTTCGGTGACAACTGCTGGAATTCCTGGACGAGTAGAACTAGGTGCCGAGTTTGGGCTCGTTTTGTTAGTTATGCTTAGACCTAACCTCCGCTTGATGGAAAGACCTGATGGTGTACTTCGGTGACTACTACTGGAACTCCTGGACGAGTAGAACTAGGTGTTCGAGTTTGGACTCGATTTAATAGTTATTATGAGACCCAACCTCCAGGCTTGATGGAGAGACCTGATGGTGTACTTCGGTGACTACTACTGGAACTCCTGGACGAGTAGAACTAGGTGTGCCGAGTTTGGGCTCGTTTTGTTAGTTATGGTGAGATCTAACCTCCGGGCTTGATGGAGAGACCTGATGGTGTACTTTGGTGACTACTTTTGGAACTCCTGGATGAGTAGAACTAGGCGTGTCTGTCACTCCATCAAGTCCGGGGGTAAGGTCTAATAAAAACGGGAATCATCTTCACAGATGAATCCCGTTTTTGCTTATGAGTTTTGTATTATTATTATTATTGACCCAATTCACATGTACATCTGCGAATGCAAGTTTCCTGACTCGATGCTGCCTGGTAAGCTCTGGGCCATGTGCAGTTCTTCTGGCCATGATATCAGTTTCATTGAGGCATCTCCTGCTAGTCCTGTCACTTACATGCACATTCAGCAAGGCGATTCCTGATATATTAATAAAATAGAATTGCTAGGGTAAGGGGGTCAAATAAACACAAATATAATTTCAAGATTATTTACTTAAAGAAATCATAGTGAGTCGTTTATTGTGCCGGTCAGTATATTTACTGCTATATTATATAATATCTTCAATACATATTACGCTTATTGAACTACAAATTTCAAGTTGTCATAACATGATTACATGTAATAAAAATAGAAGAAAAAGTACAAACATTAAAGAAAAGGGCCAATATCTTTTCTGTTCTATAATCTCTATATATAAAAATCAATTGTTGTCCGTTAGTCTTGCTTAAACTCGAAAACGATTTTGATGATATTTTTTGTGTGCGTTCGAGTAGATCCCTGAATGGTTTAGATTCACAATTAAACACAGTATGTGGCGCTGTTGTCGAGATCCAGAAATAAACCGTGCGAAGCCGGGGCGGATCGCTAGTATATATATATAAATAAAATACACAACAGATATGCAGCTTTACTCATTCAAATAGACGTCAAAAACAAAAAAAAAACAACAAAAAATTATAAGATTATTAATAGAATCAGGCGTTACTTTGCGGAAATAGATTATATTAAAGTTGGAAAAATTTACTTTGCCAATATCCGCTCAACAAAATAAAATGATGTGTCTTACCTAGTTTGAAGAGCACTTCCCTCGCTCTCTCAATTGCATGCACTATCCCCGCCACCACTAATCCTAGCACCACTACTCTCACCACCACTACACTAGGAAAGACACACCACCGACGACAATACGACACGTGTTTCGCCTCGTGTAGACGTCATTTTATTTTATTGAGCGGATGTTGGCAAAGTAAATTTTTCCAACTTTAAAAAATTATAAGTGTAACATAGTTACCGTTACCGTTATTACAGCCTTTCAAAAGACCACTGCTGGACATAGGACTCCCCATAAATTTCCTCATAGGATGGGACACCTGCCATAGTTGCCACGCCTAGCAGATAGGTCGGCGATCGCAGATTTTTAATTTCTAGTAGTTATTAGGAAGACACTACTGCCCATCTCCTAGTTTGTTTACCTCTGTCGCCTCTTACGACACCCACGCGAGGATATGGGGTAGTGGATATTATTACACCGCCCTTATAGTATTTTAATATAATTTTAAAGTTAAAACAGCGTTCTCACTAACAAAATAAAAATATATTGTTCTTGAATAGAAGAGAATAGAATAGAGTCATCATAGAAAAATCAAATGTTATCTATTACATTGTAAACTGTTTTATGCATTTTTAAATGAATAAATTTTTATTAATATCAAATAATATACCATTTTTATTTAAAAAAATATTAATAATGTTATTTACATTCTTTAATTGTTTCTGTTAACTATTTCAATTTTGCTTAAAATTATTGGTTATGTTAGGAATGATTTACAAAAGTTGACGAATCGAATGGCGGATCGAATGGCGACCGATCCCTACTCTTAGCGCAAGAGTTTTCGTGAGCTGAAGGCATTTCGACAGCTACCCTAAGCCCCTTTAATGTTGACGTGTTTATCTACGTTGCACCGGGTGCACCGTTTGAGCAATGACCGCGTCAGAAATTATCGTGCCACAGTATAGAAAATCAATTAGTTAACTTTTAAGATTTATTGAATAAAACTATTTTTACGGATTTTATCGCGTTTAATTCTACTTATTTTTAACTTTTTCTGCGGCCCCCGCCATTACTTCAGAGAACATCATCATCAAAGAACATTGATTCCTACCAAGGATGATACGTGGGGCTATTGAAATAAAAAACATCCTAATTTCAATAGAGAAGTAGGCTTGGTACTACCAACTGCTTGGGATCCTGTAATGAATAAAATTAAAACTAAACTTAGCATACCATTGCATGACTTCAAGGCACAGTAAGTTCATTCTGCGTAGATCGGACCAAAAGTAATAATTAAAAAGCTGAAGGTACTCCGGGTTAATGATATCGGGACGTCACTCACCTCAGTCCCCGTAACCATGGGTGCTACAAAGCACCCGAAACGTCGGGAATTAATAATAAGTAGAATTAAACGCAATAAAATCCGTAAAAGTAATTTTAATTGAATAAAATTACTTGGAAAATTCACGCGGACACTACCGCGTGAATTTTAAGATTTAATTAAAAAAGATTAAGTGAAGATTTAATGTAATAATTATTTAAAATAGGTCTTACAGTTGCCGATAAATGGCGACGTAAGACAAGCCACTAACTCCTATCATCTCGTGAGAGTCGTAGCATCGTCAGCAGCATCCTACTAAAAACAACTCAAATTAATAAAAATCTGCGTTATCCAACCCGCCTGCCAAGAAGCATGGCATATTATCATCTCTATGAAACAATCTGTGGCCTCCCATGTTAAAGAATAAACAACAAATATTCTTACGGGAAATAATTGTCGCTTACATTTATAATATTATATTTGTTCTTAATAAACAAACTTAAAAAAAACAAATTTATTGTTTACTAAGATTACAATAACCTACAATTAAGAAATATCCAACTCACTTTAAGGTTATTTGTAACCAAAAAAATATGGTGAAAAAGTCAGTGATTCAATGAATAGCTTCTAAAGTAGGTCATTCATCACTCGCTAAGTGCAGTACTGTTTGGCATCATTTATTTGGACTTCTATCCAATTTGGGCGGAAGCTCTCCGTAGTACAGGATTACTTATGTGAAATGCGTAAATAGGAAGGTATTTTTATTTTCTCGTAATAGAGTAACAGTATTGACTTCCGGGTTTGTTTTCGTAAGTTAAATTGTTTAAGTTGTAAATTATATTGACGGCTCCGTGGCGCAGTAGCTTAGCAATGAGTTGCTGCGCTGGGGGTTGCGGGTTCGAATCCCGCACGGAATAAGTATTTGTATGACCTACAAGTAATTGTTCCGGGTCTGGATGTTTGTCTTTGTGCAATTTGTGTTTGTAAACTGCCTCCACGATACAGGAGAAAATCCTGGTGTGGGGGTACCGCTTAAAAAAGAAAAAGAAGTATTGGTACAGTAAAACATGATATAAGCACAGATAATCAGTCTTATGTGAGGTGATTAAGAGATGAGGCAAAATTTTAGAGACTATATAAATAATTCGTCCTAACCTCGATTACGATTATAGTTTGTATCTGACTGGGATTAGAACTCAGAAACTGTCCATTATAGTAATACATATGAAATATATTTCTTATTTTCATAAATGACGAACGTACTAAAAAAATGTAAGATATATTTATCTTTCGGTATAATAGAAAACAAATGTCTTATAAATCGCAAGGCAGTGTTTGCGCAAAACCGCAATAGTCACAGTTTCCATCAGTGGCAGCCGGCTATCTATCGCAGTCGAGGGCAATAACTCCTGAAGGATCCATAGCCGGGAATGAGGGCAGACGCGGACCGCCGCCGCGTTATTTATGCACACGCCCTTAGCAGCCGAGATCACCGTGCTCTTGAAACTGATTGAATTCGCCGGGTCAGACTACGTGATAAAAGGAGCGGATTACTAAAATTTTAACTAAGATTTTTGCGTATTTTTGGCACTTTTTTGTAATCTGCGACCATAGATGTTGCGTTCACATTAAGTATATATTACAACTTGGTAAAAATAATTTGTAAGCTGTATTGTGATATTCGTAATATATGATACCCATATATACATTTTTTTATAAAATTAGTGACAAACAAAACTTATTGCTACTGCAGTCCATGGACAACTACAGCCACCTTCAAACTTAAAAGGCTACATATGCGTTGTCACCTCCTGCAATTATAGCCTGCAATTATAGTCTCTCTATACTCTTTAGTCCTATCATCATCACCCTATTTTGTTTCGTAGGTGTCATAAGATTCGACTATGGGAAATGCCAGAACGATCTTATGGTTTTAAACAGATGGCGCTATAACCATTCCCTCAAACAAAATATGTAGACCTGCGGCGTTGAGTAATGTCAACGGTGCAAGACGTCTGGTACTGCAATCGTCACTGAAAATCATGGCAATTGAAGTTTAGACTTCCAAGTAAAAGAGTAGAATAACCACCGGGTATGGTGCAGCCAGCTCACCGTGTGTTAATGTAGTGTGTTAATTTAGTTTGTTAAATACTTTATGCAAAGGCGTTCGAACACTTCAATAGCGTGATTCAGGCTTCGGTGTATGTTCGGTCCGTTTTCCATCTGTGTGGCGCGGTAACAGCGCCATTACATAGGCCAAGAATTAAACCTATATCGGAGAGTTCCCAAGTCCAGCAGATTTTTACTGGCTGACGAACAAGAAGAAGGTTAAACATAAAAATTATACTTAGCGCTATGGCTAAAAGTTAACCAGCAATAAGCCGACAAAAATTAAATATTTTCCTACCTCCGCTTCCGCTTTAGCACTAAATTCGCAGCTTATTACTTCGTTATTCTTAACTCTTATATTATTCAGTTGGGCCGAGAACCAGCCTTGTTTTTCTTTTACTGTCTGATTTTTTCTGGTGACTTGAAAATATTAGTCTTACATTTAATGCGATTAGTTTTTTTTTTGACCTTTAAATAATAAAGGTTAAATATCCTTGACGATATCTTTTTAGTCAAGTTCAAACAAGGACGCGTTTTAATGAGTGAATGTATATCTTCGGCAGTTGTTAACCGATTTTAATGATTATTTTTTATATCCTTCAGATTCTGGATGATCCCATATGAATTTGGTGAAGTAAAAACTTGTAACTATTTGAAAGAAATCCTAGTTGTTACCTTGAGGTTGTGATATTTATTTATTTAGTTATTTTTAAAGTCATCCTACAGTAGTTAAATGTATACTATTTATTGCTTTCTATCTTTGCATTACATATTATGTTTAATGAATTACAAATTACAGGTAGTTACAACATGATTAAATTTAATAAAATAGAAGAAACAGTACAAAAATTTAAGAAACGGCCCAATATATATAAAATACATAACAGAGGTGCATCAACCACTCAGAATAATTTTTCTTTTATAATTATATAAAGTGTCGTTAAAAATGTCGAGATCTGTGTTATCAGTTGACTTTGTATAATATAGGTACGTGTCAAGAGGAAAACTGGTGAGATTTTTTTTCCAAGATTACTTTTATGTATATTGCTTAGTCCATTAGAAAGGGTAAAAAATAAAACTTTTAATAAAAATAAAAGCTGACGTCAAACAAATAAAAATAATAAAATAATAACCACATAATAAATTCTTAAGTGTGAATGGCTTTAATTCTTCTATACACTATATCTTAAAAGCTATTATGTTGTGATTATTTTATAATTCTTTTTACTTTTTTGAAGGCTTTTATTTTTATGAAAAATTTCATTTTTATAGTGATGTTTCGACAAAGAAAAAGGTCAGATTTCGGATCAGATTTTTAAAATTCTACAATGTTTAATTTTAAGGTGATATGTATTATGGCAGTATAGAAAATTCTGGAACATATCGCCCGAGGGGAATATAAGGGTGCCTGGTTCAGCAATAAAGCAACAGCGACTAAAAGACAGTGTGACATATCATCTAGAACTTCATCGCCACTTACCAGCTTACCAACAGGTAAGGTTGTAGTGAATAAGTCTGTTCGTTAAGATATATAAGTAGATAGGTAGGTTTCTACTCGTTTAAGAATTTCACAAATATAAATAACTAAATTAAATCTGCTCTCGAATTTTTTTAGTTCCCATTCTCTAAAGTTTTAATCAGAATACATTGTCTGTCCCGGTGGTAAAAGTTTTTGATGATAGAGTCATGCTGCAGCTATAATAATATAATGAAGATATAATGGTTGTAACGTGATTGGGTCGGCTCGACCGGGGAAGGACCACGCGCTCACAGAACTGAATGAAGGTGCTTTTACCAGCGTGTAAAGGCAGCTTAATTCTGCTGTTTCGTAAAGTGAGGGTAGCAACTTTTACTGGACTGAACCCTTTTCAAGAAAAGAGCCTACTCCTTTTTAAAAGGCCGGCAACGCATCTGCGATTCCCCTGGTGTTGCAGTTGTTCATGGGCGGCGGTAGTCACTTACCATCAGGTGAATCGCATGCTCGTTTGCCCCTCTCCTATAAATAAAAATAACTAGAAACAATAAATAAAAATAACTAGAAACACGTGGAGCACAGTGTTCGGGACAACGCATCTGCATTTCGATTCTTAATCGAGGATAGATGTAGATATCTACAACTTGTTTTTCAAACTTGTTTTTGTCTAAATGTACCTACAGTAAGACCACAAAACCAAAGTTCAAGTGCAGCGAGCTTTTTAATACGTTATCAAATTTTATTTAAAAAAAAAATCAATAGACTGATAAGAGTTAAAACCTAAATTATTATATTACATTTATGTAGATTATGATAATTTACTGACAGTATCATATTAAATATACTGTTATTTATGTCTAGTTTATTCAGGCAGTATTTTATTTAGTGGTATTGTTTTTATCTTGAATTCTGACATCGTAAGTATAATTATTATATATAAACATAAAAAAAAACTCGTATTGCACATTTTTATAAATCCACAGCATCTACGTACCATCAGGTGGACTGTGTACTCGTTTGTTACCCTTATTCTATAAATAAAATGATTTATGGCTTAGAACTCAGCCTCTTTCAGATACAAATGTATTTAGTTTCTACTTAATTTGCTCATAGTTTAAGTTAAAACTCCTTTGATGATATTTTAACAATGAAGTTTTTGGCTTTAATTTTATTAAATTTAAAAAATAATAAAGTATGGATAATAAGTTGAAATAATTATACGTGATATGATTTATACGTGGTAGAGCTATGCTGCAGCTATATTAATAGTATAGTTGTAGCACGAATGGGTCGGCTCGACCGGGGAAGGACCACGTTCTCACAGAATACCAGCGTAAAATAGCAGCTTAATGCTGCTGTGTTTCGTATGGTGAGTGTAGAGAACTGGAGACCCTTTTTACAGGAAAAGAGGCATTCTATCTTAGTCCTCACGGCTGACAACGCATCTGCATTTAAATTCACAAACAAAGATAGATGTAGATGTCTATGGGCCACAGCAACCACTTACCATCAGGTGGACTGTGTGCTCGTTTGACACCCTTATTCTATAAAAAAATATAGATGCATAATATACATATAATAGATAATATCATATACATATAATAGACATGCAGGATGTCAATAGTTGCAGGAGACTTAGGGCTGTGTTTGTGGCATTAATTGGAAAAGGGCTATTCTTTACGAAGTTGGAGCAACTTTCGGCGGGAAATAAAAAAGAAGGTATAAATTATGTTTGTCATGGCCTTTTAAAAGTATATTCGATCATATTAAAAACAAGAAGCAGCTAAGAATACTTAGGAAAAATCTTATTCCATTATCACAGACCGTCCAGTGCAGTAACAAAACGATACACTAAGTGAATTTGATCCGACTCCAGACCAACTCCGGCCAATTCCCACTTTTCTCGAAGCAATTTTCCCCTTCGCGTATTGCCGGGCTTCATTCTACGGCTTTTAAGCCGCATCCTTGCTGCGCGCTTAAGTACGAAACGCTTTATAGATGTAACTTTTGAAATCATATTGTTCACGAGTTCACAACTATTGTATGTTTTGACTTGACTTATTTAAATTCTAAGTCATATTCATTCACTCTGAAATCAGTCCCTTCTAACTAAGTAGTATGTTTAGTTTTTATTCGTCTAATTTTTGAAAACATTTACCTAGTGTTGGACACATGTAATACAGATAAAGATTGATTGCAACTTCCTTTCTTAGATTAAGTATTTTTATCACAATTTGTAAATATATCTTGTTGGTGCCTAAATAAAAATAGCTTTTCATAAAAAGTGAAAGGCGACTTCAAATAACTAAGAAGATTAAAATAATTTCACTTTCTGAAGTCGGTGCTAAAGCGTAGTGTGTACCTAGTGGCATTAAATCCCGACTTTAAGATGTCAAATATTTTTTTTAGTTCGTTGAAGCTGGCTTTTCATTTTTATTACAAGTCAAAATTTTCCCCTTTTGAGTGAACTAAGGATTATCTCAATGTCGTCTAAATCATTACAATTAAAATTCCATCGCCTATTTTGCCACTTTTAATTTATTCTCAAAATTTATATGGGATCTCTCCTAATGTATAATCTTTTTATTAAAAAGAATAAATAAATAATCT
Organism: Parnassius orleans; assembly: GCA_029286625.1. Lineage (NCBI taxonomy): Eukaryota > Metazoa > Arthropoda > Insecta > Lepidoptera > Papilionidae > Parnassius > Parnassius orleans. Next base: position 5,379,741 of record JAGSMP010000019.1, read on the forward strand.
TCAAAATCGGTTCACAAGTGACGAAGATATCGCGTTACATACATATAAGAAAATATATAGTCAAATTGGGAATCTCCCTATTTTTCAAGTCGGTTATTAAATAATGTATGTAATATGTTAAAGATAATTATGAGATATTTTAAATCAAAATCGTTGCAGCCCATCATAAGACTCGAGTCGACGGTGAAATAAGGATCAGTGAAATAAGTTTCTGAGCTTCGTAGTGCATTAAGCTTTTGTTGTATTGGCTGTCTTGTTGGTGTAGTGGTCGTAAATGCGATTGCTGATTATGAGGTCCCGGATTCGAATCTCGGGTCGGGCAAAATTGGGTTTTACTGTCAAGTAGCAGTAGTTTCAGTAGCAGCCTGGAGTCGGGAAATTGGCTGTGATTCACCCTCGTGCCTCTGAGAGCACGCAAAGTCGTTGGTCTTGTACCTGATCTCTCTCCGATCATGTTGGATTACCGCCCCATCGGACTAGGAGTGTGAGGGAATAGAACCCTGCGCACATGACTAGTCTCTGTTGAGACGGGCCGCCGTGATCAAAATTCGGTCTAGAGGACATTATTGTTAAGCTTTTGTCATGGTTCAATAACCTTAACCTTCAGACATTGTGTAAGAGAAGATAAGAAAGACTGCTGTGTGGTGGCAGCATAAGGGGATCTATCACACAATTTTGTCCCTTTGTTAAGTCACTCTTTTGTCAGTCTCTATCATACGCCGCACAACACTGATGTTATCTTCAGTCGTCGCCATAGAAAGCCGTCCCTGACGCAGATCATCGGTTAGATTAGTGCGACTACGTTTAAACTCACGAAACCAGTTGTAAACAGTGGCACGAGATGGGGCTTCACCGTGAAAGGCCAATCGAAGTCTATCATAACTTTCTTGTTGATTTAAATGACATCGAAAGTCATAAAAAATCATTGTACGAAAATTTTCTCGCGTTAAATTCATGCTGACGTGACACAGACAATTTTCAATTTGCCGCCAAATCGTAAACAAATGACAAATTAATAAAATACATACACAATAATATTGGCAAAGAGTTCCATTTTCAAAATTTGACCTTATTTTTTTATTATATCGTTTACAAGTGGCCAGTTCTAAAAACTTTCCGTGTCGCCCTCGTATAGGCACCGATTAGTAACAGTATAACAATCTCGTTGAGAGCAGGGTCAAAGATGTAAGACGTCTAATACTATTAAGCCTGCCGAACATGGCAATTTAGGCAGTCTTCCCACAACAGAGGAGGCCCATGTCTAGCAGTGGGTGAAGAAGAAGATGCTGGACGTGATCTTTCCTACAGATTCGCCGTAATTGTCACGCTTGGTAAGAGGATGGGCAGCGAACAGCTGGAATGTGTTTTGCACCATTCCAGCTGTTCTCCGTTCGAGTCGATATATTTTACATCTAGCATACAAAAAATGCCGTCTAGGGCGATATTAAAGAATCCACTACCTTACTTATATCATCCTGTGAGTGTCTAAATTCCGACAGATGGGAACTGAAACAGGAGGTTGGTAGCCAGCCTTCCTGTTAAGAGCTCAAATAATAAAAAAACTCCGATTGCCAACCCGTCTGCCAAGCGTGGCATCTTGGGCAAATACCACGCAAGAGAAAGGGGGTTCTCATTCGCTTGCGTTTTACAAATATTCATAATTCTTACTAAGAGAAGTCTGCGTTCGAAGATCTGCTTCAAAGGTTTTAACTAGGGTACAGAAAACCTTGTTGCCTTTACGACACAAGGTATGTAGCATAACGCCTTTGTTAATTTATGTCAGGTGCGGCGCCATATTGTGGGGATAGGTATTTGCGCGTTATTTGCAACAGAAGCATTATTATGTTATTATAAATACTAATAACAGTACGTAGTAAATATATATCTGATAATAACAGTTTCATATTTATTTTATGGAACGTAGATAATATAAATACTACTAAAGGCAGTGTATAATATTATCCGTCATTTTTCGGAAGTGAATTAGTTTATTGGTCATCAAAAAACAAAATACCTTTAATGTTTTTTCGAAATATCTTCACATATTATTAACCTTAGACAAAAATGATTAAACAGATTGAATAGATTCTTTAACTTAGGTAGCCATAGATATTAAAAGGAAAAGTTAATTATTTTTTAATTCCTAAGGTTCATTTGGGTCATCGTTAAGCTTTAAACTTAAATATTGGTTTTCTTACGTTTATTCATGTGTAGTTTACTTAAGAAATATTTGCGGTATCATAATACATCCAGCGTTGATGGTGTTTCATTTTATAAAGGCGTTGCTGACGAAACGGCAAGAACGACATCAACGATATCATACACACACCTTGAATTAACTAATCAGTAACTAACCCGCTTAATCAGCGTGCAGAATTTTGGACAATGGGTATTGTTACCCATTCTGATTATATCAGAAAATCGGTTTAAAAGAACCGGTCGGCACGTTCTTACCGTGGTAGATCGGAGACTAAGCGCTCGCCGTGAATTTAACAGTACGCGAGCTACCCGGGTTCGATCTCCACCTGCACCATTTGCTCGGCGGTTCAAGAAAACATCGTGAGAAAACCTGCATGTTTTAGGAATACATTGTTACGAGGAATCAGTCACACACACAGCGGCACAAGCATCGCAGTGGACTAATTGCGCCATAACTATCTCAGAAATTAGAGAAGGCCCATGTCCAGCATTGGGACGTGTAAGGCTTTAACTGTACTTTTCTTTTTCAAACCGCCTTAGTAAGTAACAATAAAAGTATATGACAATTGATTTATTTTATTATCTCTAAGCTTCTGTTCGCTATAGCTTACTATGTCGAAATGGGCCGTGGGGAGTGCCGAAATAACGCCATGTGTTATGATATAAATTATTGAAAAGTCTTGCAATAAAATCGGTTGTTATCCTCACGCCCGGCGACATATTGCGAAAATGTACGAAGTTGTGAATAAACTGTGTGTAACTGGCTGTTACTGTCTGTGGTATAAGTCACAAGACGTGGGCGGGCAGGAATTATTTTAGTATTTATTATAAAGGGGATAAAACTTCCAGAATTCAAAAGAACTGGGCCATATATGTGCATAAAAATACATGTGCTTTTAAAAAAAAATTGGGGTGTGGCTATCTAATGACTACAAAATGGCGGCGCTATCTTTCGCTGCGCGCGATGTGTCACAGTCTTCACTCAACGTAAATAATTTTCTGATCCTTTGCTAAGTGGTATAATTAAATTTTGGGTGTAGATGACAGATATGTAGCTGCAACACCAAACTGTATTCCCCAATTTCATTATCATTAGTTTTCTGAATTGCCTCCTAATATGGAAGAAAATTTAAAGACGTATTCATATCAAAAATTTAAGTGACAAACGAACTTACAGTTTGGCTGATGGCAAGTTGCTACTGCAGCTCATGGCTACCTGCAACCAACTTCAAACAAAGAAGGCTACAGATGCCTTGTTACCTCTGAAGACTAAGATGGTATGTCTGAAATATATGGCCGGCCCATAACCACTTCAGCTTACTAATCTATTGGGATATGTTGAATAATGTGGTCTGATTAAAACTATATAAAGAATAATTTTAGCGAATTCTATTTTGGAATATTCGGTGAGCTGGAATACCGGATTGCGTTGAGTCTCTGGCCATTAAATATTAGGATACCTAAGTATTTTATTGTATCTTAGTGTAATAATTGTGCCAAATAGCGACTCGCCGCTTATTAACGAGGCGCTTCAAATTGAGTTTGAAACTGACTGCGAGGCGCAATATTGATGCAAATAGTCAAGGGTGTAGAGAGATGTTTGCAGTTTTAAGATCCTTTTACAGTCGGGATCATTGTGGTGATATGAAATTTTACATTATCATCCTTCATGTATAAAGCTCCAGACCTCCACTCAGGACGGACAATCAAGGCAAGTCAGCAGTGGTGATAGAGGTGACTCCGATTTCAGATTCCTTGCTAGCTACGATGAAAATTTATTATAATTTCTTAAAATGTTGAATCGCTTGGCTTTTATGACTTGTAGTTACGGTTACCTTTTTCTATTGAGAGCACCCCTATGATCAATACTAGCGAAGCTTGTATGTTAACATTTGACCATATTTGCAATATAAGCAAAGGTAGGGAATTTTACCATACATATAACAGTTTTTTTTTTAATAGAAAGTTCTTTAATATGTATTAAGTTGAAACAATTGAATCAAATTAATTTTAAGAATTTCGTCGGCTTGGGATTCAGTGACCAATAAGATTATTTCTAAAACCAAGCATACCACTACAAGATTTCAAGATAGTGTCCTTGATTAACTATAAGAAAAAAATTGTGTAGCATTTGCTTAGTGTCGCTAATTATATATTTATATTGATGATGGCTAATTAAAGTATTTGGATTAAACTTTATTATGAAATTTAAGATGCAAGCGGATATATTAGCGGCGTAAAAAGTCTTCACTTAACTTTTTATACAAAAACTAAATAATAACATGGCAGCAATAAGAGAATGGTCGTGCAATTTTTTTTATAGAATAGGGTGACAAACGAGCACACAGTTCACCTGATGGTAAGTGGATGTTGTTGCCTATAGACATCTACATTTATCCTCAATTAAGAATCAAATTGAAGATGCGTTGTCACACGTGAGGACTAAGATGGAATGCCTCGTTTCCATTAAAAAGGGTTCCGGTTCTCTACAATCACCATACGAAACACACTAGTATTAAGCTGCTATTTCACGCTGGTATTCTGTGAGAGCGTGGTCCTACCCTGGTCGAGCCGACCCATTCGTGCTACAACTATACCAGTAATATAGCTGCAGCATGGCTCTACCACGTAAAAAAAGTAAATTCAAGCCGGTACAAGCTGCGTTGCAGCCAGATATCATAGAATAATTTAGAATAAATTTAATATTGTAGAAGTATATGAAATGTATTAAAAAGAAAGACATATGCTTGTAAACCATTCTATTGTTGTACGCATTAAGAACGACGTAGCAAATACTTTTTTTTCAAATAATAATATTAATACTTTTTATATACTTTTTTACTATTACTTTATTAAGATTCAAATAAAACTTATATACAATATCCGATTGAGCCCTAGCTCCTGAACTGTACTGTACATATATAAAGAGCTAGTCCCTTCTACCAATACAATATAATATACCAATATAATAACAATATTCAATTAAATTTAATTAAATTCTACTTTATTTTATTCAAATAATTACTGCCGCCCATGAACAACTGCAACACCAGGGGAATCGCAAGTGCGTTGCCAGCCTAGAAAGGAGTAAGCTCTTTTCTTGAAGGTCCCTAAGTCGAATCGGTCATTTACCACCAATTACCACCGGTGAAAAATCACCGGTGGTAAATGATTCTACAAAGATCTTGTACTAGGAATAAAACTCCAAGTAAAACGCACAGTAGTGGATCGCCAAACATCCAGATGGTGTGGATGGTATCGAGCTTAAGTCGACGATTCGTGCCGTTCTGCGCTGAAGGCGGTAGTCTTCCTCAATCCGAGATTTTGTTTAACAAAGACTCGACTTGACACAAGTTTGTTCCTGTACTCGATGACGTGATCCGAGAAATATTGGCACGGCCGGTGTAAAAGCATCACCTGTGCTGTCATCCGCATAGCAATGAATGCTACTGGTTTGTGACATATTATTGATATGCAGAAGGAACATCAAGTGATAGAACGCAGCCTTGTGGAACACCAGCATTGATAGGCTTGTAACCTCATGAGCTGGCAGTTTATAATGGATTCCATTATTTTGGAGAACAAGGAGGTGATGGCGATAGGCATGTAGTTGGTCGGGTCTGAGCGATCGCCTTTTTTAGGGATCGGGTGGACCAAAGCTGTCTTCCATGAATTCGGGACTACGCCTTGGGAGTAGGAGTACCGGCAAAGACGCGTTAAAATCGTTGTCAACTCGGGAGCACACGTTATCAGCACAATGGGAGGGATTCCATCAGGCCTACTCGACTTGTTGACATCCAGGGAGAGCAGTGCTTTGCAAACCAAACGCTGTGTAAACTGCAAATCTGGCGTGGAGCACTCACACCTTGGGATGGTCGGCGGTGTATTCCCCCGTTATCGAGAGTCTAGTTGGACGCAAAGAGATAGCCCAACAGATCGGATTTTCCTTTGCAGCATGGGCTAGTGAGTCATCTTGCTTCTGCAGAGATGGGAGAGATTGCTGACAGAAGTTCCCTTGGACAGTCTTGGCGAGAGACCAGAATGCACGGGTTCTCAAAGGAAGGCGAACTTGTTTCTCGCCAATTCTGCCGATGTGTTGTGACCTTGCCTTGGCAATTACTATTTTGAAGGACCTGGAGGCGGAATTATACTTCTTTTTGAGAGCGTTGGCATCCCGAGTGGTTGATGCGTCAGACCATGCCCAGTAGCGCTCCTGATTAAAGCGTGATGCTATTTTACAGGAGCGATCAAACCATGGCTGGGAGATCCAAGCCATAGTTTGGTCGCTCCTCAAGACACACCCAAGCAGAAGCAGATGCCTCCGATGGGCACCGCAGAAGATGGAATAAAAAGTTCCATACCCCGAAGTACCACATCAGCGGCAGAACCAGCATCAACGTTGGGATCGTCTGGCGAGAAGCAAACCCGCCCCCAATGTTAGGATGTAAAAAAGACCACATCCTATCCCAATCAGCCGACCTATAGTGCCAAACACGGCGGCAGCCTGCAGAATGGAACCGCGATGTTAGCGTGAGTGGCACTACACTCCGGACTAGACAATGGTCCGAGGAGTCAACTGGTGGAGACTGGCCGAGCGTCTGGTAGCCGGATGTTGAAAATTCGATACGATTTGCAATTTAACGTGATCACCGAAATATGTTTAATGTAAAGACCACTGCAAGTTTAAGTATTTAAAAGAAATATTTTTGAAGAGTAAGAATTAAGTTCGCCATCACGTAGCGGAACGTGGCGAACTCTTCACTGCTCCCAAATCCTTCAGAAAAAAGAGATGACCTAACTTTTTAAATTATGGAAGAAAGTGAATTACTTAAGTTTGAAATATTGTTACCATATGTTACTTGCTATGTGGTGACGGTGTAGAAGGTGACGATAGGATTTTTTTAATATAATATAGGGTATCAAGTGAGCAAACAATCCATCTGATGGTAAGTGGATTACGAATCAAAATGCAGATACGTTGTCACCTCTGAAGATTAAGAAGATTGTATTGCATGGAATGCCTCGTTACCACTAAAAGCATCTTTTCTACACTCACCATACGAAACGTAGCATTATTCTGCAGTTTCAGGCTGGAATTCTGTGAGGGCGTGGTCCTACACTGGTTGAGCCGGCCCATTTGAGCTATAGCTATGATAAAGCTGCAGCATGGTTGAATGCCAGAAAGATTTATTGATATTCGAGTGACGGCGTTACCGCCATTCCGAGAATGACAGGTGAAAAGTACCCAAACCGCGACGAAGAGCATCGTCAAAGGTGTGAGACGTCTGTAACTGCAAATGCAAATACGCCAAGCATTGTGATTATGGCAAATCTTCTCTAAAATGGGAGGGGGTCTTTGTCTCCAAATTGACTTTTAGTGCCGTGTGGCGGCATAAGTGAATTAGAATTATGGTCTAGTACCATAATATCGTACTATAGGTGTCGTGAGATGCATCAGAGGGAAATAAAACAATAGATGGGCAATGGATCTTTTAGATAACTAGTTATAAATAATAGAGAGATAAATAATATAATAAAACAATTTTTATTATATTGGCTAGTTATCTAAAAGATCTAAATGTGTGGCAACTACTGCAAATATGAGCTGTAGTTATATGCCCTATAAGACCATCTATGGGGTGACCTCTTTTCAGCAGTGAACTTTTGATAGGTAGTGATGATTGTGATGAATAATTATAGAATTCAAATAAAAAGTATGTATTATTATGCACAACAATTTAATTTCTCAACATTTACTATCAACGCAACAATAGATTGTCGTACAACGATAATGGCTAATCCACAGCGTGAAATAGGGGAATAAAAAAGCCCCCATTATTGCGCTCAGTGAGATAAGATCCCGTAGGCCTCGGGGGAGGCAATTATCCTGATCTGCACATGACGCTAGCAGTGCTCGGCATTTGACTCGGCTAAGATTCGTGTCATGCTTAACGAGACGTTTCCGAAGGAACACAGCTTAATGTCATGCATTTTATTGTAATGTTTAACTACAATGCTTCAAGAGTAAATGGTTGAGTGAATATTTAAATATATATTTTTTTATTTAGAGGCTTATATATACTGCCTCCGATACAAAAATTGCATTTTGGATTGAAAATAGATAGTTATTGTTTCTTACATTCATTAATTAATTACAGACCATTATGAAATTATAGTATTTTGAAGTCTTACTGTTGTATGCTTGGGTTGGGATTTAATTTTATTAATTATAGTCTGTGAACACGTACAGGATCGTCTCCGTCACTAGATCAGATTTGATAGATCCTAAATTCTCGCCAGAGAATACCGATTCCTTCCAAGGATGATTCGCGAGGCTATTGAAATAAAAATACATAATATAATACATAAACACTCACGCATATTACCCAGAGGGGTAAGCAGAGACTACGGACTTCTATTTGGCACGATCCTGGCACACCTCTCTCGCCTCCTTTACATCCATATATCTACGCATACACGCTCGTCGGTTAAGGGTACTCCTAACCTGGCCCATTTTCAATATATCGCCAATTTGGTCTGACTCTGACTCTGCCGTTCAATTCTGTAGCATAAATTTGTTTTGTCACTCTTTCTTTGTTCATTCTTTCTACATGACCAAACCACCGAAGCATTCCTTTCTTAATCCTGGTCACAACATCATCTTGCAAACCACACTTTTCTCTTATCACACTATTTCTCAACCTGTCATTCAGATACACCCTTGCATACTCCTTAATGACCGCATTTCTACAGCATTTATTCTACTCTCATGCTTCTTCTGCCAGACCCAACTTTCACTACCATACATTAAAGTAGGGACTAACACAGCATTATGAATTGCCAAACGTGCCTTTTTTGACACATTCTGACTCTTCACAATAGCGTGTAGAGCCCCATCCACTCTATTTCTACGTTCACTGTCGTTCTATATCCTTATCATATCTACCATCCCTGCTAAATAAACATCCCAAATATATAAACTCATCCACTTGCTCAATCAACTCCCCTTCTATTCTTATTTCACATAACGTTTTACTTTCTTCTCTTTCAAAAACCATCACTTTCGTCTTACTTGCGTTCACTTTCATACCCCTTTCTTTTAATGACCAGTTAATTAAAGTAACCATCATTTGCAACTCGGCCGCCGACGATGCAAATATGACTTGATCATCGGCGTACAAAAGGCATTTGACGGTTAACTCACCCATTCTCAACCCACATTCTTCAACTTTCAAAGTTTGCAAACAACTGTCCATAAATAGGTTGAACAGCCACGGGGAAGCCACACAGCCCTGTCTGACACCTTTATGGATGCCAAACCAGTCCGAGTAGGCCCCGTTGATCCTGACACAAGCACTGGAGTCCCTATACAGAGACTTCAATGCCTGTATCAACCCAGCGCTCAACCCAAATGAGTTCAGTGTTTGCCATAATACATCCCTGTCCACTCTGTCATAAGCCTTTCCAAGTCCATGAAAGCACAAAACTTTCTGGTTTTGGCCAAAAACTTCTCCTAATCATGCGCATGGAAAATACTTGATCCGTACACCCATTCCCTTTCTCCATAACTCTTTCAATTAACACCTTAGCATACAGTTTACCCACAATGCTAAGCAAGCTGATACCACGGTAGTTTTACAGTCCTGCTGTGACCTTTTCCTTTATATATTGGGACTATAACGGCTTTGCACCAGTCTTCCGGTACCTGCTTCAGTTCCCAACATAAATTAAACAAGGTGTACAGCAGGCCTGCCACCACTCCCTCTCCAGCCCTTAGCATTTCAGGAGTAGCATACTCTATCATATCCGGCTGCCTTACCTGCTTTCATGCTTTCATTGCTTTCATTATTTCATCTACACTTATCTCCCTACCTCTCTCCACTTCTTTCGGAATTTCTATTTCACTTAATTCAGACGACTCTTCACTCATAAACACGCTTTCAAAGTATTCCTTCCATCTCTTTAAATTCGAAACTTCATCATTCAGCATACAGCCATTCTCGTCTCGTATAGCATTCATTCTAGGCTGTTTGAATTTCCCCTAGCAGTTCTTACGAGTTTCCAGAACATTTTAATATTTGCCTGGAAGTTATCAGATATCCTTCTATCATTCTTATCCGTTCTTTCTTGCTTTTTCCTTTCAACAACTTCTTTTACTCTCTTATTTATAAGTCTAAAGTTTGCCTTTTTCTTTCAATCTCATCATTCATACCGCCAGAATTACCAGCTTTGGTTGCCAGTAAATCTAGCCATGCTCTCTTCTTTGCTTCAACTTCCATCCGTACCTCATCATCCCACCACAACGTATTATTTTTCCTTTCATTCGTTCTCTTACTTACACCACATACTTCGGTGGCTGCATCCACCAAAACTTTCTTAACATTATTCCATACAGTCTTCAGGTCTAAATCATTCATACATATTTCATTCAAACCACTTATATTCTCCTCAGTCTACATTTATACTTCTTTCACACCTTCATCTTGTAACTTCTCTATTCTTATACGCTGTAACGCAGTGGTAGACACAGATGTCCGATGCCGCCAACGCCTGAATAGACCATTAATTATAATTTCTTAAAATGTTGAATCCTTGGCTTTTATGACTTGTAGTTACGGTTACCTTTTTCTATTGAGAGCACCCTATGATCAATACTAGCGAAGCTTGTATGTTAACATTTGACCATATTTGCAATATAAGCAAGGTAGGAATTTTACCTATACATATAACATTTTTAATAATAGAAAGTTCTTTAATATGTATTAAGTTGACAGTTGAATCAAATTAATTTTAAGAATTTCGTCGACTTGGGATTCAGTGACCAATAAGATTATTTCTAAAACCAAGCATACCACTACAAGATTTCAAGATAGTGTCCTTGATTAACTATAAGAAAAAATTGTGTAGCATTTGCTTAGTGTCACTAATTATATATTTATATAGATGATGGATAATTAAAGTATTTGGATTAAACTTTATTATGAAATTTAAGATGCAAGCGGATATATTAGCGGCGTAAAAGTCTTAACAACTTTTATACAAAACTAAATAATAACCTGGAAGCAATAAGAGCAATAAGAGAATATTTTTTATAGAATAGGGTGACAAACGAGCACACAGTTCACCTGATGGTAAGTGGATGTTGTTGCCTATAGACATCTACATTTATCCTCAATTAAGAATCAAATTGAAGATGCGTTGTCACCCTGAGGACTAAGATGGAATGCCTCGTTTCCAGTAAAAGGGTTCCGGTTCTCTACAATCACCATACGAAACACACTAGTATTAAGCTGCTATTTTACGCTGGTATTCAGTGAGAGCGTGGTCCTACCCTAGTAGGCTTATGTATACATGGATAAAACAATGACCTGGAAATTGCAGATTTCTGACCTACCTCACCTATTATCGATTATGAAGATGTATGTTACCCAGATCTGTCACAAAATCTTCTAAACAAACAATATATATATGTATATATATATATATATATATATATATATATATATATATATATATATATTTCAAATATGTATACATACTTATAAACTTCATAAATAAATATCCGTATGAATATATATAAAAAAAAATTTGAAGGAAGAGAAAAGAAAATGTCAGTAATTGTCGGTAATGTTGTCGTAGAAGTACGAGTACTTTAGAGGAGTTTTAATTGATTGTATTCTTAATGTCATTGAGAAGGGTCCACCCTGTGTGATATATTGACACAGACACAATAAAAAAACTTGTAACTGTCTAACATAAATAATCACTAAGCCTAACCGGTCATTAACCATATGGTATTTACTACCTACCATAGGACGCGGTCGACGTCACGTAGACGAAAGAATATATTTTATTATTATTTATTTAAAAAAGCTTAAATGTTAATGTCAGCAGTGAACTTTTGATAGGTAGTGATGATTGTGATGAATAATTATAGAATTCAAATAAAAAGATGCACAACAATTTAATTTCTCAACATTTACTATCAACGCAACAATAGATTGTCTTACAACGATAATGGCTAATCCACAGCGTGAAATAGGGGAATAAAAAAGCCCCCATTATTGCGCTCAGTGAGATAAGATCCCGTAGGCCTCGGGGGAGGCAATTATCCTGATCTGCACATGACGCTAGCAGTGCTCGGCATTTGACTCGGCTAAGATTCGTGTCATGCTTAACGAGACGTTTCCGAAGGAACACAGCTTAATGTCATGCATTTTATTGTAATGTTTAACTACAATGCTTCAAGAGTAAATGGTTGAGTGAATACTTAAATATATATTTTTTTATTTAGAGGCTTATGCCTCCGATACAAAAATTGCATTTTGGATTGAAAATAGATAGTTATTGTTTCTTACATTCATTAATTAATTACAGACCATTATGAAATTATAGTATTTTGAAGTCTTACTGTTGTATGCTTGGGTTGGGATTTAATTTTATTAATTATAGTCTGTGAACACGTACAGGATCGTCTCCGTCACTACATCAGATTTGATAGACCCTAAATTCTCGCTAAAGAATACCGATTCCTTCCAAGGATGATTCGCGAGGCTATTGAAATAAAAAAAACATGCTAATTCCAATGGAGAAAATTGCTACGTGCTACCATCTGCATCTGTAAATTAAATCCCAACCCAAGCATACAAATGCAAGACTTCAAGATACTATAAGTTCATACTGCGTAGATCGGACCAAAAATTAATTAATCTGGAGGTAGCCGTGGTAAACTATGACTTACGGACATCGAGCAGCTCAGTCCCCCCCCCCTCCCACCGTGACCATGGGTGACCATCATATATCATATATTCAAGTATAGTGGTGGCTAGTGGCTATTACAGTCCATGGACATCTGAAACCGACTATAACAATAAAGACACAGATTCGTTGTCACTACTGAGGACTAAGATGGAATGTTTCTCAGGCTGTATTTATACTGGCTTTCTATACCGTTCTGACTTCTGATAGAAGGCGGTGAAACTATCACTTTCACACCAGTCGCAAAATCACCAGACTGATGACCTCAGGTACTGCGGTCGCCAATTCGCATCACTTATGTAAAATCTTTTAAATCTTTAAAATTTATGCTGCAGAAGTGAACGGCAGAGTCGGAAAGGGACGCCCTAGACGAAGTTTTATCGACCAAATTGGCGACATATTGAAAATGGGCTAGATTAGGAGTACCCTTAACCGACGAGCGTGTATGCGTAGATATATGGATGTAAAGGAGGCGAGAGAGGTGTGCCAGGATCGTGCCAAGTGGAAGTCCGTAGTCTCTGCCTACCCCTCTGGGTGACAGGCGTGAGTGTTTATGTTAGTTGTTATGTTATGTTATGTAAAATCCTCACTACAAGGAGAAAGGCTAAGATCTCTTGGACATTAATCGACTCTTTGAGCATCTACGGCATGAGACGAAATGATGGATTTTTCATGTCGCCACCCTCAGAGCATGAAATAGAGATTCAAGAAACGCCGAAACCAAGCTAATACTATGTTTAATTTATTGCACGCACTTATGCAAACATAACAAGCGTCTAAAATCAAATGCAACCAACAACATGGTTTTAGGTGAACAGCAGTGGACTTTTACGGGCTGCTAAAGAACGAAGAAAGACGATTGAGAAGCTGAGAATGGTTGTGGCATCACCACAGAATACATAATAGTGCAGGACATCACTTAAAATGTCCGCAGTGCTCTGTCCATGTTTCTTTGTTGGTCTGACGCTGCCAAGTGCCAACATAATATGCCAGAATTATTTTCATAATATAATATATCTTACATAATATAATATATTTACTAACAAGGCTTGAAGTGCCAAAATAAAATATGGTTATAAAACAAAAGCCAATACTATAACCATATATATACAATAATCTATGCTATAACCTATGAAAATCAAATAGTTAACGTTTTTATTTTCGTTTTTTGGCATTGTTAAATTTGCAAATTAAATACTGCTCTCGAAGTTTCGTTGCTATAGCAACAGGATAACTGTTAAACATAAATATATAGTGAAATAAAATATAGAACCAACGAATGGCTTTAAAATAATTTAATTTATAATTTTAAAATAATTTATATTTCTACAACTCTTAAAAAGTCGTTCAAAAGTGAAAATTTCAATTCCAACATGATGGTTATTACATTGGTCGATTCTCGAAAGTTCTATTTATTCCAACTACTGTTACACAGTAGGTACTGTTAATTAGAAATCTGCTCAAAAGCTCGACATCGTAAGCCGATTACGGCGCCGCAGTCTGAGAGCGATCTTTAATTTATTGTCACGCGGAAAATTTTGTGTAGCACTCGCTTTAAACCCTTTATCGGTTCCGAGTTAACAGAACTGTGCTTTGATGTCGGGGATTCGGGAATACGTAGTAGGGATTCCTTACCGCCTATTCATGAGGAATACCCTACTAGGGAATAGTGTTACCACTAGATTATTCGTTTTGTCGGTTTTCCAACAATCAATGAATATAAAAAAAATGTTGTGAACGAGAGTTCTAACTTCTTTTAACTCCAAATCTAAAGTTTTTTTTTACAGTATAGGGTGACAAACGAGCACACAGTCCACCTGATGGTAAGTGGATGCTGTGGCCCATAGACATCTACATCTATCAAAATGCAGATGCGTTGTCACCCCTGAGGACATAGATGGAATGCCTCGTTTCCAGTAAAATGGGTCTCCGGTTTTCTAAACTCACCATACGAAACACAGCAGCATTAGGTTGCTATTTTACGCTGGTATTCTGTGAGAGCGTGGTCCTTCCCTGTCGAGCCGACCCGTTCGTGCACCATAACGTGGCTGCAGCGTGGCTCTGCCACGTCAATAAAAATTGATTAAAAGTTATATTTAATAAGTATGTATTTCAAAAGATGATGAATTAAAAAATATGTAGGTAGTTAAGTATCTCCTAATTATTCTAAAATATCTAATAATATATTATGTAAGTACATATAAATAAAATTGAAGCGTCTGCCGTGTAATATTGAAAAAATTGACTTATATTAAGATCAAGAGGTTTGCAGACATAAATATTTTTAAAATTTTTGTCTGTCTGTCTGTCTTTCTATCTGTCAGTCCGGGCTAATCTTCGGAATGGCTGAACGGGTTGTCACGAAACTTTAGAAATAGATAGAGAGTAATACCAGGAGGGTTGTAGGATATAAGTTATGTGAAAAATTTGTTTTTTTTTGAAAATATAGGAAAAATGTATAAATAGAGATAAATAAATGGACTTTGATCGTCTTACATATCCTATACTGGTGAAGCCGCGGCGGGTTGCTAGTTTTTAATATCTTTAATAATCAATTAGTAG
This sequence comes from Parnassius orleans, assembly GCA_029286625.1. Lineage (NCBI taxonomy): Eukaryota > Metazoa > Arthropoda > Insecta > Lepidoptera > Papilionidae > Parnassius > Parnassius orleans. Next base: position 5,395,260 of record JAGSMP010000019.1, read on the forward strand.
TGTTAAAGTTACAACATATATACCTCTCCCACTGCTGGGCACAGGCCTCCTCTCATTCCTGAGGGGGTTTTAGCGCAAGGAAATATCCAGCGCGCTGCCCCAATGCATGTTGGCGGACTTCACATGTATTCCAAATAATATTTTTCTTATTTCTCAGACATACATCTCATCTCAGGTTTCTGCCACGATGTTTTCTGCCGAGCACGTGGTAAATCAGCACTTAAAATTGTAATTAACAATTTCATGCACGGCGGTGGCTTCAAACCCCGGACTAAAACACCGTCAACTTCCTGATCTGCTGATATGAACCTCCAGTCTGCTAATAAGATTTTCTTGACTGAAAAAGTCATTAACTAATTTGGCCCGACCCTGAATTAGACCCGAGACCACATGATCAGCTGCACAAAACCAACGAGGCGGTCATTACCTTGATATTGATCTATTTTCTATTATAATATGAACTGAATGTAATTATTCATCGAAAATCGTTTTTAGATCGTTTGTTTCCCTGTATTTAGTATGTATAAAACAATACGTCGGATCTGCTTGATAATTGAACATAATAGTCAACACAATAGAACAACATAAAAAAATGAAATAGAACTTTTGTGGATGATTATTGTATCTACTACATCGATATATATGTACTACGCACTAGATTTGGCATTCCGAACATTCACTATGTTCAAATGAACTGTACTGCAATCCGTACACCTTTAGTGTCATTTAGTGTGGCCACAGACTAATATGATGCTTACGCATAGTGTGGCTTCAATATTCATAGAGTGTGGAGCTGCGCTAATAATACGAGATTTCAAATTAAAGTTTAATTAAACCTGAACGTAAATAACAATTCAGTAGTCAAATGAATAAATAGGTAATAATATTACAATAGAAAAAATAAATTTCTTCATTTAAATACCTACCTAATCTATTATGACAAAAACTGACCGCGCAGGCGCAACGCGCTTATATCAACTGCGCATGCGCGACTCTACTATCTCCCGCGCATGCGCGAAAACAGAGTAGTGCACATTTTTTGTTTGGAATAGCTTCTCTAGTACGTAGTACATATAACTCAATGATCTACTATAAACTTTATATTAATAATATTTAGAAATAACTTCTAATTATAATACCTTTATACATTTGTTTCCTTTTTTTATTTTTTCTCACTATATTCTTCATCACTAGTACCGTCATTATTATAAGTATTTTTATGTATTAGTTTCTGTTATTGACATTATGTATTCAGCGGTATTTTTATTGTACTATTATTAAAACGAATTAGACTTACAGAATCAAACAATTATCATCATCATCATCATTACAGTCCATCACAAGTCCACAGCTGAACGTAGGCCTCTCGCAAAGAATGCCACAAAGCACGGTCCTGAGCCAACTACATCCATCGACTTTTTGCATGTCTTACCAGGTCGTGGTCGCTTCATTTTGTGGAGGCCGTTTATACAAGAAAATTAATATCTATGCGGGCAAAAATAAAATGGCGTGTATAAAAATTAAGTCTTTGTTCAGAGATGAAATACATAGAGAATAGCGTATTATATATATTCATATTTTCTTATTTTTTGTTTTGTCGGAGAGGGCCATGTTCAGCGGTGGACTTGTAAAGGGTAGTAATATTGATGATTTGAATGAAATAAATTGGATCGTTGACATCTTCACTAGTAAATTAATAAATTACGTAATTAGAATTAGATACTTTTAGTAGTGTCTTTTGCTTACTGTTATCGTTACAGCCTATTAAAATCTCCTGCCAAACATAGGCTTCCCCATTGCCTTATAGGGGGGATATTTGCCATAGTTGCCACGCTTGGCAAGCGGGTTGGCAACCGCAGTTTTTTTAATTTTAGTTGTTATTAGGAAGACGCTGCTGCCGATCTACTATTTTGTTTCCCTCTGTCATCTCTTCCTACACTCTCGGGACGATATGGGGCAGTAGATATTTTTACACCTCCATGGTGAATTATTACGTTTTACGAGATGAATGTTTTTAATATATTTTTCACCTAAATACCTAGAATAAACACAATGTAATGCCGATAATGATAAGGTTATCCTGGTAAGCGCAGGGGCTAAACGTTTATTTGCGATGCTCCAGTGCTGCGAATCCCACACGGAACAAGTGTTTGTAAGTCCCAGTAATTATTCCGGTTTTAGAATCTAGACGTTAGATTCTAAAACCATGTGCAATTTACGTATGTGAAAAGACTTCACGATACATACGACCGATAAGTTATATACATAATTATATAAGTTGTGGAGATGTAAAAGGGACGAAATACCGTGGTTCTCATATAGCCAACGACCCGGTAAGGCGCTTGAGATGTCAACGAATGAATGTGACTTTTTATTAGCCGATTTATAATTTAATTATTGACGTATAATATATTTCGTAGTGGGCTCATATAACTCTGACTGATTAAATGAAACTAATTTTTACGGATTATATCGCGTTTAATTTTACTTTTAATAAGTTTCTTTTAATGTGTAGTCTTCGCGTAAATATAAGAAAACATTATGTAAATCTGACTGATATAATAATATTGAACAAAAAAAAAAATATAAATGGATAACTAAATTTAAAATGAGTTGGTAGAACTCCTTTTTTTCCTATGAGACTGTCTGGGTGGGTACCACTGTCTTACCTATTTTTGCTCCATATAGCTCGGCCTGATCCGCTGAGTTCTCATCTAAAGGGTATAGATAGCTAGTGTAATTACAGGCAATCCATCTTAGTCCTCAGAAGTTGGTTGCAGATGGCCATCAGGTGGACTATAGTTAGTCACTTAAACCTGTTCTGAAACAGTATAGATTTACCGCCATTTACCGGAAGCTGGAGATCTATTTAGCATTTTCTATAGTCGCCTCTTACGACACCCAAGTGAAAAAAATGGTATAAATGGTTCTCTTAGTATACATAGCGTAAATATAAAAATATATTGTAATATTTCCTCACTTTAAAATTGAGAAAAATTATGTCGTAGGAGATTGCTTTTTAAGTTTTATTTGATATGGCAAAAACTCCATGATACATTAGAATCTACGAAGAGAACGAAATTATAAAGGTTCCTCGTGTTTTAGCATTTCTCTAAAAAGCTAAAAGCACATTCTACTTTTATCCAAGGGGCTATAAAAGTATAAAACCTTAACTATAACACAAAATTTCGGTTTCAAGCAAAGTTTTCATAAATAACGAATATTGATTTATTCACATTATGTTGCATCTGCGTTGTAATAATATATCTTAATAATTGTTTGAGGTTAGTGTGTAACTCATATGTTTACGATATAAGGTGGAAACATTTTCGAGTGTAATTATTCTTCTATACTAATCGTCTTCACTGCTTTTATCTTATATATAAGTACGCTTTTAATGACTAAAATATCTCAAGAACTGACTTAAAATAGATCTGAGTATAAAATTTTAGACGTATCAGCAAAAATATTAAGACCGAGTATATTTCGAGTGGGCGGACTTATCTAGCCGCAATAGATACGTCATATTATCGTCGCCGGACAATCTCAGCCGCGAGTCAGCGCAATTTGGGATTATCCCCACAAAGATTTATTGTGTTGCTGGCCTGGCGCAGTCAGCGATCTCGGGAATGACCCTTCTTACAAAAACCAACTTTTGAATGTTTGTAGGATATGTGCTGTTGTTGTACGTGCTTTCACATGAATTTTAAGTCGATTATTATTTATACAAAAAGATTTTAGGGCTAGTATGTTTTGTAACTATCCTCCAGTCTGTAGCACTATATCTGAGTCTACTTATAGGTTTTGCCTAGGCTCTTGCCTGTCTTAGTGCTTTACATAGGTTGTACAATAATCAAACACAAAACATACAGTCTCAGGCCAACTGGGATTCGAATCGAGGACCCTAGAGTCAATAGGAAGTCACTCTGACCACTTGTTCTCACACAAAGAAGACGACGGTGGGTAGCAGGGAAGTGGCATAAAACGACACTTGGATCTCGAAATAGCGTTCACTCGAAATAATTTACTTAAAATCTAACTTATTTGTCCTTCGAGCCGTATTTCAAGCAGCAACATATCGGTAAAATTTGTTAATTTTATAAAAGTATTCTGATAGACGGAGATTAAATAATCAGATATAAAAAAAAAAAACAACCAGATAAAAAATACTCAAACCAGTCTGTACATACTCCGCCGCCAAGCCGCATGGCTAACATTGATTATAGTAAGTCTACCTAACTATGGAAAAGGCCCATACCCACCACTATTACAGGCTGACAAAGTTGAAGAAGAAGCCTAACTCCATTGAGTTATAATGTACTACCTCGCTCTTAGAGCTCCCACGCAATTAAAATAAAAAATGTATAGCATTAATTGTATATAGCTAGCGCTTAAATAATGGATACTTAAACAAAATGTTTAGAATATTGAAGTACATCGTTAACTGCAACTCCATGTCTAAATCGCCTTTGAATCTATTCAAAAATCCAATTCAGAAGATTTACGAAACAAAGTATCCTTCAAGCGGTTCATTTATAAAGGAAAATGTCTTCCGTGCTCATTGTGATGCGCCATCGAATTTAAAATTTATTCGATTTTCTCAACGATACAACATCCTGTTCCGGACAAAGAAGGTGTTATTTTTATGATTATTATTTTTTATTTTATTGTTTGCCAAAATGGCGGTTGTCTGCGGGCAGATGGCGGGAAAGCGGCAAACTTCCGTTGTTTAATACAAGCTTGTGGGATAATTTGTGGTATCTGTTTGGCGAATTTCTACGCTTCCGTGAATAATATCTGTGGTCAACGTGTTTTCACGTATTATTTTCTTACTGGTTTTGATTTATTCCGACGTGTTTTTTAAATATTTTAGGTTTTAGTAAAATTGTATTGAGAATTGCAATTTAAGTAAAATTAAACTTATACATACCTACGTTGAAATAGAAATATTTGAAAGTAATACAAACAAACATGTAAGTATATTACTTAAAATTCATATTATAAATATTATTCAGAACTATTAATGTGGATTTATTTAGATTTAATATATCGAAGTTTTATATTTCTCAAAAAAAAAACAGTAATTTTTTCGTATAAAATATGGCCTACATCACTCTTAACATTGCTCTCTATCTAAGTAAAGATTCATTACAATCGATTCAGCCATTTGGAAGATAAGCAAGACAGACAGAAAGGCAAACATTTTAAAAATGGTTATTCATGTGTTATTGGCATGCAAATAGGTGTTATTATATACATATACAATTAACTTAAGAAAAAGCAGTTGTTTCGATATTACAGACAGACACTTCAATCAAGACTGAGGTGTTGGAGTTATGATGTCATTCATTTATATATCAAAGCATAATGCAATAATTGTTATCTTTTATAATTCTGGTGTGATAAACAATCTAATAATCCACTTAGTGGTAAGTGGCTATTGCAACCTAACGACACATGCAAACTCCATTAAACAGGAAAGGTCACAGATGCGTTGTCGCACCTAGGAAATAACATAGAATGCTTAGTTAGGAAACTGTTAAAAACCACTCACCAAAGGAAACACTGAGTAAGTGCAATCCTACTGCTTGGCGGAGGTAATAGGTAAGAAATTTGTAGACGGACTCAGACATCCGGGTTCGATCCCGGCGGCATCAAATAAAAAACTATTAAATGTAATTTTAAGTGCTTAATTACCTACCTGCATGTTTGAGGACTAAAATATTTTAAGGACATGTGAAGTCTAGAGCATTGGAGCAGTGTGGCGGATAAATAGCTCCATGGATTTCTCAGAAATGATAGGCCTGTGTTCAACAGTCGACTCGACTGTAGGACACACACTCTCACAGAATACCAGCGTAAAAGCGGCTTAATGCTGCTGTGTTTCGTGTGATCTATGAATCCTCCTTCTTCTTATCCTTCTTATTATCGCGCCGTAAGAACCGTAATCGTGCCCAGTTGTTACAGCCTAAATACAACCCACAGCTTTTTTATAGAATAAGGATGACAAACGAGCACAAAGTCCACCTGATGGTAAGTGGATGCTGCGGCCCATAGAATCAAAATGACGATGCGTTAGGACTCATCCCCTGAGGACCAAGATGGAATGCCTCTTTTCCAGTATAAAGGGTCTCCGGTTCTCTACACTCACCATACGAAACACAGCAGTGTTAAACTGCTATTTTACGCTGGTATTCTGTGAGAGCGTCAACAATGATGTGTACAGCTGTCCTTAGAACCTTTCAATCTCACTTAAAATCTCAGATTCCTTTCAACATTCGGTGTTCTCTGCTAGTTATCTTTTTTGCGATCACTAAGATATCGGGGACGGTTGGCGCCTGGTTGTCATTATGAAGCCAATCACATTTTTCGTCGAAGAGTCGGGACTAGACCAAGTCCACTTTCTGTGGGTACGTTTCTGGAAGAAAGAGTTCATCATAAAGATTTCCTCCTTCCCCTTGAAATCATTTCAAGCAAACTGCTGTACATATCTCAATCTCATCAATTTGTTCTATCTCATCAATTGAACCAACTGTTCTTCCTTTACTGTTATTATTTTATTTTGGTATTTATATTCTTATATAGGCGTACCAATTCCGAATATAAAGTTTATATAATAGGTCTCATGTAAAACAGTTATAAACGCTTATCTAAAGGAAAACAAATAAGCTTATCGATTAGGAGTTAATCGATTTTTCCTACCAAAGAAAGTTAATTAAAATTTCTGAAATTTTATTTTACAAATTTCATATTTGAGTTTTATTTTATTATCATTAAATATGATTTTTCTCTTACATAATACAAAGATGTGTCATAATATTAATGTCTAATTAGCGAATATTACAAAATTATGCATAATTTTCAATGACAATTTCATATTTATACTATGAATTAATAAAAAATATTCATGTTATTTCGATGGGCTCATGCTTTCTCAGTAAATTTGATAACAATTTTTTCATTCTTTGGTTTGAATTGCCTGGAACAAAAATATAGGCCATTAAAGTTAAACCAGTCATAATTGAAGCAGAATTATATTGCTGTATAAAGGAACGAAAGATCATATTTAATTAACAGTTGATGAAAGTGATGTCAGTACCAGGGATTGAACAAGGATTGCTTGCAAATAACTAAGTGCAAATGCGAATGCGTGTGTGTGAGGAACTATAATTCGATGGAAAAAAACCTTCAAAGAAATATATTAATATGTTTTGACATACTTCATCAGCTATCATTACACTGCTGGGCATACTTCTTTCATATAAAGCAAGTTTTTGCCATAATCATCATGCTTAGCAGGAACTTGGCAATTGTATTGTGATACAGAAAAAAAAAAAATAACTTGGTATAAAAACATTGGAGCATGTCATTTCTATACCAATTACCATACATATTTAGGTTGTATGAAGTAACAAAGGATAAAGAGAATCTATAGCTATTGTTGATAGGCAAATTAAATTATGGCATTCCTTAAGGGTGGCCTATGTTCAGCTGTGGACTTTTGAGGGCTGTAATAATGAAGATGATGATATGAGAGTGGGAAAAATGATTTTTAAATATAGCCATACTTGAAAATATTATATTCTTCGCATCTACAGGGTATGACTTTTTTCTGGCTAAGAATCCGTCTGGTTAGGCAGCACTTAGGTAGTGCATGCACTGCTGTGTTTTGTGAAGGGTATAGAGAGTTTCATTAGAGGCTTAATCTTTAGAGGGACAACCCATCTGTAACATTGGTTTTATTAAGTTTGTGCAGCTGTCCGTGAGCTGCAGCCACATACCATCATCAGGATTGTAAGTTTGTTTGTCACTTCAATTTTATAACAATTGCAGCCAAGTCAACATATGGCTTCCACAACTGTCATAAACCATGTTCTGAGCTATCTACACTCTGCTATTAATATTATTTGAGCTCACAATATTTTACTAAAATGCATAATAATAATCTAGAACATAACATACCAATGCTTAACTCCAGCAGCATCTAACTTTTTTAGAAGCTATGACACTGTCTTTGTGAGCATTCTTATCTGATAATAGACAACCTCTATTATCCAGACTGGATGATCATTTTTGCACACTCACAAGGAAATAGACCAACATAGATAGTACAGTTCTTAACATCAGCGGAATTCTGTACAAAATTGCATTCATCTCAGCATGACAAACTGAAAAGAATGAATACATTTGTAATCATTAAGATTTCATATTTGTTAAAACAACATGAAAGATATTGTGAAATAGGATAAATTTCTTAATTTTTAAATTGGGTTGTGTAAAACCTATTGAAAAATGTTTTAAATGTTGACATGTATCATTGAAAATATTACACTTACAGTGGAAAAAACTGTTAGCATAATATAATAATTGCATTGTACAAATTTAACATTATTAACTTATAAATGATAAGGCATATAAGCCATTATTGCTATAAATATATATAAATCTCAGCGAGCTATGGAAAGGGCTATGCTCGCGGTTTCTCTGCGTGATAAACTTAGAAATGAGGATATCCGCAGTAGAACCAGAGTACCCGACATAGCCCAAAGCATTAGTAAGCTGAAGTGGCAATGGGCCGGCCATATAGCTCGAAGAACCGACAACCGTTGGGGAAGAAAGGTTCTCGAGTGGCAGCCTCGTACCGGCAGGCAAAGTGTAGGGCGTCCCCCCACTAGATGGAGTGACGACCTGGTAAGAAATGTAGGGAGTCGATGGATGCAGGTGGCTCGGGACCGTGCTTTGTGGCATTCCGTGGGGGAGGCCTATGTTCAGCAGTGGACTTGTGAAGGGTTGTAATGATGATAAGCCATTATTTATTGATTTGATTTATTTTATCAAATCATAATATTTACCAGCAGTAACAATAATCCAGTTTATAACTTCCAGCAACCTATACGCATGAGCTTCCTGGCTCAGCTTAGCTCAAGGATCAGACCCACTGATCACTTCAGTTTTTAATTGCTTCTAGCTACACATGCAAAACCCTAATCAGTGAATTTTACTGTTCCAACAAGTTTGTCCCAAATGAATCTATACTTTTAAATAAAATTGAATTGTCTGTCTGTAATATCTAAATAATAGCCTTTTATTAAATTCAGTGGTTACCATGAATTATGATTTTTTTTTGTCTATGTCAGGAACATAGACAAAAAAAATCCTGGCTAATCTTCGTAATGGCCGAACCAATTGTGATAAAACTTCACAGACAGATTGAAAGTAATGTCAGGAGTGATCTAGGCTAATGAGTGGATAATTACATTTTTGCATAAAAAAATAAGTAAATTATTTATTCATCATATTAGTACAGGTTACTGAATGAGTTAAGACAAAAGTAAATAAATTTTTGTTATGAATTTTAAATTTTTACAATCTAGGGTTTCATCACTGCTTACCACGAGGTGGGGTTAGTAAAGCACTGGCTTTTTTGACAACTATGTTGACAACAACTCTTACAAAAGAGGCAACTATGGGAAATGCCAGAAAAATAAGTGTGGCTTCCACTAGATGGGAGTATAATCACCTCTTTACACCATACATAAATACCCAGACCTGCAATAGCAAGCAGTATTAAAGTTGCAAGCATCTGGTACTGTGATTGTCAATCTGCCTGCCAAGCGTGATGATTAAGGCAAATCTTCTCTAGAACAGGAAGGGTCCATTTCTAGCAAATTTTATTAGCTGATGGGGAGTTATATGTGGTAGAGCCATGCTGACATATTATAGTAGTAGCATGAATAGAATAGAATAGAATATTTTTTATTCAATATAGATCACATGTGTGATTCTTATTGAAAGTCATTTTTTACCTGGGAAGAACCAGCAAGAAACCCAGTGGGACTTTTTTTTAAAGTAAATTTTACATGAATAGTTGTACAAACTATTTACAAAATTTATTTTAGAAACAGCTTGGAAACGACTACCTCATTGCCAGGGTTATTATCAACCATGTATTCATTTTTATTATAATAACCCTTTTTAAATAGTTTTTGTTTAATAAAATATTTACACTAGGTGATAGAGAAAGCTGTATATTTTCTAGGACTTTGTTGTAATAGCGTATACATTGCCCCAAGAATGAATTACTGACTCTGTGGTGTCGAGAAACTGGTATCACTAACTTGTGTTTGTTCCTAGTTTTAACAGAGTGTGTCACTTTTTTTTATTAAAACTACCTTTGTTTTTGTGAACGTACATTATTTTTTTGTAAATATACTGAGAGGCCAAAGTTAATATATTTATTTCTTTAAATTTTTCTCTAAGAGACTCTCTCGGTTTTAGGTTGTAAATAGCTCTAATAGCCCTCTTCTGTAAAACAAAAATAGTTTCTAAATCAGCCGCATTTCCCCATAGCAAAATCTCATAAGACATTATGCTATGGAAATAACTGAAATATACTCATCTAGCTGTCTCGACACTAGTGAGACCTCTAATCTTTTTTACAGCATAGGCTGCAGAACATAGTCTGCTTGCTAGTTTGGATATATGGAGGCCCCACTGAAGCTTTGCATCGAGAGTGAGGCCAAGAAAGACAGTGGATTTGACACGGCTCAGTTCTTCCCCATTTAAGAACACATTGTTATTCAGATTTTAACATTCGATGTTGTAAATTTAATACATTTAATTTTATTTCCGTTTAAATGTAGATTATTAACGTTAAACCAATGCACTAATTTTTATATAGCATTATTCAAAGCATCCTCTGAATTCTCCCATTCACAAAAAATATGTTTAATAAGCTCAAGTCCAGCGTCAGTTGTAGAACGACCCCTTGTAAAACCGAATTGATATTTATGAAACAATTTATTAATATTGAAAAAACTTAACATATGATCTAAAATATTTTTTTCAAAAATTTTACTAAATGTTGGTAGTACGTAATAATTACGTAGTATTGGTATTACGTATAATAACGTAGTAATTGATCTAAAATTGGCGGAGTCTAATGTACTACCAGATTTAAATAAAGGTATGATTTTACCATGTTTCATTAAATCAGGAAACACACCAGATTCGACGCTTGTATTAAGTATAATAGCTAGATAAGGTGCTATTGTATCTATTATAGATAAAATAACTTTCACGGAAATCCCCATAAGTTTGCCGTTTTAACATCAATAGTTTTAAAATATTTAACGATATTTTTGGCAATATCTATGGAATTTAAAATATTTGAACAGCTTTACATTTGTTTACAATGATTCGGCGACAGAGAGAAGAATTTAATGATTTTGTTGTCAAAAAAGGAACATCAGTAAAAAAAATTCTCAAAGCCATCGCAGCTTCTTGATCAGATCGAGTTAAATTATTATTAATATTCAATTGAAAATCCGAATTGCGCGAGCAAACCGCGCAACTCGGATTTGCCCCTATTTACTATTAATTATTCTCCACGTCATTTTAATTTTGTTGGATGCAGTTTTAATTTTGTTGCTTAAATGTAAAGCCTTAGCTGCGGATCACACTTTTTTTAATTTTTTAAGAATATGTTTTTACATGCTTTCTAAATATAACACTAATATTGTATGATCTTTCATTATAAAACTCGTAAAACCTTCGCCTACTTTTATAAATTCCTACTGTCGCCCATTGACTGTTGAAAGAGAAATATTTAGAAGTATATATTCTACTGAATTCATAACTTATTATTTCAAATAAAGTACTATACAAATAATCAGCACTATTTTTAAATGAAATTGATGGAAGTATTTTTACTATATTACTTCTACACCTCTCGAAGTGATGTTCATTTATTGGAACAAACACAACTTTCTTATTTTTCTGTTTATTGTGTATGTACGTATTGATTCTAAGAATAAAATGGGTCAGCTAGGCCGGGGAAGAACAACACTCTCACAAAATACCAGCATAAAATAGCAGGTTAGATAAGTGTTTAGTATGACGACTGTAGAAAACTGGAGACCCTTTAACTTGAAACAAGGCATTACATTTAAGAAGGCATTCCATCTCAGTCCTCAGGCGTAACAACGCATCTGCATTTTGATTCTTAATTGAGAATAGATGAAGATGTCTACGAGCCACAGCATCCGTAAGCATTAGGTGTACTGAGGGCTTGTTGGTCACCCTTTAGGCCAATTTACACATATCGAAGTCACAGTTCCGGCAAAGTACCGCTACCGTGGATTATTCTTTCATACATACTTATGAACGCGTCCACACCTGCTGTCGGTGACGACACAGTGCTACAGTACCGGCGTCGGCATGGACGGCAATCGCCGACGACGAATATTTTTGTTGGATCACGACGCCGCTGCATCAAAACAAGTTTCACTGAGTTTCCAAAGAGTATTTTTCTTTACTAATTTTCATCCTAGTTTCTGCAGAAGAATATTGAAACAGGTTGTGACATTTTAAATATTCAAAATATCTCTTTTCGTCTTTAATTAATTTTTGTATAATGCCACGAATTCTCCTTCTATTAATTTCCATGCTTCATGCATCCATTTCTTCTTTCTTAATGCTGCTCTTCATCTTGTCAGCAATAGCTATCATTGCTAGTTACGTATTATTGAACAGAACCATATAGTACCGTGTAGGGCGGTGTAAGAATATCACTACACCAAATCATCTATGGCTGTCGTCCCTTTGTCGTATCTCCTGTTTCAGGTACTCACTTGTTGCTCAGCCAGTATCAGAACTCGGCGTCGAATGACGCAGTTTTGTGGCCTGGAGAAGGCCAAATGGGTCTCTAAAGCGACAGTATTTCGCCGGCAACGCCGCAACTTTACGAGCCGCACATGGAATACTGTTCCCATCGGCCAGGACTCCCAGTGCCAGCTCTTTCCATTTGATCGCATCCAGCGCAGATCGATTCGTCGGCGACCAAGCTCTTCTGATCGGCTTGACTTATGGCCTACGAAGAGATGTTGCATCTCTTGCGTATTCTATCGTATCTACCAAGGGAGTGAAAATAATAAAAACTACGGTGCAACCCATCTGCCAAGCATGGCACCTATGGCAAAATCCTCCCAATGAGGCAATCTTTGGGAAGGCCTATGTTCTGCAGTGGACTTATTTAGCTGTTAAGAATAGAGCCATAGCAACAATAACAAGTGCCTCAGTACATCGCATTGAAACACTACGGACGCGTTGCCGAAACTGTGACTTCACTGATATGTGTGAATCGGCCATAATTCTATTCAAAAAAGATTACTGATTAAACTGAAATGGTATTTATGTATGTTAAAGTGTTACAGCCTATATACGTCCCACTGCTGGGCACAGGCCACCCCTCATTTCTGAGAGGGTTATAAGGCAAGGAAATGTCCGCCGCGCTGCCCCAATGCGTGTTGGCGAACTTCACATGTCTTCGAATTTTTTTTTCTTATTTCTCAGACATGCCGGTTTCCTCACGATGTTTTCCTTCACCCCCGAGCACGTGGTAAATCAGCACTTAAAATTGCAATTAACAATTTCATTGGTGCCGGTGGGGATTGAACCCGGGTTGCTCGCGTACTGTGAAATTTACAGCGAGCGCTAACTACCTGAGCTACCACGGCTCTATATCTCTATATGTATAGAACCGGAACAATTATTTGAAGTCCATACAAACACTTGTTCTGTGCAGGATACAAACCCTCGGTCCCGTCCCGCAGCACTGCGGCCAAATTTATAGCCACTGCTCTACTAAGCCGTCAAAAAGTGAATTTAATATTAATATCGTCGGTGTGCGGTGTCGGTGTGCATAAAATCGATCGAGAGGAGCAAGAGATTGCATTCTAGCGGAGCGTCATATCGAGTATGTAGAGTAGAATTGAGGGTAGATCGGGAAACCCCCACTGTTTGTGCATTATAAAGTTCAGTGTAAGTGCCGAGCGCGAGAGACCTGAAGTCCTTCTACGGTGCTAAGATAGTGTCGTGGTTCTATCCATAGTGGTGGTTCTCCTGGTGCAGGATTGTGTTGCTGAGGGGCTGCCTTGTGTTACGTCGGGATAGGTGGCGTTGCTGTTGGTTTGGATACTTTGGTATTATCATGTAAGTAATTATGTCCTTCACGTTACACTAGTGAGTAATTGTGACGAGGTCATATTACGGTATGGTCGAACTGTAATTGCTCTATACTGAATGTATAGTGCGTTACGCTGTCTTATTATTGATAATGATTAATTGCATAAGCAAGAGAGCAAGTTGAACATCCGCTCTCACACTTTTACCATTTTTAACTATTAACGTTATCTTGATGTACTTCAGAGATCAGAATTGGGATCTCCTGTTGTATTTCCTACAGAATTGGCCTTATCTTGCTATATTACCGTAACCCTCCTGTTGTATTATCTACAAATATATTTTTAATGAAATCGGGTTTCTAAACAATTCAACTAACGAAATACAGCTCAATTTTTTTAAGTGCAAGTAGCTATGCAGGTCTAATGAGACCAGTATCTATTGTGATGGCTGCTTTAGTTTTAGTTCAATACTCTAAAGAAATGTGGCTTAGCAGTGCAGAATTTGCTTCGCTGTGAGCATTTTAACTTCATCTGAGCTATATCAGATGAGTGTTACATTTGGTCAGCAATCAGTGAGAATGCAGAGGCATATCTTTTGTTAAGAATCAGAATAAGCATGTCCTTGAGTTTCTTAGCTCCAAGACGGTCATGTGCTTTTTTAAACAACAATGTCCAGTCAGGGCTCTTGCCAAAATACGCAGCTTGTTCTCACCTAATCCCAAGGCTTCTGAAGATAATTTACAAACATATGTTTGGATTAAGGTTTCGGAATGTTTTAAGCCTTGGATCAGATCAGATCTTGAGTGATCATTTGTGGTGAAGAGTTTCAAGGGTCAAAACTGAGTTATATTATTAAATATTATGCCTAAATAGCACTTTGTAATGACAATCAAGTAATAACCATCACTTTTTTTACATATTTATAAAACAAATAGGACCAATCACATCACATGTCCTGCATATCATTGTGTGCTATAATTTTTTAAGTGACATTTAAAATTATTAAGGAGACATAGGGAACTTACCATATAAAAATTTACTATCTAATGGTGATGGTGTATTTTTAGCCCAGGGAAATTCATCATCACTACATCCTATAGGCATACCATTGTATCTGTAAAATATAGAAATAGTTTTATTGCAAAAATAATTAAATTTAGCATACTTTTATATTTTCATTTTACATATGCATAGTGAATACATTTTTATCATTTAGGTAAACATCTATACAAATAAATAAAATTTAATTATCTGTTTGTAATGTCATAATAACATCTTTTTACTAAATGCATATGAAAGTATATGGGTACTTATAACAAAAAAAAAACAAGTTTAAACATTTTTGTCTGTCTGTCGGTCTGTCTATCTATTTGTTTCGGCTAATCTCCAAAATGGCTGAACCAATTTTGACGGGACTTTCACTACAGATAGCTGATGTCATAAGGAGTAACTTTTTTTTTAGAAAAGCTACTTTTATTTTAGAAAAACAATTAGGGTTATGCGCGAAAAAATCAAAACCCATGAAATAAATTCTACGGGACGAAGTCGCGGGGAATTTATTTTCCCATATGTTGGGACGGGAAAGAAAAATATTACGGTCTTAGCGGCCGTAAATGCCGCCGGTAAAAAAATTCACCTTTAATCATTTTTAAAGGGAAACAAATGTGGGACCAATGGATCGCCAAATTGGGTGAATTTGATTTTGAGTTGTCCTATGCTATAATTATATAGATAAAATCCTTATTCCATCCCTTTGTCGTACTGAACGCATAGTTCTATTAATTTACGACGGTCATTCTACTCATGTCGATGCTGATGTGGTTGAAATGGCTGTAAAAATAATATAACTATCTTGAAACTCCCGCCTTATACATCGCATTTGCCACAGACACTTGATGTAGCTGTATTTAAATCATTCAAATCAAAATGGGACAGAAAGTTAGTCGAGTGGCAACGCCATAATGTTAGAAAAAATGCCAAAAAATGTATTTGCGCAAACTTTTCCTGAGACATGGCAACAAACAGATATTGATATAATTCAAAATGGTTTCCAAAAGTCTGGAATTTATCCATTAAACTCATATGTAGTTCCACAAGATAAGTTTGATCCAGAAGCTTTGAAAAAATTTATACAATATAAAAAAGCCCACGAATTCAGCTGAAATCTGCAAATCCAAAGTTACTAAGGTCGATGTGCATTGAGATTTTGAATAAAAAATTAACTATCAGCTACTCTTCGTCTGAAAAAAAAATGTACTTCAATTACTGAAGTACATTTTTTTTCAGACGTTTTAAATCTACAAATGTGAAATAATTGAGCCAAGTTTTAAAGAAAGGCTACGTGTTTCTACCATTTGTGACAAACCAATAATCAACATTACCACAATGCTTGAGAAATCAGAAAGATGATCATGATATTTAAAATCACTTTTGAAGAACTCGTCTTTAAAAGGATCCGGCAAGATAAAAATGATAATATAACAAAAAAAAACGAGTGACTAAAGGAAAAGAAATAATCACTCAGATTCTTTTAAAACTAAATATAGAAAAAGAACATCTAGAAAAAGATGCGAAAAATCTCAAAAGCCAAAAACTAGTATTCCAAAAAGAAAACCCAAAATTAAGAAGGAATCTGACATAAAATTTAAAAGGCGTTCAAGCACTTTATGAGTGGTTTAATAAATCTTCGGAGTAATGTTGATATAATAGAAGACAGCAAAAATTATTTAGATTTTGATATAGTAGACTGGGTTGAGGTTAATTTTCATACGGAAGAAATGAATAAAGAAAATTGGCAGTTTGAAATAGAAAAAGACCAAAAAGAAGAAGACAATACATTAAAAGAAACTTTAGATGAAAATACCGGATATATACGCACAGTTATCACTGCCGTGGTAGAGAATAATTTGAACAATCAAGGTGATATACTAACTTGTAAAGAAAAAAGTACAACAAAACAAAAAAAAACCTAAGAAAAAATGTATGAAAATAGCTCAACCACTTCAGAAGATTTTATGAGCGTCCATAGTGACAGTGACATAAACATTTTAGAAGATATGATATCGATTCCTGATGATGGTGAAGACAAGAATACAATAAGAAAACGAGTAGACGATAAAGATGCCACCATATTTGCTGACATAATGCTTTTACATGAAATTGAAAAGACCGCTTTACGAGCACACACTGAGAATAGACCTAAAAAACTGGATAATAAAGTTATCGTTAAAGATGAAGATAGCAAATGTGAAAAAAGGGTATTGAGAGTAAAACAAAATAATTCTCGTAATATAGGAATTAAAGCTGAAGTGAATAATAATCAGGAGATAAATAAAAAAATTAAAATAAAGGTAAATCAATAATATTGAAAAATCAAGTAAAAGAAGCTATAGCATATAATCTCGGAGGTACTATACTGGCTAGATATTATGAAAATAGGAAATGGATATATTAAGTCGGTTTAATAACAGAAATAAATAATAATCAGCTGAAAAAAAAAAAGAAATGTCTTTCTATAAAACCGTACGAAGAAATAATTATCTAAAATTTTTAAAACCAAGGAGAGCTGACAAAGATTGTATACCTGTCGATTTAATCGTATAAGAAATTGAATTGATTCAAATTAAGGAAAATCCCTATGAATTCGTACTGAAGGATGATAAAGATGAAGTTTAATTTTAATGGTCCAAATACTTACGATAGTTATTTAGCTTATAAAATAAAAATATGCACCTTATTGTGTTCACGGACATGATAGTGATTGATAATTATAATAACTGCAATACTTTGTTGATAGTAATTACATGATGTAAGATAAGATAGAATTCAAAAGTGCAATATGTACTTCGTTCTGTTTTGTACGGAGAGAAATAACTTGTCTCAAATATTTTTACCAACTAAAGGTAGAAAATGCTAGATGTTTGATTGTTTGTTTTATTTAAGGTGTAGGTATTATAAATTTTTATGTTTATTAAACATTTATTTTCATTAATTGGTACTCAAGTGCATTAATTGGAAATTCTCACCTATTTTATTCTTCAAATGTTACTACTTGTGGCATACAAATGTATCTTAAGAGTAAAACATTACACTTTTTAATAAATAATAATTGCACTAATAAAAGTTGAAATGTTCACTTTCTTTTACTTTTCACATCCTACCTACAATTATGTCTAAACAACAGCCTGTCATAATCGTAAGCAGCATATTTGCAGTGCGATACTTTTGTGTCTCGTATATAATTTACGTGAATACAGTAAGTTTTTGACTACCATAAACCATAATAGCAATTAATTATACTGTCTAAAATCTTAGCTTAAGAATTGGTCTCCGATCCACAAATTGGTCACCAATCCTTAAAATCTATAATGTTAAATAAGCTATGTTCATTACTATGGTATACCTTACCTTATGTATTACAGCCTTAACGTATTTTATGGTTAAAAATTTGATTTATCTTAAGCTATTTATTACACTGATCGCGATTGATGTGCGCTGTTACCCGCTGAAGAGTTTCACCCTTCATCTTCAAACGATGAATCAGATCTCTATGAAATTAACATGAGATTAATCTGACAATATAACCTTTGTAAAGAAAAAAAACATTTGTTGAAATCGGTTCAGATTTGATACAGTAACATCGAAAAGCTTTTATCCCTTATCCCGAATAACCACAGAATATTGCAGCAACGGCTTAATATCAGTTATAAAAGTTTGAAGAAACCTCTTTAACTAGCCTAATAACTGTCCAACCACGAAAACGCAAGGTGCGCTGCCGTGGTGGTACCTTAAAAGTTTAGAGCTACTGGACTTTATGTGGGGTAATTCCCAAAATACAAGTGAGCAAAATATAGTTAAATTAGAAACATAAAGTATGTATCAATGCTTTTTGTATAGGGGTATAGACGAACGAAAAGTAACTTTAAACCTTCTCTCGAAAGTCAAAAACGAAACAGATGAAATTGACTTTTTGTACGGGAGGAATATAAAGTAAATTTTTTTGTAAAATATATTTAATTAATCAAAGTATGCACCGTTGTTATCTATGCACTTTTGCCATCTCATAGGTAGTTCATTGATCCCTTTACTAAAAAAACCATGGGGGCGAGAATCAATAAACTCTTTGAAGGCGGTTTGGACTGCCGCATCGGAGTTGAATTTTTTCCTTGTAAGAAGTTGTCCAAATTCCGGAAAAAATGTTAATCTGTTGGAGCAAGGTCTGGGGAATACGGTGGATGTCGCAGACATTCCAATTGTAGCTCATCTAACTTAGTTTGTTGTGCAGTGGTCTTGCGTTG
Source organism: Parnassius orleans (assembly GCA_029286625.1). Lineage (NCBI taxonomy): Eukaryota > Metazoa > Arthropoda > Insecta > Lepidoptera > Papilionidae > Parnassius > Parnassius orleans. Next base: position 5,414,521 of record JAGSMP010000019.1, read on the forward strand.
TCGTGAAGCAGCAGTGGCCTAGAGCGATTGACCAATCTCGGTTGTTTAGCAGCTAGTTCTTCCTTCATGGTTTGCAGTTGCTGACAATAGATATCTGTCGTAATCGTTTGGCCAGATTTTAGAAAGCTGTAGTGAACGACACCGGCGCTAGTCCACCAAACACCTAAGCAACTTTTCTGAGTCAATTTTCGTTTAGGGGATTTGGTGTCTCCAGGGTTCAGCCATTGCGACGAGCGCTTCCATTATCGTACAGTATCCACTTTTCATCACAAGTAATAATTTGATTTAAAATCCCTTCATTATTGTGTCGATTGAGCAAAGTAACACAGCAGTCGACGCGTGTTTACAAGTTCGATTCACTCAATTCATGAGGTACCCATCGTTCAAGTTTTAAACTTTCTCGATTTGCTTCAAGTGGATTAATACAGTTTTATCACTTACCCCGAAGCCTGCAGCTATCTCAGTACTTTGTGATGGATCCGCCACAATAGCCTTTAATTCTTCATTTTCCACTTTGGTCTCCGGCCGTCCACGGGGTTGGTTCTGAAGGTCGAAATTTCCAGAACGAAAACGTTGAAACCAAAACGTACCTGCTTTTGCGACACCAGCACCGTACACATCATTAATCCTTCGAGCTGTTTCTGCAGCACTGGTGCCACGGTAGAACTCGTACCGTAAATGATATTTCATGTTTTCCATTGTGCGGTAATAAGCGACGCCAAAGAAAATAATAATGAGGAAAAAAACAATGATGACTGTTTTCAAAACTCAAATGTACCAGCTAAATGAATTTATAAATTTGAATTTGGAATTCTTAACCAAAGAGGAGATATTTCAGATCAAAGTGGTCAGTACGACAAAACGTTATTTCATAATGAGGTCTTACATAAAATATGTAAGGACCTAACATATGTATATTTAAAGTATGTAGCCAGCTAATATATTTATAATAATTGATTAGTGAACTTACCCAATTCCTAAGATTTTATTTTCTTTGTTTACAACACAAGCTCCAACCTGGTAGCTAGGGTCTTTACTTCGTTTTGCCGCCAAAATGCTATTGCCATAAAATATTCCTCCCAGTCAAGGTGATCCTCGCGCCTTTGTATTGTGACTCTAGAATGAATTATTAACAAAAATATTTTAAAGTATTTTAAATAAAACTACTAATATTATAATATAGTTTATTTAAGTAATGTATTAAAACCTATATCTGAGAATATTTTCCTACGACAAAAGTAAAATACCTCAAAAATAACTCACTCATTAATGTTTGCGGTTTTATCATCGAGTTCCATCATAATTGAATTTTGACGCGGCGGCGTAGCATGAAATACTTCTGTTACAAAAAATGCATTTCTTCTATATTTATAGAACCACAGATATAGAATTATCACTACACTCCACTGCACTCTTATCTATGAATATTATACAATTTCTTTAGAAAATTCTATAGAGTAATAAGTGGTTCATTATCATATTATGTATGTAATTACTCTAAGATTAAATGATATGAATGACATTGTCAACCACCCTATTAGCCCTATTTTAATCATATGTATGTTTTTCCTGTAAGGTTTTTTTTCTATAATATTATGAATAAAATAGAATAATTTTTATTCAATATTGATTACAAGTAATTCTTATTGAAAATCATTTTTTTTACTTTACCACTGGTTCGGAAAAAAACTTCTGTCCTAGGAAGAACCAACAAGAAACCCATCGGGACTTTTTTTAAATATTTTTTTTTAAATAATTACGTGGATGAAATCAGAGTATACCTTTTTCATTCACTCATTACAGCCTCTCAAAGTCTACTAATGAACATAGGCCCCCTTATGGATTTACTCATAAGAGGTACTTGCCATAGTTGTCACGCTCGGCAGCTGGGCTGGCAAAGGCAGTTCTTTTACGTAGTGGCTAAATATACAGTTGCGATATTACAGACAGAGCCGCGGGTTCGAATCCCGCGCCGCACGGAGCAAGTGTTTGTAAGTCCCACAAATAATTATTCCGGTTCTAGAATCTAGACGTTGGTCCAAGTACAATTAAAGTATGTAAAATGCCTCCACGATACAGGAGGATACTGTAGTAATTTTTTGCACGAAAAATTCTGCAAAATAATATTACTGACCGTTAGGCTATATATAACGTAATCACATATATTAATTGTAGCGATGTAAATAGTGTAGTTATAGGTACTACTGTTTTGTTATAGATACTAATTACTTTATATTATCTTATAAGTCCTATAACCTTTATATTGTTTATTTACTTATAAGCTAAACTCATTAGATTATGTTTAAATGTTAATGTTTGTTGTTCCAAAGTTTACCATTCCTAATTGTATCTTAGAATAAGTAAATGATAACACAAACTAGAATAATATTGTTCCCTAATCTTTACCCCCACCTCCTAGCTTCCTACTTCTTTAAACCAAATCTCTCGATCCCTCAAGACAACCCCCCTTCCCCCCCCCACAAGCTTTCGGCCGACCTGGACTGCCTCCTGGCTCAGGCCGAGTCTTCCCAATTCATAATTTATTAGGCGCGCTTCTCAGCGACTACTGCCGCCTGCGCCCCTTCGCCAAGGGGGTCAGCCTGATACGGCAGAAAGGCCTCCAGGCCGCCAGCCCCAGGTGGTGTTGTGGGTAGGCACTAGGTTTCATAGTGAGTCTCACATAACCACGCAGCCGGCTGCGTGGTATACTTAAAGTCACAACCTCCTCCCCGCTTCCCGGAGGCAGCCTTACTTTACTGCAAAAACCCTCAAGACAGTTCCATTTCCAAGTTCTCTGGATCAAGTTCTACATCTTAAGATACTTAAAGTATTAAATAATTTATTTTAAAAGAGTTTTTCCTTGCCACATAACACGTACCTTTAACGCTGCTTCCTGACAACGTCTGCGTGACGCCATCGATTGAAACCATTTCGACAGAAGGCGCCACTTACGACACCAAGCAAACGAAATAGGGTACGATTTCTTCAGTTATTATTATTATTACAGCCATTTACAAGTCTACTGAACATAGGCTCTCCACAATCCAAATGTCCCTACCACTAAATTATAATATTAGGTCCTTACATGTGAAATTAGCGTTTTGTCGTACTGACCACTTTGATCTAAAATAAATAATGGTTAAGAATTCCAAATTCATTTAGCTGGTACATTTGAGTTTTGAAAACAGTCATTCATTTGTTTTTTCCTCATTATTTTATTCTTTGGCGTAGCTTATCACCGCACAGAAAACATGAAATATCGGTATATTTACGAGTACGAATTCTACTGTGGCACCAGTGCTGCAGAAACAGCTCGAAGGATTAATGATGTACGGCGCTGGTGTCGCAAAAGAAAGCACGGTACGTTTTTGGTTTCAACGTTTTCGTTCTGGAAATTTCGACCTTCAGAACCACCTGTGGACCGGAGACCAAAGTGGAAAATGAAGAATTAAAGGCTATTGTAGCGGATCCATCACAAAGCACTTCAGATAGCTGCAGGCTTCGGGGTAAGTGATAAAACTGTATTAATCCACTTGAAGCAAATCGGTAAAAACTTGAACGATGGGTACCTCATGAATTGAGTGAATTGAACTTGCAAACACGCGTCGACTGCTGTGTTAATTTGCTCAACCGACACAATAATGAAGGGATTTTAAATCGAATCATTACTTGTGATGAAAAGTGGATACTGTACGATAATTGGAAGCGCTCGTCGCAATGGCTGAACCCTGGAGACACAGCCAAATCCTGCCCTAAACGAAAATTGACTCAAAAAGTTACGTGAGTGTTTGTGGACTAGCGTCGGTGTCGTTCACTACAGCTTTCTAAAATCTGACCAAACGATTACGGCAGATATCTATTGTCAGCAACTGTAAACCATGAAGGAAGAACTAGCTGCTAAACAACCGAGATTGGTCAATCGCTTTAGACCACTGCGGCTTCACGACAATGCAAGACACACACACTGTACAACAAACAACCACTAAGTTAGATGAACAATTGGAATGTCTGCGACATTCACCGTACCTCGCACCTTGCTCCAACAGATTACCATTTTTCTGGAATTCGGACAACTTCTACAAGGAAAAAATTGAACCCGATGCGGTAGTCCAAACCGCCTTCAAAGAGTTTATTGATTCTCGCCACCATTTGTTTTTAGTAAAGGATCAATGAACTACCTATGATGGCAAAAGTGCATAGATAACAACGGTATACTTTGATTAATTAAACATATTTTACAAAAAAATATGACTTTATATTCCTCCCGTCACTGTAACTGTTACAGCCTATATAAGTCCTCATTTGAGAGGGTTTTAGGGCAAGGAAATGTCAGCCGTTGCTCCAATGAGTTTTAGAACTTTACATGTCTCGAAATTTTTTTGATTTCTCCGACATTCAGGTTTCACGATGTTTTCTTCACCGCCGAGCACGGTAAATCAGCACCAAAGCGTAACAATTTCATTGGTGCCGGCGGGATCGAACCCGGTTACTCGCGTACTGTGTAACTTACAGCGAGCGCTAACCATCTGAGCTACCACGGCTCTTCCTCTTCCTCCCGTACAAAACGCCAATTTCATATGTAAGGACCTAATATAATATATCGTTTCTCGACAAGGAGGAACACATAGTAGTCTTTAGCAAATACTCGTAAAATTCTTTCGATATTATCCGCGCAATAGGTTTAATCTCTTATAAAGGATGAATGAGGGAAAGAGATGGGAAGAGAGATGCGATAAAAGAGCTTTGTTCAAATATTCGCAATTGTCGAAACTGGAACGGAAGATGGTTCCAGCTCTCACGGAGTTAATGCAATAATCATCTTTCTGTTGCAGTCTACTTTTTGAGATTGATGAACTAAGCTTAATTCCTAAAAGCATATTATCGAACCTCCTAATCGTTTTAAAACACCTATCTGATGACACCTAATTCTATATATACAGCCGAAAATTATTGCATATCCGATTTCTGTATTGTCTAAGGTATGATAGGTATATAACAATATATCTCCATCAGCACATAAGCTTCAACAGCTGGACGTGAAATCTCGTTGTATATGTCATAATTGAAACGCTTATGAATAGACGATTGCAGTATCAGAAGTCCCGTGTCTTTGTCGCTTATCCCCGTTTCCTGTCTGGGTATTTACGTCTACTGAAACGGTATGGTTATACCGAGAATATAGTTATTATACCCGACGAATTATACCTGACGAAGCTGGAGATCTATTAATCATTTTCTATAGTCGCCTCTTACGACACCCAAGGGACAAAATGGTATGAATGATTTTCTTACCTGCCACAGAGCATACATGGCGTTAATATAAAAATATATGTTGTATTTTTTCTTATATTAAAGTTGATACATATTATGTCGTAGGAAGCTGCTGAATAAAACTACATGATACATTGGGACCGACGGAGAGAATAAATTATAAAGGTTCCTCGTGTGACAGCATTTCTCTAAAAAGCTAAAAGCACATTATACTTTTATCCAGGGGCCTAAAAAAGTATGAAACCTTACCTTCCTATTTTTTCTTTATACTAAGGGTGAACAATGACCACAGTCCACCTGATGGTAAGTGGATGCTGTGGCCCCTAGACACCTACACATCTCTCCTATATTAAGAAACAAAATGCAGGCGCGATGTCACACCAAGGACTATGATCTTATTACCGGAAAAGAGTCACTAGTTCTCATCACTCACCATATGCCATCCTTGGATGGTCAAATCGTAAAATTTGCGCTGCAGCTATAATACAGTTGGGGCGAGACTCCACCGCGTAAAAATTCTACTTACTCTATTCTCTTAAAATTTCGGTCAAAAGCAAAGTTTCCATAAATAACGAATATTGATTTATTCATATTATGTTGCACCCGCGTTGTAATAATATATTTTAATAATTGTTTGAGGTTAGTGTATAACTCATATGTTTACGATATAAGGTGGAAACATTTTCGAGTGGTAATTATCCTTCTATACTAATCGTCTTCACTGCTTTTATCTTATATATAAGTACGCTTTTAATGACTAAAATATCTTAAGAACTGACTTAAAATAGATCTGAGTATAAAATTTTAGACGTATCAGCAAAAATATTAAGACCGAGTATATTTCGAGGGCGGAACTTATCTAGCCGCAATAGATACGTCATTATCGTCGCCGGACAAACTCAGCCGTGAGTCAGCGCAATTCGGGATTATCCCCACAAAGATTTATTGTGTTGCTGGCTTGGCGCAGTCAGCGATCTCGGGAATGACCCTTCTTACAAAAACGAACTTTTGAATGTTTGTAGGATACGTGCTGTTGTTGTACGTGCTTTCACATAAATTTTATGTCGATAATTATTTTTTGTTTTGGGGCTAGTATGTTTTGTAACTATCCTCCAGTCTCTAGCACTATATCTGAGTCTACTTATAGGTTTTGCCTAGGCTCTGCCTGTCTTAGCGCTACATAGGTTGTACAATAATCAAACACAAAACATACAGTCTCAGGCCAACTGGGATCGAATCGAGGACCCTAGAGTCAAGGAAGTCACTCTGACCACTTGTTCTCACACAAAGAAGACGACGGTGGGTAGCAGGAAGTGGCATAAACGACACTTGATCTCGAAATAACGTTCACTCGAAATATTTTACTTAAAATCTAACTTATTTGTCCTTCGAGCCGTATTTCAAGCAGCAACATATCGGTAAAATTTGTTAATTTTATAAAAGTATTCTGATAGACGGAGATTAAATAATCAGATATAAAAACAACCAGATAAAAATACTCAAACCAGTCTGTACATACCCGCCAAGCCGCATGGCAAACATTGATTATAGTAAGTCTACCTAACTATGGAAAAGGCCCATACCCACCACTATTACAGGCTGACAAAGTTGAAGAAGAAGCCTAACTCCATTGAGTTATAATGTACTACCTCGCTCTTAGAAATCCCACGCAATTAAAATAAAAATGTATAGCATTAATTGTATATAGCTAGCTTAAATAATGGATACTTAAACAAAATGTTTAGAAAATTGAAGTACATCGTTAACTGCAACTCCATGTCTAAATCGCCTTTGAATCTATTCAAAATCCAATTCAGAAGATTTACGAAACAAAGTATCCTTCAAGCGGTTCATTTATAAAGGAAAATGTCTTCCGTGCTCATTGTGATGCGCCATCGAATTTAAAATTTATTCGATTTTCTCAACGATTATTTATTTTATTTTATTGTTTGCCAAAATGGCGGTTGTCTGCGGGCAGATGGCGGGAAAGGCAAACTTCCGTTGTTTATACAAGCTTGTGGATAATTCTGGTTATATCTGTTTGGCGAATTTCTCTACGCTTCCGTGAATAATATCTGTGGTCAACGTGTTTTCACGTATTATTTTCTTACTGGTTTTGATTTATTCCCGACGTGTTTTTTTTAAATATTTTAGGCATTTTAGTAAAAATTGTATTGAGAATTGCAATTTAAGTAAAATTAAACTTATACATACCTACGTTGGAAATAGAAATATTTGAAAGTAATACAAACAAACATGTAAGTATATTACTTAAAATTCATATTATAAATATTATTCAGAACTATTAATGTGGATTTATTTAGATTTAAGTCATCGAAGACCATTATATTTCTCAAAAAAAAAAAGTAAGTTTCGTATAAAATATGGCCTACATCACTCTCAACATTGCTCTCTATCTAAGTAAAAGATTCATTAAATCGATTCAGCCATTTGGAAAATAACCACAGACAGAAAGGCAAACATTTTAAAATGGTTATTCATGTTATTGGCATGCAAATAGGTGTTATTATATACATGTACAATCAACTTATAAAAAGCAGTTGTTTGATATTACAGACAGACACTTCAATCAAGACTGAGGTGTTGAGATATGATGTCATTCATTTATATATCAAAGCATAATGCAATAATTGTTATCTTTTATAATTCTGGTGTGATAAACAATCTAATAATCCACTTAGTGGTAAGTGGCTATTGCAACCTAACGACACATGCAAACTCCATTAAACAGGAAAGGTGACAGATGCGTTGTCGCACCTAGGAAATAACAAACTGTTAAAAACCACTCACCAAAGGAAACACTGAGTGAGTGCAATCCTAGTGCATGGCGGAGGTAATAGGTAAGAAATTTGTAGACGGACTCAGACATCCGGGTTCGATCCCGGCGGCATCAAATAAAAAACTATTAAATGTAATTTTAAGTGCTTATTTACCTACCTGCATATTTGAGGACTAAAATATTTTAAGGACATGTGAAGTCTAGAGCATTGGGAGTGTGGCGGATAAATGGCTCCATGGATTTTCAGAAATGATAGGCCTGTGTTCAGCAGTCGACTCGACCAGGACCACACTCACAGAATACCAGCGTAAAATAGCGGCTTAATGCTGCTGTGCTGTGTGGTGAGTATAGAACCGATACTTTTACTGGAAACGTGGCATTCCATCTTGGTCCTCAGGGGACGAGTCCTAACGCATCGTTATTTTGATTCTATGGGCCGCAGCATCCACTTACCATCAGGTGGACTTTGTGCTCGTTTGTCATCCTTATTCTATAAAAAAAGCTGTGGGTTGTATTTAGGCTGTAACTTAACTTCTGGGCACGATTACGGTTCTTACGGCGCGATAATAAGAAGGATAAGAAGAAGGAGGATTCGCATAGATCTCGACGAGATACACCGAAAAGTAAGAATACAATTTTTCGATATCTCGCTTAGTTTCCGAGATATATATTACTTTTTTTACACAGGAATATTGACCCAAAGTTACTTCTGCAACAGCTGCGGCTCTGCGGGAAGTGCAGCCCCTTCGGGGGTTGCTCATTCTCTGCTCCTACGGCTTTATAAAAATACTCTAGGGGTAGGGCAGACAAGACTACGTGGAGTCGGGGCGTGCTGATTCGATTTTAGTGTTCGGTTTTAGTGTATCGATATCTCGGAAACTAAGCGCAATATCGAAAAATTTCATTCTTACTTTTCGGCGTATCTCGTCGAGATCTACGCGAATCCGCCTTCAAATCTTGGCGCCGTGGAACCGTGAAGCCACAACTTCTGCTTTACTGCAAGTCTAATGGCTCGGTGGATTTTCGACTAAGCATTGGTTGGCGGTACTAGCTTCGGGTTCAAATCCTGCACAGAACAAAAGTGTTATGGCCTACAAATAATTGTGCTGGGTTTTGACGTTCGTCTTTGTGCAATTTATGTATTTAAATTTATTTAGTTATAATATTTATATAAAGATAGTTCTTAAATCGTTATTCACATTTACATGTTCGTTTTTTTTATAGAATAGGGTGACAAACGAGCACACAGTCCACCTGATGGTAAGTGGTTGCTGTGACCCATAGACATCTACATCTATCTTCAATAAAGAATCAAAATGTAGATGCGTTGTCACCCGTGAGGACTAAGATGGAATGCCTCTTTTCCAGTAAAAAGGGCCTCCGGTTCTGTACACTCACCATACGAAACACAGCAGTGTTAAGCTCAACAATGATGTGTACAGCTGTCCTTAGAACCTTTCAATCTCACTTAAAATCTCAGATTCCTTTCAACATTCGGTGTTCTCTGCTAGTTTTCTACTTTGCGATCACTAAGACATCGGGGACGGTTGGCGTCTGGTTGTCATTATGAAGCCAATCACATTTTTCGTCGAAGAGTCGGGACTAAACCAAGTCCACTTTCTGTGGGTACGTTTCTGGAAGAAAGAGTTCATCATAAAGATTTCCTCCTTCCCCTTGAAATCATTTCAAGCAAACTGCTGTACATATCTCAATCTCATCAATTTGTTCTATCTTATGAATTGAACCAACTGTTCTTCCTTTACTGTTATTATTTTATTTTGGTATTTATATTCCTATATAGGCGTACCAATTCCGAATATAAAGTTTATGTAATAGGTCTCATGTAAAACAGTCATTAAAATTTCTGAAATTTTATTTTACAAATTTCATATTTGAGTTTTGTTTTATTTAATTTTTTTTTAAATTTAATGATACATAAAACATATTACAATAGTGCATAGTTACTATTCAGCACCATTAAACCGCAAAACGGTTTGTATTGGTGCTGCAGACGTCTATACGCATAAATAATATATTATTTTATAACTACTACATCGTAAAATTGGTAAAATTAAGCATGATAACAACTAACAACCTATTCATTGTATTAGCGACATGACGACAAACAGGTTGCTAGTTTACCGCAATGAGCGTGTACGTATGTATTCCTAAGATAATTGGTATGTAGTGTGTGTGCGCGTTCATATCCATATACAGAATGATTTCTATAGCAATTTTTTTTAAAATAATTATTATCATTAAATATGATTTTTCTCTTACATAATACAAAGATGTGTCATAATATTAATGTCTAATTAGCGAATATTACAAAATTATGCACAATTTTCAATGACAATTTCATATTTATACTATGAATTAATAAAAAAAATTTCATGTTATTTCGATGTGCTCATGCTTTCCCAGTAAAGTTGATAATAATTTTTTCATTCTTTGGTTTAAATTGCCTGGAACAAAAATATAGGCCATTAAAGTTAAACCAGTCATAATTGAAGCAGAATTATATTGCTGTATAAAGGAACGAAAGATCATATTTAATTAACAGTTGATGAAAGTGATGTCAGTACCAGGGATTGAACAAGGATTGCTTGCAAATAACTAAGTGCAAATGCGAGTGCGTGTTTGTGAGCTACTATAATTCGATGGAAAAAAACCTTCAAAGAAATATATTAATATGTTTTGACATACTTCATCAGCTATCATTACACTGCTGGGCATAGCTTCTTTCATATAAAGCAAGTTTTTGCCATAATCATCATGCTTAACAGGAACTTGGCAATTGCATTGTGATACAGAAATAAATAAAAAAATACCTTGGTATAAAAACATGGGAGCATGTCATTTCTATACCAATTACCATACATATTTAGGTTGCATGAAGTAACAAAGGATAAAGAGAATCTATAGCTATTGTTGATAGGCAAATTAAATTATGGCATTCCTTAAGGGAGGCCTATGTTCAGCTGTGGACTTTTGAGGGCTGTAATAATGAAGATGATGATATGAGAGTGGGAAAAATGATTTTTAAATATAGCCATACTTGAAAATATTATATTCTTCGCATCTACAGGGTATGACTTTTTTCTGGCTAAGAATCCGTCTGGTTAGGCAGCACCCTAGGCAGTGCATGCACTGCTGTGTTTTGGTTTGAAGGGTATAGAGAGTCAGTTTCATTAGAGGCTTAATCTTTAGAGGGGACAACCCATCTGTAACATTGGTTTTATTAAGTTTGTGCAGCTGTCCGTGAGCTGCAGTAGCCACATACCATCAGGTGGATTGTAAGTTTGTTTGTCACTTCAATTTTATAACAATTGCAGCCAAGTCAACATATGGCTTCCACAACTGTCATAAACCATGTTCTGAGCTATCTACACTCTGCTATTGTTAATATTATTTGAGCTCACAATATTTTACTAAAATGCATAATAATAATCTAGAATATAACATACCAATGCTTAACTCCAGCAGCATCTAACATTTTTTTAGAAGCTATGACACTGTCTTTGTGAGCATTCTTATCTGATAGATAGACAACCTCTGTTATGCCAGACTGGATGATCATTTTTGCACACTCATTACAAGGAAATAGACCAACATAGATAGTGCAGTTCTTAACATCAGCGGAATTTCTGTACAAAATTGCATTCATCTCAGCATGACAAACTGAAAAGAATGAATACAATTGTAATCATTAAGATTTCATATTTGTTAAAACAACATGAAAGATATTGTGAAATAGGATAAATTTCTTAATTTTAAATTGGGTTGTAAAATCTATTGAAAAATGTTTTAAATGTTGACTTGTATCATTGAAAATATTACATTTACAGTGGAAAAACTGTTAGCATATAATAATTGCATTGTACAAATTTAATATTATTAACTTATAAATGATAAGGTATATAAGCATTATTTATTGATTTGATTTATTTTATCAAATCATAATATTTACCAGCAGTAACAATAATCCAGTTTATAACTTCCAGCAACCTATACGCATGAGCTTCCTGGCTCAGCTTAGCTCAAGGATCAGACCCACTGATCACTTCAGTTTTTAATTGCTTCTAGCTACACATGCAAAACCCTAATCAGTGAATTTTACTGTTCCAACAAGTTTGTCCCAAATGAATCTATACATTTAAATAAAATTGAATTGTCTGTCTGTAATATCGAAATAATAGCCTTTTATTAAATTCAGTGGTTGCCATGAATTTTGATTTTTTTTGTCTATGTCAGGAACATAGACAAAAAAATTCCTGGCTAATCTTCGTAATGGCCGAACCAATTGTGATAAAACTTCACAGACAGATTGAAAGTAATGTCAGGAGTGATCTAGGCTAATGAGTGGATAATTACATTTTTGCATAAAAAAATAAGTAAATTATTTAATCATCATATTAGTACAGGTTACTGAATGAGTTAAGACAAAAGTAAATAAATTTTTGTTATGAATTTTAAATTTTTACAGTCTAGGGTTTCATCACTGCTTACCACCAGGTGGGCTTAGTAAAGCACTGGCTTTTTAGACAACTATGTTGGCAACAACTCTTACAAAAGAGGCCACTATGGGAAATGCCAGAAAAATAAGTGTGCCTTCCACTAGATGGGAGTATAATCACCTCTTTACACCAGACATAAATGATGTAGAAAGTTATATGTAGAGCCATGCTGCAGACATATTATAGTAGTAGCATGAATAGAATAGAATAGAATATTTTTATTCAATATAGATCACATGTGATTCTTACTGAAAGTAATTTTTACTTACCACTGGTCGAAAAAACCTCTGTCCTGGGAAGAACCAGCAAGAAACCCAGTGGGACTTTTTTTTAAAGTAAATTTTACATGAATAGTTGTACAAACTATTTACAAAATTTATTTTAGAAACAGCTTGGAAGCGACTACCTCATTGCCAGGGGTTATTATAAACCATGTATTCATTTTTATTATAATAACCCTTTTTAAACAGTTTTTGTTTAATAAAATATTTACACTTGGTAATAGAGAAAGCTGTATATTTTCTGGGACTTTGTTGTAATAGCGTATATATTGCCCCAAGAATGAATTACTGATTCTGTGGAGTCGAGAAACTGGTATCACTAACTTGTGTTTGTTCCTAGTTTTAACAGAGTGTGTCACTTTTTTTTTACTAAAACTACCTTTGTTTTTGTGAACGTACATTAATTTTTTGTAAATATACTGAGAGGCCAAAGTTAATATATTTATTTCTTTAAATTTTTCTAAGATACTTTCTCGGTTTTAGGTTGTAAATAGCTCTAATGGCCCTCTTTGTAAAAAAAATAGTTTCTAAATCAGTTGCATTTCCCATAGCAAAAATCTCATAAGACATTATGCTATGGAAATAACTGAAATAAACTAATCTAGCTGTCTCGACACTAGTGAGACCTCTAATCTTTTTTACAGCATAGGCTGCAGAACATAGTCTGCTTGCTAGTTTGGATATATGGGGGCCCCACTGAAGCTTTGCATCGAGAGTGATGCCAAGAAAGACAGTGGATTTGACACGGTTCAGTTCTTCCCCATTTAAGAACACATTGGTATTCAGATTTTAACATTCGATGTTGTAAATTTAATACATTTAATTTTATTTCCGTTTAAATGTAGATTATTAACGTTAAACCAATGCACTAATTTTGATATAGCATTATTCAAAGCATCCTCTGAATTCTCCCATTCACTAAAAATATGTTTAATAAGCTCAAGTCCAGCGTCAGTTGTAGAACGACCCCTTGTAAAACCGAATTGATATTTATGAAACAATTTATTAATATTGAAAAAACTTAACATATGATCTAAAATATTTTTTTCAAAAATTTTACTAAATGTTGGTAGTACGTAATAATTACGTAGTATTGGTATTACGTATAATAACGTAGTAATTGATCTAAAATTGGCGGAGTCTAATGTACTACCAGATTTAAATAAAGGTATGATTTTACCATGTTTCATTAAATCAGGAAACACACCAGATTCGACGCTTGTATTAAGTATAATAGCTAGATAAGGTGCTATTGTATCTATTATAGATAAAATAACTTTCACGGAAATCCACCATAAGTTTGCCGTTTTCTTAACATCAATAGTTTTAAAATATTTAACGATATCTTTGGCGATACTCTATGGAATTTAAAATATTTGAACAAGCCTTTACATTTTGTTTGCAATGATTCGGCGACAGTAGGAGAAGAATTTAATGATTTTGTTGTCAAAAAGGAACATCAGTAAAAATTTCAAAGCTATCGCAGCTTCTTGATCAGATCGAGTTAAATTATTACTAATATTCAATTGAAAATCCGAATTGCGCGAGCTTCTAAATATAACACTAATATTGTATGATCTTTCATTATAAACCTCGTAAAACCTTCGCCTACTTTTATAAATTCCTACTGTCGCCTATTGACTGTTGAAAGAGAAATATTTAGAAGTAAATATTCTACTAAATTCATAACTTATTATTTGAAATAAATTACTATACAAATAATCAGCACTATTTTTAAATGAAATTGATGGAAGTCTTTTACTATATTACTTCTACACCTCTCGAGGCGATGTTCATTTATTGGAACAAACACAACTTTCTTATTTTTCTGTTTATTGTGTATGTACGTCTTGATTCTAAGAATAAGATGGGTCAGCTAGGCCGGGGAAGAACAACACTCTCACAAAATACCAGCATAAAATAGCAGGTTAGATAAGTGTTTAGTATGACGACTGTAGAAAACTGGAGACCCTTTAACTTGAAACAAGGCATTACATTTAAGAAGGCATTCCATCTCAGTCCTCAGGCGTAACAACGCATCTGCATTTTGATTCTTAATTGAGAATAGATGAAGATGTCTACGAGCCACAGCATCCGTAAGCATTAGGTGTACTGAGGGCTTGTTGGTCACCCTTAAGGCCAATTCACACATATCTGTGAAGTCACAGTTCCGGCACAGTACCGCTACCGTGATAATTATTCTTTCATACATACTCTATGAACGCGTCCACACCTGTCAGTGTCAGTGACGACACAGTGCTACAGTACCGGCGCCGGCAATCACGGACGGCAATCGCCGACGACGAATATTTTTTTGTTGGATCACGGACGCCGCTGCATCAAAAACAAGCCTCTCTCCTGGAGATATAGCGTTTCCCAAAGAGTATCTTTCTTTACTAATTTTCATCCTAGTTTCTGCAGAAGAATATTGAAACAGGTTTCTGACATTTTAAATATTCAAAATATCTCTTTTCGTCTTTAATTAATTTTTTGTATAATGCCACGAATTCTCCTTCTATTTCTCTTAATTTCTATGCTTCATGCATCCATTTCCTTCTTTTCCTTAATGCTGCTCTTCATCTTCGTCTAAAGCAATAGCTATCTTTGCTAGTTACGTATTATTGAACAGAACCATATAGTACCGTGTAGGGGCGGTGTAAGAATATCTACTACACCAAATCATCTATGGCTGTCGTCCCCTTTGTCGTATCTCCTTAGTTTCAGGGTACTCTACTTGTTGCCTCAGCCAGTATCAGAATCCTCGGCGTCGAATGACGTGCAGTTTTGTGGTCACTTGGAAGAGAAGGCCAAATGGGTCTCTAAAAAAGAGCGGGACAGTATTTCAAGCCGGCACACCGCCTGCAACTTTACGGTTGAGCCGCACATGGAATACTGTTCCCATCGCTGGGCCAGGACTCCCCAGTGCCAGCTCTTTCCATTTGATCGCATCCAGCGCAGAGTGGTTCGATTCGTCGGCGACCAAGCTCTTTCTGATCGGCTTGACTCACTGGCACTGCGAAGAGACGTTGCATCTCTTTGCGTTTTCTATCGTATCTACCAAGGGGAGTGAAAATAATAAAAAACTACGGTGTCAACCCACCTGCCAAGCAGCTATGGCAAAATCCTCCCAATGAGACAATCTTTGGAGAAGGCCTATGTTCTGCAGTGGACTTAACTTAACTGTTAAGAAGAATAGAGCAATAGCAACAATAACAATTGCATCAGTAGATCGCACAGGTTTTGCGAAGATCTGTAGCCTGAGTACTGATATGTGTGCATTGAAACACAGCGGACGCGTTGCCGAAACTGTGACTTCACTGATATGTGTGAATCGGCCATAATTCTATTAAAAAAAGATTACTGATTAAACTGAAATGGTTAAAGTTAAAAGTTACAGCCTATATACGTCCCACTGCACAGGCCACCCCTCATTTCTGAGAGGGTTATATAAGGGAAACCGCTGCGCTGCCCCAATGCGTGTTGTTGAACTTCACATGTCTTCGAATTTTTTTTCATTTTCAGACATGCAGGTTTCCTCATGATGTTTTCCTTCACCGCCGAGCACGTAAATCAGCACTTAAAATTGCAATTAAAAATTTCATTGGTGCGGCGGGATCGAACCCGGTTGCTCGCGTACTATGAAATTTAGCGAGCGATATTTATAGAACCGGAACTATTATTTGAAGTCCATACAAACACTTGTTCTGTGAAGGATACAACCTCGGTCCTGTCCCGTAGCACTGCGCCAAATTTATAGCCACTGCTCTACTAAGCCGTCAAAAGTGAAATTAATATTAATATGTCGGTGCATTAAAATCGATCGAGAGTGAGCAAGAGATTGCGCATTCTAGCGGAGCGTCATATCGAGTGTGGTAGTAGAATTGAGGTAGATCGAAAACCCCACTTTTGTGCAGTATAAAGTTCAGTGAAAGGAGCGAGAGATTCCGCGGAAGTCGTTCTACGGGTGCTGAGATAGTGTCGTGGTTCTATCCATAGTGGTGGTTCTCCTGGTGCAGGATTGTGCTGAGGGCCGCCTTGTGTTATGTCGGATAGGTGGCGTTGCTGTTGGTTTGGATACTTTGGTGTTATCATGCGTAATTATGTCCTTCACGTTACACCAGTGAGTAATTGTGACGAGGTCATATTACGGTATGGTCGAACTGTAATTGCTCTATACTGAATGTATAGTGCGTTACGCTGTCTTATTATTGATAATGATTAATTGCGTAAGCAAGAGAGCAAGTTGAACATCCCCTCTCATACTTTTACCATTTTTAACTATTAACGTTATCTTGATGTATTTCAGAGATCTGAATTGGGATCTCCTGTTGTATTTCCTACATAATTGGCCTTATGCTATATTACTGCAACCTTCCTGTTGTATTATCTATAAATATATTTTTAATGAAATCGGTTTCTAAACAATTCAACTAACGAAATACAGCTCAATTTTTTAAGTGCAAGTAGCTATGCAGTTCTAATGAGACCAATATCACTACACCTGTGTAAGATCTATTGTGATGGCTACTTTAGTTTTAGTTCAATACTCTAAATAAATGTGGCTTAGCAGTGCAGAATTTGTTTCGCTGGGAGCATTTTAACTTCATCTAAGCTATATACAGTACACAATTTCCCAGATGAGTGTTACATTTGGTCAGCAATCAGTGAGAATGTGCAGAGGCATATCTTTCGTTCTGTGTAGTGGCGTGGTAAGAATACCCACTATCCCATATCTTCCCGTGGGTGTCGTAAGAGGCGACAGAGGGAAACTGATACAGAAGATGGGCAGCAATCTTCTGATAAAAGCCAAAAAATAAAAAACTGGTGGTTGCCAACCCGCTCGCCAAGTGGCAACTATGGCAATATACCCCATGAGCGACGACACAAAGTAACGGCCCTGATCCCCGGCGGCCCCGCGTCCTGGCTACGGTGGCGACCATGGTAACGGCGGGGCAGGTGCTAAGAATCTCGGTGGAGGTCGGTTGCCACCCACGACGACTCGACCTGGCAACATATAACGCACGCACCCTGAGGACTGACGAGAAGATCCTGAGCTGGAAGAAGAGATAGATAAGTTACGCTGGAATATAGTAGGACCATCCGAGGTCCGAAGAGAGGAGGACACGTAACTCGAATCCGGCAACTTATTCTACACCGGAGGGCGACCATCTGTCCCAAGGAGGTGTCGATTTATCGTCCACAAGTCTCTCGTTAACAACGTTAAAGATCGGGAGTGTGTCGACGAGGGTTGCGTACTTATACTCAGAATCACCAAACGGTATTCGCTGAAGGTCATACAGGTTTACGCACCAACCTCGGCACACCCTGATGAGGAGGTGGAGGAAATATGGATATCTCTAGAGCCATGCATTCCTCCAAACCCACTATACGGTGTTAATGGAGACTTCAACGCAAAACTAGTACAAGAGAGAGCGGTGAGCTGAAAGGAAATTCGGAATAGGGCAACGGAACCTAAGGGGTTAGCAGCTGGCCGACTTTATGGAGAAAGAGGACCTTTTATGATGAACTTTTCTTCCAAAAGCGCCCCACAGAAAGTGGACCTGGTCGAGCCCCGACGGTTTCGATAAAATGAGATTGACTTCATTATGACGACCAGACGACAACTGTTCAGTGATGTCTCAGTGATCGCGAGGGTGAAAACTGGCAGCGATCACCGGAGAGAGGCACACTGAACCTAAACATTGTTGAGAGGTCACGTCTAATGAAGTCAACGCTCCGTCCCTCGTGCTCTAATCCAAAGTCCTGAAAACTTTCAGCCTGAGTTAAAAATCGTTTTCAGTGCCTAAATTTTGCAATAGCGGCGATATGAATGAAGTTTGTGGAAACTGTCCATGGTCGGAGCTAAGTTCTGTAAGACCCGTCGCGCAGAAAACACAAAACTCTCCGATCACACTCTTAATCCTCGCGGTTGTTAGACGGGAGATGAAGCTGCAGTCTTCAGCAGATTTGACAGCATACAGGCAACTGAACAGACAGATTCCAAATGCATGCGGAGGATTTGCGCAATCAATACAGCTCGTATTGAAGAAGCGATCGAGCGGAACCAGGGCTCCAAAGTCTTTGCCAGAGATCCGTCTGCCAGAAAGAGCCAACTGTCGAAGCTGACGACCGATTGTGGCAGCATCGTTTCCGGACACCTGAGATTTTGAGGAGATTGAGAGGTTCTATGGGCAGCTGTACACATCATCGTTGGAGCCAACGCAAGTGCGAGTAACGATCCAAGAGCGAGTCTTATCCGACACTATTCCGATGATATCGCGGACGTCAGTCTGAGCGAGATTAGAATGGCTCCAGCACCCAAAACGGCAAGGCCCCAGGCGAGGATGGAATTACAGCGGAGTCTGAAAGCGGGTGGAAACCGGTACTTGAAGTACTTCAGAAGTTTTAATTCCGTCCTCCCTGGCATTACACCGAGGCGTGAGCAGAAGTGCGGTGGTCTTGTTCTTCAAGAAAGGCGACAACGCTCTTGAAGAACTACAGACCGATTTTCTGAGCCGCGTTCATGCTGTTTTCGAGAGTCATTACGAATCGTCTCGCATGCAGACTCGACGACTTCCGGCCTCCGAACAAGTCAGTTTCCGAAAAGGCTTTAGCACCATACCACATACATACCTTCGGCAAATTGTACAGAAGACCGAAGAGTACAATCTGCCACTTTGCCTTGCGTATGTGGACTATGAGAAAGCCTTTGATTTCGTCGAAATTTGGGCGGTGCTGCAGTCCTTCAGCGGTGCCAAGTGGACTGTCGGTATATCGAGGTGCTGGAAGTGTTTGTACAGTAGGCTACGATGGCTATCCGAGTACAGAACCAGTACGAAACCTATCCAACTGCAGAGAGGTGTAAGACAGGGTGACGTAATATCCCGAAACTCTTCACCGCTGTATAGACGTTTTCGCTACTGGACTGGAAAGGATACGGTATTAACATCAATGGCGAGTACATCACTCACCTTCGATTTGCCGACGATATAGTCTTATGGCAGAATCTGCTGGAGGACCTAAGCACTATGCTCAATGACCTCAATAGTGTCTCCCAACGGATAGGTCTCAAGATGAACATGGACAAAACAAAATCATGTTTAATGTCCATGTCACACCTATGCCGGTAATTGTTGGGAGCACTCAAGCTCGAAGTTGTTGACGAATATGTTTACTTGGGACAACAGTCCGACTAGGTAAGTCCAACTGACCGAGAGGTCAATCGACGGATTCAACTCGGCTGGGCAGCGTTCGGGAGATTACGACCCATCTTCTCGTCAGGCATACCTCAAAACCTCAAAACTAAATTGTACAACCAGTGCGTGTTGCAGTGATGACACACGGAACTGAGACGCGTATCCTCACTGCTGGCCGTGGAGGAGGAAGCTCGTCGCTCAGCGAGCTATGGGAGGGCTATGCTCGGGTTTCTTGCGTGATAAACTTAGAAATGAGGATATCCGCAGAACCAGAGTAACTGACATAGCCCAAAGGATTAGTAAGCTGAAGTGGCATGGGCCGCTAATAGTCGAAGAACCGACAACCGATGGGGAAGAAAGGTTCTCGAGTGGCAGCCCTCTGTACCGGCAGGCGAAGGTAGGGCGTCCCCCACTAGATGGAGTGACGACCTGGTAAGACATGCAGGAAGTCAATGGATGCAGGTGGCTCGGGACCGTGCGCTAGGTATTCAGTGGGGAGACCTATGTTCAGCAGTGGACTTGTGAAGGGCTGTAATGAATGAATGAATGAATGAATGAAAAAATATCTTTCGTTAAGAATCAATAAGAAGCATGTCTTGAGTTTTAGCTCCAAGACGGTCATGTGTTCTTTCAAACAACAATGTCCAGTCAGCTCTGCCAAAATACGCAGCTTGTTCTCACCTAATCCCAAGGCTTTAGCTAATTTACAAACATATGTTTGGATTAAGGTTTCGAATATTTAAGCCTTGGATCAGATCAGATCTTAAGTGATCATTTGTGGTGAAGAGTTTCAAGGGTCAAGACTGAGTTATATTATTAAATATTATGCCTAAATAGCACTTTGTAATGACAATCAAGTAATAACCACCACTTTTTTTAAATTTTTTCTCACATATTTATAAAACAAATAGGACCAATCACATCACATGTCCTGCATATCATTGTGTGCTATAATTTTTTAGTGAAATTTAAAATTATTAAGGACATAGGAACTTACCATATAAAATTTACTATCTAATGGTGATGGTGTATTTTTACCCCAGGGAAATTCATCATCACTACATCCTATAGGCATACCATTGTATCTGTAAAATATAGAAATAGTTTTATTGCAAAAATAATTAAATTTAGCATACTTTATATTTTCATATGTATAATATGCATTTTTAATAGTATAGGGTAACAAACGAGCACAGTCCACCTGATGGTAATTGGCTGCTGTGGCCCATAGACATCTACATTTATCCTCAATTAAGAATCTAAATGCAGATGCGTTGTCACACCTGAGGACTAAGATGGAATGCCTCGTTTCCAGTAAAAAGGGTTTCCGGTTCTCTACACTCACCATACGAAAACACCAGCATTAAGCTGCTATTTACGCTATTGATTCTGTGAGCGTGGTCTACCAGTCGAGCCGACCCATTCGTGCTACAACCATAATATAGCTGCAGCGTGGCTCTACCACGTAAAAAATATGCATAGTGAATACATTTTTATCATTTAGGTAAACATCTATACAAATAAATAAAATTTAATTATCTGTTTGTAATGTCATAATAACATCTTTTTACTAAATGCATATGAAAGTATATGGGTACTTATAACAAAAAAAAACAAGTTTAAACATTTTTGTCTGTCTGTCGGTCTGTCTATCTATTTGTTTCGGCTAATCTCCAAAATGGCTGAACCAATTTTGACGGGACTTTCTACAGATAGCTGATGTAAGGAGTAACTTTTTTTAGAAAATCTACTTTTATTTTAGAAAAACAATTAGGGTTATGCGCGAAAAAATCAAAACCCATGAAATAAATTCTACGGGGACGAAGTCGCGGGGAATTTATTTTCCCATATGTTGGGACGGGAAAGAAAAATATTACGGTCTTAGCGGCCGTAAATGCCGCCGGTAAAAAAATTCACCTTTAATCATTTTTAAAGGGAAACAAATGTGGGACCAATGGATCGCCAAATTGGGTGAATTTGATTTTGAGTTGTCCTATGCTATAATTATATAGATAAAATCCTTATTCCGTCCCTTTGTCGTACTGAACGCATAGTTCTATTAATTTACGACGGTCATTCTACTCATGTCGATGCTGATGTGGTTGAAATGGCTGTAAAAATAATATAACTATCTTGAAACTCCGCCTTATACATCGCATTTGCCACAGACACTTGATGTAGCTGTATTTAAATCATTCAAATCAAAATGGGACAGAAAGTTAGTCGAGTGGCAACGCCATAATGTTAGAAAAAATGCCAAAAAATGTATTTGCGCAAACTTTTCCTGAGACATGGCAACAAACAGATATTGATATAATTCAAAATGGTTTCCAAAAGTCTGGAATTTATCCATTAAACTCATATGTAGTTCCACAAGATAAGTTTGATCCAGAAGCTTTGAAAAAATTTATACAATATAAAAAAGCCCACGAATTCAGCTGAAATCTGCAAATCCAAAGTTACTAAGGTCGATGTGCATTGAGATTTTGAATAAAAAATTAACTATCAGCTACTCTTCGTCTGAAAAAAAAATGTACTTCAATTACTGAAGTACATTTTTTTTCAGACGTTTTAAATCTACAAATGTGAAATAATTGAGCCAAGTTTTAAAGAAAGGCTACGTGTTTCTACCATTTGTGACAAACCAATAATCAACATTACCACAATGCTTGAGAAATCAGAAAGATGATCATGATATTTAAAATCACTTTTGAAGAACTCGTCTTTAAAAGGATCCGGCAAGATAAAAATGATAATATAACAAAAAAAAAACGAGTGACTAAAGGAAAATAATATCAGATTCTTTTAAAACTAAATATAGAAAAGAACATCTATAAAAGATGCGAAAATCTCAAAAGCCAAAAACTAGTATTCCAAAAAGAAAACCCAAAATTAAGAAGGAATCTGACATAAAATTTAAAAGGCGTTCAAGCACTTTATGAGTGGTTTAATAAATCTTCGGAGTAATGTTGATATAATAGAAGACAGCAAAAATTATTTAGATTTTGATATAGTAGACTGGGTTGAGGTTAATTTTCATACGGAAGAAATGAATAAAGAAAATTGGCAGTTTGAAATAGAAAAAGACCAAAAAGAAGAAGACAATACATTAAAAGAAATTTTAGATGAAAATACCGGATATATACGCACAGTTATCACTGCCGTGGTAGAGAATAATTTGAACAATCAAGGTGATATACTAACTTGTAAAGAAAAAAGTACAACAAAACAAAAAAAAACCTAAGAAAAAATGTATGAAAATAGCTCAACCACTTCAGAAGAAGATTTTATGAGCGTCCATAGTGACAGTGACATAAACATTTTAGAAGATATGATATCGATTCCTGATGATGGTGAAGACAAGAATACAATAAGAAACGAGTGGACTATAAAGATGCCACCAATTTGCTGACATAATGCTTTATATGAAATTGAAAAGACCGCTTTACAGCACATACTGAGAATAGACCTAAAAGACTGGATAATAAAGTTATCGTTAAAGATGAAGATAGCAAATGTGAAAAAGGGTATTGAGTAAAACAAAATAATTCTCGTAATAGGAATTAAAGCTGAAGTGAATAATAATCAGGAGATAAAAAAAAATTAAAATAAAGATAAATCAATAATATTGAAAATCAAGTAAAAGAAGCTATAGCATATAATCTCGGAGTACTATACTGGCTAGATATTATGAAAATAGGAAATGGATATATAAGTCGGTTTAATAACAGAAATAAATAATAATGAAAAAAAAAAATGAAATATCTTTCTATAAAACTGTACGAAGAAATAATTATCTAAAATTTTTAAAACCAAGGAGAGCTGACAAAGATTGTATACCTGTCGATTTAATCGTATAAGAAATTGAATTGATTCAAATTAAGGAAAATCCCTATGAATTCGTACTGAAGGATGATAAAGATGAAGTTTAATTTTAATGGTCCAAATACTTACGATAGTTATTTAGCTTATAAAATAAAAATATGCACCTTATTGTGTTCACGGAGATGATAGTGATTGATAATTATAATAACTGCAATACTTTGTTGATAGTAATTACATGATGTAAGATAAGATAGAATTCAAAAGTGCAATATGTACTTCGTTCTGTTTTGTACGGAGAGAAATAACTTGTCTCAAATATTTTTACCAACTAAAGGTAGAAAATGCTAGATGTTTGATTGTTTGTTTTATTTAAGGTGTAGGTATTATAAATTTTTATGTTTATTAAACATTTATTTTCATTAATTGGTACTCAAGTGCTTTTATTAATTGGAAATTTCTCACCTATTTTATTCTTCAAATGTTACTACTTGTGTACAATATGTATCTTAGAGTAAAACATTACACTTTTTAATAAATAATAATTGCACTAATAAAAGTTGAAATGTTCACTTTCTTTTACTTTTCACATCCTACCTACAATTATGTCTAAACAACAGCCTGTCATAATCGTAAGCAGCATATTTGCAGTGCGATACTTTTGTCTCGTATATAATTTACGTGAATACAGTAAGTTTTGACTAACCATAAACCATAATAGCAATTAATTATACTGTCTAAAATCTTAGCTTAAGAATTGGTCTCCGATCCATAAATTGGTCACCAATCCTTAAAATCTATATAAGCTATGTTCATTACTATGGTATACCTTACCTTATATTTACAGCCTTAACGTATTTTATGGTTAAAAATTTGATTTATCTTAAGCTATTTATTACACTGATCGCGATTGATGTGCTTTACCCGCTGAAGAGTTTCACCTTCATCTTCAAACGATGAATCAGATCTCTATGAAATTATGAGATTAATCTGACAATATAACCTTTGTAAAAAAAAACATTTGTTGAAATCGGTTCAGATTTGATACAGTAACATCGAAAAGCTTTCATCCCTATCGAAGTATAGATCCATGTAACCACAGAATATTGCAGCAACGGCTTAATATCAGTTATAAAAGTTTGAAGAAACCTCTTTAACTAGCCTAATAACTGTCCAACCACGAAAACGCAAGGTGCGCTGCCGTGGTGGTACCTTAAAAGTTTAGAGCTACTGGACTTTATGTGGGGTAATTCCCAAAATACAAGTGAGCAAAATATAGTTAAATTAGAAACATAAAGTATGTATCAATGCTTTTTGTATAGGGTATAATCAGAAAAGTAACTTTAAACCTTCTCTCGAAGTCAAAACAGAAACAGATGAAATTGACTTTTTACGGGAGGAATATAAAGTAATTTTTTGTAAAATATATTTAATTAATCAAAGTATACCGTTGTTATCTATGCACTTTTGCCATCTCATAGGTAGTTCATTGATCCTTTACTAAAAAACCATGGGGCGAGAATCAATAAACTCTTTGAAGGCGGTTTGGACTGCCGCATCGGAGTTAATTTTTCCTTGTAGAAGTTGTCCAAATTCCGGAAAAATGTTAATCTGTTGGAGCAAGGTCTGGAATACGGTGGATGTCGCAGACATTCAATTGTAGCTCATCTAACTTAGTGGTTGTTTGTTGTGCAGTGTGTGGTCTTGCGTTGTCGTGAAGCAGCAGTGGCCTAGGTGATTGACCAATCTCAGTTGTTTAGCAGCTAGTTCTTCCTTCATGGTTTGCAGTTGCTGACAATAGATATCTGTCGTAATCGTTTGGCCAGATTTTAGAAAGCTGTAGTGAACGACACCGGCGCTAGTCCACCAAACACTCACAAGTAACTTTTTCTGAGTCAATTTTCGTTTAGGGCAGGATTTGGCTGTGTCTCCAGGGTTCAGCCATTGCGACGAGCGCTTCCAATTATCGTACAGTATCCACTTTTCATCACAAGTAATAATTTGATTTAAAATCCCTTCATTATTGTGTCGATTGAGCAAAGTAACACAGCAGTCGACGCGTGTTTACAAGTTCGATTCACTCAATTCATGAGGTACCCATCGTTCAAGTTTTAAACTTTCTCGATTTGCTTCAAGTGGATTAATACAGTTTTATCACTTACCCCGAAGCCTGCAGCTATCTCTAAAGTACTTTGTGATGGATCCGCTTCCAAATAGCCTTTAATTCTTCATTTCCACTTTGGTCTCCGGCCGTCCACGGGTTGGTTCTGAAGGTCGAAATTTCCAGAACGAAAACGTTGAAACCAAAACGTACCGTGCTTTCTTTTGCGACACCAGCGCCGTACATCATTAATCCTTCGAGCTGTTTCTGCAGCACTGGTGCCACAGTAGAACTCGTACTCGTAAATATACCGATATTTTTTCCACTGTGCGGTAATAAGCTACGCCAAATAAATAATATGAGGAAAAACAAATGAATGACTGTTTTCAAAACTCAAATGTACCAGCTAAATGAATTTATAAATTTGAATTTGGAATTTAACCAAAGAGGAGATATTTCAGATCAAAGTGGTCAGTACGACAAAACGCTAATTTCATATTGGGTCCCATATAAAATATGTAAGGACCTAACATATATATTAAAATAAGTAATATATTTATAATAATTGATTAGTGAACTTACCCAATTCCTAAGATTTTATTTTCTTTGTTTACAACACAAGCTCCAACCTGGTAGCTAGGGTCTTTACTTCGTTTGCCGCCAAAATGCTATTGCCATAAAATATTCCTCCCAGTCAAGGTGATCCTCGCCTTCCTTTGTATTGTGACTCTAGAATGAATTATTAACAAAAATATTTTAAAGTATTTTAAATAAAAACTACTAATATTATAATATAGTTTATTTGTTTAAGTAATGTATTAAAAACCTATATCTGAGAATATTTTCCTACGACAAAAGTAAAATACCTCAAAAAATAACTCACTCATTAATGTTTGCGGTTTTATCATCGAGTTCCATCATAATTGAATTTTGACGGCGCGGCGGCATGGCATGAAATACTTCTGTTACAAAATGCATTTCTTCTATATTTATAGAACCACAGATATAAATTATCACCACTCCTGCACTCTTATCTATGAATATTATACAATTTCTTTAGAAAATTCTATAGAGTAATAAGTGGTTCATTATCATATTATGTATGTAATTACTATAAGATTAAATGATATGAATGACATTGTCAACCACCCTATTAACCCTATTTTAATCATATGTATGTTTTTCCTGTAAGGTTTTTTTTCTATAATATTATGAATAAAATAGAATAATTTTTATTCAATATTGATTACAAGTAATTCTTATTGAAAATCATTTTTTTTACTTTACCACTGGTTCGGAAAAAAACTTCTGTCCTAGGAAGAACCAAAAAGAAACCCATTGCGTTTTTTTTTAAATATTTTTTTTTTAATAATTACGTGGATGAAATCAGAGTATACCTTTTTCATTCACTCATTACAGCCTCTCAAAGTCTACTAATGAACATAGGCTATGGGATTGTCTCATAAAATTACTTGCCATAGTTGTCACTCGGCAGCTGGGCTGGCAAGGTAGTTCTTTTACGTAGTGGCTAAATATACAGTTGCGATATTACAGACAGAACCGCGGTTCGAATCCCGCACCACGGCAGCAAGTGTTTGTAAGTCCCACAAATAATTATTCCGGTTCTAGAATCTAGACGTTGGTCCAAGTACAATTAAAGTATGTAAAATGCCTCCACGATACAGGAGGATACTGTAGGGGTAACATTTTTTTGTAAGAAAAAATTCTGCAAAGATAATATTACTGACCGTTAGGCTATATTACGTAATCACATAATATTTATGTAATTGTAGCGATGTAAATAGTGTAGTTATAGGTACTACTGTTTTGTTATAGATACTATTTACTTTATATTATCTTATAAGTCCTATAAACTTTATATTGTTTATTTAATTATAAGCTAAACTCATTAGATTGTTATGTTTAAATGTTAATGTTTGTTGTTCCAAAGTTTACCATTCTAATTGTATCTTAGAATAAGTAAATGATACACACTAGAATAATATTGTTCCTAATCTTTACCCCCTCCTAGCTTCCTACTTCTTTAAACCATTCTCGATCCTCAAGACAACCTCCCCGCTTTCAGCCGACCTGGACTGCCTCCTGGCGCTCAGGCCAAGTCTTCTCATTCATAATTTGCATTAGTTAGGCGCGCTTCTCAGCGACCTGCCGCCTGCTTCTTTCTTAAAGGGGTCGCTTCCGTGTGAAAGGCCCTCAGGCCAAAGCCAGCCGCAGGTGGTGTATAGTGGGTAGGCACTTAGGTTTCATAGTGAGTCCCATATAACCACGCAGCCGGCTGCGCACAATCCAAATGTCCTTACCACTAAATTATAATATTAGGTCCTTACATATAAATTAGCGTTTTGTAGTACTGACCACTGATCTAAATATCTCCTCTTTGGTTAAGAATCCAAATTCATTTAGCTGGTATATTTGAGTTTTGGAAACAGTCATTCATTTGTTTTCCTCATTATTTTATTCTTTGGCGTAGCTTATTACACACAATGGAAATTTCGGTATATTTACGTGAGGTTTCTACCGTGCCACCAGTGCTGCAGAAACAGCTCAAGTATTAATGATGTGTACGGCGCTGGTGTCAAAAAAGTACAGTACGTTTTGGTTTCAACGTTTTCGTTCTGGAAATTTCGACCTTCAGAACCAACCCGTGGACGGAGACCAAAGTGGAAAATGAAGAATTAAAGGCTATTGTGGAAGCGGATCCATCACAAAGCACTTTAGAGATAGCTGCAGGCTTCGGGGTAAGTGATAAAACTGTATTAATCCACTTGAAGCAAATCGGGAAAGTAAAAAACTTGAACGAATGGTACCTCATGAATTGAGTGAATCGAACTTGCAAACATACGTCGACTGCTGTGTTACTTTGCACAATAATGAAGGGATTTTAAATCGAATCATTACTTGTGATAAAAAGTGGATACTGTACGATAATTGGAAGCGCTCGTCGCAATAACAGAACCCTGGAGACACAGCCAAATCCTGCCCTAAACGAAAATTGACTCAGAAAAAGTTGCTTGTGAGTGTTTTGTGGACTAGCGTCGGTGTCGTTCACTACAGCTTTCTAAAATCTGGACAAACGATTACGGCAGATATCTATTGTCAGCAACTGCAAACCATGGAGGAAGAACTTGCTGCTAAACAACCGAGATTGGTCAATTGCTCTAGGCCACTGCTGCTTCACGACAACGCAAGACCACACACTGCACAACAAACAACCACTAATTTAGATGAGCTACAATTGGAATGTCTGCGACATCCACCGTACTCCCCCGACCTTGCTCTAACAGATTACCATTTTTTCCGGAATTCGGACAACCCCTTACAAGGAAAAAAATTCAACTCCGATGCGGCAGTCCAAACCGCCTTCAAAGAGTTTATTGATTCTCGCCCCCATTTGTTTTTTTAGTAAAGGTATCAATGAACTACCTATGAGATGGCAAAAGTGCATAGATAACAACGGTGCGTACTTTGATTAATTAAACATATTTTACAAAAAAAAATTGACTTTATATTCCTCCTGTACAAAACGCCAATTTCATATGTAAGGACCTAATATAATATCGTTTCTCAAAGAAACAACACATAGTAGTCTTGCAAATACTCGTAAAATCCTTTCGATATTATCCGCGCAATAGGTTCAATGTCTTATAAAGGATGAATGAGGGAAAGAGATAGGAAGAGAGATGCGATAAAAGAGCTTTTTTCAAATATTCGCAATTGTCGTGAAACCGGAACGGAAGATGGTTCCAGCTCCCTACGGAGTTAATGCAATAATCATCTTCTCGGGTTGCAGTCTACTTTTTGAGATTGATGAACTAAGCTTAATTCCTAAAAGCATATTATCGAACCTCCTAATCGTTTTAAAACACCTATCTGATGACACCTAATTCTATATATACAGCCGAAAATTATTGCATATCCGATTTCTGTATTGTCTAAGGTATGATAGGTATATAAAAATATATCTTCATTAGCACATAAGCTTCAACAGCTGGACGTGAAATCTCGTTGTATGATATGTCATAATTGAAACGCTTATGAATAGACGATCGCAGTATCAGAAGTCCCGTATCTTTGTCGCTTATCCCCGTTTCCTGTCTGGGTATTTACGTCTACTGAAACGTTATGGTTATACCGGGACTATAGTTATCATACCTGTCGAATTATACCTGACGAAGCTGGAGATCTATTAATCATTTTCTATAGTCGCCTCTTACGACACCCAAGGGACAAAATGGTATGAATGATTTTCTTACCTGCCACAGAGCATACATGGCGTTAATATAAAAATATATGTTGTATTTTTTCTTATATTAAAGTTGATACATATTATGTCGTAGGAAGCTGCTGAATAAAACTACATGATACATTGGGACCGACGGAGAGAATAAATTATGTGGTTTCAAAAGCTGGGGCCTAAAAAGTATGAAACCTTACCTTCCTATTTTTTCTTTATACTAAGGGTGAACAATGACCACAGTCCACCTGATGGTAAGTGGATGCTGTAGCCCCTAGGTACCTACACATTTCTCCTCAATTAAGAAACAAAATGCAGGTGCGATGTCACACCAAGAACTATGATATTATTGCCGGAAAAGAGTCACTGGTTCTCATCACTCACCATAAGCCATCCTTGGATGGTCAAATCGTAAAATTGGTGCTGCAACTATAATACAGTTGGGGCGAGACTCACATGTAAAAATTCTACTTACTCTATTCTCTTAAAATTTCGGTCAAAAGCAAAGTTTCCATAAATAACGAATATTGATTTATTCATATTATGTTGCACCCGTGTTGTAATAATGTATTTTAATAATTGTTTGAGGTTAGTGTGTAACTCATATGTTTACGATATAAGGTGGAAACATTTTCGAGTGGTAATTATCCTTCTATACTAATCGTCTTCACTGCTTTTATCTTATATATAAGTACGCTTTTAATGACTAAAATATCTTAAGAACTGACTTAAAATAGATCTGAGTATAAAATTTTAGACGTATCAGCAAAAATATTAAGACCGAGTATATTTCGAGTGGGCGGACTTATCTAGCCGCAATAGATACGTCATATTATCGTCGCCGGACAAACTCAGCCGCGAGTCAGCGCAATTTGGGATTATCCGCACAAAGATTTATTGTGTTGCTGGCCTGGCGCAGTCAGCGATCTCGGGAATGACCCTTCTAACAAAAACCAACTTTTGAATGTTTGTAGGATATAATATGTGCTGTTGTTATACGTGCTTTCACATGAATTTTAAGTCGATTATTATTTATACAAAAAGATTTTAGGGCCAGTATGTTTTGTGACTAACCTTCAGGCTTTAACACTGTATCTGATCTACTTATAGGTATTGCCTAGGCTCTGCCATGTCTTAGCGCTTTACAGATGTTGTACAATAATCAAACACAAAACATACAGACTCAGGCGAACTGGGATTTGAATCAAGGACCCTAGAGTCAGTAGGAAGTCACTCTGATCACTTGTTCACACACAAAGTAGACGACGGTGGGCAGCAGGGACTGCAAGGAAGTGGCATAAAACGACACTTGGATCTTGAAATAACGTTCACTCGAAATAATTTACTTAAAATCTAACTTATTTGTCCCTCGAGCCGTATTTCAAGCAGTAACATATCGGTAAAATTTGTTAATTTTATAAAAAGTATTGTGATAGACGGAGATTGAATAATCAGATATAAAAACAAACAAACCAGATAAAAAATACCCAGACCAGTCTGTACATACTCCGCCGCCAAGCCGCATGGCAAATATTGATTATAGTAAGTCTACCTAACTATAGAAAAGGCCCATACCCACCACTATTACAGGCTGACAAAGTTGAAGAAGAAGCCTAGCTCCATTGAGTTATAATGTACTACCTAGCTCTTAGAGCTCCCACGCAATTAAAATAAAAATTTTTGTATAGCATTAATTGTATATAGGATGATATATAATGGATACTTAAACAAAATGTTTAGAATATTGAAGTAAATCGTTAACTGCAACTCCATGTCTAAATCGCCTTTGAATCTATTCAAAAATCCAATTCAGAAGATTTACGAAACAAAGCATCCTTCAAGCGGTTCATTTATAAAGGAAAATGTCTTCCGTGCTCATTGTGATGCGCCATCGAATTTAAAATTTATTCGATTTTCTCAACGATACAACATCCTGTTCCCGGGACAAAGGAGGTGTTATTTTTTATGATTATTTCTTTTATTTTATTGTTTGCCAAAATGGCGGTTGTCTGCGGGCAGATGGCGGGAAAGCGGCAAACTTCCGTTGTTTAATACAAGCTTGTTGGATGATTGTGGTTATATCTGTTTAGCGAGTTTCTCTACGCTTCCGTGAATAATATCTGTGGTCAACGTGTTTCCATGTTTTATTTGCTTGTGTTGTATTATTTTCTTACTAGTTTTGATTTATTCCCGACGTTTTTTAAATATTTTAGGCATTTTAGTAAAAATTGTATTGAGAATTGCAATTTAAGTAAAATTAAACTTATACATACTTACGTTTGAAATAGAAATATTTGAAAGTAATACAAACAAACATGTAACTATATTACTTAAAATTCATATTATAAATATTATTCAGAACTATTAATGTGGATTTATTTAGATTTAAGCCATCGAAGACCAGTATATGTATTTCTCAAAAAAAAAATCAGTAAGTTTTTCGTATAAAATATGGCCTACATCACTCTTAACATTGCTCTCTATCTAAGTAAAAGATTCATTACAATCGATTCAGCCATTTGGAAGATAAGCCAAGACAGACAGAAAGGCAAACATTTTAAAAATGGTCATTCATGTATTATTGACATGCAACTAGGGGTTATTATATACATATACAATTAACTTAATAAAAAGCAGTTGTTTCGATATTACAGACAGACACTTCAATCAAGACTGAGGTGTTGGAGTTATGATGTCATTCATTTATATATCAAAGCATAATGCAATAATTGTTATCTTTTATAATTCTGGTGTGATAAACAATCTAATAATCCACTTAGTGGTAAGTGGCTATTGCAACCTAACGACACATGCAAACTCCATTAAACAGGAAAGGTGACAGATGCGTTGTCGCACCTAGGAAATAACATAGAATGCTTAGTTAGGAAACTGTTAAAAACCACTCTCCAAAGGAAACACTGAGTGAGTGCAATCCTAGTGCTTGGCGGAGGTAATAGGTAAGAAATTTGTAGACGGACTCAGACATCCGGGTTCGATCCCGGCGGCATCAAATAAAAAACTATTAAATGTAATTTTAAGTGCTTATTTACCTACCTGCATATTTGAGGACTAAAATATTTTAAGGACATGTGAAGTCTAGAGCATTGGAGCAGTGTGGCGGATAAATGGCTCCATGGATTTCTCAGAAATGATAGGCCTGTGTTCAACAGTCGACTCGACCGGGGTAGGACCACACTCTCACAGAATACCAGCGTAAAAGCGGCTTAATGCTGCTGTGTTTCGTGTGTGATCTATGCGAATCCTCCTTCTTCTTATCCTTCTTATTATCGCGCCGTAAGAACCGTAATCGTGCCCAGAAGTTAAGTTACAGCCTAAATACAACCCACAGCTTTTTTATAGAATAAGGATGACAAACGAGCACAAAGTCCACCTGATGGTAAGTGGATGCTGCGGCCCATAGAATCAAAATGACGATGCGTTAGGACTCGTCCCCTGAGGACCAAGATGGAATGCCTCTTTTCCAGTATAAAGGGTCTCCGGTTCTCTACACTCACCATACGAAACACAGCAGTGTTAAACTGCTATTTTACGCTGGTATTCTGTGAGAGCGTCAACAATGATGTGTACAGCTGTCCTTAGAACCTTTCAATCTCACTTAAAATCTCAGATTCCTTTCAACATTCGGTGTTCTCTGCTAGTTATCTTTTTTGCGATCACTAAGATATCGGGGACGGTTGGCGCCTGGTTGTCATTAAAGCCAATCACATTTTTCGTCGAAGAGTCGGGACTAGACCAAGTCCACTTTCTGTGGGTACGTTTCTGGAAGAAAGAGTTCATCATAAAGATTTCCTCCTTCCCCTTGAAATCATTTCAAGCAAACTGCTGTACATATCTCAATCTGATCAATTTGTTCTATCTCATCAATTGAACCAACTGTTCTTCCTTTACTGTTATTATTTTATTTTGGTATTTATATTCCTATATAGGCGTACCAATTCCGATTATAAAGTTTATGTAATAGGTCTCATGTAAAACAGTTATAAACGCTTATCTAAAGTAAAAGAAATAAGCTTATCGACTAGGAGTTAATCGATTTTTCCTACTAAAGAAAGTTAATTAACATTTCTGAAATTTTATTTTATAAATTTCATGTTTGAGTTTTATTTTGTTATCATTAAATATGATTTTTCTCTTACATAATACAAAGATGTGTCATAATATTAATGTCTAATTAGCGAATATTACAAAATTATGCACAATTTTCAATGACAATTTCATATTTATACTATGAATTAATAAAAAAAAAATCATGTTATTTCGATGTGCTCATGCTTTCCCAGTAAAGTTGATAATAATTTTTTCATTCTTTGGTTTGAATTGCCTGGAACAAAAATATAGGCCATTAAAGTTAAACCAGTCATAATTGAAGCAGAATTATATTGCTGTATAAAGGAACGAAAGATCATATTTAATTAACAGTTGATGAAAGTGATGTCAGTACCAGGGATTGAACAAGGATTGCTTGCAAATAACTAAGTGCAAATGCGAGTGCGTGTTTGTGAGCTACTATAATTCGATGGAAAAAAACCTTCAAAGAAATATATTAATATGTTTTGACATACTTCATCAGCTATCATTACACTGTTGGGCATAGCTTCTTTCATATAAAGCAAGCTTTTGCCATAATCATCATGCTTAGCAGGAACTTGGCAATTGCATTGTGATACAGAAAAGAATAAAAAAAAATAACTTGGTATAAAAACATGGGAGCATGTCATTTCTATACCAATTACCATACATATTTAGGTTGCATGAAGTAACAAAGGATAAAGAGAATCTATAGCTATTGTTGATAGGCAAATTAAATTATGGCATTCCTTAAGGGAGGCCTATGTTCAGCTGTGGACTTTTGAGGGCTGTAATAATGAAGATGATGATATGAGAGTGGGAAGAATGATTTTTAAATATAGTCATATTTGAAAATATTATATTCTTCGCATCTACAGGGTATGACTTTTTCTGGCTACGAATCCGTCTGGTTAGGCAGCACCAGTCTGGTCAGGCAGTCAGTTTAATTACAGGCTTAATCTTTAGAGGGGACAACCCATCTGTAACCTTGGTTTTATTAAGTTTGTGCAGCTGTCCGTGAGCTGCAGTAGCCACGTATCATCAGGTGGATTGTAAGTTTGTTTGTCACTTCAATTTTATAACAATAGCAGCCAAGTCAACATATGGCTTCCACAACTGTCATAAACCATGTCTGAGCTGTCTGCACTCTGCTATTGTTGGTATTATTTGAGCTCACAATATTTTCCTAAAATGCATAATAATAATCTAGAATATAACATACCAATGCTTAACTCCAGCAGCATCTAAAATTTTTTTAGAAGCTATGACACTGTCTTTGTGAGCATTCTTATCTGATAGATAGACAACCTCTGTTATTCCAGACTGGATGATCATTTTTGCACACTCATTACAAGGAAAGAGACCAACATAGATAGTGCAGTTCTTAACATCAGCGGAATTCCTGTACAAAATTGCATTCATCTCAGCATGACAAACTGAAAAGAATGAATACAATTGTAATCATTAAGATTTCATATTTGTTAAAACAACATGAAAGATATTGTGAAATATAATAAATTTCTTAATTTTTAAATTGGGTTGTGTAAAACCTATTGAAAAAATGTTTTAAATGTTGACTTGTATCATTGAAAATATTACATTTACAGTGGAAAAAACTGTTAGCATAATATAATAATTGCATTGTACAAAATTAACATTATTAACTTATAAATGATAAGACATATAAGCCATTATTGCTATAAATATATATAAATCACAGCGAGCTATGGAGAGGGCTATGCTCGGGGTTTCTCTGCGTGATAAACTTAGAAATGAGGATATCCGCAGTAGAACCAGAGTAACCGACATAGCCCAAAGGATTAGTAAGCTGAAGTGGCAATGGGCGGCCATATAGCTCGAACCGACAACCGTTGGGAAGAAAGGTTCTCGAGTGGCAGCCTCGTACCGGCAGGCGAAGTGTAGGGCGTCCCCCCACTAGATGGAGTGACGACCTGGTAAGACATGTAGGAAGTCAATGGATGCAGTTGGCTCGGGACCGTGCTTTGTGGAATTCCGTGGGGGAGGCCTATGTTCAGCAGTGGACTTGTGAAGGGTTGTAATGATGATAAGCCATTATTTATTGATTTGATTTATTTTATCAAATCATAATATTTACCAGCAGTAACAATAATCCAGTTTATAACTTCCAGCAACTTATACGCATGAGCTTCCTGGCTCAGCTTAGCTCAAGAATCAGACCCACTGATCACTTCAGTTTTTACTTGCTTCTAGCTACACATACAAAACACTAATCAGTGAATTTTACTGTTCCAACAAGTTTTTCCAAATGAATTTATACATTTAAATAAAATTGAATTGTCTGTCTGTAATATCGAAATAATAGCATTTTATTAAATTCAGTGGTTACCATGAATTTTGAATTTTTTTGTCTATGTCAGGCACATAGACAAAAAAATCCTGGCTAATCTTCGTAATGGCCGAACCAATTGTGATAAAACTTCACAGACAGATTGAAAGTAATGTCAGGAGTGATCTAGGATAAGTAAATTATTTATTCATCATATTAGTACAGGTCACTGAATGAGTTAAGACAAAAGTAAATAAATTTTTGTTATGAATTTTAAATTTTCACAATCTAGGGTTTCATCACTGCTTACCACCAGGTGGGCTTAGTAAAGCACTGGCTTTTTTGACAACTATGTTGACAACAACTCTTACAAAAGAGGCAACTATGGGAAATGCCAGAAAAATAAGTGTGGCTTCCACTAGATGGGAGTATTGATTATACTATGTCTGGTGTAAAGAGGTGATCCTCTTTACACCAGACATAAATACCCAGACCAGCAACAGCAAGCAGCATCAAAGTTCCAAGCATCTGGTACTGTGATTGTCAATCTGCCTGCCAAGCGTGATGATTAAGGCAAATCTTCTCTAGAACAGGAAGGGCCCATGTCTAGCAAAGGCTTTTATTAGCTGATGTAGGGGAAGTTATATGTGGTAGAGCCATGCTGCAGACATATTATAGTAGTAGCATGAATAGAATAGAATAGAATAGAATATTTTTTATTCAATATAGATCACATGTGTGATTCTTATTGAAAGTTATTTTTTACTTTACCACTGGTTCGAAAAAAAAACTCTGTCCTGGGAAGAACCAGCAAAAAACCCAGCGGGACTTTTTTTAAAAGTAAATTTTATATGAATGGTTGTACAAACTATTTACGAAATTTATTTTAGAAACGACTACCTCATTGCCAGGGGTTATTATCAAGCATGTATTCATTTTTATTATAATAACCCTTTTTAAACAGTTTTTGTTTAATAAAATATTTACACTTGGTAATAGAGAAAGCTGTATATTTTCTTAGACTTTGTTGTAATAGCGTATACATTGCCCCAAGAATCAATTACTGACTCTGTGGAGTCTAGAAACTGGTATCATTAACTTGTGTTTGTTTCTAGTGTTAACAGAGTGTGTATCACTTTTTTTTCACTAAAACTACCTTTGTTTTTGTGAACATACATAAATTTTTGTAAATATACTGAGAGGCCAAAGTTAATATATTTATTTCTTTAAATTTTTCTCTAAGAGACTCTCTCGGTTTTAGGTTGTAAATAGCTCTAATGGCCCTCTTCTGTAAAACAAAAATAGTTTCTAAATCAGCCGCATTTCCCCATAGCAAAATCTCATAAGACATTATGCTATGGAAATAACTGAAATAAACTAATCTAGCTGTCTCGACACTAGTGAGACCTCTAATCTTTTTTACAGCATAGGCTGCAGAACATAGTCTGCTTGCTAGTTTGGATATATGGGGGTCCCACTGAAGCTTTGCATCTAGAGTGATGCCAAGAAAAACAGTGGATTTGACACGGCTCAGTTCTTCCCCATTTAAGAACACATTGGTATTCAGATTTTTAACATTCGATGTTGTAAATTTAATACATTTAATTTTATTTCCGTTTAAATGTAGATTATTAACGTTAAACCAATGCACTAATTTTGATATAGCGTTATTCAAAGCATCCTCTGAACTCTCTTCAAATATGTTTAATAAGCTCAAGTCCAGCGTCAGTTGTCGAACGACCCCTTGTAAAACCGAATTGATTTTTATGAAACAATTTATTAATATTGAAAAAACTTAACATCTGATCTAAAATTATTTTTTCAAAAATTGTACTAAATGTTGGTAGTACGTAATAATTAAGTAGTATTGGTATTATGTATAATAACGTAGTAATTGGTCTAAAATTGGTGGAGTCTAATGTACTACCAGATTTAAATAAAGGTATGACTTTACCATGTTTCATTAAATCAGGAAACACCAGATCCATCCTTGTATTAAGAATAATAGCTAGATAAGGTGATATTGTATCTATTATAGATAAAATAACTTTTACGGATATCCCCCATAAGTTTGCCGTTTTCTTAACATCAATAGTTTTAAAATATTTAACGATATCTTTTGGCAATACTCTATGGAATTTAAAAATATTTGAACAAGCCTTTGCATTTTGTTTAAGCAATGATTCGGCGACAGTAGGAGAAGAATTTAATGATTTCGTTGTCAAAAAAGGAACATCAGTAAAAAAAATTCTCAAAAGCCATCGCAGCTTCTTGATCAGATCGAGTTAAATTATTGTTAATATTCAATTGAAAATCCGAATTGCGCGATCAAACCGCGCAACTCGGATTTGCCCCTTTTCACTATTAATTATTCTCCACGTCATTTAAATTTTGTTGGATGCAGTTTTAATTTTGTTGCTTAAATGTAAAGCCTTAGCTGCGGACCACACTTTTTTTAATTTTTTAAGAATATGTTTTTACATGCTTTCTAAATATAACACTACTATTGTATGATCTTTCATTATAAAACTCGTAAAACCTTCGCCTACTTTTATAAATTCCTACTGTCGCCCATTGACTGTTAAAAGATAAATATTTAGAAGTAAATATTCTACTAAATTCATAACTTATTATTTCAAATAACGCACCATACAAATAATCAGCACTATTTTTAAATGAAAGTGATGGAAGTCTTTTTACTATATTACTTCTACACCTCTCGAAGCGATGTTAATTTATTGGAACAAACACAACTTTCTTATTTTTCTGTTTATTGTGTATGTAAGGCAATGAGACTAATTGTTCACAGTGATCCGAACTTATATTTTGAATAATTGATTTATGCAAGGGCTAAATATCTGTAAAAAATTTATCTATACAGGTCGCACTAGGCCCAGCAGTACGTATTGGTTCTAAGAATAAAATGGGTCAGCTAGGCCGGGGAAGAGCAACACTCTCACAAAATACCAGCATAAAATAGCAGGTTACTTAAGTGTTTAGTATGACGAGTGTAGAAAACCGGAGACCCTTTAACTGTGACTTCAGTGATATGTGTGAATCGCAAATAATTCTATTCAAAAAAGATTACTGATTAAACTGAAATGGTATTTATGTATAAAGTTAAAGTTAAAAGTTACAGCCTATATACGTCCCACTGCTGGGCACAGGCCACCCCTCATTTCTGAGAGGGTTATAAGGCAAGGAAATGTCCGCCGCGCTGCCCCAATGCGTGTTGGCGAACTTCACATGTCTTCGAATTTTTTTTCTTATTTCTCAGACATGCAGGTTTCCTCACGATGTTTTCCTTCACCGCCGAGCACATAATAAATCAGCACTTAAAATTGCAATTAACAATTTCATTGGTGCCGGCGGGGATCGAACCCGGGTTGCTCGCGTACTGTGAAATTTACAGCGAGCGCTAACTACCTGAGCTACCACGGCTCTATATCTCTATATGTATAGAAACGGAACAATTATTTGAAGTCCATACAAATACTTGTTCTGTGCAGGATACAAACCCTCGGTACCGTCCCGCAGCACTGCGGCCAAATTTATAGCCACTGCTCTACTAAGCCGTCAAAAATTGAATTTAATATTTATATGTCGGTGTGCATAAAAAATCTATCGAGAGTGAGCAAGAGGTTACGTCATTCTAGCGGAGCGTCATATCGAGTGTGTTAGAGTAGAATTGAGGGTAGATCGGGAAACCCTCACTCGTTTGTGCAGTATAAAGTTCAGTGTAGGTGCCGAGCGCGAGAGATTCCGCGGAAGTCGTTCTGCGGGTGCTAAGATAGTGTCGTGGTTCTATCCATAGTGGTGGTTCTCCTGGTGCAGGATTGTGTTGCTGAGGGGCTGCCTTGTGTTACGTCGGGATAGGTGGCGTTGCTGTTGGTTTGGATACTTTGGTATTATCATGTAAGTAATTATGTCCTTCACGTTACACAGTGAGTAATTGTGACGAGGTCATATTACGGTATGGTCGAACTGTAATTGCTCTATACTGAATGTATAGTGCGTTACGCTGTCTTATTATTGATAATGATTAATTGCGTAAGCAAGAGAGCAAGTTGAATATCCGCTCTCACACTTTTACCAATTTTAACTATTAACGTTATCATCAGAATTGGGATCTCCTGTTGTATTTCCTACAGAATTGGCCTTATATTGCTATATTACCGTAACTTTCCTGTTGTATTATCTACAAATATATTTTAAATGAAATCGGGTTTCTAAACAATTCAACTAACGAAATACAGATAAATTTTTTTAAGTGCAAGTAGCTATGCAGGTCTAATGAGACCAGTATCACTACACCCAGTGAGATCTATTGTGATGGCTGCTTTAGTTTTAGTTCAATACTCTAAAGAAATGTGGCTTAGCAGTGCAGAATTTGCTTCGCTGGGAGCATTTTAACTTCATCTGAGCTTACATACAGTACACAATTTCCCAGATGAGTTTTACATTTTGGTCAGCAATCAGTGAGAATGTGCAGAGGCTTTTATTAAGAATCAGAATAAGCATGTCATTGAGTTTCTTAGCTCCAAGACGGTCATGTGCTTTTTTAAACAAGAATGTCTAGTCAGGGCTCTTGCCAAAATACGCAGCTTGTTCTCACCTAATCCCAAGGCTTCTGAAGCTAATTTACAAACATATGTTTGGATTAAGGTTTCGGAATGTTTTAAGCCTTGGATCAGATCAGATCTTGAGTGATCATTTGTGGTGAAGAGTTTCAAGGGTCAAGACTGAGTTATATTATTAAATATTATGCCTAAATAGCACTTTGTAATGACAATCAAGTAATAACCACCACTTTTTTTCAATTTTTTCTCACATATAAAACAAATAGGACCAATCACATCACATGTCCTGCATATCATTGTGTGCTATAATTTTTTAAGTGACATTTAAAATTATTAAGGAGACATAGGGAACTTACCATATAAAAATTTACTATCTAATGGTGATGGTGTATTTTTACCCCAGGGAAATTCATCATCACTACATCCTATAGGCATACCATTGTATCTGTAAAATATTGAAATAGTTTTATTGCAAAAATAATTAAATTTAATACTTTATATTTTCATTATACATATGCATTTTTAATAGTATGGTCAAACGAGCACACAGTCCACCTGATGGTAGCTGCTGGATGACATCTACATTTATCAATTAAGAATCTAAATGCAGATGCGTTGTCACAGGACTAGATGGAATGCCTCGTTCCAGTAAAATTTCCGGTTCTCAAAACACAGGCATAAGTTGCTATTTTACGCTGGTATTCTGTGAATGGTCAACCGATTTTCGTGCTACAACCATAATATAGCTGTGGCTCTACCACGTAAAGCATAGTGAATACATTTTTATCATTTAGGTAAACATCTATACAAATAAATAAAATTTAATTATCTGTTTGTAATGTCATAATAACATCTTTTTACTAAATGCATATGAAAGTATATGGGTACTTATAACAAAAAAAAAAACAAGTTTAAACATTTTCTGTCTGTCGGTCTGTCTATCTATTTGTTTCGGCTAATCTCCAAAATGGCTGAACCAATTTTGACGGGACTTTCACTACAGATAGCTGATGTCATAAGGAGTAACTTTTTTTTAGAAAATCTATTTTATTTTAGAAAAACAATTAGGGTTATGCGTGAAAAAATCAAAACCCATGAAATAAATTCTACGGGGACGAAGTCGCGGAAATTTATTTATATCATTGGGACAGGAAAGAAAAATATTACGGTCTTAGCGGCCGTAAATGCCGTCGGTAAAAAATTCACTTTAATCATTTTTAAAGGAAACAAATGTGGACCAATGGATCATAAATTGGGTGAATTTGATTTTGAGTTGTCCTATGCTATAATTGTATAGATAAAATCCTTATTCCGTCCCTTTGTCGTACTGAACGCATAGTTCTATTAATTTACGACGGTCATTCTACTCATGTCGATGCTGATGTGGTTGAAATGGCTGTAAAAATAATATAACTATCTTGAAACTCCACCTTATACATCGCATTTGCCACAGACACTTGATGTAGCTGTATTTAAATCATTCAAATCAAAATGGGACAGAAAGTTAGTCAGTGGCAACGCCATAATGTTAGAAAAATGCCAAAAATGTATTTGCGCAAACTGAACATGGCAACAAACAGATATTGATATAATTCAAAATGGTTTCCAAAAGTCTGGAATTTATCCATTAAACTCATATGTAGTTCCACAAGATAAGTTTGATCCAGAAGCTTTGAAAAATTTATACAATATAAAACCCAGAATTCAGCTGAAATCTGCAAATCCAAAGTTACTAAGGTCGATGTGCATTGAGATTTTGAATAAAAATTAACTATCAGCTACTCTTCGTCTGAAAAAATGTACTTCAATTACTGAAGTACATTTTTTTCAGACGATTCAAATTTTAAATCTACAAATGTGATAATTGAGCCAAGTTTTAAAGAAAGGCTACGTGTTTCTACCATTTGTGACAAACCAATAATCAACATTACCACAATGCTTGAAATCAGAAAGATGATCATGATATTTAAAATCACTTTTGAAGAACTCGTCTTTAAAAGGATCCGGCAAGATAAAATGATAATATAACAAAAAAACGAGTGACTAAAGGAAAATAATCATAGATTCTTTTAAAAAATTAAATATAGAAAAAAACATCTAGAATAAGATGCGAAAAATCTCAAAAGCCAAAAACTAGTATTCCAAAGAAACCCAAAATTAAGAAGGAATCTGACATAAAATTTAAAAGGCGTTCAAGCACTTTATGAGTGGTTTAATAAATCTTCGGAGTAATGTTGATATAATAGAAGACAGCAAAAATTATTTAGATTTTGATATAGTAGACTGGGTTGAGTTTAATTTTCATACGGAAGAAATGAATAAAAATTGGCAGTTTGAAAAGAAAAGACCAAAAAGAAGAAGACAATACATTAAAAGAAATTT
This sequence comes from Parnassius orleans, assembly GCA_029286625.1. Taxonomy (NCBI): domain Eukaryota; kingdom Metazoa; phylum Arthropoda; class Insecta; order Lepidoptera; family Papilionidae; genus Parnassius; species Parnassius orleans. The sequence goes on from JAGSMP010000019.1 coordinate 5,458,123, forward strand.
TAGATGAAAATACCGGATATATACGCACAGTTATCACTGCCGTGGTAGAGAATAATTTGAACAATCAAGGTGATATACTAACTTGTAAAGAAAAAAGTACAACAAAACAAAAAAAAACCTAAGAAAAAATGTATGAAAATAGCTCAACCACTTCAGAAGAAGATTTTATGAGCGTCCATAGTGACAGTGACATAAACATTTTAGAAGATATGATATCGATTCCTGATGATGGTGAAGACGAGAATACAATAAGAAAACGAGTAGACGATAAAGATGCCACCATATTTGCTGACATAATGCTTTTACATGAAATTGAAAAGACCGCTTTACGAGCACACACTGAGAATAGACCTAAAAAACTGGATAATAAAGTTATCGTTAAAGATGAAGATAGCAAATGTGAAAAAAGGGTATTGAGAGTAAAACAAAATAATTCTCGTAATATAGGAATTAAAGCTGAAGTGAATAATAATCAGGAGATAAATAAAAAAATTAAAATAAAGGTAAATCAATAATATTGAAAAATCAAGTAAAAGAAGCTATAGCATATAATCTCGGAGGTACTATACTGGCTAGATATTATGAAAATAGGAAATGGATATATTAAGTCGGTTTAATAACAGAAATAAATAATAATCAGCTGAAAAAAAAGAAATATATTTCTATAAAACCGTACGAAGAAATAATTATCTAAAATTTTTAAAACCAAGGAGAGCTGACAAAGATTGTATACCTGTCGATTTAATCGTATAAGAAATTGAATTGATTCAAATTAAGGAAAATCCCTATGAATTCGTACTGAAGGATGATAAAGATGAAGTTTAATTTTAATGGTCCAAATACTTACGATAGTTATTTAGCTTATAAAATAAAAATATGCACCTTATTGTGTTCACAGACATGATAGTGATTGATAATTATAATAACTGCAATACTTTGTTGATAGTAATTACATGATGTAAGATAAGATAGAATTCAAAAGTGCAATATGTACTTCGTTCTGTTTTGTACGGAGAGAAATAACTTGTCTCAAATATTTTTACCAACTAAAGGTAGAAAATGCTAGATGTTTGATTGTTTGTTTTATTTAAGGTGTAGGTATTATAAATTTTTATGTTTATTAAACATTTATTTTCATTAATTGGTACTCAAGTGCTTTTATTAATAATAATAAAGTTGAAATGTTCACTTTCTTTTACTTTTCACATCCTACCTACAATTATGTCTAAACAACAGCCTGTCATAATCGTAAGCAGCATATTTGCAGTGCGATACTTTTGTGTCTCGTATATAATTTACGTGAATACAGTAAGTTTTTGACTACCATAAACCATAATAGCAATTAATTATACTGTCTAAAATCTTAGCTTAAGAATTGGTCTCCGATCCATAAATTGGTCACCAATCCTTAAAATCTATAATGTTAAATAAGCTATGTTCATTACTATGGTATACCTTACCTTATGTATTACAGCCTTAACGTATTTTATGGTTAAAAATTTGATTTATCTTAAGCTATTTATTACACTGATCGCGATTGATGTGCTGTTACCCGCTGAAGAGTTTCACCCTTCATCTTCAAACGATGAATCAGATCTCTATGAAATTAACATGAGATTAATCTGACAATATAACCTTTGTAAAGAAAAAAACATTTGTTGAAATCGGTTCAGATTTGATACAGTAACATCGAAAAGCTTTCATCCCTTATCCCGAAGTATAGATCCATGTAACCACAGAATATTGCAGCAACGGCTTAATATCAGTTATAAAGTTTGAAGAAACCTCTTTAACTAGCCTAATAAATGTCCAACCACGAAAACGCAAGGTGCGCTGCCGTGGTGGTACCTTAAAAGTTTAGAGCTACTGGACTTTATGTGGGGTTATTCCCAAAATACAAGTGAGCAAAATATAGTTAAATTAGAAACATAAAGTATGTATCAATGCTTTTTATATAGGGTTATAGACGAACGAAAAGTAACTTTAAACCTTCTCTCGAAACTCAAAAACGAAACAGATGAAATTGACTTTTTGTACGGGAGGAATATAAAGTAAATTTTTTTTGTAAAATATATTTAATTAATCAAAGTATGCACCGTTGTTATCTATGCACTTTTATCTCATAGGTAGTTCATTGATCCCTTTACTAAAAAACATGGGGTGAGAATCAATAAACTCTTTGAAGGCGGTTTGGACTGCCGCATCGGGTTGAATTTTTTTGTAAGAAGTCCAAATTCCGGAAAAATGTTAATCTGTTGGAGCAAGGTCTGGGGAAATGGATGTCGCAGACATTCCAATTGTAGCTCATCTAACTTAGTGGTTGTTTGTTGTGCAGTGTGTGGTCTTGCGTTGTCGTGAAGCAGCAGTGGCCTAGAGCGATTGACCAATCTCGGTTGTTTAGCAGCTAGTTCTTCCTTCATGGTTTGCAGTTGCTGACAATAGATATCTGTCGTAATCGTTTGGCCAGATTTTAAAGCTGTAGTGAACGACACCGGCTGAGTCCAAACACTCACAAGTAACTTTCTGAGTCAATTTTCGTTTAGGGCAGGATTTGGCCGTGTCTCCAGGTTCAGCCATTGCGACGAGCGCTTCAATTATCGTACAGTATCCACTTTTCATCACAAGTAATAATTTGATTTAAAATCCTTCATTATTGTGTCGATTGAGCAAAGTAACACAGCAGTCGACGCGTGTTTACAAGTTCGATTCACTCAATTCATGGGTACCCATCGTTCAAGTTTTAAACTTTCTCGATTTGCTTCAAGTGGATTAATACAGTTTTATCACTTACCCCAAGCCTGCAGCTATCTCTAAAGCTTTGTGATGGACTTCCACAATAGCCTTTAATTCTTCATTTTCCACTTTGGTCTCCGGCCGTCCACGGGTTGGTTCTGAAGGTCAAATTTCCAGAACGAAAACGTTGAAACCAAAACGTACCGTGCTTTCTTTTGCGACACCAGCGCCGTACACATCATTAATCCTTCGAGCTGTTTCTGCAGCACTGGTGCCGGTAGAACTCGTACGTCGTAAATATATGATATTTCATGTTTTCTATTGTGCGGTAATAAGCGACGCCAAAGAAAAAAATAATGAGGAAAAACAAATGAATGACTGTTTTCAAAACTCAAATGTACCAGCTAAATGAATTTATAAATTTGAATTTGGAATTCTTAACCAAAGAGGATATTTCAGATCAAAGTGGTCAGTACGACAAAACGCTAATTTCATATGTTAGGTCCTTACATATATAAATATGTGGACCTAACATATGTATATTAAGAGGTATGTAGCCAGCTAATATGTTTATAATAATTGATTAGTGAACTTACCCAATTCCTAAGATTTTATTTTCTTTGTTTACAACACAAGCTCCAACCTGGTAGCTAGGGTCTTTACTTCGTTTTGCCGCCAAAATGCTATTGCCATAAAATATTCCTCCCAGTCAAGGTGATCCTCGCGCTTCTTTGTATTGTGACTCTAGAATGAATTATTAACAAAAATATTTTAAAGTATTTTAAATAAAACTACTAATATTATAATATAGTTTATTTGTTTAAGTAATGTATTAAAACCTATATCTGAGAATATTTTCACAAACAAGTAAAATACCTCAAAAATAACTCACTCATTAATGTTTGCGGTTTTATCATCGAGTTCCATCATAATTGAATTTTGACGGCGGCGGCATAGAAATACTTCTGTTACAAAAATGCATTTCTTCTATATTTATAGAACCACAGATATAAATTATCACTACACTCCACACTCTTATCTATGAATATTATACAATTTCTTTAGAAAATTCTATAGAGTAATAAGTGGTTCATTATCATATTATGTATGTAATTACTCTAAGATTAAATGATATGAATGACATTGTCAACTACCCTATTAGCCCTATTTTAATCATATGTATGTTTTTCCTGTAAGGTTTTTTTTCTATAATATTATGAATAAAATAGAATAATTTTTATTCAATATTGATTACAAGTAATTCTTATTGAAAATAATTTTTTTTACTTTACCACTGGTTCGGAAAAAAACTTCTGTCCTAGGAAGAACCAACAAGAAACCCATCGGGACTTTTTTTAAATATTTTTTTTAATAATTACGTTGATGAAACCAGAGTATACCTCTTTCATTCACTCATTACAGTCTATCCAAGTCTACTAATGAACATAGGCCCCCTTATGGATTACCTCATAAGAGGTACTTGCCATAGTTGTCACGCTCGGCAGCTGGGCTGGCAAAGGCAGTTTTTTTACGTAGTGGCTAAATATACAGTTGCGATATGACAGACAGAGCCGCGGGTTCGAATCCCGCGCCGCACGGAGCAAGTGTTTGTAAGTCCCACAAATAATTATTCCGGTTCTAGAATCTAGACGTTTGTCCAAGTATAATTAAAGTATGTAAAATGCCTCCACGATACAGGAGGATACTGTAGGGGTAACTGTTTTTTGCACGAAAAAAATTCTGCAAAAATAATATTACTGACCGTTAGGCTATATTACGTAATCACATAATATTTATGTAATTGTAGCGATGTAAATAGTGTAGTTATAGGTACTACTGTTTTGTTATAGATACTATTTACTTTATATTATCTTATAAGTCCTATAAACTTTATATTGTTTATTTAATTATAAGCTAAACTCATTAGATTGTTATGTTTAAATGTTAATGTTTGTTGTTCCAAAGTTTACCATTCCTAATTGTATCTTAGAATAAGTAAATGATAACACAAACTAGAATAATATTGTTTCCTAATCTTCACCTCCTAGCTTCCTACACTATTTAAACCAAATCTTTCGATCCCTTAAGACCCCCCCACAAGCTTTCGGCCGACCTGGACTACCTCCTGGCGGCTCAGGCCGAGTCTTCTCCCAATTCATGTGTTTGCCTTGGTTAGGCTAAGGCATTACAACCTCTCCCCGCTTCCCGGAGTAGCCTTTACTTTACTTCTGGGCGCAAAATCCTCAAGACAGTTCCATTTCCAGTTCTGGATCAAGTTCTACATCTTAAGATACTTTTAAAGTATTAAATAAATTTATTTCTAAAAGGTTTTTCTCCTTACCCTGCACGTACAACTGACGCTGTTTCCTGTCCTTGGTCTGGGTGAATAACGTCTAGCGTGAGCGAGATGTTGAATACCGTCATCGATTAGATGTGAAATCTATTTTGACATTTCCATAGGCGCCACTTGACACCCTTCATGAAATAATTTGATTTTCTTCTGGGGTTATTATTATTATTACAGCCATTTACAAGTCTACTGAACAGGCCTCCACAATCCAAATGTCCCTACCACTAAATTATAATTTAGGTCCTTACATGTGAAATTAGCGTTTGTATTGCCACTTTGATCTAAAATATCTCCTTTTGGTTAAAATTCCAAATTCATTTAGCTGGTACATTTGAGTTTTGAAAACAGTCATTCATTTGTTTTCCTCATTATTTTATTCTTTGGCGTAGCTTATTACCGCACAGTGGAAAAATGAAATATCGGTATATTTGACTACAGAGTTCTACCGTAGCACCAGTGCTGCAGAAACAGCTCGAAGGATTAATGATGTGTACAGCGCTGGTGTCGCAAAAGCACAGTACGTTTTGGTTTCAACGTTTTGTTCTGGAAATTTCGACCTTCAGAACCAACCCCGTGGACGGCCGGAGACCAAAGTGGAAATGAAGAATTAAAGGCTATGTGGAAGCGGATCCATCACAAAGCACTTCAGAGATAGCTGCAGGCTTCGGGGTAAGTGATAAAACTATTAATCCACTTGAAGCAAATCAGGAAAGTAAAAACTTGAACGATGGGTACCTCATGAATTGAGTGAATTGAACTTGCAAACACGCGTCGACTGCTGTAATTTGCTCAACCGACACAATAATGAAGGGATTTTAAATCGAATCATTACTTGTGATGAAAAGTGGATACTGTACGATAATTGAAGCGCTCGTCGCAATGGCTGAACCCTGGAGACACACCAAATCCTGCCTAAACGAAAATTGACTCAGAAAAAGTTACTTGTGAGTGTTTGGTGGACTAGCGTCGGTGTCGTTCACTACAGCTTTCTAAAATCTGACCAAACGATTACGGCAGATATCTATTGTCAGCAACTGTAAAACCATGAAGGAAGAACTAGCTGCTAAACAACCGAGATTGGTCAATCGCTGGGCCACTGCGGCTTCACGACAATGCAAGACCACACACTGTAAAACAACCACTAAGTTAGATGAGCTACAATTGGAATGTCTGCGACATTCACCGTACTCTCTTTTGCTCCAACAGATTACCATTTTTCTGAATTCGGACCTTCTTACAAGGAAAAAATTGAACTCCGATGCGGTAGTCCAACCGCCTTCAAAGAGTTTATTGATTCTCGCCACCATTTGTTTTTTTAGTAAAGGGATCAATGAACTACCTGAGATGGCAAAGTGCATAGATAACAACGGTGCATACTGATTAATTAAACATATTTTACAAAAATGACTTTATATTCCTCCGTCACTGTCACTGTTACAGCCTATATAAGTCCCTGCTGGGCACAGGCCTCTCATTTCTGAGAGGGTTTTAGAAATGAGAAATGTCAGCCGCGCTGCCCCAATGAGTTTGTGAACTTCACATGTCTCAAAATATTTTTTGATTTCTTCGACATTCAGGTTTCCCACGATGTTTCCTTCACCACCGAGCACGTGGTAAATTAGCACTTAAAGTTGCAATTAACAATTTCATTGGTGCCGGCGGTGATCGAACGGGTTACTCGCGTACTGTGTAACTTACAGCGAGCGCTAACCATCTGAGCTACACGGCTCTTCCTCTTCCTCCCGTAAAAACGCCAATTTCATATGTAAGACCTAATATAATATATCGTTTCTCGACAAGGAGGAACACATAGTGATCTTCTTAAATACTCGTAAAATTCTTTCGATATTATCCGCGCAATAGGTTTAATCTCTTATAAAGGATGAATGAGGGAAAGAGATGGGAAGAGAGATGCGATAAAAGAGCTTTGTTCAAATATTCGCAATTGTCGTGAAACCGGAACGGAAGATGGTTCCAGCTCCCTACGGAGTTAATGCAATAATCATCTTCTCAGGTTGCAGTCTACTTTTTGAGATTGATGAACTAAGCTTAATTCTAAAAGCATATTATCGAACCTCCTAATCGTTTTAAAACACCTATCTGATGACACCTAATTCTATATATACAGCCGAAAATTATTGCATATCCGATTTCTGTATTGTCTAAGGTATGATAGGTATATAAAAATATATCTTCATCAGCACGTAAGCTTCAACAGCTGGACGTGTATCTCGTTGTATTATATGTCATAATTGAAACGCTTATGAATAGACGATCGCAGTATCAGAAGTCCCGTGTCTTTGTCGCTTATCCCCGTTTCCTGTCTGGGTACTTACGTCTACTGAAACGGTATGGTTATACCAGGAATATAGTTATCATACCACGACGAATTATACCTGACGAAGCTGGAGATCTATTAATCATTTTCTATTGGCCTCTTACGACACTCAAGGGACAAAATGGTATGAATGATTTTCTTACCTGCCACAGAGCATACATGGCGTTAATATAAAAATATATGTTGTATTTTTTCTTATATTAAAGTTGATACATATTATGTCGTAGGAAGCTGCTGAATAAAACTACATGATACATTGGGACCGACGGAGAATAAATTATAAAGGTTCCTCGTGTAGCATTTCTAAAAAGCTAAAAGCACATTATACTTTTATCCAGGGGCCTAAAAAAGTATGAAACCTTACCTTCCTATTTTTTCTTTATACTAAGGGTGAACAATGACCACAGTCCACCTGATGGTAAGTGGATGCTGTGGCCCCTAGACACCTACACATCTCTCCTATATTAAGAAACAAAATGCAGGCGCGATGTCACACCAAGGACTATGATCTTATTACCGGAAAAGAGTCACTAGTTCTCATCACTCACCATATGCCATCCTTGGATGGTCAAATCATAAAATTTGCATACAGTTATTCAAAATTTCGGTTAAACAAAGTTTCCATAAATAACGAATATTGATTTATTCATATTATGTTGCACCCGCGTTGTAATAATATATTTTAATAATTGTTTGAGGTTAGTGTATAACTCATATGTTTACGATATAAGGTGGAAACATTTTCGAGTGGTAATTATCCTTCTATACTAATCGTCTTCACTGCTTTTATCTTATATATAAGTACGCTTTTAATGACTAAAATATCTTAAGAACTGACTTAATATAGATCTGTGTATAAAATTTAGACGTATCAGCAAAAATATTAAGACCGAGTATATTTCGAGTGGGCGGACTTATCTAGCCGCAATAGATACGTCATATTATCGTCGTCGGACAATGTCAGCCGCGAGTCAGCGCAATTCGGGATTATCCCCACAAAGATTTATTGTGTTGCTGGCTTGGCGCAGTCAGCGATCTCGGGAATGACCCTTCTTACAAAAACGAACTTTTGAATGTTTGTAGGATATGTGCTGTTGTTGTACGTGCTTTCACATAAATTTTATGTCGATAATTATTTTTTGTTTTAGGTCTAGTATGTTTTGTAAATATCCTCCAGTCTCTAGCACTATATCTGAGTCTACTTATAGGTTTTGCCCAGACTCTTGCCTGTCTTAGCGCTTTACATAGTTTGTACAATAATCAAACACAAAACATACAGTCTCAGGCCAACTGGGATTCGAATCAAGGACCCTAGAGTCACTCTGACCACTTGTTCTCACACAAAGAAGACGACGGTGTGCAGCAGGGGCTGCAAGAGAATGGTATAAAAATATTCTTTGATCTCGAAATAACGCTTACTCAAAATAATTTGCTTAAAATCTAATTTATTTATTTATCAACTCAAAAATGATGGTTCTTCGAGCGGCATTTCAAGCAGCAAATAATATATCTATTATTTTAAGCACTAGCGACATACAGTTAATGCTATATGCCCATAGACACCTACATATACCCTCAACTAAGAATAGTAAATGTGTTGTCATACCCCGATGACTAAGATAGAACGCCTCGTTACAAGTAAAAATGGTATTTGGATCCCTACACTTATCATACGTAACACAGTTACAATAACTACTGCTATTGCACACTGGTGTTCTGTTAGAGCGTGGCCCTACCCCGGTCGAACCGAACAATTTGGGCTCTCTCTCTCTGGCATCATTTTTACTTTAATTCCGTGTAATGAATCTCATCATTCATCAAATCATCATCTTTGTCAACCCGTAATAGTGGTGGACATCAGCCTCTTAGGTAGACTTGCTATAATCCACACTTGGCAGTTGGCTTGGCGGCGGAATATGAATGTACATGTGTCATGTTTAGTAAATGTATATGTTATGTTAGTAGTAAAATTAGTTCCTTTTATTAAAGGTAGTATTAGGGATAGTTTCGGTGGAGTCTAATGTTTGTGGAGATGAGATGATGTAGTAGACTGAATGACTTTACTTTAATTTACTTCGATAGCTTTTAACTAAACTGACTTGACTATTAAACTGAGTACTAAGCTAAGAGGACTGTATAAAGAAAGGTGGAACAATTTAACACTATTTATTCACTATATACAAACAATAATGCAGCAGTACAATTAACTATTTACACTAATTAATAGGGGATACACTAGAGGGAGATTTCTTGATTCTTCTTTTCTTGAGAGTCTTCTTTCTTCACTGCCGCTTGGGAATCGAATCACTCCCAGCGGTTTTTTTTTGCGCCCAGAAATAAAGTAAAGGGCTACCCCCCGGGAAGCGGGGGGAGGGAGGTGGTGAATGCTCTTAGCATACCACGCAGCCAGCTGCGTGGTTATGTGGGACTTACTATGAAAACCTAAGTGCCTACCCAATAAACACCACCTGGGACTGGCTTTGGCCTGGAGGGCCTTTCTACCGTATCGGAAGCGATACACCTTTGGGGAAAGGGGGCGCAGGCGGCGAGTAGCCGCTGAGGAGCGCGCCTAACTAAGGCAAATTATGAATTGGGAGAAGATTCGGTCTGAGCCGCCAGGAGGCAGTCCAGGTCAGCCGAAAGTTTGTTGGGGGAGTCCGAGAGAGAGTTTCTCGGCCCGCGAACTCGATAGCAAGAGGGAAGTGGGGCTGCATAGGAAGCTGCCTCACGAATGAGATGATTTGATTGAGACTCTGAGGCTTTGAAGAAGTTCTCAGAGATTGATTATAGAAATTGTTGGATTGTGGGGAGCTCTAAGTTTCGGGGAAGGTCGGCGTTATGGACGAACCTGGGTGCGTTCGTAGCCCGACGACAAAGAGAGTTTTGAACTACTTGAAGTTCGTTTAGGATGCTATGTTTAGCAAGAGCAAAAATGGGGGCCGCGTATGTCATAACTGGTCGCCTTATATAGGGTTCACTTGTTGCGGAGAGACATTTTACTGTATCGGCCCAGCATGCTGTTGAGCCTACCCAGGTAGAAGCGCGCGGTGCGAGTTACTTTCTTAACATGAGGCTCGAAAGTGAGCCTCGTGTCAAGGGTGACGGTTTGTTGGCGGTCTTATGCCAGGGGACAGGAGTTCCTAATAATAGGATTAGCGGAATGGTAGTTGGACGGCGTCGTTTATGTTCGAAGCAAACGGCGGAGCTCTTCTCCGGGTTCACATCGATACGTCATTTTTGGAACCAAGCTCCTAAGTCACTAACTGACTGTTGGATCCGGATAGATAGAAGTGAGGTACCTGTATGATAGAGGGCTGTGTCATCAGCAAAGAGGGAGAGCTGAACACCATTCGACGGGATGGGAATGTCGTTGGTGAACAGTATATATAAAAGAGGGGTAAGCACGGAGCTATGAGGGACACCGGCTTAGATATGACGCGGAGAGGAGAGCGTGCCTTCGTGTCTGAAACGAAAGGTACGATCCTTCAAGTAGGAAGCCACGAGACGGACAAGACGATCAGGGAGACCTAATTTGTATAGCTTGTGGATAAGGCCTTCATGCCAGACTCTATCAAACGCCTTAGCTATGTCAATAAAGACCGCGATCGTCTTATAACGACGAGGATAAAAACCGCTGAGGATATATTCCACTATACGGTGAACTTGTTGGGGGCATGAGTGTTTCGCTCGGAAACCAAATTGGTGGGGGATGACAAGAGGGTCGCTGTCTGTGGGAAACAGATGGCGGCTCATGCGTGTGAGGATGACGCGTTCAAAGAGTTTGCCCATGGCCTTGAGGAGGCTGATGGAACGGTGACTGGAGGGGAGGTGGTGAGGTTTCCTTGGCTTGGGGATGCCAATAACAGTTGCCTCTTTCCACATGGTGGGAAAGTAGCTGAGATCGAAGCAGGCGTTGAAGATTATAACTCCCAGCGGCCCGATGCCCTTCTTTTATTTGCGTGGCGGGGGTTTCACCGGTGTTGTGTTACCACACGGCGTTGCAGACATCACGTGACGTCCGGGTGATGTGCGGGGTGTGCGCCACGTAAGGGGGTATGAGGGGGCGATGGGGCGGCGGCTCCCTACGCCGTCCGTAACATCCTCCCCCCGGAGTACTCCTCGAGCCTATTCTTCCTTCAGGAGGACGGCGATCTTCCTCACCGGTCTTCTCAGTATTCCGCCTCGCATTCTGATCTCGACGTACGGCACCACGCCGTCAGGTCCGGGAAATGTTCTGGTGAGGACTCCTCGCAGCCAAACGTTCATGGGAAGGTTGGCGTCCACGATCACGACGAGGTCGTCTTCTTTGACTTCTTCCTGCTGGGCTTTCCGTGATTCTCCTCGCGGGACCAATGTCAGTAGGTACTCCCGCACCCAGCGCTTCCAATACTCATCGGCCAGTCCCTGTGCTGCCCTCCATGCTCGCCGATCCGCTGATGAGCACGTCGCGGTGATAGGTATACTCGATGGTCCCAACATGAGGAAGTGGTTGGGAGTTAGGGCTTCCTGATCGTCGATGCTGACTGGTACGTGAGTTAAAGGACGAGAGTTGACAGTATGTTCGGCTTCTGTCAACAAAGTCATCAATGTTTCTTCCTTGGGGCTCTTTTATGGAGAGTTGCTTCTAATGCTGCCTTGATGGATCGCACAAATCTTTCCCATGCGCCTATACTACCCTTGTCGGAATATATTACCCTAGACCACCCGCGCCTAGCCGCCATGCGCCTTAATGCCATGATTGCCGAGTCATTGTGCGGTGGCATTGTGCCGGACGCACTCGTCCTTGCCAGGCTTCTATTACGACCCCTCTCATATATAGGAGGAGCTCGTTAATTTTGTACAACTCACTTAACCTCTCCTGGCTTAAGTGGTCTAGTTGCGCGAAATAAAGGCATCCCGGCATACCTCTACGGGGAGGGATTGCCCTGACATAGCGTATGGGGAAACCTAATGCCCGGATAGCCTCCCCTACTGCTTTGGTATCAGTGTCGACTGGCAGCCCCCTGATGACTTTTGTGGGTTTCTCCTCTTCAGGGGTTTTAATCTCGCGATCGCGCTTGCTGTCGACCGGGCGAAACATATTGACGGGGCGCGCAGCGCGGGCCTATGTACAGCGTCGGTAGCTACGTGCGCGACGGTATATATTGTCGAACTCATTTCGGTGACCGGAAGATCTTCAATAATCGCGGCGAGTGTATCTGTACGCGGCGCAGATGTTCTGGCTTCTAACAATCGCTCGGTTGTCGACACGGACATAGCAGGGCGCAGCGGTGCGAGCGCGGGCGCGGGCATAGATGCGGGCGTCGGCGGGGGCGCGGCGGAGGGCGCGTGTGTCGACGATAGGTAGTCTGAGGGGGACGCGGGGGCTTCCTCGAAGATACGTATTCCCACTGGCGTTTCGCCGTCGTTCCTGGGCTTCTGGCTTCTCGTTTTACGTATGCTGTCCCACGTTGCGGCTTCCGATCGTATTCAAAAAGACGCACGTATGGGTTGCCTTACCCGCCACAAGTGGCGTTACCAGTAGACTACCGTTTGGCACCGTTAGGTGGTAAGTGTACTGAATAACTTTACTTTAATTTACTTCGATAGCTTTTAATTAAAGTGACTTGACTATTAAACTGAGTACTAAGCTAAAAGGACTGTATAAAGAAAGGTGGGACAATTTAACACTATTTATTCACTATATACATCGATCACTAATAAAAAACTAGATACATAATCAGTCACAAAAATTGTCCTTACCGAACGAGCGCCCACTCGAACATTTGGGTGCGCTTTTAATTTGTACGTAGCTTTGTGAATACAACTTTAGGCAATGCATTTAAGGTTGAATTTATTCTAGTTTAAATAAATATACATTAATGTATATTTATTTAAACTAGAATTACGCCAAAACAATTGGCAACAATTTTTAGAGAACTTTTGCATGGGATTGTGTATCTAGTTTTTTATTAGTGATCGATGACTATATACAAACAATAATGCGGCAGTACAATTAAGTATTTACACTAATTAATAGGGTATATACTAGAGGGAGATTTCTTGATTCTTCTTTTCTTGAGAGTCTTCTTTCTTCACTGCCGCTGGGGAATCGAATGACGCGGGGGTTTCACCGGTGTTGTGTTCCCACGCGGCGTTGCAGGAATCACGTGACGTCCGGGCGGTGTGCGGGGTGCGCGGGATGTAACGGGGTATGAGGGGGCGCCGGGGCGTTGGCTCCCTTCGCCGTCCGTAACAGATAGGTATTCTGATAGATGGAGATTCAAATATCTTGTATCTAGACATAAAATACCCAGATCAGTCTGTACATGCTCCATTAAATCACATTCATTTGATTCATTTCGAGTTCGGTTTTCTGCGCTCAAGCTGCGCGGACGTATTTCTTCGGTCGAGCCCATGCGCTCCCGAGTAATAAAGTGCTTTTGTGCGAAGAACAACCGGTCAATTACTCAGTGATCAGTGGTGTTGTGCGTCATTGCTGCCGTCAGGTTGCACCGGCCCGCCGGCCCATTGTTCCCCTTGTGTTAGTGCTAGTGTAGTGCCTCACGCTCTGCCGATTTCCAGTAAACTGTAAGTAGTTTATTACACCGCCACGCCGCCCTGACTCTCCCTGACGAACGGTTTGGATTTAGAGCCAAACACTCGTGCACTAACCAAATCCATCGCCTAACAGAATATATTCTGTCTGGCTTTAATCACCACCCGACAAAGAAAAAATCTCGAAACACGGGAGCCCTCTTCTTTGATGTCGCAAAGGCATTTGATAAGGTCTGGCACGACGGCTTGCTCTACAAGCTGTATAAACTAAACGTGCCCGACAGGCTCGTACACATCATCCGAGCCTTCCTTACAAATCGCTCTTTTCGCTATCGAGTGGAGGGAACCCGTTCTTCGAAACGTTTTCTAAAGGCTGGGGTCCCACAAGGCTCCGTACTGTCTCCAATCCTCTTTACACTTTTCACGAGTGATATCCCTAAAGATCCAGTGGTAAGCACTGCTCTCTTCGCCGACGATACGGCTCTCTTTGTATCAGATTACAATAGGAATAGTCTCACTTTAAAACTTCAAAAAGCTACCAATCGCTTAGGCGAATGGTTCCGCCAATGGAAAATTGAATGAAGACTTCATTTCAATTATTATTCTGTGTCAGATAAAGCTGTAAGAGCCACATAGGCTAACAGCGCAAACATCCGCCGCCAAGCAGCCTGGCAAGCGTGGATTATAACAAGTCTAACTTACTATAGAAGAGGACCATACCTACTACTATTACGGGCTAACAAAGATGAAGAAGAAGCCTAGCTCTTAGAGCTGCCACGCAATTAAAATAGAAAAGTTGTATACTATTAACTGTATGTCGCTAGCGCTTAAAATAATAGATACTTAAACAAAAGCTCTAGAATATTTCAGCGCATCGTTAACTGCAACTCCATGTCTAAATCGCCTTTGAATCTATTCGAAAATCCAATTCAGAAGATTTACGAAACAAAGCATCCTTCAAGCGGTTCATTTATAAAGGAAAATGTCTTCCGTGCTCATTGTGATGCGCCGTCGAATTTAAAATTTATTCGATTTTCTCAATGATACACCATCCTGTTCCCGGGATAAAGGAGGTGTTATTTTTTATGATTATTTCTTTTATTTTATTGTTTGCCAAAATGGCGGTTGTCTGCGGGCAGATGGCGGGAAAACGGCAAACTTCCGTTGTTTAATACAAGCTTGTGGGATAATTCTGGTTATATCTGTTTGGCGAATTTCTCTACGCTTCCGTGAATAATATCTGTGGTCAACGTGCTTTCACGTTTTATTTGCTTGTATTATTTTCTTACTTGTTTTGATTTATTCCCGACGCCGTTTTTTTATATTTTAAGTATTTTTGTGGAAATTGCATTGAGAATTTCAATTTAAGTAAAATGAAACTTATACATACATTTCAAATTGAAATATTTGATAGTAATATGCGATATCTTAGGATTGAAATAAAAGGTGTCTTCCTCGTAACGGCTTTAATGGCGGACTGAACGGTGACGTTACAAATTAACAAATACCTTACACCTTCAGCCTTAAATACCTACATACATAATTATATTGATATGAACTTAATAACTAATTTTAAACTTATAATTTAACTATACCATTAATCTAACATTGAAATTTAATTACGGGTCGTCGGATTCGCCTGGAACGGGTCACTGGCCGCGACGGTGGCGGTGGTTGTGGAGGAGTGGTGGGGTCTGGTACAGTATCGTTGGGACATTGCGTATCTGCTATGGCGTTATCGTTGCTATCAACGTGCTTGGTTTCCACGTCATCTTTTCCAGCAGAAACCGCCACTTCCGTTTGCAACTCTGAAGACGCATCTGCAAACTCTTCCTCAAGCCCATTTCGATCCTTTTCATCGATCTCATTAGTGATATCTGGACAGGTAACATCGGATAGGCGTGACCTACGTCTTATTTGATTTATGTGTCTTTTAATAAGTCGACCGTCACCATTGTCGAGAACGTATCTTCGCGAACTTTCTTTCTGGGCTACCGTGCCCTTGACCCATTTATCCCGGGTGCCGTAGTCCCTAGTCCAGACGGTGTCTCCCAAACAGAAATTACGCGGAACACCACCCGCATACTCGACTTGACGCTGTTGAGCATCGAGCACACGCGCTTGCACCACGTAGTCACCGCGAAGTAAATCCAACCGTGAACGCAAAATAGTAAAAAGGTTTGTAAGGCGGTATCAATATCCACGTCATCCCTATAAGCTTTTTTTATTGCCCTCTTACACAGCATAACAGCATTTTCCGCTGCCCCATTAGATGCAGGGTGGTACGCCGGTGAAAACCTTTGCTGAATGCCATTATTTTTCAAAAAACTTTTAAATTCGATACTTGTGAAAGGCGGTCACTGGTCAGACACTAGTTCTAAGGGCAAACCGAACTTTGCAAATATTGACCTCAGCACCTTAATAATGGAAGTCGCATTCGTTCGCGCTACTTCAATAATTTCAAGCCATTTCGAGCTCGAATCTATTAAAACTAAATAAGTTTTACCTTTATATGGCCCTAGGAAGTCTATGTGAACTCTAGACCAGGGAGGCAAGTAGGGCCAGGGGTGTGGAGGCGCGCGCGGAGTGGCGTCCTCCTCGGAGGCGCAGGTCTCGCAGCTTCTCGCTTCCACATCTGCATCGATGTTCGGCCACCACACATATCTGCGTGCCAACCCTTTAGTTTTCACGATGTCCATGTGGCTGCTGTGTAATTGTTTTCAAATAATTGGACGTAAATATGAAGGTATTACCATTCTATACCCCCACATAATCGATCCGTTATCAAAATATAGTTCATTGCGCCTAACAAAATAATCGGTCATCCAGCACCGATGTCGATACACTCGGCCTTGTAGGCGTTGCTGCTGCTACCCTGGATGCTCCGCCGCGCATCCTGACCTCGCCCCTACTGCCCGCGCGCCGCTCGCCGTCACAACCGATCGCGCGCCCGGTCAGTCTAGTCCGCTCTAGTCTCCAGGTATTTTCGGATGCACATCGACGCTGGCTGCATCCTTCTCCGCCGCCTCCATACTCACGGCTAATTGATAAGTCTTGCCAAAGTCTAGTTTGCTTTCGGTAAATAATCTCTGCCGAATTGTTTCACTGCTGATACCGCATACCAATTGATCGCGCAAACTTTCTTGCAACTAGCTACCAAACTCGCAAGCTTTCGACATCTTCTTTAGGTCCGTTACATATTCAGATATACTTTCACCGTCCCTTTGTTTCCTTTGTCGGAATTTAAGTCTTTCAACCAGCTCGCTGGGTTTTGGTTGAAAGTAATTTTCCAAAATTTTTGTTAGCTCCAAAAACTTTTTGATGTGGGTTTTTCCGGGGTACACAAACTCACGAGTAGTTCATAACTCTCCGCCCCCATTACCCTGATTAATGTAGGTACATGTAGCTCACTTGGAATTTTGTTCACAATGAAGAATTGTTCGAACCTTTCCACATATAGTCTCCAATTATCTGTGGGCACTTTAAATTCCGATATTTTTCCAATCGACATGGTTTAGGACGGTAAGCTTATACACACGCGAACTATTACGATATTTTCTTTCTCGTCGCCAATGCGATATCTTAGGATTTAAATAAAAAGTGTCTTCCTCGTAACGGCTTTAATGGCGGACTGAACGGTGACGTTACAAAAATTAACACATACCTTACATAATACAAACAAACATGTAACCATATTACTTAAAATTCATTTTATAAATATTATTCAGAACTAGTGACCCGCCTTGGCTTCGTCTGGGCTAGAACCTATTAATGTGGATTTATTACGATTTAAGATAGTCATCGAAGAACGTTTATTTTATAAAAACATATTTCTCAAAAAAAAAATCTCAAAGATTTTTGTATAAAATATAGCCTAAGATCAGTCTTGGCATTGCTCTCTTATGTGAAAGATTCATTACAATCGGTTCAGCCATTTCAAAGATAAGCCCGGACAGACAGACAGATAGACAAAATTTTTAAAAATTCTTTTCATGTATGCATGCAAATCGGGGTTATTTCAGTCAGCTTAATGAAAAGCCGTTGTTTCGATATTACAGACAGCCACTTCAATCAGGACTGAGGTGTTGGAGTTCTGATGTCATTCATATATCAAAGCATAATGAAATAATTGTTATCTTTTATAATCCTGGTGTGATAAACAATCTAATAATCCACTTAGTGGTAAGTAGCTATTGTAACTCAATGACGCATGCAAACTCATTTAAACAGGAAAGGTCACAGATGCGTTGTCGAACCTAAGAACTAATGTAGAATGCTTAGATAGGTAACTGTTGAAAACCACTCACCAAAGGAAACACTGAGCAAGTGCAATCCTACTGCTTGGCTAAAAAGCTTGTCGCGAAATTTACCTATTTCATAAAAAACATTATTTTATCTTAGAATTACCTACTTATGTCAATATAAACTTATTTGAGGAACTCATCAGCGTGTTGCAGTACTGGTATTCACACCAATCTAACAGCGTGCGTTGGGCGGGTGCAGTATCGGATCCGTATCGGATCGAATGCGGAGTCTGACAAGGCGGATTAACATCTCCGACACTTTTCAATTTGTATACGACCGATTTGATCGACGTTCTCAGCAGTCAGCGCGTCGGCTTCCATATCGACGGCGTGTGTGTTAACAATCTGAGTTACGCTGACGACATGGTTTTGCTGAGTGCGTCGATCTATGGCCTAAGGAAACTGATACGCATTTGTGAGGAGTATGCGAGTGGACACGGTCTAAAGTGCAATGTGAAGAAAAGTCAATGAATGGTCTTTAAGGCAGGTACCAAGTGTCCCCAGGATTTACCACCGGTATTATTGAATAGTGTGCCCCTAGAGGTTGTCAATCAATTTAAGTACCTGGGCCATATAATAACTAATGACCTCAAGGACAATGCGGAAATTGAGCGGGAGCAGAGAGCGTTGTCCATAAGAGCTAACATGATGGCCCGCAGATTTGCGCGATGCTCACATGAGGTAAAAATTACACTACTTAGAGCTTATTGTACATCACTCTGTACATCCAGCCTGTGGTCAGACTATAATAAGCGAAGTTTCAACGGTCTCCCCATCCTGTACAATAACGCTTTCAGGGTGATCTTGGGGCTGCCCCGCTTCTGTTGTGCTTCTGGCATGTTTGCAGAGGCGCGCATTGCCTGCTTTCATGCGACGATGCGTAAGCGGTGCGCATCACTGGTACGCAGAGTGCGGGCCATCTCCAATATTATCCTGAAAATGATAGGAGACAGATTGGACTGCCCTCTCCCCCGGCATTGCTGCGACAAACATCTCCCAGTAATTGTGGGAGCGAGAAGGTACTAATAATAATTATGTGTAATTTGTATTTATTGTATTTTGATGTATTTTAATTGTATTTTAATGTATTTTAATGACATATTATCAATCAATCAATGTATTTCTATGATATGGATCTTATGTTATCTGAAATAAAAATTAATTTGAATTTGAATATGAAGTTACATAATGTATTCTTGTATATAAGTACACAGGTAAATCTCGCGACAAGCTTTTATATCATATAAATTGTGTAGTGTAATAAATTGATGGGTTTGATTTATTTTAAACTTTATTTTCTTATTTAAATAAAAGCTTGTTTTTAAAAAAATTTTTTTTTAAATATTACTTTATTTTTAGTTATCGCAAGACATGTTTGTAAGTCTGTTTATTTCATTCAATGTGTCATTGTTGGTTTTTGATCGCCAACTTAGATCCGCCATCTTGATTTTTTTTATCGCTAGGTCGGTCTCTACAACATTTGTTCGAACACCAGCAAACTATCCTTAACCTTTGTCGAGTTATAAATCTTTAAAATTGCTATGACGGCTATCTTGTTTCCCGCCATTTTGAATATGTTTCACCACTTTTTGCTTAGAATGTAGGTCTATATTAGTTAAGACGCAGCCCCGCTAAGTTTTACCGGTTAGCCGGGCAGTTGTACACCATCTCCTCGAAGAGCTGAACGCGGACGTCATTTTATTCATATTCTTATCAGCAAACCCTGTCATTTGATATTCATATCATGGGATCGACAAAATACGACACACAAAAATAAGAGCAATTACGAAAGTTACAAATGCCTTGAGCTATGCACAAAAGCAAAAGTGGAAATGGGCAGGCCATGTAGCGAGGCTTACAGACCAGAGATGGACCGTAAGAGCAACCCTATGGAAAAAGAACCAGAGGAAGACCAATAACACGATGAGAAGACGATCTTACAAGAACCGCTGGCTCAAACTGGAGCCAAATAGCACAAGACAGAGACAAATGGGCATCTTTGGAGGAGGCCTATACCCAATCTGGGGTCCCAGCAATAAATAATACTAATAAATAATACTAACAAATAATTTAAGTATATTAATAAACTAATTAAAGACACTAACCCATTACCATAAAACTACTAGAATTAAGAAATCGATATTGCAAGGAATAAAGGCTTTTTTATTTTTTATTTTTTATTTTTATTTTTATTTTATTTTATTATCATGGGGTTGTATAAGAAAATATAGTCTGCCATCTTTGGGTGTCCACCATATTGGATTTAGAGTGACGTTATTTTATTTTCGTATTCTTCTTAGCAAACCCTTTCATTTAATACCCATATCATGGGAGTGCATAGAAAATAACTAGTCCGCCATCTTGAGCGGTCCGCCATAATGGATTTAGAATGACGTCACATAGCTAACCATGCATTGTCTTCCAAACTAAGCATATTCTATGCAAAATTTCAGCTCAATCGGTTGAGGATAACTGCTAGAAATTCAGTTGCAAACTATGCAAGTTAAAGAAAATAAATTAAAAAATTGCAGTGGGTTGTATTTGGAGATCTGTCTGTTCAGTTGCCTGTATGCTATCAAATCTACTGAAGATTGCAGCTTCATTTCCGTCTAACAGCCATGAGATTAAGAGGTGATCGGAGAGTTTTGTGTTCTTCATGGCGGGTCTTACAAAACTTAGCCCGACCGCATGGACAGTTTCCACGAGCTTGTCATTCATATCGTCCACTGCATTGCAATCTTCTAGGCACTGAAAACGGTTTTGTAACTCGAGCTGAAAGGTTTCGGGACTTTGGATTAGAGCACGAGGGGACGAGCGTTGACTTCATTAGACGACACCTCTCCAACTTAACGTTTAGGTTCAGTGCTCTCAACCATTCGGTGATCGCTACCAGTTTTCACCTCGCGATCACTGAGACATCACTGAACAGTTGGCGTCTAGTCGTCATAATGGTCAATCTCATTTTTGTCGAACCGTCGGGGCTCGACCAGGTCCACTCTCTCTGTGGCCGCTTCTGGAAGAAAGAGTTCATCATAAAGAGTCCCTTCTTTCATGAAGTCGGCCAGCTGCTGGCCCTGGGTTCCGTTGCCCTAATCCGAATTTCCCTACTTTCAGCTCACTGTCTCTCTCTTTGCTAGCTTTGCGTTGAAGTCTCCCATTAACACCGTATAGTGGGTTTTAGAGAATGCATGGTCTAGAGATATCCTCATACATTTTCATTCCTCATCGGGGTGTGCGCCAGTTGGTGCGTAAACCTGTATGACCTTCAGCGAATCGTTTGGTGATTCTGAGTATAAGGTACGCAACCCTCGTCGACACACTCCCAATTTTACAACGTTGTTAACGAGAGACTTGTGGACGATAAATCCGACACCTCCTTGGGACAGATGGTCGCTCCCGGTGATAGAACAAGTTGCCGGATTCGAGGATTAATGTCCTCCCCTCTCTTCGGACCTCGGATAATCCTATAATATTCCAGCGCAACTTGTCTATCTCTTCTTCCAGCTCCAGGATCTTCTCGTCAGTCCTCAGAGGTGTTGCGGTTGCCAGTCGAGTCGTCGTAGGTGGCAACCGAACCTCCACCGGAGATCTTAGCACCCCTGCCCTGCCGTTACCATGGTCGCCACCGTGCCAGGAATAGCGGGGCCGCCGGGGACTGGGGCCGTCTCTTCGTAACTTTCTTCATTGGGGATATTGCCGTAGTTGCCACGCTTGGCGAGCGGGTTGGCAACTGCAGTTTTTATTGTTATTTGCTGTTATCAGAAAGATGCTGCTGCCCATCTTCTGCCTCAGTTTCCCTCTGTCGCCTCTTACGACACCCACGGGAAGATATGGGGTAGTGGGTATTCTAACCCGCCACTACACGGGTAACACTGAAGGAAACACTGAGCAAGTGCAATCCTACTGCTTGGCTAAAAAGCTTGTCGCGAAATTTACCTATTTCATAAAAAAACATTATTTTATCTTAGAATTACCTACTTATGTCAATATAAACTTATTTGAGAAACTCATCAGCGTGTTCCAGTACTGGTATTCACACCAATCCAACAGCGTGCGTTGGGCGGGTGCAGTGTCGGATCCGTATCGGCTCGAATGCGGAGTCAGGCAAGGCGGATTAACATCTCCGACACTGTTCAATTTGTATACGAACGATTTGATCGACGTTCTCAGCAGCCAGCGCGTCGGCTGCCATATCGACGGCGTGTGTGTTAACAATCTGAGTTACACTGACTACATGGTTTTGCTGAGTGCGTCGATCTATGGCCTAAGGAAACTGATACGCATTTGTGAGGAGTATGCGAGTGGACACGGTCTAAAGTGCAATGTGAAGAAAAGTCAATGCATGGTCTTTAAGGCAGGTACCAAGTGTCCCCAGGATTTACCACCGGTATTATTGAATAGTGTGCCCTAGACGTTGTCAATCAATTTAAGTACCTGGGCCATATAATAACTAATGACCTCAAGGACAATGCGGAAATTGAGCGGGAGCAGAGAGCGTTGTCCATAAGAGCTAACATGATGGCCCGCAGATTTGCGCGATGCTCACATGAGGTAAAAATTACACTACTTAGAGCTTATTTTACATCACTCTGTACATCCAGCCTGTGGTCAGACTATAATAAGCGAAGTTACAACATCTCCGCATCCTGTACAATAACGCTTTCAGGGTGATCTTGGGGCTGCCCCGCTTCTGCTGTGCCTCTGGCATGTTTGCGGAGGCGCGCATTGCCTGCTTTCATGCGAACATGCGTAAGCGGTGCGCATCACTGGTGCGCAGAGTGCGGGCCACCTCCAATATTACCCTGAAAATGATAGGAGACAGATTGGACTGTCCTCTCCCCCGGCATTGCTGCGACATACATGTCCCAGTAATTGTGGGAGCGAGAAGGTACTAATAATAATTATGTGTAATTTGTATTTATTGTATTTTGATGTATTTTAATTGTATTTTAATGACATATTATCAATCAATAAATGTATTTCAATGATATGGATCTTATGTTATCTGAAATAAAAATTAATTTGAATTTGAATATCAATTTACATAATGTATTCTTGTGTATAAGTACACAGGTAAATCTCGCGACAAGCTTTTATATCATATAAATTGTGTAGTGTAATAAATTGATGGGTTTGATTTATTTTAAAGTTTATTTTCTTATTTAAATAAAAGCTTATTCTTTAAAAAATTAATATTACTTTATTTTTAGTTATCGCTGGACATGTTTGTAAGTCTGTTTATTTCATTCAATGTGTCATTGTTGGTTTTGATCGCCAACTTAGATCCGCCATCTTGATTTTTTTATCGCTAGGTCGGTCTCTACAACATTTCAATTCGAGCACCAGCAAACTATCCTTAACCTTTGTCGAGTTATAACTTTAAAATTGCTATGACGGCTATCTTGTTTCCCGCCATTTTGAATATGTTTCACCACTTTTTGCTTAGAATGTAGGTCTATATTAGTTAAGACGCAGCCCCGCTAAGTTTTACCGGTTAGCCGGGCAGTTGTACACCATCTCCTCGAAGAGCTGAACGCGGACGTCATTTTATTCATATTCTTATCAGCAAACCCTGTCATTTGATATTCATATCATGGGATCGACAAAATACGACACACAAAAATAAGAGCAATTACGAAAGTTACAAATGCCTTGAGCTATGCACAAAAGCAAAAGTGGAAATGGGCAGGCCATGTAGCGAGGCTTACAGACCAGAGATGGACCGTAAGAGCAACCCTATGGAAAGGTCCACAAGGAAAAAGAAACAGAGGAAGACCAATAACACGATGAGAAGACGATCTTAAAAGAACCGCTGGCTCAAACTGGAGCCAAATAGCACAAGACAGAGACAAATGGGCATCTTTGGAGGAGGCCTATACCCAATCTGGGGTCCTAGCAATAAATAATACTAATAAAGAATACTAACAAATAATTTAAGTATATTAATAAACTAATTAAAGACACTAACCCATTACCATAAAACTACTAGAATTAAGAAATCGATATTGCAAGGAATAAAGGCTTTTTTATTTTATTTTTATTTTTATTTTTATTTTATTTTATTATCATGGGGTTGCATAAGAAAATATAGTCTGCCATCTTTGGGTGTCCACCATATTGGATTTAGAGTGACGTTATTTTATTTTCGTATTCTTCTTAGCAAACCCTTTCATTTAATACCCATATCATGGGAGTGCATAGAAAATAACTAGTCCGCCATCTTGAGCGGTCCGCCATAATGGATTTAGAATGACGTCACATAGCTAACCATGCATTGTCTTCCAAACTAAGCATATTCTATGCAAAATTTCAGCTCAATCGGTTGAGGATAACTGCTAGAAATTCAGTTGCAAACTATGCAAGTTAAAGAAAATAAATTAAAAAATTGCAGTGGGTTGTATTGAGGATGAAACTTTACTTCTGCTTAACTGTAAGTCTGACGACTTGGTGGGCGGCTAAGCATTGGATTGCGGCGCTGTAGGCCGTGGGTTCAAATCCTGCACGGAACAAGAAATGTTATGGCCTACAAATAATTGTGCTGGTTCTGGATGATTGTCTATGTGCAATTTATGTATTTAAATTTATTTCAGTTATGTCTACGATGCAGGAGAAAATTCTAATGTGGGTGTAACTTTTTTTGAAGAAAGAAAGAAATAAGGTTATTTTACAATCACTAAGTTTGCACTCTTACTTTGCGAATAAATTTTAATTTAAAAAATGAATAATTATTTGTTTATTCGTTTTCTAGGCATTTCTAGGCTAGTATCCGATTATGGTATAACATATTATTTTTACATACATATGTATTTCTAACAGGAACAATGAATAATTTTATGTTTGTTCATCTTCTTTGCGTTTCTAAACTATTAATTAACCCAACTACGAAAAAACTTTGGTGAGATCTTGTGCGTGAGCTCGGGAAAGATTCTGATAAAAATCCAGTATTGCAACGTATGCCGGGCAAATAAATGAATACCTTCAGCTGTTAATTAATATCTGTGGTCCGATCCACTAATTATAATGTCTTAACGAATTATCCATAGCAGGAATTATTTTTCTTGTGTGGATTTATGGTTTATCAATGGGAGGCCTCTATTCAGAAGTAGATTTGTTAAGGTAACACAATAGATTAAATTGCGGGGTGGTTAGTGGCCAAACCAAATGCCGCGGTCATTTACTCGTATATTATTTATAAATTATTCAGCCTACCCAAAAAGCACCATGTAAACAGATTTGCTACTTGTAACATACACAAATTGATAGTTTCCGGTAACAATGCTGCGGCCAAGAGATACGTACATCTATCCACGATTAAGATTCCAAATGGAAATGCGCTGTCCGAGCGAGATCCTTTTGCCGATCGGGCATAGCTTATTAATGCTGCAGCCATACCGCAACTGTAGCTACCACAAAGTACCTGCCCCCAACTCACCTACCTTCGATCTTATCGTATAAGCGGTATAAGATATCGTATAAGATTAGTGATCACAGAATCAGATTTTTAACACGCTTTTATTAGCTTTGTATGTATCTATGTAACGGAATTTTTAATATGATTTTCATCCCCTTCAAAACGTCGGATTGATTTGAAACTTCGCAAACTTATCAAGGACCGATGACAATGCAATAATTTAAATAGTTTGTCCCATTATCCTTGCCAGGATCCTAAGGATTTGAGAATAATTCATAAAAAAACTACGATTTCTGCTAGTTCAATTTACTGTAAGCCGCGTAAAAGAACTTCTTTAAAAAAAACACGCTTTTGTAGTTAGCCGCACTAAAAAATAGAAAATAAATAATAGTTTAAAAAAACTAAAAAATACGCTTTTGGAGATAACCGAACTAAAAAGTAGAAAATAATTTTCAATAAGTTTAAAATAAGAAAATAGTGATTAACATAAAAAAATCATTTTCTTGTAAAAAAGTGTAGGGTGCTTGATGTCATTTGTTGTAAATATTTTTGTGGATATTTGTAAAATTAGCGTCATCATAAAAATATCTGAAAAAGCACCCCACGCTTTTTTACAATAAAACGTAAAGAAGCGAAATTTTCTGTATTCTGTGAGAGCGTGGTCCTAACCCGGTCGAGCCGACTCATTCATACTACAACTATAATATAGCTGCAGCTTGACTCTACAACGTGAAAAATGCCTCAAACCTTTCACGCTACTCCTCGTCCGATCTTGGTATTTTACATCTGACATATAGGAGATTGTAAACTGCAATCTATTGAAGGCCAAGCGGTCTTTCTGGTCTTTTCTATAGCCGCTTCTTACAACATCCACGGGACAGAATGAGGTGATATAACTCGTAAGAGAATTCTTAGACATAAGAAACCCATCATACGTAGAATATGAAATTTCCATTAACGATTTTTACAAATATACATAATCATCTTTGTTTATTTTACTAAATTTAAAATTCGAGTTGGCTAGTCAACTTCACAATGCCATTCGATCGATCACACAGGTGACCGTGATTAGTTGGTTGTTTCAACCGTATAAAAAGCCTAAAACTATCTCAAGCGATCAAAGGGCTACTGGCGGGCTTTGCAAAGTTTTGCACGTGACGATAAATTAGAGATTGCTCTCGGTATTCGGTGAAGTAATCGGCTTACAGAGGTGGCTTTTGACGAATTTGAAACCGTGAGTATATATGACTAGGTACCTATATAAAGACTATACTGTTCTACCAGTTATGATAATGTTTTAATATGATATTTATTCTGAGTTATTAGCGATATACGTCATGTAGCAGCTTAAGAGAATCTCTACAATGAATCAAAATGTCCATTCAAACACACAAAAATTTCATCAAAATTGGTCGTTTTTAACTTTTAGCGAGACTAACGGACAGCAATTGATTTTTAATTATCTTAGTCCAATTTGATTATTTTAGTCCTCAGGTTGGCCAAAACGTTTGCATTTTAATTCTTAATCGGAATTAAGTGTACTCGTATAAAAAGTTTTAATCCACTTTGCCAATGTTTGCAAAAGCATTGGTTACTTTATTTCTTTCCTGCTTCAAGAACCTCCCTGAAAAGAAAAGGCCCATCTTTGAGTTGTGAGCTTATAGGCTATGAATTTACTTTCACATCTTATGTAATTAATGATTACATGTCAGAGTAAAGGAAAGTTACAGACTATTATGTTCCAAAGCTAGGCCTTCTCTCATTTCGAATTGGTTTACAAGTGGGTGTACTACTCTGTCAATAAAGTACCGGGAAGTTTTTGGTCAAAAATTCGTTCACAATGATGGCTTTGTGCGAAGGCGCATTATCGTGGTGCAAAATCCAAGAATTTTCTTTCCACAAATCTGGCCTTTTCGTTTAATTTGCTCTCTTAAACGCTGCATAACGCTCAAATTATAGATAGCGCGATTTAGGCTTTGCTGTATTTACGCAACACATTTTTAAAAAAATTGTCCAAATTTTGTCATTTGACATGTCCTTGTCTTTCGGAATATGTTCAAATATTTCTCGAAGACAACAGTAATCGGTATATAAACCATCTTGGTCAATATCGCTTGAAATATGAGTATGTCGGGCAACGCGGATAGCTCTTCCCACGTAAATAAATTTGCACCTTTTAGAGACAATATAGCGAGTTTTTTGTATTAGGAACTCAGAACTTAGAAAAATCATAGCGTCCTTGCAAATATTGAATAGCTCGTTTTAAAAATTGTTCAGCTTCGACGCAAAAAAGGGTTTTCTCACTTTTGGAAACATTCCATAATAAGGTTCTATTTCTACTGAATTTGAAATTCAAAATTCTTAAGAATTTGTCCATCCAATTTGTTCATCCAACCTGTTTTTAAGATGACTCAAAAGTTTTTTCATTACACTGTCAATTTCTAAGACAGTGCATGCATCAGTTTCCAATGCTATAATTGTTGCTTGGAACTCCAACATAACGTTGTGTACAAAGTACAAATACGCTTCCGAAATTCCTTCCTGTTTGTATTTGTCAACTCCTTCACTATTATCAATATGGCTTAGACTTTTTGTTACAAACTCTCATATTATATCCTTTCGACATTCGTCTTCCCCTTTCAATAAAAATATCGCTTTACAGCTGGCCAGCCGATCTAAAGCGGGCAAAAGAAATAGCAATCTTGTTGGGACATGACGAAGAATGTTTTTGTGCTCGACACTTGCAAATAAGAAACATTCTTTTAGTTTCTCAGTCTTTGTAGAAGATGAACAGAACTCATTGAATGTTTTTATCACGATGCTCTCGATATCTACTGAAAGCTTTAAGGGCGTATTTGACGCAATTTTTAATAACATGGCAGTTACAGTTTGCTTTAATGAGATGATCGTTTGCCTCTTTTAATTTTTGGAACACCGAATTATTTACGCCATAATTTACCGAAGCGTTATCCGCGCTGTTAACTGAGTCAATTTTAAACCGTTACCTTCTGTCACTGTTTTGATTTTTTTATATATATCCTGTGACGATTCAAATGGATACTCATAAAAATCTAGAAGCTTGTTAGATATCCCTCTCTCTGTATTAAAAAATTGCACAGCGTACGGATAGATTTTTATGTTTCCAATATTAGAAGCATCGCTTCCTAGCGATTTATACTCAGCGCCCTTAAGTTCAGTAACGACTTGTTCCTGTGCATATGGGGCGTGCACATTTCATGCTATTGCTGCAGCTTTTGTGCGTAATTTTGCTATCAGAGTACAGAGTAGAAGCACAATCTGAATACACAGAAGATACATGATTGAAATATCAGTTTGACACAATTGGCACACAGCAGTATAGTCATATTTTTTTGTATCCATTTGGAGTAGTCAGGATGATTTTCCCAGTTATTACAGTAAACCGTATAAATACTTTTTTCTTAGATGGCCTCGGTCTGGTCTCCTTGTCTATCTCTTCTGATTTAAAGGCCGACATTATCTAAAACAAAACAACATTACCGCTACAGCCACACCACCAAGTCACATTACACCATGCCAAATAAAACCATGTGCCGCCAAGCCACAGAAATAAAATGAACATACATAAACACTCACGCCTGTCACCCAGAGGGGTAGGCAGAGACTACGGACTTCCATTTGGCACGATCCTGACACACTTCTCTCGCCTCCTTTACATCCATATATCTACGCATACACGCTCGTCGGTTAAGGGTACTCCTAATCTGGCCCATTTTCAATATATCGCTAATTTGGTCGATAAACCTTCGTCTAGGGCGTCCCTTCCCGACTCTTCCGTTCACTTCTGCAACATAAATTTGCTTTGTCACTCTTTCCTCGTTCATTCTTTCTACATGACCAAACCAACGAAGCACTCCTTTCTTAATCCTGGTCACAACGTCATCTTGCAAACCACACTTTTCTCTTATCACACTAGTGAGAAATAAAATGAAATTAATTTAAATAAAATATTTAAATCTTCTAGAGGTAATACGTAGCGAAATTAATTTAAAAAAATTTAGAGCACTATGATTTGACCGCGATAGTATAATTAATAATCTCGTTTATTCATTTACTAAACTTACACAAACTTAAAAACATCACATCTGGGAAAAATTCTAAATAGCATAATAGAAGATTGGATCGGTTAATTTTCTTACACTTCTTTCACTTTCACAGCGTAATTTAAACTCAAATTTTTATTATTGTCATTAGTATGAAAAGCAACTATTTTAATAATTGAACACCAACATGATAATAACCTCGATTGAAAACTATCTGTAAACAGTGAAAGATCAAATATTCTGATGCATAATGAATGGTCATACGTGGCGTACTCGTTTGTTTAATTTTATCAAGGGCTGTCGATTAGTGAAGCGTTACATTTCTCTTTAATTTAAAAATAGAATTTTATTGTATTGCAGGAACCTTTTGCAGTTCTTGTTCTAGAAGTTCTTAAGAAATTCTTTGGCACTCTCAATACTACAAAGACTGGAATAATGCTTACAGAAACTTTTTATTTATATCTGTAAAATTAGACTCTATACGTTCGATGATGCATGTTTGATACATTGTGCTTTCTCAAAATCTAGTTTCAAAACAATGACGATGAAACTTTACCTAAATTTCATAATTTTCTTTATTTAAATTATATTTCTAATTATTTTATTTTGATTCCACCTTAAATGATGATAAATGAATTATTATAGTGCGGGGCACCATTGTTAATAAATTTAATACAAATCTTGTTTGATATTTTCTTTCATTTTCTCTAGAACATCTACTGTTAAGGATTTCTTTTGTATGACACTTTGTTTTGAATTGTATATTTTAAGAGATCTCGTAAATCACACAAGATTGCATTCCCTAGCTAAAAGAGCCTATATTATAACAGCGGTAAATATTATATAAACGGAGGAGACCCACAGTCATTTGTAAGAAAGACTACAGGTGCGTGTGATCTCGTTCTCGGAAACCAAGTTTGTATGCCTTAATATAGTCATAGTCTTTTAACCTTCAAATCAAAATCTATGAGCTAGAACATAATCAGCCGGGGCTGAGCTTTTCCATTGTACTTATGTAACTCAGTACAATCTAAAGTGTCTGCATCTCAGATATTGTTACCTGAAATTCTAATTACCAGTTTATTATTTAAAACTATAATATTGTATCATTTAAATGAAGCTAGTTTTACAGATTTTATCACTTATGTTATCAGTCATGGATACATAGTTTGTATTATGAATAATTAAAAGTTTCTGAGGAGCTGTTTATGTGTTAATTTTTTTATGCTATTGTAACTTAGGCAGAAAAAGAGTGCTACCTGTTACCGTTAAAAAGAATACCATCCAGCTTAAGAACATTTCGTTTGCTAGATTCAGTTGTAAAAATAATTAAGAAATATAAACCAATTAAATATGTACAATTAGTATATTAAAAAATAATGATGATATACTTTTTACGACTGCAGTGTGATCGCTGCGTAAATAAGTGCGGGACTGCTACTGATGGCGGACATATTCATTTCTGATTATATAACCCTATCTTAAATCTTTCTTTATATATTTTAAAAAAAATCTTTTATTTCAAATTATCTTGGTATTTACTCATACGTTATTGTGGAGAAGTAGCTCTATATATTATTACGGGGGGTAAATCTATAATGGGTCAAAAACTTCAATAAAAAGTCCCGGTGGGTGTCTTGCTGGTTCTTCCCAGGATGGAGGTTTTTTTTTTCAAACCAGTGGTAAATTAAACAAAAGAGTGATTTCCAATAAGTATTATTTACAATCGATATTGAATAAAAAAGTTTCTAATATACAGCGCTTAAAACATTCAAATTAACAATTATGATATATTTTAAGGTTCTGCACTTGAGATTGTCATCGAAATTCAAAAACAAATGAAAAAAATATTTTTATGGAAATCGTTTTACGTGGTAGAGCCATGCTGCACGAATGGGTCGACTCGACTAGGGATTGACTACGCTCGCACATAATGCCAGCGTAAAATAGCATTAATCCTGCTGTGTTTCGCAAGGTGAGTGTCAGATAACCCATTTACTGGAAATGAGACATTCCATCTTAGTCTGACGGGTAACAAAGCATCTATATTTTGATTCTTAATCGATGATAGATGTAGATGTCTATGGGCCACAGCATCCACTAACCATCAGATGGACTGTGTGCTTGATTGTAATCCTTAACCTGTAAAAATATTAATTAGTAATTATTCTCGTCGTATCTGGTGTTATTTAATCTCCTTGTGTTAAGTCGATCACGATAGATGCACAAAGCAGATGAGCAAAATACTTATTTAAACACAAACTTCCACATTACAGGATATTGAATATACCAGCGGTGTTTAGGCCTTTTGTTCCTGTTAAGAAATTTTAACAAATAGCAGAATATCGCTGAAAGCGCATGTACATGTTGCCGCTCCTTGCATAAAAATATAGTGTTTTATACAATATCATTAATATAAGAAACATGTGTTTTTATTTACGAAATTATTCTAGGTTACAGGACTCCATAACATACCGACGTAAAAGCTTTCTTTTTTACCTGACGAACAACAAATTAATCTCCCGACACACGTAAGGTCTAGGACCGGGTACAGAGCCTCAAGTGCATATTGTTTGATACTGCAATTTTCAATGAGTCAATGACGTATACCAATCAATAGAAAGATAATATGTCAAGCATTGATACACCTGTTAATGGTGTTGATAATGTTAAATTTCTATTAAGTACTGAGTATCTGTACTTTTTTAATTATGATATTTATTAAATTCCCTCCAATAAAACAGTTTTTACTAATTTTGACGTAAAATATTTATTGTACTCTAATTCAAAGTTTTTAGTTCTTCCTAATTGCACTTCCTCACCTTCGACCTTTTCTACTTGGATAGGCACATAAGGACAAAGATGGCTAAAATTGGCTTTGCTGAAAGGATTGAAAATTATATTTAGTTTTAATATCTTTGACACTTAGAGGAAATCTGCCCACGAACTTATTTAACTTGTCTTTTCTTCTTTTTGTCAATATATATAGTTGTTCCAAAAAACAGATTAACTACCATCGTAAATAAAATTTTTAGAGCTTATACAACAAAATAGAATAATATATGATTTTTATTTTTATACTAATCTACGGGAAAGAACACTTAAAACGCTGAGATCCAATAATTTCATTTACAATGTTTTCGAATAATAAACTCAACAAATATGTCAATGACGTCATGTACGAAACAATAGTAGTGAGTTGCATTAGAAGGAAAATTAATAATTTAATATGAAGTATAATGTACATTATTTATGATTATTCTTAGAGCAAAATAAATTACGCCTTATTGTTTTAAGATAAAGTTCTTTTTTCATGTTGTGTCCCGCATTTTTGAGTACTTTAGTTGCTTCGATAGCACTGAAGTTTTGTTTTTTCTCCTTTTTATAATAATTATTAGTTTGTTACAATTATAAGTATAAATTGCCTAAAATAAGATATTTGACGTTGTGTATTTTCCGATGCTTATTCTGTCAAAGAATAAGTCCACGCGGTCCTATGCGTACAATAAAACTCATTACAGCTGCACTGCTCGTCCTACAAAAATGCCGAATTGTTTTTTTTTGCTGCAAAAAAAAGATCTGTCACGTAAAATTATCAATTACAAAAATATGGCGTTACCTTTCATATGCGAGTATAAGTAATTTTACCAAGTTTTTATTAAGTCACTTTCTTGTTTGTCTGTCGTTCCGGGTGGAATTTAGTAATTGATTTTAAATTACTAAATTAGTAATTTAAAATCAATTTAGAATTGAATTTAAACTAACTTTCCGATAAGCTGTAAACTTGAAATTTTGTACATAGCTCAAATTCGGATGACAATGCAAAAATATGATAAAAACCTGTTTTTTTTTTAAAATTTCACTTGTTTAATCACATTATTGCTATTTACTTTTTTTTAAACTTAAAAATTACAATAATAACGGTCGTGTTGTTTCGAATTTGTTTACCAACACGCTTGCCCTCATACAATATGTAGATCGGTCGAGAGACTGATCCGAGTCTGTACCCGAGTTGTCGCTGTCACCGAACGATACTGTTATATTGTAAGTATAGTCTATGTATGTGGGAAATTGTGAGCTTATTGTTTTAATTGTTATGTGTGAGTTTGGTAGTGACAGACGATTGTTTTTGTGTTCGCAGATTTCCCCCCGCATAAAATTACAGACAGTTCTATAGTATCGAGAAAAAATGCTATCCCCTCTGGTTCGCCGGTGGTCCGTGTTGCTCTATGCCTTGACTGAATTTGTGAATTTGACTTGAATGAAATTATTTTTACTTTTACATCAATTTAATCCTTTTCAAAAAAAAAAATTTTTAGCTTGTGCACGTATTTTCCTCTAACCCTATTTTATATTGAAGTATAATTAAATTAACCTGTATGTGTTTAAAGCAACAAGTAATTTTTTTCTTTTTTCTTTTAATTTATCTTTAATGTAGGCAGCCCTAACAAAGGCAAACATGACACGATTATATTATAGTGGATAGCGTGACTGGTTGCATTACATGTCCGCGCCTCGCTGTCTCACAACGAATAAAACAACAAAAAATAATCTCAGCGAACATCGAACACTCAAAAACTCACTTTAAAATATATCCAAGTGAAGTAGTGTGAATATGTGAACTAAGGAATCATGTAAGTTTTTACCTTGCAAAAATTAGTGATTTTTAACCGATTGCTCCAGAATCCAGAAGCTGTTTTTAAAGTGTTTCCGAGTGATAATACATATTTAATGTATAATATACTAAGTGTGTATTTATTGTACTTAAAAAAACTACAATGACAAACGAACTTACAGTCCACCTGATGATAAGTGGCCACAGCAGTCCATGGACACCTGCAGCCAACCTCAAACAAAGAAAGTTACTGATGCATTGTTACTTTTGAGAACTAAGATGGAATATCTCACAGCCTGTAATTATAAGGGCTCTCTCTACCCTTTCAAACAGACCACAGCAGCACAAGAGTTGCTATTTGATGGCGGCAATAGGTACCTACCCAGACGGACTCGTAGGCAGAAAGGGATTCCCACCACCAAGTGTTTTTTTTAAGTTTTTGTCTTGATGGGTTTGGAAGAGATTCGTTGGATTCATCTTTAGCTCCTGGTCCGTAGTGTTCAATCTAATTTTATAGCAGTAACACAAATGTGACGTTCACAGTCCATATTTTTTTATAGGATAAGAGTGACAAACGAGCACACAGTCCACCTGATTGTAAGTGGTTACTGTGGCCCAAAGATTCTCGATTTACATCTATCCTCGATTACTGTATTATTCAAGTAAAAAGGATCTCCGGTTCTCTACACTCTCCATACAAAACATAGCAGCTTTGAGTTACTATTTTACGCCGGTATTCTGTGAGAGCGTGGTCCTTCCCCGGTCGAGCCGACCCAATACGTGCTACAACTATACTACTAATATAGCCGAATAAACGAATGCCAGAATGAATAGACTACTACATGAACGGCGGTTATTTTTATTGTTTTCTATTAGCGCTAACGAATATAGAAAGTTAACTTGGCTAACCCCGCTGAGCAGACAAGCGCGGGAAGCGGTTGTCGAAAGTGGGGGAGGTGATTATCGGCAAACCCGCTGAGCGCGGCTTATATTGCTTTGTTATTCAATTATTTTATAGCTATGCTATTATTTCGATAAGAGCAACGATGACCACGGTGTACACATGGCACGCGTGGCCTGCGAAACAATATTGTTTTAATTGTTTATAGCATCGTAATAAAAGATGAAAAGAAGAGCATAGTATTACAAAAAATGTTCACATACCGAACTTGACAAAAAGTATTATTAATATTACCTTATCCTGAAAAGCGCAGTGTAGAGTTATATAATAAGAAATGCGAAGAATCGGTAGTGGGAATTATCATGATTAATTTTGACGGAATTGATATTCGGTGTCAGGGGAAACTTTTCGCTCAAATTGCAACTGAACTACACATGGAATACCTCACTTGATATTCGGTTCGGTGTCAGGGAAACATGTACATCTTTTCGCCCAAATGCCAACCGAGCTATACATGGAACACCTCACTAGTACCACAGAATAAATAATAGTACAAGAACTACTACTAAAGTAAAGTACAAAATTCTGGAAACTAATAAAAATGCAGAAACCAAATTTCACATTCTCTTGGTGTGAAATAACGAGTGATAGGGTATCAGTTCTGTACCGGTTAATTTTTTACATTAGTTTGTGAATAGTTGGAAAGACCTATGTGCAGCAACTATTATATTCTGTTATAGCAGTGGACTTAAAAAGGCGTAAGTTGTGATGTATGTTGTGCTATACGGCCATTACATGCCAAGTAACTCACCGTCGTAGACACGATGCGTTAACGCAACGATGTTAGGCAAGTAGACTTTCTACAATCGTTAACGCTAATTTAAAAAAAAACTGTCAGTAGTAGGACTGTACGTCGAAAGTGAAAACTTCTTAGCTTCACAAACTTATGTTATACTACCTATGAAATTGTCCATTAGTACTGAAAAAATAAATAAAAAAATGGAATTCTTTTTCAAAATTAGTCATTACTTTATTTAATGGTCAGTGTTATCTTTTCATCGCATTTGAATCTTTTTTGTCATCATGGATACGCTTAAAATTCGAGTAATTGTGGAATATGAGTACCGTCGTGGCAGCAACGGGGCACAAGAGCGGCAAGCAACATCAACGACTTTTACGGAGCGAATACTACAAACGAACGCACCACGGGTTATTGGTTGCCCGAAATATCGACCTGAAAAATGAACCGCCGTAGTCGTCGGAAAACTTTGATCGACAATAACGAATTAAAGACGATTGTGGAAGCTGATGATACTCAATCTACGGCTGAATTAGCAGCAGCTTTCAACGTTAGCATCAAAACAATATTGGTCCATTTACGTCAAATTGGCAAGATAAAAAAAGCTTGACAAATGGGTGTCCCACGAACTCAATGATCGCCAGCGCGGAGTACGCGTCGAGACGCGCTGCACTGCTCAATAGGCACACAAACGAAGAAATTTTGAACCGCATTGTTACCTGCAACAAAAAATGGATTCTGTTTGACAATTGCGAGCTCTCAGCAAGTTGGTTGGATCTTAGTTCAGCACCTAAACAATGTCCTAAACGAAATCTTACCCCTAAAAAAGTGATGGTCATTGTTTGATGGTCTAGCGCCGGTGTGACTCATCACAGTTTCTTACCAAACGGAATGAGCATTACTGCAGATGTGTACTGTGAAGAACTAAACACAATTATGGGGAAGCTCGCACGTCTCCAACCAGCTTTGGTCAATCGCTCGTCCCCGTTGCTCCTGCACGACAACGCGCGACCTCATACTGCACAACAGACGGTCTCCAAGTTTCGTCATCCAACATACTCACCAGGCCTTGCGCCTACAGAATTCTACAAGTTATCCATTCTGGAATAGAATATGGGTAACTTTTTGTAAGAAAAATTCAATACTCGAGAGGCAGTACAAAATGCCTTTGAAAAATTTGTTGCCTCCTGTCCAGCTGATTTCTTCAAGAAGGGGTTTCATCAATAAACTGCAACTGCATTGGAAAAGATGCATCGATGGTATGGATGTTTATTTTGATTAATAGAAATAAAAATATAGAAAACAAAATACGTTAACTTATTTCATAAAAAATGGCAATTTCATATGTAAAGACATCTTCATATATGTATCTGAGCGTGATGGTCACGCGAGTTCAGTGCTTTTTCCCCCATCCCAAAAGTGTCCGACGTAAGTGTTCTACTTACATCGGCATCGTCTATTTCATCTTTTTCATTTCCTTTTTTTTCATTCCGCACTATTACATTTTTAAGGTTATCGGTATTCACTAAATGCTCAAATGTATCGCGGTTCTTATATTCATGCGACATTATGTCGTATGGTGTGGGCGTAGGAGAACACATTTTAAACTTTATCTACATTACCGTAATAACTGATACTCCAGTCATTACAGTAATGTTTATAATGGTTTCATCATACTCGTATAACATGTTAAAGTGCTTTATAATTTTAGTCAATCAAATTGTTGAATTCAGCAACTCGAATTGCGCTATTGTATAAAATAAATCAAAAACTCTGAAAGAAAAGAAGGTTTTAACGAAATAAGTACCTATGGATGAAATAATGAAAGCAATGAGAAGAAAGAAAGGAGGTACGGCAGATGGGTATGAAAAAGTGTCATTAGTGATGCTGAAGGCTAAAGTAGGAGTGGTGGCAAGCCTGCTGTAAACTTTTTTTAATTAATAAGCAAGTACTAAGAGAGTATAAGGGAAAAGGGTCACAGCAGGACTGTAAAAACTACCATGGAATTAGCCTGGTTAGCATTGTCGGAAAAACTGTATGCTAGGGTATTGATTATAAGAGTTGTAAAAGAAACTGTTGACAAATTAAGGATGTGCAAGCTGGATTTAGCAAGGAAATGGGGTGTATGGATCAAGTATTTTCTATGCACATGACCACAAAGAAGTTTTTCGACAAAGACTAGAAAAATTTCAGTGCATTTTTACTTTGGAAAAGGCGGATGACAGAGTTGTGGTTGCTTTATGACAAACCCTGGCTAGCCACGTTTGGGATGAGTGCTGGGCTGGTAAAGGTATTAAATTCTCTCTATAAGGAGCCTAATGCTTGTGTTAGGATCGTGCTTATTCAATCTCTTTATGGACAGTTGCTTGGAAATTTTGAATGTCGAAGAATGTGGTTAAGAATGGGTGAGTTAGCCATCCAATACATCTTGTACGCCGAGAATCAAGTCATATTTGCAATGGCGGCGGGCGGATTGCAAAAGATTTTAACAAT
This sequence comes from Parnassius orleans, assembly GCA_029286625.1. Lineage (NCBI taxonomy): Eukaryota > Metazoa > Arthropoda > Insecta > Lepidoptera > Papilionidae > Parnassius > Parnassius orleans. The sequence goes on from JAGSMP010000019.1 coordinate 5,496,686, forward strand.
ATGAACGTATTATTAAAATAAAGAGGAATCAAAGTGAACGCAAGACGGAAGTTATGGTTTTTAAAATAGGAGAAAATAAAAATAAATGAAATAACAATGGAAGGAGAGTTGAAAGAGCAAATGGATGAGTTTGCGTATTTAGGATTTGTGTAAAGCAAGACACAGTAAATGGGGCACTTTAGTCTATTGTAAGAATCCAGAATATGTCAAAAAGGCACTTATGGCTGTTCACAATGCAGTGCAACCTTATTGTGGTACCTTAATGTATGGTAGTGAAAGTTGGAATTCGCAGAAGAAGCATGAGAGTAAAATTAATGCTGTAGAAATGCGATCATTAAAGGGCATAATAGGGGTAACTGAATGACAGTGTGAGAAATTGTGTGATAAAAGAAAAGAGTGGTTTGCAAGATGTTGTTACCAGGATTAAGAAAGTAATGCTTCGGTGGTTTGGACATGTTTAAAGAATGAATGAAGAAAGAGTGACGAAGCAAATTTATGCTGCAGAAGTGAGTAACAGAATCACCAAAAGACAAAAATGGTCGCCAGGGCACGTCTGTAGATGGCGCTGGACGCGACTGCATGCAAGCCGCCAGCTAAGCGCGAGGGGCTGCACGACCACCTATTAACCCCTCACATCCGCCCCTTGCGTTAGACGAAAGCTATAAACTGAAACGCATAATAAACGCATTTTTTTCCGTGCCTGGCTAGGATGCATAGCTTTTTTGTTGAGCTGGAGCCCTATATTTCATATTTTAACCATTTTTTTACATGCACACTTATATCTACGAAAATTATCAGTTGTGTTTTGTATTCAAAGGTAACATTATCCATCATTTAGGGGATTTCGTCGATATCAAATTATATAGAGTGTTTCGAAGGGCTGTTGTTTAATATTATATATTCACTATAGTATTGATAACATGAAAATAAGTATTTTTCGTCACGTATGGGCTTTATATGAAATTCACACGTGGATAATATTATAATGGTTTATTAACACATGTTAGGTTTGGTCTAGATCAAATTCAATGGCTACAACTGCTCAAGTCGCCCTTGGCATATAAATTCATTCAGTAAATATTAAAGACATTTTCCAATTTAAGGCGACGTTTTCTGACGTTAAAAGGCTTTTATCGCTCTCTTCTCCGCTGCACGCATATTTGTCCAGCACAAAGTAAGCGTCCGACATTCAAAGTGCAAAAAGTTACTTTATTTGAAACGTTTTCACTTATTATTAGGAATTATTAGGAAGGAACTTATTATAAAGGATCTAAATAGTAATAATTAGACGGCTCCGTGGCGTAGTGGCTTAGCAATGAGGTGCAGCGGGTAAGGGCCGCGGGTTCGAATCCCGCACGGAACAAGTATTTATATGGCTTACAAATAATTGTTCCAGGTCTGGATGTTTGTCCTTGTGAAATTTATGTATGTGAATTGCCCCCGCGATACAGGAGAAAATCCTAGTGTGGAGGTAACGTTATAAAAAAATAACAATGTAACCAATTAAGAATATAATCCATTAACACGCCTTTCATATTATCGGAAAATATTATATGATTATCGCTTACAAAAACGAGAATTCGAACGTCAAAGCTCTACCCGGCGATAAAATCATATATTTTTTATCTTGATTCATATGAGTTATTTTGAAAATCCATTCGATTAAGAATTTAATTAGGTAATTCACGCCTTATTCTTTTCCGAGCATATACTATTTTAAAAAGTATCAATTCTCGAGCGTCAAAATACGATATTTTTTCCATCCTGGACTTTATCATCGTGTTCATTATATCGAAGTAATCGATAGATAAACTCAATGTTTATATTATATCTGATAAGCGTTGCACATTTATGCTGTCCAGGTTTTTATCGACATCAGCGATAAAATTATATTTACGAGTAAAAGTGTGCAGAATATTGCACTCGGATAATGCAATTGGTATCATATCATACCTTATTATAAAACGTAGTAGTATCATTCGGTGTTATTACAAAACGTAGTTTGTTGATAATCTTGGGCTCAGTGGTAGAGTTAATGTTGACATCGCCCTAGGCTAGCACCTCATAGGCGCCGCCTCTGGCGGCTTATTTATTACTACTTATTTTGTAAATAAACTAAGGTACCAGCGGGTAATAAGGCCCTAGATAAGGGAAAATCGAAATAGCTAAGCTAAAAAAATAAAATCAGAAATATCTAATTTGGTCTACAAATTTTAATAAAAATCATTAGCTTAGTACAGTTTTTATAAAGTATGAACGAATAATTGTAACATTTGTCATAAAGAAAAACAAAATTAAACATTTCTAAAAACCTTGCTAGTAGGCTTTATTTTACTATGGTAGGATAATAAGGCCTACTGCTTTAACGAACTCAAATAATAATTTATACGTAATATATATATTATTTTTTTATAGGAGAGGGGGCAAACGAGCATACGGCTCACCGGATGGTAAGTGACTACCGCCGCCCATGAACAACTGCAACACCAGGGGAATTGCAGGTGCGTTGCCGGCCTTTTAAAAAGGAGCAGGCTCTTTTCTTGAAGGTCCCTAAGTCGTATCGGTCCGGAAAAATCGCTGGTGGTAATCGATTCCACAAGGAAGTTGAGCGAGGAAGAAAACTTCTTCTAAATCGCACAGTGGTGGACCGCCAATCATCCAGATGGTATGGATGGTATCGCGAGTTTTGTCGCGATGTGCGATGGTGAAATTGAGCGGCTGGAATTAGTCCGAACAATTCCTCAGACGACTCCATAAAGTTATGCTTAAAGTCCCTAATCCAAACAACTTAAATAGACTATGGGACGGGCCTCATGTTATTGTTAGAGTTAGGTTTTAATGAAAATTATATTATACAAAAATCTGGAAAAAACCAAATAGTGCATGCGAATCGCTTAAGACCATTGCATGACTTCATTCAATAATCATAACATTTTATTCTAAGACTAGATCGTAATTATTCATAAATATTTAACTTTAAATCTATTTCAGGGTGGCTCGAATAATGGCACACCCTAATAAAACCCTTAGTTTAATTGAAAATCTTTTATATCTTATAAAAAACTTATACATTAATTTTACTATTTGTTTTTTTTAATCATTTTATACAAAGTTTATCTATTTTCTAAGAATTATTATATAACTAAATTTAAAAGAAGTCAAAGCAATTAACTAGGTTTATTTTAATTTTCAGGTACTCCACAACTTTTGTTGATGGGGATACCAACATAAATCCTATTCCTTCTAATTATGTACTCTATTTCGAAAACAATGGTGAAATATTAATATCTGAAAATTCCTGGAAATTTATCGTATATCGTAATCTTGAACCTTTATTCCTAGCTCACAACTATATCAAACGACTTATAAATAACTCTCAATCTTTCATTACCACACATTCAAATTTACCTAACGTTATAACTACTATTTCATTTATAAAAATAAACATAGACAGAATATATTCTAGACTCGACGAACTTAATTCTTACACTGACAACAAGCTATCCAAACGCGAAATACTAGACGGCTTAGGTTCAATTTTGAAATGGCTCATTGGTGTTCCAGACGCAAAAGATACCAAACATTATAAAGAATGTATTGAACAGTTAGTGAAACAGCTAATATTTACTAATGATATCTTAAAACAACAATTACAAATTATTTCTTCAACGATCACGAATTTTAATGAAACATTACATAAAATCTCTTATGATGAATACGTTATTAACGAAGATATTAGAAAAATAAATTCATACTTTACCTCAACAAACAAACTTATATTTAATTTAACTATTCTTGAAGAAATATCCACCGTTTCAATTCAAATTCCAGAAGCTATAGTTTCTTTGGAACGAGATATCGATGATGTCATTACAAGCATACTTTTCATTAAATCAAATGTAATTCACCCTTCTATAATATCCACTATGCGCCTATACAAAGAATTACTGTCTTCTAATCCCGCTAGGCTCAATAAAAACTTAGTTGCCCCAATAACATTACCTAATTTACACAAAATACTTGAATCTGCCTCTATTACTTCCTATATTTATATGAATAAAATTATATATATCTTAGTATTCCTTTAGTAAAAAACGAAAAATTTACATTATACCATTTATATTCTATCCCTATTCTACATCCTGACTCTTCCTTATATTCTACTATTCTTCCCGAACAAACATATCTTGTCATGAGTACCACTAGACAGCAATACGTCATCATGAGCTCACTGGACAAATGCAAAGACTTTGCAACGGAATCCAAAGTCTGCAAGGATCTTCTCATCTACAACATCAACACCAGGTCCATATGCGAAGTTGTCATCTTAACAACGACGAGTCAACAAGTTCCTGAAGTTTGTGATGTAACTACGTTTTCTGCACACATCAACACTTTCCAAGCTCTTAGAAACAACAACTGGATTTACATACTCCAAAGCAAGACTCCGTATGCTTTAGAATGCGAAAGCAAAACGGCTCACGGCGAAATCTCTGGAGCAGGTATCATCACTCTAGAACAAGGATGTAAAATGTACACCGCGTTTGTTACATAAACGCTTGACATGGAATAACATACTTACAAATCCACATGGTAACTGTATACCAATTTTTAATAATTGCTTTGACCGTTCTCGTCGCCGACAAGACTTCGAGATTCCCATATCATCACTAAACACCACTGCTACAACATCCTGTATATCAGAAGACGAAGACGAAGCTGCTGACTACACTCAAAAATCGAGCAAAACCGCTCAATCTTTGTTCTAAGGGGGGAGGTGTTATGTCATGATACTATTTACTTTATATTATGAGTCCTGTATACTTTATATTGTTTATTTACTTCAAAGCTAAATTACTTTCTTAGAAGCCAAACTAATGTTATGTCATAGGATACTATTTACTTTATGTTATAAGACCTGTATACTTTATTAATCATATTGTTTACTTCCCTAGAAGCCACACTAATTCGATTGTAATATTATATGCTAATGTTTATAGTTTACCATAAGTTAACCATAACACCAAGAACAATGTTGTTCCTTTATGTTTACCCCCACCTCCTAGCTTCCTACCCTATTTAAACCAAATCTTTCGATCCCTCAACATAATTCCATTCCCAAGTTCTCTGTATCAACTACTATATTTTAAGTTAGTTTAAAAGTATTAAATAAATTTATTTTTAAAGAGTTTTTGTCTCTGCCACATAACATCTGTGATTAGTTATTACATTCGACCGCGACCACCCTACAACTCGGACGAGTCGATGCGAACGCCGACGTCTCACCGCTTACCGATGCAAAGCGTGCTCACGCGCAATGTTTAGTTTCGTCGAAAAATGAAACTTCGAATATTTTTACTAAAAGTAACAATATTTATTATGATGTCGTTCCTACCACTCGTGTAAATGTAATAAACGGTTCTAATATGAAATGTTCAGTTCGCTTACTTTTAGATACCGGTTCTAACGCTAACTTTATAACAGAAGCATGCTGTCGTCGATTAAATCTTCCGATTATTTACGAAAAGTCTAAAGTTCATGGCATAGAGTTAACTGAAAATACTGTTTTGGGTCATACGACACTCGCGTTCGAATCCCGATTCGATAATAGATATAGGTATTCGATAAAGGCCGCTGTTGTTTTGAATATTACTGGAAATTTATCATCGCTGAAATTAAATGTAAAAATGATTGATTATTTTAAAAATATTCCTTTGGCAGATGATTTATTCAACATTCCATCTGAAATTGAATGTTTAATCGGTTCTGGTTTATTCCCGCACTAATTGTTATCGCGTAAATTCGTACACCCGCAATCAGCTGTTATAGCGTTAGAATCGACGCTCGGTTATATTGTAATGGGGCAGGCCGAGTGTGATTCGCTTGCTACTGCGTCTAACGATACGCGCACACATTCTTTTCATGCGTTGCAAAAGTTATAGGCACTCGAAAATCTTAACGATATAACGCAAATAAAAATTCCTAGGTATTTATATTTGTAAAATTATACATAACGTTACTCGGATTTTCAGATTCTAGTGAAAAGTGTTATGGTGCTGTAATATTTATACGCATTGGTCCGTTGAGCTTACCCGCTGAAAAAGTATTATTACTCTGTTCTCGCTCTCGCATTGCTCCGCTTAAGAAAATAACTTGCTCGTTTGGAACTCTGTGCAATTTACTCTTGCAGCTTGTTCATATCATATCACGTCTTGTCACGCCTAATAAATTAATAAATAACCATGCTTGGTTTAACGGACCACCGTGGATGTCACTGTCGCTAAATCAATGGCCCATCATGCATTCCTGTATTAATAATGATTTGGATGAAATACCAGAAGCTAAGAAAATCGCGTTAGTAATAAGTACCAACTTTGCAGAGCACCCCATATACACTATAGCAAACTGTATTTCAAAATGGTCTAAATTTATTAACTCTATTGTTTATTTCTTACGCTTTATCAAAAAACTTTAAGGAACACGACAGGTTCTATTTCCGTCGGCGACTTGGATGTTGCTGAAAATTATGTAATTAAATGTATTCAAAACAAACATTTCTCCGACGACATTATTAAATTAAAACAAAATAAAAATATTAGCCTCAAACTTCGAAAACACTTACTCCTTTCTTAGACAATAATGATGTATTGAGAGTAGGTGGTCGTCTACAAAACGCTTTTGAAAAAAAATTTTGAATAAAAGCATCCCATTTTATTACCGCCTAAAGAAATAATTGTACAACTCATAATTAGATATTACCATATAGTATACTGTCATACAGGTCCTGGTATCTTACTCGCATTATTACGTCATAAATATTGGATTTTATCAGCCCGCAACATAGTTCGAAAAATAGCACATTCATGTAACCATTGTTTTAAAATTCAACCAAAGCTATCACCGCCACTGATGGGAAACCTACCCGATTATCGCGTTACTCAATTTAAATGTTTTGCAAAAACTGGTGTTGATTATATGGGCCCCTTGTTTATAACGTTGTCCAAAAAACGTGGAGTGAAAAGCCAAAAGGCATACGTTTGTATTTTTGTATGTTTAGCCACAAAAGCTTTTCATATAGAATTAGTTTCAGACTTATCTACCGTAATGTTTGTTAACGCTTTCAAAAGATTTATAGCGCGTCGTGGACCTGTCTCCCTTATATTTTGTGATGGAGGTACAAATTTCGTAGGTGCTAGGAGATATTTTAGTGAGTTACATAAATTCGTATGTTCAAGTCAATTCAACCTGGACATTTTAAAGGAGTTAACCCCGCTCAAAATTGAATTTAAGATAAATCCGCCGTATTCTCCCATATGGGTGGTGTTTGGGAGAGCCAAGTAAAATGTGTCAAAACGCACTTTTTTAAAGTTATAGGTTCCCAAATACTGACATATAAGGAAATGAATATTGTTTTAAAACAAATTGAAAGTTTATTAAATTCACGTCCAATGTGTGTTTTAAGTAGTGATCCCTCTGAACCGCTAGCCTTAACTCCTTCGCACTTTCTTAATTTAAAACCGCTTAGATATATACCGGCCGAAGATGTTTCAGATGTTTCCTTAAATCACCTCCAAAGGTACGCGTTAGTTGACAAACTTGTTCAAAGCTTTTGGAAACGATGGCATGTTGAATATCTGACAACCTTACGAAATCGCGAAAAATGGAACACCTCTAACAATGCCGTTCAGCGGGGCCACGTTGTTGTTCTCAAAGAAGAGAAACTGCCTGTCCTCTGCTGGCCTCTTGCCGTGATAGATGAGGTATATCCTGGTAAAGACGGGATCAATCGCGTTATAAAAGTTAGAACTAAGGGTGGAACTTATGTCCGTCCAGCCATACGCCCATGTCCGCTTCCCACTCAATATTTTTTTATATTTACTTTAAATTATGTATTTAAATAACTTTATTTTTATTTTCTTACTTACTTTAATTAATTACTTCATTACGTTTAATTTAAGTCAAAAAAAACCCGCTTAAGAAAAATTGATATAGTTTAGACTTTAGAGCAGAGTTTCTGTTGGAGTTTCCTCCAAGGCTGGGGAGCCATGGATTGGCCATTTTATTCATACATTCATTTAACTATTACATTTGCTAATCACTCATTCACTCACACATTGGTCGCCTTCCTACTTCCGATTGACCCCTACCCCGTCAGTCTATGATCAATCACCGCGTCGATAACAAGCTTGTGCGCCTGAGTTCCGCAAAAATCCTTAAAAGGATTTCATCATAATTAGGAAGTTCATCCTAATCCCGCATCAATAATTCGCCGCGCTAAAATAATTAAAATTAAAAAGAGGCAGTGACCGCAGTGATAAGAACTGGTAATTGTAGGGCACGTGCTCACCATTGATGGACATATTGGTGGTGAGTTGTGGTATCAGTGAACTAGACGCCTGATTACAGTAAGTCCTTTATGTAATCAGGAAATTTTAAGGCAAGTGCTTAGCCCCTGAGCTATCGCGGCCTTTGAGTTGTTCTTCGATATCCTAGTCGTAAATTACTACTAGTAGTACTAGTACTAGTAATAAAAAAAACATGCGTGAGTGTCGTGGAACACTGGGTTGGAACGAAGTTACTTTCGTAGTATATTATTATTGATAAACGTATTATATTATTTAATGATTTCTTATATTTACGCGAACACTACACATTGAATAAAACTATTTTTACGGATTTTATCGCGTTTAATTTTACTAATTTTGATTCCCGACGTTTCGGGTGCTTTACAGCACCCATGGTCACGGGGGGGGACTGAGGTGTTTGACGTCCCAATGTCATAGTTAGCCCGGCTACCTTCAGTTTTTTGAATATTAATTTTTTGGTCCGATCTACGCAGAATGAGCTTACAGTATCTTGAAGTCTTGCAGCGGTATGCTTGGGTTTGGATTTAATTTTGTTAATTATAGGATCCCAAGCAGATGGCAGCACCCATCCATCTTCTCTATTGAAATTAGGATGTTTTTTAATTTCAATATAGTAGTATTATATTATTGATTAACAAATACAAATAAATGAATTACTAGCGTCTATTAAAATGAAGCGTCATTTAAAATAAAATAATATTTCTTTCATGGCAAGATAAGTAAAAGTGGGAGTGACATGGATATTATTCTATCTCGCTTCCTTATAGCCGCCAAGGCCGTATACACTACGTCAGAAGGGATCGTGATTTGTGACGGAAAAATCTTACACTTTTTCTCGCCTAGCCCTGATCCGCCAAATTCGTACCGTTACTTCGTTCCAATAAAAGGTAAAGTTAGCTAATTTTTGGGAGGGTTATGGTGTAATTAAACGTTTATTCCAATATGTGCTGCTCCAATGCGCGTTTTTGAAATATTGTTATTCCTCTGACATGTAGTTTTCCTCACGGTGTTTCCTTTACAGCCGAGCTCGTGGTAGATCAGTACTTAAAATTGCAATTAAAAATTTATTTGTGCCGGTGAGATTCGAACCCAGGCTGCCCGCGTACTTTTAACTTCTCTCCTGCGCTACCACGCCTCTAGAGACTAGAAATGACAATGTTTAAATTCATTAAGCACACGCGATCTTCAGGGCTAGGTACTTGAACCTAAGTTTGTGACATCAGGTAGATTGAGGGCTCACTTACTAGAATAAAAATATAGTTTATTACTTTTTAAGAATAAGTGCCTCCGTGTCGTGGTGTACACTACGGCTTTTCGTTTAATGTGGATAGCCCATAGCTCTTACTCACTTTGATATTGGAGTGTTCTTAGAATTGAAAATTCGATAACATTCTCTCGCCCTTGCAAATGGCCTTGGTTATACGCAGGCCTTTTTATAATGACAGTGTTCCATAACAGTATAGCCGCAGTGACCCGGGAATTAAAAAAAAAAACACTGATAGGTACGTTTTGTAAGTGCATAATGTTTATTTAGGGGCTAAGATAACCATTAAGGGATAAATAAAAATATCCTTGGAACTAGAATGCACTATCGAAATTATAACACTAAGTGCAATCCAAAAACTGGCCAAACACTTGCTAGTACATTCGTACTCCTCGGGTTTTACTGCGCTGTTAGTCTCTAAAAAAATTTTAAGCTTTAAGAAGCGTTCGTCCTAATTTTAAATAATAAACTGGGTGCGGTTTGATTCGGCTTACCCATATCAATCAGATTTCTATATGGTGACAGTATTCAAATTGCAATTACGCGTGTGTGAATGCCATTGTGAAAAAGTTTACTCCATACAAATAACCATACTCATGATCATATGACACACGCACACACATTCACTTACTCATCCAGGCAGCCAATGACACAGCAGATAGCGAAAGAATAGGTACACACGAACGTTGAAAATACAAATATTTCCGTTGTATTCACTGTTAATCGCTAACTCTTTAAAGAAATTAAAGCATCCAAATCGTTGTAATGGTACTCGAATAAAAATGATGCCGTTCAGAGAAACAAGTTGAAGGCAGAGAACGTCATCAGTTGCGATGCGGGTGAAAGGTTTATTTATCCCATTGACGTGAATCGTATTCATTGCTCTGGCCGACCGCTAGGACTCGAAGATGTTGGCTCGCTGCCTTTGTATACTCCTGCATGCAGTCTTGTAGACTGGCTTCTTGCCACTGTCGGTGCAATTTCTTATTAGTGTAGTCAATTGAATTATTGTATTCTTTCCAAATGATACTAACAGTAGATCTAAGTTTAAACAAAATGTTACTAACCACAAAATAAATAACTTATTATTATTCAAATTTAAACTGCCGACGATTGCTTATTTTGTACTATAAGCAAAGGACAAGAACTCATGATCAGCTGATTCTTACACGGGCAGCTCTACATAGTGCTATTCCGTTTCAGTGATACCTACCTACTTACGATTTATTTATCTTAGCATGACTACTCTATCCAAATGTACAAAGCTGTTTTTGAAAAAGTTCTTTTAAAACAGCATATTGTAAATACTTTTACAGCCTAATATAGTCCACTACTGAAAATAGGCCTCCCCCATAGATTTCCTTATAGGGGGAATATTTGCCATAGTTACCACGCTTGGTAAGCGGGTTGGCAACCGCAGTTTTTAATTTTTAACCGTTATTAGGAAGATGCTGCCGCCCATCTCCAGATTTGTTTCCCTCTGTCGCCTCTTACGACACTCATGGGATGACATGGGGTAGTGGATATTCTTACACCGCTACTACACGGTCAATAAATGTTCTTAGCGTTCCGTATTTAAAATTCCAAAAAAAAAGTTATCACATTTTTTAAATCGTACTCCTGGTGATATAATTTCAAATCATTTGAATAGGCTAGGTCGAAATAAGCCTCTCGATGGATTATCGATTGCAGAAACAGACGTCTAGCCGCTTTGCCGCCTGTTTTTACGTCTAGCGTAAGATTGCCAGCCTAAGGGAACCTGAATTATCTTTTTAGCATTTTTTTCTATAAACCAAATAAGGGTATATATGCTTGCTCACAACGTAATCATCACCATATGATTATTATTACAGCCCTTCACATGTCCACTGTTGAACATAGGCCTCCCCTAAGGAATGCTATATAGCACGGTCCTGAGTCACCTGCATCCATCGACTTCTTGCATGTCTTACTAGATCGTCACTCCATCTAGTGGGGCGTCACCCTACACTTCGCCTACCGGTACGAGGCTGCCTCTCGAGAACCTTTTTTCCCCATCGGTTGTCGGTTCTTCGCTCTATATATGGTCGGCCCATTGCCACTTCAGCTTACTAATCCATTGGGCTATGTCGGTCACTCTGGTTCTATTGCGGATATCCTCATTTCTAAGTTTATCACGCAAAGAAATCCCTAGCATATCCCTTTCCATAGCTTGCTGAGCGACCTTGAGCTTCCTCATACCGCCAGCAGTGAAGGACCACGTCTCAGATCCATAAGTCATCACTGGCCACACGCACTGGTTGTACAATCTCACAGCGTGATAATTTTTCTGAATTGATTTAGTCGAAAATGCTTACTAAAAAGGTACTAACTTATTTTATTAACTTATTCATAAAATTGTAATTTGCAACTTTAAATACTCATTTATTACATTGAAGGAAACATCGGGGGAAAATATGCACGTCTGAGCAATTAAATATTTTCGAGGACATTTGTGAAATCACGCACAACACACGATGAAGCAGTGCAGCGGACTAACCGCTTCATAACCCTCTCAGAACAGAAAGGAAACTTGTGTCCAGCAGATGGACGTTCAGTATCTGGACGTTGGTAACTTTTAGATCAATAATTCAAACTCAACCAGATGAGAGCAAAAATTCTTTTCCTTTTCCCAAAACGCCGAGGGTTAATTGAAAGGAAAATAATCCGGTGAACGATGCAGGTGGCTTTAAGGAGTACCTCACCTCGTGAGCAGGGGATAAGCAGGGTTCAGATATTTTGTGTTCTTATTTATTATGTTTCAGCTTTTAACGATATCTAATTTATATGCAATGTTAACGGTGATCAAAAATATTATCGCGCAGTGCCCGGTACATCAACACGATATTACGAGTATGAATATACGCAATTGCTCTGAGGTAATGAAGAATCCAGTCTCAGTAGAACCTGACGTGGACGTTTTGAGCATGGCCTCCGAAGGCGCCCTCCGATCCATGAGAGTGTACTTCAAACTAAGCTCCTGATGTAGAATCCTGGTACTAGAGTGAGATTATTATTGTTTATTAATTAAGGGAAAGTTTTTTAATGATTATGTATAATTTGTAATTTTTCTTATATGTAATTCAATATTAAAAGCTAAATAACTTATACAATATATTATAACAATAGTAGCTTTTGTATGGTTAAACAAATTTTTCGAAATACCCGTTAGTCACATCTATACCAAAATCGAGCCACTATTTAACATCACTAATTTAACCTTGACAAAGCAAACGAAGACGACCAGTATGCCTGTGTGCGTCGCGCTATGCGCTCGTACCACGCGCTTGTGTTCTGCCGGTCTGCCGCTCAACGGGGATTTGTACAAAAACTAATTTCACCCCTCTCACTAAAATGTCCAGTGTACAACCGTCGCGTTGTTGCTAAACTAAATTAACCGTGACTTTTATTGGAAATGTATTAAAGTGACGTGTGTTTTCCCTAATATTCTATGCGTTTTCCGATAATATTGCTCGTGTTTGGGTCAGACCTTATGCGCATGTGCAGCAGAACTCTGCGAATTTGCGGTGTCAGTAAGCCTGAAGTCTGAGCTTTTGCACGGTGACCTTCATATTTGTTTGGGTTACCGAGTGACGTCAAGGGCGTTACAACAGGTGTGTATTGTTACTTAATACTTACAGTCCGTAAAGTCTAATTTCGAGTAATAGTTGAGGGCGTAAGTTACAAATACTATTCATTTAGCTTTATATTAAATACGGTTTGAATAAAACTAATTTTACGGATTTTAATTATGATTTGGGTCCGTAAATATAATAAATCAATAAAATACTAAATAATGAGGTGAAAAACGTTTACCTTATGGAGTCTCATAACAAAATAAACATTTTTTAGGCTTTTTACTTAATAAAGTAACAGCCTATATTTGTCCCACTGCTGGGCACAGGCCTCCTCTCATTTCTGAGAGGGATTTAGGACAAGGAAATGTCCGCCGCGCTGCCCCAATGCGTGGAACTTCACATGTCTTCGAAATATTTTTTTTCTTATTTCTCAGGTTTCCTCACGATGTTTTCCTTCACCGCCGAGCACGTGGTAAATCAGCACTTAAAATTGCAATTAACAATTTAATTGGTGCCGGCGGAGATCGAACCCGGGTTGCTCGCGTACTGTTAAATTTACAGCGAGCGCTTAGCCTCTGAGCTACCACGGCTCTACTTAATATTCAATAAATAATATTCTCGCGTAGCTCCACATAATATTTTAACTCAGAATAAGTATATTTTTTTAATACCTAATTCTTGATTTTTAATATCTTGATAATATAATAGTTAGGTAGGTACTTTATCTTGACGATGCTATCACTTGGATTGGACTTTACTTATCTAAAACTTGTGCTTATCAGGATAAATAAAGCATTTACTCTCTTATCTACTCTTTATTAGTCTTTAATTTTCATTACCTAATAATGCAACACAAAATCAGTTCGTTGAAATTTTATTAGCTGTATTTACAGTCTAACTACTTTTAGGCTGTGCTATAGTTATCTAAACTAAGTAACAATATTAAGAAATTTTGCATTATATTATGAAAATATTTCTAAATAGGTCTAGTTAGGTAAACATCAACACTGGTCGGTTGGATTATGTCGTTTACTCTGGTTATACTGCGTACATCCTCATTTCTAATAACGTATTAGTAAGCTGAAGTGGCAATGGGCCGGCCATATACCTCGAAGAAACGACAACCGATTTGGAAGAAATGTTTTCGAGTGGCAGCTTCGTACCAGTAGACGAAGTGTGGGGCGGTCCCCCACTAAATGGAGTGAACACTAGTAAGACATGCAAGAAATCGATGCATGCTGGTCAGTATCGTGCTTTGCGGCATTCCTTGGGGGAGGCCTATGTTCAGCAGTGGACTTGGAAGGGCTGTAATGATGATGCAATATTAATATTTAACTGCCCGAAATTCCTGAAATGTCAATGAATGGATGATTCATGAGCAGCGGTGGTAATTCGCCTGAGTAAATGAAATAAAATGAAAAAAAATATTTTTTTGACGTAGGAAAATAAAATTTCGTTTCTTAAATGTCATTTTGGAGAAGATGTCAATTAATAATAAAATAAGTTAATGTTACAATGGCATACTACAATTAATAAGTACGTATAAATTAATGTATGTATTAAACATTTAAAGCTCGTCATTGCATAGCCACCCGAACCGACGAGCCTCCACAAGCAGCATGTTCTCAAGTATGACACATGTGGCAGCCAGTAAGCCGCATACCCATTTGCCACCCACCATCCGTCCTTCTATAATAAATATCTTTAGTCTATCTGAAGCACCGACGATATTTCGAAGAAAATCAATAATTCTTGATATTACTGATAACTTCCGTGCCTAACCTTATTTAGTACCTTATTTCACGTCATTTATTTTATACCTACTACCTCCTGCACAGCTTCAAAAGAAGGTAGACTGATACTAATTATTTTAACTCATTAGTATAACAATTCAATCAAAATCTCTCTTACGATTACGCATCTATATCCTTCTTTGTTTGAAGTGCACTGCAGACGTAGACTGTTAAGGTCGTTAACCTACAGTTTTGTAAAAAATAAGATATGATTGTAGAACCTAATAGGCTTTATTTTTATATGAAGTAAAGAACCTAAACTTTTTTTTAAAGGTACAAGTGACAAGATTCTTCAACTAGACGCACCAATGCCCGCCAACGCAGACCACTCCAGAAAGTGCCTTAACATGACGCTGCAAACATGCCTTTATTCGTTAAGCTACCGTATTGTTTCACCTCAGTCTTGATTAAAACGACCACCGTTAAATTCTTCTTATTGGTTATCTGCGCCAGTTTTCTTATTTCCATATTGTTTATACAATTAACAAGCAAAGAAAATTACTTGCTAGAGGACGACAATATTGTACAAGAGGCACTTGAAAATGTAGCAAGAGATTCTCGATATGTGGAGGTTTACAAAAAAAAGGAATGGCTGTCGAAGGGCCTTAAATATATTTTGCTGTGGACACGGAAAGATTATGAACCGTTCCATCAACTGGGAGAGGGGCAACGCGCTTTCATTAAGTACAACTGTTCTATGATAAACTGTTACGTTACAGACAACAGGTATTTCTTCGATGGCGATACGACCAATTTCGACGCCATAGCCTTCAACGGACGCAATATTAAACACATGACAAAATATGAGCTTCCCAAATATAGGTCGCCGCATCAGAAATATATATACTTCAACATGGAGTCTTCAGATAATTATCCCGTGTGCAATGCCATGTTCGATGATTTTTTTAATTGGACGGCGACATATAAATTGAACTCTGACATTCCATTTACTTATATAAAAATAAAAAATCTTAATGGTGAAGTTGTAGGGCCGCAGGAGGATATGAAATGGAAGGAAAATCTATCAGTTGAAGAAGATGTAACGTTTAACGGGAATAAAAGCAAGGCAGCGGCATGGTTCGTGTCGAATTGTTCTAGCAGAAGTGGAAGAAAAGCATTAGTAAGGACTTTACAAAAATATTTGGAACAATATGGCTTAGCTGTAGACGTGTATGGCGATTGTGGCCCATTGAAATGCCCTAGACATGCTAAACACAGTTGTGACGATATGTTAGAACGGGATTATTTCTTTTACATGTCTTTAGAGAATTCATTCGCGGAAGATTATGTTACAGAGAAACTTCTGACAGCTCTGGAACATAACACAGTGCCTATTGTATATGGTGGTGCAAATTATACAAGGTAAATTTTATAGAACAGAATAGAAAAGAAAACCCTAATTTTACCTACATACATAATTCTTATTGAAGGTCTCTTATGTTTTAACCACTGGTTCGGAAGAAGCTGGAAGCTTGCCCTGGCCCTGGTCTATTGGAAGAACCAGGACTAAACCCAGTGAAACCTTTTTATAATTTACTATGTGTGTAATACTATAATTACTAGTATAGTGACGGTGTAAGAATATCTACTACCCGTAGGTATCGTAAGAAGCGACAAAGGGAGACAAACCAGGAGATTGGCAGCAGTGTATTCCTAATAACATCTAAAAAAAAACACGGTTGCGGACTCCCTACCATGCAAGACGACTATGGCAAATATCCGTCCTGTTGGGCAATCAATTGGGGGATCTATGTTCAGCCGTGGACTCGTGAAGGGCTGTAAGGATGATAATATGTACCATTATTATATATGTAATATAATAATGGTACATATTACGTATTTGTCGTAAATTCTCGTATAAATTAGTTTAAATTTTGTGCGTTGTGATATTTTTTTATAGAATAAGCGTGACAAATCCAAATACACAGTCCACCTGTTGGTAAGTGGATGCAATGGCCCGTAAATATCTACATTTATCCTGGATTAAGAATCAAATTGCACATGCGTTGTCACCCCTGAGGACTAAGATAGAATGCCTCGTTTCCAGTAAAAAGGGTTTCCGGTTCCCTACACTCACCATACGAAACAAAGCAGCATTAAGCTGCTATTTTACGCTGGTATTCGGTGAGAGCGTGGTCCTACCACATTTGTGTAACAACCGTAAAATAGCTGCAGCGTGGCTCTACCACGACAGCAGTAGACACACTCAACCTACCGTTTGTTGGGCTGTAATGAATGAATGAATGATTGATTTAATTTTTGCTAAGTGGTAGGACTCCTTTGCTGCCTAGGGGTTTCTGAGTAGGTACTACCCTTTAACCTATTTCTGCAGCCAAATAGCATTGCTTCCATTGATGTGTTTCGGTCTGAACGGTATAAGAGAGCCAGTACAATAACAAGCTGTGAGGCATTGAAACAGAAACAGAAACAGAAACTTTTTTATTCAATATAGGTTATAAATAATACTTATTGAAAGTCACTCTTTTGTTTAATTACCACTGGTTCGAAAAAAAATCTCAGTCCTGGGAAGAACCAGCAAGAAACCCAGCGGGACTTTTTTTTTAAAAATAACAGCTTACAATCATGTATGTTACACAATTAACCACACAAAACAAATTAGAAATAGCTTGGTAGCGAACACCTCATTCCCAGGGGTTATTATCATCCATAAATTCCTTAATATTATAATAACCCTTTTTATACAAACTATGTTTAATAAAGTTTTTGAATTTTGTGCAGGTCGAATTTTTTATATTTTCTGGGATTTTGTTGTAAAAGCGTATACATCGCCCCAAGAATGAATTACTGACTCGGTGGAGTCGAGTAACTGGTACTACTAGATTAATTCCGTCTTAGTACTCAGAGGTGACAACGCATCTGTAGCCTTTAATTAATGAAGTAGGCTGCAGATGTCCTTGGACTGCAGTAGTCACTTACCATCAGGTGGAATGTCATCATCATCATCATCATTACAGCCCTTCACAAGTCCACTGCTGAACATAGGGCTCCCCCAAGTAATGCCACATAGCACGGTCCCGAGCCACCTGCATCCATTGACTTCCTGTATGTCTTACCAGGTGACTCCTGTGGTCAGACTCCTGTATGTCTGACCACTCCATCTAGTGGGGGGACGCCCTACACTTCACCTGCCGGTACGAGGCTGCCACTCGAGAACCTTTCTTCCCTATCGATTGTCGGTTCTTCGAGCTATATGGCCGGCCCATTGTCACTTCAGCTCACTAATCCTTTGGGCTATGTCGGTTACTCTGGTTCTACTGCGAATATCCTCGTTTTTAAGCCTATCACGCAGAAAAACGCCGAGCATAGCCCTCTCCATAGCTCGCTGAGCGACTTTGAGTTTTCTCATACGGCCAGCAGTGAAGAACCACGTCTCAGATCCATAGGTCATCACTGGCAACACGCACTGGTTGTACAATCTAGTTTTGAGTTTTTGAGGTATGCCTGACGAGAAGATCTGTCGTAATCTCCCGAACGCTGCCCAGCCGAGTTGAATCCGTCGATTGACCTCTCGGTCGAAGTTGGACTTACCTAGTCGGATTATTTGTCCCAGGTAAACATATTCGTCAACAACTTCGAGCTTAGTGCTCCCAACAATTACCGGCATAGGTGTGACATGGACGATAAACATGATTTTTGTTTTGTCCATGTTCATCCAAAGACTAATCGAGACGCTTTTGAGGTCATTGAGCATAGTGCTTTGGTCCTCCAGCGATTCTGCTGGTTCGTTCAATTCAGGTGGACTGTAAGTTCATTTAAAGGTGTCAAAAAATCAATTTTCTAAGACCCGCGTAATAAAATAAAATTATGTGTCTTACCTAGTTTGAAGAGCACCTCGCCCTCCCTTAATTGCATGCCCTATCCCCGACACATTAGTTTAATAAAAAGTACAATGTAGTTTCAAATAGCTAAGCTTGGCGAACGATTAGATAGTCACAGTGATAATAAGTATAATGACATGATGACTTCCTACTGACCCGATTATTTTTAGAAGTTATTAGTTTCACTGTATATCAAAGTCCCGTAAATATACAAACAAACACAAAGACAGTCCTTACTAGTTTTTTTTAGTGATAATTAAAATACAGCATGTTGTGTACTAGCTGTTGCAATCTTGATAGCTCGAAACCCTAATAATAAATATTTTGCGTCGAACAAATAACACAATATTTTTATTTTTAAGAAAGCTAGCATTCAAGTCGCTGTCCATTGTATTGCATTCTTATCCTACACTAATTCACATATATCGTTGGGGTGTGTTACATATTTAAATTGCAAATTAACAAGCATTATTTGTAAGTTATATAAGTACTATACGAGTATATAATATTGTTCCGTGCGGAATTTCAACCCGTGGCCGGAGACAGCGTCGTAGCCAAACACTTAATACGATGTTATCATCTAGATTACGTGAGCCGTAGAATACCACGCATAAAGAATGGAATAATGCGATAGTCAATACATTTGCTAAGCGTGATTAAGTCATAAGGAGAGACTCGTGTCTAGCAATGACCTACTTTTGCAAGAATGAACTACTTTTTACCCACCTCCACCAAAATTATGCTTGCCCAATCTTTATTGCCCCCTATCCTCGATTATCCTGGCATAAGTTATCTAGATATTACCGAAGAGCGACTTAATAAACTTAAGCGGCTCCAAAATCTATGTATACGGTTCATATTTGGACTTCGTAAATATGACCATGTCTCAGAATACCGCGCTAAGCTCACGTGGCTTCCAATCTAGTAGTAAATTTTGATATGTAAATTTTGGTGTTTAATTATTTATATTTTAGAATACATATAATATTATTTATAGTGCATTCTACCCATTAATTAACATTTCACTTTTTATTTCTTTTTTAGGTTGTCTATTTTTTTTCTTTTGTACCGCCTTTTGATTTTCTCTCTGTGTTTCTTGTTATGTTATTTGTTTTTAGTGTACAATAAAGGGGATTGTATTGTATTGTATTGTAATTGACTTTTACGGGGTGATGAAGATGATAATATAACAAATATTTCAAGTAACACATGTCAAGTCATTACTGTATTTATTCGTAGGTAATAGCTGGTAATAGATTGAATGTTTTTTTCTTACAGTTGAAATTTATAACTTTATCCCGAATCAGTTCTAATTAATTACACTGTGTCTTGATATTTATACGTGGTAGAGGCACGCTGCAGCTACATTATGGTGGTAGCACGAATGGGTCGACTCGACCGGTGTAAGACCACGCTCTCACAGAATACTAGCGTAAAATAGCAGCTTAAACTTGCTGTGTTTCGTATGGTGAACGTAGAGAACCGAAGACCCTGTTTACTGGTAACAAGGCATTTCGTCTTAGTCACCAGGGGTGACAACGCATCTGCATTTTGATTCTTAATCGATGATAACTGTATGGGAATCTGCCCATGGGCCACAGCATCCACTTACCATCAGGTGTACTGCGTGCTAGTTTGTCACTCTTATTAGGTATATAGAAATTAATGAAATTTTTTGATTAATACAGATTCTTACCTCCGGATACGTACTTGGATGCTCTGAAGATGTCTCCCAGAGAATTGGCCGACACCATGGCTCGTTTGATGCAGTCTCCTATTTTATATAATAGCTACTTCAGATGGAAGAATCATTACACCTATTACGACTCATCCACGTCGGACAATGTGTGCGCACTGTGCGCTGCACTTAACAATGACACATTAGTGGAAGAACAGACGGTATATAAACATTTTAGGACTTGGTGGAATCCTAAGTACAGAGAGCGATGTTAATGTTTACCTAGTAATTAGCATTTGTTGTATTGTGTTGTATAAGATTTTATAATGTTATTCAGACAAGTATGATAAGAACTAAAGGAAAGTTATAAGTTCTACGTTTGTTGTGTTACATACTTGTGAATTTTTGGGATATTGTTTTTGATGTGTAACATCTTTCGTCTCCTTTCCCGCAATCTGTGGGTAGTAATCAAGTGTGTAACAGGAAGCCAGGGAAGCGCGCGCTATTTGATTTGACCAATGAGCGCGCGCGGTGTTAGTAAAGTGTTCTGTTATATAAGCTAATTTAAATGTGTAAATTATATTAATAAATGTATTAACTGTTGATAATAAGTGTCTGAAAAAAGTGCGCAAATCATTGATAAAAAATGAAAGTGAGAAATAATGAATAATTATTCGAATAAATATTTCAGTATTTAGCTTTTATAAATTTTGACGTTAATTTCTGTCGCCGTTCAATAGACATTTTTAATTTTGATAAAAAGAAAACAAATAGCTTTTTGCAGCATATAATGTTAATGTTACTTCTTACCAAGGTGTGATGTCAGATGTTAATCATCATATGCGACTACTGTAAGGCTCGCTCGTTTTTTTTTGTTCTTAGTACTTAATCTTTTTTATATTGTCGCACGTAACTTAAAAATACAGTTGTGCGTTTTATTTTGGGTGTGTTCTCGTCAAAAATCATGTGTAATGGTGCTTGAGAGAGAAAAGTGTCTTATAACAATAGCTTTCAGAAATAAGTCTATACAAAGGTGTGAGACCCATGACGTACCATTTAAGTGGAGAAACAAGCAGCTACCGATTTTATAACCCTCCTAAAAAGAGGAGACCTTTGCTCTTGCAGGTCATATATTAGTATTGTTATATAAGCCCATGATATTTTTGTATTTTTTATTTGTGAACATCATCATAACGATGATGATTTAACTGATAATGATAACACTTTTTAAAAGTACGTTCGAACTGATTAAGCTAAGAATGAATGGAACTGGCATTTGGCTGGCCATATAGGAAATTAAGATAGATTCTTGAATGGTGACTTCATGTAGTGGGTACAATCTGGTAAGACCCGAAGAAAGTCAATGGATGTAAGTCGCCTGGGACCAGGACCGTATTGTGTGGTAATCCTTCGGGATGTTTATGTTCAGCAATGGGCTCTTGAGCTATAAGAAAAGTTCTTCATAAGAATGTTATATATTGTTAATTTATGTATGATTCAAATTCGGATGTTTTTCTTAATTTAATTTTGTAATAATTTTTTCGTTTCTCATTTTCCAACTTCTAACTACCTTTTGAGTTTTGAATTCCTATTAAAGTTTGTTATTGAGCAAATGTTGTTTTCATTTCAAAATTGGTTTGCAAGATACGGTTTGAAGGGATCGTGATAAGTGTTACAATTGTTAACTTTTTTATATCTTCTGCTTATAAATTAAAAGAAAAAATAATTATGAAGTGGCATTTGCAAGTTTCTGTTTTTCCATTTGTAAAGGGGTGTACATTAATTATGTCTTAGTCATATTTAATGAGGACTAGTTTTCACTTACACGAACTTAACAAAAACTTGGAGGTCCATAATAGTGGTCTTTGGGTTTCCTTACTACTGTGCTTTGGGCAATTAGTTCAATTGTAAACCACTTTTTGCTATTATCTCGAAAACTATGCGATACAGGACAGTTAAAAAAATTATTATCTATTAATTTTACGTCAAAAGGTTCTCTTATTATCTTAATGATGTTTAAGTGAAAAAAATCGAATCGATTTTGCATCAAAACCCTGTTTTTTATTGGAGACGGGGCAAGCTAGCATGCGGCTCACCAGATATTAACCGATTCTTTGCGGCACCAATTTTCGACAACTTTTAGCTGTGGCGGCGAACAAATATTTCGTGACACGCCTGTCGTGTCATGAAATATTTGTTTGTGTGTTTTCATGCTTTTTTCACTTGTTTAGACCTAATTAAGTTTAGTTGACATCAAACATCAGTTGCAAACGGAAGGATACTTGTTTTTAGTGGCTGACTACGTGTTTTTCTACGTGTTTTCCTTGAAATGGAGAGTAAGTGACTTTTTATGCAGAGATTACAAACCTTTGGTACTATTTTTTGTTTTATAAAAAATCATTTATATAAGTAGGTACGGTACAGCTAAATCACCCTGAAAAACCTTGGATTTTATGAAATTAAATTTTCACCTAATAATAACGTTTGTAAATATTATTTAATGTTATACAAATGTAAAAGTAAAGTTGATCTGAAAACGTTTAATTAGTAAGAATAACAAAACAAAAGTGTTTTCAAAAGAAAAAAACAATAGCCAGATGCGCCGACGCTGTACGACGGCGGATGAACAAAAGACTATTTATTAGCGATTTTTTTTATACATGAACGCGTTCGAACTGTTTCATGCAAAACTAAACCTTATACAATATCACAAGAGTACATGGTACTTCGTAGGTCTATTCGGCCATATGATACGAGGGTGGATTGAAAAGTACTCGGCCTAACCAAGAAAATAAACACATACTAAATCAGTAATATTTTTATTTTTCTACGTAATCACCATCAAGTTCAATACACTTTTGCCACCTCCCCTTCCAAGCATTTAGACCGTTGAAAAAAAATGATTCTTCCTTAGAGTCAAAATATGCGTCTACAGCTGCTTTGAACTCGTCGTTTGTCGAAAATCTTTGACCTCCCAAGTGCTTTTTTAGGTTAGGGAACAGAAAGAAGTCTGATGGTGCCAGATCAGGTGAATACGGCGGATGCGGTAACAGTTCAAAGCCACAGTTGTGAATTTCAGCCATTGACTGTACTGACGTGAACACGGGCGTTATCTTGATGAAACAGGACTTTTCTTCTGAGCATTCCTCGACGTTTTCTTTTATTTCCTCTCGTAAACGACGTAGTAAGGTGCAGTAGTAATCAGAGTTTATAGTCTGACCTTTCAAGATAATCAATCATAATCACACCTTTCGAGTCCCAGAATACTGAAGCCATCACCTTATTTGCCGACAAAATCGACTTAGCCTTTTAGGGGTGGTGAACCAGGTCTTCCACTGTTTTGATTGTTGTTTTGTTTCCGGTGTACAGTAATGAACCCATGTTTCGTCCATAGTAACAAAACGATTCAAAAATCATCTGCATCGGCTTCAAATAACTCCAAACAGTCGCGTGAAATAGTCAATCGCGTCCTTTTTTGTTCAACTGAAAGCAGTCGCGGAACCCACCTCGCAGACACCTTGTGGAAACCCAACTCGTTGACAATGATGTTTTGAGTTCGTTCATAAGAGATGCCTATAATCTCGGCTATCTCTCTAATTTTTAATCTGAGGTCTCCATTATTAAATCAAGTACTTTTTTAATATTTTCGTCAGTAGTTGACGTCGAAGGCCTTCCAGAGCGGGGTTCATCTTTCACACTCTCTACCACGCTTAAATTCTGCTATCCATTTTTTGACGGATGAATATGACAGAGCACAATCGCCTAATGTACTGACCATGTCATCATGGATGGCTTTTGATGATAGCCCCTTCTTATGGAGGTACTTAATGACGGCACGCTGCTCGATTTGCTCCATTCGCGGAAATTATGTCCGATTACTTTGTTAATATATTTATAAAATCACAACTAATTATCGCACACGTTTCGAACTTCACAATGAACTAGTCTGAACTGAACTAAATAATGTGGGTAGATTTGATTTTTAGAATTGAATGGATCTGTGTTAGCCGAGTACTTTTCAATCCACCCTCGTAGTAATAAGACAAACGCATTGTTTTTTTTTAACAGGAGACTTGTTTTACAGAAACTTATTTACAACTTGAGTTTGTGAACGATCGCAATGAGTGCCATTATTTGTTACTTATTAGACTATTTTTCCACAACATGATTTAAAAAACCCACACAGTAAAAAGAGTACCATGTACAAGTTAAGAAAAGGTTGTCAACCCCTAAAATTTTAAATTCTCAAAATATCAAGAAACGAAGCTGTAGGCATGAACTACTTGTAAAATAATGAATATTTTGTTGTCGATAAATCTTCCAAAACGCAATTTGAGCGAGTTATAACGATTTTTAAAATGACACGACTCACGTGTCATACGCCACACAGAAAAGTAATCGATGGCACGCATGGCGTGTTATTCGCACTGAATCGGTTAAGTGACTACTGCCACAGAATAAATAATAGTACTACGTACTTTTTTATATATAGAATAAGGGTGACAAACGAGCACACAGTCCACCTGATGGTAAGTGGTTGCTGTTGCCCATAGACATCTACATATATCTTCGTTAGCGAATTTAAATGCAGATGCGTTGTCAGCCGTGAGAACTAAGATAGAATGCCTCTTTTCCAGTAAAAGGGTCTCGGTTCTCTACACTCACCATCCGAAACACAGCAGCATTAAGCTGCTATTTTACGTTGGTATTCTGTGAGAGCGTGGTCCTTCCCGGTCGAGCCGATCCATTCGTGCTACAACTATATTATTTATATAGCTGCGGCATGGCTCTACCACGTAACAAACAAACGTACTACTGCGCCCATGAACAACTGCAACACCAGAGTAATAGCAGGTGTGTTGCCGCCCTTTTAAATGGGAGTAGGCACTTTACTTGAAAGTTCCCGACCCGAGTTATCAATCCGGAAAAATCCGCTTTGTGTTAAGTTCCAAATCAAAAAGTTATATTTAATTAGAAATAAATTTCGATTTTTTGGTCGAACTGTTAGCCCACGACCTCGTTTTTCTTTGAAAAACATGTTACTGCTATTTCTAGCATAAATTTTGTCGCAGCCGACTTGGTTTAACGATTACATAACGTGTTCGGAGTATTATTGTCGTAACAATAGGGGCTAAGAATCAAGCATTACCTAGTTGATTACCTTATAATTTTATGTTCCGATTGTTCTGTTAATAGGCTAAACGTAGCGTGAATCGAAAAGGTTTCAAAAATATCATTAAGGAACCGGTATTTAGCGGTTGATATCAGAACTAGAATCGATAAGCCTTTATTTGTTGGTAAACGAGCGAAACAAGTGTTAAAAGTGTAGTGGCGGTGTAAGAATGTCCACTACCCCATATGGACTATATTATGTGGGTGTCGTAAGAGGCGAGAGGGAAAAAACCAGATGGGCGTCTTCCTAGTAACCAACCCGCATGCCAAGCGTGGCAACTATGACTAATATCCTTTCATAGAATTATTACGTATGAATACTAGTACGCGCACCGAAAGTGAAGCAAGTAAAACTAACGCGAAACCGCGTAAGTTCACTCAGCGACGCGTCAGTGCGCAACGTCACGTCTTACGGAGAAGAGCTCGCGAAAAATTGTAAAATGACCGTTTATGTTGTAAAATATTGACACAACAGTAATGATAAACATAAAAAAAGTGATGGTATTACATTTCACAGGTAAGTTCATGTATTTAATTCATTATTAGTACGTTAAACTAAAAAATACATACCTAAGCTATCATAATACAAATGTTGCTAGTTGTGGGGAAAAAATCACTATTTTCTTTTAAAAATATTTATTTTCTATTTGTGTTTAAAACGTTTAATCGCAACGCTCTGTAAAACTCAAATGTTTATATATGTAGATACCTACTTCTAAGTATTAACATAATATTAACAATGGGTGCCTATTTAAAACTAATACGGAGTGATCAGCTGATCGCAATCCGTTGACGCCATTTTAACGCAACTATTATAGCAAATAAATTTATTTTTATTGCTTTGTTCATTGACCAAGTCGACGTTTTACAGTATAGAATAAAACTTTTTTATTTACTATATCAAGAGATTATTAATAAGAACGCCTTTACTAAGCAGATGTCACTTTACACCCAAACATAGTCTATTTTTAACCGACTCTCAAAAGGAGAGGTTATCAATAATGTATGTACGCTGATTTCTAAGATGATTCTAGATCAATTCGTATATACATGCTGTAATTTTAGTGGTTGTTTTCCCGTATTCCTGACTCAATGCAAATTATAATTTTAAAATGTTTAGGTATATAATGACAATATTGATGATTATTTAAAATTAAAAAATAATCTTAACAATTATTAAAAAATCTTTTAAATCATAAAAGCATTCAATTTTAATCAATTATACAAATATTTGTTATATAATCTTTGCTTAATAATTTAAATTTTAGGTATTTTATTAAATATTTTTACACATACTCGTATTAAGACAATTTTGTTATATTTAACGAGCCTAGGAATGACATCTAGGACAAGTTGGTCAGGGTCATGACGATTTCGAGGATGTATATCACTTGCTTTAACAAATAATGACTTATTTTTAATAAATATTTAGAGCTAAATAAATTCTTACGCGTAGTAATACGGCATAAGCTATCCTGCACGTCCAATCTACTCGCGAGATATTGCTATTCGTTTGAGGTCGCATTCGAGTTTTGTTTTTCTCTATTGTAAATCTGCCATTTTGCATCCTAATAACTTTTATATTAATAAATCTATTGTACTACCAAGACAAAATCATTTGACTTCGGAAAACAACCATTAAAATTTCAGCGTGTATATGGGATCAATCTGTGTATATCCTTTCAAATAAAAATCTAAATCGGTTTAGAAATAACAGAATTCTGAGGTAAAATCATTAAAAAATACACCGAATTGATAACCTTCTCCTTTTGAAGTCGGTTAAATTAAACATTACACGATGTGTTTATTGTATTCGAGCAAATTAATTGTGTTTAAAAATATTCTTAAATTTTATTACGTCTGCATTTTTGTACCATTAAAATATGTATAATAAAGTTATATTAGTACCATCATTATCGTGTTTATTTTATTCCATTTATTATTCTCATAAAATACGTCTTCATACGCAATACGTAATCCTTATTATATCGATTATTTAAAATTAATCAATAAAATAGTGATTTTCACAATTTGATTGCAAACGCCAGAAACTGGTATCACTGAATGTTGTGTATGTGTGCGTGTGACGAGCGTAGGCACATTCGACTCGCGCCCACTAACATAATGACCTTGCTTCACTTTAACGCTCGTGTTTTGTACTAGACTGCGCTTCTATACGTAATAATTCTATGTATCCTTTCTATAAGGCAATCAATGAGGGCCTATGTTCGGCAGTGGACTTAAATCCTAACCCAAGCACACCACTACAAGACTCATGTTACGCCCGTGTTCAGCAATGGACTGTTGATAAGCTGTAAAGATATAGTATACGGCAACTAACTTAGCAAGGTTTTCGCATAGTGGAGGAAAGTTTGCGCATGTACAACGGGACGTACCAATCGCGCGCTCGGAAGTCGACTGGCCAACGGTTCCCGCGCCCCGCTTGATAACCAAAGACATCTTAAAAGCGACTTCTGCGCATATAACGAATCTTGCCATGTTAAGGGCCCCCGAGACGGTCAAATGGTTTGATTCAAACCTCACGTATTGACCAAACCGTTTGATGTCGCTTTGAATTTGTATCAAACAGAAGCGCGCAGTGTGGCTTCAAAGTTCAAACAAGAAAGTCCTATCGTGATTTCAAAAAATGCCGTCGATTATGGATAAAGATTTTCTCGCGTTTATTGTGTCTTGCTTAACACTAGCAAGACGGGAAAAACAGCTAACCTACAAAGGCGGTTATGGGTCATTTGACCCATCTCTGTTACTTAGTCTCTAATTAGGCATCTATGTGCAGTATAATTGTAGAAATAATAGGCAATATTCATTGTTACAAAGGCAAATGAAATATTTTTAGTGTCTAGTGTAAATATTATGTTAATTAAAAAAAAATACAGTTTTGACATATGAAAATTTTGAATGGATTGCATCTGCGACATAGTGCTTTTTCGCACACGTCCCACGCTTTATTTTTAAAATGAATTTGTTGACATTTCTGAGGCGATAAAACGCGCAGTCTCAGGAGTGGGTTCTTCTAAAATATTACTCAGTTTGACAGCCAATGGCAGAATAAAGTATCTTCTACGTATTTTTTTTGTTGTTTATTTCTTGGTACAATGCCCAGGCATTTATTGCAGATAAATCTAAAATATTATAAAATACTTGTACCGGCCATCTTCTAGTCACATTTCTACTTTTATTCAGGAATGCTTCCATAAGATGTATGACGAAGTGTTGTCCAAGACTTTGATTTTCCGGTCGAGTTTTATGTTTCCCAAGATATGGGTAAGCATTCAACAAGTTTTTCAATTTGAAAACAACACAGAGCAAAATTTTATTCCAAATTTATCTGCTTTATTAGCCATATCTTCTATAAAAATTTATAAAATTGAAGTGTCTGTTTGTAATGTCAAAATAACAGCTTTTTACTAAATGCATATGAAAGTATATACGGTACTTATAACAATAACACAATTTTTAAAAATTTTGTCTGTCTGTTTGTTCCGGCTAATCTCCGAAACGGCTAGACCGATTTTGACGGGACTTTCACTGGCAGAAAGCTAATGTTATAAGGAGTAACTTAGGCTAGTTTTATTCTAGAAAAGGAATTAGGGTTCCGTTCCGGTTAAACCCATAAAACCCAATCGTAATAAATTCCACGCGGGCGAAGTCGCGAGGAGCAGCTAGTATTGAATAAAAGGATATTGAACTTTTGTAGCAAACAACTTCATATATTGTTACATTATCTCCCGGTTTTTAGCACGAAATGCTGTCAATAAAGCGATTCCATACTTGAGAAATCAATGCAAATTTATCTGTTATAATTCTCGTAGATAGTTCTGAACTCACATAGAATCGCAAATATTTCCTAATTTCTTTGAATCTATCCCTAGGCATATTTTTAGAAATGCCCCATATTTTACTCCATGAATCATTCAACATATGCATATTATTATGAGATGTATTTCCATAAAATTATATTCAAGCACCAAGTACTTGTCGTCGCCGAGACGATCTTCCTCTTGTTTGACTTCAACTTCTGTTTGTAATTGTACACCTTCAACTTCACTATCCATTTGATCTTCTGGCAACGATTGCTTAATGTCAATATTTCTGCTTCACGGATACACTGAGACATTTTTCATGAAATATCAACCAAAAATAACAACATGGACTCAATAAGAATGCGTAGAGTAATAAACGTATAAATTAAAATATGTAGGTATGTGAAACACGATCAGTCAACAAAATTAAAGTAAATATAATTATCCTACACAAAACAACAGTTCATTCATCTATTGAATAGGTCAAATGACCCTAGCCGTCATTGAATGTGAATGTTATTTTTGTTCATATTTGTATGAACATTTTTCAATGTAAATACTTTTGTTTATAAAACAATCGTAATTCATTAAAAGTCACGAAGTACAAAACTAAATAAATAAAAAGTGACAAAATAATCAGTACTGCAAATTCAAATTCGGGTCAAATGACCCGTGCCGCCTTGCTAGTGTAAAATAATAAGAAAAAAAAAAAGAATTTGGTGCAAAGAATGGTACAAATTAAGATATCGTTTCACACACGAACATCTGCAAAGAGTGCTAGAAACTAGCGCACCAGATTATAAGAACTTTCTGAGAATGGACAATGATTCTTATGAATCCAGCAGGAAAGTCATGTCATTGAAGTACCAAAGTTTCGGTATCTACGTAGGTTTCGTCTGCACCAGATCCTGATTTCATTTAATCCTTCTTTTTTTAATTCACGATTAAAACTTGTTCTAAGCTTGTTTATTTTTTTTCTTAAATCCACCTCGGTGAAAGTTCTATCTAGTACTTGTAACGCTTTTGTAATTTTAGTCATCGCTTATGCCTTTTTATTTTTATCGAAATAATATTTTGATTTCACCTTCCACAATTCAGGCGCATCTTGATATGATGATATTAACATTGAAGTGAATTCACGGTTGGATATAGTCACTTCCGACGACAAATCGTGTTTGACTGCGTTGAGGCGTTTTCAATGTCTATTTCATCTTCGTCTGTCATTTTGAAAACCACACAGAACGTATCGCTTCGAAATTCAGCACAAGACTGATGAGGTTTGATCAAACACGTCGCGAACACGATCAAACGGCGCTTCAAACAAAACCAAAATATAAATTTCCATCAAACGAGCTTCAAACACGTAACGTTTGATCAAACCTGTCATACCAACGGCGTAAACGATCAAATTGGTTGGACTCAAACCAAAATTTACGTGTTTGAATCAAACCGTTTGACCGTCTCGGGGCCCTTTAGACGCCGGCAAAAGGCAACTATAAACGATCGAAACAAGTAGGTACTAAATAGTCATAAAATTATATTTTCAGTAAAATACATCTTTTATAATATAAAACTATGTAAATATAAATTGTTTTTGTATTGCATTAACAGTCTTTTATATTCTTTTAAGTTTGCATTATTGCAGCTGTTTTATCAATTTAACTAATTATTTCCAGATTAAATTGAACTTAATTACACTGACAATAAGCAACCTAACAGTTGTTTCTTAAGCAGTTGTTAGCGACTGGTGGAATATTATTTCTTTTATATTTTAAATTACTGTCTAGCCTAGGGCCAAAGGAATTCATAACAATTAAATAAAATATACATAATAAATACAGTTGAAAACCATTATTGGTACTAATTACAAATGAAGAAACTATTTAAGTTATATTAAACGTCAAATAGTAATAACAAGTCAGGCGGATAACGATGTCAGATACTGGAGGCTGTCACGAAAATGCAATTGTAAACCAAATTTGTAATAATTAAACGAATAATCCCGCGCTAAATCATAGACATTTTCCATGTCCCTAATCCCAATTTCATTTAAAATTAATACGTAAATATATAATGCTTATTGTAAAATTTTATCTATCAAAATTGAACGTACACCCAAGAGCTGCCTAAAATGTCACTCGTGTGAGAAGGGCATAAACGTCACCTTGAATGAACGTTGTAATCACGGACTCACGGAATGTTATAAACATACCTACTGTATGGATTTGTTTTAAAATGCCGATGTTGCTAATCAAAAGTCCCAGTGAACATAGGCTTCCCACAGATTGTCTAAGGAAAGATCATAATTTTTTTATGATCTGAGATCAACGCTTATGTCGTCGAGGTGGTCTTGCGGTTCACTATTGGGGCCATTATTGGGGCCGTTGTGAGATGAACTGAGCAGTTACATAACATGCTAATCCGAAGACGATTATGCGTGCAAGTTAGTCCTAGTTTGCAGGATAAAAAAATAAATGAATAGTCTATCAACCCTCAGCCCGTGGGTTGCCTATCATAAGTAAGCGATGATGCATGCAAGAGAACCCATACTGTCCGGGGTGCATTATTACAAAAATTAACAAAAGCTATTGTTAGTTCAACTGTAAGTTTTATTTCTTCTTCTACATACATACATATACATAAACACTCACGCCTGTCACCCAGAGGGGTAGGCAGAGACTACGGACTTCCATTTGGCACGATCCTGACACACTTCTCTCGCCTCCTTTACATCCATATATCTACGCATAGACGCTCGTCGGTTAAGGGTACTCCTAATCTGGCCCATTTTTAATATATCGCCAATTTGGTCGATAAACCTTCGTCTAGGCGTCCTTCCCGATTCTTTCGTTCACTTCTGCAACATAAATTTGCTTTATCATTCTTTCCTCGTTCATTCCTTCTACATGACCAAACCACCGAAGCATTCTTTTCTTAATCCTGGTCAAAACGTCATCTTGCAAACAACACTTTTCTCTTATCACACTATTTCTCACCCTGTCATTCAGATTCAGCCCTAACATACTCCTTAATAACCGCATTTCTACAGCATTTATTCTACTCTCATGCTTCTTCTGCCAGACCCAACTTTCATAATCATACATTAAAGTAGGGACTAACACAGCATTATGAATTGCCATACGTGCCTTTTTTGATACATTCTGACTTTTCATAATAGCATGTAGAGCCCCATTCACTCTATTTCCTGCGTTCAGTCGTCGTTCTATATCCTTATCATATCTGCAATCCCTGCTAAATAAACATCCCAAATATACAAACTCATCCACTTGCTCAATCAACTCCCCTTCTATTCTTATTTCACATAACGTTTTACTTTCTTCTCTTTCAAAAACCATCACTTTCGTCTTACTTGCTTTCACTTTCATACCCTTTCTTTTAATGTCCAGTTCATTAAAGTAACCATCATTTGCAACTCGGCCGCCGACGATGCAAATATGACTTAATCATCGGCGTACAAAAGGCATTTGACAGTTAACTCACCCATTCTCAACCCACATTCTTCAACTTTCAAAGTTTGCCAACAACTGTCCATAAAAGGTTAAACAACCACGGGGAAGCTACACAGCCCTGTCTGACACCTTTTTGAATGCCAAACCAGTCCGAGTAGACTCCATTGATCCTGACACAAGCACTAGAGTCCCTATAAAGATACCGTAATGACTGTATCAAACCAGCGCTCAAACCAAATGAGTTAAGTGTTTGCCATAACACATTCCTGTCCACTCTGTCATATGCCTTTCCTAAGTCCATGAACGCACAAAAAACTTTCTGGTTTTTGGCCGAAAACTTCTCCGCAATCATGTGCATGGAAAAGACTTGATCCCCTTTCTGAATCCAGCTTGCACATCCCAAATTTTTCCATCAGTTTCTTCCATAACTCTTTCAATTAACACCTTAGCATACAGTTTACCCACAATGCTAAGCAAGCTAATGCCACGGTAGTTTTTACAGTCCTGCTGTGACCCTTTTCCCTTATATATTGGGATTATAACGGCTTTGCACCAGTCTTCCGGTACCCGCTTCAGTTCCCAACATAAATTAAAAGAGGTGTACAGCAGGCCTGCCACCACTCCCTCTCCAGCCCATAGCATTTCGAGTGATACTCTATCATATCCGGCTGCCTTACCTGCTTTCATGCTTTTCATTGCTTTCATTATTTCATCTACATTTATCTCCTACATCTCTACACTTATTTCACTTAATTCAGACGATTCTTCACTCATAAAAACGCTTTCAAAGTATTCCTTCCATCTCTTTAAATAAGAATCTTCATCATTCAGCATACAGCCATTCTCGTCTCGTATAGCATTCATCCTAGGCTGTATTGAATTTCCCCTGGCAGTTTTTACGAGTTTCCAGAACATTTTAATATTTGCCTGGAAGTTATCGGATATCCTTCTATCATTCTTATCCGTTCTTTCTTGCTTTTTCCGTTCAAAAACTTCTTTTACTCTCTTATTTATACGTCTAAAGTCTGCCTTTTTTCTTTCAATCTTATCAATCATACCGTTAGAATTACCAGCTTTGGTTGCTAGTAAATCTGGCCATGCTCTCTTCTTTGCTTCAACTTCCATCTGTACCTCATCATCCCACCACAACGTATTATTTTTCCTTTCATTCGTTCTGTTACTTACACCACATACTTCGGTGGCTGCGTCCACCAAACCTTTCTTGACATTATACCACACAGTCTCCAAGCCCAAATCATTCATACACAATTCATCCATACCACTTATATTTTCTCTCAGTCTACATTTGAACTTCTCTTTCACACCTTCATCTTGTAACATCTCTATTCTTATACGCTGTAACGCAGTGGTAGACACAGATGTCCGATCCCGCCAACGCTTGAATAAACCATTAATTCGGCATAAGACCAAGTAATGATCCGTCCCTACGTTGGACCCCCGGTAAACCCTTGCATCTACCACTGCGCTCCTCATTCTTTCATCCACAATTATGAAATCTATCATGTTTATCATCACCTCTTTCCCATGTATACATGTGAATCCTCTTATGGCGAAAGAAAGTGTTCGTCACAAAAATATTATTTTCCACACATACGGTGAGGAGGTCTTCACCATTCTCATTTATACTTTCATCGCCAAACGTTCCTAATATCCTTTCATAACCAGACCTCTTCACCCCAACCCTTCCATTAAAATCTCCTAACATAATAATATTTTCATTTACCTTACATTTCATCAACACCATCCTTACCATGTCCCAAAACTGCTCTCGGATATAAGTGGGCTTAGACATATCTGGGGCGTACACCCCTAGCACAAACAACTTCTTTAAGCCCACTTTCATTCGTATCCATAGCAGCCTTGGGCTTACACATTCATTTATTCCTTCTTCTATATTTAGTATTATTCTCTTCATTATATTGATAATAAATATTCTTGATCGTTGCAAATATACTAATGTATTTTGTTGACCGGTTTCAAATGGTTTTAAACAAAACCATTATTTAATTCTTATTAATGAGAAGCGGCGAATTCGTACTAATTTCTTATTACATTATTCATATTATATACTTATTGTAATAATGTCCTCCAAACCGAGTTTCGGTCACGGTATCATCCCCAACTTCCTGACTCCAGGCTGCTACTGAGAATTTCTTGACAGAAAAACCCAATAACTGATTTTGGTCCGACCCGGGATTCAAATCTCGGACTTCACGATCAGCAACCGCGTTTACGACCACTAGACCAACGAGGCAGACATGCTTATAAATTATGTTTATTTAATTTGTGTCTTTAAGCTAGAATTTTCATTGCTGACCGTATGAGGAAGCTGATGGTCACTCAGCGAGCTGTGGCGACAGCTATCCTCTGAGTTTCTCCGCGTGATAGAACTCGTTATGGAGACATCTGCAGTAGAACTGGAGTGACCGACACGACAAAGCCCAACGGATCAGTAACCTGAAGTGGCAATGAACTTGTAAATCTACCTTGGGGGTAGCCTACGGTACCTATGGCTTGTGAAGGACTGTAGGGGAGAGTGGGGTGATTGCGGACACCGGGTAATTCCGGACGCAGTTGTTTCTAGAAGGTTAGCCCTCTTCACGTCTCGCAATTCCTATATTTTTTTGCATTCGTCATCTTTAGTGCACGGACAGTAGTTAAGACGGAAGGCCGAGCACGCGTTTCAAGATATGTACCGACTAACTTTTTATGGCTTTTCTTATAATTTATTGGCTGTTTTCACTGACGTGTATATGATATGTGTATTACTGAAACGTTACTTCTGCCACAAAATCATAAGGGATAGACCATTAAAAGTGTAGCAAAAAATAAATCACATGAGCTATCATAAACTCAAAAATATTTCAGGTGTACAAAAACTATGATTGGGTTAATTGTGGACGTCGGAGGTGGGGTAAATAGGGACATCCGTAAAAAGAAAACAAATGCTTGCTTATAAAGTTCATTTTATAAATGGGGGTACCATTTATAAAATGAACTTTATAAGCAAGCATTTGTTTTTTTGAAATATTTAAAAGTACATGATTAGTTTAAAATAAAAGATTATGTTAATTTTGTAAGGATATAACCAAAGTTTAAGAAAAGAAAAATATACTGATTACTGCTAATGTTATAGTTTTTATTGTAATTTTAAGTCCGCAATTCCCCCACTCTCCCCTAATGATGATGATTATGAAAAAGCAAGAATGATTAAAAATGATTAATTCCTTAGCGCGCGCACTTTTGTTAAATTCGAGAAGATTACGGTTATTATCCATGTTTGTTGTGTTAATAAAACCTTATCTTGTGATAAGACGTGTGATATTCGCCAACCAGTGAATAATACCTACAAAATAAATAAAGTAAAATTACGTTTATCATTCTTTTATTTAGAGACCTTGAATTTTTATTGTGAGCGAGCAGCTATTCACGTCTTTTATGCCAGTGTTACTGCGACGTGTTCTTTTTTATAAAACTGAAGTGACAAACAAACTTGCATCCTACCTGATGGTGACTGCTGCAGCCTGTAGACATCTGCTGAGGACTGGAATGCCTCAAGGACTTTAAATATGATATACTGGCTCGCTATACTCTTGAAATCAGAACGTGGTATTACATGGTAGAGCCACGCAGGACCTATATTATGGTTGTAGCACGAATGGGTCGCTCGACCGGGGTAGGACCAGGCTCTCACAGAATACCAGCGTAAAATAGCAGCTTAATGTTGCTGTGTTTCGTATGGTGAGTGTAGAGAACTAGAGACCCTTTTTATTGGAAACGAGGTATTCCGGCCGCGTTAGTTGGGCCGCGACCCCGCTAATATGTGGCGAAGGTGGTTTACCATGTGTTTTAGTTGGTGCGAATCTGACTTAGCCCATCCTTGTCCCCTGGTGGCAGGTATGCGTAGGCCATGTGAAAGTTAATAATAACGCCTCCAGACGAAATTTCCGTCACGGCGGCAAGTCTCAGAGGAGCCTAGCAATCTGCGCAGGACAGGATTATAGTGCACTAGTGTGTGCACAAGCACCGGTGCATTCTCTATTCCCTCACTTTCATAGTCCAATGGGACGGTAATCCTATACGACCGGATAGAGATCAACGGTAAACACCGCCCACTACCTGACTACGGGCTGCTAAATTTATTGACAGAAACACCCAATCACTGATTTTCGGCTTAACCCGGGGTATTCGAACCCGGACTACATGGTCAGCTGTCGCGCTTATAACTAGCACTTACACAATGGGGCAATCAATGATGTAAAAAAGGAATGCAGAGAAAAGTGGTTTTACCACCTGATAGATTGTATTGCGATAGCCAATCCGCTTGCCTAGCATAACAGCGATATATTATGTCGAATTCTCACTATTATGAGAGAGGTCTATCTCTAAGTTTAAGCCGTGGGATAGTAAATAGTCTAATTTATTTATCATTAAGATTTCATAAGACGTCTGGCACTGCGATCGGTAATTCTTTTTACTGAGGCACATATTCAGCAGTGGAATTTAACGGGCTGATGATGAAGAAGAAAGAAGTTTCTTTCTTTATTTGGTAATGGCCTCGTACGATTGAACTTTTGCCAGAGTCAAGTATTATGACATTTTCATTTCAAATAATTTGATTAAAAAATTCTTCACAATATGTTAATGTGTCACATTGTGAAGTTTTTGGGAGATTATGAAGACAGCTTTAGCCAGCACGGTTGATGACGATAGTACCTCAAGACGTTTAAGCAAACACATGCTCACATTTCCATCGGACCACTTGTTTCATCGTTTTCACTAATAATTCACATGCGTAAACATTTTTGATACACATAATTGCAACACTTTGATGTATCAAAATGTAATTCAAACCAATGTATTATAAATTAATGCAGGAATATACGTGGTAGAGCCACGCTGCAGCTATATTATGGCTGTAACATGAATGGGTCGGCTCGACCGAGGAAGGACCACACTCTCACAGAATATCATATACAGTGTGTCTGGTCACGACCTAGCGATAATTTAAGGTTACAAAATATACATTTCATCGACGAAAACACCCATATGGTCTACCCCTCCTCTGTCGGAATGGTGCCATTTAATTTTTTTTATTCTTGTAGATACTCTGCCAAAAGATGCAGATTTCTCTGGACAGAAAGGTCTACAGATGTAAAAAAATGTTATTTAAAAGGTAAAAATAGCATCTATCAAATAAAAATAAACATCATGAAGTTTCCCTACAAAATATCTTAAAACATTTACAATGCTAATTTAAGTAAAAAAATTGACTATTTTTATTTTTCTTAACATACTTCAAAAACTAGCACATTGATACTAAATTTTTAATACTGTCCTAATACTTAAGGATATTACTTAGAATTGACATTAAAGTTATTGTTCTTAATTACATAACTCGAGAGTTAGGGCTGTTTGAATATGACCCTTTTGCGTGGGTTATGTATGTAGAGCCTCATTAAGCGCTATTAATTTTCGATAATGGATTAAATAAAATACACTATAACTTTTAAGAAACTTAATGGCATTAGTATTATTAATTTAATAATTGTTCAAAATGTCCACCTCTATTCTGTAGACAGGCCACTGACCTTACAGCCATTTGTTGTGTGGCCCTTGATATTAAGACTATGTCGGATCTTATCATCACCAATCGTCATTATTTTGTCGAGCAGTTCTTGTCTGCTATTTGGGACTGTAGCATAAACCCTTTGCTTCATCCATCCCCATAAAAATAATCCAGAGTTGTTAAATCCGGAGCGAGGTGGCTAAGCTACCGTTCCACCATCCTATCCATGGTGAATAATTTTCATTGAAAAGCTCTCACAGCACGTGCGTGGTGGTGGTGCACCGTCAACTGTAGCCATGCGCCTTCGGTTGATCACTGTAATTCCTCCATGATTTCTAAATATGTTCCTTAGAAAATCTAAAAATCTTGGGCCATTCATTGTATTTGGTAATTCAATTGGTCCAATTAATTTATCGTCAATCATAGCCGCCACACATTTACTGAAAATTCATGTTGAAATTTACTGGGCCTTACTGCATTTGGATTTTCTTGCATCCATAAATGCTGGTTCTATGGTTTATAATACCAGCTCTTGTAAATGTCGCCTCATCGGTCCACATGATTTTTTACAAAACCTCGATTGACGTCGCACACAACCGTTGAACCACGAGCAAAAATGGCTCGCACAGCATAGTCTGGCTCTCGAATATCTTGCACGCGACGAAAATGGTACGGATGCATGCCTTCGCGTTTTAAAATTACACAACCCATTTTGACAAATGCAGCATCATTGCTATTCGCCTTACCTGAGCCTGGGATCTCGGTAAATAAGTTGAACTTCCTGCTACTGCTTGCACTGACATATATAGGAGCGTTCATTTGGCGGCCTTTGTGGATGCCATATTGCGACAATCTTAAGTGAATGTCAACAAAAGTTTGTCGACTGGGTGTAGGCCGGTCGGGATACCTCTGACGATACATTCGTACGGCGGCAGCAGCGCCCGTACATCTGCCATACACGAAATGCATGTCAGCTATGTGATGAGACGAATAGTTAGACATGTTTTTATCCGAAAGTACGTAGTCACTGCAAACTACAACAAACTCAGCAGAATATCTCGGTGAAGAATAGCTCACAAAACGGAACGGAATAGTAGCGATCGCAACTCAGAGCGAGACAACTGATCTAACAAACCATTTATCTTCGATACCTGAGCTGGTCAAACATGATTTTTTGTCTACTTATTCACCACCTAACAATAATACAAATCATTTTTCGTCCTATACATAAACCCTATTCAATGTAACGAGTAGCTCTACATGGGTTTGGGACCGTCGAAAAAGGTCATATTCAAACAGCCCTAACTCTCCAGTTATGCAATTAAGAACAATAATTTTAATGTCAATTTGTAGTAATATCCTTAAGTATTAGGACAGTATTAAAAATTTAGTATCAATGTGCTGGTTTTGGTATGTTAAGAAAATAAAAAATAGTCAATTATTTTAACTTAAATTAGCATTGTAAATGTTTTAAGATATTTTGTAGGGAAAACTTTCCATGATGTTTATTTTTATTTGATAGATGCTATTTTTACCTTTTTAAATAACATTTTTTACATCTGTAGGACCTTTCTGTCCAGAGAAATCTGCATCTTTTGGCAGAGGTATCTACAAGAATAAAAAAATTAAATGGCAGCCATTCCGACAGGAGGGGGGTAGACCCCATATATGGGTGTTTTCGTCGATGAAATTAGGTATATTTTGTAACCTTAAATTATCGCTAGGTCGTGACCAGACACACTGTATAATAGCAACAATGCACGTGTTTCGTATGGTGAGTGTAGAGAACCGGAGACCATTTTTACTGGAAACGAGGCATTCCATCGTAGTCCTCAGGGGTGACAACGCATCTGCATTTTGATTCTTAATCGAAGATAAATTTAGATATCTATGGGGCACAGCATCCACTTACCATCAGGTGGGCTGTGTGCTCGTTTGTCACCCCCATTCTATATAAAAAAGGAGCAGCAATCTGTCGGCGGTCAAGTTCCCGCCGAAACGTTCTTCTTTTTCTTCTATCGTAAAAATGGTTCTTTTTTGATGCCAGTACTCGACGATAACTATGGGATTATCTGTGGCCGAGTACAGGCTTTCGCGTACAAGGGTAGTTCGAATATGAAAGAAGATGCACGATTATTTGTTTGATTATTTGTTTGCGTAGTAAAATAGTAGACAACAGTTAAAATAATGCATTACCACGCATTTTGAATTTAAAAGATAAAAAGGACAGAATGTTTGAGATTTTTTTAAATTAATTTTTCTTCACCTTTTGGCTACATTACTTATTCTGAACCAT
Source organism: Parnassius orleans (assembly GCA_029286625.1). Taxonomy (NCBI): domain Eukaryota; kingdom Metazoa; phylum Arthropoda; class Insecta; order Lepidoptera; family Papilionidae; genus Parnassius; species Parnassius orleans. The sequence continues at coordinate 5,537,574 of JAGSMP010000019.1, forward strand.
CTCTGCAATTTTTACTGGTTATTGCAAAATAACCCTGTATTATGTTCACTAAAAGACAGCGCAAATACCTACCGAGCTGCCAAAATACAACATAAAGTAAATGTATCAAATAAAATGAGTTATCGGAAACAGGAAAAATGTAAGTGTATAAGGGAACTCGGCTAAGTAAGGACAGCGCATTAAAACTACAACAAAAGCCACTTCGCTTGGTAGGATGTTAACGAAAAAAGTTTGGGCGAAGTTAATTAGAAAAGTTTCGTACGATCCTCTTCATACCAGAGCGTTATCACTCGTAGATACGAGTATGTGCTCTGAATAATGTTATTTGAAAGTTACATTTTCATGTAACATTAATAAAAGTTTTTGATTGAAAAACTACATTATTGTTATTATTATACGCTATGAGATATCGAATATTTCTAAATATAATTTGTAGACTGTAAAAGGTGTGTGAAATCATAGATATAGTATAGCATAAATTGGCAATGGAGTGATTAGGGCGAGACCAAAATCAAAATACACCAGTGTGCGTGTAATGTGCATCTGTGGGTGACAAATAGTGCTGCACCATGCATTGCCTGAATAAACTTTAATTATCGATACCGATTGCAGTATATTCGTGTCTTCTGATTTGACGCAGATGATGTAAGTGAATATTTTTACTCAACTACGGCGAAGCTAAAAGGATTGTTACAATTTTAGAAGGCTATGTATGTATGTTCATATGTTCCCTCAGATCTTCTAAATTACTCATTGCATATTGAGAAATTAGACATCTTTAAAAGCTTTGTGCCCTTTCGCGGGTTTTAAGTTGCATGAATAAACTGACCATTTATTTTTTAACTCAAAACGGGACATGGGTTTATTTATACTGCAAAAGCTGTAATTTTATACAATTAGTGTTCACTGTAATTATATTCACATTAATTAAAATTATTTTTATTATAACAAATTTGGAAAAATCACAATCAATCACCATTTCACCAGCTTCATTAAAGCAAAGTTCCTCAGACAGTAATTATTAAATGCTACTACTAATAATTACTAAAAAGAAAGTTGGTGATGATTTTAAAAACGTTCCGCTGAAAACAACTCAGCAGTATTATTTATCATTGACAATAGCTTTTTTTTTATAACTGGCTTTACGGCTCTGGGTTCTAGCCCTTCTGAGCCTGAAGTTACAATCTATAATTATTCTTTATAGTACACTGCTTCACAATATGTTGATGCGTCACATTGTGCAACCCTTGGGAGATTTTGACGGCAACTTGAGCCAGCAGACAGCTGACAGTTGGCGATGGTATCTCAAGACGTCTAAGCAGACAGACACCTTATCTTGAGAATCACATCACCATCAGAGCACTTGTTTCACCGTTTCCACTAATAGTTCACATGCGCAGGCACTTAATACACAAAATCGCACCACTTTTACATATCAAAATCCACTTCAAACCATTATTTAAACAATAATACAGGAGCAGCAAACCGCCGCCGGTCAAGTTCCCGCCAAAACTCCTGACAATAGCTGTGCACTTCGGAATATTATAAATTATAAAAAAGGTGTGTACCGAACAAAGGTTAGAGTTTGACTGCTTAATCTATATGAAAAATCACTTTTATATACTTTACATAATGCTTACAATAGCAATTACTCGCTTAGGTATACATCGGTTCATAACAGTGCGTCGCGCTATGCGCCCGTAGCACTCGCTTGTGTTCTGCCGCTCAACGGGATTTGTACAAAAAACTAATTTCACGTCGTTGCTAAACTAAATTAACCGTGATTTTTATTGGAAATGCATTTACGTGACGTGTGTTTTCCTTAATATTTTATGCGTTTTCCGATAATATTGCTCATGTTTAGCTCAGAACTTATGCACATGTGCAGCAGACCTCTACGAATTTGCGGTGTCAGTAAGCCTGAAGTCTGTGCTTTTGCACAGTGACCTTCATATTTGTTTGGGTTACCGAGTGACGTCAAGGGCGTTACAACAGGTGTGTATTGTTACTTAATACTATCACAACGCACAATAATTTAAACTAATTTTTGTGCGTTTTGATAGTAGGAATTATTAGGAATACACTGCTGCCAATCTCCTGTTTTGTCTCCCTTTGTCGCTTCTTACGATACCTACGGGTAGTAGATATTCTTACACCGTCACTATAGGGTACACACATAGTAAATTATTAAAAAAAGTTTCACTGGGTTTAGTGCTGGTTCTTCCAATGGACCAGGGCTAGGGACGAAGAAAAGACCTTCGATAAGTATTATATATGTAGGTAGGTAAAATTAGGTTTTTCTATTCAATTCTGTTCTATAGTTGATTGATACTAATCGAAAATTTACCTTGTATAATTTACACCACTAAATACAATAGGCACTGTGTCATGTTCCAGAGCTGTCAGAAGTTTCTCTGTAACATAATCTTCCGCGAATGGATTCTCTAAAGACATGTAAAAGAAATAATCCCGTTCCAGCATATCGTCACAACTGTGTTTCGCATGTCTAGGACATTTCAATGGGCCACAATCGCCATACATGTCTACAGCTAAGCCATATTGTTGCAAATATTTTTGTATATTCCCTACTAATGCTTTTCTTCCACTTCTGCTAGAACAATTCGACACGAACCATGCCGCTGCCATGCTTTTATTCCCGTTAAACGTTACATCTTCTTCAACTAACAGATTTTCCTTCCATTTCATATCCTCCTACGGCCCTACAACTTCACCATTAAGATTTTTTATTTTTATATAAGTAAATGGAATGTCAGAGTTCAATTTATATGTCGCCGTCCAATTAAAAAAATCATCGAACATGGCATTGCACACGGGATAATTATCTGAAGACTCCATATTGAAGTATATATATTTCTGATGCGGCGACCTATATTTTGGAAGCTCATATTTTGTCATGTGTTTAATATTGCGTCCGTTGAACGCTATGGCGTCAAAATTGGTCGTATCGCCATCGAAGAAGTACCTGTTATCTGTAACGAAACAGTTTATCATAGAACAGTTGTATTTAATGAAAGCGCGTTGCCCCTCCCCCAGTTTAAGGAACGGTTCATAATCTTTCTGTGTCCACAGCAAAATATATTTAAGGTCTTTCGACAGCCATTCCTTTTTTCTGTAAACATCCACGTATCGAAAATCTCTTGTGATATTTTCCAGTGCCTCGTGTATAATATTGTCGTCCTCTGAGAAGTAATTTTCTTTGCTTGTTAACTGTATAAACAATATGGAAATAAGAAAACTGGTGGAGATAACCAATAAGAAGAATTTAACGGTGGTCGTTTTAATCAAGACTGAGGTGAAACAATACTGTAATCGAATGAATAAAGACATGTTTACAGCGTCTTTTCAAGGCACTTTCTGGAGTGGTCTGCGTTGGTGGGCATTGGTGCGTCTAGTTGAAGAATCTCGTCACTTGTACCTATAAAAAAAGTTAACGGTTTTTACTTCATATAAAAATAAAGCCCATTAGGTTCTATGCAGACTAAGATCGTTTCAAAATGTAGTTAGAGAGATTTTGATTGAATTGTTTTACTAGTTAAAATAATTAGTATCAGTCTACCCTCTTTTTCGAAGCTGTGGAGGAGGTAGTAAGGATAAATAAATGACGTGAAATAAGGTACTAAATAAGGTTAGGCACGGAAGTTATCAGTAATATCAAGAATTATTGAGTTTCATTGAAATATAGTCAGTGCTGCAGATAGCTAAGATCTCTATTATAGAAGGGCAGGTTGGTGCGGCTCACTCACAAGGTTGGTCTGCCACATGCGTCATACTTGGGAACAAGTGCTGCTTGTGGAGGGTCGTCAGTTCGGGTGGCTATGCAATGACTAAAATGTAAGTATGTATTAATGAATGTATGAATAAATTTTAATACATACATTCATTAATACATACTTATTAATTGTATTATGCCATTGTAATTTTAACTTATCTTATTATTAATTGATATCTTCTCCAAAATGACATTTGAGAAACGAAATTTTATTTTCCTATGTCAATTTTTTTTATATCACTTACTCAGGCGAATGACCACCGCTGCTCATGAATCATCCATTGACAGTTCAGGAATTTTGGGCAGTTAAATATTAATATTTCATCATCATCAATACAGCCCTTCACAAGTCCGCTGCTAAAAATAGGCATTTCCTGCATTTCTTACTATAGTCTTTTTTTAACAAAACGAGTACTGAGTGTGTCTCTCGCACATTTCCGATATTGACAGAGTGAGATGGGTCATTGTTAGGGTTGGAGCCAACGCCTTTGTTCTTGTTTTGAAATTGTAAAGGCCCATTCATATTGAATACTTCTAAAATTTACTGTAGAGAAAATTAAATTATTTTTATTTATAAATAATTTGATAAATAAATAACAGTAAAGCAATATTGGATATAGTATAAATATATTATGCACAAGAAATTATAAATAAAATAATTATTATATAATTTTTGTAATCTTAAAAACTATCGTCATCACTTCCTTCTGATGAACTTTCTGCAGACACGTGAATAATAAACTGCTCTAACATATTTTCTACATTATTGTCGACTTCGTATATTTTTGTTTCGATCTTAGTTATCACATGATTGACACATGACGATCATTTTTGGCTGTCCACTTTAGCTACTCCTTGTAAGAAAAGAGTTCGAACTTCATCAATTTTATAACTTTGTTATTTGCTGCCACGTAGCCCTTCACTTGAGCCCAAACAAACACAATTGGGTTGATCTCACAGTGATACGGTGGCAAACGTATGACGCGACGATTTGTGAACTTAGCCTATTCGTCTATGACAAATTTTTCAAAGCGATCTTGACTAACTAAATCCAAAAGATGCAACTTTAACATTGATTCGTCACAAGTAATATTTGTAGACCGTAGCCATTCAATAATGTCTTGTTTGCGAGAGTTGTGCTTTGTCAAGTTTTCCAGAATGACACGATGCATTATCTAAAGCAATAACTGCATTCTCATCCAATTTAGGTAAAACGTCTTGGAACCAATTTCCAAATACTTTGGCGTCCATATCTTGGTGGTAGTCGCCGGTTTTATTAGATTCAAAATATCTCAATCCTCCTTCTACAAATCCATTAATACTGCCGATATGTACAATTATAAGCCGCATGCCTTTTCCTGCAATAATAATAATAAAGCATTCGTCAGTGAAATAACGTGTATTTTTTTAATAGGATATGCGCAGATTTATTTATAAAAAAATATAAAAAAAAACAAAATACAAAATTAAACACAATATATTACCTGACGGATTTTTCAATCCTGTTGATAGGCCATCTAAGAATGCAGATCTCAATGTAGTCACTGTATTGTCAACCCAGACTTTTGACTTTGTGTGACTGGCATTTACCCACGTCTCACCCAAATAATATATAGTAGTTCCGTTTTGTCTGGCTGCCTTTACTTCGTCCAAATATTTTCGTCGCCATAAAACTGTATCCGGCCTTTCTACTAAAATACCGTTTCTACCTCTTTTATTATAGGAAAAACCCAATTTTTTTAGTGCTTTGTACAATGTCGATCTTGACATAGACGGAAATCAGAATCTTCCTTTATGATGTTCAGGATTTTATCTAATGTAGGCATTTCATTTAAAAAAAAAAAATTGTTCACCACATTTCGAAGAGCGCTTTTCGTAAAATCATCATATTTGTTAATAACACTCAAGCGATTTCTTTCCTTTTTCGGTGATTTTGGTGGTCCACCTGATTTCATGTCTCCAATGACCTAAAAAACACGAAACACATCTAATAATATTACTTATAATAATATAATTAACTTATAATTTAGTTTTTATTTGTTTTTATTTAAAAATAGTTTGACGTAATTATTAATTTGTAATTTAGTATTGTATATTTAATTAATTTATGTATTTATAATAAATAATGTAAAATATAATATTATTTTCAATTAAACCCTCTCAGAAATGAGAGGAGGCCTGTGCCCACCAGTGAGACGTATAATAAGCTGTAACTTTATACTAGTATTTTCAATTAAGTAAAAATGTTTACCTTGTACACCATAGAGACATGATTTTGTTATTTGTCTGGGCAATTTCATTATGTGATCTATTGCAATCAGAATCTTTAAATGATTTAAACAAATTGTATATAATTTGTTTTTCTGTAGATTGCAAAGGGCGCTTAGTACGCTTAACATGTCCACCATGACTCACGCACAAACAATATCGTCTGGTTCACTCACTAAAAGACGTGCGACGCGCAGGTAGTCGCTGAGTCAATTGAGTGTGAGTGTGCATGTAACTACAGCGTTTGTGTGAAACGTAGTCAAAATTTTCGGTACTCGTTTGTTAAAAAAAAACAGACTACAGTTCTTCACTCCATTTAGTGGCGGCCACCACACACTTCGCCGACCGGTACAAAGCTGCAACTCGAGAACCTTTCTTCCCCATTGGTTGTCGGTTCTTTGAGCTATATGGCTAGCCCATTGCCACTTCAGCTTACTAATCCGTTCTTAGAAATGAAAATATCCGCCGTATAACCAGAGTAAATGACATAGTCCAACTGATCAGTGTTAATGTTTACCTAACTAGCCCTATTTAGAAATATTTTCTTAATCCAATAATGCAAAATTTCTTATCTTGTTAGGTACTTCGTTTAAATGACTATAGCATAGCCTAAAAGTAGTTTGACTGTAACTATAGCTTATAAAATTTCAACGAACTTATTTTGAGTGGAATTAGGAGGTACCTAATAAAAATGAAAGACGAATAAAGAGTAGATAAGAGCGTAAATGCTTAATTTATCGGGATAAGCTTACCTAACATCTAAACAACGATTATTAGCAATTTTTTTCTTAATAATCTATAAGCATGTTTTACTGTTATTTATTTATCAAATTATTTATATATAAAAATAATTTAATTTTCTCTACAGTAAATTTTAGAAGTATTCAATATGAATGGGCCTTTACAATTTCAAAACAAGAACAATGGCGTTGGCTCCAACCCTAACAATGACCCATCTCACTCTGTCAATATCGGAAATGTGCGAGAGACACACTCAGTACTCGTTTTGTTAAAAAAAGACTATAGTAAGAAATGCAGGAAATGCCTATTTTTAGCAGCGGACTTGTGAAGGGCTGTATTGAAGATGATGAAATATTAATATTTAATTGTCCGAAATTCCTGAACTGTTAATGGATGATTAATGAGCAGCGCTGGTCATTCGCCTGAGTAAATGAGATAAAAAAAATTGACATAGGAAAATAAAATTTCGTTTCCCAAATGTAATTTTGGAGAAGATATCAATTAATAATAAGATAAGTTAATATTACAATGGCATAATATAATTAATAAGTATGTATTAATGAATGTATGTATTAAAAATTTAGAGCTCGTCATTGCATAGCCACCCGAACTGACGACCCTCCACAAGCAGCACTTGTTCCCAAGTATGACGCATGTGGCAGCCAGTGAGCCGCACCAACCTGCCCTATAATTCTATAATAGAGATCTTAGTGTATCTGAATCACCGATAATATTTCAATGAAACTCAATAATTCTTGATATTACTGTGATAGCTTCCGTGCCTAACCTTTTTTTAAATTTTTTATTCATAGATAAAGGGCTTTGTCGCTGATGCGATTATGACGCCCTGGTAGTTACAAATAAATCTTAAATATAATAATTACTAACTTCTTGATATTACTGATAACTTCCGTGCCTAACCTTTTTTTAATTCATAGATAAAGGGCTTTGTCGCTGATGCGATTATGACGCCCTGGTGACAAATAAATCTTAAATATAATAATTACTAACAAATAAACTATTTTAAATATTTAATTAAATATTTACTAATTACAATCTCTTATTAACTAACAAATAGAGTTTTTTGGCATCATCTGATAACGGATCTGATAAAATACTTTTACTACTACCAACTAAGGACAAATGTAAATTACAATTTGCTCTTTCTCTTGAGTTTTGGGCACATTCTATAAAAATGTCATAAATATCATCGATAATATTACAAGATGAACAATTTGGTGAGGTAATTTTTCGCATCAAGTATAAGAATTTATTGCCTGGAATGTGTTCAGATATGAGTCTTAAAGCTGTTACAGTGTCGCGTCTACACAATAGTCTATTATCTATCCAGGTTGATCGCATTGGGTGCGGCTGGATCGTACGGTACCATATACCTTCTCTTTTGATCTTTCGTCAAAATATTCTTTCCAGATATCATAACAATATTTTTCAATAAAGGTCAATGCCATCAGAGATAGCTTGCTTGGCTAAGATATCAGCTTTTCATTTTCATCAGCCAATGTGCGAAGGTATCCACTGTAAATATACTATTCTGGAATCAGCCTGTAACTTAACTAGAAGCTTTAAAATCGCATATGCTACTGGTAAGCCTCGGAAAACCGAAGTACACCGAGCAAGGTGTTGAAGCGCACTCCTTGAATCTGTTAAAATAACGACATTGTTATAATTATTTGATTGTGTGTAGGATAAAGCTTCATAGATTGCCACAAGCTCAGCTTCCATTATTGAAATACTACCATTGATTTTTAACTTTATTGCCATGCCGTGCAGTATATCGTAAAATGAAGCCCCGATTCCGAATTTATCTTTCGAACCATCTGTAAATATCTTCAGGTACGTCGAGTACTGTTCGTTTAGGTAATTAATACACATGTTTTTTAAGGTCAATTCATGGTATTGATGTTTAGGGTTTGGGACTCCATCTATATTTGGTCTTAATGAATCTGAAAGGTTTAATCTAGTGATCCACTGATCCAGAGAAAACATACCTAACTCTGAATTTGAATATATAACAAGTGATTTGAACTTATCATGGATTATTGTTAAAAGTGTTTTTTTCTTATTATTCCAATACCTGTTTTGAATGACATTGGATATTATAGAGATAAGATTAATGGAAGAGTTATTTAATACGGATTTATTTTTTAACCAGAATTTGCCTGCAAGGTAATGTCTTCTTAAATGTAATGGGTATAAACTGAGATCGCTTTCCATGGCGTGAATAGGGGTGCTTTTTATGTAACCTCCTATAGTTCTCATTGACTGATTTTGAATTTTATCTAACTTAAATACTCGTAAATTGGTCTTACTACTGTTATCATATAAAAAGCTCGCATAATCTAACCGACTTCTTATAATACTAATATAGAGATTCCGTAAATGTTTAGGATGGACACCCCAGCCTGAACCTGATAAAACTTTAAATACATTTAAAAACGTTAATACTTTTTCAGATGTTTCGTTTATATGTTTATTCCACCGTAGCGTTCGATCCAACCACATTCCAAGGTATTTTACGTTATCTACCACTTCCAAAGCAACATCTTTAATTTTTAGACTAATGTTGTGTCGTCGACGCCCTTTCGAAAAGGCGCATATTTTACTTTTTATCGGTGAGATTTCTAAATTTATTTTAAGAAGTAAATCATTTAAAATGTCCAATCCTAATTGAAGTTGATTTTGCGCCTCTTTTCAGTAATTAGAAGTTATAAATATGACGTAATCGTCAGCATACTGAGAGATATTAAGATGTGCTTTGGAAGTTATAGACTTACATATATCTATTGTTGCTATGTTAAACAATAGCGGAGAAAGTGGATCACCTTGTGCTAGACCGCGATCTGTACTTCTAGTTATTTTATAATCTACCCCTTCAATCATTAAATATCTTTGACTTAAGAAAGCCGAAAGATAGTTGCAAAATTTTGCGCCAACATTAAGACGATCGAGGTTTGATAAAAGATAACTTATGTCTACATTATTATATGCATTTTCTAGATCTAGAAAGCATCCTATTGTAAAAAATTTTTTAGTAAATCCTATTTGAATGTTTGTGACTAAATCGGTTAAATTGTCGAGACAGGAACGTGATTTCCTGAATCCTTTAGTTTCTTCAGAAAATATTTTTTTGTTTTCAACGTACCAATCTATACGGTTATTAATAATGGCATGAAATACTTAACATAAGCACGAAATAAGAGAAATAGGCCTAAGAGATGAAATACAATTAGTGTTCCTGCCCGACTTAGGTATAGGTATAATGCGAACCTGTCGTCATTGATAGGGAACAAAGCTTAGTGAAAAAAAAATATTGTAAAGTTTGAGCAAAACGTTTTTGCCTGCTACAGGTAAATTAAATAACATTGAATAAGAAATATCATCTGCGCCCGGGCACGTGTCTTTAGATTTTAAACATTTGAAAAGCTCTGACCTAGATATTTCAGTTTCCATTTTGGGATTATGAGATGTGTACCCTGGGTAGGATTGACTTACATAGTCAGGAGTTAAGCTGTACAATAATGACTCAGCGATACTTTTATCAATTTGTCGTTTAGCTGATTTATAACCTTTTAACCATTGCATTCTTCTCCACATTTCAGAAGCTGAAGATATTTCATTCAAGGACGAACAAAATTCCCACCATCCTTTACTTTTAGCATTTCTAATTAGTTTTTGTGACTTGCGAGTTTTTTCCTGCAGTTTATTTAAATTAGCCGGTGTAGGATTATGTCTAAAAATTTTAAGCGCTAATCGTCTCTCAGCAACAGCCTGAGATAGATGAGGAGTCCAATATAGTTTAGGAATAAAATTAGCCTTAGGGTTTAGGCATATTTTTACAAATGGAATACTTGCGTCTGCAGCTTTAAACAACAAATTGATAAAATCATCATAGGCTTCTTGTGGGTTACTTGAAATATCAAACTGACCGCACTCCTCTTCTATTACGCGACGATACTTCACCCAATCAGCTTTTTTAGTTGCGTCTTTTATGAGTAATCGGAGAATGATTCATAGATGTTGAAATCTTAATCATTAGGTGGTCACTACCTAAACACTCGTTAGTAACATTCCAATTGAACTTAAAAGCGATATCAGATGATAATAATGTTATGTTCGGAGCTGACTGTTGTAAAATACCGCCAACCAATTTTAATCGCGTAGGCCTGCCATCATTTATAGTAACAAAATTATAGTCCTCTAACGAGTCCAGAATTTGCGTGCATCTAGAGTCGGTTTTATTCGACCAATTGGGGTGATGTCCGTTAAAATCTTCAAGTATTAGGGTCTTTTTATCAGAAAATGAAAATATTGAATCCCAATCACTACATGAAATTCGAGCACTAGGAGAACAATATAAAGACACTATATTCTCAAGAATTTCACAATCAGAGATTTTAACGGCCACCACCTCAATAGCGGCGTTGACACTCTGCAGTGGAAGCAACTGCGCCGAAAGAGACTTGTGTATTATTAAAGCCACTCCGCCATAAGAGTCTGCCCTATCAAGTCTAAATACACTGTATTCTTTTAAGTTAAGTGTTATATCAGGGTTCAACCATTTTTCAGAGAGCGCGACGATATGAATTTTCTCCTGACACATAAGTTGTTCAAATTCCGCTAACTTTGACTTAATACTTTGAGCATTCCATTGCAGAACGTTAAGACTGACTTTACCTATAATTACTGAATAAATTTTGTAAAAAAGACAGGTTCGAGATATTTTTGAAAATCCATGTGATGGGCCATTCAAAACATAGGTGCACTACATTCTCGATTCTACTCTTCAAAGGCTCATTACTTTCAAAGATAAAACTTTTAAGTTGGCTTAATAAATTAAAAAAAGGAATATCAGATTGTACACTACGACCTTTCTTTTGCTTTTGTTCAGGCACTGGTTGATCACATACACTACTTTCAATCTCTGTCGACATATTTTCATCATGTAAATACTCTTCTAAATTAGGTTCTTGAATTTTTTCTTCTTGGTTTTCTTCTTAGTTACGTCTTTATTTTGAACAGATTTTTTTGCCCGACTGTCCAGTTTGTTCTTGTTAACGGGGGTCGATGACACGGCCTGTGCGTAAGTAACTGGTGTAAAATTCTCCTGAACTGGCAAAATGGAGCTAAAGAACTGCTTCGAAGTTCCTGGGGTAGGTTCCGGCAATTGAGGCATCGTATTTAAACTACCTAAACCTGGCATTGGTGACTGAGTTTGTTCATAAGTAGGTGTTTCGGGCAGTACATACATTGTCATAGCTTTCCTGTATGAAATATTAAATTCAGCCATTATTTCGCGTAACTTCTTCTCCTTTATATATTTTGGACACCGCTGATTCAATGCCATATGGTTTTTTGTATAATTAATACACTTAAAAATGGTAATCTCGCAATTCTCATGCCTGCCTCCACATTTTGGGCAGTATATGCGTTTTGAAGGACACGTTCTCAGGGTGTGCCCAAAGCGCCAGCACCTCGAACACTGAGTAACTGGAAATAGATATGGCTCCACATTAACTTGATGTCATATATGCACAGATACGATGGTAACGAAGGCCCTTTGAACCCAACTCGAACCGGTTCACTTTCAGTCCAGCCAGATTCTCCATCACCCTGCTTTCTGCGTTTGAGTCGTTTCACGTTGGCCACCTCAACTGAGCAAGATATCGATTCAAACAGTTCTTTTTCTGATAGATCTAATTCGATATTCTTGATCACGCCATAAGATAGTCCTACTTCAAATGGTCGCTGAAACCTCCAACCCAATCCCACAAGATGATCACACTGTGTTAACAAATCAGCATTTTTTTCTCCATATAGCTCTACAATTCTTTTGTATGAATTAATATATTTAAATCGAACGATGTTTAGATTCTGATTTTTAAATAATTTGGCAAGGGCAAACTGTTTCGGGAACTTCTCAGTAGACGTTATACATATTTCAATACTATCTTTTATTTCTTTAGATTTCTCTTTTCTACTTTGTACTTTTTCCTAGTCCCCTTGCTCACTTCCTTTAGCTTTTTTTTGTTCAGTCTGAAGGTCCGAAGGCGAACCTCTCCTTCCTCTTTTGCCTAGGTTCGTAGTCTAATTGCTCATCCAAAAGATCAGACATTTCATCTAGTATTGTTTCTTCCAAGAGATGATCTCTTATTTCCTCCGCTGACTCAGTCGAAAGAAGATCGGCCTCCATTATTGTTCAACTAAACGGCCGGCCCCTCTTGGCTCGGCCGTAGACGCGAGTAAATAAAAAAAATCCTAACCGATTATAACCGTGCGCGCAACGATACACGTCCGAACGGCTCGAGTGCCACTTCGTCACTGAACCTTATTTAGTACCTTATTTCACGTCATTTATTTTATCCTTACTACCTCCTGCACAGCTTCAAAAGAGAGGGTAGACTGATACTAATTATTTTAACTAGTATAACAATTCAATCAAAATCTCTCTAACTACATTTAGAAACGATCTTAGTCTGCATAGGTGACTACGCATCTACAGCATTCTTTGTTTGACGTTCACTGCAGGTGTCCATATACTGCAGTAGGCACTTGCTATCCTGTAGACTGTTAAGGTCGTTACACTACAGTTTTGTAAAAAAATAAGATAAGATTGTAGAACCTAATGGGCTTTATTTTTATATGAAGTAAAAAACGTTAACTTTTTTTTATAGGTACAAGTGACGAGATTCTGCAACTAGACGCACCAATGCCCACCAACGCAGACCACTCCAGAAAGTGTCTTGACAAGACGCTGTAAACATGTCTTTATTCATTCGGCTATTACAGTATTATTTCACCTCAGTCTTGATTAAGACGACCACCGTTAAATTATTTTATTGGTTATTTCCACCAGTTTTCTTATTTCCATATTGTTTATACAGTTAACAAGCAAAGAAAATTACTTCTCAGAGGACGACAATATTATACACGAGGCACTGGAAAATGTCACAAGAGATTTTCGTTACGTGGATGTTTACAGGAAAAAGGAATGGCTGTCGAAAGACCTTAAATATATTTTGCTGTGGACACAGAAAGATTATGAACCGTTCCTTAAACTGGGGGAGGGGCAACGCGCTTTCATTAAATACAACTGTTCTATGATAAACTGTTACGTTACAGATAATAGGTACTTTTTCGATGGCGATACGACCAATTTTGACGCCATAGCGTTCAACGGACGCAATATTAAATATATGACAAAATATGAGCTTCCAAAATATAGGTCGCCGCATCAGAAATATATATACTTCAATATGGAGTCTTCAGATAATTATCCCGTTTGCAATGCCATGTTCGATGATTTTTTTAATTGGACGGCGACATATAAATTGAACTCTGACATTCCATTTACTTATATAAAAATAAAAAATCTTAATGGTGAAGTTGTAGGGCCGCAGAAGGATATGAAATGGAAGGAAAAGCTATCAGTTGAAGAAGATGTAACGTTTAACGGGAATAAAAGCAAGGCAGCGGCATGGTTCGTGTCGAATTGTTCTAGCAGAAGTGGAAGAAAAGCATTAGTAGGGAATTTACAAAAATATTTGCAACAATATGGCTTAGCTGTAGACGTGTATGGCGATTGTGGCCCATTGAAATGCCCTAGACATGCGAAACACAGTTGTGACGATATGCTGGAACGGGATTATTTCTTTTACATGTCTTTAGAGAATTCATTCGCGGAAGATTATGTTACAGAGAAACTTCTGACAGCTCTGGAACATGACGCAGTGCCTATTGTATTTGGTGGTGCAAATTATACAAGGTAAATTTTCGATTAGTATCAATCAACTATAGAACAGAATTGAATAGAAAAACCTAATTTTACCTACCTACATACATAATACTTATTGAAGGTCTTTTATGTTTTACCCCTGGTTTGGAAAAAGCTGGAATCTTGCCCTAGCCCTGGTCCATTGGAAGAACCAGCACTAAACCCAGTGAAACTTTTTAATAATTTACTATGTGTGTACCCTATAGGGACGGTGTAAGAATATCTACTACCCGTAGGTATCGTAAGAAGCGACAAAGGGAGACAAAACAGGAGATTGGCAGCAGTGTATTCCTAATAACATCTAAAAAAAGCTACGGTTACGGACTCCCTAGCATGCGTGACGACTATGGCAAATATCCGTCCTATTGGGCAATCTATTGGGGGGTCTATGTTCAGCCGTGGACTTGTGAAGGGCTGTAATGATGATACATAATATATGTAATATAATAATGGTATATATTACGTATTTTTCGTAAATTCTCGTATAAATTACTTTAAATTTTTGTGCGTTGTGATATTTTTTTATAGAATAAGCGTGGCAAACGAATACACAGTCCACCTGTTAGTAAGTGGATGCTGTGGCCCGTAAATATCTACATTTATTCTCGATTAAGAATCAAAATGCACATGCGTTGTCACCCCTGAGGACTAAGATGGAATGCCTCGTTTCCAGTAAAAAGGGACTACGGTTCTCTACACTCACCATACGAAACACAGCAGCATTAAGCTGCTATTTTACGCTGGTATTCGGTGAGAGCGTGGTCCTACCCCATTCGTGCTACAACCGTAAAATAGCTGCAGCGTGGCTCTACCACGTTAACAGCAGATACACTCAACCTGTAATGAATGAATGAATGAATGAATGATTGAATTTTTACTAGGTGGTAGGACTTCGTTTTCTGCCTAGGGGTCCGGTTTACCTATTTCTGTCGCCAAATAATAATAATAATGTCCTCCAGACCGAATTTCGGTCACGGTGGCCAGCCTCAACAGAGACTAGCCATCGGCAAAGGACAGGATTATAGTGCCCAAGTGTATACGCAAGCACAGGTGCACTCTCTATTCCCTCACTCTCATAGTCCGATGGGACGGTAAACCGACACGACCGGAGAGACATCAGGCGCAGGACCAACGGCTTTACGTGCTTTCCGAGGCACGCGGGTGAGACACCTCCAACTTCCTGACTCCGGGCAGCTACTGAGAATTTCTTGATGGAAAAACTCAATAACTGATTTTTTTTGGCGCGACCCGGGATTCGAACCCGGGACCTCATGATCAGCAGTCGCACTACTACAACCACTAGACCAACGAGGCAGTTGCCAAATAGCAGTGCCTCTATTGATGTGTTTCGGTCTGAAGAGTATAAGAGAGCCAGTACAATAACAAGCTGTGAGGCATTCCGTCTTAGTACTCAGAGGTGACAACGCATCTGTAGCCTTTAATGTATGAATTAGGCTGCAGATGTCAATGGACTGCAGTAGCCACTTACCATCAGGTGGACTGTAAGTTCGTTTAAAGGTGTCAAAAATCAATTTGCTAAGACCCGCGTAATAAAATAAAATTATTTGTCTTACCTAGTTTGAAGAGCACTTCTCGCACTCCCTTAATTGCATGCCCTATTCCCGACACATTAGTTTAATAAAAAATACAATGTAGTTTCAAATAGCTACGCTTGGCAAACGATTCGATAGTCACAGTGATAATAAGTGTTATGACATGATGACTTCCTACTGACCCGATTATTCTTAGAAGTTATCAGTTTCACTGTATATCAAAGTCCCGTAAATATACAAACAAACACAAAGACAGTCCTTACTAGTTTTTTTTAGTGATAATTAAAATACAGCATGTTGTGTAATAGCTGTTGCAAATGTGATAGCTCGAAACACTAGTAATAAATATTTTAGCGTCGAACAAATAACGCAATATTTTATTTAAGAAAGCTAGCATTCAAGTCGCTGTCCATTGTTATAGCATTTTTATTTGTGACCGTGTTACTCCTACACTACTACTACACTACATTCTTACAGGAATCGGTGTTCGATTCCTATCAAGGATGATTCCTACCAAGGATGATTCGCGAGGCTATTGAAATTAAAAAACATCCTAATTTCAATAGAGAAGATGGATGGGTGCTGCCATCTGCTTGGGATCCTATAATTAATAAAATTAAATCCAAACCCAAGTATACTACTGCTAGACTTCAAGATACTGTAAGCTCATTCTACGTAGATCTAAAATTAAAAAATAATGTTAAAATCTGAAGGTAGCCGGGCTAACTATGAACATCGGGACGTCAAAAACCTCAGTCCCCCCGGTAACCATGGGTCTTTTAAAGAACCCGAAACGTCGGGAATTAAAAGTTAAAATTAAACGCGATATAATCCGTAAAAATTAGTTTCATTTAATTCGTAAATATGACCATGTCTCAGAATACCGCGCTAAGCTTAAGTGGCTTCCAATCCGTCGTCGTCGGAATACTCATATCCTTTCTGCTCTCTACTGCTTCTTATTTAATATATCAAGTCCTACCTACCTCAAAGAACGTTTCCAATTTCTCAGCTCCTCTCATAACCTTTCCCTTCGATCCATAGAAAACCTTTCCCCTCTATGTCCCTTGCACTTCTCTTCTTTTTACAGTAAATCTTTTTCAGTTCTTTGAGTCAAGCTTAGGAACTCCTTACCACTAACTATAAAACGTGCTCAAACAATAGACTCCTTTAAAAAACAAGTTGAGACACATTATCTTTCCCTCTAATTTCTTCCCTTTCTCTTCTTGTCGCTAACTAAAACTAGTCTGTCAAGTAAGTAAATTTTGGTATGTTAAATTATTTATATTTTAGATTATTTTTATAGTGCACTCTACCCATTAATTAACTTTTCACTTTTTATTTCCTTTTTAGGTTGTCTGTTTTTTTCTTTTGTACCGCCTTTTGTTATGTTATTCGTTTTTTAGTGTACAATAAAGGGGATTGTATTGTATTGTAATTGACTTCAACGGGGTGATGAAGATGATAATATAAAAAATATTTCAAAACACACATGTCAAGTCATTACTGTATTTATTCGTAGGTAATAAATTGAATTAGCTGGTAATAGATTAAATGGATTTTTTCTTACAGTTGAAATTTATAACTTTATCCCGAATCAGTTCAAACTAATTACACTGTGTCTTGCTATTTATACGTGGTAGTACCACGCTGCAGCTTTATTATGGTTGTAGCCCGAATGGGACGACTCGACCGGTGTAGGATCACGCCCTCACAGAATAGCAGCGTAAAATAGCAGCTTAAACTTGCTGTGTTACGTATGATGAGTGTAGTGAATCGGAGACCTTGTTTACTGGTAACGAGGCATTTCGTCTTAGTCACCAGGGTGACGACGCATCTGCATTTTGATTCTTAATCGATGATAGGTGTATGGGCATCTGCCCATGGGCCACAGCATCCACTTACCATCAGGTGTACTGCGTGCTAGTTTGTCACTCTTATTAGATATATAAAAATGTTTTGTCACAAATTAATGAAATTTTTAATTAATACAGATTCTTACCCCCGGATACGTACTTGGATGCTCTGAAGATGTCTCCCAGAGAATTGGCCGACACTATGGCTCGTTTGATGCAATCTCCTATTTTATATAATAGCTACTTCAGATGGAAGAATCATTACACCTATTACGACTCATCCACGTCGGACAATGTGTGCGCACTTTGCGCTGCACTTAACAATGACACATTAGTGGAACAACAGACGGTACATAAACATTTTAGGACTTGGTGGAATCCTAAGTACAGAGAGCGATGTTAATGTTTACCTAGTAATTAGCATTTGTTGTATTGTGTTGTATAAGATTTTATAATGTTATTCAGACAAGTATGATAGGAACTAAAGGTAAGTTATAAGTTTTACGTTTGTTGTGTTACATACTTGTGAATTTTTGGGATATTGTTTTTGATGTGTAATATATTTCCTCTCCTTTCCCCCAATCTGTGGGTAGTAATCGAAGTGTGTAACAGGAAGCCGGGGAAGCGCGCGCTATTTGATTTGACCAATGAGCGCGCGCGGTAGTAGTAAAGTGTGCTGTAATATAAACCAATTTACCTATATGTGTAAATTATATTAATAAATGTATTAACTGTTGATAATAAGTGTCTGAAAAAAGTGCAGATCATTGATAAAAAATGCAAGTGAGTAATAATGAATAATTATTCGAATAAATATTTCATATTTAGCTTTTATAAATTTTGAGGTTAATTTCTGTCGCCGCTCAATTATATTTTTAATTTTGATAAAAAAGTAACAAATAGCTTTTTTCGGGATATTAATATATAATATATATTAATGTTACTTCCCTACCAAGGTGAGATGTCAGATGTTACTCATCATATGCGACTACTGTAAGGCTCGCTCGTTTTTTTGTTCTTAGTACGTAATCTTTTTTATATTGTCGCACGTAACTTATAAATACAGTTGTGCGTTTTATTTTGAGTACGTTCTCGTCAAAAATCTTGTGTATTGGTGCTTGAGAGAGAAAAGTGTCTTATATATAACAATAGCTTTCAGAAATAAGTCTATACAAAGGTGTGAGACCCATAACGTACCATACGAAGTGGAGATACAAGCAGCTACCGATTTTATAACCCTCCTAAAAAGAGAAGACCTTTGCTCTTGCAGGTAATATATTAGTATTGTTATATAAGCCCATGATATTTTTGTATTTTCTTATTAATTGTTAGCATCATCATAACGATGATGATTTAACTGATAGTGATAACACTTTCTAAAAGTACGTCCGAACTGATTAAGCTAAGGATGAGTGTGGAACTGAAAATTCGCTGGCCATTTAGGAAATTAAGATAGATTCTTGAATGGTGACTTCATGTAGTGACAATCTGGTAAGACACGAAGAAAGTTAAAAATCACTACATAACAGTGCAATAACCACGGTCATCATTTGCGACATTTATTTTTTGTATCCTGTCTGTATTTATTTAAATAATTTTTATGTAATTTTGTCCATTTAATCTTATACTGTATGTCTATCATATTTTTATTGTATATATTAGTGTATTAAATATTTTGTTATTATGTATCGGTTTAGTTTATTTAGCTATTAGTATGTAAGTTTACTATAATATACACCACTTTCCACTGTCCAATAGTACAATTTTCTCCTAATCTTAAGGTTGTCTGGAAGAGATCGCTTTTAAGCGATAAGACCGCCATATTGTTCCTACCTCTTAAGTTTTCCTCCCTGTAATCTGTTTTTTATCGTTTTTGTGGTGTACAATAAAGTATATAATAAATAAATAAATAAAGTCAATGGATGTAAGTCACCTGGGACCAGGACTGTATTGTGCGGTAATCCTTCGGGATATTTATGTTCAAGAATGGACTCTTGAGCTATAATGATGATGATGTCTAAAATAATACCAACTTTTTTATAAGAATGTTAAAAATGTTTATTTTATGTATGATTCAAGTTCGGATGTTTTTCTTAATTTAATTTTATAATATTTTTTTCGTTTCTCATTTTCCAACTTCTGACTACCTTTTGAGTTTTGAATTCCTATTATAGTTTGTTATCCAGCAAATGTTGTTTTCATTTCAAAATTGGTTTGCAAGATACGGTTTGAAGGGATCGTGATAAGTATTACAATTGTTAACTTTTTTATATCTCCTGCTTATAAATTAAAAGAAAAAATGATAATGAAGTGGCAAAATTTGCAAGTTTCTGTTTTTCCATTTGCCGTGAATGGTAAAGGGGTGGACATTAATTATGTCTTAGTCACATTTAATGATGACTAGTTTTCACTTAAACGAACTTAACAAAAACTGGGAGGTCCATAATAGTGGTCTTTGGGTTTTTTACTACTGCAGATCTGTGGGGGATTTCCGTTAAAGTTATTGCGTCTATAATAGATATAATCGTGCCTCAACTAGCTATTATTTTTAATACAAGTATCGAATATGGTGTGTTTCCTGACAGTAGAGGATCCGGCTTAAAAAAATACCTCCTCATTCTTTTCTTTCATTAAATAATTTTTTTTTTATAATAAAATATATAAAGAAATACAAATAGGGGTGATTGACAGCCTATGTTTTGGCAAGGCTATTTTTAATTAAAAATTATTTAATAAATTTTTTTTACCGCTTACGATCATTCTTTTCCTTAATGAAAATTGGTCTAAATCGAAAATAAAATATATATAGAAAATGTCACAGCATAGTTGACTACCTTTTTCCATGCAACAATACCTGTGTACCAGGTGTAAGCAGGTAAACTGATATAGTAATTTACCCTCATTCTTTTTCCTAAAAATTTAAATGTGTAAATATAGGTATTTTTATTGCGAATCCAATGATATACGGTTGACTTTTCAAATCGTGGCAAGACTAGTGATTGACACGATTTAACGTTTCAATAATTTTATTTTAAAGTAGCGTGACAGAGAACACTATATAATATATTATTACGTGCGGTCGGGAAGGATGCACGATAGCTGCTGCGCGTGAGACGCTTGCCGGAAAAGAGAAAGGCGCGCGTTTAGTTCTCTGTGTAATAGAGAAAGATAAATATATTCTCCCACTGAAAATTATTTTGGAGTATACCACGTAGTAGTATTCACTTAAAAATAATTCTAACTTTATTGTTAAAAAAAATTAATATATAAGAAATTTTAATTTTTTTTTAGTATACTAACAAAATTCAAGTAATATTGACTTACTTTTTTAAATTGCATATATTATACAAACCAAATAAAAAATGAAACAATTAAATATTAAACAATTTAAATAAAATTTAACGTTAAATTAAATATTAAACAGTTAAAAATTGAAATAAAAAATTAAATCATTTAATTGTTATAAATTTTATTTTTTATTTTTAAATTATTAACCATTACTACTATACAAAAAAAAATATTCATTATCTGATTATATATAAACCCAACGGAAATTTATTTCGGATCCTAAAATCCTTATTTACTTATATTATTAGCGCCTGACAATATAGATAAGGTAAATGTAATTATAGAAGTTCAATTTAAAAAAGAATCGCAAGATATAGAAATTTTAACTTATACAATTTGAATGAAGTAATTAAACAGCAAAAAAATGACGCATACGGCATTGGTGTACACCACACTTTTAGGTGGGGCAAAGTTCTGTAGAGATTTTGGCATTGTCCTTTTCACGAGTGTGAATTTTGCTGACCGATAAAAAAAAGTTTTACACGGTTATCAGGTTAAAAAATTAATATTCTACCAAAATGCATCCAAAAAATTACAATCATTAAAATTTTCATTAAAAGTGATACTTAGAGTTTTTTGTGACGATAAATATCCCGAGAGAAATTTTCTTAGCATTTTTAATTTTTCTGATATTCATGTATATATTTTTTTTATAGAAATAGGGTGACAAACGAGCACACAGTCCACCTGATGGTAAGTGGTCGCTGTGGCCCATAGACATCTACATCTATCCTCGTTTGCGAATCAAAATGCAGATGCGTTGTCAGCCTTGAAGACTAAGATGGAATACCTCTTTTCCAGCAAAAAGGGTCTCCGGTTCTCTACACTCACTATACGAAACACAGCAGCATTAAGCTGCTATTTTACGTTGGTATTCTGTGAGAGCGTGGTCCTTCCCCGGTCGAGCCGACCCATTCGTGCTACAGCTATATTATAAATATAGCTGCAGCTTGGCTTTACCACGTACATAAAGTAAAGAAAGGTATATATTGTCGAACTGCTAAATCTGTTCTTACAAAGGAGACAATTTCTTTTTGTATGGAGAATGGGCCCATCACGAATTTTAGGGAAACTTAATGAAATGTATGTCGATTTATTCCTTATAATCTATAGATTACAAAATTAATATTAGTTTTATCGCATCTAACGGGAATTCTGAGAAATTAAAACAAACTAAAAGCAATTTTCTAGTAGTTTTCACCGATATTATGAGTTAGAATAGTGTATATAGAATAGAATAACTTAATAATTAATAGTATTAAACTAAGTTGTAGGTACATTCAGCAATTATAGGTACTTTAAGATTGATGGAAAATCCTTTTAGCAGTTCCGGCAAAACGTAGTGCACAGACAAACAAACGTGGTGTGGAGACTATTTTTTGCAGGTATTAATTGATTAGTGGATATACATCACAAGCACCATTACACTAATTAAATAAATAAGATTAAAGCCAAGATGAATAACGGATAATATGTCCATTTATAATATTACCTTTACATGCTATATAGTAAGAAAGATGTTTTATACTGGTTATATAAGGCTAAAACACAAAGTAAAATGCCACTTCATTTATTGTTGTTATTATTTCCAAAGCAGTCTATTAATAGTGGAACAGACAGACACAGTGCGGTGTCAAGACTTTGTTTTAATATGTTTTGGTTGATTAGTAAAGGTGCAGTGTGTAAACTTTGTTTTAAAATATATTAACTGATTAGTTATCATACCCCAAACACCATTAAATCCAAAATGACTAGGTAATATCATGTTTATCTATGTTATTACGCACTGATAAATATGAAATAAAATGTTTTAAACTGGTTGTGTAAGGATAACAAAACACATGTATGATTTAATTGTATTTATTATTGTCAGTCATTATAATTTCAAAAGATTTTTTCAAAATAACTTGATAATAACATGGCCATTTATGATATTGTTAGGAATCAGAAGGATATTTTCAATGTTATGAGATATGATATAAGACTGTTGTATTCAATATCCATATACTTTTTGTCTCTGCCTACGAGCAGCTCTGCAAGATTTCAGCCTACAAGACATACACATTTAAAAAACACATGAAAAAAGTTAATGAATATTGTAGTGTCTATACTAAATAATAATTCTTATCAATATATTATTTTTTCTATATTTATTGCAATCTAAATAGCGTGTGAGGTCTATGTTTATGTTTGTATTTATTTACATTTCGAACACTATAAAGCAAAAGAAAAACGTCCACGTATGATATTGTTAGGAATCAGAAGGACATTTTCAATAATAAGAGATATGAGATAAGTCTATATATACTATACTTCAATGTCAATAAACTAAATTTCCATATTTCTGTCAGTATTTTGTTGTCTCTGCCTGTATGTTTAATAAATAAGAAATTATTATAAAATATACACCGTTAATCAGCTCTAGATGATCAAATACACATGTAGTAATTATGGATTTATATCAACAATATTTGACTATGTAAAAGTTGTCTGATTGCTTATTTTCACTGGTTTCATGTAGGGGAAAAGGATATTATTTTTATATTAATTATCTGATAGTAGATGACAAAATAATATTCCTTTCTGCAGAGTTAACAACACATCAGTCTAAGGGAACTATTACACAAATAAAAATGGCTTAACTAAGTTACAATACTTATGCAAACTGGATATTTGCTTCTAGTACAAGTAATTACTACTTATTTACACATAAATATATGTACTATCTGTACTGTCTATCTACTATAGCTGGCAGAAATTCAGGATCCATGTTTGATGCCATTTGGTATTGTCAAGTTTATGGAGCAACTTGCTGAATACATAAGGTATTTATACCTAAATGCAGTTTAATGAATCGCTCTTCAAAGCCGATGAAGCTACATCAAATAGAGAAGCTTCCTTACCCATACATTCTAATTTTCTTTTAACATACACAAAAACTTCTTTTATATATTTATTCTATCTATTATTTAATTTAGATTTTACTAATAACATAAAACTTTAATACTTTGTCACTTTTAACATACTAATAAGGTTCTAAGACCTGTGTTTGTCATTTGTTTTAGGTAATTCAACACAAATTATAGATTTTCCCAAAATTCTAGGTGGAAAATTAAACTCCTGTATTAGGTACATACTTATAGAAGAGAAATACATAATTTGGAATATTATTATATAGGGCTAACCTGCATGATATTATCCATATTATGATACGAATATAATTTATATCCATGTATTTCATGTATTCATACACTTGTGCATCGATGAGACCATATTTATTTTATTATCTTGTAAACAAACAAGTATAAACTTTTTTTCTATTAACTAATTTTGCTACCAAAAATTCTTTTAAAGTTTAGTATATTTTAAAAGAACCATTAACCACAGACTTTATTCTTACAGTAGTGATGTAACTCGAACTCTGTTTTCACTCGATTCAATCAAGTGAATTTGTGTAACTCGGTACTCGAGTGAAAATAAATTTTACTCGAGTCCGCTTGCACTCGAGTTACCGCGTCAACTCGACGCACCGTGTGGATTCGGAGAGCGCTAGATAGATGTCGTCAGTTCACTAATTCACTAATTATATCATCTAATCAACTAATTCACGTAGTATAAGGCGCCGCATGTGACGTCACTGGTTACTTCCAAATTCAAACTTGCATCTGGCATGTTGTAAACAAATATGAACTTAGTTTGATTTATAATATCGTGATTGTGCTATCATCGTTGTTTATTTTTTGTTACTTCGTATAAGTAGTGCATAACATAAAAGGTGATTTAAATATACTTGTTTGTTTAAAATATGAATGATAACAATGAAGCAACAAATCAAAAATCGTCAGTGTGGCATTATTTAAAAAAATCGAGATGGAAGCGATTTGTAATATATGTAAAAAGCAGTTTATAGATTTTGAAATACTACAGATATGAAAAAAAACACAGAAATACTACAAATAAATAAATAATAAATATTTGTTTTTTATTTCACATTGCCACATTTTACATTTTTAATAAAGGTACGTATTTAAAAATTGTAGCGCGCCGATACTTACCTATGTCACCAGATGCCTCGCTATCCCCTCTCGTACGATACCCCGCCTGCGCCGCGGGATCACGTCACTTGTCACACCTTGGCTTGTGTGTTATCGATTGCACCCGCGCTTGCGCTGCGTTTCGCTAGACGTCGTTTATGTACTTACTTTCTTATAAGGACCTATGTTGTTACTATGTGAATAAACGGTGCATTCAGATTATTTGTGACGTTTCATTAATCAACCGTGACTAGTGAACGTTATAAAATGCTTTAACTAAAGTAATCGCTGTTCTCAACTCGAATGATAAACTTCAATCGATGCAGGGACTGTAAATAGTTAATTCGAATAGCTCAAAAACTCGAGTACAACTAGAGTGACATGATAAATTATTATTAACCCGCGTTACTCGAGTCGCATCTTTATCTTACGGTCAATGCAGTGTCTGTCTACAATTTAGTGATTAACTCGACTTACTAATTCGAGCAATTTATTGATATATTATGTAATATCAATAAACTGATTAAATATAATTGTCATAAAGTTAGAGTGATATTATTTTATGAAGATTGTCTATAAGCAAACCAAAAATATATAACTACCTATTAAGTTTAGTAATAATAATTGTGTTGGATGAAAGAACAAAATATAAAAATAATTTGTGAGAAACTGATTCGTTCCGCCAATTCGAGTTCCGTAGCTCGAGTACTATTGAAGTAACGTGAATTTCAACTTACGTTAACTCGAGTCGAGTTTCTTCCGAGTTGGCACATCTCTACTACATTTTTTTAATATTACATTATCAGAACCAATGACCTAAACACAAATATCAAAACAATTCTTTATTTCAGATTTCTTGATTCCGTTTAGATTTTCATATAATCTTTATGCTATTTACAATAATAAATTGGTATCTTTTTTTGTGTATAATATCATTGAGGGTCGTTAAAATTTCTAGTGGGCCCAAAAACGATTGACTCCTTTAACTTATAAAATTTTATATTTTATTAATTAGTAAAAAAATAATAATTTATAAAATATATTTTATAAATTATTAAATTTAATCAAAATCAAAATTTTTAACAAAAGTTAAGTATTTTTCATTGTATTTTTCCCGTAAGGTAGTTACTTTTTGATAGCATGCTCTGTGATAACCTAAATCAGCCAGAGACTCTTTGGTTAAAAGAAAATCACCATACTTAAAGCCACTTTCTTTACGGAATTGAATTTTCAAATAACAATTTAAAAAATTGTTCATCAAAATCACGAATTTTTGATTTTTCACCACATAAAAACACTTCTTCATTGTTTTTTTTATTGTAAACTTTATTTAAACTTTCAACACAATACACTAATAAATGTTCGATGCAGTAGAGCACGTTGAGAAATATAAAACATAATATATTGAAAACGTGGTCTGCTACAGACTCCAGAACAATTTTCAGTGGAGAATCGTCTCACGCGCAGCTGCTATCGTCTATCGTGCATCCTTCCCTACCGCACATAATAATATATATAGTGTTCCCGGTCACGCTCAACTTTAAAATAAAATTATTGAAACGTTAAACCGTGTCAATCATTAGTCTTGCCACGATTTGAAAAGTCAACCGTATACCATTGGATTCGCAATAAAAATATCTATATTTACACGTTTAATTTTTTAGGAAAAAGAATGAGGGTAAATTATTATATCAGTTTACCTGTTTACACCTGGTAGACAGGTATTGTTGCATGGAAAAAGGTAGTCAACCATGCTGTGGGATTTTCTATATATATATTCTTTTCGTTTGAGACCAATTCTATCAAGGAAACGAATGACCGTAACCGGTAAAAAAAAGTTAATTACATATTTTTTTAATTAAAAATAGCCCTGCCAAAACATAGGCTGTCAATCACCCCGACTTGTATTTATTTATATATTTTATTATATAAAAAAATTATTTCATCAAGGAAAAGAATGAGGGGGTATTTTTGTAAGCCGGATCTTAGACTATGATTTAATGAAGCATAGTAAAGTAATACTTTTATTTAAATCTGGTAGTACATTAGACCCCGCCAATCTTAGACCACTTTCTGTACTGCCAACACTTAGTAAAAATTTAAAGAAAATTATTCTTGATCAAATGTTAATGTTTTTTAGTTAATGTTACTTCATAAAAATCAATTCGGTTTCACAAGCGGTCGCTTGACAACTGATGCTGGTGTTGAGCTGATTAAATATATTTTCAATGCATGGGAGAATTCACATGATGCTTCGGGTATATTCTGTGATCTATCCAAAGCCTTTGATTGTGTTCACCATGAAACATTAATCAGGAAACTACAACACTACGGTATAAGAAGTATTGCTCTTAAATTAATTGTTTCTTAACTAAGGAACACAACGCAAAATGTTGCCATTAATAGTATGAGCTCTTCCGGGTCGATAGTACAAATGGGCGTGCCTCAAGGCTCAATTCTCGGCCCCTTTCTGTTTCTTGTATATATTAATGACTTACCTTACATAGTAGGGGATAACCATAATATAGTATTATTTGCTGATGAGACTTCATTAATTTTAAAATTAAAACGACAATTATTAAAATATGACGAAGTAAATAATGCTATATCTAAATTAGTAAATTGGTTTAATGTTAATAACCTGCATTTAGGCCGGCCACATACATACGGAATTCCGAATCGGAATATCGAAACGGAATCCCGAAACGGAATTCCGTGAACACATCACACACATACGTTTATTTCCGTTCGGAATAACAAGGGTCAGTTGAGAGAGGTTAGCCATTGAGTCTAGACATTCTGCCAGCGAATAATGACGACGATTTTCTGATTGCGATTCCATTGTTGCTGTATCATTGTTACTAGGTGCATCCCCTTATCACCCTAAGCTTGCAATATAGTCAATATTATGTAAAAAGATCTATCTATCCAGAGATATGTTTTAAATATGGATGTCTGTAAACTCTTTCGACGAATTATTAAATAAAATAAATTGAAAGGTTACGAAAAGCTATACACCTATATGATTAAATGTAAAAACATACATAAACACACCTACTCGCTTCGGTCGTGCGACGAACACTGAGCGCGTTCCGTACGGAATTTACGTATGTGTGTTGCGACTCGTACAAAATCTATGGAAGACTTGCGTTCGGAGCGGCTTTTTTCTGTTCGGGATTCCGAACGCACAGGCGGTCATACGGAATCTCGAATCGGAGAAATTCCGTACGGAAAAACTCCGTACGTGTGTGGCAGGTCATAGATTTTATATGGACTTGCTGCGTTCGGAATCTCGAATCGGAATATCGAAACGGAATCCCGAAACGGAATTCCGTATGTATGTGGCCGGCCTTAAATGGCACTAAAACGAAATGTATGAAATTCATGACTCCAAATGTCAAACATTTAAATAATAATGTAATATTAAATGGGGAGGAACTGAGTCTTGTCGATACCACCATTTTTCTTGGAATAAAACTAGACGCGAAGCTTCAATGGAGTCCCCATATAACAAAATTAGCAAGCAAACTTAGTTCTATAGCATATGCTGTAAAAAAGATTGGAAATCTTACCAGTGTGGAAACAGCTAGAATAGAATAGAATAGAATAGAATAGTATAGAATAGAATAGAATAGAATAGAATAGAATAATATTTTATTCAATATAGATTACATGTGTAATTCTTATTGAAAGTCATTTTTTACTTTACCAGTGGTTCGAAAAAAAAACCTCTGTCCTGGGAAGAACCAGCAAGAAACCCAGCGGGACTTTTTTTTAAAGTAAATTTTACATTAATGGTTGTACAAACTATTTAAGTACAAAATTTATTTTAGAAACTGCTTGGTAGCGACCACCTCATTCCCAGGGGTTATTATCAATCATGTATTCATTTATACTATAATAACCCTTTTTATACAGTTTCAGCTTAACAAAACATTTAAACTTGGTAATAGAGAGAGCCTGTACACTTTCCGGGACCTTGTTGTAATAGCGTATACATTGCCCCAAGAATGAATTACTGACTCTGTGGAGTCGAGAAACTGGTATCACTAGCTTGTGTTTGTTCCTAGTGTTTACAGAATGTATATCACTTTTTTTACTAAAACTACCTTTGTTTTTGTGAACATACATTAAATTTTCGTAAATATACTGAGAGGCCAAAGTTAATATATTTATTTCTTTAAATTTATCTCTAAGAGACCCTCTCGGTTTTAGGTTGTAAATAGCTCTAATGGCCCTCTTCTGTAAAACAAAAATAGTTTCTGAATCAGCCGCATTTCCCCATAGCAAAATCCCATAAGACATTATGGTATGGAAATAACTGAAATAAACTAGTCTAGCTGTCTCGACACTAGTGAGACCTCTAATCTTTTTTACAGCATAGGCTGCAGAACTTAGTCTGCTTGCTAGTTTGGATATATGGGGGCCCCACTGAAGCTTTGCGTCGAGAGTGATGCCAAGAAAAACAGTGGATTCAACAGGGCTCAGTTCTTCCCATTTAAAACACATTGGTACCCAGATTTTTAACATTCGTTGTTGTAAATTTAATACATTTAGTTTTATTTTCGTTTAAATGTAGATTATTAACGTTAAACCAATGCACTAATTTTGATATAGCATTATTCACGTCGTCACATTTAAATGATTGACGTTTAAGTTTAAAAATCAAGGAAGTATCATCAGCAAATAATATTATATCATGATTATCCCCTACAAGGGAAGGTAAGTCATTAATATATACTAGAAATAGGAATGGGCCGAGAATCGAGCCCTAAGGGACACCCATTAATACAGGTGACCCGGAAGAACTTTTACCATTGATAATAACTTTCTGCATTCTATTACTTAAATATGAAATAATAAGTTTAAGCGCTGTATTCTTGACACCATAGTACTGTAGCTTCTTGATTAATGTCTCATGGTGAACACAGTCGAAGGCCTTGGAAAGGTCACAAAATATACCCAAAGTATCCTCCGAATTCTCCCATGCACAAAAGATATGTTTAATAAGCTCAACTCCAGCGTCAGTTGTCGAGCGACCCCTTGTAAAACCGAATTGATTTTTATGTAGCAATTTATTAATATTAAAGAAACTTAAGATCTGATCTAAAATTATTTTTTCAAAAATTTTACTAAATGTTGATAGTACAGAAATCGGTCTAAAATTGGCGGGGTCTAATGTACTACGACATTTAAATAAAGGTATGACTTTACTATGTTTCATTAAATCAGGAAACACACCAGATTCGACGCTTGTATTAAATATAGTGGCTAGATAAGGTGCTATTATATCTATTATAGATGAAATAACTTTAATGGAAATCCCCCATAAGTCTGCCGTTTTCTTAATATCAATAGTTTTAAAATATTTAACGATATCTTTTGGCAATACTCTATGGAATTTAAAAGTATTTGAAGAAGCCTTAACATTTTGTTTAAGCAATGA
This sequence comes from Parnassius orleans, assembly GCA_029286625.1. Classification (NCBI taxonomy): domain Eukaryota; kingdom Metazoa; phylum Arthropoda; class Insecta; order Lepidoptera; family Papilionidae; genus Parnassius; species Parnassius orleans. Next base: position 5,568,399 of record JAGSMP010000019.1, read on the forward strand.
TTCGGCGACAGTAGGAGAAGAATTTAATGATTTTGTTGTCAAAAAAGGAACATCAGTAAAATGTTTCTCAAAAGTCATAGCAACTTCTTGATCAGATCGAGTTAAACTATTGTTAATATTCAATTGAAAATACGAGTTGCGCGGTTTGACCTTGCCCGTTTCACTATTTATTATTCTCCAGGTCATTTTAATTTTGTTAGATGCAGTTTTAATTTTGTTACTTAAATGTAAAGCCTTAGCTGTGGAGCACACTTTTTTAAATATTTTAGAATATGTTTTTACATAATCTCTAAATATAACACTAGTATTATATGATCTTTCATTATAAAGCTCATATAACTTTCGCCTACTTTTATAAATTCCTACTGTCGCCCATTCATTAAATGATTTGCGACTGTTAAAAGAGAAAGTTTTAGAAGTAAATATTCTACTAAATTCACAAGTTATAATTTTAAATAACATACCATACAAATAATTAGCATTATTTTTTAAATGAAAGTGATGGAAGTCTTTTTATTATATTACTTCTAAACCTCTCCAAGCGAAGGTCATTTATTGGAACAAACACAACTTTCTTATTTTTCTGTTTTTGTGTATGTAAGGCAATGATACCAACTGTCCACAGTGATCTGAACTTAAATTTTGAAAAATTGATTTATGCAAGGGCTTAATATCTGTAAAAATATTATCTATACAGGTCGCACTAGGCCCAGCAATACGTGTTGGTTCTAAGAATAAATTAACAAGATTATACGATTTAAACAATGAGCTAACCTTAATACTAATGGAAGAAATTTCAAGGAGATTGATGTTAAAGTCTCCACATATTACAACAGACTTGTTCTGTTTACTAAGTTTGAGCAAAACTTCTTCCACAATTCTTTCAAAATAGTCATAAGTAGCACATGGGGGTCTGTAGACACTTACAACAATGAGGTGCTCGAGCTCGACACAAGCTATTTCTACAGTTCGCTCAACAGAGAGGCTCACAATATCCTTACGTTCTTTATATAATAATGATTTATCTGCTAATATTAAGGAGCCACCACGTAAACTTTTTTCTCTATTAAAGGAACTGACCACCAGGTGATTTCTGAAATTAAACATGAAATTATAATCTTTTAGCCAATGTTCAGTAATACAAAGGATATGTATATTGTTACTACAAATTCAACTTCCAATTCTTTGCCCATCATGCCTTGTATATTTTGATGCACCAGGTGTAAACAATTTTTGTTATTTATTTGTGGGCTGCATTCAAAATTAATTAAACTCTTATTATTGCTAGAGATTGCCTCTACTGTCGTATTTACTAATTTAAATTAGTTGGAACTGATTCCAAATTAAATGTCAATAGACTTGTTTACTTCAGCTATTTCCATAGCATAATGTCGTATGTTATTTTGCTATGGGGACACGCGACTGACACTGAAATTATATTTGTTTTACAGAAGAGGGCCATAAGAGCAATCTATGATTTAAAACCTAAAGAGTCGCTCCAACAAAAATTTAAGGAAATTAATATATTAATTTCCTTAAATTTTTATTGGAGTTTTTTACTTTGGCCTCTCAATATATTTATGAAAATGTAATGTACGTACACAAAAATAAAAGTAGTTTTACAAAAATAAGTGATATTCATTCTGTAAATACTAGGAACAGACACAAGCTAGTAGTACCAGTTACTCGACTCTACCGGGTCAGTAATTCATTCTTGGGGCGATGATAGAAAATATACAAAATTTGACATGCTCAAAGTTTAAAAACTTCATTAAACTAAGTTTGTATAAAAATGGTTATTATAATATTATGGAATTTATGGATGATAATAACCCCTGGGAATGAGGTGACCGCTACCAAGCTGTTTCTAATTTGTTGTGTTGTTAATTGTGTAACATACATGATTGTAAGCTGTTATTTAAAAAAAGTCACACTGATTTTCTTGCTGGTTCTTCCCAGGACAGAGTTTTTTTTCGAACCAGTGGTAATTTAACAAAAGAGTGACTTTCAATAAGTATTATTTATAATCTATATTGAATAAAAAGTTTCTGTTTCTGTTTCTGTGCTTTGGGCAATTAATTAAATTGTTGTAAAACACTTTTTGCTATTATCTCGAAAACTATGCGATACAGGACAGTTAAAACAATGATGTTTATTGAATTAAACTACTTTTACGGATTATATCGCGTTTAATTAACTTATTTTATTAATTCCCGACGTTTCGGGTGCTTTACAGCACCCATGGTCACGGGGGACTGAGGTGATTGACGTCCCAATGTCAAAGTTAATACGGAGTACCTTCAGCTTTTTTAATTATTAATTTTGGTCCGATCTACGCAGAACGAACTAACTGTGTCTTGAAGTCTTGCAGTGGTATGCTTGGGTTTAGTTTTAATTTTATTAATTACAGGATCCCAAGCAGGTGGTAGTACCAGCCTCCTCTCTATTGAAATTAGGATGTTTTTAATTTCAATAGCCTCACGTATCATCCTTGGCAGGAATCGATGTTCTTTCGCGAGAATCTGTGGTTTATCAAATCTAATGTAATGGCGGGGCCGTCTAGATATGATCACAAACTGCAGACTTCCCGGAACGTTGGTGCTTCACGTCAGCTATGTGTTCTTTACGCGGGTTTTAATAGATCTTTTGTTTGCCCTATATATGAGAGACCACATTCACAATCAAGCTTGTACACTCCTGCATCTTGTAGAGGATATTGCACTTGACGGATGGTAAGAACTGACTAATCTTCTTCGGCGGCTTGAAGAATGTTCTTATAGAAGCTTGCTTCAAGGTGTAGCCAATCTTGTCTGTGACACCTCTGACATATGGTAGTACAGCAGGCACACGCTCGACTGTGGCCGGCTTCACTCGGTCACTGTGACGTAGGCGCGGGACCCGAAGCTTGTTGTCGCAGAACCTGCTTGACGTGCTGAAGCTCGGCGGCCAGGTGTTTGCTGTCACAGATCCTCGTGCTCTCTGTAACAAAGATTTGCCCACGGTAGCCAACTGTGAAGGATGATGGTGGGATTCACCGTTTAAATATCTGTTTGTATGGGTCTTTTTTCTATACACGGTGTGACCTATGGTGTTGTTAGGATTTCGAATGACTAATACATCTAGGAAAGCTAAAGAATTATTTGCCTCTAACTCCATAGTAAATTGAATTTTAGAGTTTATGGAATTAAGATATTCTAAAAATGCAGTTACTTTGTCTGATGGTAAAATTGTGAAAGTATCGTCTACATACCGCTTGTAGAACCTTGGAGTTACTGGTGCAGTAAGCAGGGCTTTCTCCTCAAAGTCCTCCATGAAAATATCGGCGACAATGGGAGATACCGGTGAGCCCATTGCAACACCATCTACTTGCTTGTAAAACTCTTCCTTCCACAATAGATAGCCAAATGTAAGGCAATGTCTAAGCAGTACTGCATATTCTGCTGGCATGTTGTTTTCCTCTAGTTTCCTAGTTACAATTGAGATGCAGTCTTCAACAGGTAGGCATGTAAATAGAGACTGAACATCAAAACTGACCATAGTTTCATTGTCAGTAAGACATAGGTCTTTTATCTCACTAACAAAATGGTATGAATCCTTAGTGTGTGCTCTTGTGTGTCCTCTGAGTGGTGATAGTGTTTTTGCTAAGAGTTGAGCCAATCTGTAAGTTGGCGAATCGATCTGACTCACTATTGGACGTAATGGAGCGTTCGGTTTGTGTATTTTTGGTAACCCATACAACTTCAGTGGTTTGGCACACGCAGGTAGGCAAACCACCGAAGTTGTATGGGTTACCTTATCGATCCGGAAAAATCCGCTTTTTGTTAAGTTCCAAATCAAAAAAGTTATATTTAATTAGAAATAAATTTAAATTTTCGATTTTAGTCGAACTGTTAGGCCACGACCTCGTTTTTATTTGAAAAACATGTTACTGCTATTTCTAGCATAAATTTTGTCGCAGCCGACTTGGTTTAACGATTACATAACGTGTTCGGAGTTTTATCGTCGTAACAGTACGGGCTAAGAACCAAGCATTACCTAGATGTTTATCACCTTATAATTTTATGTTCCTATTGTTCTGTTAATAGGCTAAACGTAGCGTGAATGGAAAAGGTTTCAAAAATATCAGTAAGGAACCGGTATAACAGTGGTAGAGCCACGCGGTAGCTTTCGCACGGGTAGGCCGGCTCAAACCGGGGTGGTACCACGACCTCACAGAATACCAGCGTGAAGTAGAGGTTTACCTCTGCGTTTCGCTTGGTGGGTGCAGGTGGCCGGAGGCCCAATCCCCCCCACCCCCTATCAACATGGTAGCGGAATTAAACGTAAACAGACTACCCCAGGAGGGTACCAGCACACAACACCTGGAGAATCCCTCGCTGAGCATCCACGACCAAGCGACTCCACTCCTGAGCGTGGGTGCTCAGGCTGCCCCGCGTATTCTGGGGGGGGGGGTGTGGCGATATTCCGCTCGCGACTAAACCTGCTCGGGGCAAGCGGAGCAATAACACCAAGGTGACTCCTGTCACGCTATACGTTTCCAACACCAAGCCGGCCTTGCTCTTTTTAACCGAGACTTAGGTGTCCTCTCCGGCTGATACTTCATATCTCTCCTACCCGGGGTACAAATTAGAACACTCTTTTGTGCCCCGGGCTGGAGTTTGCGTATACGTCAGAGAGGACATTTGTTTTCGACGCCTCGGCAGACTTGTAGGTACCTGTCCATCCTATGGCTGCGCGTAGACAGCGACGACCATCCCCGCGTCTACGGGTGCCTCTATAGGTCCCATAGCAGTAATGCCGAAACAGACCGACTCATCGACCACATCCAAATGGCTACAGATTCCTTGCTACAGCAGATTCCATCCTTGACCATTTTAACGCCCACCACGACGAATGGCTCGGTTCAACCGATTTTAACCGATCATGCCGGGAGATCTGTTTATGACTTAGCCTTGGCATGTGGTCTTACACAGCTAGTTACTTCACCTACGCGGGTTCCACATGTGGAGAATCATGTACCTTCCTTGTTGGACCTTCTGCTGACCTCTCATCCGGACGGATATCAGGTTTCCGTCGACGCCCCACTAGGCTCGTCGGACCATTGTCTTGTCCGGAGTGTGGTGCCATTCACTCTAACGTCGCGGTTGCATTCTGCAGGCTGCCGCCGTGTTTGGCATTATAGGTCGGCCGATTGGGATAGGATGCGGTCTTTTTTTGCATCCTACCCTTGGGGGCGGATTTGCTTCTCGCCGGACGATCCCAGCGTTGTTGCTGATTCTGTCGCTGATGTGGTACTTCAGGGTATAGAACTTTTTGTTCCATCCTCTGTAGTGCCCATCGGAGTCAGATCCCAGCCATGGTTTGGTCGCTCCTGTAAAATAGCATCACGCTATAAGCAGGAGTGTCACCGGGCCTGGGCTGACGCATCAACGTCTCGGGATGTAAGCACCAGCGCTCTTAAAAAGAAGTATAATTCCGCCTCCAGGTCCTTCAAAAAGAGTCATTGCCAAGGCAAGGTCTGAGCACATCGGCAGAATTGGCGAGAACCTAGTTCGCCTTCCTCCGGGAACCCGTGCATTCTGGTCTCTCGCCAAGGCTGTCCAGGGGAACTTCTGTCAGCCATATCTTCTATCTCTGCACAGAGAGGATGACTCACTGGCCCATGCCGCAAAGGAGAAAGCCGAGCTGTTAGGCTCTCTCTTTGCGTCCAACTCGACTCTTGATGACGGGGGGAACACACCGCCGACCATCCCGCGGTGTGAGTGCTCCATGCCGGATGTGCGGCTTACACAGCGCTCGATTCGCAAAGCACTCCTTACCCTGGACGTCAGCAAGTCGAGTGGGCCTGACGGAGTCCCTCCCATTGTGCTGAAGACGTGTGCTCCGCAGTTGGCACCGGTTTTAACGCATCTTTTCCGGTACTCCTACTCCCAAGGCGTAGTCCCGAATTCATGGAAGACAGCTTTGGTCCACCCGATCCCTAAAAAAGGCGACCGCTCAGACCCGTCTAACTACAGGCCGATCGCCATCACCTCCTTGTTATCCAAAATAATGGAATTCATTATAAACTGCCAGCTCATGAGGTACTTTGAGGATCACCAGCTGATTAGTGACCGCCAGTACGGTTTTCGTCGGGGTCGATCAGCTGGTGATCTTCTGGTCTACCTGATTCACAGATGGTCGGAGGCAGTAGAGTCCAAGGGGGTGGCATTGGCCGTTAGTTTAGACATAGCGAAGGCCTTCGATCGGGTCTGGCACAAAGCGCTTCTTTCGAAGCTCCCTTCCCATGGGCTTCCCGAGAAATTATGCAATTGGTGCACCAGTTTCCTTGCTGATTGGAGCATCAAGGTCGTAGTTGAAGGTGCATGCTCTGATTACAAGCCTATCAACGCTGGTGTTCCACAAGGCTGCGTGCTATCACCAACGCTGTTTCTCCTGGGTATCAATGATATGTTGCAAACTAGTAACATTCATTGCTATGCAGACGACAGCACTGGTGATGCGTTATATACCGACCAATATTTCTCTGGAAAACGTCGCCAAGTACCAGGACAAACTTGTGTCTGAAGTCGAGTCTTTGCTGAACAAAGTCTCGGATTGGAAGCGACTAAATCTAGTCTTAGTTTTAATCCCCCGATTACCCAATTTGCGCGATTACCGCTGAAAAGAACCCCTTTGTCGTATCTTCTCAGTTTAAAGGCACTCTCCTTGTTGCCTCAGCCAGTATCGGAATTCTCGGCGTCGACATATCGAATAGCGTGCAGTTTCGTGGTCACTTGGAAGGGAAGACCAAATTGGCCTCTAAAAAGCTTGGCGTGCTCAGCAGAGCGAGACATTATTTCATGCCGGCACATCGCTTGCAACTTTACAAAGCGTAAATTCGGCCTCAGATAGAATACTGTTCTCATCTCTGGGCCGGGGCACCCCAGTGCCAGCTCCTTCTACTTGACCGTATCCAGCGCAGAGCGGTTCAAATCGTCGACGACCGAGTTCTTTCTGATAGGCTCGATTCACTGGCGCTGCGTAGGGATGTTGCATCTCTTTGCATTTTCTATCGAATCTACCACAGGGAGGGCTCTGAGGAATTGTTCGGATTAATTCCAGCCGCCAAATTTCACGAACTCACATCGCGTCAAAATTCACGATACCATCCTCATCATCTGGATGCTTGGCGGTCCACCACTGTGCATTTTACAAGGAGTTTTCTTCCTCGTACAACTTCTCTGTGGAATTGTTTACCACCGGAGATTTCTCTTCACCGATACGACTTAGGGACTGTCAAGAAAATTAGCTTACTCCTTTCTAAAAGGCCGGCAACGCACCTGCAATTCCCCTGTTGTTGCGGTTGTCCATGGGCGGCGCTAGTCACTTACCATCGGGTGAGCCGCATGCTCGTTTGCCCCTCGTTTGTTTTATTGTACAAAAAAAAATTTGCGGTTGATATCAGAACTAGAATCGATACACCTTTATTAGTTGGTAAACGAGCGAAACAAGTGTTAAAAGTGTAGTGGCGGTGTAAGAATGTCCACTACCCCATATGGACTATATTATGTTGGTGTTGTAAGAGGTGAAAGAGGGAAAAAACCAGATGGGCAGTCTTCCTGGTAACAACTTAATATTTAAAAAAATACTGCGGTTACCAACCCGCATGCCAAGCATGGCAACTATGGCTAATATCCTTTCTATGAGGTCATCTATGAGGGCCTATGTTCGGCAGTGGACATCTGACAGACTGTAACGATGATGATGACAATTTAAAAATCATTTTATGGATTTTTCGTGTTTAATTTAACTTACTTTGTACTTATTCCCAACAATTCGGGCGCTTTGCAGCACCCTTAGTAATGGGAGACAGAATGAAGACTTCTGCAGTTTATGCATTCATCAAGATCGTCTGTACCAACTGCTTGGGTTCCTATCATGAATGAAATTAAATACTAACCCCAGCACACTACTACAAGACTTATGTTACGCCTGTGTTCAGTAGTGGACAGTTGATACTGAACTGATGTAGACTGCTGTAAAGGTTAACGTTCGAAACAAGTAGGTACTAAATAGTCATAAAATTATATTTTGAGTAAAATACATCTTTTATAATATGAAACTATGAAAATATCAATTGTTTCTGTATTGCATTAACAGTTAAGTTTTTATACCCTTTTAAATTTGCATTATTGCAGCTGTTTTATCAATTTAACTAATTATTTCCGGAGTAAATTGAACTTAATTACACTGACAATAAGCAACCTAACAGTTATTTCTTATGCAGTTGTTAGAGACTGGTGGAATATTAGTATTTCTTTTTCATTTTAAATTGCTGTCTAGCCGAGGGTCAAAGGAATCGATAACAATTAAATAAAATACACATAATAAATACAGTTGTAAACCATTTTAACAAAATAAACCATTATTGGTACTAATTACAAATGAAGAAACTATTTAAGTTATATTAAACGTCCAATAGTAATAACAAGTCAGCGGGATAACGATCTCAGGTACTGAAGACTGTCACGAAAATGCAATTGTAAACCAAATTTGTAATAATTAAACGAATAATCCCGTGCTAAATCAAAGACATTTTCCATGTCCCTAATGCCAATTTCATTTAAAATTAATACATAAATATATAATGCTTATTGTAAAATTTAATCTATCAAAACTGAACGTACACCCAAGAGCTGCCTAAAATGTCACTCGGGTGAGAAGGGCATAAACGTCACCTTGAATGAACTTACTCACGTCACGGACTCACGGAATGTTATATACATACCTACTATTTGTTTTTTTTTATTGTTTAAAACACTTCTTCACAATATGTTGATGTGTCACATTGTGAAGTTTTTAGGAGATTATTAAGACAGCTTAAGCCAGCACGGTCGATGACGGTAGTATCTCAAGACGTTTAAGGACGCGTTTGCAAAATTGATAGGTTAGAATCGAACTATTACATAGACACGGGTCACACACACAAGTGTACGCACGGTTAGCTGCGGGTGTGGGAATCGTAATCAAGTAAAAACATTTTGATAATTTGAAAGATTGGATTTTTTTTCTCATTTCTTATACCTACAAAAATATATTACATACGAAATACGAATAGCTGCTCCAGAGACTGCTAGGCACTAGAAGCCCACTACTAGCAGTGAGATGGTGGCTGTGGACTTTGGGCTGGTTTTGTTAGTCATGATGAGAGCTTACCTCCGGACTTGATAGAGAGACCTGATGGTGTACTTCGGTGACAACTGCTGGAATTCCTGGACGAGTAGAACTAGGTATGCCGAGTTTGGGCTCGTTTTGTTAGTAATGATTAGACCTAACCTCCGGGCTTGATGGAGAGACCTGATGGTGTACTTCGGTGACTACTGCTGGAATTCCTGGACGAGTAGAACTAGGTGTGCCGAGTTTGGGCTCGTTTTGTTAGTCATGATGAGAGCTTACCTCCGGACTTGATAGAGTGACCTGATGGTGTACTTCGGTGACAACTGCTGGAATTCCTGGACGAGTAGAACTAGGTGTGCCGAGTTTGGGCTCGTTTTGTTAGTAATGATTAGACCTAACCTCCGGGCTTGATGGAGAGACCTGATGGTGTACTTTGGTGACTACTGCTGGAATTCCTGGACGAGTAGAACTAGGTGTGCCGAGTTTGGGCTCGTTTTGTTAGTTATTATGAGACCTAACGTCCAGGCTTGATGGAGAGACTTGATGGTGTACTTCGGTGACTACTGCTGGAATTCCTGGACGAGTAGAACTTGGTGTGCCGAGTTTGGGCTCGTTTTCTTAGTTATTATGATACCTAACCTCCAGGCTTGATGGAGAGACTTGATGGTGTACTTCGGTGACTACTGCTGGAATTCCTGGACGAGTAGAACTATGTGTGCCGAGTTTGGGCTCGTTTTGTTAGTTATGATAAGAACTTACCCCCGGACTTGATGGAGTGACAGACACACCTAGTTCTACTCGTCCAGGAGTTCCAGTAATGGTCACCGAAGTACACCATCAGGTCTCTCCATCAAGTCCGGAGGTAAAGTCTCATCATATCTAACAAAACGAGCTCAAACTTGGCACACCTAGTTCTACTCGTCCAGGAGTTCCAGTAATGGTTACCGAAATACACCATCAGGTCTCTCCATCAAGTCCGGAGGTAAAGTCTCATCATAACTAACAAAACGAGCCCAAACTTGGCACAGCTAGTTCTACTCGACTAGGAGTTCCAGTAGCAGTCACCGATGAACACTTTCAGATCACTCCATAAAGTCCAAGACGAATAGGCATTTATATAATTATTTATATATATAAATCCGACTTACTTTCAGCGAAACAAAATATTATAACAAAAATGTGTGACTATAAAAATAATAATATTATTTTGCCTTGTCAAGTACCTATGTATCAAATTCGAATGTTTTGTGTATGTACAGCGATCTTTTTCGGCTGCTGCAATCAGGCAGGCGATACAGTATTCACTCATGACGGCGACCGAGCGCGGACTGAGGTTTCATCGAAATTTTTGTACAATAAATCAAAACAGGCACCAAAAATAAAATAACCCTTATTGCAATCCATTATGATTTATCCGTATTAGCAAAATATGTGAAAAAATAAGCATCAGTTTTTATTTTTTTTACGAATATTTGTGACTTTTTGATAAAAAGTAAACACCACAATTTTTTATTGAATATGTCTGCCTACTTATAGTATTTTTAGAAATCTTAATATATGTTGATAATAGAACAAAAATGTACCTAAACATGATCCGGTATCGTTAATTTTGTAGAAAATGGCTAGGGAAGATCGTATTTACAATATAAAAAACTATTATTTTCAACAAAAAAGTCACCACCATTTGAAGATGAAGAACCATTCTATACGTGGTAGCAAATAGCTATGTTTTATTTGGTTTAGTTTTGTCACAAAATGTACCGAAAAACAGCATAATTTCGCCCGATTTGCAAACGCACCCTTAAGCAGACACATGCCTTGATTCTCACATTACTATCGGACCACTTGTTTCATCGTTTTCACTAATAATTCACATGCGCAAACATTTTTAATACACATAATCGCAACACTTTGATGTATCAAAGTGCATATATTATAAACTAATGCAGGAATATACGTGGTAGAGTACGCTGCAGCTATATTATGGCTGTAGCACGAATGGGTCAGCTCGACCGGTAAAGCATACCACAAACCATGTATATAAAATAGCAGCTTAATGCTTTTGTGTTTCGTATGGTGAGTGTAGAGAATCGGAGACCATTCTTACTGGAAACGAGCCATTCCATCGTAGTCCTCAGGGGTGACAACGTATCTACATTTTGATTCATCTAAGATAAATTTAGATATCTATGGGCCACAGCATCCACTTACCATCAGGTGGGCTGTGTGCTCGTTTGTCACCCCCATTCTATATAAAAAAAGGAGCAGCAATCCGTCAGCGGTCATGGTCCCGCCGAAGCTCCCGTATTTCGTTCTTCTTTTTCTTCTATCGTAAAAATGGTTCTTTTTTGATGCTAGTGCTCGATGATGACTAAGGTATTATCTGTGGCCGAGTACAGACTTTCGCGTACAAGGGTACTCGAATATGAAAGAAAATGCATCATTATTTGTTCACTGCGATCCACGCAAACAAATTATTTGATACGATATGTCTATGCAACAATTGTTATTATACGACTATTTTGAAAGGTTTATAACATCGGTGTTAAATTGAAGAACTGTGGCGACTCTATATATATTATGTTCACTAAAAACTCAGCGCAAATACCTACCGAGCTGCCTAAATACAACATAAAGTAAATGTATCAAATAAAATGTACGGAAACAGGAAAAATGTAAGTGTATAAGGGAACTCGGCTAAGTAAGGACAGCGCATTAAAACTATAACAAAAGCCACTTCGCTTGGTAGGATGTTAACGAAAAAAGTTTGGGCGAAGTTAATTAGAAAAGTTTCGTCTATTCGAATAACGCTCTTCATACCAGAGCGTTATCACTCGTAGATAGATACGAGTATGTGCTCTGAATAATGTTATTTGAAAGTTACATTTTCATGTTACATTAATAAAAGTTTTTGATTGAAAAACTACTTTATTGTGATATTATTATACGCTATGAGATATCGAATATTTCTAAATATAATTTGTAGACTATAAAAGTTGTGTGAAACCATAGATATAGTATAGTATAGAATAGATTGGCAATGGAGTGATTAGGGCGAGACCAAAATTAAAATACACCAGTGTGCGTGTAAGCATGTGTGGGTGACAAATAGTGCTGCACCATGCATTGCCTGAATCAACTATAATTATCGATACTGATTGCAGTATATTCGTGTCCTCTGATTTAACGTAGATGATGTAAGTGAATATTTTTACCCAACTACGACGAAGCGAAAAGGAAGGTTACAATTTTAGAAGGCTATGTATGTATGTATGTTCATCTGTTCCCTCAGATCTTCTAAACTACTCATCGTATATTGAGAAATAAGATATCTCAAAAACATTGTGTCCTTTCGCGTGTTTTAGGCTTCGTTCAAACTGAGGCGAATCCCCCGCGGGATGCGGGACGCGATTCGCTCGCGCCGATTGCGTCAGCTAACTTGTATGGAGGTGTTCACATTGGCGCGAATTGTCGCACGTGCTACAGCGAAATATACGCGGCATAGTGTCTGAGTTTTCGAAATGCCGTTGAACCTTGAATTATTTTTACAAAAGTAAAAGAAAATAAGATTCTCTACGGCCTCAGCCACGAAGACTATAAAAATAATAGGAAAAAATATATTTTGTTCATTTCTTGATAAAACGGCATACGAAAAAATATATAAAATATTTTTTTATCTTTTCGTAATGTGGGTATCAAAGTGTGAAATACTCTCCAAATTCTATGCGTTTAGTACTCAGGTCATGAACCATTTTCTTCTTTTCTTCCTCACATCTCGTACATCACATCGTTGTACGTGGTAGAGCCACGCTGCAGCTATATTAGTGATATAGTTGTAGCACGAATGAGTCGGCTCGACCGGGAAAGGACCGTGCTCTCAGAAAATACCAGCATAGAATAGCAGGTTAACGCGGCTGTGTTTCTTATGGTGGAAACGAGGCATTCGATCTTAGTCCTCAAGGGTGACAACGCATCTGCATTTTGATTCTTAATTGAGGATAAATGTAGATGGTGTGTTCGTTTGTCATCGTTATCCTATAAAAAAATACATTTTGAGATTCTTCTTCAGTTAATGCTAATAACAACAAAACCTCAGCTTTAATATCAAAAGACACGTTTTCCTATTGAGAAACCAAAAATAATGACGTGCGGGATTCGCCTCAGTTTGGGAGGCTAAGTGAGCGAGCGAATCGTGCAGATTCGCGTCCCGCGTCTCGCGCGGGATTCGGCTCAGTTTGAACGAAGCTTAAAAGATGCATGCAGTCACATAAAAACTAACATGGCTAGCCGCCATGTTAGGTTTTATGTGACTGCATGCATTGTGCATGCATTGTGGACTTATAATGAAACATTGAAATACATAATGTTACATATACATACATACATGTATTTTTTCTATATTAAAAAAAACTATATGTAAGAAAATCTAAAACTAAAAACTTAAATTATCATACAGTCCTACACCCCGTAGTATCGTGCCAAAAATGCTCTCGGAATGGCTATACTAATTAAATAAATATTGAAATATTAGGTCTTTACCTATGAAATTGCCGTTTTTTGTGAAATAAGTTAACGTAATTTTTTTCATTTTTTTTTTATTTCTGTTAATCAAAATAATCACCCATAAAATCGATGCATCTTTGCTAACGCAGTGACTGTTTATTGATGCCCTTCTTGAAGAAATCAGCTGAATGGAAGGCAACAAATTCTTCAAAGGCATTTTTTACTGCCTCTTGGGTATTGAATTTTTTTCCCGCCAAAAAGTTATCCAAATTCTGGAAAAAGTAGAAGTCTGTAGGCGCAAGATCTGGCGAGTACGGCGGATAACGGAAAGCTTCCAACCCCAGCTCTTGTTACTTGGAGACCATCTGTTGTGTAGTTTGAGGTCGTGCGTTGTCGTGCAGGAGCAGCGGGGACGAGCGATTGACCAAAGCTGGTTGGAGACGTGCGACCTTCTCCATCATTGTGTTCAGTTCTTTGCAGTACACATCTGCAGTAATGCTCATCCCATTTGGTAAGAAGCTGCGATGAATCACACCGGCGCGAGACCACCAAACTATGACCTTCACTTTTATAGGGGTAAGTTTTCGTTTGAGGCATTTAAAGCTTTAAGGCATTTAAAGTTTAGGTGCGGTAACAATGCGGTTCAAAATTGCTCTGTTTGTGTGCCTGTGGAGCAGTGCAAGGCACGTCTCGACCATTTGAACATTTTACAAAGCTTTTTTGCCTTTTAAATAAAACTAGTTTTTACGGATTTTATCGCGTATATAAACTTATTTTATGTTACCTTCCCAATTTGATGCAAATGGACCAATATTGTTTTGATTCTAACGTCGAAAGCTGCTCCTAATTCAACCGTCATTGTCGAACAAAGCTTCCGGACGACCACAGGGTTTATTTATTAGGTCGAAATTTCCAGAACAGAAGCGGGCAAATAAATAACAGGTGGTGCATTCGTTTGTAGTATTCTCTCCGTAAACGTCGTTGATGTTGCGAGCCGATTGCGTCGCGTTGCTGCCACGACAGTACTCATATTCTATAATTATTCGAATTTTTAACGTAGCCATGATGATGAAAAAAATTCAAATGCGATGAAAACATAACGCCAATCAATAAACAAATTACTAATTTTGAAAAAAGAGTTCCATATATTTAAAACAAAATTAATTTGAAATTAGAATTCTTAGCCAAACAAAAATTATTTTGATTTTAAATGGCCAGTACTGAAAAACGGCAATTTCATAGGTAAATACCTATTATTTATTAGGATCACCAATGAGTGATACATTATTACTTATTTAGTGGCTATTAGAGTCCATTTCTGCTGAAGACGCCTCGTTTAGAGGCGAAGCACGTTTGGTATACGACGGTAGTGTGTATTTCCTAGCCTTGAGGTTATAGTGTTGTTGAGTGATGGTGCAGCGATTGTGGGAGGAAAGAAGGCTCTTTAAAATAGGCAACATTACTACTACTTAGCATATTAATTTTCATATTTATAATTTTAACACAAGTTATTGGTTTCCCATTTTGATTATACTTATTGTGACTATCAGCCAAGTAAGAAGAGACAGAGGGAAACTGAAACAGGAGAGAAGCAGCTGCATCTTCCTGATAACAAATGAAAATACAACTGCGGTCGCCATCCCGGCTGCCAAGCGTGACAACTATGGCGAAATCCCTCCTATGAGGCAATCTAAGGAGAAGGCTTATGTTAAGGACTTTTAAGAGACTCTGATAAATGGATGAATGTTATTGACTACTTTTTACAGCATTGGACTTATATTAAGGCTATAAATGAAGATAATGGTAAAAACATAAAAGCTTATAATAAAGGTAGGTGGTAGGAACACACTGGATCAAATTAGAGCTGCAGCACGTATAGGTTGGCTCGACCTGGAAAGGATCACGCTCGCATAAAACATTAGCCAGAAATAGCAGCATACTGCTTCTTTGTTTCGTATACGCGTGATGAGAAGTGGAGATCCTTTTTATTAGTAACATGGCGTCCCTCTTAGCCTTCAGTAATGACAATGCATCTATTGACATTGACAACATCTAATTGCCATAAGATGTACCTACTGTGTGCTTGTTTGTCACTCTTATTTTTATAAAAATTTATATCCAGTAATTTATGAAGTATTGTGGGACCTTCGATGCATTATGAATTGTCAGAGACACTCCGAAAATCATAAAGAATATACCTTCGAGAAACAACAAGGCATCAGCTGGAACTCGAATTCAGGACTCTCGATTGCATATTAAAGTTCTCTGACTTCTGGTTTAAGTTTTTTTATCGTAGATAAAAGTTGAAATTATACATTAAGGAGCACAAAATCTACCTAATGGCAAGTAAGCGCTGTGGCCCAGTGACATCTAAATCTATCCTAGATAAGGAATCAAAATGCAAATGTGTTGTCACTACTAGGAATAAGAGTTCTCCGGCTGCTGGTATTCTGTAAGAGCGTGGTATCCACGATTATGACTATTCGTTCGAACAGCAGCCATCATTTAACACGTAGTAGAGACATGCTGCAGCTATATTATGGTTGTAGCACAAATGTCGGCACGATCGGGGAAGGACTACGCTCTAACAGCAGCTTTAAGCTGCTATTTTTGAGATAAAATAGCAGCTTAAAGCTGATGTGTTTCGTATGGTGAGTGTGGAGAACCGGAGACCCTTTTTACTGGAAACGAGGCATTCCATCTTAGTCCTCAGGGAGTGACAACGTATCTGCGTTTTGATTCTTAATCGAGGATAGACAACGACGACGAGGATAACAGTATTGACTAATCATCAGGTGTAGTGTGTGTGCTCGTTTGTCACCATTATTCTATAGACAAATGTACAAAGATAAAGTATGACTACTGAAACCTTTTACAAAAAACAATCTCATAATGTACAAATCCGCACATCATCTCATCCCTGTACCCCGATATCACTCAGGCGATATGGAACCGGTAGCACCATCCATTAGAGCGATAAACAGGCGATGCATAGGTGGTATCAGTGATTTCTAAGTCATGTATTGGCTTGTATCAGTAGTGTGGTTAAAGCTCGAGTGGCGGTAATTGAATGAGCGACGCGGTGGGAGAGAAGCGCGTCGTTTGCGGGAGCCCCCACAAATCTACTTAGAGGGCTCTTTGTATTGACTATCGCGTACTTGAAGCTACGAAAGCGTGTAATTATTTTATTATGTAAAAAGGATTTTTTGTGTGTTTGAAGAGGTTTAAATAGTGTTATTAAAAAAATATAAACCATCTTTAATTTATTATCAGATATAATTTAAAGACAATACTACTAAGTACTTTCTTTACAAATGAAAACAGCCGTTACAGCATAATAAAAATTAATTGCTGACCACAAGCCTGTCACATATTTTTGATTGCCTCATGGGGGAGTTATTTGCCATAGTTGTCACGCTTGGCAGGCGGGTTAGCAACCGCGGTTTTTAATTTTTTTAGTTGTTATAAGGAAGACGTTGTTGCCCTTCTTCTGGTTTGTTTTTCCCTATCGCCTCTTACGACACGCACGGGACGATATAGGGTAGTGGATATTCTAACAACGCCAGTACACGGCGATTTATTATTTAATTTAAATGTAATGTTGTGACTCATCTTTTTGTATTTACCTATTATTTGTTTTATGGAATGAACTGTTAGCACCCGATAGTTTCTCAAATCACCCAAAATTGACATTTAGAGAATGCTGTTAAGTCCGCGGTAGCCCATTGTTAATAGTTATTTGTGTCATTTATGAAAGAATAATTTTGAAATATTTTTAGGCTAAGGTATATATCCTTAAGGGCAAATATTCTTAACCTTTAAGGTCCGCGGTAGTCCACATTTGTGAGTGTCCTTATAAAATAATATTTTCTATATTTTTACATTAAGGTTAATCTATGGGTCAATATTCTTAACTTTTAAGTCCGTGATGCCTGATATAAAGATATTGTTTTGTACTGTATTGTGGAAAGATTGAATAAATAAATACTAGTATGCTTTTTCGGGAAATCATTCTTCGCACATCATTGTATATCGCTTATGCGCTCGGGGCCCAGTAATGACATTGCCGAACGATAGGCTTCTCCCCACCCTGGAGACTTTTATCGAAAATGTTACTGACATAACACAAGTAAGAGCCTCTCTGCAGCTTAGTCCGCGATAAATATAAAATTATTGTATTATACAAAAATTTTAAAACGCTTGGAAAGCAAATTTGCGATATATTTTGATGATAAAGGTGATCACCGCCGCCCGTCATCTGCAACATCAGAGAAATTGCAGGCGAGATGCCGGAATTTTAAAATGGAGCACACATAGGAATACAGCATTGCAAACACTGATATTTGGCGGCAGATATGGGTAAGAGGGTTGTACCTACCTAGACGGACACCTAGGATTTTTTTTAATTTATAAAAAAATACTATTAAATTCTTATCTGTAAACATATTCGTTAAATTAATCTGCCATTTATTCATATTCGAGGAGAGAGAAGGAGTCCTACCACTTAGTAACCTCAAAACTGCAAAGGGATGCAACATCCCTTCGCAGTGCTAGTGAATCGAGCCGATTAAAAAAAACTTGGTTGTCGATGATTCGAGCCGCTCTACGCTGGATGCGGTTAAGTGGAAGGAGGTGGGACTGGGATGCCTCGGCCAAGAAATGAGAACAGTATTTCACGTGTGGTCGAACCTGTGCCTTGTAAAGTTGCAAGCAGTGTTAAAGTTACAGCCTATATATAGTCTCACTGTTGGGTACAGGCTTCCCCTCACATCTGAGATGGTTTTAGGGCAAGGGTATGTTGGCCGCGTTACCCCAATGCGTGTTGGCGGAATTCACATGTCTTTGGATTTTTTTTTTATTTCTCAGACATGCAGGCATTACCTCACGATGTTTTTCTTTACTCCGAGCACGTGATAAATCAGCACTTAAAATTGCAATTAACAATTCATTGGTGCCAGCTGGGATCGAACCCGGGTCGCTCGCGTTCTGCTTTGCGCAAGCAGTGAGCCGGCATGAAATTCCCTTTAGCTAAATGAATAATAAACAGATAGCTACTTATATAAAAAATAAAACAGTCATTATGCACTCCGTGTCTCGTTTTTTATTTCACCAGTAAAACATTTCAAAATGATTTTTTTAAACAAATGAATAACCATTTATTTTTTTGGTCTTCACGTTTCCTTACTTAAATCATTAAGTTTACATTCATATCTATGCCGAATGTCAAAGTAAATTTCTACAACGTATTTCATTATTAAATATCTATGACCACTTAAAACATCTTGGTCCTAAATTGTGGCGCACCAAACACAAACACAAGTCGGAATTAAAGAAAACTAAAGTATAAAAAGTAAAAATCAAAAGAAAGTTACGTTTTTACAACGCAAATCGAGCATTTATTTTCATTCCTCTTGTTGTGTGGTCTGCAAGTCTATCGATTCTTTATAAACATACAGGATTAATGTCGACAATTAGGTATTTCGATAAAATTGAGTCAATCCTTAGCAATACATGTAAAATAATTTGATGGAAAATATGACTTTTCTTTGCAAAATATATAAATTTACAAATTTATTGAAATTATTCTATATTTAAAACAGAAGTATTCATAAACTTGAACCTAAAATAAACGTGTCATAGCAGAAAGACATCCTGAGAATTAACCTGTGATATTTGCAATTATCAGAATTATTACTGTTATTAACACCGCAACCACCCACAGAACAGTGAACCATTGATGAAGACAATTGTGTTTACTAAAGAAGAGAAGAAAGTAAAACGATATGTGAAATAATTATAGAAGTGGAGTTGGTCGAGCAAGTAGATGAGTTTGTGTATTTGGAATGTGTATTTAGCGGGGTTGGTAGATATGATAAGGATATAAAACGACGAGTGAACGCAGGAAATAGAGTGAATGGGGCTCTACACTCCATTGTGAAAAGTCAGAATGTGTCCAAAAAAGCACGTATGGCAATTCACAATGCTGTGTTAGTCCCTACTTTCATGTATGGTAGTGAAAGTAGGGTGTGGCAGAAAAAGCACGAGAGTAGAATAAATGCTGTAGAAATGCGGTGATTAAGAAGTATGTTAGGGCTGAATCTGAATGACAGGGTGAGAAATTGTGTGAAAAGACAAGAGTGTGGTTTGCAAGATGATGCTGTGACCAGGATTAAGTAAGGAACGCTTCGGTGGTTTGGTCATGTAGAAAGAACGAAAGAAGTAGAAAGAATGAAAGAAGTGAACGTCAAAGTAGGGAAGGAGCGCCCTAGGCGAAAGTTTATCGACCAAATTGGCGATATATTGAAAATGGGCCAAATTAAGAGTACCCTTAACCGACGAGTATGTATGCGTAGATATATGGATGTGGAGGAGGCGAGAGAGGTGTGTCAAGATCGTGCCAAATGGAAGTCCGTAGTCTCTGCCTACCCTCCTCTGGGTGACAGGCGTGAGTGTTTATGTGTGTATTAACACCGCAGCCACCCAAAGAACAATGGACCATTGTTGAAGACAATAGTGTTTGAAGACAATGTTTACTAAAATAACTACGACTAAACTAAAATAAATCCAAAATACTGAGAAGCTCATTCTTCGCGTGCCGACTTGTGACGACCTATCATTCAAAATCAGTCACAGAGTCATGACATTTGCTAATTTTTTCTATCTTGCTATATTGCCGTAAGGATTTTTTTTCCCTTGCACACTATGGCCGTCTATTACTATCCTAAGTTTATGGTAACAAAATAAGAGTTTGTCCTTGTGCAATTTATATATGTAAAATGTCTCCATAATACAAAAGAAAATGTTAAGGAGTGAAGTGTGAAGATTCTGTGGCCCACAGATACCAACATACATATATCCTGGATTAAAATAAAATTTTACGGCTCCTTGGCACAGTGACTTAACATTGAGTTGCGGCGCTGAGAATGTCAAGTTCGTATCCCGCACGGAACAAGTATTTGTATGACCTACAAATAATTGTTCCGGGTCTGGATGTTTGTCCTTGTGAAATTTATGTATGTAAAACTGCCTCTACAATACAGAAGCAAATCCTAGTGTGAGGATAACGTTAAAAAAGGGAAAAGAAGAAAAATATGGATATTTAATTTTTGGAACGAAGATCTTTATCGGATGGTATGAATTGGGCGGATGGGGGTTAGGCGACAAAAACTAAGATTTTTCCGTCACGACCCCTTCCGACATAGTGTAGACCATAGACTTAGAATATACTGGCGTAGGCGTACCTAAGTCTATGGTGTAGACGGCCTTAGCGGCTATAAGGAAGCTAGATGGAATAATTCCATCTCCCTCGCACTTTTTCTTATCTTGCCATGTAAGAAATATTATTTTAAATGACGCTTCATTTTAATATACTCTAGTAATTAATTTATTTGTTAATCAATAATATAATACGTTTATCAATAATAATATTATACTACGAAAGGAACTTCGTTCTAACCGAGTGTTCCATGACACTCACGCATGTTTTTTATTTATTTATTTTAGGCGAGTAGCAAAGACCCATAATGTTAATAAAAAAGGAAAAACTATTGCTTAACTGCTAGGGACATGATCCTATCCTGTTCCCTATCATCTTCAGGACACTGTTGGGGCTGGCGCGCTCGTTACGCAACAGAGACGCACATTTCTTCCTCACGGTTGCGTAGAAGCAGTCAACACCCGGGTCAATACGTACCCGGGCTCACATGATCATCAGTCGCGCTAACGACCACTAGACCATTTAGGCAGTCATTGGAAAATATTACTAATGTAATAAGGCCTAAGTTGTAAGGTCGCCCCTTTTCAGAAAATGTTTAAGGACAAGGAATAGTCCGTCGCACAACAACTATGTAATATAATAGGATATGGATGTTACATGTCCTTGTCTTGTCCATGTGTATTTCAATAAAGATTTATTTTATTTTATTTTTTATTTATTTAAGACGTATCCCAAACACACAATGAGAATTGAAAACATTAATGAGGTCATTTTACATAGCATTGTTGGCCTCCAGCGACTTTGCCATATCGTCGGCATATCGAAGGCGACTCGCAAATTGAGCTTGAAAACGACTTTTGAAAAATAGGAATGATGTTTTGGTTGTTGTTTAGACCATTTAAAAGGTTAAAAAATTTAAACTTTAAAAAATTTACAAACTAAAAACAAAAAGTTGTTTTCACAAATTAACTTCTAATTGATCGCTTGATCGCTTATTAAATCTCATTGATCGCTACGTCTTAGCACCGACTTTAGAAGCTATGTGGAATTAAATAAAATAAAAAATCTGCCTTAAAAATAACCTGTTAATGAAAAAGTAAATTATTTTCCAATACAAAGTCGTATATTGTAGTATTTAGGCTCTACCCATCGTCGATTCCAATCAGCCGTGAAGATTTTTACGGCCGTACTAATTGAGCGAGACGCCAACACCGGAGGCCATAAAAGTTATTAATTGGTTTCCCGCCAGCCCCGAGCGGAAGTTGTAAATACATGCCGCTACTATTTCCGGTCAATCGACACGCATCGCTCCAACCTTTTTGGAGGAAATGGAGAGATAGATGGCTGTGCTGTTGTGTTCGTGAAAATCCCGATATTTGAGGTCCGATTTTATGTTCATTTACCACCATCGAAATTTCACTATTGAAGATGGGTCTCCCACATAGATTAACTAATGGGGGTTGTTTGTTGCCAAGGAAGTTATTATTATATCGCTGATATCTGAAAGATCCTCTCCCATCTCCTGCTTTAATTTCATGGATGATGTAGTGCATAAGAATTACTTACTCCCACACACACGGC
Source organism: Parnassius orleans (assembly GCA_029286625.1). Classification (NCBI taxonomy): domain Eukaryota; kingdom Metazoa; phylum Arthropoda; class Insecta; order Lepidoptera; family Papilionidae; genus Parnassius; species Parnassius orleans. The sequence goes on from JAGSMP010000019.1 coordinate 5,590,858, forward strand.
AAAGGCCTATTTTATGTATGTATATATGTATTTATGTGTGTGTGTGTATATGTATATATGTATTAAGAATAATTGTTATATTTATGGATTATTATGTATTTGTTTGTATTCATATGCATTAGTGCAATTTACATGCCTTATTTTAATGTGTGTTATATCTATATAAATTATAGATAGTAATAGATAAATTATAATATATAAATTATAGATATAGCGGCCATTACACGCCTAGGCAAGCGTCAATCAGTTCGATCAATCATGATTGATGTTTGAATGATAGAATAATTTCGACATTACACGCTCATGCTGACTGATCGTCAGTCAAACCCAAAATTTCAGAGGGAAAGGATGGATATTCATAAGAAAAAGGCCTTTGCTGCAATTTTGTGTAAAAAAACGTATAAGAAGGCGCTGGGTAAAAAGGGATCTCTATACCCATATTAACTTATTGACTGACATACGGGTTTCAAAAGAGGATAAAGACTATGCAAATTATTACTAAGCTTAGATGTTATAATTTTTTTTAATTCTCGGCGGTAGTTGGATCTGATTGAATTAATTTTTTTCTTCACATCATCTATGGTAGCGTTTTTCTCAATTTTTCTCAATATGGGCAGCAACTTGGCCAAGTTTTCATTTCTGCAATCAAATCTTAGCTTTAATTTTGGTAGCGATGTTTGGTAAATAATACACATACTTACCTATTAAACTAAGTTCATTTTTGATTCACCATTTAACTATAATTTGATATCTTGAAAAGAAAAAGAAAAAAAAACGAATAGGAAAAATTGTAATATTTAATATCATTTTACCTATTTTAATTTATGAAAAAAAAATTGAACGTTGCTAACGCTACTTTTACGTTATTTCAAATATTAAAGCGATGTGCTTCTTAAAAGCCGCGTATCGATTACGCACTCCTGGCGCGCGCGCCAAAACTTAAATACGCAGTAAAAAACCGACTCCAGATAGAGCGCCCCGCTTCACGTTTGAGCGTTCCAACGAATAATTTGGCGCGTACCAAAGCGGTATCCATTTCGCGCGGCTGGTACGCGCGCCAATGTTCGACCTCTTGGAGCGCATAATCGATAGATACGCGGTTTTAACAGTTTTGGCGGGAATTTGACCGGCGGCGGTTTGCTGCTCCTGTATTATTGTTTAAATAATGGTTTGTAGTGGGCTTTGATATGTAAAAGTGGTGCGAATTTGTGTATTAAGTGTCTGCGCATTAGTGGAAACGGTAAAACAAATGCTCTGATGGTGGTGTGATTCTCAAGATAAGGTGTCTGTCTGTTTAGGCGCCTTGAGATACCATCGCCAACTGTCAGCTGTCTGCTGGCTCAAGTTGCCGTCAAAATCTCCCAAGGGCTGCACAATGTGACGCATCAACATATGTGAAGCAGAGTACTATGAAGGATAATTAATACATTGTAACTTCAGGCTCAGAAGGGCTAGAACCCAGAGCCGTTAAGCCAGTTATAAAAAAAATACGCGGCTTTATTTGAAACGCATTTATTTATTTATATAGCTTTAGGACGAAAAAGAAGTTTTTACCTTTTATAATTATTCGTATACCCTGGGTTTTTCGTGTCCCACAACTCAGGGAGAACCTCAAAATTTAAAATAAAATCTTTTTCTGGCTGGTGCACATTTGGCGGGAGTGGCGACGGGCTGCGCGAGCACGTGGAAGCCGCCTCTTCAATATATTCTGCGTCCGCTTCCATTGCTGTCTAAGCGTTGACTGACGCGTGACTGACGAAATGCCAATACACGTTCAATCAAAATTCGTGACTGATAGTTGATTGACGTAAAAATCAAAATATCCAAATATTTGTCAATCAATTTCATGCAACCGTCAATCACCGCATTAAACGGTAGGTTATTCGTCAATCACAACCGTGATTGTTGTAAAACTGACAGCAAAACCTACTGTGTAATGGGCGTCTAATAGACGGCCATAGTGTGCAAGGGAAAAAAATCCTTACGGCAATATAGCAAGATAGAAAAAATTAGCAAATGTCATGACTCTGTGACTGATTTTTAATGACAGGTCGTCACAAGTCGGCACGCAAAGAATGAGCTTCTCAGTATTTTGGATTTATTTTAGTTTGGTCGTAGTTATTTTTAATAAACACAATTGTCGTCAAACACTATTGTCTTCAACAATGGTCCATTGTTCTGTGGGTTGCTGCGGTGTTAATACACACATAAACACTCACGCCTGTCACCCAGAGGAGGGTAGGCAGAGACTACGGACTTCCATTTGGCACGATCCTGACACACCTCCCTCGCCTCCTCCACATCCATATATCTACGCATACATACTCGTCGGTTAAGGGTACTCTTAATTTGGCCCATTTTCAATATATTGCCAATTTGGTCGATAAACTTTCGCCTAGGGCGCTCCTTCCCGACTTTGACTTTTATATATATAAAATACTGGCATTAAGTCCGTCATTTGTAACCTTTATGGTTAGAACAATAACGTTTTTAAATAAATAAATAAATATGTGGCTTTGATATTAAGAAAAAAGATATGTACCTACTCTTATATTGGCATCCTCTTTTCTAATGTTCGTCTCTTCTTCTTTGTACGTGGTAGAGCCACGCTGCAGCTATATTATGGGGCACGAATGGATCGGCTCGACCGGGGTAGGACCATGCTCTCACAGAATGCCAGCGTAAAATAGCAGCTTAATGCTGCTGTGTTTTGTATGGTGAGTGTCTCTACGAAAACTTTAAAAAGGCCCTTTTTATTGGAAACGAGGCTTTCCATCTTAGTCCTCAGAGGTGACAACGCATTTCTGTTTTGCTTCTTAATCGAGGAGAAATGAAGATGTCTATAGGCCGCAGCATCCACTTCCCATCTGGTGGACGGTGTGCTTATTCTTTAAAAAAATATCGATAATAATATTTCACGAGTGGATTTTTACTGGTTAATGAAGAAGATTAAGTTATGGGTTCCATGTTGAATAACTGCTTTAATTAAGTTACTAGTTGTAATGTTGCCTGGAAAATTTTAAGTATCGTTTAAGGGCTGATTATTTATTAGTCAGATACAACTTATCCACCAAATAAATTATAACCTAAGTGATAAAAAAATGAAATAATTGAACAATCATAACCATACAAATGTAAGTTTTTTTACGTTGTATTGTATCCTATTACTTAATAAATTCATTTGGGGATTGAAAAATAGACCCTAAATAAAATTAATACCCATCACTAGATCATAAAATAAATCTTTGATAATCCTTCTATGGTTAATGCCTTATGGTGGCGGTTTAGGAGAATCCTACACACTATATCGTTCCGGGGTTCGGGGTTTCCGGGGTTACGAAGTGCCTATGGAAAAAGCGAGTAAGCACTGGCTTTTGAAAGATGGTGGTATAACGTGTTTTACACCAGAAGTAAAATATCCAGTTACGTAAGCAGTGCTAAAGATGCGAGACGTGTAATGCTGCCATCGTCAATCCGCCTCCTAAGCTTGGCAATCATAGGGAATGCTCAGTACAAACGTAATCATGCCAAGCAGTGGTATTTCACAAACTGATTATGATCCGTAGTAAGTCATCTCAGGGGCTAAGCGCTCTCAGTAAGCTTCAAAGTACGCAAGTACACCAGATTCAATCCCTACCGGCACCATTTGAATTGTAATTTTATTAAAATAAGTGCTAATTTACAGCGGCTGTGAAGGAAGTAAGGAAAATCGAATATCTGAGAAATCAACAATATATTTAGGACATGCGAAGTCAAACATCATGCATTGGAGCAGAGCGTCGAACAGAGTCAGAGTGCTATTGTGTAGCTCACAGTGATATACATATTTTTCACATTCAGCATCGTTGTTGTGACTAACTGAATCGGTAGTTTTTTTTGCAGAAGTTCATTGTATTAATGACATGAAAATTAATTAGTTAAAACAATGTGAAAAATAAAATAGTGAGAAAAGATAGTAGAAGACATCTTGATATTCCAGTTATTATTCCAACTTTAAGATAAGAGAAGAAAGTGTTATCCCTGATTTTGACGTTAAAATGCTAAATTGAATCTGTAATGCATTAAAACGGTAATTGCCTGTCACTTGCACCAAACCACAATCATTACTAACGTCACAAGTAATTACAGTAAATAACATCGGCTCAACGAGAATACCGTCACTGTAAAAAGCGAACCGTCTAATTCGTTAAAAGCTTTTCATTGTTCTAGAAATCTGCGATCGTCTCAATTAGGTGATTTGATTTTATTGCTTCTTTTTTCGTTAATACTGATCGATTGGTATTAGAAAAGTCGATGGCGCTGGAAGTAACTTATTATCACATCGTTGAACATAGGGATACGTTTCTAGCTGCAAATTAAAGTTTATTTTCAGCCAGTCACAAAAAAGGAATTTTTTCAAATTTGCTGTATTTTATAAATGTATATTACGCGATATCTTCACCCATTGTGAGCCTAATTACATCATTCGTTTTTATTGAATAGAATATAATTATACCTCTAGGGTGATTATATTTAAAATTGACGAAAATATTTCACCACTTAGGGTGGAAAACTAGTTGATGAAATTTTTAGTATAATTTCTAGTTGTCACCTTGAGCTAGTGCTATTATTTAGTTTAGTCCACTTAAAACGGTTAAATAATGTTTTACAAAAATGTAAAGACCAATTTCGAAAAATTAAAAGAAGAATTAAAAGGAAAAACTATTAAATTATGTGGAAATGGTTTTATTCTTTTTAGTTTTTTGAAGTTAGTTTTCCTTTTTTTTTAAGTTTAATTAATATGTTTATTTAATTTATTTTTATGTAAATTTTACAGCAAATAAAAAGTGAAAAATTAGCGGTGGTAATACTTTAAGACATTCTCCAGTTATTATAGGTTAAGCAAAAAAAAAAAACTAAGCAGATTTTTCATCATCCTCTTCAACCTATTGAAGTCCAGACTTAAGTCTTAAAAATGAGCTAACTGCCATGCATATCTTAGAAGATTTGTTCATACTCATTTTCTGTGGCTAGCAGAAAGCGCAGAACCAGAGCCTTGTTCCCCGTAACTAGTGTGTAGAACTCGGGTGCCACATTTTTATTGGATTTTCCGGCAACTTCAAGCGACTTCAATTCAAGCGTAAGAAGCAACTTCAAATCAAGCGTAACCACACTGACGTAAAGCACTGCCACTGAATCAGGATGAGCGCCATATGTTGACAGCGACCACAAAACGACAAGTGGTGATGAAATAAATTTTAGCAGACTTCAAAAAATGAGGAAATTCTCAATTCGACTGTATTATTTGTTTTTGTTACGTGATATCTTCGATTAGGAGATTTTAAGGTTCTTTTTTTTAATTAATTATACCATCTTTTTCTTATTAATTTTTTTAACAATCACACACACACACACATACACAAACAAGCACGCACGCACGCACGCACGCACGCACACGCACACGTACACTCACACGCACACGTACACGCACACGCACACGTACACGCACTATATAACTTATGTGGAAATTGTTTTATTATTTTTCGTTTCGTAAAGTCGGTTTTATCTTTTAAAAAGTTTAATTATTTGGCAAATTAATTAATAACAAGCTTTTGCCAGGGAAACGCAAGGAGCATGACAATATTTACCTTGCTTTTAAGCGCCACTGAATAGTATAAAATATATTCTTTGATCTGGTTGAAAGTGGCCGCGACGCTGCGTCAAGCCGCGTGTCGGAAATCACCGTAATGGATGGGGTGATATAGTGTCAGGGATGGCAGTTAATACATTACCTTAATCAAGAGAGAGAAAACGATAAATAACATAAATAGAAAATGTATGTGTGCGTTTGTATGTATGTATCTTGTTATTCTACCTAATCTTTAATGGCTGAAATATAAGAAGGCTGGTAAACATGCCAAAATATATTAAGTCCGTTACTCCTTTAGTAGAAAAAGTGTTTAATAAAGTAAAAGAATAAAATAAAATATTTTGATTAATTTATGAACATACATATTTCGAATATTAAGTATACAGGGTATTTTGAAACGCTCCCGAAAACGAAGACAGATGATAGTACTAAGGATACCTGATGATGGGTCACAAAGAAATTCGATCCCGAGGAAAAAAAATCATCTTTTCACAACGTTTTATTAACTTTATTCACGCTCCATCCGCATGCATCACAAAATGCATGCGGCGGGTTCTTGCGCAACTTCAATACAGCTCGTATTGAAGAAGGATCGAGCGGAACCAGGGCTCCAAAGTCTTTGCCAGAGATCTGTCTGCCAGAAAGAGCCAACTGTCGAAGCTGAAGACCGAGTGTGGCAGCGTCGTTTCCGGACACCTGAGATTTTGAGGAGATTGAGAGGTTCTATGGGCAGCTGTACACATCATCGTTGGAGCCACACGCAAGTGTGAGTAACGATCCAAGAGCAAGTCTTATCCGACACTATTCCGATGATATTCCGAACGTCAGTCTCAGCGAGATTAGAATGGCTCTTCAGCACCTTAAAAAAGGCAAGGCCCCAGGCGAGGATGGAATTACAGCGGAGCTTCTGAAAGCGGGTCTAAAACCAGTACTTAAAGTCCTTCAGAAGCTCTTTAATTCCGTCCTACACGGTGGCACTACACCAGAGGGGTGGATCAGAAGTGCGGTGGTCTTGTTCTTCAAGAAAGGCGACAACGCTGTCTTGAAGAACTACAGACGGATTTCCCTTCTGAGCCGCGTCTACGTGCTGTTTTCGAGTCATTACGAATCGTCTCGCACGCAGACTCGACGACTTCCATCCTCCCGAACAAGCCGGTTTCAGAAAAGGCTTTAGCACCATAGACCACATACATACCCATCGGCAAATTGTACAGAAGTCCGAGGAGTACAATTTGCCACTATGTCTGGCGTATGTGGACTATGAGAAAGCCTTGATTCCGTCGAAATTTGGGCGGTGCTGCAGTCCCTTCAGCGGTGCCAAGTTGACTGTCGGTATATCGAAGTGCTGAAGTGCTTGTACAGTAGGACCACGATGGCTATCCGAGTACAGAACCAGAGTACAAAACCTATCCAACTGCAGAGAGGTGTAAGACAGGGTGACGTTATATCCCCGAAACTCTTCACCGCTGCATTGGAAGACGTTTTCAAGCTTCTGGACTGGAAAGGATACGGCATTAACATCAATGGCAGTACATCACTCACCTTCGATTTGCCGATGATATAGTCCTTATGGCAGAATCGCTGGAGGACCTAAGCACTATGCTCAATGACTCAATAGTGCCTCCCAACGGATAGGTCTTAAGATGAACATGGACAAAACAAAGATCATGTTTAATGTCCATGTCACACCTATGCCGGTAGTTGTTGGGGCACTAAGCTCGAAGTTGTTGACGAATATGTTTACCTGGGACAAATAGTCCGACTAGGTAAGTCCAACTCGACCGAGAGGTCAATCGACGGATTCAACTCGGCTGGGCAGCGTTCGGGAAATTACGGCACATCTTCTCGTCAGGTATACCTCAAAACTTGAAAACGAGGCTGTACAACCAGTGCGTGTTGCCAGTGATGACCTACGGAACTGAGACGTGGTCCTTCACTGCTGGCCGGATGAGGAAGCTCAAGGTCGCTCAGCGAGCTATGGAGAGGCTATGCTCGGGGTCTCACTGCGTGATAAACTTAGAAATGAGGATATCCGCAGTAGAACCAGAGTGACCGACATAGCCCAACAGATTAGTAAGCTGAGTGGCAATGGCCGGCCATATAGCTCGAAGAACCGACAACCGATGGGGAAAAAGGTTCTCGAGTGGCGGCCTCGTACCGGCGGACGAAGTGTAGGGCGTCCCCACTAGATGGAGTGACGACCTGGTAAGACATGCAGGAAGTCGATGGATGCGGGTGGCTCAGGACCGTGCTTTGTGGCATTCCTTGGGGAGGCCTATGTTCAGCAGTGGACTTGTGAAGGGCTGTAATGATGATGATGATGATGATTCACGCTCCATCATGTTATTACAGTTATTTGAAACGATATTTCACACAAAAAAACTGAAAATACTGAAAATAAAACCAGCAGTGAAACTTTAAAAGAAAATCAGCTGACAATAGGGTCAATTCCTCGCGGGCGCCGAACTCTTTCCTAGATCGGTACGAAACAGTGCATTAGGTTATACTACTTACTCACTCTACCCTTCCTTTCACACACACGCTGCTTCGTGTCGCCTCGCGCTGTGGAATTTACACATGCTTCAAGGACATTACAATAATTTTAGTTTTAAGATAGTGCTATGTTGACTATCACGAGCGATAGTTGAATTGTTTTGTTTATTAAATTATTATCGTTATTACTTGTTATTTATTAATTAATGATGTTGTTCTTGTTGTTACGTTTTGTGTTTTTGTTTGGTTTTAATAATGTCTAACGCGTAGGTACGTTTATAGTGCTCATGAATACGGCAACATGTTAATGTGCCTTGAAGAATCTCATAAGGTCACGGAGGATCGGTAGCTGTTTCATACCTAATTTTTTTAAATAACTTAGTACTGAACTGATCTGAATAGGTACATAACTGAATACTAACTTATTCTGGACTATAATTTTTTTATAGTATAGGGTGACAAACGAGCACACAGTCCACCTGATGGTAAGTGGTTGCTGTGACCCATAGACATCTACATCTATCCTCAATAAAGACTCAAAATGCAGATGCGTTGTCACCCGTGAGGACTAAGATGGAATGCCTCTTTTCCAGTAAAAGGGTCTCCGGTTCTCTACACTCACCATACGAAACACAGCAGTGTTAAGCTGCTATTTTACGGTGGTATTCTGTGAGAGCGTGGTCCTTCCCGGTCGAGCCGACCATTCGTGCTACAACTATACTACTAATATAGCTGCAGCATGGCTTTACCACGTAATCAGAATAATAAAATACCTACACAATGGATAACAAAGCATGACTCTAACCTTGTAAACATTTTATTTAAGTATTTTTTCATTAGCAGGGAATCGAACCAGTTATTTGGTTTATTTAACCTGTGAATTCGAATGAAAGTGGCTACGTGGAGACAAGCACAGTGGCAAATTAGTAGGTTAAGTAGATAAGTTAGGTATTTAGACAAGTGTTGTAAATTATTAGGTATTGTGGTACCATCGCTAGTTGCCGGCCGTGCGAATTCGGTGTTCGCGCGTACATTGACCCCTAGTCAGCTGATTGTAATTCAGTAATTCCACTGCTGGTTTTATTTTTCAGTATTTTCATGATTTTTTTGTGAAAGATCGTTTCAAATAACTGTAATAACATGATGGAGCGTGAAAAAGTTAATAAAACGTTGTGAAAAGATGATTTTTTTCCTCGGGATCGAATTTTTTGTGACCCATCATCATAGGTATCCTTAGTACTATCATCTGTCTTCGTTTTCAGGAGCGTTTCAAAAATACCCTGTATACAACTGTTATAAAAAAATAGTTATCTAATTAAAAAGTGAATATAATTAACTAATACCCAACCAAATTATAGTGAGATATCCCACACTCGGCGCCTCAGCAAGAAAAATCTTTAAGCAAACACAAAACCCCCAATCTGCTTATAACACCAAAGTTTTAGTACTGTAATGTCGTCTTTTAAACTGTTAACTGTACCCATTTTAGATAGTAGCTGTAGAGATTCGAAACATACCTGTGCACATTAGATGATTTTTTATAATTAATAGATTTTAAATTATACTACATGGAGTGACGACCAGGTAAGACATGCAGGAAGTCGGTTGATGCAGGTGACTCAGGACCGTGCTTTGTGGTATTCCTTGGGGGAGGCCAATGTTCAGCAGTGGTCTTGTGAAGGGCTGTAATGATGATGATGATGATGAAGTTATAATATGAATAAGTTAACTAAGCGATGCGAACCTAATAGTCGTGAGCTTGAATCCACTATTCAACTGTTATCGTCACCACACCTAACACAAGCGACTTAAATGTATTTGAAGTCATTAGCAAGAGAATAATTAACGGTAATATTAGTAAAGTTATAATAAGTTAGTAAATAGCTGGTTTATTTATTAGAATTTGTCATTGAAGAAAAGTTTTTCAAATTTTTATGTTTTAATATTTAATGTAATTTCAAATTACAACCGGTTTTATTTGGAGCAACCCTATTATAAGCCGTGCGTCTGGGGTTAATAGATATCCATTACTGGGCACTTGTCTCGCTTGCGAGTCAAGCACGCAATGGCTGGCAGGCTGAAAGATGTTAGCCTCCGTTTTACAGAGGCTCTTTCAAGATTTTTTTGTTGCGTATTTTTTACTTAACAGCATTCAAAGGAAATAATGGTAGAGGAAGTTTTACGTTTTTGAAATTTTATATGATATATTTTCCTCATTTTGCTTTGTAGAATTCAGGCAGGCAGGTCATTCATACAGGCAGTCGGTGGTTTCTTCTAAATCAATAAATTGTTACGTTCGTGTCATCGCATTGAATTATGATCGGTATTGTTTGTCAGTTGGTCGATTAGGGTGCCTCACTGTTAATGGCCTCCGGAGTTACGATATAGCAAAATGATTGCGCACATTTATTTGTATTACATTTTTGTTCAACGACGACGAATGAATTAATCGGCAACAATTGAATACGCTACTGTATTCGATTGTTTTTTATTTTTATTTTATTTTCAGCATTGAAGTAATATGTACTACGTACTAGGACAAACACGGTGAATAAAATCTGTGGAGCAGTGCGGGGCACGTGATCGGGAACAAAGAGTACCTACCATTTTCATGGCTAAGTAATTTTGAGCCGGTGGGCTCTAACGTGTGTTTGCAAACAATCAAGTATCGGCGTCTCTTCTAGTATGTGGTATTATATGTTACTTCAATGATTTTCGGTAAGTTTTTTATGTTCAGTTCGTCCTATAGACAAAATATGATGATACGACCTTATAACTTAACGTACATACAACAGGTTTTTAAAATTAGAAGTAAGGGTGACAAGCAAGCAACAGGCCACATGATGGTAAGTTATTGACTGTGGCCTATAGACAACTAAATTTATCCTCGATCTAGAATCACAATGCAGATGTATTGTTATTCCTGAGAACAAAGATGAAATACCTCCTTAAACCAGAAAAAAGGGTAACCAGTAAAAAGGGTTTCCAGTTCCCGTCATTCACCATATGAAACACTACAGTATTATTTTGCTATTTCTGTGGTCCTTCCTCGATTAAGCCGCTCCTGTGCTGTAGTAATAATATGCAGCGTAGCTCTACCATATGTCCGGTTTTGCAACAGTATCAGAAATTATATCTTTCAATGACATTAGAATCATGCAAGTTTGGTTGAAAAGTACAAACACTACAACCCTTTCACAACTGCTTTATCGGAATGTCAAAATTCGACAATAGTACTTCGCTCATATCCCGCTCACATCGCCGCCCTAGCAACCGCTATATGGTCGCTCCCGCCTATAGAGCAACAAGGGCTACCGGCAGATCGGAAAGGAGTAGCCGCCATACGCAGTCGTTGCCCTCTGTCAACAGTAAATTGGTCAGCTCTTTGCTGCAAAAAGAAATCTACCACAAAAACCTTTCATATACAATTAATTTTTAGTTACATTATTGTTGTTTACTTCTTTTTAAACTTAAAATTACAATAATAACGGTCGTGTTGTTTCGGATTTGTTTACCAACACAGACCGCTCGTCCTTATACAATATGCAGATCGGTCAAACGACTGATCCGAGTCTGTATCCGGGTTGTCGCCGTCACCGAGCGATACTGTTATCTATGTGTGTGTGAAATTGTTAGTTTATTGTTTTCATTATTATGTGCGAGTTTCATAGTGACAGACGGTTGTTTTTGTGTGCGCAGATTTCCCCGCAAAAAATGACAGACAGTTGTGTATCGGAGAAAAACGCTATGGCTACTCCCCTTCGATCCACCGGTGGCCCGTGTTGCTCTATGCTCCTACCTTGCTCGCCTCTTTCGCCGAGAACGCGCCCCGCAATAATTAACATAAACATAAAACATAACATAAACACTCACGCCTGTCACCCAGAGGGGTAGGCAGAGACTATGGACTTCCATTTGGCAAGATCCTGACACACCTCTCTCGCCTCCTCCACATCCATATACCTACGCATACACGCTCGTCGGTTAAGGGTACTCCTAATCTGGCCCATTTTCAATATATCGCCAATTTGGTCGATAAATTTTCGCCTAGGGCGTCCCTTCCCGACTCTGCCGTTCACCTCTGCCACATAAAGTTGCTTTGGCACTCTTTCCTCATTCATTCTTTCTACATGACCAAACCACCGAAGCGTTCCTTTCTAAATCCTGGTCACAACATCATCTTGCAAACCACACTCTTCTCTTATCACACAATTTCTCACTCTGTCATTCAGATTCAGCCCTAACATACTCCTTAATGACCGCATTTCAACAGCATTTATTCTACTCTCGTGCTTCTTCTGCCACACCCAACTTTCACTACCTAAAATTTATTAAAGTAGGGACTAACACAGCATTGTGAATTGCTATACGTGCCTTTTTGGACACATTCTGACTTTCCACAAAAGAGTGTAGAGCCCCATTTACTTTATTTCCTGCGTTCACTCGTCGTTCTATATCCTTATCATATCTACCATCCCTGCTAAATACACATCCCAAATACACAAACTCATCTACTTGCTCGACCAATTCCCCTTCTATTCTTATTTCACATATAGTTTTACATTCTTCTCTTTCAAAAACCATAACTTTCGTCTTACTTGCGTTCACTTTCATACCCCTTTCTTTTAATGTCCAGTTCATTAAAGTAACCATCATTTGCAACTCGGCCGCCGACGATGCAAATATGACTTGATCATCGGCGTACAAAAGGCATTTGACGGTTAACTCACCCATTCTCAACCCACATTCTTCAACTTTCAAAGTTTGCCAACAACTGTCCATAAAAAGGTTAAACAACCACGGGGAAGCTACACAGCCCTGTCTGACACCTTTTTGAATGCCAAACCAGTCCGAGGAGACTCCATTGATCCTGACACAAGCACTGGTGTCCCTATACAGAGACTTCAATGCCTGTATCAACCCAGCGCTGAACCCAAATGAGTTCAGTGTTTGCCATTATACATCCCTGTCCACTCTGTCATAAGCCTTTTCCAAGTCCACGAACGCACAAAAAACCTTTTGGTTTTGCCAATAACTTCTCCGCGATCATGCGCATGGAAAAGACCTTATCCCTTTCTAAATCCCGCTTGCACATCCCAAATTTTTCCATCAGTATCTTTCATACCTTAAATCAGTATCTTTCGTACCTTAGCATACAGTTTTCCCACAATGCTAAGAAGGCTGATACCACGGTATTTTTACAGTCCTGCTGCGATCCTTTTCCTTTATATAGTGGGACTATCACGGCTTTGCACCAGTCTCACGGTACCCGCTTAAGTTCCTAACACAAATTAAACAAGGTGTATAGCAGGTCTGCCACCACTCCCTCTCCAGCCCTTAGCATCTCGAGTGATACTCTATCATATCCGGCTGCCTTACCTGCTTTCATACTTTTAATTGCTTTCATTATTTCATCTATACTTATCTCTCTATCTCTTTCCTCTTCTTTCGGAATTTCTATTTCATTTAATTCAAACGTCTCATCACTCATAAACACGCTTTCATAGTATTCCTTCCAACTCCTTAAACTCGACACTTCGTCATTCAGAATACAGCCATTCTGGTCTCGTATAGTATTAATTCTAGGCTATTTTGAATGTCCCCTGGCAGTTCTTACGAGTATCCAGAACATTTTAATATTTGCCTGGAAGTTATCCGATATTCTTCTATCATTCTTATCTTGCTTTTTCCTTTCAAATACTTCTTTTACTCTCTTATTTAGATGTCTAAAGACTGCCTTTTTTCTTTCAATATTATCATTCATACCGCTAGAACGACTAGCCTTGGTTGCTAGTAAATCTAGCCATGCTCTCTTCTTTGCTTCAACTTCCATCCGTACCTCATCATCCCACCATAAAGTGTTATTTTTCCTTTCATTCGTTCTCTTACTTACACCACATGCTTCGGTAGCTGCATCCACCAAAACTTTTCTTGACATTATACCACACAGTCTCCAAGTCTAAATCATTCATACACAATTCATCCATACCACTTATATTTTCTCTCAATCTACATTTGAACTTCTCTTTCGCACCTTCATCTTGTAACCTCTCTGTTCTTATACGCTGTAATGCAGTGGTAGACACAGATGTCCGATGCCGCCAACGTCTGAATAGACCATTAATTCGGCATAAGACCAAGTAATGATCCGTCCCTACGTTGGACCCCCGGTAAACCCTTGTATCTACCACTGCGCTCATCATTCTTTCATCCACAATTATGAAATCTATCATGCTTCTATCACCACCTCTTTCCCATGTATACATGTGAATCTTCTTATGACGAAAGAAAGTGTTCGTCACAAAAAGATTCATTTCCACACATACGGTGAGGAGGCTTTCACCATTCTCATTTATACTTTCATCACCAAACGTTCCCAATATCCTTTCATAACCAAGCCTCTTCACGCCAACCCTTCCATTAAAATCTCCTAATATAACAATATTTTCATTACCCTTGCATTTCATTAGCACCATCCTTACCATCTCCCAAAACTGCTCTCGGATATAAGTGGGCTTAGACATGTCTGGGGCGTAGACCCCTAGAACAAACAACTTCTTTAAGCCCACTTTAATTCGTATCCATAGCAGTCTCGGGCTTACACATTCATACTCTTTCACACAATGACCCATTCTTTGGCATGCCCGCTCGGTCTCGTCTACACCAGACCAGTACGCGGTATACATGTCATGTGTAGTGGCATCCTTTCCCTTCCGTTTCGTCTCATTTACACATAACACATCTATTCCTCTATCATACATCATATCGCATACTTCATCCATCTTATCATTCATTGCTCCACATACATTCAGTGTAGCCAGACGGGCTTCCGCAATCCACTTTTCACCCCTCCGGGAGACAGAACGTGACGGGTGGCGAACCTCGTCGCCGGTTTTCCTCCCGGAGATTCTTCGCACCCATGCCCCATTAAAGGGGCGCCGGGAACTCGGGGCGACTTCTTTTATTTTGTGCGTCATGGTGCGAAAGTAGGGGTGGTATTTTTTACGCCGTTACCACACGGCGAAGAGCCAAGTCTGTTCTTTCGGCTTTGTCGCTTGTTTAGCACCACCCGGAGGACATGTGTAGGGTGGGCCTAGGATTAGGTGGTCGAAGCCTACGGACGCAAGCGACGCAATAATTATTGGTTAAAAATATAAGGCACAGATTGTTAACGAAAATTTACTGTCGCTCGGATCACACACACATCACCGCCCTGGCAACCGCTACATCGTCGCTCCCGCCTATTTCGCCTCAACAGTCGAGAGCGCGCCCTAATTATTGGTAAAAATATACGAGTAAGTCACGAATTGTTAATGGAAAGAATTCATCACCTATTAACCCCTATGGGTGGAATTTTTTCTACAAATTTATTTAGGATCATCCTTGAAGTGCAAACTTTAAAAAAACGTTGAATCGCTAGGCAATTGACAAAGATATCGCGTAACATACACATACAAAAAAAGAACATACAACCGGATTGAGAAACTCCTCCTTTTTCAGTTTTGATAATCAAACATAATCATATATTTTTTACACGTGGTAGAGCCACGCTGCAGCTATATAAATTACGTTAGGGTAATATGGTCACCTTAAGCTTTGCCGCCCTATTAAACCAAAACTAGGAGGAGGAATGAGACAAAAACACAAAGTCGTATGCTATAACAAATTTATTAAGAAATAGCAAACAAGCATTGGCAATAATTAAGAACACTTCAAAAATATAACTTAAAAAAAGAGCTAATGATCCATATTTACTATAATAATGTCAACTGTCAAAATGGCGTCGATAAAGCAACGCCTTTTGACCTTTTATTATTCGATTGACTAATGAAGAGCTATAGTATCACAGATCTATCTATGCAAAAAGGCTGTAATTTTTGAGTTATAATAAAGTTACTATATTAACCGGATGACCATATTACCCACACGTACGCTAAAGGTTGTGTAGCACGAATGACCACGCTCTCACAGAATACCAGCGTGAAATAGCTGCTATTTGAGCATTATGCAGCATTGCTGCTGCCTTTATTATTTTGAGTGTAGATAACTGGAGACTCTTTTTACTGGAAACGATGCAATTCCATCTTAGTCTTCAGGGGTTCTGTATTTTTGATTCTTGATCTAAGATAGATGTAGATGTGTATGTTCTTTTTTTGGATGTCTATGGGCAACTCCACTTACCATCAGGTGAGCTGTATGTTCGTCCGTCACCCTTATTCTATAAAAAAATACCTACCAATGTTTTGACTGTGTAGTGGCGGTGTAAGAATGTCCACCATTTATATATCAGATGGTGTAGGAATATAAACCATTTATGGGCCAGATTAGGAGTACCCTTAATTGACAAGCGTGTATGCGTAGATATATGGATGTAAAGGAGGCGAGAGAGGTGTGTCAGGATCGTGCCAAATGTATGTTATATACTTCATATCGCCCGATAGTGTCGTAAGAGGCAACATAGGGAAACGAATCAGGAGGTGGGCAGCAGCGCCTTCCTAATAACAATTAGAAAATAAAATAGGTAACTACTGTTGCCAACTCGCCTGCAAGGCGTGGCAACTATGGCAAATATACAGTAGTGGACTTTAATAGGCTATTATAAATGAATGTTTTGCAGTTTAATACCAGTTCTGGAAGACTGCGCTTATTTGATGTTACACAGATATGTTAGCACGCGTGTGTTAAATGGAAGCGAAGTGAAGCGCGTTCGCGTTATCAGTTCGTCTGCGCCTCCTTCAGTTCAGGAAATTAGATTTTTGCGCTTCCTTACGTTTAAACGAACCAATTTAGGGCGAGCGTGTTTTTAACAGGCGTTCTATTTAAATATACCTGCTTGATTGTACTCTATTCTTTTTTTTTATAGCTCTTAATACAGGTGAAATAAAGTATTAATAGGCCGTGATACATCAGATGTAAGCTGCCGGCCGTCAATTCTATAATCGTTTGCGTTCACAGCATCCTCTTACCATCAGGTAAACTATGTGCTCGTAATTCATTGCTTATTCTTTACAAAAATATTAACTATTAATAATCGATTCCGTTTTCACTCTCGCGTTTAACGCCTACCCTTAATCTCTCACACATAAGTATGTGTATTACAGAATAACATTGTTGTAAGTAATGGCGCAAATAGCAATTCACTTACTCGTGGGAATCGAAATAACACATAATGCGATGAGATCGAATTAGGTGATTTAACTGCAGTGCAGTGTCACGGATACAAGATCAATCTCGATACACCAATAGCGGAAGACAATGGCTTATATGTAAATTAAAAATGGAAAACCTTGACCTCTAGAGAAAGGCCTTTGAACATTATAGCCAGTGAAGTAAAGTAGAGTTACAGCCTATATACGTCCCACTCCTTGACGCAGGTCTCCTGTCATTTCTGAGAGGGTTTTAGGAAAAAGAAATGTCCGCCGCCCCCAATGCGTGTTGGCGGACTTTACATGTCTTCGAAATATTTTTTAAATTTGTCAGACATGCAGGTTTCCTCACGATATTTGCCAGCGCTGTTGTACCAGCGGAGATCGAACCCGGGTTGCTCGCATAATATACGGCATTATAGTGAATTGTCATATAATATTTTCTCTCTAAGGGCGCTTTTAGTGTCACGCGGATTTGCTCACGCACGCGGGATTGGACCGCATGCGTAAAATTTCACGCTGCGGATCATACGCAGCATGAGTTTCAGTTTTCTACGGGCTGCGTAACGGTATAGACGTGTTCAAAAATGATCAATGTCAGAAGAATATGTGTCGCTTACATACTTTACAAACGACGAAACAAGAAGACAAGAGTACATGTTGATCCCTTTCTTGAAAATAGGCTTCTTGCTGGGGCGTTTGTTACACGCTTTGGAAAACTACAAAATAATGAACGTAAATTTAAAAATTACTTTCGAATGTCCATTCGTTCTTTTGATGAACTGTTGTGTAAAATTGAGAATAAGCTACAAAAAAGCAGTTTACGAAGGATTACAATACAACCGATTGAGAGGCTCGCTATTACATTAAGGTAAGTTTTAAATTTTAAATATTTAATTTCCTGCTATGATTTAGTGGAAAGGGATTTGAACAGGTAGGATAAACGTTTTTTGACTTCAAATTACTGTCATGTGTAAATTTACATGTGCAAAAAAAAAATTTTGTCATGTACTCTGAAATTTCATTGTTCATAATTTCATTCAATTTCATGTTGAAATTTCATTAAATAAGATTATTTCACTCATAAAATGTCGCCATTAAAGTGGAATCATTCCTACCTTTCATCACACGCTACTTATTATAATATAGATAAAAGTTATAGGTTTGCACATGACAGTAATTTAAAGTCAAAAAGTCCTTAATGGTTTGGGATTGGTACGTTCAACCATACACAATCCTTTTTATCTGATAAAGTACATGGCCACAGATAAAGTTACCCAAACCAGCATAAATGGAACTCGCGCCTTGCGTATTATCATACTTAGGTAACCCGTCGGGTCCCGCTTATACTGGATTTGAGTAACTTGATCTGTGCCGTGTACAACCGCACTCATATGACTAAACAAACAATTAGAGAGAAACTGGAGAAAAAGTTAATCGTACTCATTTTAATAAAAAGAGTTTTATTCATAAATTAAAAAATCAAATTTTACATCATTCATTTCTTTGTAAATTTGTATCCTGAGCGTTGACATTACTTTCGCCTGTAGATGATGTTGTTGCTGGGGTATAAATTACGTCATAAGACGTGATATTAAACAGGCCGCTTTCAGTCGAAATAAGAGTTTCATTGTCATTCACTGCAGCAGAACTAATAGCATTGTCGTTAAGACTCGAAGTATCCTGGATTATACTATTGGTTTGGTAATCTTGATTTATCGGTGACAAACTGTCAAGCTCAGTAAAAGCACTAGAACTTGTTGTAGGTATGGGACTGTAGTATGCAGGTTGTGTTTGACTTTCCATTTCCATAAATATATTTAACACTTTTGTTCTGAACATTAGTTTTGATATCTAGTGAATCTTTTAATGAAGGCTGCAGAGACTGAAAGAAAGCCAAATCCTCACTTTCTAGCTCCAGTTGATTAGACTTAAGCATTCTAATAACTGTGCCTCAAATTCAGATGGTGCTTGCTTTTAGATTTTACTTGTTTTGTTTTGATGTTGGGTGAGAACTTTCTTGACGTGAAGTATCTGGTTGCGTGGACTCATTAGGTGTTTCTAAATTACTTTGTTCAGACATTTCTTCACAGAGTGACTCTTCTCCAGCAGTTTCCGTTGTACTGTCTAAGAAAGTCAAAATGTCATAGTAAGAATATTTCTTCTTCTTCTTCTTACTCCCAGAGCCGGATGGCTGATTTTTTTCAGATATCTTGTCTTTCTGGTAAGTGTCCCTTGCTGTTCGCCAGCGTTGTTGTATTTTCTTGTCTGAAATGACAAAATATAATAAGTAAGTGGCAAAAGTACACACAGTTTCAGATCAAGTTACCCAAAACCAGTACCAATAAACGGAACTTGCTAGGGCCTCGCCGGCATCGAGTCGTCTACGATAATAAACAACGCATGAGTCCTGTTTATACTGGTTTTGGGAAGCTTGATCTGTGGCCGTGTGTACAAATCTGATATTAGTTGGAAATTTAACTGCATTCGATTAAAGGCCCTCCTTAATTCACACATGTTGTCAACTTTACACTGTCTCATGAAGCATTAGATAAATCAAGCAATATATATATACCTATACAGAGTGGAAAAATAAGGCCGCAGTTGAAGGAAAAGTACCTTAGGCGCAACGCAACGGCGGGCCGGCGCAGGCCGGTCAATTTCGCCGCGAACGATAGCGCAAAGTGAATCTTATACTAGACGCAGACGGCGCGGCCGGGGCGGCGCGGCGCAGACATCGACGAAATAATTCATTTTTACAAAATAATTAGAACTTCATTTAAGGATTTTGGAAAACACCGGATTGAATCGGGCAATTTGTTTATTTGTTACAGTAAAATTTGCCATCATCAAAATTAAGGTGAAAACTTCCGAAGTCACTAGCGCTGTAAGTTTTAATTTGTTTTAACAAAATTTGCTTTATTTGCATCTGTCAACCTTCATGAAGGAGGACATCTTGTAATGTAAATATTGCCTGAAATAAACGATATTTCATTATATTATATTATATATATTTATTAGATTCTTTTCATTTGCAAAATTTTACCATAGGGTTAATTTATACAGAAGATTTCTTATAAAATATTTACAGCATAGTTATGTGTCTCAAATCTGCTAAAAGTGGCCACTTTTAGCAGATATGAGATACATAACTATACTCGAACTTTTCATATGAAATCATAACTGCATAAATACCCCCCTATGATAAAATTTTCGGCAAATCATAGAAATCTAACGTAGCTATAGTACTGTAGTTAAAACGAATTAAAAACTTCTAGCGCTAGCTACTTCCGTGCCCTTTCACCTTAAGGGTATTTATTTTTCTTCTGAAGTAAAATTCGAGCGGTGCATGCTGTCTTATGTCTGATGTCAGCATTATTAATATATTATGTTATCATATTATTAATATATTGTTTTTGTTTTCAGATATTTGGCAACTGGTAATACATTCACTGATCTACACTATTCCTATGTGATTGGAATTGCAACAATTAGCGAAATAGTAAGACAAGTTTGTTACATAATATGGATTGAACTAAAGTCTGAATGTATTCCACAGCTTAATGGGATCAAATGGAAAGAAATCGCAGAGGGATTTCTCACATATACAAATTTTCCTAATTGCTTGGGTGCAATTGATGGAAAACATATAAGAGTGATTCGGCCGCCGCACAGTGGATCACTATATTTTAATTATAAGAAATATTATTCTGTAGTGCTCTCGCAATGTGATGCTGATTATAATTTTACATATATTAATGTCGGTACCAGTGGAAGCAACGCCGATTCAACCATCTTTAGAAGGAGTCAATTGTATACGAAACTGGAAAGTAACACGTTGGGTATCCCTGACCCGCAAGAGTTGCCTATTATTTGCCCCGAAGTAGCTTATCCATCTAGTGTAAGAGCAAAGTTGCCGTTCGTGATAGTGGGAGACGAGGCATTTGGTTTATCATCACATGTGATGCGGCCTTATGCTCGTGATAATTTACCTTACAAAAAGAAAATATTTAATTACCGTCTGTCCAGAGCTAGAAGGTACATAGAATGCACTTTTGGAATTATGTCAAATAAATTTAGAATATTTCACAGATCCATGAATGTCAAGTTAGATCTAGCACAATTAATAGTCAAGACGGCATGTGTACTTCACAATTTCATAAGGAAACGGGATGGCTACAAGGTCAGCCATACATTTGTCACAAATGGTTTTACGGGACCACTACCCAGGCAGCAGACTGAAAGTAGTAATACGTCGGCAAGTAATATCAGAGATATATTTGCAGATTACTTTATCAATGAAGGAAAAGTCTCCTGGCAACACCGATATATAATTAATTAACTAAACTCAAAAGGTTTTAGAAGGTTTTTGATGTTATTTGTGAATTAAATAATTATGCTTATATTAATAAAGTAATGATGCTTGTATAAATAAAATAATGAACCAAACACATACCCGCCTCTTTTCTTTCCTCTTCGCTCAAATTTTCGTAGTTAGGTGCCAATTCCTTCAAAATATCTCTCCATGCAGCCTCCTCGCGTCCCTGTTTTTGTATAATTCATTGCGTTTATCCCACAAAACGGCCGCAGATGAACTTCAATGATTACTCGTTCTGTATCGATTTTCATTTCGGTAGTACAATACGGCGCGTGCGCCCCGCTCGACTCTAAAATGGGCACTGAAGTTGTAGGCAGCGCTACGCATGCGGATACCCGCACCGGGGTGACGCCCCGCACAGCGCCCGCGTCCCGCGTGCGTTTATCACGCTTTACAACAGATACCTATATGAAATTGTTCTTTGCGGATGCTACGCATGCGGTCCAATCCCGCGTGCGTGAGCAACCGTGACACTAAAAGCGCCCTAAAGGTCACATGGCACACATAATATTATACTTTATTAATTATTTATTTACTCTTTATTGTAACCAATTTAATTAAAAGAGTTACAAGGGGTTAACTTAATGTCTTTCGGCATTTTCTCCCAGTCAACCCCGCCGTGATGAAATATAATGGCAGGCGCAAAAAGGATAAAAACATGAGAAATTTAATAAACAACGGAGCAGTAATCTATATTCTATAATATTAAAACAACTGGCTTACTCAGGGGGTTATTTGAATGCTATAAAGACATAAATAACCATTTTAAAATTTTTGTCTGTCTGACAGACAAAAATTCTATATGTCTGTCTGTTCGGGCTAATACTTAGAATAGCTGAAACAATTGCGATGAAACTTTACGAACAGATAGAGAGCAATGCCAGGAGGGACTTTATGGAGAAAGAGTCCCTCTTTATGATGAACTCTTTCTTCCAAAAGCGGCTCCACAGAAAGTGGACCTAGTCGAGCCTCGACGGTTCGACAAAAAATGAGATCGACTTCATTATGACGACCGGACGACAACTGTTCAGTGATGTCTCAGTGATCGCGAGGGTGAAAACTGGCAGCGATCACCGAATGGTGAGAGGCACACTGAACCTAAATGTTAAGTTGGAGAGTTCACTAATCTTTCTTGCTCTAATCCAAAGTCCCGAAAACTTGCAGCTCGAGTTACAAAATCGTTTTCAGTACCTAGAAGATTGCAATGAAGTGGACGATATGAATGACAAGCTTGTGGAAACTGTCCATGCGGTCGGAGCTAAGTTCTGTAAGCCCCGTCGCAGAAGAACACAAAAACTATTCCATCACACTCTTAATCTCATGGTTGTTAGACGGGAGATGAAGCTGCAGTCTTCAGCAGATTTGACAGCATACAGGCAACTGAACAGACAGATCTCCAAATGCATGCGGCGGGACTTGCGCAACTTCAATACAGCTCCCATTGAAGAAGCGATCGAGCGGAACCAGGGCTCCAAAGTCTTTGCTAGAGATCTGTCTGCCAGAAAGAGCCAACTGTCGAAGCTGAAGACCGAATGTGGCAGCATCGTTTCCGGGACACCTGAGATTTTGAGTGAGATTGAGAGGTTCTATGGGCAGCTGTACACGTCATCGTTGGAGCCACACGCAAGTGTAAGTAACGATCCAAGAGCAAGTCTTATTCGACACTATTCCGATGATATCCCGGACGTCAGTCTGAGCGAGATTAGAATGGCTCTCCAGCACCTTAAAAACGGCAAGGCCCCAGGCGAGGATGGAATTACAGCGGAGCTTCTGAAAGCGGGTGGAAAACCGGTACTTGAAGTCCTTCAGAAGCTCTTTAATTCCGTCCTCCATGGTGGCATTACACCGGAGGCGTGGAGCAGAAGTGCGGTGGTCTTGTTCTTCAAGAAAGGCAACAACGCTCTCTTGAAGAACTACAGACCGATTTCCCTTCTGAGCCGCGTCTACGTGCTGTTTTCGAGAGTCATTACGAATCGTCTCGCATGCAGACTCGACGACTTCCAGCCTCCCGAACAAGCCGGTTTCCGAAAGGGCTTTAGCACCATAGACCACATACATACCCTTCGGCATATTGTACAAAAGATCGAAGAGTACAATCTGCCACTTTACCTTCCGTATGTGGACTATGAGAAAGCCTTTGATTCCGTCGAAATTTGGGCGGTGATGCAGTCCCTTCAGCGGTGCCAAGTAGACTGTCGGTATATCGAGGTGCTGAAGTGTTTGCACAGTAGGGCTACGATGGCTATCCGAGTACAGAACCAGAGTACGAAACCTATCCAACTGCAGAAAGGTGTAAGACAGGGTGACGTAATATCTCTATCTAATCACCGCTGCATTGGAAGACGTTTTCAAGCTACTGGACTGGAAAGAATACAGTGTTAACGTCAATGGCGAGTACATCACTCACCTTCGATTTGCCGACGATATAGTCCTTATGGCAGAATCGCTGGAGGACCTAAGCACTATGCTCAATGACCTCAATAGTGTCTCCCAATGGATAGGTCTCAAGATGAACATGGACAAAACAAAAATCATGTTTAATGTCCATGTCACACCTATGCCGGTAGTTGTTGGGAGCACTAAGCTCGAAGTTGTTGACGAATATGTTTACCTGGGACAAATAGTCCGACTAGGTAAGTCCAACTTCAACCGAGAGGTCAATCGACGGATTCAACTCGGCTGGGCAACGTTCGGGAGATTACGACCCATCTTCTCGTCAGGCATACCTCAAAACCTCAAAACTAAATTGTACAACCAGTGCGTGTTGCCAGTATTGACATATGGAACCGAGATGTGGTCCTTCACTGCTGGCCGTATGAGAAAGCTCAAGGTCGCTCAGCGAGCTATGGAGAGGGCTCGGGGTTTCTCTGCGTGATAAATTTAGAAACAGAAACAGAAACAGAAACTTTTTTATTCAATATAGATTATAAATAATACTTATTGAAAGTCACTCTTTTGTCTAATTACCACTGGTTCGAAAAAAACCTCTGTCCTGGGAAGAACCAGCAAGAAACCCAGCAGGACTTTTTTAAATAACAGCTTACAATCATGTATGTTACACAATTAACCACACAAAACAAATTAGAAACAGCCTGGCAGCGAACACCTCATTCCCAGGGGTTATTATCATCCATAAATTCCTTAACATTATAATAACCCTTTTTATACAAACTATGTTTAATAAAGTTTTTGAATTTTGAGCAGGTCGAATTTTGTATATTTTCTGGGATTTTGTTGTAAAAGCGAATACATCGCCCCAAGAATGAATTACTGAATACTACTGAATTAGAAATGAGGATATCCGCGGTAGAACCAGAGTAACCGACATAGCCCAAAGGATTAGTAAGGCAATGGCAATGGGCCGGCCATATAGCTCGAAGAACCGACCACCGATGGGGAAGAAAGGTTCTCGAGTGGCAGCCTCGTACCGGCAGGCGAAGTGTAGGGTGTCCCCCCATTAGATGGAGTGACGACCTGGTAAGACGTGCAGGAAGTCAATGGATGCAGGTGGCTCGGGACCGTGCTTTGTGGCATTCCTTGGGGGAGGCCTATGTTCAGCAGTGTACTTGTGAAGGGCTGTAATGATGATGATGATGAATAGTCGCAGTTCTATCAACGTAGTAAAGGGTACCAACTCAGCTATTTTTAAAGACACGTCGTGTCTCCCATATTTCCTTGGATATATATTTTAATATTTTATCTAAGCACCTTAGCGGCTCCTGCAAGTACTTGACGGGTTGTCCACATTTACCGGGCATAAAACACACTATAATCCATCTATTACAGTTTAAAAGGTGTAAGGAGAAACTATAGAAAGATGAAACTATGGAAGATGCTGCTGCCTATATCTCCTGTTTGAGTTTCCCTCTCTCGCTTCTACCGACAGCCACAGGTATGATATGGAGGAGTGGATTCTCTTACGCTGTCATTACACGATTCGTTCTCAAGTCCATTCCTGAACATCGGGCTCCCCAATAGATTGCCACAGCACAGCCCTGAGCCACTTGCATCCATTGACACCCTGCGTTTCAAACAAACCATCGCGGATATTTATCAGGCAGATAAACTCGTACCATAGCCCTCTCCATATCTCGCTGAGTGAGAAAGTAACATAAATTAATTAAGTAAATTATTGTATGTACTTACTTCATTAAATGTATTCAACATTGTTTGAGATTATATTTTTGCAAGAAGTAATAATTTAAAGGCCGGGTGTCTTATGAGCCATCATCGTCGTTCAATAACACTAATAACTAAAAAAAACTTGTTTTTTAAACTGTGTAGTGCCTGGCGGAAACCGTGTAGTGGCGGTGTAAGAATATCCACTTTTCCATATCATCCCGTGGGTGTCGTAAGAGGCGACAGAGGGAACAAATCAGTAGATGGGCAGCAGCGTCTTCCTAATAACGACTAATAATAAAAAAAACTACGGTTGCCAATCAACTTGCCAAGCGTGGCAACTATGGCAAATATCCCCCCTTATAAGACAATATATGGGGGAGGCCTATGTTCACTAGTGGAATTTAGTAGGTTGTAACGGTAACGGTAAAATTTTTCTTAACGTAATTTAATTTTGATAAAATGTAAAACTCGACTTCAAAAAACTAATCAGAATAATATAATTTCCACATAATTTAATAGCTTCAGAATTAGAGACCTTAAACTTTCTCTAGTTACACTATGTCCTAGAGCCGACTTCAGAAGCAAATGAATTATGTGGAAATTTATTTTATTCTATTTAGTTTTTTGGAATCAGTTTTGACATTTATTTAAGTTTATTTGACCCTTTTGAGAGGACTAAGCAATACCATACCTGAAAGCAAGAATGTCATCTAAAGAGTTACACTAAACACTTTATCCCTTATTTTTCTACAATAAGGGATGTAATTTTTCTTCTAGTTTAAATATGATCCGCATAGTAAAGCCTATTTTATAAAAAAATACTAATTAAAATCGGTTTAAAATTAGCTAAAATATCGCGTAACAAACAAACATACAGTCAAATCGTGAACCTCCTTTTTTTTCTAAGTAAGCTAAGATAATTACAACTTCGATTTTCAATGTTCTCATTCTTTGCTCAGAGGTTCCAATATATACGTTTTATCCGCCTATACATATTTTAGGCTTATATATTTTCAGTACGATCTTCATTTGATCCGAGAAGGAAGGAGGTTGATAACCGTCTACTGCATAGTACACTTGCAATAATATTTGTGAGAGGGGGCCGCGGTGGAGAGGACGTACTCGATGCTCATTTCTCAGGTTCGACTCCCAGTATTGATATTGCTGGATATTACGAGCCAAAAGCTGGTGGAGTGAGGCAGAGCTAGGAAAGTTGTAGAACTGAATAAATTTTATTATGTTTAGACAGTAATATTTTTTTAAATTGCATTTATTATCTTGGAAATATTTTATCCCATAGTTTTTGATTTGATAAAGCAGTACTTTTTGTATAAAGTAAACCAATAGCGAATAAGCTTTAGTTAAATTAGCTACTGCGCTGCAACATGATTATGAGTGAATATGAATGCATACGTATCAAGTAGAAATGTAATCAAGCACTGGCTTATAAAATGTATATAAATAAAAAGTTTAATTTCCGAATTTTATTCCGAAAAATGTCCGAAAGTTATTCACTGATACAAAATTTCGACACAACGTTGTATTCGAATGTGCAAGTAATGTATTTTCTGAAAAAAAAAAAAACAGCGCCATCTATTGGATGCAAAAGCAACTTTTTTATTTGTATATATTTTCCATTTAACCAGACTGAGCCACAGCAATGCGTGTATAATTATAACATTATTTAATCTGTGAACGCGTGGCCGAGTACAGCTAGTTGGTAAAAATAATTAAAAACACTATACATTGACATACAACATTACGTTTTGAAGCTTTATATTATTTAGGTAGTAAAAACAGCTCATCACCCTTAATAATGATCAGCCAAGTTAAGTTTAAAAATAACAAAACTTTACGAAGGAGTAAAATTAGGTTATTCATCTGTAACTTTAAAATATTACTTGAGTTTATTTTATACGTTTGTTTTTCAAAATAAGTTTAATTGAGTTTATTAAAACTTAGAATTTATAAGTTATTTATGAAAACGTCCTTTTAAACAGGGAATGGGCCGCATAGTTAAATAAATGTAGCTCAATAATTCACAAGATTTCATCCAAAATTATTTTGTCATAAAAATTAAATAACATTTAACTAGGAGTTATGATAGCTGTGATAGTGTCCGCCTTAGTGCAATAGCAAACCAAGTTCGATCTACGTTAGCACCAATAAAATTGTTAATTGTCCTGATAATGAAACCCGCATGTTTAAGAAATTAAAAAATCAAGAACATGTAAAATCTGCGTGCCTAAAACCCTCTCGGGAATGAGAGGAAATCTGTGCCCAGCAGTTGAACGTGTATAAGCTGTGACTGTACTTTTCTTTTACTATAAATCAAAACTAAATCAGTGGACAATCTAAGAGAGTAGTAAGTTTTCGTTATCACAGGGTAATAT
Organism: Parnassius orleans; assembly: GCA_029286625.1. Lineage (NCBI taxonomy): Eukaryota > Metazoa > Arthropoda > Insecta > Lepidoptera > Papilionidae > Parnassius > Parnassius orleans. The sequence goes on from JAGSMP010000019.1 coordinate 5,619,019, forward strand.
TTGTTTAATCTGCAGCCGGGCGGCGACACCCGCCACCGACTATTGCTCCGACATAATCTAAGCTATATATTTAACATCTAGCACAATCGCTGTAAATCTTCAATATTAAAATATACCCCTCTTACATTTGAAAACATCATAATATAATATGGTTAAAACGAGTTTGTTTTAACTCGTTAAATATAATAATATTGTCGCGTAGCTTAAAACAATATTTAATAAAAACATAAATTAAGACAATTTTATAAGGTGAAAAATACCCGGCTTCTTAATTTAAATAAAAAAATATTATTATATTTCTAACTTATAGGTTAATAATCGCCCTTAATTCGGCTCGGCAAAACTCTGTTTTCTGAAACCTGAATAAAGATATAACATAACAAGTTCATTTAGAGTATTTTATCTATTTAAGAAAATGAATAATATTAAATTTTTAATTATTTTTTGCCTACTAAGAACATCTTCAGATTATGCACGAAGTTATCCGATAATATTTTTTTTTGTATGCGACACTGGCCAGTTAGGTTTAATTTATTTTGAAATTATGATTATTAAAATGTAGAAATACGAATGTTCCAATTTTAAATTTTCTACCACATTGCCTACGATCTAAATTTGAATATCGTGTTTCATTTAACTGGAATGGATCTGCGTTGGAAATATTTGCGTACGATGATTTTTAACCGGACTAACGGTTAGATAGACTTGTATAACAAATTTCTGCACAGTTGACTAACTTTGTGAGATGAAAAAAGAAGTGGACGCCTTGTCACGGCTGCTGACGTCATTTGACGGCTGCTGATGCTTTTTGACAATAGAAAATGTGCTAGCAGTGAAAAATTTCATTGAAGAGAACAGGTGAATTACATATGATAAGAGATTCAGTAAATATTGCAGGAAGCGTTAACAATATTTTAGATGAACCCCCTACGTGAGGAGGATAAGTTCGGGTTGGGTGTCGCATAACCTTACTGATGCTTAGAACCGTGCCCGTGTGGATTTGTGCCGTTATTACAGGTATACATTATTACAGGTGACGAATCTTAGATTTATCAATACGAACCAGAAACGAAGCGCCAGTCGAAAATTTGGCTGTTTCTTAATGAACCAAAGCTTACCAAAGTAAAGCGATCCAAAAGCGCAGGGAAAATTTTGATCGCTAGTTTTTTTTCACTTTAACCGAATGTCTGTTGTCTGTTTTCGAAATCGAAGTAGCGTCAATATTGAATGATATACTACCAAATGTTTGTCAGAAGTGTTTACTGCTGTGGGCAATAAGCAACCGAACATGTTGCAGGTTACTGCTTCGCCATGACAAGGCGCCCGCGCACTTAGCGCTCTAAACAAGTAACCTGGACAGCACCCCAGTTAAGCTTTTGGGCTACCCTCCTTACAGCCATGATTAAGCACTATGTGACTACTTTATATTCCCTAAAATAAAATATCAGTTGAAAGGAATACAATTTTCATCGCCGGAAGATGAGCTAGTAGAGTTCAAGCAGGCCGTAGAAAACGTGTCTGAAGCAGACTGGTAAAATGTTTCCAAAATTGGTTCAGACGCGTGAAACTTTGTATAGATGCTGATAAAAAATCTTTAAAAATAATATGTAATAGTAATTTTAACCATATAATTTTTTGTTTAGTTTCGCAAAACTTTTTAGTGGCTCATGTAAGTAATGAAGAAGGGTTTTTGTACTAGTGTTCAGTAGTAGACTTTTGAAGGTCTGTAATGATGATGATGATGATAAAAGAAGAAAAAAGATATTTAATCACTTACATTATACACATTACATGAAATAAGACGTGAAGTGTAAGTTTAAAGTGAAAGTGTCATTTGCCTTCAGTTATTTATGTGCCTATTATTTATTTTTTATTTTATAGCATAAGGACGACAATCGTGCTATCTATCCTCGATTAAGAATCAGAATGCAGATACATTGTCACTCCTGAGGGCTAAGATGGAATACCTCGTTTCCATATACAGTGGAACATACTTCACAGAGTGGCATTTATTTGCTATTTAATATGTGTTCCAGACCAAATTTCGGTCACGGCGGCCGGTCTCAACGGAAACTAGTCATCTGCACAGGACAGGATTATAATGCCCGCGGCTTTACGTGCTTTTCCGAGTCAGGGGGTGAGACACCGCCAACTTCCTGACTCGCCCGACCCGGGATTCGAACCCAAAACTTCATGATCAGCAACCGTGTTTACAACCACCAGACCACTTATTTTGCCGACTTAGTCGTGTTACAACCATAAAATATATACCACGTGAAGGTAGGGCCATGCTAAAGCTTTATTATTTCAAGGGTTCCGTGAGGCAGGGCTCGGATACGTTATTAAAAATAACGTTTTAAAAACGTTTGGAACGGTTCTTATTATAACATTTTGTTCGGAACGAAAACGAAATGAGAACGTAATGTAAGAACGTATAAAAACGGTTTATTCCGCAGGAAGCTAAAGGGATGGCGCGTGCCGCGACAAGTTTAAACCTGTTTACTTAGTTTGCATTCATTTCATTACACCAGTGATTCCGAATTCCGATGCGCTTGGTGCTAGCGGACCGATTGATTTTTGTGACTTGTAAGTATTGTCACAAATCACTAAAATGGGGCGGCGGCAAAAATGGGACGTAAAAGAAAAAATATTATTTATTCTTATACCTATAATGATGAAACTCGAAAATCAAAATGTCTGATGGAAGTAGGGTTGCCACCCGTACTATAATATATAATATCGTATTATATTTCAGTCGATTGTACTATATATTATAGAAAAATAATATAGTAAGAAAAATACTATATTTTACCCATAATTCCACTGTCGCACTTTTTTATATTAACTCTGGAAGTTTGGAACAAGTAAGTTTTACGGAAAGAATCAGTCACCAATGTGAAATGTAAAGAAGAAAGAAATAAAGCTACATGCTCTATTTCTTTTCATTTAATTAAAAATGAATTGTAATTTATTTTATGAAATCTCGATTGCTCATGCCCAAATACTCAAACCGTTGCCATGTAGTGGCGGCTAAGAATATCTACTATATCTTCCCGTGGGTTTCGTAAGAGGCGACAGTAGGAAACAGGCAGGAGATGGGCAGCAGCATCTTCCTGATAACAGCACTATTACAATAAAAAACTGCGGTTGCCAACCCGCTCGCCAAGTGTGGCAACTATGGCAAATTTCCCCTATGATGAAAGTTACGAAGAGACAGCCCTCAGTCCCCGGTGGCCCCGCTATTCCTGGCTACGGTGGTGACCATGGTAACGGCGGGGCAGGGGTTGCTAAGAATCTCCGGTGGAGGTTCGGTTGCCACCTAAGACGACTCGACCTGACAACATACAACGCACGCACCCTGAGGACTGACGAGAAGATCCTGGAGCTGGAAGAAGAGTTAGACAAGTTACGCTGGCATATTCTAGGATTATCCGAGGTCCGAAGAGAGGGGGGAAAACACGGTAATCCTCGAATCCGGCAACTTGTTTTATCACCGGGAGGGCGACGATCTGTCCTAAGGAGGTGTCGGCTTTATCGTCCACGTAGTTGTTGGGAGCACTAAGCTCGAAGTTGTTGACGAGTATGTTTACCTGGGACAAATAGTCCGACTAGGTAAGTCCAACACCGTCCGAGAGGTCAATCGACGGATTCAACTCGGCTGAGCAGCGTTCGGCAGATTACGACACATCTTCTCGTCGAGCATATCTCAAAACCTCAAAACGAGATTGTACAACCAGTGCGTGTTGCCAGTGATGACTTACGGATCTGAGACGTCGCTCAGCGAGCTATTGAGAGGGTTATGCTCGGGATTTCTCTGCGTGATAAACTTAAAAACGAGGATATCCGCAGTAGAACCAGAGTAACCGACATAGCCCATGGGATTAGTAAGCTGAAGTGGAAATGGGCCGGCTATATAGCTCGAAGAACCGACAACCGATGGGGAAAAAAGGTTCTCGAGTGGCAGCCTCGTACCTTACGTACCACGTAAGTGTAGGGCGACCACCCACTAGATGAAGAAACGACCTGGTCAGACGTGCAGGAAGTCGATGGATGCAGGTGGCTCAGGACCGAGCTTTGTGACATTCCTTGAGGGAGGCCTATGTTTAGCAGTGGACTTGTGAAGGGCTGTAATGATAATGATGATGAAATACTCAAACGCTACTCAATTTTAAGACGCCGTTAAATCTCGTAGTGTCACTGAAACTTTGACTTTAAGTGATAGAGACAACACGAGACTTAACGGCGTCTTAAAATTGAGTATCATATTCCTATAATTATTTTAAAGGCAATCATTGATGGCCAAAGCGGAGAGCAATAATAAATATGTATATGAAAAAATACATAATGATTAAAAATATATGTTTACTTTTTTTCCTGAATTTCCCAAAAGTACTATATTTTTTTGCACCTTTTTTAGAAAACATACTATATTTGTTCAAAAAAAAGGTGGCAAGCCTAGACGGAAGGACGTCATAGTTCTTGCAGATTGTAAACTTTAGTCTACATAAGGTTCAGAAGCACATGAGTTTAACTATAGTACGTGAGGGTAATATGGTCATCCGGTTAATATGGTCACTTTCTGATATTCAAAAACTACACCCTTGTTTGCATAGATGGCTCTGTGATACGATAGCTCTTCATCAGTCAATTAAATAATAAAAGGTCAAATGGGCGCTGCATTATCAGCGCCAGTTTGATAGTTGACATTATAATCAATATTTTAGTCGATTTTAGTATTGTGTAGTGTAATTAGTTTTTTAAGTTACATTTTTCGAAGAGTTCTCAATTATTGGCAGAGCTTTTTTGCTATATTTTTCTTAATATAATAGTTATAGTATACGACTTTGTATTTTTGTCTATATCCTCGTCCTAGTTTAGGTTTTGTAGGGTTAAGGTGACCATATTACCCTCACGTACCTTACATTGGGCATCGGCATATATTTGTTTTGATAAAGTAACGTACACACAGAATAATGTATATCAATCACAGTACTTTAATTAAATTACTGTAAATATATATAATAATCCATACACCTATTTGCGCGGCCGTAAAATTACAACTGGACTTGAAATGTATTATTTTTGTTTCGTATTGTAAGGCCAAAAAATGGGAAAAAACGGTTTAAAATGGTTAGAAACGTTTTATTGAACAAGAGTGATTTAAAATTTCGTTCTCTTCATAAACGTTTTTATTATGATTCCGTTCGAACATAAACGAAACAAATACGTTTTTGGGTATTTAAGGTGAAACCGTTTCGAAAAATATACCGTTATCTGAGCCCTGCCGTGAGGCGATTCTTTTTAGTTCTCAAAGGTGAAAGCGCAATTTTAGCTTTTTTTATTTTAAGCCGGCAGAAAATCCGTGGGATTGCAGTTATCATTATCATCAGATGCATATTAAAAAAAGTAATTTTCATTCAGTGAGGCATTAGATAAATCTGATTTAAGTTAAAAGTGCAAAAATAAATTATTTAAAATGCAGGAACCCGAGTTGTCGCTCTTGGGAAATTATAAGTGATTGGCTCCGCAGGTCGCTGCGGTTTTTAGCGGAAGTTTAAGAATTTAATGTACCCAGGTTTTATTGCGTATCTATTTAAAATGATTTTAGGCTTAAGACATTATTATTAATTAAAAATTCACAAACAATAATAAAGGAGTAATCCATTACGAGCATACAGAATATTGACTATAGATGTAGGTAAAACCTAAACAATTAAAAAGAACAGTAAACATAGGTTAGGCAACGCACACAATCCAATAATCGAACAACTAATGCGACCAAAACAGAAATAAGGGTGCGTACTAACTAATTTACGTATAACTAGCTGTTCCCCGCGATTGGATTTCATGGGTTTTAATTTTTTTTTTTTGCGCGGGACTCTAATTCTTTTCCTAAAATAAAAGTAGCCTAAGCTACTCCTTATAGCATCAGCTATCTGCCAGTAAAAGTCCCATCCAAATCGGTTCACAGGTTTTTGCGTGATGCGTGTTCAGACAAACGTCGTGTTAGAGTTTTATTATAGTATAGTATAGTATAGATAGATAGATAGATAGTTATTAAAGAAAGATAATGTTTTTGATTCTTTTATATTTTTATGTAAAACGTTATATAATTTTGTACCGTCAAACATTTTATTTTTCTTACCATACTCTGTTATAACTTTTGTTTTAATTTCCCAATATGATCAGAATAGTATTGAGCAAGGAGCTGGGCAGCAGCGTTTTCCTAATAATGACTAAAAACTGCAGTTGCCAACCCGTTTGACAAGCGTCGCAACTATGGCAAATCCCCTCTATGAGGCAATCTATGAGGGAGGCCTATATTCAGCAGTGGACTTTAATATTCTGTAACGGTAAGAAAAAAATACTTTGCAATACACAATACATACAAAACATTGCTAACAACTTATGGTATATGACGGTGCCTGCGCCATTGCACGTGCGGCGGCGCCGGTGTCTAGCTACTTGTTTTGCTTGTATAAAACGGACAGAGCGGCCCCCGTTAAGGCCGTCTTGGCTCTGGCGTGGAACGGTGCGCTTGTCGTATTCCGTTACTAGCTTATCCTTGCCTCGTTGGATAATTAATTCGTGCAAACGAATTAATTATTATTCTTAACTCCAAAATTAGTCTCTGTAGAATTTATAGTTTGTAAAAGTGTGTAAAAGTCCCGCTGGGTTTCTTGCTGGTTCTTCCCAGGACAGAGGTTTTATCCGTACCGGTGGTAGTAGTACTATATTGAATAAAAGTGATTGTATTCTATTCTAAAAGCCTTTTCATGTGACTCTACACATCATAATAACATCCGTCATAAGAAGTGGGATTAAAGCTTTCCATTTAAGTTCTCTATATAATAGTGACTTTTCTACATATACAAAATAATGCACGGTTTTCACAACATTGAATATCATTTTTTTACTGGGTACACAGCAAAGAGGAATTGTGTCTAGCGCCGGTATAGTACAGTTTGATTTAACTGTAGTCTTCGAACTAAACAAGCGTGTATAGTTAAGACCACACTACGATAAATTAACTGAAATATAACCTAGTTGACACTCTGGTCGCAAGAAGCAATTTTGGTTAGCGTATATATATATATATAATTAAGAACTAAATATTATTATTAAGTCCAGACTCTCATTTCTGAACGTTGGCGAACTTCACATGTCTTCGCAATATTTTTTTTCTTATTTATCAGACATGCAGGTTTCCTCATAATGTTTTCCTTACCGCCGAGCACGTGGTAAATCAGCGATTAACATTTGCACGCCTTACAACGTGAGAGAGTGCTCTACTCTCAATATGTGGCCATACCTCAATTTCGCTACATAAAATCTTTCTTATAGTTTTAGACATCAAATCCATATTATTATTAACGTTACGACATTGAATTATAAGATTGGTCTATTTTCTAATTAATTCACTTTAGAATACATAACAAAAAATGTAATGGAAAAAATATATGGACAACCGTCCGTTGGTCTGTGCGTCGGTGAGTGTTCTCGCTTAATAAAAATGTAAGCAATAGATTGAGATATATAGTATTAAATAAGATTCCATATATTCTAAGGAGGTTATTGATTTTATTTATTGAACTCAATACCGTTTAAAAGTTATTAATGAAAGTCGATCAGATTCCCTGTTTTATAATTTTAATTTTTAATGTAATAACTAATAAGCGTGTGAGGCGTGCACTTTTGGATTTTCCAAATCTTGTAATATATTTCATTAGTGCCGACGGGGATCGATCCCGGTTTGTTCGCGTACTGTGAAATTTACAGCGAGTGCTTAGCCCCTGAGATACCATCTCTCATTATTATTAAAATCATTGTAAATTTATAAATAGTATATAATCCCCATATATTTACATCATACACATAAATTTATTACTTACCTACGGTTAGTACGAACGCGTTAATAAATAAATACATAAAAAATGTCGGATAGTAATTGTCTACAAGTGACGTTTTCAAAGATGTAGCTGGTAGCCGCGAATATAATATATATGAAAAGCACTCCAAGGCTGGGGATGAAAATCTAAGGTACGTATGAATAGATAGGAAGATTTCATGATCAAAAGAAAAGTCAAACATAGTTGCGGTGCTATGACCAGAGCAAATCCTTGTTGCAAATTCTTTTAGCAGGTTGTTCTGTAATGAAAATAGGAATTTACTTTAAACAAAGGCTTTCAGAATTTAGAGATAATGGGAAAATTGTAATAACGAAAGTGATTGGGGAGTACAGGATTGGGTATCTTGAGAAAGGGTTGAACAATAGCCCTTTTCCATACGAAAGGTTATTGACCTGAGTCCAGAGATATTTTATGTGTGCAACTGCTAGAAGTAGGCACTCCAGTATCATAAACACCATTTACTTGTTAATTTCGTCAAAACTCATAGCCTCAAACGTATTGGCTAACAGAGATTTTTTTTTAGTAACAATGAAGAAATAAAAGTAAGGGATCCGGAGAGGCTGCATTGATTCTACAGAAGCAGTAGTTAGAGAGCAGACTTGAGGGTACAATAAACAAGAAGAAACAAAATGACGAATAATGTCATCCAAATACAGAGCAGAGAAAAATTCCGGGGACTCCGATTTAAATTATGAGAGATCTTAAGAATTTCCACACATCAGCGGACGAAGAGTTTGAAATTTTATCATGTGTAAATTTTATCATAGGTGCGAAATTTGCATTAGTTTTAATAAAAAAAAACTTTAAATTAATGATAAAATCCCGCAATTATCTACAGGCTTACTGTACTGTTTATACGTGTAAAGTAACAGCATGCCTTCACATGGGAATATTCCGTGAACCATTTTACAGAGGAAAGAACCAACTGTAAAACTGAATAATTTAAAAGTAAACTGGTATTTGGAAAGATAACTTGATGTGAAATAAAGTTGCGTTTATGAATTTCACCTTTAGAAACATATGTAATGCATTTTATATACATACATTTATAGTACAAGTAACCCTTTCGAATGTTATATAAAGCTCTGTACATAGCTTTCACAAGAAAATAACAAACACAGTTCAATCAAACCCCTTCGTTACGAGGACTCGGGTTCCGTAGGGGTAATTCGATACAAGGGTTACGGCTACGATTTGTTGTAACCCGAGAGAGCGGGTAATGTACGTCTTATCGAGGAAATGGTGTACGGAGAGTGGAAAGTCGTTTTTCCTTACACGATAGTCGATTGTCGATAATAATGGCGTCTTGCAAGATGCTTTTATTTTAGCAACTTATGTTAAATATAAAAAGCAGCTGTGCTAAATTATTTTTCATTGATTTGTGATTGTCGCTTTTCAAATTTATGTAATATAAAGTTATGTTACAGATTATATACGTCTCCACGTATTGCACCTGATTGTAAGTGATGATGTATTCAACATTTAGAATTAGCTTAACAAAACCTATTTTTAACTTCCCGCTTTGAAAATTAATAATTTTCAAAAGTAGGAAGTTATAGATTTCGGCCCGATTGTGAGAATGCAAGTTTTCATCAGATCTCCACGTTTTGAGGTCCTAGGAAGCCGTTACGAATATTTCCGGCTGAAAGTCCGGCCGTGTGGGTGTGTGTGTATATATGTAAATAAAATTTTGTCGTACGATATCTTTAGAACGAACAAACCGATCGGGATGGGCGAGACCGCGTTCGAAAGTGTTCATTAAGACTTCAAGCTGATTAGATTTTCAAGTTAATCGGTCGAGCCGTTTCAAAGATTTCCAAAAAATAAAAACTAAAGAAACAAAAATTTTATAGATTTTCGAGAGTTGCACTTGAAAATAAGCGGGAAGTTCCAGGTATGGCCTGCAGGGTCAACCGTATTTTTTTAAATAAAAGTGAGGTGGCAAACGTTCTTTACAGTCCACCTGATGTGTAAGTGGCTACTACAGTCCATGGACACGTGCAGCAAACCTGAACAAAGCTACAGATGTGTAGTTGCCTCTGAGGGCTAAGATGGAATGCCTAACCACAGCCTGTCATTATATACTGGCTCTCTATACGCAGACTGGAACAGAGCAACACAAGTACTATTTAGCACTGGAAATAGGTAAGAGAGGAAGGGAAAGGTCTATCCATGATTTCTAGGCAGAAATAAAGGCTACTACCTAGTTAAGTAATATTTTTTATTCCTCAGATATTCTCTCACGATGTTTTCTTTCACTGGCAAGCACATGGTAAATCATCGCTTAAAATTGCAATTAACAATTTCATTGGTGCTGGCAAAGCAGAATCCAGTTATCTGACACTATATATCAGAGTGCATTTAGCCTTTAACCTTTTACTTAACCTTTGTTACTACCAGTTAATATCAATAAATAAATAAATAAGTTATTTATTTTATTTCTGTAAGTTAAATAAATTTCAAGTGAAGTAAAAATCAAATTGAGTTTAAACGACTGTGATTAAATTATAATGTCACATTTAAATTTGAAATATTATTTAAAAGTTATATTTTAACAACTTAATTTACCAGCATACTAGAAATATCTCCTATATCGCGCGGATAACTTTTACATTTCATCAAAACACCGAAACCCGTAAGGAACATTTGAGATCATACAATTACATGTTCGGTGCTGGAATTGAACTCACAGCTCACAGCGTCGCAACCAAAGTCAATGCGCTACTAAGAAGTCGAAGAATTATAAGAATTTTATTTTAAATATCTTCCCTTTTAAAAATGTTTTTTATAATATTTAGGGGAATATCTAACAACTAGGTATTTCAATTACGGAGTAGCAAAGCATTGGAAACAAGCAAAGTAAAAGAAGCAGATAATAAATATAAAATTTGGAATTGTACAATGTAGCCGAAATAGCTCAGTTGGGAGAGCGTTAGACTGAAGATCTAAAGGTCCCTGGTTCGATCCCGGGTTTCGGCAGCATGTTTTTTAAATAATTTTATAAAAAATACAAATAAATAGAAATAGAAAATAATTTAAAAACCTAGACTAATGACGAATCTACACAAATAAATAAAATTGAAGTGTGCGTCTGTAATACTGAAATAACTGGCATATTTTAAGCTAAGGCGGTTATTTGTACTACTAAGACAAAAATAACCATTTTAAATATTTTTGTCTGTCTGTCTGTCAGACGAAGAGACAAAAATATTTCCGGGCTAATATTCGGAATGTACCAATTGTAATTAAACTACGAACAGATAGAGAGCAATACCAAGGGGGATCTAGACTATTCGTATATTTTATTCGAAAAACTTGAAGGTTTTTTTTGAGAAAACCAAAAATTGATATATTAAATGGTCTTTCATTATCTTACATTTAAATAACGCCACATTAATAGATCCTACCCAGGAGAAGCCGGGGCGGTTGCTAGTAGTAAATAAATGGCTGATATCTTTTAATTGAATCAATTCGATTTCATTTACTTTTTATCATAGTCAAAGAATTTGTAGGATATAGTCATAGTAGCAAATAAACATTATTTTGTTATTAAAAGGTTAGTGATGAAGATGAAACATCATCCAAAAGCGGCTGCAGCTATGCATTAGCTCTTGTCTTGTTACGATTGTTACTTTTGTCCAAAGGTACGTAACTGCCATAAAAAGGTAATAATGTTGAAGGAAATTTGTGTTTTTAATGTATATTTTAATCATGGGTAATATTTAAAAAAATTAGTAAACCTATTTGTCGTATGGTGGTGGGGTAAGATAATCTATTACTCCATTACGTCTCGTGGGTTTTTTATAAGGCGATTATAGAATATGCTAGAAGTATAATTATCGCCAACCAAGACGTAAAATATCCCGACCGGCGACGGCTATTGTCAATATTATGCCTGAAAAGTGTGACGATTTGGGAAAATCCTCCTTACAATGGTAAGAGCCTCACATCCAGCAATTAACTTTTGCGAGGCAATGAAGATGAATGGATCGGCTCGACCCCGGGGAAGGACCACACTCCCAAAGAATACCAGCGTAAAATAGAAATATGAACAGAAACAGAACAGAAATATATACAGCGTAATATAAAAAGCAGCATAGGTAATGCTGCTTACGTATGAACTATGTATGCTGTGAATGCAATATATTGGCACTACCGATGTATATAAAGCATCGTTAGTGCTCGTCTGCATAACAATTAATATTACTGCTTAGCAACATGTCATTGTTATGCAGAAGAAACAAGGGAGGCGATAGCACGCAGCCTTGTGGGACACCAGCATTTACGGATTTGCAGTCGAGCATGCACTGTCAATTAAGAAATTGATGCTCATATCTGCGAGAAAGCTGGTGATCTAATTGCATAATTTCTCGGGAAACTCATATGAAGAAAGCCTTGAAAGAAGCGCTTTACTTAATAATTTCGCTTTGCTATATACATTTTTGTGTAATATTCAAAAAGGAATATTGAGTTCCCGTTCGAGGCATTCACACTATTTACAACTTTTTTTTCCTTTGTTGGCAGACACTCGACTGTCATAAAAATTCAATCTGAAAACAACGTGTCGGCTTATGAGCTGTAAAAAGCAGCGATTGTTTGGTGCAATCACATTTGGCTGGAAATTGTGAACTGAAAATTATTTAATTCTGTAAAGGTCTTTTATGGATGATATATCGTAATAAAAAATAAATTTTCCTGTTTTATCATTGTTTTAATATTTTCTCTTGTGGCGTGAGTTGTGTTTTTTTCTGCATAGTTAAACCTATGCCATATAAATTAAAAAAATATAATCGTATCAATTTATGATATTAATTTATTTCATTAAACTTTAAGTTAAGCCGTATGACATAATAATGGAGCTATAAAGGAGTTATGCTGCAGCTATATTATAGTTGTAGCACGAATGGGTCGGCTCTACCAGGGAAGGATCACGCTCTCACAGAATACAAGCGTAAAGAAGCAGCTCAATGCTGCTATGTGCCATATAGCTCGAAGAACCGATAACCGATGGGGAAGGAAAGTTTATGAGTGGTAGCCTTGTATCGGTAAGCAAAGTGTAAAGTGGCCTCGCACTGGATAGGGTGACGACCTGGTAAGTAATTCAGGAAGTCGACGGATGCAGTTAGCTCAGGACCGTGCTTTGTGACATTCCTTGTAGCAGGTCTATGTTCAGCAGTGGACTTGTAAAGGGCTGTAATGATGATAATTATGAAGGAAATGTCGTGACCAAAACCAATAGAAAACTGTTTACGAACTGATAGAGGAGAAAATAAATGAATCTTTCAAAACCTACTAACTAAAGAAAAAAAATTCTTTATTTCTCTAAACAAATAACGAAACATCTGCTCTAAAATATCATAAACAAGTTCCAATGAAACACTTTCTTTACGATGTACGGGTTCCAGAGGGTGAGGACGAATGGGCACTAAGGCTTCGGCCGCGATTTGTTATCCTGGAAAGCAAGTAATGTACGAATGTTCGATTGAACCATTGTTTACGAGACGCGAAAATATTTTTTTCCTTGCAATTGTTGTAATTTATCTAAACCAAAATTATATTTTCTTTTTGTATTGTATAATTAGTTTACATTAAGGAATAAAAACGATTTTAGGGGCATAATTTCGTTTTATTACTCAGATCTTAGAGCTAATTAATTTTTAACATGTTTATAATGATTAATAATAATTTTTAATAGTATAATGGATTTCCACAAAGTATCGCCTTATTTTATTTATTATAATGACATTACTTTGAGATTACAGTTTTAATTTTTAGTCCACTAATTCTGGTAGATCCACGTTGTAACCACGTTAGGGTGACAAGGCATCGGCATTTTGATTCTATATCTATGAGAGATGTAGATTTTAGTGGCCACAACATCAATTTACTATCAGGTAGACTGTGTAGGGACTCGTTTTGGTGAATTGATCATTTAATTTTAGAGACATTAACCGAAATTCTATACAACACTACATTTCTATACACACACAACGGTCACCCAAAATACATTATTTGGTTAATTTTAAATGTTGTTTTTTAGTAGGTATTTAAAAAGTTTTTTAGACTTTTTGTTATATACTGAAATGATTTTTAACAACATAATGAATTATTATTAAAAAAAAAAACAATAAATATGCCGAAACCCGGGATCGAACCAGGGACCTTTAGATCTTCAGTCTAACGCTCTCCCAACTGAGCTATTTCGGCCATGCAATATATATTAAATGAATAGTATACTATATAACGGTATATATTGTTATGATCATCACGTTTTTTATAGTATGGGTGACAAACAACAATCCTACCGTTTGAAATACAGTAGTAGGTACTGCTATTTTATATTGGTATTCTATGCGAGCGTGATCCGTCCCAGATCGAACCGACTACTTAATGTTGCAGCCATTATGCGGCTGTACCGTGGCGCTACCGCGTAAACCTTTGTGTTAACGTAAGCCTAGAAGGTTACCTCAACATCAAGAACTTCTGATTTATGACAGCGTTTTCATACATTAATTATTCTTCTTCATCATCAGTCCATAAAAGTCCAGTACTGGATACCTGGACATGAGTCTCTCTCGTTTTAGGGAAGATTTGCCCTAAACGTCGCACTTGGCAGGAGCATTAACGAGCGCAATACTAGACGTATTTTTATAAAATTATGGGTGACAAACGAGCATATAGTCTACCTGATGGTAAATTAATGCTATGGCCCATAGACACCTCCGTCTTTCTACGATTAACAATAAAACTATATATGCGTTGTCACCTCCGTAAATAGTTATAAGCTTGCTACTCCTGGCAATTCACCTGTAATTCCCCTAGTCTTGCAGTTGTTGATGGGCGGTGTTTGACACTTACTATTAGGTAACCCGCAGGCTTGTACAGAACCGGAGACCCTTTTTACTGGAAAAGAGGCATTCCATCTTAGTCCTCACGGCTGGCAATACATCTGCATTTTGATTCGCAATCGAGGATAGATATAGATGTCTATGGGCCACAGCAACCACTTACCATCAGATGGAATGTGTGCTCGCTTGTCACCCTTATCCTATAAAAAAATGCCCATCACCAAACGCGCAGCCGGAAACAACTATTTTATTAATTTATTCATTCATTACAGCCCATTAAAAGTTCACAGCTGAACTAAATGAGGTCTATAATCGCCCACAGACTGCCTCAAAATTTGCCATCGTTGCCACACTTGGCAAGCGGGTTAGCAGTCGCAGTTTACTATTCTTTATTTTTAAAAAGGTTCTCTGGTTCGCTACATTCACCGTAGGAAACACAGTAGCATTAAGTATGTATTCTATGAGGTTGTAGTGATGAAATAATCGCGAAGATCGTGAGCCAATATAACTAATATAACAGATCGTTTAGAGGTATATAATATGTATGTATGTATAAATAGATACGTTACTATACATAGACTTAGAATATACTTTACTATAGCATCGTGAAATACGACAGCTGTCAGCGTTGATAAGTTTGCAATTTGTCCGCCATTGTGAGATAAATGTTCGTACGTAAATCACCTATAACCTGTGTTTAATAAATAATAAAGTTTCTCATAGTTCTAACAATGTTTGATTTCGATTCACTGACACATTAGGTTATGGGCCCAGAGAATAGTGTTAAAAAGACTAAAAGTGACATAAACTGTGTTGAATTTATAATAATCTTAAAGAATATGTGTCCTCAACAAAGAAGCGTAATTTGTGCATACATATAACAGTGCGGCGTTATAAGTGAATAGATAGTTACGACAGTTACGAGAAGATCGTATTATAGGTATACTTACGTACCGATTGTATGTATATAACCTATTGTTGTTTTATTTGCATTACTGTGGAAGATTTATTAACTTTATTTTGGCTGCTTCGGATAAAATCATCAAATTTACTGGCGATAATTATGATACATGGAGGAGGGCTATTTTGAAGAAAATGACCTGTGAGATGATGTATCGGGTGCGATGTCGAAACCTGCGAATACTGACACAAAGTTTGCCGAATGGTGTAAAGAGTCGGACATTTTGTTAATTGTTAGCCCGAGCGAGTTAATAGCACTGGATAGATTAGATACTTCTAAATCTATATGGGACAAATTAAAATCAATGTACCAGTCTAGTGGACCGGCACGAAAAGCGTCTCTAAAGAAATTTGTCTTGACTCGTATGCAAGAAGAAGATGACTTGCGTAAAAACATAGCAGATTTTTTCGATGTTCTGTCAAAAAATTAAAATAAATCGGTCTCATAGTTATTGATGAACTGCTTGCCATCTTATTATTGTACAGTTTACCCGAATCCTTCACAATGTTTCGTACGGCTATGAAGTCGTGGGATGATTTAAAAATTAAAATTATTGATGATAATGAAGGCAGAAAATCGAAGGAATCAAGGGTCATTGTTTAACATGCGTAACAAAGTGAATACTTATAAGAAAGGCGAAACGCATATAAATAAAAATAAAAATGAATGTTATCGTTGTGGTCGTTATGGAAATTATACGAAGGAATGTAGAAGTAAGTTCATAAAGAAAACAAAACAAAGTGCGCAACAGTTAGAACGAAAAACTAGTGAACAGAAACACACAGGTAGTATTAGTACAATGCTGAGTACCACTGAAGAAGTGATGTCAGGTGAACATAAAAGTCATGTGTGGTGCATCGACAGCGAGCGCACGGGGCATATGTGCAACGATTAAAGGGATTTACGTATGTAGACAGTGATTTAAATTTGGCCAATAATGAGAGCACACGTATTACACGAAAAGGTAAGGTGAGCATTAATGTGGACACAGGCAGCGAAGAGCACCGAGTTGACATCGACAAAGTTTCTTATGTGTCAGATTTACACACAAATTTACTGTCGGTGGCTAAAATAATTGATCACGGTTTCCAGGTGCAATTCAGGAAGAGTGACGCAATCGTGATTAGAATAGAATAGAATTGAATAGAATAGAATAATTTTTTATTCAATATAGATTACATGTGTACTTCTTATTGAAAGTCATTTTTTACTTTACCACTGGTTCGAAAAAAAAAACCTTTGTCCTGGGAAGAACCAGCAAGAAACCCAGATTGACGAAGAAAATAAAGTTCATATACGAGCTGATCGAATTGGCAATTTATGCGTGCAATTATGTCAAAGCAGTGTTAGTAATGTTTAAAGCTGCGAAAAAATTAATAGATTTATGCCACGAGCGTTTAGGTCATCTTAATGAACGTGACTTAAAAGCCATGGCGAAGAACCCTCTTATGCATGGATTAAACATAAAGGAGAACGAAAAATTGTCAGTGTGAGATCTGTATGAGTGAGAAGCAAACTTGCAAACCTTTTCCTAAGGGCATCAAGAATCGTACAAGTGACCTATTAGAAATTGTACATATTACACATACATCCATGTGGTCCGATGAAACACCAATCAATTGCTGGAAAAAGATATTTTGTTACATTTATTGACGATAAATCACGTTGGTGTGAAGTCTATTTTATACGCAATAAAAGTGATGTATCTAATGTATTTAAAAAGTATAAAGCCGAAGAATTTTACTGGAAAGAAAATAATGTGTGTTCAATCAGATAATGGATGTGAATATTTAAACAATGATTTTAATAATTTTCTGAGGACAAATGGTATCAGACGGAGATTATGCCCCAACAGAATGGCATTGCTGAAAGAAAAAAATAGAACTTTAATAGAAATGGCACGATGTATGGATAATAGAAATAGTATACAATAATAATATAAAGCCGGATATCCGCCGTCGTTTTGGGTAGAAGCAGTTAATACCGCTAACTATATACGAAATGTCCAATAAAAATCTATTAATCGGGAGATGCCATTTACTATACACAAAGGAAATAAACCTACAGTTATATATATGCTAGTGTTCGGATCTAAAGTTTATTATAAGGAGAAAGGTAAACAAAGTGGGAAGTTGGATTCAGTTTCAGAAATAGGCATTTTTATGGGATACGATACACAGTCAAAAGCTTATAGATTTCATATCCCAAGAAACAAGAAAATCATTTTGAGTAGGGATGTTAAATTCATAAACGAAACATCCTTTAGAAATGAATATTTTAGTTGATTGCAATATGTGTCGATGATCTTATTTTACCTACAAATAATGAATATGAATGAATGAATGAATATACTTTTATTGTACACCACGAACAGATATAGAAATGACATAAAAAAAGCAGATTATATGTACAATTTGGCGGCCTTATCGCTACATAGCGATCTCTTCCAGGCAACCAAAGGTGTAAAGGAATAAAACAAAGAATACTGGGTAGGTGGTGCAAATTATATGTACATAATATAATATCAATACATGTTATATATAGACAATACATGCAATAAAATAACATCTAAATAACTAATACCTACATGAAATAATTTAAATGACTAATACATAATAAAAGATAAAGTAAAACATATAATATATATATATATATATATATATACATATAAATATATAAATAAATAAACAAACTTACATATCTACTCAAAATACATATATAAATTACAAAATTCCTCAAACATTAATATAAAGCTGATAGATACAATGAATACGTATATCCTAATGGTGTCCGAACGATTGAGACAAGTAATTCTCTTTAAGTAGTCGCTTAAAGATAACAATAGTTTGTGCTTCACGTATATGCAAAGGGAGGGCATTCCAGAGCTTAATGGACTGGACAGTAAAAGATTTATTAAAAAATGATGTATTGTGAGTTGGTACCCTTAAAATGAATTTTCTTGAAGAGCGTAAAGGTTCCCCCGGAAGCCCTACAAAATTAAACTTCTCCTTTAAGGGCCTATACTACCTCAAATGGCTTAGCATGATCCTCCGTTATGCCGAAAATACTGCAGCATTGATTTTGAAATAAATATATGGTGAAGTTGAGGATTAATGTTAAGTACTTACTATGTTCGACGAAAACCCGATTCCATAAAATTTTCTCGATAGAAAAAAAAACCAAAGTTACCTCCAAACCGAACAATAAACCACTGGTATTCAAAAAATACTTCAAATTAGATCATGAAACTTTGCATACTAACTGAACTAACTATAAAGCAGGGCTTATGTTTTTTACTTTTTTTAATTATCATTATTTTCACCGTAAAAAGAAATTACCTAAACTATCGTCGTTTTAAAGCTTGTTCCCTGCCGCCCGACACCGCTGTTCACTCTCGCTTCGGCTTTCGAACGGGAGAGTTGTGTCGCTTGCGCTCAGAACACACATTACGCAACAGGACGACGTAAAATTAAAATATTGAAATTGATACTTAGGTTTATAGTGTTGGCGTAATGGGAAATAAGCGTAATAAAAATAAAAAGCGACTGGGTGGGCGTAAAGAAACGGGCAAACATATGATAAAAGTAATGAAGTAAGTATCTACCGACCTATCTACTTACAGTATTAGTGATTACAAATATGTAGAAATTTAGCATATGACACGTTTGGTGCAGTGGCTAAGCGATTGGTTGCTGCGCTACTAGTCACAGAGTCACAGGTGTTTCTGTATGTGAAGATTTGTGTTTGTAAACACACCGTCCACTATTCAGGAGAAATCGAGCGTGGGGCAACTTTTATAAAAAATAAAAAGATAAAAAGTTACCTAAATAGGTTTGTTTTTGTTTTGACAATATAAAGTCAAAATGTGAAAGTCGGATAGGTAACCACTTGAAGCGAAATTTGGAAATATGGTCAAATTTACGCAATCCAAATATGGACCGAATACTAGTATTTTGAAGTCCCTCAAGCTTATTTAGCTGGTCCTCAGTTATGTCTACATAGCTTGCGTCAGCATAGTCGAGAATCGGAAGGAGAAGAGACTGGGCGAGCATAATTTTTGTAGGAATGGGAAGAAATGATCGAAGGCGACGCAGTGAACAAAGAGCGACAAAAGTTTTCTTACTTACCTCATTCAGTTGGCTTATCCAATTTAAGGAATTATCTATGTAAATTCCAAGATTTTTCACATTGTCAAAGTAAGGGATTACTACTCCATCGAATACGATAGGTGGTACGGAGAACCAGTCAATTCTTGAGATAAAGCTCTGGCTACCAATAATGATAGCCTGAGACTTTGTAGGATTGACATTTAGGCCATATGATTTACTCCACTCATGAATAATATTTAGATCCTTATTCAATGTAGCAATTGCATTCGGCAAATTCTCAAGAGTTGACTGGGTGTAAACCTGGACATCATCCGCATACATGTGGTAGAAAGAAGATATTTTATGAGTGAATTAATGAAAATGGAAAAGAGTAAAGGTGACAACACGCCGCCCTGCGGCACGCCTGCAGTAATATCACACCAAGATGAGTGAGTTTCATCGACACGAATACACTGCCGACGGCCACAGAGAAAACTTTTAAACCAGTTAATTGCTGATGGAGATATGTTAAGGAACACATCAGACTCAACAGTATATCGAAGTCAACAATATTGAACGCAGTACTGAAATCCAGCAACGTCATGACTGTGAATTGTTTATTATTCATACCCCACCGTATGTCATCAGTAACTTTGATTAAGGCAGTAGCCGTACAGGGCGGAAACCGGATTGTAATGAATTCAATAAATTGTGCTTATTAAGGAAAAGGGTCAGCTGTTGGCAAATAAGTTTTTCAAGGACTTTAGAAAGGAAAGGTAAGATCGAGATGGGACGGAAATCAGAGAGGTTGACGGGATTAGATCTCTTCGGAAGAAGGATAATATGAGCACTCTTCCAGGCTTGGTAAACAATTTTAAAAGTAAACTGTCAAATAAATTTGAGATGAAAGACATGGGAAAAATTTCTGATTGTTTAGGTATACAGTTTTCTCGTTATAAGAGGATAGAGTGTATATGGAACAGAGTGTGTGTATTGAAAGACTGTTGGAACACATACCAATGTGTGAATGCAAACCAGCATTAACGCCTATCGATGTTAATGTAAAATTGATGAAGCCTGAGTGTGAATGAGAGTGTAATGATACAGTATCCGTATAAAAGCTTGGTAGGTGCTTTGATGTTTTTAGAAGTGGCTACTAGGCCTGATATCGCTTACAGTGTTAACTACTTAAGTCAATTTAATACTTAACTAAATTGAATTTGTATTCACATAGCAATTTTGTGTATTTGGGATGTGAATTTAGCAGAGATGGTAGATATGATAAGGATCTATATCCTTATCATATCTACGACGAATGAACGCAGGAAATAGAGTAAATGGGGCTCTACACTCTATTGTAGGAAGCTAGAATATTATAAAAAGACACGTATGGCAATTCACAATGCTGCGTTAGTATGGTACCTAGTGAAAATTGGGTGTGGCATAAGAACCACGAGAGTAGAATAAATGCTGTAGAAATGCGGTCATTAAGGAGTATTTTAGGGCTGAATCTGAAGAAATTGTGTGATAAAAGGAAATTGTGGTTGAAAGAAAAGAATGCTACGGTGGTTTGGTGATGTAAAAAGAATGAACGAGGAAAGAGTGACGAAGCAAATCTATGTTGCAGAAGTGAACAGCGTGAAGTGAGTCGGGAAAGGACGCCCTAGACGAAAGTTTATCGATCAAATTGGCGATATATTGAAAACTAGCTTTTACCCGCGGCTTCGCTCGCTTGAGTTTGAATTTAGGAACGTCATTAAATGCTGTTCCGTGCCAAATTTAGCAAAATTCGATCACTTTTAGAGTCACCTCGGTGTCTGTGTCTCTATGTCTGTCAAAGATTTTTTATTGAATTCTAAAAGACTATTAGACGTAGATGAATGGTATTTGGCATAGATATAATATGCTACAGGAACACGTGAATATATATGTCTAGAAAAACCTACTATTTCTTATATCGGGCGTATCTTCCGATGTCCATAAGAAAGGTAAATTTTCTTGGAATCAAAATTTATCGTTATTATTCACATTTTACTCTTTACATTCATTCATAATTAAAGTTAATTTAGTTTTTACAAAATAATGATGAATTTCATGCTCTTTTATCCATTTACGGTATAATGTTTATTTCAGATGTTTTATTCATATCATTGGTTCTATATAATATTTATCGGCACCATAAAATCGATGTATATATTTTTTTTACGTTCGAGTAAACTTCAAAATTTCATAAATGCAGTTCTATAATGATGTATATATACTACACATGGAATAATGCTAATTTTACGGATTTTATCACGTTTAATTTTAACTTACGCATCTTTGGATGAAAGTTCCATAAAAACCCGCGTAAAAGAACATATCGTTGATGTGAAGCACCGACGCTCCGGGAAGTCTATAGTATGTCAACATGTTTAGTATTGTCCCTACCATTATATCGAATCTGATAGGCAACAAATCCTTGCAATAGAACACCCATTCCTACCAATGATGATTCTCGAGGCTATTGAAATTCAAAAACATTCTAATTTTAATAGGGAAGATGGCTGTGTGCTACCATCTGCTAATTAATAAAATTAAATTCAAACCCAAGCATACTACTGCATTTAATCTATTCTATTCTGTTCTATTCTAACTATGACATCAGGTCGTCAAACACCTCAATCCTCCCGTGACCATAGGTGCTGTAAAGTACCCAAAACATCGGGAATTAAAAAAGTTAAAACTAAACGCGATAAAATCCTTAAAATTAGTTTTATTCCTTAATTTTTAGAGGAGTCGGGAAGCGACGCCCTAGACGAAGGTTTATCGACCAAATTGGCGATATATTGAAAATGGGCCAGATTAGGAGTACCCTTAACCAACGAGCGTGTATGCGTAGATATATGGATGTAAAGGAGGCGAGAGAAGTGTGTCAGGATCGTGCCAAATGGAAGTCCGTAGTCTCTGCCTACCCCTCTGGGTGACAGGCGTGAGTGCTTATGTTTATGTTTATATAGGTAATAATGCTTGTACCATGAAATTTATGTTTTAATCAGTTTCATTACCGCCTTTGACAAGTAAAATAAAATGAAACTTTGCTTAAGTAAAATCTGCTTTCTTTAATTAAAGTATTTTTCCGCAAGAGCCTGTTCATTTACATATATTTTACATGATTATTGACCACATCTACCTAGTAATTACACATTCAACGATGCCACGAACGAATTTTCAATTATTTACATCGTATAATTCTAATTAGTTTTAATTATTAGATGAAATAATGAAAGCCAAAACTATACTATCTAGTAATATGGGGAGAAGTCGCTCGCGTCCGTAGGATTCAACCACATAATCCTAGGCCCACCCTACACGCGTCCCCCGGGTGGTGCTAAGCAAGCGACAAAGCCGAAAGAACAGACTTGGCTCCTCACCGTGTAGTAACGGCGTAAAAAATACCACCCCCCACTTTCGCACCATGAGGCACAAAATAAAAGAAGTGGCCCCGAGTTCCCGGCGCCCCTTTAATGGGGCAGGGGTGCGAAGAATCTCCGGGAGGAAAACCGGCGACGAGGTTCGCCACCCGTCACGTTCTGTCTCCCGGAGGGGCGAGAAGTTGATTGCGGAAGCCCGTCTGTGGAAAAGAATATTTTTGTGACGAACACTTTCATTCGTCATAAGAAGATTCACATGTATACATGGGAAAGAGGTGGTGATAGAAGCATGATAGATTTCATAGTTGTGGATGAAAGAATGAGGAGCGCAGTGGTAGATACAAGGGTTAACCGGGGGTCCAACGTAGGGACGGGTCATTACTTGGTCTTATACCGAATCAATGGTCTATTCAGACGTTGGCGGCATCGGACATCTGTGTCTACCACTGCGTTACAGCGTATAAGAACAGAGAAGTTACAAGATGAAGGTGCGAAAGAGAAGTTCAAATGTAGACTGAGAGAAAATATAAGTGGTATGGATGAATTGTGTATGAATGATTTAGACTTGGAGACTGTGTCGTATAATGTCAAGAAAGGTTTGGTGGATGCAGCTACCGAAGTATGTGGTGTAAGTAGGTGAACGAATGAAAGGAAAAATAACACTATGGTGGGATGATGAGGTACAAATGGAAGTAGAAGCAAAGAAGAGAGCATGGCTAAAATTACTAGCAACCAAGGCTGGTAATTCCAGCAGTATTAATGATGATATAGAAAGAAAAAGCAGTCTTGAGACATGACATCTAAATAAGAGAGTAAAAGAAGTAGTTGAAAGGAAAAAGCAAGAAAGAACGGATAAGAATGATAGAAGAATATAGGATAACTTCCAGGCAAATATTAAAATGCTCTGGAAACTCGTAAGAACTGCCAGGGGACATTCAAAACAGCCTAGAATGAATGCTATACGAGACCAGAATGGCTGTATTCTGAATGACGAAGTGTCGAGTTTAAGGAGATGGAAGGAATACTTTGAAAGCGTGTTTATGAGTGATGAGATGTTTGAATTAAATGAAATAGAAATTCCGAAAGAAGAGGAATGAGATAGAGAGTTAAGTATAGATGAAATAATTAAAGCAATGAAAAGTATGAAAGCAGGTAAGGCAGCCGGATATGATAGAGTATCACTCGAAATGCTAAGGGCTGGAGAGGGAGTGGTGGCAGACCTGCTGTACACCTTGTTTAATTTGTGTTGGGAAATTAAGCGGGTACCGGGAGACTGGTGCAAAGCCGTGATAGTCCCACTATATAAAGGAAAAAGATCGCAGCAGGACTGTAAAAACTACCGTGGTATCAGCTTTCATAGCATTGTAGGAAAACTGTATGCTAAGGTACTAATTGAAAGAGTTATGAAAGATACTGATGGAAAAATTTGGGATGTGCAAGCGGGATTTAGAAAGGGAATGGGATGTATGGATCAGATCTTTTCCATGCGCATGATCGCGGAGAAACTTTTGGCCAAAAACCAAAAGGTTTTTTGTACGTTCGCGGACTTGGAAAAGGCTTATGACAGAGTGGAGAGGGATGTGTTATGGCAAACACTGAACTCATTTGGGTTGAGCTGGTTTGATACAGGCATTGAAGTCTCTGTACAGGGACTCCAGTGCTTGTGTCAGGATCAACGGGGCCTACTCGGACTGGTTTGGCATCCATAAAGGGGTCAGACAGGGCTGTGTGGCTTCCCCGTGGCTGTTCAACCTATTTATGGACAGTTGTTTGGAAAATTTGAAAGTTGAAGAATGCGGGTTAAGAATGGGTGAGTTAACCGTCAAATACCTTTTGTACGCCGATGATCAAGTCATACTCGCGTCGTCGGCGGCCGAGTTGCAAATGATGGTTACATTAATGAACAGTTCATTAAAAGAAAGGGGAATGAAAGTGAACGCAAGTAAGACGAAAGTTATGGTTTTTGAAAGAGAAGAAAGTAAAACGATATGTGAAATAAGAATAGAAGGGGAATTGGTCGGGCAAGTAGATGAGTTTGTGTATTTGGGATGTGTATTTAGCAGGGATGGTAGATATGATAAGGATATAGAACGACGAGTGAACGCAGGAAATAAAGTAAATGGAGCTCTACATTCTGTTGTGGAAAGTCAAAATGTGTCCAAAAAGGCACGTATGGCAATTCACAATGCTGTGTTAGTCCCTACTTTAATGTATGGTAGTGAAAGTTAGGTGTGGCAGAGGAAGCATGAGAGCAGAATAAATGCTGTAGAAATGCGGTCATTAAGGAGTATGTTAGGGCTGAATTTGAATGACAGAGTGAGAAATTGTGTGATTTGAAGACGCTGTAGTTTAGTAAAAGTAATGTACTTAGTCTTTTCCAAGTTAAGAGTTAATAAATTATGCTTTAGCCATTTCATAACTCATGTCAGTTCATTTTTACGTTACGTTTGTTCGTTTTCTATGTGTGCTTAGTAGAAAGAGCCAGTTGTCCGGTCCATGTTGTCATATGAGATGATGGCTGGTCAAAAGGACGTCTTAGCTAGTGTTAGTTTGCATGTGTTTCAACGTAATCGTCTTGCGTATGAGTGTGTGAATTTCCAAATATAGGGACAGTAAACCTATTCATGTCAGGATAGACGAGCGGAAGAAGTGGTGAGTAATAGTGTTTGTTACAGGAATTCATGAAGATACACGCCCGAGGACGGTCGTATGTCAGGATTGGCCGTGTAGGCAAGACTATAAAATACTGGCCAGTTCAAGAGTAAGTTTTTACTCTAGCAAAGCGTCGTGTCTGTGGTAACGTGACAACGGTTGTTGTTATATAGGAGTTTTGGAATTAACATCATCGGGAAAGCGTACCATATATTTGCGACGAATTGCAAACGATCTGTTTATAATAAATTTTCTTGTACTCTATGTTGTAACGCACGCATATTTGCGCTATCCATCATGAGTGCATCTGGGATGATCCTCTTTCGCCTACAAGTATATAATATTTACTCAATATAAATTTTAATAAATAAATAAATAAAAATAAGTTTTAATAATTTCTAGACACATCTTAACAGATATTTCGTTTATAAATGGCTATCAACGTGTTAATAGTGAAGCATTCTTTAATATTTAGCATTCATTTAACACAAAAAACTGATTAGAATACATTTTAAACAACATATAATCAATAAACGATGATCGCGTATAGTGATTGAAATTTCGAGCTAAATTATTATATGTAAACGTTTTGGAATTGTCTAGCAATGGAATGGGCTAGCAGAGTATCACGTCTTTTAAAATTTTCAACTAAACCCATACTTTAAACGTGACTTGGACTTCGACTATCCCTTCGTGGTTATTTATTCAGAACTTGCACCGGTATTATATTATACTAAAACAAATCGCATTGCTAATTAATAGAATCAGGCGTTACTTTGCGGAAATCCATTATATTAAAGTTGTAAATATTTACTTTGCAAATATCCGCTTAGTAAAATAAAATGATGTGTCTTACCTAGTTTGAAGAGCACCTCCCGCCCTCCCTCAATTGCGTGCACTATCCCCGTCACCACTAATCCCAGCACCACTACTTGTTAACAATCAACACCACTAATTGTAAAACATCCCTCCTATGAGGCAATCTTTGGAGGAGGCCCATATTTAGCAGTGGACTATTGATAGGCTGAAATGGTAATTACCTACCTCTTACCTACTCAATTAAAAACAAAACACGATTTTCAATGCTCAACTTTGCAAAAAAATTACTAGTGACACTAATTAGTCAAATTGTTAAATAGGCAAAGTAAAATAAAAAAGTAAGCGTTTCTCTAGGCTTTTTTTTTACAAAAATATAACTAGACAGAATAACTAACAGGAGCTAGTTAGCGAAAATTTCCCAAGCGAGTTCCTTACGTCAATTTTTCTACTGAGAATTTTATCGCAATAGTATTATACAACATTTAATTAAATAAATAATCTGCGCAATATATAACCATTTAGTTTTAAGCAAACAGATTTATCGTAAATATTTGAATGTCTGAGGTTTTAAATCATCGACAACTTAAAATTTATTAGGTAGTGGGATTCCTTCTCTGTCTAGGAGTCCATCTGAGTCGCTTTCAGACCATTAGAACAAGGTTATATTGCAATAACCGGCCAAATTTGCAGAGAAGGTTCAGAATAAGTAAAATAGGCAAAAGGTAGAAAGAAAATTAATTAAAAAAAAATCTTAAATATTCTGTCCTTTTTATCTTTTAAATTCAAAATGTGTGGTGATGCATTATTTTAACTGATTTTACTGCACATGTAACTTTACGTGTGCAGTAAAATCAGTTAATAAAAAATAATGTACATACGTACTTTAACGTTACTGCATTCGTAAGGGTCGATCGGTAGGCAAAAACGTTGTTGCCCATAAATCACATTCAATTCGGGATAATTTCAAATAAAAGTAGAAGCCTAATTTACTCGTATTTTCAAAAACTGCAATAACAGTATATCATTACTTATATATTTGAACTTAAGTTTAAAATTTGGCTACTCTTTGAAAAATAACCCTGTATAAAAGGGGGACTGGTAATGATGATGGTGATGATAATATTGCGGATTTTTGTTGATGGCTATAGATGGTCAAGGACAGCAGTAGTTCTTTATCATCAGGTGGACTGTAAGTTTGTTGGTCACATTATACATATTAGTCTCTTAAAGTAAATTATGATTTAAACTAAATTAACTTATCGAAAATTGCACATAATACCTACTCTGTTTATCTGTCGGATGGTTAGCTTAGGAACTCTCACTTCGTCTTCGTCGTTGCAAAAGCATGTATGTAAACGGGTATGGAAAAACATTTGCAATGTAAAAAAGGAACCTATAAGTACTTCAACATTATGAGAATGTTGTGATTATTCATATTGCTAGCCAGATTTTTGTTTGTAGATATTTGGTGAGAAGTGTTCCATAAATTATACTTTTTTCATAAAATAAGTTTAACAAACGAGCACACAGTCCATCTGATGGTAAGATTGGTGTGGCCCGATTAAGAATCTAAATACGTTTCTAGTAAAAAGGGTTTCTATACTCACATACGAAACACAGCAGCATTAAGCTGCAAATTTACGTTGGTATTACATAATACGAGAGCGTGGTCCTTCCTCGGTCGGACTGACTCAGACACCAGCGCAAAATAGCAGCATTATATTTCTATGTTTTTTTTAATAGTAAGTGACGAGAACCGGAGATCCTTTTACTGGTTACAATGTATTCTATTTCAGTCCTCAGGAACGACAAAGCACTTGCATTTTGATTCTTCATTGAGGAAGATGTAAGTGTTTTCTTATGTTTACGCGAACATTACACATTTAAATGAAACTCAGTTTTACCGATTTTGTACTCTCAACGTCAGGAGTATAAAATAAGATAATATACGCGATAAAATCCGTAAAACTTTGTTTCATTAAGATTTTTTACGTGGTAAAGCCATGCTGCAGCTCTATTGTGGTTGCAGCACGAATGGGTCAGCTCGACCGGGCTAAGACCTCGCTCTCACAGAATACCAGCTTAATGCTGCTGTGTTTCGTATGGTGAGTGTAGAGAACTGGAGAGCCTTTTTACTGGAAACGAGTCATTCCATCTTAGTCCTCAGGGGTGACAACGCATCTGCATTTTGATTCTTAATTGAGGATAAATGTTGATGTCTATGGGCCACAGCATCCACTTACCATCAGGTGGACTGTGTGCTCGTTTGTCACCCTTATTCTATAAAAAAATATTAGATGTGAGTATCTTTGAGCTACAGCATCCACTTTCCGTCAAGTGGACAGCGTGCTCGTTTGTCACACTACAACACACTTATTAATATTCTAATTAACTTCTTTAAGTTGTGCATGTTGTAGGCTGTCCTTCCACTCGTTGCTGAGCTGGTCTGTCCTGAGCATCCTCAAACATACCACTTCCTTACCCTCTTGCCTAGTACAATGCTTGCAATCTTCAGGACAAGGTCTTCTTGACAATGCATCTGCGTTGCCATGAGATTTCCCGCTGCGCTGGGCGGTGCTGTTAGCCGCACTACCCTCTCGAGATCGATCAACTTCCCTTTCTACAGTTCGCTTAGGGCAGCTGGATCGAAGATGGCCCCTTTCCCCACAGCCGTAGCACATAGGGCTGTATCCTTTATCGCGGTTGCGAACTGTAGCTGCTGCAACCTCCCTGACGCGATGTGAACGATGATCCTGAAGCACGGCTTTCACCTCCAGTGCATGGGCCAAGGCGTCCTTAAGCGTCTCGTGGTGCCCGAGCCTCACAGAAGCTCTGACTTCAAGGTCGCGGATGCCGTCGATGAATGTCTGCACCAGGTTCCCTACAATGAGCGCAGGTACAGACTGGTATGATTTTCGAACCAGCTTCTCCACCTCAAGGGCCCACTGCTGCAGGTTTTCGTTGCTGCGTTGCACGCGATCTTTGAGCTGCGCACGAAAGACGTGTTCCAGGTGAGCGTCACCATATCTCGCCTCCAATGCCCCAAGGAGCTGCTTGTAAGTCACTTCCTTACCGAGAGCTTCCAGAACAGTTAAGGCCTGGTCGCGCAGGCCTAGGGTGAGAGCAGTCATGGCCTGAGTTTTATTCCTGCCGTTCGCCTTCATGACAGCCTCGAACTGGATTTTGTAGGCCGACCAGGAAGAAGTCCCGTCGAACGGCGGCACTTTGACTCCACGTAGCGAAGGTGTTCTAGCTACCACGGGAACTGTAATTCCATCCCCAAGTTTGAGGTCATCCAGCGTTTTCTTCACATCAGCCATCACGTTGTCAACCCGATTGTTCACTTGGTCGATTCGGGTTTCAGCTTCCGACAGGAGGTTGTCATGTTGAGCAACCCTATCCTTCACCTCCATTATCTTTTTCCCGAAGGTAGCGTGAAGGTCCTTCATGAGGAGCATCTGCTCTTCTTTATCTCGTTTGAGCTGCTCTTCCAAACGACGGGCCTGTTCCTCCTGTCCCCGCTGCAGCTGCACTTCCAACCAACGGGCCTGTTCCTCCTGTCGGCGGGCCTGTTCCTGCAGCATCATCATCAGAGCACCTAAGTCAGGTGCTGCATATGCAGGAACTGCTGACCGTTCAACGGTGAGCGCGGGCGCACAATACAACCGCACGGGGGCGGCTGGCGGAGACGGGAAGGCTCCCACCGTACGGGGACGGTGAGACAGCTAGCACAACCGCACGGGGGCGGCGACGCTAGCTGAGGGGGACGGGACGAGCGCTGTGCTAGCCGAGGCGGGGGGGCAACTCGACCGTGCGGGGACGGGAGCGTGGGAGGGCACTCTCAACCGTACGGGGACGGGAGTGTGGTCAGCTAACACAACCGCACGGGGCGGCGGCGCTAGCTGAGGGGGACGGGACGAGACTGACTTTCTATTCCTCGACTGAACTGACTGAGGGAGAAGACCCGTACAGGGACGGGTGCTCGATCAGCTGGCGAACTCCGATAGCGCACGACCGCACGGGGGCGACGGCGCAAGCGGAATGACCGACCCGGTCGCGGTCTATACCGGCCTTATATAGGGCCTCGGATAGTTTCCAGAACCTTCTACTGTAGAAACATCTAGAATGTTCGAGTACATATCGGTCCCGATTGACTAGGTGTGAAATTTCTAGAAGGTTCTTGACTCTCCTAGTTCTGCTACTCGATACTAGAGGGCGTTAGTGGTAATTAGTGTCGCCGTGTACCATGTGTTAATTATGGCGCGCAACAGTACTAAATAGGTGATTTCTAGCAAAATTTAAAATAGTGGTTAATTATATCGTCAAACTGGCACCGCCATAATGTCGTTTCTTCTATCTTGTGTTATATTTTTTCTGTGTGATGTCAATTACAGTTTTCTCTCTTTCTTCTTCCTTTCTTTCGTAAATATAATATTGTGTTGCCGATGTTATATCCTAGTTAAGTGTATTGAGCAGTTTTTATTTTTATTTTGGATAAATTTATTAGCTGTCACAAGCTATGTGTTATGAAGTCGGTTGAAAACGCCCTGTGGTGAAGGTGTAAAAGAAACCATCACTTAATTTTATCTCGTGGATGTCGTAAGAGGCGACTTTATGCAGCGAAAGAATCTCTCTCACCGTGATGTCTCATCTCGCCTCACCGTGATCCACTAATCCATTATCATGCTGTGGATGTCGTAAGAGGCGACAAAAGGAATCTGAAATAGAAGATGGGTAGCAAAATAACATAACATAACATAAACACTCACACCTGTCACCAAGAGGGGTATGCAGAGACTATGGACTTCCATTTGGCACGATCCTGACACACCTCTCTCGCCTCCTCCACATCCATATACCTACGCATACACGCTCGTCGGTTAAGGGTACTCTTAATTTGCCCCATTTTCAATATATCGCCAATTATAAAGTATATAAAGACACATTCTGACTTTCCACAACAGAGTGTAGAGCCCAATTTACTTTATTTCCTGCGTTCACTCGTCGTTCTATATCCTTATCATGTCTACCATCCCTGCTAAATACACATCCCAAATACACAAACTCATCTACTTGCTCGACCAATTCTTATTTCACATATCGTTTTACATTCTTCTCTTTCAAAAACCATAACTTTCGTCTTACTTGCGTTCACTTTCATTCCCCTTTCTTTTAATGAACTGTTCATTAATGTAACCATCATTTGCAACTCGGCCGCCGACGACGCAAGTATGACTTGATCATCGGCGTACAAAAGGCATTTGACGTTTAACTCACCAATTCTTAACCCGCATTCTTCAACTTTCAAATTTTCCAAACAACTGTCCATAAATAGGTTGAACAGCCACGGGGAAGCCACACAGCTCTGTCTGACCCCTTTATGGATGCCAAACCAGTCCGAGTAGGCCCCGTTGATCCTGACACAAGCACTGGAGTCCCTATACAGAGACTTTAATGCCTGTATCAACCCAGTGCTCAACCCAAATGAGTTCAGTGTTTGCCATAACACATCCCTGTCCACTCTGTCATAAGCCTTTTCCAAGTCCACGAACGCACAAAAAAGTTTTGTGCGTTCGTGGACTTGGGAAAGGTTTGGTTTTTGGCCAAAAACTTCTACCCCGATTATGCGCATGGAAAAGACCTGATCCATACACCCCATTCCCTTTCTAAATCCCGCTTGCACATCCCAAATTTTTCCATCAGTATCTTTCATAACTCTTTCAATTAGTACCTTAGCATACAGGTTTCCCACAATGCTAAGAAGGCAGATACCACGGTAGTTTATACAGTCCTGCTGCGATCCTTTTCCTTTATATAGTGGTAGCAAAATCTTTCTAATAAACTCAAAATAATAAAAAAAACTCCGACTGCCAAGCGTGGCAACTATGGAAATATCTATTTTCCTATCTATGGTTTCCTATGTTCAGCAGTTTGATAGGCTTTAATGATGACGACGATGATGATGATGAACCATCTCGTATTTGCCAGAAGTAAAATACTGAGACGTTTTTTTGGCAAAATTGTAAATAAGAATTCTAATGAAAATCTCGGGCATTAATTGTGATATCTATAAATATTTAAGTCATTAAATAACGCTTAGTCCGCTATTAGCTATCTTTTATTTGGGCTCTAAAACTTAAAAAAACAAACATTTAATTTTCATATTATTTATTTTTCATAAATACTTTTGTAATTTTACTGTTTTTTAAAATCATAATTCAAACATAATTTTTAATACATATTTTTTTTTAAATTTCACTTGTTCGTAGTCGACAAATAGCAAAACTTTCTAAAATTAACTGAGATTTCAAGTAAATATTCACATCTAAATTGAATCTATCATCATCAAATAGCGTTACGAGATCGTTTCCTGCGATCACTAAGTGCTCCGAACATTACCAGACCCGTATCTTGTGTTTGATAAGCAAAAGACCCTAATAAAATGGAATGTTGCAACTAAAAGTGACCGCAGCGTTATCTTCTTGAATTACATACGAACTTTTAGTTTGTATATAGTAAGTTACCGTGGCAGTGTAAGAATAATCCCAATCACACATATAATCCCGTGGGTGTAAGAGGTGACAGAAACCCTCAATTGCGTCACCACTAATCCCAGCACCACTACTCGCAACACCTACACTAGGAAAGAAACACCACTGACGACAATACGACACGTGTTTCGCCTTTATACGAGGCATCTTCAGGTGATGTAGACTCTGCGGTGGCTGACCGTTTTTTTTTTTGCGCCCAAAGCAACGACTACCCTCCGGAAACGGGGGCATAGCACGCAGCCGGCTGCGTGGTTATGTGGGACTCACTTTGAAGAAGTGCCTACCCACTAAACACCACCTGTGGGACTGGCTCTGGCCTGTATGGCCTCTTCACCGCATCAAGCGATCCCCCTTAGGGAAGGGGGGCGCGGGGCACAACTGTACGGAGACGGGAGCGCGGGACAACCAACACAGCCGCAAGGGGCGGCGGTGCTGCAATGATGATGTGGGAGTCACATGAGCGAGAATGCACTCACCGTACGGGGACGGCGAGCACGGTCTGCTAACGCAACCGCACGGGGGCGGCGGCGCTCGCGGAGGCGAGAAGGGAAGGCACTCACCGTACGGGGACGGTGAGCGCGGACAGCTAACGCAACCCGCACGGGGGCGGTGGCGCTTGCGGTGACAGAAAAGCACTCACCGTACGGGGACGGTGAGCTCATCAGCTAGCACAACCGCACGGGGGCGGTGGCGCTAGCTGGGGCGGGAGGGCACTCACCGTACGGGGACGGTGAGCGTGGACAGCTAACACAACCGCACCGTTGGTATAATGGATTTCCGCACAGGCATTACTTTGCGTAAATCCATTATACCAACTTTAGTATAATGGATTTCCGCAAAGTAATGCCTGATTCTATTTATTATGATTAGATAATGGTTTAGATTCAAAATTGTACCCGGTTGGTGGCGTTGTTGTCGAGATCGAGAAATCAATCGTGCGAAGCCGGGATGGATTGCTAGTTAATTATATGATGATTCTCATAAGACTGTAATTAATCCACAGCTGGACACTATTTCTCATATTTAGTTCTCTCATATTAGTGATAAAAGCGTCTACGTTACTCTTTACACGGTAAAGTCACGCTTCATGTGTATTATGGTTGCGTCACAAATGGGCTCGCTCCATTAGGGAAGAATCACGCTCGTACAGAATACCAGCACCCAGTAAAATAGCAGCATTCTGCTGGGTTACGTAAGGTGACTGACGAGAACCCGAACGGCATTCCATCTTAGTTCTCAAATGAGACAACGCATCTGAATTTTTTATACGTGGTAGAGCCATGCTGCAGCTATATTAGTAGTAATAGTTGTAGCACGAATGGGTCGGCTCGACTGGGGAAGGACCACGCTCTCACAGAGTACCAGCGCAAAATATCAGCTTAACACTACTGTGTTTCGTATGGTGAGTGTAGAGAACCGGAGACTCTTTTTACTGGAAAAAGGCATTCCATCTTAGTCCTCATGGGTGACAACGCATCTGCATTTTGATTTTCTATTGAAGATAGATAAATTTATATAAACATTAAATAGTAGCTTCTAAAAAGTTAAGTGTAAAATTCTTTCATTGCAATGTTAGTAATAAATATTTGTTTTAAAATTGATCTTGCAATTTCACCCCCCGCGTTTCTATACACTACCGTTTTAAAAGTGATATAAGAGCTACCGTAAAAAATTCAAGATGAGATATTTCAGAGTCTGTTGACTAAGTGAGCGACATTCATCTCGCCCGACTTGCGAATTTGCAAAAGATTTTCATATGAAAGTCATTGCACTGAATTTTTGGCAATGTTTTCTTAATATTATATATTTTAGGCGCATACTCGTACTGTGTCAAAATTATCAACAATTTTTTTAATACCACACCTGGGCAAAGGCTATTCAAACACATTGGGCATGCGATTTGGTGGGTGGGGGTAGATAGCAGTTTGATGGTGATATTTAAAGAGTCCAACGCGTACTAGACTGCTTTTAGAGTCGCAATAAGCAGACCATGATAGCTTTTAAATAACTTTAACTTTCTTACTACTCTAGAGAACGCTTAAATTTAAGGATATTTAACCCATAAAGTTTCGTTTGCAGCAATAGTCTTGCAAGATGTTTTCAAAAATGATGCCTTGCACAATATTATCTTGCTAATTTACGCCGGTATTCTGTGAGAGCGTGGTCCTACCCCGGTAGAGACGACCAATTCGTGCTTTAACCATAATATAGCTGCAGCGTGGTGTTCTACCACGTAAAACATATATAAATATATACATAATTTTCTGTTACACACTGATAAACATCCAGATTCTGAACAGTATTATTTTAGGCAGACACTTTACTGTTTACGTGCTGAGTCATTTGTGGATTTTTTTAAAACATGCGTGTGGATTTTTTTAAAACTGAAACTGTCAATTCGCCTGATAAACCAATCCTTCCCTCTATAGGAAGGTACCAGCTTAGAAGGTCAAGTTGTAAAAATTTAACGGATTACGCTATGATCTAATTAACATTGTTATCACTGCGATCTTGATTTTTTTTTTCAAATAATAAGTAGGTATATACCATTACCATTACAACCTATTAAAAGTCTACTGTAGAATATGTCAATCGTAAATGATTCGTCCATTTGACCTGGGGCGCATCAAAGTATTGATGATTGCAATTACATTTTTGGAACGTTCCGGATCAAACGATTGACAGGACCTACAACCAGAGTATAGTAATGTCCGACGACTGACATTATCAAATGAGTCTCACAGATCACAGAGTACTGTAACTCGAAATGATCCATTTGAATGATTTACCCAGATGATCCGGTTCATAAGACAAATCAGTACTTGAATGATCGGGTCACTAGAAATGAATGAATGACACATGTCTAGTCCACTGCTGACCATAGGCCTCCTCCATTGATTGACTCTTAAGCCCGCTTTTCAATATGGGATATAATATATATTACATCTCGAGATACAAATTAATATCGCTCACCATACTTTTAAATGGAACCGTTTACACTGAGCTATAATATATATTAAATCTCAAACTATAAATATTTTTTAGATCGACCGAGCGATATTTTCATATTATATTTCGCCCCCTGTATCCCGCACACCGTTCCTCACCGCCGCAGAACCGTGTGCGGGGTACAGGGGGTAATCCATTGACGAACACACACTGGTTAAAAGATATATCACACAGTGTGAAAGCCAATCGCGGGATATAATTTATATTTCGGGATATAATATATATTATATCCCATAGTGAAAAGCCAGCCTTACTGTGGATTTATCGTAGTTGCCTCGCTTGGCAAGCGGGTTGACAACTCCAGTTTTTATTATTTTGCGTTTTTATCACGAAGATGCTGCTACCCTATCCTGTTTTATTTCACTCTATCGCCTCTTACGACCCACGGGCGATATCAGGTAGTGGATATTGTGACACCTACACAAATAATTTAATACCAAATTCAATTGAATTATGCATTGGGTACTTGAAATATTAAAAATGCACTTTCGCTCTTACAATTTCGCAACCGCGCAACGAGTGACCATTTGCATATTACCGGCATGCTGCAACTAACGTGCAAGGTGCGAAACGATAATTTCCCTCGAGCATCGCGTGCTCTCTAAATTAAGAATGTCATTATTCAGGTGCGCGTCGTGTTCTGATAAATTAAATTTTTAATATGATTTTATTTTAAGATTAAAACGATATATTTAAAGTATTGCTATTAAAATATATAATTCATTAATCCATGTTCTACTTAATTTCTGAGAAGATTTATGGAGGAGGAAGGGTCCACCGCGTTAATGCATAACTACACAATATAATAAAAAATAAAAAATCTAGTTTTTCTTACAATTTTAATATATTGCAACACTCTGTTGAATAAGAGAATTATCAAAATATAAAGTTATTTGTTTCATGTCTTAAAGCCAAATTTGTGAACGTAAACCCTGTTTGTTTTTACGGCTCATAAGCCGGCACGCAATTTTCAGATTGAATTTTTACGACAACAAACAAAAAGACAGAGTTATAAATAGATGAAAAGCTTGGAATGAAAGCACAAATTTGTTTATGAAGTACGGAAAAGTGATAAAATGAAAATTTTAAAGTATTAAAACAAACAAGTCTTTTTAAAACATTTTAATGCTGGGGCTACACTAACGAGAAATGCCGTTAATTATCGCGTTGATGGACGTTAACGCCAACTTTAACGCCGTTCAACGGCATTGAAATTGAAATTACGTTGACCGTTCAAGTGTAGCCACTCACTTTATCGCGTTAAAATTAAAGCAATAATTGTTGCGTTTATGGGCATTCACGTTTCTCGTTACTGTGGCCCCGGCATAAAAAGACTATCCATAC
Source organism: Parnassius orleans (assembly GCA_029286625.1). Lineage (NCBI taxonomy): Eukaryota > Metazoa > Arthropoda > Insecta > Lepidoptera > Papilionidae > Parnassius > Parnassius orleans. The sequence goes on from JAGSMP010000019.1 coordinate 5,656,614, forward strand.
ACATCAATCATAAAACTGACCCTAAACTTTTAAAATAACTTTCAATTCAAATACACTCCTTTTTGACAGAATTTCTTTTCAATATCTTAAACACAAACACACACACACACACACACACACACACACACACACACACACACACACACACACAAACAAACACATGCGCGTACGTACACGCGAAAGCACGCACGCACGCGCAAAACATACAAACACACACACACACACCACACATCGATAATGAAATTCATTATTTTACTTTTAAGTGCTGATTTATAATTTTTTTTATAGTTTATGGGGGACAAACCAGTACACAGTCCACCTGATAGTAAGTGGTTGCTGTGGCCCATAGACATCTACATCTATCCTCGATTACGAATCAAAATGCAGATGCGTTGTCACCCGTGAGGACTAAGATGGAATGTCTCGTTTCCAGTAAAAACGGTCTTCGGTTCTCTACACTCACCATACGAAACACAGCAGCGTTAAGCTGCTATTTTACGCTGGTATTCTGTGAGAGCGTGGTCCTTCCACGGTCGAGCTGACCCATTCGTGCTACAACTATACTACTAATATACGAGTAGCTGCAGCATGGCTCTACCACGTAAATAAATGCCTCATAGGCTGTAATTAAAATAGCTTTCTATTCCTTTGGATCAAAACACATTTGTGCAGGCACAGTTGTTCCGCGGCAGAAATAGGTAAAAGGTTGGTCTAGACAGAAAAGGAGTTCTATCAACTAGAAAATTTACTAGTTATTTTTTTAGAATAACAAACGAGTACACAGTCCACCTGATGGTAAGTGGATCCTTTGGCCCCTAGACATTTAAATCATTCGTTATAGAATTAGAATTAAGTCCTGCTAGGTTTCTTTCTGGTTCTTCCCAGGACAGAGGTTTTTTCGGAACCAGTGGTAAAGCTTAAATGACTTTCAATAAGTATTCTTGTGATCTGTATTGAATAAAAAAATGATTCCATTTCTCTAAGGACTAACATGGAACGCTTCTTTTGCAGTAAAAAGGGTCTCCGGTTCTCTACACTCACCATCTCTACCTCTGCTTTCATCTACCTCTACTTCCCCGGTCGAGCAGACCCATTTGTACTACAAATATAGTATACGTATAGCTGCAGCATGGGTCATTCAATTAATTGGCGTATATTATTTCAATGTGAAGATGACCCTCCTAGATTATTTTCGCTAACAGGCCTTAGTTAATTACAGTTAGCGCTAAATTGGATCACACAGCGGAGCACACACTGCTATTTATCGGCAGAATTAGTAAATATGTTTGTCCAGGATGTTTTCTTGAATTTCAAGGCATCTCGTTAGTACTATAATAATATACAAGAGTGCAATTTATGTTCAAGATGATATACAACACAACTCCCTAATTTAAAATGATCTTTTCAGTATCTAAATTAGACTTTATTTCTATGATTCCAAGGTAACGAATAATACAAATTGTAGGTCTTCTTAAAATGGGAACATTATAAATAACGATGTCAGTGCAAAGCTTGGGGTATTAATCATGCACCATAAATGTTTTGGTCATTTAGTGTGCATTATAGCCGAGCTTATAATGTAATATTTTGTTTAAAATCTCAGATAAAATGATAATACTTTTAGTATTAAAGTAAAGTAAAGTTACAGCCTATATACGTCCCGCTGCTGGGCACAGGCCTCACCTCATTTCTGAGAGGGTTTTAGGGCAAGGAAATGTCCGACGAGCTGCCCCAATGCGTGTTGGCGAACTTCAAATGTCTTCGAAATATTTTTTTTCTTATTTCTCAGTCATGCAGGTTTCTTCACGATGTTTTCCTTCACCGTCAAGCACGTGGTAAATCAGCACTTAAAATTGCAATTAACAAATTTCATTGTTGCCGGCGGCGATCGAACCCGGTTTGCTCGCGTACTGAGAAATTTACAGTCAGCGATAACCATCTGAGTTACCACGGCTCTATCATATCACTTTTATTATAATTTAATATAAATTACGGTAACAAACCAGCATACATATTCCAATGTAAATGGACGTGACCTAGTATATATATATCCCTGACTAAAAATCCAAATATATATGCGTTTTCAGTCCTGAGGATCATGAGATTGAATGCGCAGGCATGAACAGTTAAAATGGTCATCGGTTATCGTCATTCACCATACGAAACATAACCTTGTTTTTAAGGCTTAGATTTAAGACATGCAGGAATAAGATGGATGCAGGTGACTCAGGAACTTGTATTATGCCTTGAGTGAGGCCAATGTTTAGAGCTGGACTTATGATAGACTGTAATGAATGAAAAGAATGACGCTAATGTAACATTTAATTAGTGCAGGTAAAAGTATTTCAAAATTCCAAATATAAAAAAAACGGATGATAAGTCGCAGATCCTGTCTGCCAAATGGTTAACATTTATCTCACTCGGCCTGCGAATCTTCGAGAGTCTTTCGTATTATAGTCACGATGTAAAACTGACGCTCATAATTTATCTTTTTCAAGTATTTATGCAGTATAGTACTGGAAGATATTTTTTACTTCTCAGAGATGGTTTTCTCACGATGGTTTTCTTTAACGCCGGTCACATAAAAGATCACACATAAAATTGCAATTGGCAATTTCAGGGGTTGACGCGATCGGCTACGTTACGATAAGTCGTTCGCATTCGATTAAGTTTTTTTTTTAAATATATTTATAATTTCAAAGTTGTAGACAAAAGTATGAGTAATATAGCATCTATAAACCACAAAGTTTTGTAACTTTGATAATTCCATAAGGTTAGATAAAGAGAAATAGAATATACGTTATATTACAATGTGTTGCAAATAGTTTGAAAATCGGGCTAATTTTATAATTTTAATAACTTATGCCCAAATACTCAAACGTTGCTCAATTTTAAGATGGCGTTAAGTCTCGTGCTGTCTCTATCACTTTAAGTCAAAGTGACTGCGACACCACGAGATTTAACGACATCTTAAAATTGAGTGCCGTTTGAGGATTTGGCCATTAGGTAATTAAATAACTAACTAACAGTACGAGCAACCCAGTTTCGATCTCTGTAGGCACCAACGAAATTGTTAATTGCAATTTTAAGTGCTGATTTATCACGTGCTCGGCGGTGAAGATAAACATCGTGAGAAAACCTGAATTTTTTTTATAAAATAGAAGTGACAAACGAGCTTACGGTCCCCCTAGGTAAGTACTGCAGCCCATGGACACCTGAACCGACTTCAAATAAAGAAGGCTAAAAACGCGTTGTCACCTCTGACAACTAAAATGGAATACAACTCTTTATACCTTTCAGACAGGAACAAAGCAGAACGTGCACTGCTGCGTGGCGCTAGAAATAGGTGAGAGGGTGTTACCTACCCAGAAGAATTTATAGGCAATAAAGAGGCGGAAGTTGTTACATAACCCGGTCATGATCATCGTCATCATCATCAGTACAGCTATTAATTTTCGCTGCTGGACATAAAGTAAAGTAAAGTAAAGTTACAGCCTATATACGTCCCACTGCTGGGCACAGGCCTCCTCTCATTTCTGAGAGGGTTTTAGGGCAAGGAAATATTCGCCACGCTGCCCCAATGCGTTTTGGCGGACATCACATGTCATCAAAATATTTTTTTCTTATTTCTTAGACATGCAAGTTTCCTCATGATGTTTTCCTTCACCGCCGAGCACGTGGTAAATCAGCACACTGTTACCTCATTAATCCGCCAGCCAAACGTGACGATTAAGGCAAACCCTCCCTACAAAAGGAAAGACCCATGTCCAGAAGTGGATTTTTACGAGCTGATAAACAATAAAAAGAGGAAGTAATGTAAGTAATTTAATTTTCAAATATAAATAAAAGTAAAACTTTAATTAAAAGTAGTTACAGCCTATATTCACGTCCCGGGTTATGTAGCAACTGTTCCACACCGCTGCTACAATGTTGGCGGGCTTGACATGTCTTCCAAGTATTTATATTCTTCAGACATATATTTCTAGCTAGTAGGTTTCTTTTCTATTTCATAGGTGCCGGTGGGGATCGTACACGGGTTGTTCGCGTACTGTGAAATTTACAGCTCCCGAGCTACCACGGCTCCTCTGCTGAACATAGATTTCCTCAAAGATTGCCTCATAAATATATACTTGCTATAGTGCCACACTTAGCAGGCGGGTTAGCAACGGCAATTTTTATTTTCTAGTTGCTATTAGGAAGATTCTGCTGCCCATTTCCTGGTTTGTTTCCCTCTGTCGTTTCTTGCGACACCCACGGGACGTTATCAATTAGTGGATATTCTTACATCGTCAATACACGGTATAAGTACAGTACTGATCAAACGTGTCAGCTCTAGATCCTTTATCTAGCAAGCAAGCGAAGTAATTTTAAGGGCGGTCCTTCACTAGATGTAATGACGACCGTAATATACTAATAAATTTAATATATTACTATAGGTAGTAATAGCATTAAAATGACAATATTTATATACTGGGTGTTGTGGAAAAGCTGATAATATTATCAATATTATATTAAGTAACCTTATAATAAGATTACAATGTTTTCATTCATTCATTACAGCCCTCCACAAGTCCACGACTCATAATGCTCAAATGATCGTGAAAAATTACAAAAAAAATGTAAATTGTAATTCTATTCATTAAAGAGTTCCAGTAGCAGTCACCGAAGTACACCTTCAAGTCACCCATCAAGTCCGGAGGTAAGGTGTATTCATAACTAACAAAACGAGCCCAAGCTCGGCATACCTAGTTCTTCTTCGAGGAGTTCCAGTAGCATTCGCCGAAGTACACTTTCAGGTCATTCTATCAAGTCCGGAGGTAAGGTCGCATCATAACTAACAAAACGACGCCAAACTCGGCGTACCTAGTACTACTCCTCGAGGAGTTCCAGTAGCATTCACCGAAGTACACTTTCAGGTCATTCTATCAATTCCGGAGGTAAGGTCGCATCATAACTAACAAAACGAGGCCAAACTCGGCACACCTAGTTCTACTCTTCGGGAGTTCCAGCATTCACCGAAGTACACTTTCAGGTCATTCTATCAAGTCCGGAGGTCAAGTCGCATCATAACTAACAAAACGAGGCCAACTCGCCACCTAGTCCTACTCTTCGAGGTTCCAGTAGCATTCACCGAAGTACACCTTCAGGTTATTCTATCAAGTCCGGAGATAAGTTCTTATCATAACTAACAAAACTAGGCCAAACTCGGCACACCTAGTTCTACTCTTCGAGGAGATCCAGTAGCATTCACCGAAGTTTACTTTCAGGTCATTCTATCAAGTCCGGAGGTAAGGTCTCATCATAGATAACAAAACGAGGCCAAACTCGGCGCACCTCACCACCTCTTCGAGGAGTTCCAGAATACACCGAAGTACACCTTCAGATCACTCCATAAAGTCCAAGACGTATCATCGTCATCATCATCATTACAGCCCTTCACAAGTATACTGCCGAACATAGGCCTCCCCAAGGAATGCCACATAGCACGGTCACGAGCCACCTGCATCCATTGACTTCCTGCATGTCTTACCAGGTCGTCACTCCATCTAGTGGTGGGACGCCCTACACTTCGCCTGCCGGTACGTATATATTTATATAGAAATCCAACGCAGTTTAGCGACAAAATATTATAATAAAATCTGTGATTATAAAATAATAACCTTGTTCAAGTATGTATCAAATTTCATTTTGGAATATTTTATTTTTCTACAGCAATCGATTTTTTGCTGCCTATTACCGCTGCTGCAAGCAAACGATACAACAATCCACTTACGACGACGGCCGAGCGCGTAGTAAGCTAGTAAGGCAGAGCAAAGTGTATTTAGTAAAATATAAATTAATACAAGCTGCTAAAACACCGAAAATTTCGAGATTTCTCAGCCGAAAATTAATTATAACTAAACAAAACAAAGTTAAACCGCCATTTACATTCCATGGCTTCCCACATGATAGATGAAGAGATTAATAAATAGATTGAGTAAAAATTTATTCAACTGTCAAAAGCTTCGTATACAACGTGTTACAAAATACCCGTAAAATATAATTAATTATCAAAGCCAAAAATTTTGTCAACCCTAGTAAGCTGTCATGTCAGGGAACCAGATTATTTAACAGAAAGGCCTACGTACCTATTTTACCTAATAATTGTCTACTTTAATAGTTTTCTATTTTCATTCATAAATGTTTGCTACCTCAATACAAGGATGTTATTATACTCAAGTAGTGGCTTCAAAAATGTCAAGTTGGAAAAAAATTTTTGTCAATGTCAAATCTTCTAATCGATATCTTACAACTGTTTCGAGTTTTTTCCAATATATTTTGCAAAATAACGATGCTTTCTAACTCGGAATAATATGATATTATGTTATGTAGGCCATGAAGATAGCAATTTAAATCGTGCTCGCGAACTGTATCGGCAACGATTTATCGATGGTAGACCCCCTGAACAGCGTCGGCTGCCTTCGTACCAGTGTTTTCTGAACATGTCAAGACGACTACATTCCACCGGCTCTTTTCATCGCTCCACTGGAAGTGGACGTCCAAACACAGTCGACGCCAGGCAGGCTAAATTAGTGTTCATTTTGAAGAAGAGCCGACCACAAGTATGAGGCGAGCCGGAACAAGATTCGGTATAAACCATGTTGCAGTTTAGCGAATTCTTCGTGACGACAATCGTCACCCTTATTACTATCGCCGAACACAGGAGCTGATACCCTCTGATTTTGCACCCACTAGGAACTTCTGCGAGTGGTACCTCAGGCAGTTAGAGGAAAACCCTAACTACGTAAACTATGTTCTTTGGACGGACGAGGCAACATTCACGAGGTCTGGACTTTCAAATATGCATAACGATCACGTTTGGGCTTGCGTGAATCCACATGCTTCACGGCAGGGCAGATTCCAACACAAGTGGCGGCTGAATGTGGGCTGACCTTTATGACGGGCATGTCATCGGTCCCGTCATTATGCCGTCACGTCTGAACGGTAGCAACTATCTAACGTTTTACAAACGGAATTCGAAGAGGCGATTGACGACTTTCCTGTGGCTGACTGGGATTACTTTGAGAACCAAAGAAACATGGTGTTTCAGCATGATGGAGCTCCGGCATATTTTGCTCGCAACGTACGAGACCATCTTAACGTTCGCTTTCCGCGAGGATGGATCGGCCGCGGGGACCGGTGCAATGGCCTGCTCGTTCTCCGGACATCACACCCTTGGACTTCTTTTGTGGGGTTATGTGAAGGCCCAACGGTTGCCCAGATGGAACAGCGTGTTAGATCGGTCTTCGCATCAATAACATCGACGATGGTGTGAAATGCCACAAGCCATATCCCGACGAGCGAGGTTGTGTATTGAGCAAGGCGGAGCACACTTTGAGCCGTTTCTGTAAATTTGACGTTTATTATGAAAAGTAAGTGTTCGTTTATGTTGTTTCGTTAGTTTAGGTCTTTTAAATTTTTGTCGTTCCGCAAATTAGGTAGAAATGTAAGTACATTCTGCGTAGTTTACTCTTTCATTTTACTGAAATAGGGTTTGCACATCAGTGAAAATAACTTTTTTTCGTGGTATGTTATACAGCGTTACTACGGTTCTTAAATATTGTGAATGGACTCGTTATAAGATCCCATTTAACCTCCTTTCGGATTTACGGGTAGTTTATAACCTCCAGTATTTAACTTGTTTTATTTTGTTATATATGTTCTATACTATAATATTATGTACAATAATTCTGTATTGTAGTGAGAAAATAAATTATTATTGGGGTATTTATATAGTATTCTCATCTGGTTGGGCTGAATAAATATTTTAAAGGGAATAATAAATAAACATAAATATATATTTAATATACTAACATAAATAAATAAATAATACATAAATAAATAAAAACCCAACCAGATGGAAACCCTCGGCAGGGGAGACCAAACGGCCGAGGTTAGGGGAAAGGAGAGAAACCGGCGGACGATGCGGGCGGTATCGAGGAGCACCGCCTTCTGCATTTGAGCTTGGAGCGGTCCGTCACGGAGTCCCAGTCGCCTCAGATGACCCGAGAGGCTGACTGGGATTAACCCGTTCGCAGAGACGACTACAGGTATAATTTCGGTCGGCAGTCCACCCCACATGTCGGTCACCTCGTGAGCCAGGTCCAGATATTTTGTTCGCTTATCTGTTTCGGCTTTCACGAGGTTCTCGTCATACGGAATGGTGATGTCGACCAAAAATATCCTTGACTGTGCCCGGTCCATCAGCACAATATCAGGCTTATTGGCAAGAATAGTCCTGTCTGTGATGATGGCCCGGTCCCAGTAGAGCCTGGCGCGGTCATTTTCGAGCACGGCTTCAGGCAAGTACTTGTAATACGGCAATTTCCGGTCCACGAGACCGTATTTCAGAGCGAGCTCCTGGTAGAATTCTGGCTACTAAGTTGTGCCTGTGCAAGTACTCAGAGTTAGAAAGCGCCGAAAACCGGAGATGACATGCTAAGTGACTCGCCGGGATGGCGACAAGCTCGACAGATGTCGACGGTGCCATCCCTAGGGATGTATCTCCGATAGTTGTTGGTCTTAATAACCTGATCCTGTATCGCACAGACAAAACCCTCGGTTTCCCAAAGAGGTCACCAAAACGTAGCCAGTGGAGGGAGGCAACTGTGTCTACGAAAGGCACATGTAGAGCCTTGTAGAACCTCCTGTGGAGCTCCTTCCATACGGTCTCCCGGTCGGAAATGCTCTGTACTGCCGGGTCTTGCCATTGCTCGTTGGCCAAGGATAGAGGGTAAGTCCTTTATCACAAGAAATGACGTCCCTATAGAATGGATCATCCGATCTCGTCAGAAAGTAATTACGGAGGCTGCACACTTCGCGATTATGCATGGTAAGCGCGCTTAAAAGCCACGCCCACCATGTTTCCGCGGCAAGTATTATTATTATTATTATTTAGAGTCAATTCTGACACAAATTTCAACAAAAGATCAGTAAATATATAAGACAGTTATTATAATAATTATTTTTAAATGTATAATTAAAAAAAAACTAGTTATTGAATTATCAAACAGTCCTACTCACGCGGTATCGTGCCAAGAACTCTGGCTGCGTTTCCCGCTGAATAGCTATACTTAGCCTTTGAGCGAGAAATGAGCCATTTTTGATTTCAGAAATAATACTAATTTATTAACCTCTCAGACCTTGACATTTTATTGGACAAACTTAGTCAGAACCATAGATTACTGTATATATACTAGAGAGTCAGAACTATGGTCAAGCCAAAGAGTATAGTAGGTCAGGCCAAAGACAATTTTTAAATGATGGTAAATATAACTTAGAGTCATTACTTAGTTCTTATCCGAAAATAAAAATTATCAACAATTAAAATATCGAATTATTTGTATGAAGGACAAGAGAGCGCTAGAGTAACGACGATTGCAAGACGATTTGTCGATAAATGAAATATTTTGAAAAATCATCAATTACCGTGTAGAGGCGTAGTTCATTTGGTTTGGTTAAATCAGTAACATGAGTAATGGAGAAAATAGTATGGTGGCGGCGCGAAGGAAGAACGTTATTTTTAACTTTTCACCGTGATGTTATTTATCACTCATGTTTAGAGGCGACAGAGGAAATTAATCAGGAGATGGGCAGCAGCGTCATCCTAATAACGACTAAAAGAAAAAAGAAAAACTGTGCAACGTGGCAACTATGACAAATATACCGCTATGAGGCATATAGTGGAGGCCTATGTTCAACAGGGTTTTATAGGCTTTAACGATTTTAAAAATGTGGGAGGAAAACAGACGAACATTTTTACTAAATTTGATCTCGGTGGAACGCGGATGTTCCGTGCGATGTTTAGGGCAGTGTTGCCGAGGTAGGCTATGGTTGTGGCAGTAAAATTTTATTTCCATGGCTATTGCCAGCAGTGGAAGGAAACTGTAAGGAGAGGGAAGTGGTAGTTTTATTATTTGAAAAATATTTTTGTTATTAAACAAAAGTTGCGTAAACAAGTTCAATGGTTAAAACAGTTATAAATAACAAAACCAAACAAGTTTACTGAAAAGAAAAAAATTCAAATATTATATGTCTCTTCTACAACTAAGGCAAAACTGACGAATCCCCATATGTTAAAATTCAATATCTATATGTTAAAATCAAATAACTATGAAGAAAGAAAAAGGACATAGAAACAATCGATTTTCATAAAGAAAAGAAATATATAATATAATTATATCGATATACTCAGTAGGAGCCTCTAAAAATAAAAATAAATTAAATCATAGGCATAATATACTTTATTACGCTATCTTTGACCAACGCCATTTTCTACCAACTTCAAACAGGACGAGGTACTCAATTCGACTGTATGTTTTTTATGTGTGTTACCTCCTAACTTCTTTCTGGGTGAACCGATTTCGATGATTCTTTATTTGAAAACTGGTGCTTTACATGTGATCCCATATAAATTTGATCAAGGTCTGACTAATAGGTTTTGAGTTATTCTTAATAATTTATATTGAAGTCGGTTATACAAAATTTTTAATTTTAATTATTGTTGAAAACAACTTTGCCATAATGTTTACTATATATCGAAATTATAACATAAAACGTAATTTTCGCAAAATATTGGACTTTGTGGAATATGAAAATTTGTGTTTTACATGATTTATGGTGATAATCACACTTTATATTTAATTTTCAGTTAATTCTGACTATTAAATATAAAGTGATACGACACAGTATTTTAAATGTAAATTTTATAGTGTATAAAATTGTTACGAAGAAAAATATAAGCAAATAACTTTTAAAAACAGTGTAATTAAAAATACCAACTTTTATATAAAAACTAACAACAAACTTTCTTTTGTACCTACTTAAATTTTTTAAATTTATATTTGCCTCTTACACTCACGCGGCGAAGGAAATAGACTAAACTATGTGAAGTAAACGCGACGCGTGGATAAAAAGGACCTCGTCATTTGAAGTAAATTCTCTTAAGGGGACTACAGGAGCTAAACGCAAGTTTTATATTGCCTTAAAGTGTATGATCCAATGCAGTAAACTAAATCAGAAAAATATATGATATTTTTTTAGTATATATGCTAGTTAGTTAGTGTGATGAAAACATGATACTACTAATTTGATACGATAGAAAAAAATCATAAAGATACCTCTAAAAAAAATTTATAACGAGTAAAAACCATACTAATAAACATGCAATCATTTTGATTTTTTTATCAGTTTATTCTACAAGCAAAATATTAACATGATATTGTTTTAATTTTTTAATCAAATTGATAGATTTTTATTAAATCGCATTTTCTTATTTCTGAAATAATATGTACGGATGTGTGCGTAAACGCCTGTGTACCGACACTGCTGGCCGAGGCCCGATGCTATACAGACGTGTCGCTCTTTTTGCCGCATTATTTACGTAAAGATTGTTTAATGTTTTTGTATAATTTTTTTTAAATTCATTGTTTCATATTCATAAATATTCTTCTTTTCATAAATATTCTTCTTTCGTGTAAATATAAATATTTTAAGTTTAGATTAATTTAAATTAAGTTAATAATTATAATTGGTAAATATGGGAAATAAAGTAAAACCCGTTACGAAGACTAAAAAACGTTCATATAACTCAAACGCCCAACATATGAACGATATTAAAAGGTAAGAACATTTTATTATTACTAAATATTTATTTTTATAACAATAAACTTATGATTTGGAAACGTAGTGTATACCTGAGTACCTGGGTTCGATTCCAGGAATATAAAGTCAAATTTTATTTTTTATTTTTTATTTAAAGTATTATGTATTTAGATAAATTTATTAAATATTTTTATAAATAATAACTAAAAAATATATTTATTTTTATAACAATAAACCTATGAATGTAGAAAACGTAGTGTATTACAGTAGTGCACTCGAGAGTACCTGGGTTCGATTCCAGGAATATGAAGTAAAATTTTCTCTTTTCTTTTTTTATTTAAAAGTATTACATATTTAGATAAATTTATTAATTACTTTTATAAATAATAACTAAAAAAAACGTTTGAAATGTAATTATTTTTTACAGGAGAAAGAAAGTTGAAAATATCAACACGGAAGTCAGTATTTCCAATGTGTAAGTACCTACAACTTTTCTAAGCTATAATAACAATAAAAAAACTAAAAATACCTAATGTTTTTGTTAAAAGACCGCGGCTTATTGATAAATTAACAAATAGGCATGACGAAATAACAGAATCATCTGAAAATTGCGATGTTACTTATCACATGTAAGAGTTTAGGTTTATTGATTTTGTTTATAAGTAGGAATTATAATTATGTATGAATGTTAGGTATTTTACTTGTAGCTTACAGGCAAATACAAAAAATCAACGAAATGCAAATTTTTATTACCTATCTTGTGAACCATAGGACTAGAATATTTAGAATTGACATTTATCTACATAATTTGAAATATTCAATTTTTCCATAGATTGGAAACAGTACCACAGGAAAATCATCATTGTGAAGTTATTGATATAAGTAAAGAGGAAATTATTGATATAAGCATGTACTGGAAGAAGCCTATAGTACACAGGTAATATTCATAACATCAGCCGCACGTTGTAATGTAACATCACCTTGCCACAAACACGTTTAGTTTTAAAATTGATTTTGAAAATAATAATGGAATAATGGAATTTTAGGTGGCTAGTACTCCTGAAATAAAAGTTGGAAATCAATTTGATGTCCAACTTTTATTTCCTGGGTCTCTTTACAATATAATAAGCGAAAATGTCCAATATATGGGTTATCATTCTATAACTGCAAGAAGATTGTTCACTCATACCTTCAAAACAAATCTTATGACGAAACAGAAAAATACCTAAACTTATTGTTAAATAGCTTACTTGACTTACCTACTCTCTCTCCCACAAACACACACACGCGCACGCAAACATATACACACGCACACACACTCACACACAGACACACATACATTTGCATATATTTCTCAATTTTATATTTAATAATTTGAAAACTAGATTTTGATATCATTGTAGCACTTACAACTATAAGTATGAACTTATTATATACCTACTATTACGGGGATTGAGACTGTTACTCCTTAACACAGGTTATTCTGTAACCTAGCTAGGAGAGCGGAGCTACATCCACTAGATTGAATATAATATTTTATAGATAATACAAACGATGTAATGTCCTACCCATGTACTACAATCACTTTTATATAAATAAATTTTATTACTATTATTATATAAATAAAAATGTTTTAAGTTTCATCGAATCAGTTTTATTTCAAAATCACCCACATCCTTAAATTTTCAAGTAACATTAAATTAAAATTAAAAATAATTTCGTTGTCCCATCTATTTCTTTGTTAGATCTTTATCTTACTTGCGTTTCGTCTATTATAACACTCGGGCGTAACCTCGCTAATCCGTTAGTGTTAAACCTCACTGTCGTTAGATGGCGCTCACATTGATTGTGTAAATGTGTGCGTGCATCATTCGAGGTCACTTAGCTCTTGTAGTCCCCTTAATTTAGAAGCGTAATTTAGTAACGAAACTAATTCTAATAAAATTTTGTTGTATAATTGTTATAAATAACATTTAAAAAGTATTGTTCTGAGCACTCTTAACTATGGTTCTGAATAAACGTAGTGATTATATACTCTTTGGTTCTGAGGGTCCTTTCTAAATATTTACATACTCTTTGGAGCTTTCTACAAAGGTGACTTTGGACCATAGACTTAGAATATACTCCAGTATATTCTAAGTCTATGCTGAACTCCTCATGTGTATTTCAAAATGTTGACAGATTAAGGAAAATATTTCTGCTGCGTCGTTGTCAACTGTCAAAACATAACGACTACATACAATTTTATCAATATGGAATAAATCCAGGAAGTAATGTGATAATATTTCATTAATAGAGTAAAGTCCTTTTATTTAGGCCATAAATGATTGTGTTTCAGGGAAAGATGCGGGGTACAGCACATTTCAAGTCAATATGAAGCTATGTAATATAAAAACTTTTGAGTGCTGTAGAGATCTGTTTAGATTTTTTAATGAATATCTCCGCTCCGCTACATTCACAGCCGGATTTCCTACAGTGTCAAAATTGTACCGACGGTAGGCTGTTTAAAGTCAAAAGGGGATTAAACATACATATTAAACGATGCCATAGTAAAAGTATTTCGGCTTCATAGCCTACCGTAGAAATTGATAACTCTATTAGTAATTTCTCTAATGACACAAATTTTCCCTTTTTCAGAGCAAATTTACAATTATCAGAAAAATTCAAAAAGTTAAAAGAATTCCTAGAGGTGCGAGGATGCAGCTTGCTAAAGCATTTTCATGCACTATTCAAAATTGTTTCACTAATAGTGAAAGAGTTGGCAAAATTATTTACTTTCGCGTATTCCCATTTTCATTTTGATAAAACAATAAATAAATCAATTACGTCTCAACTAAAAGAGACATCTTTTCAAAATTTAGATTACTCAATTAATACTCATTTATCTCGACCACGTCCTAAATTTGATTTAAAAAAGTAGTTGAGTCGAAAGTAATGGATGGTGACTTAAAAATGCATCCTGTATTTTATTCTCCGACGACATCCTGGTTCCTCGTAATGTCGAAACTCTTGAAAGCCTTCGTCAGAAGCATCCTTCATCAATCCTTCAGAATTTACCACTGCCTCCTAAGACTTCTATGCAACCTTCACAAATTTCTGAAAAATACACTTTACAAGAAATTATGTCATTTTCGAATGGCTCTGCTGGCGGCATTGACAGAATTACGCCTCAACATCTTAAAGATCTTGTAAGCGCTTCTGCCGGTGACGCCGGCGAGTACTCTTAATGACATTACAAAATTATGTAAGTTTATGCTTTCTGGTAATGTTAATCCAAATTTCATTGTGGGGCAAGATTATGTGCCTTCAAAAAAGGATAACGGTATCCGTCCTATTGCCGTTGGTTCCACATTTTGACGCTTAACTTCAAAATTAGCTTGCAGGCACATAATCTCTAATCTTAAGACAAAATTTCAGCCTACTCAACTAGGCTTTGGCACTAGAGGTGGCTGTGAGGCGGCAGTACATTCAGTGCGTACATTTTAACAAACTCTGATGCAGATGTTCTTGTGAAGGTTGACCTAAGAAATTCTTTTAACTCTATCAATAGGGTAACCCTGCTGAAAGAAGTGGCTAACAATACCTCCGAAATTTATTATTACGTTTGGCAATGTTACAGTCAAAATACTATCTTGTTTTACGAAAACCATATTATCGATTCTGCTGTCGGTGTTCAGCAGGGTGACCCACTAGGTCCAGCACTTTTCAGTTTGGGAATTCAACCCATTATTTCAAATTCTAAATCCAAGCTGAATGTCTGGTACCTGGACGACGGTACACTGGGAGGTAGAGCAGATGACGTCCTCAGTGATTCTTGAACCAAATAGCAATAAATGTGAAATATTTTTTTCCAATAATTTATCTACTTCTCACACAGACACTTTAATTCAAAATTTCAATCATATTTCTCCAGGAATAAAAACTGTCAGTACGGAATCACTATACCTGCTAGGTGCCCCGTTGTTTTTCGATAGTATTAAACCTGTTTTAAAAACAAAATTTGATCAGTTTTTAAACCACGTTGATAAATTGTATAAATTAAGCCCCCACATTGCGCTTACTATCTTAAAATATTGTTTCCTTGTACCTAGATTTACATACTTACTCCACTCGAGTCCAGTCTGAAAATGTTCGGTAATTTTAAAAGATATTGATAATAATCTTAAAATAGCTATAGAAAAATTCTAAATTTAACTTTAAATACAACAGTCTGGATTCAAGCTACTTGACCTATAAAATTTGGTGGTATTGGTGTGAGAAATCTTTCTAGCGTTGCATTGCCTACTTTCCTTGCTTCCGTGCATAGTGTCAGTGATTTATGTAACATAATTTTAAATAATAAAGTACACCTATGTTTTGCTACGGAGGCAGGGCAGACATGGCGAAAATGTTCCACTGGAAGTTAACCAACAAAAACAGTGGGTGGTACCTAGTGTGGGATGCTACTTGCGTGGACACTTTGGCGGCCTCTCATCTCAGGCGAACCTCGTTTAGAGCCGGGGCAGCATCAGAGGCAGCTGAACTAAGTGGCAAAAATATGAGTCTCTGAGAGATGACTACATATTTGTGCCATTTGTTGTAGAGACTATCGGTCCGTGGGGTCCACTTGCGGTGAAGTTCCTAAAGGAACTACATCCGTGGCTGGTCGTTGCTGCTGGTTATATGATGGCTGGTATATAAGACGGCTCGTTCTTTTCTCGCTCAAAGGCTAAGTATAGCCATTAAGCGGGAAACGCAGCCAGTGTTCTTGGCACGATACCGCAGGGAGTAGGACTGTATGATAATTAAGTTACTAGTTTTTTAATTATAGTTTTAATATTTTATATAATAAAATATTGTATATTATGTAAATATTTAAATATATTTGATTGAGTTAAACAATTGATATTTTCAAAAGTTATCGCGTTTACCACTCCATGCGGACTTGATAAATCTACACCATAAGCCACTAAAACCACTTTTGTTATGTAAAAATAGCAATTAATCGATTTACAAAAAAATATTAATAAGTTCAACAATCATTAATATTTCTGAAAATGTGCTTTTTAAATAATTTTTATGTTCAATATGATTGTTAGATATATATATTTTATGCGACAAAACGTTGGAATCTTGATTTTTAGGCGCAGGTAGAACATACCTACGCGCTTTGCGCTTAAGGCATGCAATACAAAATAATTGATCTAAAGGAAAGTTCTCAACTGGCAGCCACGTTCCTGTAACGCGTGCGAGTGACGACTTGGTTAGACATGTAAGAAGTGGATGGATGCATGGATGCTATTGAAGACATGTCTTTCAGACGCACTGGAGCAGCATGGAAGATAAAATGGTCTATGATCCTCTTAGAAACGAAATGAAGTTTTCATTAGTGAGACCCAGATGAGAGTGAGTACCAGATGTCAGGAATAGACAAGTTTCATGAATTCTTTGTACGCCTATAATGGTTAAATGGAGAAGAAAATTATACTTTCGAATTTGTTTTGTACAAAAGTTTTATTTAAATATTGTTGTACCTATAATATAATAAGTCGGGGAAAAGTTACTTCGTATTTTGTTTGTATAAAATTGAAGATTAATCTCTTTGGTTGTACTGTTTGTATCTGGCTGGTTTTAATATCACATATGGGATATTAAGAAAAATAAAAATATAAAGTAAAAAACACTTTCCCGCCTTTTTCAATTATTTTTCTGTCCGCCAAAATGAGTGAATCTAACGAAGAAATTCGATACATTCTGAAGTTTTATTACAAAAAAAGCGAATAACGCGACTCAAGCCACGAAACACATTTGGAACGTTTATGAACCTAATGCATTGTCAGTAAGAGTAGCACAAAGTTGGCGTCTTCAGCGTCTTCAGTCCGGGAATTTTGATGTCAAAGATGCAGCTCGCTCTGGTTACCCTCATACGGATAAAGTCGATGCCATTTTTGAAAAAGTAGAGCATAATCGGAATATTAGTAGTAACAACATAGCACAGGAATTGAGGATTGACCACAATACAGTTTTGACCCATTTGAAAAAAAATCTGGCTATACAAAAAAGCTCGATATTTGGGTACCACACGAGCTCACTAAAAGAAACCTAATGAATCGTGTACTCATTTGCGATTCTCTATTGAAACGTAATGAAACCGAACCATTTTTGAAAATATTGATCACTGGTGAGTAAAAGTGGATCACCTACGACAAGAACATGCGAAAAATATCATGGTCAAAGGGTATTCAAGCAAAGGTATTCAATTAACACGCTGTGTGTATGGTGTACTATCGATTGGGATCTACTGCCAACAACGAATGAGACTCAAGCAAGAAATTGAGAGAGCGTGGTTGGGAAGTGTTAATGCATCCACCATAATATAGTCCTGACCTTGCACCCTCAGATTTTCACCTGTTTCGGTCTCTTCCGATTTCTTTGGGTAGTGTTAGGTTAACATCAAGAGAAGACTGTCAAAACTACTTGTCGCAGTTTTTTGATTAAAAATACTAAGATTTCTACAGCAACGGGATTATATTACTACGTACAAGATGGCAACAAGTTATCGAACAAAATGGCACATATAGATTATAATTAAATGTAATTAAACTTTGAAAAAAAAATGTCTTGAATATTTATATAAAATACGAATAAACTTTTTGCCCGACCTACTAAATTAATAGTAATCTGGCATAGTCAAACTTCTTTGGCAGAGCTGCATCATTAAGATGCTCTAAAAGTAAACCTAGTTGTTTCAGTAGTCAATATGGCATGTACCGAATGTTTGATTTAGCAAACGAACCGTTTCCTCGGACAAAAAATAAACAAGGTTATGTGAGCTCGAGTACACTTGCGTACTGATATTGTATAAATAACTAGTTAGATACAGTCGATTTCATTATTATATTATGAGTATGGGAAAGATTTCAAAGCATTGTTGACTCAACTAATAATGTTGCAATAGTCCGTGATAACGAGAATACTCTTATATTTATAGATTGCAATTTTATAAAATGTGCACTGGATGATAATAATTAAAAATATAAAAAATAGCTACGAGAGGGGTTAATGTGACCAAAGATAAAAGAGAACCACAGAGAATGAATATACTATATAAGTAGTTCCCAAATTTTAATGAGATATGCCAATCAATAAATTAACAACTTTACAACTCTATTCGCAGCCGAAATAGCTCAGTTGGGAGAGCATTAGACTGAAGATCTAAAGGTCCTGGTTCAATCCGGGTTTCGGCATAATCTTCTTTTTGTCCGGTAACTTTATTTAAACAGTAGTAATTCCCTTGACAATCTTTTTGCCAGATACTGTCTACATAATATGCATATAAGATATATGAACCTATATACTCCTATTTTTATTACGCACTATATTGTTACTTATTATGTTACTTATTATGTTATAAGTTACTTGTATAAAAGTAGAAGACTTCGTTCTGGACTATTACATAGTAACACAGTAACTATGTAATAGTCCAGAACAAGTTCACTCGCAAATACTTATTGTGTATTTATAAATAATGTAAAGTTAGAAATTTAGTATCCTTTTTATTGAATTTTTGAAATTTTTTTATTTCAGTATCATTGCTTGAATGCACAATTTCTCGGGAAGCCCATAGGAAGGAAGTTTTGTGTCAAAGCCCATCGAAGACGACCTTGTTATGTCCACAGTAACGTCCAAGGCCTTCTTCTTTGACACTACTACTTGCCCTCATCTATGAGTCAGGTAAATTAGAAGATTAGAACTAAAATCAGCTGATTAGTGATCTAATCAGCTGGTTGTCCTCAAGGTATCTTATGAGCTGGCAGTTTATAATGGATTCCATTATTTTGGAGAAAAAGGAGGCGATGGTGATAAGTCTGTAGTTGGACGGGTTTAGAGCGGTCGCCTTTTTAGGGATCAGATGCACTTAAGCTTCCATAAATTCGGAATTAAGCCTAGGGAGTAAAAGTACTGGAAAGGACGCGTTAGATCCGATGCTTACTCCGGAGCACCCGGAGCACAATAGGAGGGGCTTCATCAGGCCATCTCGACTTGTTGACGTCCAGAGAAAGGAGTGTTTTGCACACTGAGCGCTGTGTAAACCGCACATCCAGCATGGAGCAATAACGCTATATATGCTAATATACGCTCCGTCACCGACGAAAGACGAAAGGTACCAAATAATTCAAAGTCTTATTTTACAATCTATTTATTTGTTTTGTACCAAAAATAAAGAAAGAGCAATATAATAAGATATATAGAGAATAATATTATACCAAATTTTATTCTCTATATAAGTGGCTTACAAAGGCATGCTCAGCGCCCTCTCGAATCTAGGCTCTAGCCTTTTTTTTACATGGGGAAATGCCTACGCATAACCGCCTCACGGGGCAGGACGTGTTATATCGGACTCGCACCGACTAAATACCCACCTTCGTCACATATTGGTAGGGCCAAGGGAACGCTTTCGCACACATCCGCGGCCCCACCAGCGCTGGCCGCCCCATGGCGGCCCCTCCTCGGGAGACGACTACTCCTCCCTCATCTCCTTCTCAGGTAAGGCGCACCAGAACACATGGCAGGGAGAGCGGCGCCTCGCAATACCGACACTCCTCTCCCCCCGCATCGCCACCACCACCGCATCCATTAATGGTGCGGCCCCGTCATAGTCGCGGAGGATAGGGTGAGTGGCGCATCGCCATAACAAGACTCCTCTTCCTCCGCGACTCCACCTCGGCTGCAGCGGTAGGGGGAGAGGGCACGCCGCAGCCCACCAGCACACATCCGAATTGGGCTCGCCAAGCCCACTCGGAGTGGCCACCTCAGGCCGGCCCTACACCACGGGCCAGCCAAGGGGTTCCTCTTTGTTCACCGCGGGTGACCAAGCCACGGCTACTAAGCCGCCCCGCCACGACAAGGCGGGAACCCGTTCGGGGGGGTAGGCTCCAGCCTAGTTAGCCTGTGGGTAAATCAGGCCCTGTGTCCATGGGCTGCAGTAGCTACTTACCTAGGTGGGCTGTAAGTTTGTTTGTCACTTCTATTTTATAAAAAAAACAGCTGAGCACGTGGTAAATCAGCACTTAAAATTGCAATTAACAATTTAATTGGTGCCGACTGGGATAGAACCCGGGTTGCTCGCGTACTGTGCAATTTAAGGCCCCTGAGCTACCACGGCTTCTCTGTTGAACATAGGTTTCCTCAAAGATGACAATCTTTATTTATTTATGAGACATCATACATATATACTTGCTACAATGGCCACACTTGGCAGGCGGATTAGAAACCGCAAATTTTTTATTTTCTACCGACTTCAACAGGAGGAGGTATTCAATTTGACTGTATGTTTTTTTTGTGTGTTACCTCATAACTTTTTACTGGGTGAACCGATTTCGATAATTCTTTTTTTGTTTGAAAGCTGATGTCTCACATATAGTCCCATATAAATTTGATCACGGTCAGACCAATAGTTTTTGAGTTATTCTTAATAATTTACATTGAAGTCGGTTGTACACATTTTTTAATTTTAATGTAGTTGCTACTAAGAAGTCGCTGCTGTCCATTTCTGGTTTGTTTCCTCTGTCGTCTCTTGCGACACCAACAGGAGGTTATGAGGTAGCGGATATTTTTACCGTCACTACACAGTGTAAGTATAGTACTGATCAAACGTGTCAGTTCTTCATCCCTCATCTAGCAAGCAAGCGAGATTAATTTTAAGGCGGCCTTCACTAGATGTAATGACCACAGTAATCCATACTAATATTATAAATCGAAAGTGTGTTTGTTTGTTTGTTTGTTTGTTTGTCCTTCTTTCATGTCGCAACAGAGCGTCAGCATGGCATGATTATTTGTATGGGGATAGTTCGGTGGCTGTAGAGTGACATAGGCTACTTTTTTCAGCGGAAAAACATATCATTCCCGTGGGAAAATCGAATATGTTGCAAAATTAAATTCAGCTAGGTGGCGCCACCGTGATTCTACAAGACGGACGACGGTACGATGGACGAACACAGAAGATCAGAATATCTGGATTATTATGTCTTTTTACCAAAATTAAGATAAAAATGTATGGATCTGTATTTTTACACACAGGACCGGGAAGAGCGATAAAAACATAAAATTCACCAGCTGATTTTCTTCAAACGTTTTGGTGCATCGTAATTCACAGAATAGGCGATAACCTCGCAGACGATATTAAGTAATCCGTTGATGCTCTGCCTACCCCGCAAGGGTTACAGGCGTGATTATAAGTATGGATCAGAAATACTATCACCATCTGTCACTTTCACCCTTAACTATTACTTAACAATGGTAGAAACAGTTCTTAGTAAGCCTTATTGATAAGCCTTAGTAATATTTATTGAACGGAAATGAATACAGTTCTTATATGTGGTTATGAATGAATCAGTATTACAATAAGAAAAATTGTGCAAAATTATAAGAAAAATATTTTTGAGAGTTCTTATTAACTAACGTATACATAGTTTAAATTGATTCCGCTAGATGTCGTTACTAGGTTTTTAAAACGCGGTAACGAAATATTTCTGACATGTACTTTACTCCCGCCGTTGAGCCGCGCGTCAACTTATAATGCATACAGTACCTATACGCTTAAATTGTTTCTATTTCGTAGCTTATTCGACTACCTGCTTTCGATTTCGGTTGTTTGTTATTTGCTTTGTGATTTGGTTAAGGTTGAATGGATTTATATTGGCTTTCATTTTCGGTTTGTGTATTTTCTTGGTTCGGTTTTGTTGATTTGGTTGGTATTCCTTTATACATATTTAGACTCTGGCTTTGATTTTGGATTTTGTTTATTTAGAATCGTGAATTGGTTTTCGTTGTTTTAGGTTGTTTAACAATATTTCAAAGGAATATTAATAGTATAGATAGTGTATACGGTACCTATACACTTACTTCTTTTTCGTTGGTTATATTTATATTGACTACTGCTTTCGATTTCGGTTTTCTGCGATTTGTTTTGTGATTTGGTTTAAGTTGATTCGATTGTTTTGGCTATCGTTTTCGGATTCGTGTTGTGTCTTGAATTGGTTTTGTGGTTTTGATTTAAAAATATTTAAAATTTAATTCCTTTTAGGTATTTTAACGTTTTTATAAATAGGTTTTTCTTACTTCATAATGCCTCGCGAACGTAAGTCCAGCCTTTCAAGAGTATCTTCTCAAAGATAAGCGAAAGATTAGCTTGATCGCTAGAATCTTTAGAAGATGCTGAACTGAGAAGGCAAGAACAAGCAGAGCGTCAGGCTGCTTTTAGAGCATCTGAGACACCTTCTCAACGTCAGTATAGGCGTCTTGAACAGGCAGAGCGTCAGGCTGCTTTGGAGCTTCGAAACACCTTCTCAAAGTCAGCGAAGGCATCTTGAACAGGCAGAGCGTCAAGCTACTTTAAGAGCTACTGAAACACCCGCTCAAAGTCAGCAAAGGTGTCTTGAACAGGCAAAGCGTCAAGCTACTTTAAGAGCTACTGAAACACCTGATCAAAGTCAGCGAAGGCGTCTTGAACAGGCAGAGCGTCAATCTACTTTAAGAGCTACTGAAACACCTGCTCAAAGTCAGCAAAGGCTATTCGAACAAGCGGAACGTCAGGCCGCCTTAAGAGCCGCGGAAACACCTGATGAAACTCAACACAGACTCATTGAGCAAGCTGAACGTCAATCTACTATAAGGGCATCTGAAACATCAGAACAGACACAGGCGCGAAGAGATGCAAATGCACAGCTCCAAGCTGAACGTCGACAAAATTTTCAAAGAAACAATTGGTCGGTTTTTAATGACGCAGCATTCAATTATGATCCGTTGATTGATTATAAAAATCACAGCTTAGTTGTTATCGGACTGATGGACAAGGCGTGTCGATTTTGCAGCGCTTTAAAATGGAAAGATGAGACCGCAGGCATGTGCTGTTCCAATGGCAAAGTGTCTCTTCCGTTACTTGGGAACCAGAAGAACCTTTGAAAACTCTCTTTTATATGATGCTAATGAGTGACGGCGCTTTTAAACAGGATCCGGAAATATAACTCATGCTTTCAAATGACGTCCTTCGGAGTTGACCGGGAAATAATAATGCCGGATTTTCGCCTACATTAACGGTACAAGGGCAAATTTATCATAAAATAGGTTCACTTTCCAGCTGAAAACGTACAGCATAAATTTTACAAGTACATTTTATGGGTGACGAAGAAATTGAGGTAGACCGTCGCTGCCAATTTATCCAGCATGAACGTAACATTTTAGTCAAAACATTTAAAACTGCTTTAGAAAATCTACCTGAAGAGGATTATAAAGTCGTCATTCACGCAGATCGGACCCCTCGAGGAGAGCATGAAAGGCGCTACAATGCACCTTTGATAAACGAAATAGCAGCCGTAATTAGTGGTGATCAATTTTCTTCACGAGACATTGTCTTGCGAGCACGTGATGATACGTTGCAACGGGTAGCCGATACACACAAGTTTTATAACGCTCTGCAATACCCAATGATTTATTGCAAGGACAAGAGGGTTATCATTTTCAAATTCCACTCATTAACCTGGTCACAAAGGCCTACTCCGAACAAAAAGTATCATGTATGGATTTTTATGCGTATCATATGATGTTGCGAGAAAATGATTTTAACCTCTTAGCCGGTGTGAACAATTATTTCATCAATTTTTGGTGAACATGTATGTGAAGGTAGAAAGTGAACGTCTCCGTTATATATCTTTAAATCAAAAAAAGCTGCGCGTTGAGAATTATATACATTTACAAGATGCAGTTTCTAGCGACGCCAATGTAAACCCCAGAGATTTAGGTAAAATGGTAATTCTGCCCTCACCATTCGTTAACAGTCCCGCTACCTACATGAGTACACACAAGACGCATTCGCCTATGTACGAACTTACGGAAGACCTGATCTTTTGTTACTTTTACTTGCAATCCCACATGGAAAGAAATAACCAAGGAGCTAATGCCGGGCCAAAAAGTACTGACAGACACGATTTAGTTGCTAGAGTATTTAGATTAAAAGCACAAAAATTAATGTGTCATTAACAAAGGAAAATTTTCGGAGGTGCAGTGCTTCATGTATTCAATTGAATGGCAAAAGAGGATTACCGCATGCCCACATTCTAATATGGCTTAAAGAGAAGTTGCGGCCCAGCCAAATAGACGACATAATAAGCGCCGAGATTCCGGATCCTGAGCAAGAATTTTATGATACCATCGTCCGAAATATGATTCACGGTCCATGTGGAGCACGAAATTCAATATCGCCATGTATGAAAGAAGGAAAATGTACAAAGAAATTCCTAAACAGCTATTAAAAGAAACAGTGCACAATGACAATGGCTTTATACAAACCCTTTATACAGACGCAGAGCTCCCGAAGATGGTGGCAGGAAAGTTACAATCAAATCTCGCTCTGGAGCGTTCGAAACCTTAGATAACAGCTGGATTGTCCCGTATTCGCCCATTCTATGTAAGATGTTTAATGCCCACATTAATGTAGGAGCATGTAGCTCTGTCCGCGCAATCAAGTATATCTGTAAGTACATAAATAAAGGAAGCGACCAAGCAATATTTAATCTCAGGAGTGAAGGTGAGGCAAATCCGTTAATGAAGTACAGACCTTCCAAGCAGGGCGTTATGTCAGCAGTAACGAGGCAGCGTGGCGTCTCCTTGGCTTCCTTTACACGAAACGCACCAACAATTACTCACCTTGCTGTGCACTTAGAAAATGGAAGCGTGTATATTTCACCGTAAGAAATTTCCAAGAAAGAATTGCATCACCGCCAAAAACTACACTAACAGCCTTCTTTCAACTTTGTCAAACCGACCCCTTTGCAAAAACGTTGTTATATACTGAAGTCCCCGCTATTATACTTGGAACACATCTAGGAAGGAGGAAACGCCGTATTCAAGGCGCGCCTGTTGCAAATTGGCCGGTGTAAAGTCATCAGATGCCCTTGGTCGTGTGTATACCGTCCATGTAACTAATTTCGATGTTTCTGTTTACGATTGCTGCTGCACCATGTTCAGGGTCCTACAGGATATAAAGACCTTAAAACTGTCAACGGTCAGGAATGCGCAACTTATAGAAGCATGTGAAGCTCTGCATCTTTTAGAAAACGATAATCACTGGGATGAAACCATGGAGGAAGCTGTGCAGTGGCAGTCACCAGCCAAAATTAGGGATCTTTATGCAACTCTCATATCATCTTGCGGGCTATCTAATGCACATAAATTGTGCGACAAATATAAAAGTACATGGCGGAAGATATTTTGCGTAGGTTACAGCAGACACACGCGAACATGACATACAATGAACACATTTATAATGAAGCACTTGGAAAAATTGAAGATAAAGTAATGGCAATGGCAGGCAAAAATTAAGCGACTTTGGAATGATAAGCCCTCAGCGAACAACCGAAAATGAACTAAGTGATGAAATTATACGTGAAACAAACTACGATATACCAGCTTTGCAGCAGCAAGTAGCCGAATTTGTACCCGCTTGCTTCCCGAACAAAAACGAGTTTTGACAAAGTATTAGGACAAATTGAATCTGGAAATGGTGCACTTTTCTTTTAGATGCCCTGGAGGACCCCGTGCTTCTCTCATGGTCAGCTGTATGTAGCATGTTCGCGTGTGTCAAATGCCCAGAATCTCCACATTCTTTCCCCGAATGGAAAAACATATAACATTGTGTACAGTAGCGTCTTAAAATAGTGTTCAGTTAGTTTTTTTTTTCCAAAATTCCCACAATCAATTAATCAGAATTCCCACAGATCTTCCCTTTCAATTCAAAATTTCCTATTAAGCTCAGTTTCCTTTCAACTCAAAAGGCTGCATCTCTGACGGATCTTTTATTTGGCTCAGTTTCCTTTCAATTCAGAAAACTGCATCTCTGACGAATCAATTTAGCTCAGTTTCTTTTCAAAAGTCTGCATCCCTGACGGATAATTATGCTCAGTTTCCTTAAGCTAGTAAGGCAGAGCAAAGTGTATTTAGTAAAATATAAATTAATACAAGGCTGCTAAAACACCGAAAATTTCGAGATTTCGCAGCCGAAAATTAATTATAACTAAACAAAACAAAGTTAAACCGCCATTTAAATTCCATGGCTTCCCACATGATAGATGAAGAGATTAAAAAATAGATTGAGTAAAAAAAATGTTTTTCAACTGTGAAAAGCTTCGTATACAACGTGTTACAAAATACCCCGTAAAAAATATAATTAATATTCAAAGCCAAAAATTTTGTCAATGTCAGGGAACCAGATTATTTAACAGAAAGGCCTACGTACCTATTTTACCTAATAATTGTCTACTTTAATAGTTTTTCTATTTTTCATTGATAAATGTTTGCTACCTCAATACAAGGATGTCATTATTCTCAAGTAGAGGCTTCAAAAATGTCAAGTTGGAAAAAATGTTGTCAATGTCAAATCTTCTAATCGATATCCTACAACTGTTTCGATTTTTTCCAACATTTTTGCAAAATAACGATGCTTTCTAACTCGGAATAATATGATATGATGTTATGCGTAGGCCATGAAGATAGCAATTTAAATCGTGCTCGCGAACTGTATCGGCAACGATTTATCGATGGTGACCCCCTGAACAGCGTCGGCTGCTTTCGTACCAGTGTTTTCTGAACATGTCAAGATGACTACATTCCACCGGCTCTTTTCATCGGTCCACTGGAAGTGGATGTCCAAGCACAGTCGACGCCAGGCAGGCTGAATTAGTGTTAGAGCATTTTGAAGAAGGCCGACCACAAGTATGGGGCGAGCGGAACAAGATTCGGTATAAACCATGTTGCAGTTTGGCGAATTCTTCGTGACGACAATCGTCACCCTTATTACTATCGCCGTACACAGGAGCTGATACCTCCGATTTTGCACAGGAGGAACTTCTGCAGTGGTACCTCAGGCAGTTAGAGGAAACCCTAATTACGTAAACTATGTTCTTTGGACGGACGAGGCAACATTCACGAGGTCTGGACTTTCAAATATGCATAACGATCACGTTTGGGCTTGCGTGAATCCACATGCTTCACGGCAGAGCAGATTCCAACACCAGTGGCGGCTGAATGTGTGAGCTGACCTTTATGACGGGCATGTCATCGGTCCCGTCATTATGCCGTCACGTCTGAACGGTAGCAACTATCTAACGTTTTACAAACGGAATTCGAAGGCGATTGACGACTTTCCTGTGGCTGACTGGGATTACTTTGAGAACCAAAGAAACATGGTGTTTCAGCATGATGGAGCTCCGGCATATTTTGCTCGCAACGTACGAGAACATCTTAAAGTTCGCTTTCCGCGAGGATGGATCGGCCGCAGTGGACCGGTGCAATGGCCTGGTCGTTCTCGGACATCACACCTTGGACTTCTTTTGTGGGCCTCACATGGTCCCATATAATTTGATCACGGTCAGACCAATAGTTTTTGAGTTATTCTTAATAATTTACATTGAAGTCGGTTGTACACATTTTTTAATTTTAATGTAGTTGCTACTAAGAAGTCGCTGCTGCCCATTTCCTGGTTTGTTTCCCTCTGTCGTCTCTTGCGACACCAACGGGAGGTTATGAGGTAGCGGATATTCTTACACCGTCACTACACAGTGTAAGTATAGTACTGATCAAACATGTCAGTTCTTCATCCCTCATCTGGCAAGCAAGCGAAGTTAATTTTATGGGCGGCCCTTCACTAGATGTAATGACCACAGTTATATACTAATAAATTTAAAATATTTTTACAGGTAGTAATGGCATTAAAAATGACAATATTTATATACTGGGTGCTGTGGAAATGCCGATAATATTATAACTATTATATAAAGTAACGTTATAATAGGATTACAATGTAATTATTTTATATTTGATAAATTTTGGTTGATAAAAAATTATTTAATATTACATAATTAAATAATGCAGTTTAATTAACTCAATTTATTGTACATAATTAATCACATTTATTGTAGCTAATGTTATATCTAAATGTTTGTTGTATGAATTAGGTTATCTTGAAAGCATGAACAGTTTTATAAATGAATTTTGTAATATTTTAATTTGATGTAATTCTATTTTTTTTGGAAATAAAGGCTTAAATAAATAAATAAGCTTTTAATATAATTTTAAAAATATTTCGAATAGAACATCTTCTGAATATACGACTAGAATCACAAGAAAGAAATGGGATACATTAGTTTCAATGGATTAAGTTACTTAAGTAACACATTTGGGAGCCGATCACGTATTGAAGCATTTTAATGTTTTGCGGCCAAGTATTACACGATGTTTTGAAATTGTATAAGAACTGAAACCCATCGCGCCATTTACTTTTCTGGTAAGTGGCGCAATGGCTTTCAGTCCGAAATAACTTTAGACTTTTTACAGTATAAATAAGAAATTTATTAATAAATCAATTATTGTGTCACCTAACAGATCCTCGCATAGCATTCGGGTCCAGATTTTGTGATTTTCTTTTTTTGAAACTAAACCACCATATGTTATATGATGCATATCAGTCATTTTGGTCCACAAATATAGAATTTGTTAATAGTTTGACAACAGCGCTACCTATCGAATTCTGGCATAGCTACGAGCAGTCTTTACAAAACAAATATATAGTGTAAATATGACTTCAGTCGGTCAAGTTATTCAGAAGCCACACGATCATTCACGTCTTTGCTCGTTTCTAGCATTTTAAACAATTGAATTTAATTATTATTATAAATATTTTTTATAAAAGTAGGTACGATACAAACATATTTTATAGCTTATAGCTCACTAACATATAAGTACATAGTGGCAAGGCAAGAGTGCTTTTGCTTTTATTAAGCTAAATCAGCGCGCTTGATCATCTTCGGCCACATCACTTACCATTAGGTAGACTGCAAGTTCGTTTGTCACTTCAGTTTTATATAGAAAAAAGTATGATAGCCTTACGCTAATCGAATGTTGGCTAGCTGACAGGTTCAACCAGCGCTCATACGGTATCTTCACTATTTTTGGTCAGACATGTTATGTTGTATGTTCGCGTTAATTTAAACATTCATTGATTACATACTACATCCCGTCAAAAGTCCAATGCTGAATTGTTATTAAGAAGATGCTATTGCCCATTTTCTGTTTCATTACCTGTCTTTCACCTCTAATGACACCCAGGGGATGATATTATGGTGTAGTGAATTCTACTACACCGCCACTACGCGGCTAACACGGCTATTAATACGAACAGCTTCATTCAAAATGTTCATCCACTAAAAATAACCCGACACTTTGTCGGTACATCCAACAAGTGAGAAGGGGTTCTGACGGGGAATTTAACTATAAAAGTAGCTTAGAGGATAAAGATACTTTTTAGTGTTATTCCGGCTAAAAAGGTGTCTGGAAAATACAATGGATAACTGAATCAAGTAAACGACGTGAGCTCCACAAAGCGCCGATATTAAAGCGACACGTTGAAACCCAAGTCACGTGTTGTAGTGATGTAAGGTAACACGATAGGGAGTAGACTCCTGTATGCATTATACGAAATGGAACTACGAACTGGAACTAAAAAAAAAATGTTAAAATAAAATGAAATGCTCCCGTATTTGCAATGATTTGTGACCTGTAACCGAGACCAATTTTTAATACAAGTAATGGTGACAAACGAGCGCACACTTGATGGTAAGTGGATAACTACTATGCTATGGTCTGCTATGATATAGACTAAAAAGGCCGCGTTAACAGTGCAAAGAGTCTTCGGTTATCATCACTCACCAAACGATATACAAATCTATACTGCTGTTATATATATAGGAGCTATCCGCATTTTAAAAATAGAAGAAATATTAGCTAATCTTTCTAATAATCGTTAGTGCATCTTTTAGTGATTGAACTACTTGGCCAATAGAGGTTATATTCACATATTATTTTGTCTAAGCTTTTCTTTATAGAAGGGGGACAACGAGCATGCGGCGTACTCTTTTAGAAATGAATAAGCTATTTTCTTGAAGGTCCTTAAGTCCTATCGGTTCAGAAAACAGCCGGTGTTAAACGATTCCATAAAGGAGTTGTACGAGGAAGAAAACTCCTAGTAAAATGCACAGTAATGGACCGCCCTGCATCCAGGTGGTTCATAACTAGACTATAATCCGATAGGTGGTGCTGTAGACAAGTTATTATCAAATTCTATGTTTATGGACCAACATTACTCATATTCACATTAAAATTGGTTTAGAGTGCCAAAAAAAAAACACAAAATCTGGACCTGATAGGACGGCGTTTTGGTTCGGCTTAATCTATTTCAGCTGAGGATGCCTTGTTTAGAGGCGAAACACGTGTCGTATGTATTATCGACGGTGATGTGTCTTTTCTAGTGTAGTGCTGTTGGGGTTGTGGTTCTAGGATTAGTGGTAACAGGAATAGTGCGCAATTGAGGGAGGGCAGGAGGTGCTCTTCAAACGAGGTAAGACACATTATTTCATTTTATTCGCGGATCTTAGCTAATGAATGCTTAACATCTTTAACATAATGGATTTCCAAAGTAACACCGATTCTATTAATTACATTTCTGTTATTACAACAACATGCGCTGACTTCAACTTAGACGTTGGAGTATTGAGAGTTAGTTAGAATAGTTGGTTGGCTGCCGGTATTAAAATCAGTGCGAGAAGAGACAGGTTTTATTCATTACTACAGTACCAACTTCATCCACATAAAAGGATGTGTCTTACAAGATAAAACTCGTTCGAGTAGTTCGTGGTTTGGTGTTGATGAATATGTCTCAATATAAGGCAAAGTTTTAGTTTTCATGACCTGCCCTTGCCAGGAGACTTATAATCGAGCGAAGCTGCAGGCGAAAGTTAGTTAATTAATTCAAAAACTATTGGTAAATCCAATGCCTTAAGCGCATTAAAATTACGTATTAAATGATTATACGTAAATTTTTAAAGGAGTTTAATTACACAAAGTTTTCACTAAAAATCTTATAATTATTACGATACTTCAAATTTGATAATTTTATGTTAAATTCTAATTTAAAAAAAAACTTGGAAAATCCAAAGTGCACGACTCATAATGCTCATATGATCGTGAAAAATTAAAAAAATGTAAATTGTAATTCTATTCATCAAAGAGTTCCAGTAGCAGTCACCGAAGTACACCTTCAAGTCACTCCATTAAGTCCGGAGGTAAGATGTATTCATAACTAACAAAACGAGCCCAAACTCAGGACACCTAGTTCTCCTCGTCGAGGAGTTCAGTAGCAGTCGTCAAAGTACAACTTTAGGTCACTCTATCAAGTACAGAGGTAAGTTTCATCATAACTAACAAAACGAGCCCAAACTCAGCACCTAGTTCTTCTCTTCGAAGAGTTCCAGTAGCATTCACCGAAGTACACTTTCAGGTCATTCTATCAAGTCCGGAGGTAAGGTCGCATCATAACTAACAAAACGACGCCAAACTCAGCGCGCCTAGTACTACTCCTCGAGGAGTTCCAGTAGCATTCACCGAAGTACACCTTCAGGTTATTCTATCAAGTCCGGAGGTAGGTCTCATCATAACTAACAAAACGAGGCCAAACTCAGCACCTAGTTCTACTCTTCGGGGTTCCAGTAGCATTCACCGAAGTACACCTTCAGGTCATTCTATCAAGTCCGGAGGTAGGTCCCATCATAACTAACAAAACGAGGCCAAGCTCGGCACACCTAGTCCTACTCTTCGAGGAGTTCCGGTAGCATTCACCGAAGTACACCTTCAGGTTATTCTATCAAGTCCGGAGATAAGGTTTCATCATAACTAACAAAACTAGGCCAAACTCGGCACACCTAGTTCTACTCTTCGAGGAGATCCAGTAGCATTCACCGAAGTTTACTTTCAGGTCATTCTATCAAGTCCGGAGGTAAGGTCTCATCATAGATAACAAAACGAGGCCAAACTCGGCGCACCTCGGCACCCTCTTCGAGGTTCAGTAGAATTCATCAAGTACACCTTCAGATCACTCCATAAAGTCCAAGACGTATCATCGTCATCATCATCATTACAGCCCTTCACAAGTCTACTGCCGAACATAGGCCTCCCCAAGGAATGCCACAAAGCACGGTCACGAGCCACCTGCATCCATTGACTTCCTGCATGTCTTACCAGGTCGTCATTCCATCTAGTGGGGGGACGCCCTACACTTCGCCTGCCGGTACGTATAAGTATATTTATATAGAAATCAACGTAGTTTTAGCGACAAAATATTATAATAAAATCTGTGATTATAAAAATAATAACCTTGTTCAAGTATGTATCAAATTTCATTTTGGAATATTTTATTTTCTACAGCAATCGATTTTTTGCTGCCTATTACCGCTACTGCAAGCAAACGATACAGCAATCCACTCACGTCGACGGCCGAGCGCGTAGTAAGCTAGTAAGGCAGAGCAAAGTGTACTTAGTAAAATATAAATTAATACAAGGCTGCTAAAACACCGAAAATTTCGAGATTTCACAGCCGAAAATTAATAATAACTAAACAAAACAAAGTTAAACTACCATTTACATTCCATGGCTTCCACATGAAGAGATTAAAAATAGATTGAGTAAAAAATTTTTTCAACTGTCAAAGCTTCGTATAGAACGTGTTACAAAATACCCCGTAAAAATATAATTAATTATCAAAGCCAAAAATTTTGTCAATGTCAGGAACCAGATTATTTAACAGAAAGGCACGTACCTATTTTACCTAATAATTGTCTACTTTAATAGTTTTCTATTTTCATTGATAAATGTTTGCTACCTCAATACAAGGATGTCACTATACTCAAGTAGAGGCTTAAAAAATGTCAAGTTGGAAAAAAAATGTTGTCAATGTCAAATCTTCTAATCGATATCCTACAACTGTTTCGATTTGTTTTTTCCAACATTTTTTGCAAAATAACGATGCTTTCTAACTCGGAATAATATGATATGATGTTATGCGTAGGCCATGAAGATAGCAATTTAAATCGTGCTCGCGAACTGTATCGGCAACGATTTATCGATGGTAGACCCCCTGAACAGCGTCGGCTGCCTTCGTACCAGTGTTTTCTGAACATGTCAAGATGACTACATTCCACCGGCTCTTTTCATCGGTCCACTGGAAGTGGACGTCCAAGCACAGTCGACGCCAGGCAGGCTGAATTAGTGTTAGAGCATTTTGAAGAGGCCGACCACAAGTATGAGGCGAGCCGGAACAAGATTCGGTATAAACCATATTGGAGTTTGGCGAATTCTTCGTGACGACAATCGTCACCCTTATTACTATCGCCGTACACAGGAGCTGATACCCTCCGATTTTGCACAGGAGGAACTTCTGCAGTGGTACCTCAGGCAGTTAGAGGAAAACCTAATTACGTAAACTATGTTCTTTGGACGGACGAGGCAACATTCACGAGGTCTGGACTTTCAAATATGCATAACGATCACGTTTGGGCTTGCGTGAATCTGGTGGTTCTTAAATATTGTGAATGGACTCGTTATAAGACCCCATTTAACCTCCTTTCGGCTTTACGGGTAGTTTTGTAACCTCCAGTATTTAACTTGTTTTATTTTGTTATTAGAGGCCAATTCTGGCTTACAAATTTCAACAAAAGATCAGTAAATATATAAGACAGTTATTATAATAATTATTTTTAAATCTATAATTTAAAAAAAAAAGCTAGTAATTTAATTTTCAAACAGTCCTACTCCACGCGGTATCGTGCAAGAACGCTGGCTGCGTTTCCCCGCTGAATGGCTATACTTAGCATTTGAGCGAGAAAGAGCCATTTTGATTTCAGAAATAATACTCATTTATTAAGGAAAATATTTCTGCTGCGTCGTTGTCAACTGTCAAAGCATAACGACTACATACAATTTTATCAATATGGAATAAATCCAGGAAGTAATGTGATAATATTTCATTAATAGAGTAAAGTCCTTTTATTTAGGCCATAAATGATTGTGTTTCAGGGAAGGATGCGGGTACAGCACATTTCAAGTCAATATGAAGCTATGTAATATAAAACTTTTGAGTGCTGTAGAGATCTGTTTTGATTTTTAATGAATATCTCCGCTCCGCTACATTAACAGCCGGATTTCCTACAGTGTCAAAATTGTACCGACGGTAGGCTGTTTAAAGGTAAAGGGATTAAATATACATATTAAACGATACCATAGTAAAGTATTTCGGCCACAGCCTACCGTAGAAATTCATAACTCTATTAGTAATTTCTCTAATGACACAAATTTTCCCTTTTTCAGAGCAAATTTACAATTATCATCGTAATATATCAGTGGTTAAAAGAATTCCTAGAGGTGCGAGGATGCAGCTTGCTAAAGCATTTTCATGCACTATTCAAAATTGTTTCACTAATAGTGAAAAGAGTTGGCAAAAATTATTTACTTTCGCGTATTCCCATTTTCATTTTGATAAAACAATAAATAAATCAAATACATCTCAACTAAAAGACATCTTTTCAAAATTAAGATTACCCAATTAATACTCATTTATCTCGACCACGTCCTAAATTTGATTTAAAAAAGTAGTTGAGTCGAAAGTAATGGATGGCGACTTAAAAATGCATCCTGTATTTTATTCTCCGACGACATCCTGGCTCCCCGTAATGTCGAAACTCTTGAAAGCCTTCGTCAGAAGCATCCTTCAGTCAATCCTTCTCAGGATTTACCACTGCCTCCTAAGACTTCTATGCAACCTTTAATTTCTGAAAATACACTTTACAAGCAATTATGTCATTTTCGAATGGCTCTGCTGGCGGCATTGACAGAATTACGCCTCAACATCTTAAAGATCTTGTAAGCGCTTCTGCCGGTGACGCCGGCGGGTACTCTTAATGACATTACAAAATTATGTAACTATGCTTTCTGGTAATGTTCATCCAAATTTCATTGTGGGGCAAGATTATGTGCCTTCAAAAAAAAAGGATAACCGTATCCGTCCTATTGCCGTTGGTTCCACATTTTGATGCTTAACTTCAAAATTAACTTGCAGGCACATAATCTCTAATCTTAAGACAAAACTTCAGCCTACTCAACTAGGCTTTGGCACTAGAGGTGGCTGTGAGGCGGCAGTACATTCAGTGCGTACATTTTTAACAAACTCTGATGCAGATGTTCTTGTGAAGGTTGACCTAAGAAATGCTTTTAACTCTATCAATAGGGTAACCCTGCTGAAAAGTGGCTAACAATACCCCCGAAATTTATTATTACGTTTGGCAATGTTACAGTCAAAATACTATCTTGTTTTACGAAAACCATATTATCGATTCTGCTGTCGGTGTTCAGCAGGGTGACCCACTAGGTCCAGCACTTTTCAGTTTGGGAATTCAACCCATTATTTCAAATTTGAAATCCAAGTTGAATGTCGGGTACCTGAACGACGGTACACTGGGGTAGAGCAGATGACGTCCTCAGTGATCTTACTCATACAGTATTTTTGAAATTTTAAAATATTGGTCTTGAACCAAATAAATAAATGTGAAATATTTTTTCCAATAATTTATCTACTTCTCACAGAGACACTTTAATTCAAAATTTCAATCATCTTTCTCAAGGAATAAAACTGTCAGTACGGAATCACTATACCTGCTAGGTGCCCCGTTGTTTTTCGATAGTATTAAACCTGTTTTAAAAACAAAATTTGATCAGTTTTTAAACCACGTTGATAATTTGTATAAATTAAAACCCCACATTGCTCTTACTGTTTTAAAATATTGTCTTCTTGTACCTAGATTTACATACTTACTCCACTCGAGTCCAGTCTGGAAATGTTCGGATATTTTAAAAGATATTGATAATAATCTTAAAATAGCTATAGAAAAATTCTAAATTTAACTTTAAATACAACAGCCTGGACTCAAGCTACTTTACGTATAAAATTTGGTGGTATTGGTGAGAGAAATCTTTTAGCGTTGCATTGCCTGCTTTCCTTGCTTCCGTGCATAGTGTCAGTGATTTATGTAACATAATTTTAAATAATAAAGTAGACCTACGGTTTGCTACAGAGCAGGGCAGACATGGCAAATGCTCTGTCCCGGCGAAAATGTTCCACTGGAAGTTAACCAACAAAAACAGTGGGTGGTACCTAGTGTGGGATGCTACTTGCGTAGACACTTTGGCGGCCTCTCATCTCAGGCGTACCTCGTTTAGAGCCGGGGCAGCATCAGAGGCAGCTGAACTAAGTGGCAAAAATATGAGTCTCTGAGAGATGACTACATATTTGTGCCATTTGTTGTAGAGACTATCGGTCCGTGGAGTCCACGTGCGGTGGAGTTCTAAAGGAACTCCATCTGCGGCTGGTCGTTGCTGCTGGTGATAAGACCGCTGGTTTTCTCGCTCAAAGACTAAGTATAGCCATTAAGCGGGGAAACGCTGCCAGCGTTCTTGCCACGATACCACAGGGAGTAGGACTGTATGATAATTAAGTTACTAGTTTTTTTTTTAATTATAGTTTTAATATTGTATATAATAAAATATTGTATATTATGTTATGTAAATATTTAAATATATTTGATTGAGTTAAACAATTGATATTTTCAAAAGTTATCGCGTTTACCACTCCATGCGGACTTGATAAATCTACACCATAAGCCACTAAAACCACTTTTATTTATATATATATTAATTTGCTTTTTAAATAATTTATATGTTCAATATGATTGTTAGATACGATTTTATGCGACAAAAGTAAGAATCTTAATTTTTGGGCGCTAGTAGAACGATAACTTTGCGCTTAAGGCATGCAATACAAAAAATTGATCTAAAGGAAAGTTCTAAACTGGCAGCCACGTGCCTGTAATGCGTGCAGTGACGACTTGGTTAGACATGTAAGAGGTGGATGGATGCATGGACACTTTTGAAGACATGTCTTTCACACGCACTGGAGCAGCATGGTAGATAAAATAAACAAACGAAACAAATAAACGAAATGAAGTTTTCAGTAGTGAGACCCAGATAAGAGTGAGTGCCAGATGTCAGTAATAGACAGGTTTCATGAATTCTTTGTACGCCTATAATGGTTAAAAGGAGAAGTAAATTAAGCTTTCGAATTTGTTTTGTACAAAAGTTTTATTTAAATATTGTTGTACCTATAATATAATATGTCGGGGAAAAGTTTCTTCGTATTTTGTTTGTATAAAATTGAAGATAAATATCTTTAGTTCTACTGTTTGTATCTGGCTGGTTTTAATATTACATATGGCATATTAAGAAAAGAAAATAAAAAGTAAAAACACTTTCCCGCCATTTTCAATTGTTTTCTGTCCATAAAATGAGTGAATCTAACGAAGAAATTCGATACATTCTGAAGTTTTATTATAAAAAGGGAAAAAAGCGACTCAAGCCATTTGGAACGTTTATGGACCTAATGCATTGTCAGTATGAGTAGCACAAGTTGGCTCTTCAGCGTCTTCAGTCCGGGAATTTTGATGTCAAAGATGCAGCTCGCTCTGGTCACCCTCATACGGATAAAGTCGATGCCATTTTGAAAAAGTAGAGCAAAATCGGAATATTAGTAGTAACGACATAGTACAGGAATTGAGTTGACCACAATACAGTTTTGACCCATTTGAAAAAATCTGGCTATACAAAAAGCTCGACATTTGGGTACCACGAGCTCACTAAAAGAAACCTAATGAATCGTGTACTCATTTGCGATTCTCTATTGAAACGTAATGAAACCGAACCATTTTTGAAAATATTGATCACTGGTGAGTAAAAGTGGATCACCTACGACAAGAACATGCAAAAATATCATGGTGAAAGGTATTCAAGCCCCACACTGTGCGAAACTCGAATTAACACGCAATAAGGTGATGCTGTGTGTATGGTGTACCATCGATTCGGATCTCTACTGATAACAACTAATGAGACTCCTGCAAGAAATTGAGAGCTTGGTTGGGAAGTGTTATTGCATCCACCATATAATCCTGACGTTGCACCCTCAGATTTTCACCTGTTTCGATCTCTTCAGAATTCTTTGGGTAGTGTTAGGTTAACATCAAGAGAACTGTCAAAACTACTTGTCGCAGTTTTTTGATTAAAAATACTAAGATTTCTACAGCAACGGGATTATATTACTACGTACAAGATGGCAACAAGTTATCGAACAAAATGGCACATATAGATTATAATTAAATGTAATTAAACTTTGAAAAAAATGTCTTGAATATTTATATAAAATACGAATAAACTTTTTGCCCGACCTTTAATAGTAATCTGGCATAGTCAAACTTCTTTGGCAGAGCTGCATCATTAAGATGCTCTAAAAGTAAACCTAGTTGTTTCAGTAGTCAATATGGCATGTACCGAATGTTTGATTTAGCAAACGAACCGTTTCCTCGGACAAAAAATAAACAAGGTTATGTGAGCTCGAGTACACTTGCGTACTGATATTGTATAAATAACTAGATAGATACAGTCGATTTCATTATTATATTACGAGTATGGGAAAAGAGTTCAAAGCATTGTCAGCATTTTTTTTTCTCAAATGGCAACCTAGTTTTTTTCCACGTGGTAAGAGCCACGATGTAACTATATTATGGTTGTAGGACGAATGAGTAGACCCTTTTTACAGGAAATGAGGCACTCCATTTTAGTCTTCAGGAGTAGCAGTAAAAAGTGTCACAGGTTCTCGTCCCTCACCTTATAAAAACAGCAGTGTTATGATGCTATATCACGGCGTTATTCTATGGTCCATCCCCGGTCGAGCTGACCCATGCAAAGACTATCAAAATATAGATGCCACATACACACATCCTGCCATATTAAAATATACCATCAGAACGAATCATTAAAAATTAAAAAAAAATTATACCACATCTACAAACACATATTTCATCTCAGTCCTTTTGTGATACAACAACGCATGTGTGGCCTATTTGTCCGTAGTCCATGGGATGCAGTAGTCACTTAACATTGAAAGAATTTTTAGCTCTATTGTCACCCTAATATTCTAAATTAACTTCGAAAAGATATATATACACAAGTAGCGTTTGTAGGGATCAAATTGGCAGGGGCATTGCGTGCTCTCAAATAATAACGGTGCAATAGTCCGTGATAACGAGAATACTCTTATATTTATAGATTGCAATTTTATAAAATGTGCACTGGATGATAATAATTAAAAATATAAAAAATAGCTACGAGAGGGGTTAATGTGACCAAAGATAAAAGAGAACCACAGAGAATGAATATACTATATAAGTAGTTCCCAAATTTTAATGAGATATGCCAATCAATAAATTAACAACTTTACAACTCTATTCGCAGCCGAAATAGCTCAGTTGGGAGAGCATTAGACTGAAGATCTAAAGGTCCCTGTTTCAATCCCGGGTTTCGGCATAATCTTCTTTTTTGTCCGGTAACTTTATTTAAACAGTAGTAATTCCCCTTGACAATCTTTTTTGCCAGATACTGTGTACATATGCATATAAGAACCTATATACTCCTATTTTCTATTACGCACTTCGTTGTTGAAGTAAG
This sequence comes from Parnassius orleans, assembly GCA_029286625.1. Taxonomy (NCBI): domain Eukaryota; kingdom Metazoa; phylum Arthropoda; class Insecta; order Lepidoptera; family Papilionidae; genus Parnassius; species Parnassius orleans. Next base: position 5,696,721 of record JAGSMP010000019.1, read on the forward strand.
TTACTTGTATAAAAAGTAGTAAAGACTTTAGTAACATAGTAACTATGTAATAAAGTCCAGAACGAAGTTTCGCTTTGCAAATACTTATTGTGCATTTATAAATAATGTAAAGTTAGAAATTTAGTATCCTTATTATTGAATTTTTTGAAAACATTTTTATTTCAGTATCATTGCTTGAATGCACAATTTCTCGGGAAGCCCATAGGAAGGAAGTTTTGTGTCAAAGCCCATCGAAGACCTTACTGCCACTTAACCTCCCCGCTTTCCAAGCCAGCAGCTTGCTGCGCCCCGACCCTCGCCAAAAAAACAGGTCCCGCCCCCTGTCTTCCTCAGGGAGAAGGCGCAGTATACCCGACTTTCCAAAACCTGCTACAACGCAGGAATAAAGTACGATCAGGCCACAAACCTTTGTGAAGCCATTAGAATCATCCCGTCATCAATAGATGACTTCCGTCGCCTTACAAGGCTTTTCACAGCCGAGCGTGTGTTTACCACACGTTCGCTCTCCCTGAAGAACGTAAAGTCAAGGCCGTTATCCGCGGCATCCCTTCGAACTCGACAACGAAGAAATCCTGGAGACCTTAAGTCCCAGGGCTTCCAGTAGAGGCTGTGCATAAGATGCACAGCAACAAGGAACAAATAGGCACATAGGCGGGTTTCCGGCGCAGTGCCACCGCTGCCAACTTTACGGGCATGCGGCGGCCAGCTGCTCAGCCCCAGGTGCGTCAAGTGCCTAGACCCTAGACTCGAAAGAGTGCCCTCGGCCCACTGACGCTGAATCCCCGCCAGCTTGCGTTTTTGCGACAACCTGGCCCCCGGCCAACTACAGGGGATGCCCTCGCGCTCCTCGTCCCCGTCTCAACAAACCAGCTCCGCCGCCGGTTAATGAAATAACATTTCCGGCGCTCCCATCGAGAATACCCCGTCAGGGCTCTTTAGCCCCTCAGGGCCCCTACTGCCCTCACAGGGTCCCCTAGGCACCTTACATCCGGCCCCTCCGGGCTTTTCTCAGCCACACAGTCACCAATTCTCCTTGGGGCCCCAAAAGGCCGACCCCCGCGGACTTCCTCCGCTCCTCAGGCGCAACCTCAATGGCTGATGACCTAAATACGGTTTATGCCGCTATTCGGAGCATCGACATTGGCGAGATCGCCATACTAGCGCGCAAACTGCGTGCTGGTAGGTCCCTCAGGACCGTCTCCTCGCTCTAGCGGAGCACCACAACCTCTTGTGCTCGTTGTAAGTTAAGTTAAATTAATTTAACTTAAAAAAATAATGAGAACACTCTGCCCTCAAAGTCCCACGAACGTATTAAGCCTAAGGGCTTATCGCTCGTTCGTTCAATACTCGCGGTTTGCGAAATAACCTCCCGAGCTTAGCTCTTCCTTCGGATTGCGAGCCGACCTCCTCCTCCTCCAGGAGACCCACCTCAGACCTCAGAACCTCAAAGGCTTCTCCATCAAAAGTATTCTCTTCTTCGTAATGACAGACCTGACCGCAAAGGCGGCGGTACTGCCATTACTACAAGCTTACCAATATGGAAGCCACGGTATGCAGGCTGGCCTTGACTGGACACTCGTCCATCGTCATAGCCTCCTGCTATATCCCTAGTGGAACTCTCCCCTCAAAAAGATTTTGAGGCCATTCTTGCGTTAGGCAATTCAGTTATTATGTTTGGAGATTTTAACTCCAAGCATACTGATTGGACTTGTCTTAACTACTACTCGGGTGGCAAGAAACTGCTTGATATCACGCAGTCTCTCGACCTCACTGTTCTCAGTCCCTCGGTGTCACTCACTGTCCGACAACACCGACCACGCTCCTGACGTATTAGACTTTGCAATAGCAAAGAAGTCTCTCTCAACCTCAGGTCAATCGAGACCCTTGACGATCTTGGATCCGACCACCGCCCTGTCTCCCTCATACTTGGCCATCAGCCACCTCCCCAACCCCTCCACCAAAACCTTCACTAACTGGAAGGGCTTCAAGACGTCCCTAGCCACAGCTTTGGACTCTCGGACTCCCCATCCCCTTTTCTTCGGACTCATTCGATAGTACCGAAAAATCGAAACCGCGGTTGATTCTCTCTCCACCCTTATAACATCCTCCCTTAAGGAGAATGAAGGTCGTCCCGTTGCTAATAATGTGGTCTTCCTACATATTAGCAACCTAATAAAAAGAAGAGCTGCTCTCCGGAGGCAGCACTCTATCAACCCTGAATATAGACGTACGGCCAATCGTCTTCAACGAGAAGTCCGCTCACGCCTTTCCGAACTTCGAGACCTCGAAAGAGTAATCTCATGGAGAATATCTCTCCCTCTCATACAGCGTACTATCAGATAGCAAGAGCCCTCCACATAGACGCTATCACTCATACTCCCCTCTCTCTCCCCGACGGTACTATTGCCTTCGAGGACGAGGAAAAAGCTGAGTGCTTTGCAGACAGCATCGCTGTAATGCTCTCCCAGCTCTCAACCCACAGACCCTCTCACATTCAGACAGTGGAAGATGAGGTCCGCCGCCGGAACTCACCCCCACTGTCTGACTATCACTGTGTCCAATGATGAGATCTCATCCTCATCAAAGGACTGAAGCCAAAAGGCTCCGGGCGCGGATGGCATCTCAACCAAGCCCTTAAACATTTTCCTGAGCAGGTGTTAACCCTTTGGCTATTATCTTCAACGCCTGCTTCAACCTTAGTTACTTTCCACCACGTGGAAAGAGCATGTCATTGGTATCCCCCCAGGAAAGCCTCACCTCCTCCAGTTATCGTCCCATCAGCCTCCTCAAGGCCATGGGCAAACTATTTGAACGAGTCATCCTCACTCGCATGGGCGCCATCTGTTTCCACAGACGGTGACCTCTTGTCATCCTCACCAATTTGGTTTCCAGGCAAACACTTGTCCCAACAAGTTCACCGTATTGTGGAGTACATCCTCAGTTTTTATCCTCGCCGTCATAAGACCATCGCGGTCTTCTTCGACATAGCGAAAGCGTTTGATAGAGTCTGGCACAAGGCCTTATCTACAAACTACACAAAATAGTCTCCTGATCGTCTTGTTCGTCTCGTGGCCTCCTACTTGAAGGACCGTACCTTTCATTTCAGACACGAAGGCACGCTCTCCTCTTCGCGCCAAATCAAAGCCGGTGTCCCTCAGGGCTCCGTACTTGCCCCCTCCTATATATCCTGTACACCAACGACATTCCCATCGTCGAATGGTGTTCAGCTCTCCTCTTGCAGACGACACTGCCCTCTACTGCAAGGCACATCACTACCCTTTATACGGAACAAGATCCAAAAGTCAGTTAATGACTTAAGAGCTTGGTTCCAAAAATAAGTCACGTGTTGTAGTGATGTAAGGTAACACGATAGGAGTAGACTCCTGTATGCATTATACGAAATGTTAAAATAAAATGAAATGCTCCCGTATTTGCAATAATTTGTGACCTGTAACCGAGACCAATTTTTAAAACAAGTAATGGTAACAAACGAGCACATAGTTCACTTGATGGTAAGTGGATAACTACTATGCTATGGTCTGCTATGATATAGACTAAAAGGCCGCGTTAACAGTGCAAAGGGTCTTCGATTATCATCACTTACCAAATGAAATACAGCTCTATACTGTTGTTATACGCGTTCATTCTACAGCCGAATTGCATGTTAAATACAGCTGCAGCTTAGCTCTACCTTTAAAAATAGAAGAAATAGTAGCTAATTATTGTAATAATAATCGGTGGTGCATCTTTAAGTGATCGTGTAACTTCTGAACTACTTGACCGATTGAGGTTATATTCACATATTTTGTTGTCGAAACTATGGTTCATAGCAGTGCTAGGATCCGATGGGTAGTGCTATTGACAAGTTATTATCAAATTCTATATTTATGGACCAAAATGACTTATATTCACAATATATTTTGCCTCGTTGCTTCGTTGATCATGAGGTCCCGGGTTGGAATCGGTCGAGCCAAAAATCAGTTATTGAGCTTTTCCATCAAGAAGTTCTCAGTAGCAACCCGGAGTCAGGAATTTGGCGGTGTCTCACCCTGTGCCAGCAATTATAGCCGATGGTCCTGCGCCTGATCTCTCTCCGGTCGTATCGGTTTATCGACCCATGACCGGTCCGCCTAGACCTAGATTTATAGATACCACATACCATCTTACCAAATTAATATATACCAAGAAAATGAAACAATAAAATTAAAAATCTTATACCACATCCACAAACACACATTTCATCTCAGTTATTTTGTGAGGCAACAGATCTGTGGCCTTTTGTAGGAAGTTGGTTTGAAGTTCTTGGGCTCACTCCAGTAGTCACTTACAATTAAGAGGATTGTTAGGTCTATTGTCATCCTAATATTCTAAATTAGCTTCGAAAAGATATACACAAGTAGGTTTGTTGGGCTGAAATTGGCAGGGCACTATCGTGCTCTCAGTTAATAATGGTAGAATAGTCCGTGTATAACACATACTTTTATATTCATAGAATGGAATGTAATTTTATAAAATTTGCACTGGATGAAACAGAAACTTTTTATTCAATATAGATTATGATACTTATTAAAAGTCACTCTTTGTTTAATTTAGGTACCACTGAAAAACGCTGTCCTGGGCAGAACCAGGAAGAAACCCAGCGGGACTTTAAAAAATAACAACTTACAATCATGTGTGTTACACAATTAAAAAACACAATAAATTAGAAATAGCTTTGTAGCGATCACCTCATTCCCAGGGTTATTATCATCCGTAAATTCCTTAATATTATAATAAATCTTTATATACAAACTTTGTTACAGTTTTTAAACTTTGAGAAGGTCAACTTTGGAAAAGTTAAAAATATAACAAATAGTTACGAGAGGACTTAAATTTAATGTGACCAAAGATAAAAGAGAACCACAGAGAATGAATATACTATCTAAGTAGTCCCCATATTTTAATGAGTTATGCCAATCAATACATTAGCAACTTTACAACTCTCTTCGCAGCCGAAATAGCTCAGTTGGGAGAGCGTTAGACTGAAGATCTAAAGGTCCCTGGTTCAATCCCGGGTTTCGGCATAATCTTCCTTGTCCGATAACTTTATTTAAACAGTAATATTTCCAGTTGACAATCTTTTTTACCAGATACTGAGTCATAAACATATGCATATAAGACTTAATTACACCTAATAAGATAGTAATTTCCTATCACGCAATTTATTGTTAAAGTAAGTTAATTTTACAAAAAAGTTGTGAAGACTTTAGTGACATAGTAACTATGTAATAAAGTCCAGAACGAAGTTTCGTTTCGCAAATACTTATTGAGCATTTTTAAATATTATAAACTTAGAAGTTTAATATCCTATTTATTGGGATTTTGTCAATAAGTTTTTTATATCAGTATCATTGTTCTGATAGTTTTTGTTCTGAAACACCAGTTGTTTACAATTTAAATTACCATTATCTATTTGAGATAAGCGATGCGTTGTAAATGGACGCATGTACGGTCCGCGAACAACTTACTTGTTAGTCCATTGTTGTTACAATGACGGAATAAACATTATATTAACTTTATTTATTACAAAACCTTAGGGTTAACGCTCTTTTAATTACATATCATCTACATGCAATTAAAAGGATTTTTAAATTGATTTTAATTCTTTTGAAGCCAATTAAATATTTTGATGAGCTATTGAACATTTGAATATGTATTTATGATGTTTTTTTTAACTGTACACGCATGAGGCTCTGACATCACCGCGTTAAGGTTTGAAGTTATCGCTCTCGGAAATACCGAAAACATTAATATTAACGAGCGATAGACGGGACAAGGCGGTGTTATGTGGCAGAGACAAAAACTCTTTAAAATAAATTTATTTAATACTTTTAAACTAACTTAAAATATAGTAGTTGATACAGAGAACTTGGGAATGGAATTATGTTGAGAGACCGAAAATTTGGTTTGAATAGTGTAGGAAGCTAGAAGGTGGGGTAAACATAAGGGAACAACATTGTTCTTGGTGTTATGGTTAACTTATGGTAAACTATAAACATTAGCATATAATATTACAATCGAATTAGTGTGGCTTCTAAGGAGTAAACAATATGATTTATAAAGTGTATACTTTATAAATCATATTGATGTTATAACATAAATTAAATAATATCCTATGAAATAATATTAGTTTGCCTTCTAAGAAAGTAGTTTAGCTTTTAAGTAAATAAACAATATAAAGTATACAGGTCTTATAACATAAAGTAAATAGTATCCTATGACATAACATTAGTTTGGCTTCTAAGAAAGTAATTTAGTAAATAAAGAATATAAAGTATACAGGACTTATAATATAAAGTAAATAGTATCTATGACATAACAGCGGTGAAAATCGTAATCCAACGCGAGTGATATTAGTGTGCAACAAATTAGGGTAAAAGAAAATATACTGAATGCGCTAAAGTTTATTCAAATTATTTTAATACGTGTTTTTGCTATTTTCAAAGTTTCTGAACGACAATGTTCCTAACTTACGCTCTACCAATATTATTCTATGTTTGATGATAGTTTTTATGCTGCCACCATACAACTATTAAAATAAAAATACAGTTAAATTTATTTTAAACTTTAAAATTTTGAATATTCAATAAAGTAAAAACGTAGCCTCTGTTTTATTCTTTTTTTAAAATAATATAAACCAGTGCTGGACTACTATCCCACCTGACGGTAAGTGGTGATGCACCCGAACATGGTAAAGCGCACTGACTTAGCTTTACAAAAACCTATTCAGTCTTGCCTTGAAGACACCCACATTATAATGTGATGGAAAGACAGCGGCTGCAGTGGCGAAGCTAGGGCTCCAAACTAGGGCAATCCCAAGATATGGTTTTGTTGTTTTTAGCAGTTTTCAGTTTTCACTCTTCAGTTTCATATTCAGTGCTGTCGAAGACGTGTTTAACAAAGCACACAGAAGGCATACTACTGCTGGATAGATTGTATGACATATCAGCAATTGCATACCTTCAGTGGCTTTGAAAAAAGCCGTTTGGGTTTGCTTGAGCGAAAGAAAAAGATATTTACATACAATACAATACATGAACAAAAGACACGCATGAACAAAGTACAAACAAACTATGTATGTACAAAATTAAAACAACAAATTATTTATATTCCAAACCGAATAATATTTATGGGGATATCACAAATTTTAAATAGTTATCCATTGAGTAAATTTTCTTGTACCTTAATGTACTCGTATAGTAATTATTGTATGTATGTATTGCAGAACTTAAAGACAAAACACTAGTGAGTCTTTTCAATGCATTGATGTTAGGAATGTGTGCCGGAACTAACCAGGATATATTATTATTCCACATACAGTATAGGCACAGTATATTTCATTTGACAGAAATAGAATCAAAAATAGTTCTTAAATAAAAATACAAACACAATTATTAACAACTTACATAGAATTGAGCAATAGCAGAACATGATAATATAAAAAAAAAAATTAAGATTAACTTTTATATTTTTTTTCCATTGCTTCCGATATCCCCAACTGAATTTGTTCCAAAAACCCTCTCGAGATCTGCTTCACTTTTTATGCGATAAGACGTTGTTCCGTGTTCTCGACGAGCATAAATTTTTCCCTCTTTTGACCATACGTAGCGCCAATCAAATCGCCGAGCGAATTCCTTAGTTCTAAAAAATACATTGCGGTTCAATTTAGTAAGCCGTTCGTTTATATAGAAGGCTCGTGTATTTTCGGAGCGGAGACCTAGACCATCGGTAGTTAAGGAGCGGCGCACGCGCGCGGCCTGCAGCAGAGTGTCCCGCGTGTGCCTGCGCGCCAGCCGCACGACTATGGGACGGGGCTTCGCTAGCCTACTTTGCTCGTCGCGCATAAGACCGACTCGCACACAACTCACTATATCGCGCTCTTCTAGGGTTATGCCCAGCTTAGTAGCGCACGCAGTCACAATGTGTAGAACATTTTCTGCGCCCTCTTCTGGAATGCCTGCGACTTCGATATCATTGTACAGCAGCTCTTGGTCTCGATGATTTAAATCTGCTCTTAAGTCCGCAATAATCGTCTCGAGATCCTGAATTTTGCCGCAGACGTTTTGGACTCAATTAGGTTTGTTGTTCTTCAAGACGGATGTATTTGTTTTCTAATGTATCTAGGCGTTCTTCACACGATTTTATGGAATTACGCAAATCAAACATCTCCTGTCGAAAAGATCTAAATTCTTCCTGGTTTCTCGCAGTTCTTCTCTAAATTTACGTAGTTCATGAGCTAGTTCCGACTCTTTGAGATCTTGCGCCTCAGGGCTTTGGGGTTTCTCTTCGCCTTGCTTAATAATATTCTCGGAATTAAGTCCTCGCACAGGCGTGTTCTGATCTGACTTTCGGGGCATCCGTATTTTACAGTCCGGACACAACCAAGTAGGTTGGACCTGCACACCTTCAGGAACTTTGACGCAGGCCCTGTGTGATTTTTTATCGCATTTAGGACACGTAACGCCCTCTACCGCCGCCATAAACTTACCGCACGCACTGCACTTCATCGCATTAGTTTAAGTTAATTGCAATGTAATGATGCAGATGAATATCACTAGGTGTCGCCGACTATATATTGTAATTGTCAATTTTTAGTTCGAGGGTAAATAGACGATGCACATTAAAGTTATTAATAAGGTACCTCTTATATTTCACTTTTAGATGTTTTATTTCAGTTTTCTTTCACCACAATCCTTAAGCACACAAATGATTAATTTATTAACATATGCACCAGTTTTAAAGTACAGAAAAATGTTTCAAAACATCGATATCACAACTTTAGACGTAGATATTAATTTTTATTTCCCGACAAGCTTTGCGTACTTCTAGTAGCACTGACATCCGCAACGTCAACCCAATTTAATTACGTCCGCGTAAAATGTTGGTGAACGTTTTAATTGTACCAATAACTGTTTTTCAATTGCGATAATTGATAAGTCTGAAAGACGCTCTTGACCTTGTGTGATGCGCTTCAGAGATGAGAAAGCACGTTCCGCGGAGGAACTTGTGGCTGGAATAGTTACGACAAGATAATCTAACTTTAATAGCTGGGGAAAGGCCTCTTCAAAGACTATTTTCGTTTATAAAGTCAATGAGTTCGAAAACATTGCGGTCTTTTAATTCAGGGGAGGAATACAATGAAATCAATTGGTTTTTCAATGTTTGTTTATCAAAATGGTTTGCGTAATTTTCAAATAATGAATCTAATGCCTCTAAAGGAAAATCTGAACGATATTTTTCGAATAGTTTGTTGTTGAACAATTGGAAAAAATGTAATTTGAAAATTTCAGAATATCGACCATTAATTTCTCAAGATATGTTATCAATTATTTCAACAAAAAGTCGTATTCTGTCTGAGCACAGCGCACATTGCGTCTCAAACGAGGAGCAGAGTTATTTTGCAATGTGTTTTCATAAATGTGATCAAAATCTGACTTAATATACAGCACCAGCAGTACGAGTACAACTTATTGGTATGTGAGCAGCCAACAACCCAATGAGTTTTGTAAACAGATCTATTAAATTGCCGTTTGTGGGTTTTAATCGTTTGAGAAATACACAGATCAGGCGTTGGTTTCGGCGTGGATATGAGCTGTTTTTTCTCAACAAAGTTTAAAGATTTTACCTTTTTCTCGCCGATTAGCACTTTAACACACTTCAATTCATCACAAGGAACACTATTATTCTCCATGTTCACTAAAAATCTTTAAAAAAGTATAAAGGAGACAGTTTCTTTTTGTATGGAGAATGGGCCCACCAAAAACTGTGATGACTCGTAATGAAATGTATGTAGATTTATTCCTTATAATCTCTAGATTACTATAGTAATATTAGTTGTACCATATATAAAGGAAATACTGAGAAAATAACAATCAAACGGCAATCTCATTATAACCTAAAATCCCATACGGGCAACTGTCTAATAGTTTTTTATTGATATCCTATGTTATAATAGTGCACTGTGAATAATAAAAAGTGTAAAAAAGTAGTAGATTCTTCGAATTCTTAAGTACTACTTGGTGGATGGAATTTTTTTTTAGTAGTACCGGAGTAAACAGTACGAATAAACAGACGCGGTGATGTATTGATTCTTAACTGTATTTATTATTTATTGTGGTGTATTGAATACTAAGCACAGAATACATTACAAATGTATTCAAGTGAAGCAAAAAGTAAGCCAAAACTATGCTCAACTAATTCTAAAAACAAGCACACATGTACTTATTTATCTAATATCATTTGCAACCTGTAACACGGTTTTAGGTGCATGTGTGCGTCCAACAGTGAACTTTCAAGGGGTGTTTTGTAAGTTTTACCTCTACAGCGATTGAGAAAATAAATAGCACGTAAGATGTTTTGAACTGGTCGTGTTAGGATAAAAAAAAACTCTGTATTGTCAATGTATTTGTTATTGTAAAATCATCACATTCCTAAAGCAGTATTAAAAGTGACACATGCCACCAGGTGCAGTGTCAGGACATTGTTATTAATATGTATTGATTGAATAACAATCCAAGCACCATTAAAACCAAAATGACTGGATAGTAACATATCCGATTTTTACGATATTAACCACGAAAACTAAATAGCATGTAAGGTGTTTTGAACTATTTGTGTTAGGATAAAAAACTCTGTATTGTCAATGTATTTGTTATTGTAAAATCATCACATTCCTAAAGCAGTATTAAAAGTGACACATGCCACCAGGTGCAGTGTCAGGACATTGTTATTAATATGTATTGATTGAATAACAATCCAAGCACCATTAAAACCAAAATGACTGGATAGTAACATATCCGATTTTTACGATATTAACCACGAAAACTAAATAGCATGGGTGTTTTGAACTATTTGTGTTAGGATAAAAGAAACACTGTATTGTCACTGCATTTTTATTGTTTATTATTGTAAAATCATCATATTCTTAAATCAGTCTATTATAAGCATCACAGGCCGCAAGGTGCAGTGCCAGGACATTCTTTTAATATGTGTTGATTGATTAGCATGTTTACGTCCAACCACAATTGAAGCTAAAATGTAAAATTCTCAAGTGGCAGTCTCGTACCCGTAAGCTCAGTGTGGGGCGGCTACCCTCTAGATGGAGTGACGACCTGGTAAGACATTCAAAAAGTCGATGGATGCAGGTGGCTCATTACCGTGCTTTGTATAATTCCTTAGGGTAGGCCTATGTTCAGCAGTGGACTTTTGTAGGGCTGTAATGATGAAGAAGTTTTAAACTAGTTGTGTTGATACGGCTCGACCGGGGTAGTACACGCTCTCACGGAAAACGCTACCAGCGTAAAATAGTAGCTTAATGCTCCTGTGTTTCGTATGGTGAGTGTAGAGAACCGGAGTTCTTTTTTACTGGAAACGAAGCACTCCATCTTAGTCCTCAGGGGTGACAATGCGTCTGCATTTGATTATTACACGAGGATAAATGTAGATGTCTATGAGCCACAGCATCTACTTACCATCAGGTGGACCGTGCGCTCTTTTGGTCACACTTATTCTATAAAAAAAAAAAACAAAGGATATTGTCAATTGAAAGAGATACGAAAAGGTATCAGAGCATCTATTCAACTTGCTCGGCGTTTATTTATAAATTAGGCGCTTTATTTATAATAAGGCACATAGTAGAAACAGGTCAAGTAAGCAACAATAATTACAAGTTTTATTGATTATTATTCGTCATCATTATAACAATTCACTGCTGAACATAGGTCTTCCCTAAATTAAATATATAATGTAAAATATTGTATAGCCCTTCCGTCAACTGCCATCGCGTTTCGTCCCGTATGGTGTCGTAAAAGTCGTAATGGAGTAAAATAAAGCTAGCAGGAGATAAGCAGAAACATCTCCCTATAGAATACCACAAAAAGCTTTGGTTGCCACAAGCGTAGCAACTGTGGCAAAAACTACCATATAGTAATGATGCATATTTTATACTTGTGTATAAATTATTCCAATCATTGTGAGGTTCATTTAAGTGGTATTCACAAATACGAGCGCACAGTGGCACATAAAATAAGTTATCAATCAGCAATCTCTCTTTTAGGTTAGCAGTTTTTTTTAGTTTAGGTATTAAGAATCTAGATAAATGATTACATAACTTAAAAATACAGTGACGGGAAGTAGAAGCAGCACGCTTATGACTAGCCACAGAATAGAATAGAATCATTTTTATTCAATATAGATTACAATACATAACACTTATTAAGTCATTTTTTACTTTTACCACTGGTTCGCAAAAAACCTCTGTCCTGGGAAGAACCAGGAAGAAACCCAGCGAGACTTTTTTTTTTTAAAAAAAGCACATTTTACAATATAATATTTTATACAATTGTTTTGAAAACATTTAGAAACAGCATGGTAGCGATCACCTCATTCCCAGGGGTTATTATCAGTCATGTACTCTCTAGTAGTATAATAACCCATACTAGACAATTTTTGCTTAAGAAATAATTTAAACCTTTTGACAGAAAAGGTCTGCATATTATTATAGTAATTGTTGATGCCGCTCTGGAAATGGCAGGAGTTACAGTTACAGACATAAGGGGTGGTTGTGGGATGTTACCGATGTCTTCAATATTCATGGATTGTAATTCCATATCACTGTTATCATTTGTGTCTCCATACAGTTGTAGAAGCTCTCGGCCGACAAGATCGCAGACTCATTCTAAATGATCCATCTGAAAAATTTTTTTTTTTCATCAACTAACCGAACAGATTATAGTTTTACAGTGTCTACCACCTAAATAATAATATTTATTAATATTTTATTTATTTCAATCTTTATTACTAATAAACAGTCTTAATGCCTCTTAAGTTATATATAAATAGCATGTACTCGTTTCCCTTCATAATACTTTTGTAGTAAACCAGATTACACTAAGGTAAAAATAAATAAAAATACATCAAATCAGAAAGGTAAAAAAGTGAAGTAGTTATTTTAGAATTATAACATTATTTGACTAAGTACAAGTTCTTAGACGTTTCATTTACACTAATTTCCTTTAAGGTAAAAAATATTACTTGTGTATTAAGTACAAAGGCATACAAAAATGGGGTAAGGTAAGGAAGAAGTAGCATCTATCTAATAACAACTAAAGAAAAAAAACTGTGGTTATCGAATATCTCCCCTATAAGGCAATCTGTGGGGGAGGTCTATGTTCAGCAGTAGACTTTTGATAGGTTGTAAAGTTAAAGATAACCTGGTGGTGAATAGCCAAATTGTTTGTAGTGCGAGGTGTATGATACTACAAACATCAATCTGTGTGCCAAAGTAAAGTAAGTACCTGGTGTGATGGTATCCACTGCAAAATAATATCTCTTTCTGCTGAGTTAATTGGCACAGCCCGTGTGTGGTTAGCTCTCAAAATTGAAGATCCACATGGAATACAAATCTTCTAATGGAATGAGCAGTTTCAATACTTTCTTGCAATATTCTTAGGCAGTTACAACAAACTGCATCAAGTAGATGTAACTGAAAAAATTGGGAATGCAAATAAAAAATAAAGAAGTAAAGAAATATTAAATTCAGAAAGAATGTACATTACCTACAATCAACCAAATAAAATAAAAAATAATGTAAACAAAATTCTTGCTTCCCTGATGGAGTTTAAATATAATAAACATAAATAGTAGATGTATTTAATCAAATATTAACACTAATATGTATTCCCTAATAACATCCATATATTTTTATGTTATCTATATCTATAAATATTACATTCCTTCTGAATTTAAGCAGCGTCTTCCTATTAACAACTACCAATAAAAAAACTGTGGTTGCCGACTTGTCTACTAAGCATGGCAACTATAGCAAGTATCCTCCTGTGAGGAAATCTGAGGGAAGGTCTATGTTCAGCAATGGGCTTTTGATAGGATGTAACGGTTGTGGATATAGTTACTCTGACATACACTTTTAACATAGATTTGTGTATATTTTGTGTAATTTTATTTTATCTATTAATTAAATTAGATTTTATCAATAACATAACACTTCAATACTTTGACACTTTTAACATTTTAACATACTAATAAGAATTGTGTTTGTCATTTGTTTTAGGTAATTCAACATAAATTATAGATTTTCCAAAATTCTAGGAGCAAAAGTAAACTTGTATTATACACTCACATATACTTTTAATTAAACTCGTCAGTTTTCATTTTCGAATGTCATTGGCGAATTAAATACATAATGTGGAACATTTGGCTAACCTGTATAACATAATCCAACACTTGTTGCATTGATTAGACATTGACATATGAATTTATTAGTAATATGAAGGGATATTTATTAGTATTTTTACAAACTTAAAATAATTACGTACTAAAACATGTATTAGATCGTTAAGTGTCTGTGGGTGTGGGTCGTTTATTATTATTTCTAAAAAATCGTACCATATCTCAATATTCAGTAAAAATAAAATAAAATGTAATTGATTATAAACGAAAATTAGTAGTTTTCGTTTCCGTAGTATAATATTTTTCGACTAGAACTTCGAGAGTGACAAAAATAATATATATATTTCACATAAAACTTTGAAACTTTAAATCAATTGTAGGTTTTGTACAGTTGAATTCTTCGCATTCCATAAGATAAGATACTCACCTCTTGAGAAATCCACAAATATAAAAGTTGGCGCACATCTGCTCCTGTCTCGGCTAGTTATTGTCTTCGCACAGTGCGTTGAAATTCACAAATATTATTTAATTGTTTTCACTGTATGCTGCTCTTCCAGATGCAATAAGTACAAAAAACAGCAACGTGACGAATGTCAATGCCGTAAAGTAATACCCGGCCGCCGGCACAGACATAGATATGATGCTTATATTATGATAATATGGCCGTCGGTTATTACCCAGCACGGAAGTCAATGACAAAATAGCGTTTCGTTCTACGGTGTCTTTGAACCATGTTATATAAGCTAACACTTTTAGAAATAGGATAAAAATCTCAGTGGTATCCCTTTTTAGTAATAAATATATAATATACAAATAAGTATAAATATAATATGTATATAATAATTTATCTTTGTAAAAAAAACATTTTTCTTTTAATAGAAACTGCAAAAATGATTCATTACACGCATTTTTTTCCATATTACATTAACCAGAACACGGAATATCAAAACCACTCATTTTTTTTAGATTTCTTGATTCCGTTTAGATATTCATAAAATCTATAGGCCATTTATTATAATAAATTGTTAACTTTTTTTTGTATGTAATACCATTAAGGGTCGTTAAAATTTCTAGTGGGCCCAAAAACGACTGACTCCTTTTCAACTCAATATTGCGAGTTTCATTCGCTCAAGTAAACACACAGAATAAACATTGAAATGTGAAGTGCACTGCAAATGCTTCGCCCAAACGCCCCCACTGTCAAGAACTTCACACTAAAAGCCTGGCTTCTGCGTTCCATATTAATTGCTATATAAACAATCGTAGTTATATTTCATTATCATTGCTTGAATGCAATTTCTCAGGAAGCCCATAGGAAGGAAGTTTTGTGTCAAAGCCCATCGAAGACCTTACTGCCACTTAACCTCCCCTTTCCAAGCCAGCAGCTCGCTGCGCCCCGACCCTCGCCAAAAAACAGGTCCCGCCCTGTCTTCCTCAGGGACAAGGCGCAGTATACCCGACTTTCCAAACCTGCTACTCGTACAACGCAGGAATAAAGTACGATCAGGCCACTAACCTTAGTGAAGCCATTAGAATCATCCCGTCATCAATAGATGACTTCGTCGTCTTCAAAACACCACAGCCGAGCGTGTGTTTTACCACACGTTCGCTCTCCCTGAAGAACGTAAAGTCAAGCCGTTATCCGGCATCCCCTTCGAACTCGACAACGAAGAAATCCTGAGGACCTTAAGTCCCAGGGCTTCAAGTAGAGGCTGTGCATGGATGCACAGCAACAAGGCAAATAGGCACATAGGCGCGGTTTCGGCGCAGTGCCACCGCTGCCAACTTTACGGGCATGCGGCGGCCAACTGCTCAGCCCCAGGTGCGTCAAGTGCCTAGACCCTGAACTCGAAAGAGTGCCCTCGGCCCACTGACGCTGAATCCCCGCCAGCTTGCGTTTTGCGAAACCCCTGGCCACCCGGCCAACTACAGGATGCCCTCGCGCTCCTCGTCCCCGTCTCAACAAACCAGCTCCGCCGCCGGTTAATGAAATAACATTTCCGGCGCTCCCATCGAGAATACGTCAGGGCTCTTAGCCCCAGGGGCCCCTACTGGCCCTCACAGGGTCCCCTAGGCACCTATGGGCCCCATCCGCCCCCTCCGGGCTTTTCTCAGCCCACGCAGTCACCAATTCTCCTTGGGGCCCCCCGACCCCCGCGGACTTCCTCCGCTCCTCAACAGGCGCAACCTCAATGGCTGATGACCTAAATACGGTTTATGCCGCTATTCGGAGCATCGACATTGGCGAGATCGCCATACTAGCGCGCGCAAACTGCGTGCTGGTAAGTCCCTCAGGACCGTCTCCTCGCTCTAGCAGAGCACCACAACCTCTTGTGCTCGTTGTGAGTTAAGTTAAATTAATTTAACTTAAAATGATAGAAACACTCTGCCCTCTAAGTCCCCGAACGTATTAAGCCTAAGGGCTTATCGCTCGTTCGTTCAATACTCGCGGTTTGCGAAATAACCTCCCGAGCTTAAGCTCTTCCTTCGAGATTGGTAACCTCCTCCTCCTCCAGGAGACCCACCTCAGACCTCAGAACCTCAAAGGCTTCTCCATCAAAAGTATTCTCTTCTTCGTAATGACAGACCTGACCGCAAAGGCGGCGGTACTGCCATTACTACAAGCTTACCAATATGGAAGCCACGGTATGCAGGCTGGCCTTGACTGGACACTCGTCCATCGTCGCCTCCTGCTATATCTAGTGGAACTCTCCCCTCAAAAAGATTTTGAGGCCATTCTTGCGTTAGGCAATTCAGTTATTATGTTTGGAGATTTTAACTCCAAGCATACTGATTGGACTTGTCTTAACTACTACTCAGGTAAGAAACTGCTTGATATCACGCAGTCTCTCGACCTCACTGTTCTCAGTCCCTCGGTGTCACTCACTGTCCGACAACACCGACCACGCTCCTGACGTATTAGACTTTGCAGCCAGAAAAGTCTCTCTCAACCTCAGGTCAATCGAGACCCTTGACGATCTTGGATCCGACCACCGCCCTGTCTCCCTCATACTTGGCCATCAGCCACCTCCCAACCCCCTCCAAAACCTTCACACTAACTGGAAGGCTTCAAGACGTCCTAGCCACAGCTGGACTCTCGGACTCCCCATCCCCTTTCCGGACTCATTCGATAGTACCGAAAAAATCGAAACCAGTTGATTCTCTCTCCACCCTATAACATCCTCCCTTAAGGAGAAAGTCGTCCTGGTTGCTAATAATAATGGTCTTCCGCATATTAGCAACCTAATAAAACCAAGAGAGCTGCTCTCCGGAGCAGCACTCTATCAACCCTGAATATAGACGTACGGCCAATCGTCTTCAACGAGAGTCCGCTCACGCCTTTCCGAACTTCGAGACCTCGAAAGAGTAATCTCATGGAAATATCTCTCTCCCTCTCATACAGCGTACTATCAGATAGCAAGAGGCCTCCGCATGACGCTATCACTCACCTCCCTCTCTCTCTTCCCGACGGTACTATTGCCTTCGAGGACGAGGAAAAAGCAAGTGCTTTGCAGACAGCATCGCTGCTAATGTCTCCCAGCTCTCAACCCACAGACCCTCACATTCAGACAGTGGAAGATGAGGTCCGCCGCCGGAACTCACCCCCAGATCTGTGACCCTATCACTGTGTCAATGATGAGATCTCATCCTCATCAAAGGACTGAAGCCAAAAGGCTCCGGGCGCGGATGGCATCTCAACCAAGCCCTTAAACATTTTCCTGGCAGTGTTAACCCTTTGGCTATTATCTTCAACGCCTGCTTCAACCTTGGTTACTTTCCCCACGTGAAAGAAGGCTGTCATTGGTATCCCAAGCCAGGAAAGCCTCACCCTCCACTCCAGTTATCGTCCCATCAGCCTCCTCAAGGCCATGGGCAAACTATTTGAACGAGTCATCCTCACTCATGAGGCGCCATCTGTTTCCACAGACGGTGACCCTCTTGTCATCCCTCACCAATTTGGTTTCCGGCGAAACACTCTTGTCCCAACAAGTTCACCGTATGTGGAGTACATCCTCAGCGGTTTTATCCTCGCCGTCATAAGACCATCGCGGTCTTCTTCGACATAGCGAAAGCGTTTGATAGAGTCTGGCACAAGGCCTTATCTACAAACTACACAAAATAAGTCTCCTGATCGTCTTGTTCGTCTCGTGGCCTCCTACTTGAAGGACCGTACCTTTCATTTCAGACACGAAGGCACGCTCTCCTCTTCGCGCCAAATCAAAGCCGGTGTCCTCAGGGCTCCGTGCTTGCCCCCTCCTATATATCCTGTACACCAGACATTCCCATCCCGTCGAATGGTGTTCAGCTCTCCTCTTGCAGACGACACTGCCTCTACTGCAAAGGCACATCACTACCCTTTATACGGAACAAGATCCAAAAGTCAGTTAATGACTTAAGAGCTTGGTTCCAAAATACAAGTCACGTATTGTGGTGATGTAGGTAACGATGGGAGTAGACTCCTGTATGCATTATACGAAATGTTAAAATAAAATGAAATGCTCCCGTATTTGCAATAATTTGTGACCTGTAACCGAGACCAATTTTTAAAACAAGTAATGGTAACAAACGAGCACATAGTTCACTTGATGGTAAGTGGATAACTACTATGCTATGGTCTGCTATGATATAGACTAAAAGGCCGCGTTAACAGTGCAAAGGGTCTTCGATTATCATCACTTACCAAATGAAATACAGCTCTATACTGTTGTTATATACGCGTTCATTCTACAGGTGCATGTTAAATACAGCTGCAGCTTAGCTCTACCTTTTAAAAATAGAAGAAATAGTAGCTAATTATTGTAATAATCGGTGGTGCATCTTTAAGTGATCGTGTAACTTCTGAACTATGACCGATTGAGGTTATATTCACATATTTTGTTGTCGAAACTATGGTTCATAGCAGTGCTAGGATCCGATGGGTAGTGCTATTGACAAGTTATTATCAAATTCTATATTTATGGACCAAAATGACTTATATTCACAATATATTTTGCCTCGTTGCTTCGTTGATCATGAGGTCCCGGGTTGGAATCGGTCGAGCCAAAAATCAGTTATTGAGCTTTTCCATCAAAAGTTCTCAGTAGCAACGGAGTCAGGAATTTGGCGGTGTCTCACCCTGTGCCTTAATTATAGCCGATGGTCCTGCGCCTGATCTCTCTCGGTCGTATCGGTTTATCGACCCATGACCGGTCCGCCTAGACCTAGATTTATAGATACCACATACCATCTTACCAAATTAATATATACCGAAAATGAAACAATAAAATTAAAAAAATCTTATACCATCCACAAACACACATTTCATCTCAGTTATTTTGTGAGGCAACAGATCTGTGGCCTTTTGTAGGAAGTTGGTTTGAAGTTCTTGGGCTCACTCCAGTAGTCACTTACAATTAAGAGGATTGTTAGGTCTATTGTCATCCTAATATTCTAAATTAGCTTCGAAAAGATATACACAAGTAGGTTTGTTGGGCTGAAATTGGCAGGGCACTATCGTGCTCTCAGTTAATAATGGTAGAATAGTCCGTATAACACATACTTTTATATTCATAGAATGGAATGTAATTTTATAAAATTTGCACTGGATGAAACAGAAACTTTTTATTCAATATAGATTATGATACTTATTAAAGTCACTCTTTGTTTAATTTAGGTACCACTGAAAAACGCTGTCCTGGGCAGAACCAGGAAGAAACCCAGCGGGACTTTAAAAAATAACAACTTACAATCATGTGTGTTACACAATTAAAAACACAATAAATTAGAAATAGCTTTTAGCGATCACCTCATTCTAGGGTTATTATCATCCGTAAATTCCTTAATATTATAATAAATCTTTATATACAAACTTTAAAGTTTTTAAACTTTGAAGAAGGTCAATTTTGGAAAGTTAAAAATATAACAAATAGTTACGAGAGGACTTAAATTTAATGTGACCAAAGATAAAAGACCACAGAGAATGAATATACTATCTAAGTAGTCCCCATATTTTAATGAGTTATGCCAATCAAAACATTAGCAACTTTACAACTCTCTCGCAGCCGAAATAGCTCAGTTGGGAGAGCGTTAGACTGAAGATCTAAAGGTCCCTGGTTCAATCCTGGTTTCGGCATAATCTTCCTTTTGGTCCGATAACTTTATTTAAACAGTAATAGTTCCAGTTGACAATCTTTTTACCAGATACTGTGTCATTATATGCATATAAGACTTAATTACACCTAATAAGATTGTAATTTCCTATCACGCAATTTATTGTTAAAGTAAGTTAATTTTACAAAAGTTGTGAAGACTTTAGTGACATAGTAACTATGTAATAAAGTCCAGAACGAGTTTCCTTTAAATACTTATTGAGCATTTTAAATATTATAAACTTAGAGTTTAATATCCTATTTATTGGGATTTTGTCAATAAGTTTTTATATCAGTATCATTGTTCTGATAGTTTTGTTCTGAAACACCAGTTGTTTACAATTTAAATTACCATTATCTATTTGAGATAAGCGATGCGTTGTAAATGGACGCATGTACGGTCCATGAACAACTTACTTGTTAGTCCATTGTTGTTACAATGACGGAATAAACATTATATTAACTTTATTTATTACAAAACCTTAGGGTCAACGCTCTTTTAATTACATATCATCTACATGCCATTAAAATGATTTTTAAATTGATTTGAATTCTTTAAGTCAATTAAATATTTTGATGAGCTATTGAACATTTGAATATGTATTTATGATGTTTTTTTTACACGTGCACGAGGCTCTGACATCACCGCGTTAAGGTTTGAGTTATCGCTCTCGGAAATACCGAAAATTAATAACGAGCGATAGACGGACAAGGCGGTGTTATGTGGCAGAGACAAAACTCTTTAAAAATAAATTTATTTAATACTTTTAAACAAACTTAAAATATAGTAGTTGATACAGAGAACTTGGGAATGGAATTATGTTGAGAGACCGAAAATTTGGTTTGAATAGTGTAGGAAGCTAGAAGGTGGGGTAAACATAAGGGAACAACATTGTTCTTGGTGTTATGGTTAACTTATGGTAAACTATAAACATTAGCATATAATATTACAATCGAATTAGTGTGGCTTCTAAGAGTAAACAATATGATTTATAAAGTGTATACTTTATAAATCATATTGATATTATAACATAAAAGTATATAATATCCTATGAAATAATATTAGTTTGGCTTCTAAGAAAGTAATTTAGCTTTTAAGTAAATAAACAATATAAAGTATACAGGTCTTATAACATAAAGTAAATAGTATCCTATGACATAAAATTAGTTTGGCTTCTAAGAAAGTAATTTAGTAAATAAACAATATAAAGTATACGGGACTTATAATATAAAGTAAATAGTATCTATGACATAACAGCGGTCAAAATCGTAATCAAACGCGAGTGAAATTAGTGTGCAACAAATTAGGCTAAAAGAAAATATACTGAATGCGCTAAAGTTTATTCAAATTATTTTAATACGTGTTTTTGCTATTTTCAAAGTTTCTGAACGACAATGTTCCTAACTTACGCTCTACCAATATTATTCTATGTTTGATGATAGTTTTTATGCTGCCACCATACAACTATTAAAATAAAAATACAGTTAAATTTATTTTAAACTTTAAAATTTTGAATATTCAATAAAGTAAAAACAACCTCTGTTTTATTCTTTTTAAAAATAATATAAACCAGTGCTGGACTACTATCCACCTGACGGTAAGTGGTGATGCACCTGAACATGGTAAAGCGCACTGACTTAGCTTTACAAAACCTATTCAGTCTTGCCTTGAAGACACCCATTATAATGTGATGGAAAGACAGCGGCTGCAGTGGCGAAGCTAGGGCTCCAAACTAGGGCAATCCCAAGATATGGTTTTGTTGTTTTAGCAGTTTTCAGTTTTCACTCTTCAGTTTCATATTCAGTGCTGTCGAAGACGTGTTTAACAAAGCACACAGAAGGCATACTACTGCTGGATAGATTGTATGACATATCAGCAATGCATACCTTCAGTGGCTTTGAAAAACCGTTTGGGTTTGCTTGAGCGAAAAGATATTTATACAATACAATACATGAACAAAAGACACGCATGAACAAAGTACAAACAAACTATGTATGTACAAAATTAAAACAACAAATTATTTATATTCCAAACCGAATAATATTTATGGGGATATCACAAATTTTTAAATAGTTATCCATTGAGTAAATTTTCTTGTACCTTAATGTACTCGTATAGTAATTATTGTATGTATGTGTATTGCAGAACTTAAAGACAAAACACTAGTGAGTCTTTTCAATGCATTGATGTTAGGAATGTGTGCGGAACTAACCAGGATATATTATTATTCCACATACGAGTATAGGCACAGTATATTTCATTTGACAGAAATAGAATCCAAAAATAGTTCTTAAATAAAAATACAAACACAATTATTAACAACTTACATAGAATTGAGCAATAGCAGAACATGATAATATAAAAAAAAAAAAATAAATTAACTTTTATATTTTTTTTCCATTGCTTCCGATATCCCCAACTGAATTTGTTCCAAAAACCCTCTCGAGATCTGCTTCACTTTTTATGCGATAAGACGTTGTTCCGTGTTCTCGACGAGCATAAATTTTTCCCTCTTTTGACCATACGTAGCGCCAATCAAATCGCCGAGCGAATTCCTTAGTTCTAAAAAATACATTGCGGTTCAATTTAGTAAGCCGTTCGTTTATATAGAAGGCTCGTGTATTTTCGGAGCGGAGACCTAGACCATCGGTAGTTAAGGAGCGGCGCACGCGCCTGCAGCAGAGTGTCGCGTGTGCCTGCGCGCCAGCCGCACGACTATGGGACGGGGCTTCGCTAGCCTACTTTGCTCGTCGCGCATAAGACCGACTCGCACACAACTCACTATATCGCGCTCTTCTAGGGTTATGCCCAGCTTAGTAGCGCACGCAGTCACAATGTGTAGAACATTTTCTGCGCCCTCTTCTGGAATGCCTGCGACTTCGATATCATTGTACAGCAGCTTGGTCTCGATGATTTAAATCTGCTCTTAAGTCCGCAATAATCGTCTCGAGATCCTGAATTTTGCCGCAGACGTTTTGGACTCAATTAGGGTTTGTTGTTCTTCAAGACGGATGTATTTGTTTTCTAATGTATCTAGGCGTTCTTCACACGATTTTATGGAATTACGCAAATCAAACATCTCCTGTCGAAAAGATCTAAATTCTTCCTGGTTTCTCGCAGTTCTTCTCTAAATTTACGTAGTTCATGAGCTAGTTCCGACTCTTTGAGATCTTGCGCCTCAGGGCTTTGGGGTTTCTCTTCGCCTTGCTTAATAATATTCTCGGAATTAAGTCCTCGCACAGGCGTGTTCTGATCTGACTTTCGGGGCATCCGTATTTTACAGTCCGGACACAAGTAGGTTGGACCTGCACACCTTCAGGAACTTTGACGCAGGCCTGTGTGATTTTTTATCGCATTTAGGACACGTAACGCCCTCTACCGCCGCCATAAACTTACCGCACGCACTGCACTTCATCGCATTAGTTTAAGTTAATATGTAATAATGATGCAGATGAATATCACTAGGTGTCGCCGACTATATATTGTAATTGTCAATTTTTAGTTCGAGGGTAAATAGACGATGCACATTAAAGTTATTAATAAGGGCCTCTCTTATATTTCACTTTTAGATGTTTTATTTCAGTTTTCTTTCACCACAATCCTTAAGCACACACAAATGATTAATTTATTAACATATGCCAGTTTTAAAGTACAGAAAAATGTTTCAAAACATCGATATCACAACTTTAGACGTAGATATTAATTTTTATTTCCCGACAAGCTTTGCGTACTTCGTAGCACTGACATCCAACGTCAACCCAATTTAATTACGTCCGCGTAAATGTTGGTGAACGTTTTAATTGTACAATAACTGTTTTTCAATTGCGATAATTGATAAGTCTGAAAGACGCTCTTGACCTTGTGTGATGCGCTTCAGAGATGAGAAAGCACGTTCCGCGGAGGAACTTGTGGCTGGAATAGTTACGACAAGATAATCTAACTTTAATAGCTGGGGAAAGGCCTCTTCAAAGACTATTTTCGTTTATAAAGTCAATGAGTTCGAAAACATTGCGGTCTTTTAATTCAGGGGAGGAATACAATGAAATCAATTGGTTTTTCAATGTTTGTTTATCAAAATGGTTTGCGTAATTTTCAAATAATGAATCTAATGCCTCTAAAGGAAAATCTGAACGATATTTTTCGAATAGTTTGTTGTTGAACAATTGGAAAAAATGTAATTTGAAAATTTCAGAATATCGACCATTAATTTCTCAAGATATGTTATCAATTATTTCAACAAAAGTCGTATTCTGTCTGAGCACAGCGCACATTGCGTCTCAAACGAGGCAGAGTTATTTTGCAATGTGTTTTCATAAATGTGATCAAAATCTGACTTAATATACAGCACCAGCAGTACGAGTACAACTTATTGGTATGTGAGCAGCCAACAACAATGAGTTTTGTAAACAGATTTATTAAATTGCCGTTTGTGGGTTTAATCGTTTGAAAATACACAGATCAGGCGTTGGTTTCGGCGTGGATATGAGCTGTTTCTCAACAAAGTTTAAAGATTTTACCTTTTCTCGCCGATTAGCACTTTACACCAATTCATCACAAGGAACACTATTATTCTCCATGTTCACTAAAAATCTTTAAAAAGTATAAAGGAGACAGTTTCTTTTGTATGGAGAATGGGCCCACAAAACTGTGATGACTCGTAATGAAATGTATGTAGATTTATTCCTTATAATCTCTAGATTACTATAGTAATATTAGTTGTACCATATATAAAAAATACTGAGAAAATAACAATCAAACGGCAATCTCATTATAACCTAAAATCCCATACGGGCAACTGTCTAATAGTTTTTTATTGATATCCTATAATAGTGCATGTGAATAATAAAAGTGTAAAAAGTAGTAGATTCTTCGAATTCTTAGTACTACTTGGTGGATGGAATTTTTTAGTAGTACCGGAGTAAACAGTACGAATAAACAGACGCGGTGATGTATGATTCTTAACTGTATTTATTATTTATTGTGGTGTATTGAATACTAAGCAGAATACATTACAAAATGTATTCAAGTGAAGCAAAAAGTAAGCCAAAACTATGCTCAACTAATTCTAAAACAAGCACACATGTACTTATTTATCTAATATCATTTGCAACCTGTAACACGGTTTTAGGTGCATGTGTGCGTCAACAGTGAACTTTCAAGGGGTGTTTTGTAAGTTTTACCTCTACAGCGATTGAGAAAATAAATAGCACGTAAGATGTTTTGAACTGGTCGTGTTAGGATAAAAAAAAACTCTGTATTGTCAATGTATTTGTTATTGTAAAATCATCACATTCCTAAAGCAGTATTAAAAGTGACACATGCCACCAGGTGCAGTGTCAGGACATTGTTATTAATATGTATTGATTGAATAACAATCCAAGCACCATTAAAACCAAAATGACTGGATAGTAACATATCCGATTTTTACGATATTAACCACGAAAACTAAATAGCATGTAAGGTGTTTTGAACTATTTGTGTTAGGATAAAAAGAAACACTGTATTGTCACTGCATTTTTATTGTTTATTATTGTAAAATCATCATATTCTTAAATCAGTCTATTATAAGCATCACAGGCCGCAAGGTGCAGTGCCAGGACATTCTTTTAATATGTGTTGATTGATTAGCATGTTTACGTCCAACCACAATTGAAGCTAAAATGTAAAATTCTCAAGTGGCAGTCTCTACCCGTAAGCTCAGTGTGGGGCGGCTACCCTCTAGATGGAGTGACGACCTGGTAAGACATTCAAAAGTCGATGGATGCAGGTGGCTCATTACCGTGCTTTGTATAATTCCTTAGGTGAGCCTATGTTCAGCAGTGGACTTTTGTAGGGCTGTAATGATGAAGAAGTTTTAAACTAGTTGTGTTGATACGGCTCGACCGGGGTAGTACACGCTCACGGAAAACGCTACCAGCGTAAATAGTAACAATGCTCCTGTGTTTCGTATGGTGAGTGTAGAGAACCGGAGTTCTTTTTACTGGAAACGAAGCACTCCATCTTAGTCCTCAGGGGTGACAATGCGTCTGCATTTGATTATTACACGAGGATAAATGTAGATGTCTATGAGCCACAGCATCTACTTACCATCAGGTGGACCGTGCGCTCTTTTGGTCACACTTATTCTATAAAAAAACAAAGGATATTGTCAATTGAAAGAGATACGAAAAGGTATCAGAGCATCTATTCAACTTGCTCAGCGTTTATTTATAAATTAGGCGCTTTATTTATAATAAGGCACATAGTAGAAACAGGTCAAGTAAGCAACAATAATTACAAGTTTTATTGATTATTATTCGTCATCATTATAACAATTCACTGCTGAACATAGGTCTTCCAAATTAAATATATAATGTAAAATATTGTATAGCCCTTCCGTCAACTGCCATCGCGTTTCGTCCCGTATGGTGTCGTAAAGTCGTAATGGAGTAAAATAAAGCTAGCAGGAGATAAGCAGAAACATCTCCTATAGAATACCACAAAAGCTTTGGTTGCCACAAGTAGCAACTGTGTAAAAACTACCATATAGTAATGATGCATATTTTATACTTGTGTATAATTATTCCAATCATTGTGAGGTTCATTTAAGTGGTATTCACAAATACGAGGCACAGTGGCACATAAAATAAGTTATCAATCAGCAATCTCTCTTTAGGTTAGCAGTTCTTTTGGTTTAGGTATTAAGAATCTAGATAAATGATTACATAACTTAAAAATACAGTGACGGGAAGTAGAAGCAGCACGCTTATGACTAGCCACAGAATAGAATAGAATCATTTTTTTTCAATATAGATTACAATACATAACACTTATTAAGTCATTTTTACTTTTACCACTGGTTCGCAAAAACCTCTGTCCTGGGAAGAACCAGGAAGAAACCCAGCGAGACTTTTTTTTTTAAAAGCACATTTACAATATAATATTTTATACAATTGTTTTGAAAACATTTAGAAACAGCATGGTAGCGATCACCTCATTCCCAGGGTTATTATCAGTCATGTACTCTAGTAGTATAATAACCCATACTAGACAATTTTGCTTAGAAATAATTTAAACCTTTTGACAGAAAAGGTCTGCATATTATTATAGTAATTGTTGATGCCGCTCTGGAAATGGCAGGAGTTACAGTTACAGACATAAGGGGTGGTTGTGGGATGTTACCGATGTCTTCAATATTCATGGATTGTAATTCCATATCACTGTTATCATTTGTGTCTCCATACAGTTGTAGAAGCTCTCGGCCGACAAGATCGCAGACTCATTCTAAATGATCCATCTGAAAAATTTTTTTTTTTCATCAACTAACCGAACAGATTATAGTTTTACAGTGTCTACCACCTAAATAATAATATTTATTAATATTTTATTTATTTCAATCTTTATTACTAATAAACAGTCTTAATGCCTCTTAAGTTATATATAAATAGCATGTACTCGTTTCCCTTCATAATACTTTTGTAGTAAACCCAGATTACACTAAGGTAAAATAAAATAAAATACATCAAATCAGAAAGGTAAAAAGTGAAGTAGTTATTTTGAATTATAACATTATTTGACTAAGTACAAGTTCTTAGACGTTTCATTTACACTAATTTCCTTTAAGGTAAAAAATATTACTTGTATTAAGTACAAAGGCATACAAAAATGGGGTAAGGTAAGGAAGAAGTAGCATCTATCTAATAACAACTAAAGAAAAAAACTGTGGTTATCGAATATCTCTATAAGGCAATCTGTGGGGAGGTCTATGTTCAACAGTAGACTTTTGATAGGTTGTAAAGTTAAAGATAACCTGGTGGTGAATAGCCAAATTGTTTGTAGTGCAGGAGTGTGATACACATCCATCAATCTGCAAAGTAAAGCAAGTACCTGGTGTGATGGTATCCACTGCAAAATAATATCTCTTTCTGCTGAGTTAATTGGCACAGCCCGTGTGTGGTTAGCTCTCAAAATGAAGATCCACATGGAATACAAATCTTCTAATGGAATGAGCAGTTTCAATACTTTCTTGCAATATTCTTGGCAGTTACAACAAACTGCATCAAGTAGATGTAACTGAAAAATTGGGAATGCAAATAAAAATAAAGAAAGAAATATTAAATTCAGAAAGAATGTACATTACCTACAATCAACCAAATAAAATAAAAATAATGTAAACAAAATTCTTGCTTCCCTGATGGAGTTTAAATATAATAAACATAAATAGTAGATGTATTTAATCAAATATTAACACTAATATGTATTCCCTAATAACATCCATATATTTTTATGTTATATCTATAAATATTACATTCCTTCTGAATTTAAGCAGCGTCTTCCTATTAACAACTACCAATAAAAAAACTGGTTGCCGACTTGTCTACTAAGCATGGCAACTATAGCAAGTATCCTCCACAGGAAATCTGAGGAAGGTCTATGTTCAGCAATGGGCTTTTGATAGGATGTAACAGTTGTGGATATAGTTACTCTGACATACACTTTTAACATAGATTTGTGTATATTTTGTGTAATTTTATTTTATCTATTAATTAAATTAGATTTTATCAATAACATAACTTCTAATACTGACACTTTTAACATTTTAACATACTAATAAAATTGTGTTTGTCATTTGTTTTAGGTAATTCAACATAAATTATAGATTTTCCAAAATTCTAGGAGCAAAAGTAAACTTGTATTATACACTCACATATACTTTTAATTAAACTCGTCAGTTTTCATTTTCGAATGTCATTGGCGAATTAAATACATAATGTGGAACATTTATTAACTGTATAATCCAACTTGTTGCATTGATTGATTACATTGACATATGAATTTATTAGTAATATGAAGGGATATTTATTAGTATTTTACAAACTTAAAATAATACGTACTAAAACATGTATTAGATCGTTAAGTGTCTGTGGGTGGGTCGTTTATTATTATTTCTAAAATCGTACCATATCTCAATATTCAGTAAAATAAAATAAAATGTAATTGATTATAAACGAAAATTAGTAGTTTTCGTTTCCGTAGTATAATATTTTCGACTAGAACTTCGAGAGTGACAAAAATAATATATATATTTCACATAAAACTTTGAAACTTTAAATCAATTGTAGGTTTTGTACAGTTGAATTCTTCGCATTCCATAAGATAAGATACTCACCTCTTGAGAAATCCACAAATATAAAAGTTGGCACATCTGCTCTGTCTCGTAGTTATTGTCTTCGCACAGTGCGTTGAAATTCACAAATATTATTTAATTGTTTTCACTGTATGCTGCTCTTCCAGATGCAATAAGTACAAAAAACAGCAACGTGACGAATGTCAATGCCGTAAAGTAATACCCGCCGCCGGCACAGACATAGATATGATGCTTATATTATGATATATGGCCGTCGGTTATTACACGCACGGAAGTCAATGACAAAATAGCGTTTCGTTCTACGGTCTTTGAACCATGTTATATAAGCTAACACTTTTAGAAATAGGATAAAAAATTGGTATCCCTTTTAGTAATAAATATATAATATACAAATAAGTATAAATATAATATGTATATAATAATTTATCTTTGTAAAAAACATTTTCTTTTAATAGAAACTGCAAAAATGATTCATTACACGCATTTTTCCATATTACATTAACCCAGAACACGGAATATCAAAACCACTCATTTTTTTTAGATTTCTTGATTCCGTTTAGATATTCATAAAATCTATAGGCCATTTATTATAATAAATTGTTAACTTTTTTGTAATACTATTAGGGTCGTTAAAATTTCTAGTGGGCCCAAAACGACTGACTCCTTTTCAACTCAATATTGCAGTTTCATTCGCTCAAGTAAACACACAGAATAAACATTGAAATGTGAAGTGCACTGCAAATGCTTCCTTAAACGCCCCTGTCAAGAACTTCACACTAAAAGCCTGGCTTCTGCGTTCCATATTAATTGCTATATAAACAATCGTAGTTATATTTCATTATAGAACATTTTGCCACAGGTTGAGAAAGGAGCGATCGTCTGAAAGCCGGTAAAAGCCCACGCGTGCGAGAGAGACGACTAATCGACAGCAGTATCGCACAGTTTTGCCGCGTGTTGACGTTCGAGGTCACGACCTGAGTATATTGTATAACAGAGGAGCGCGCGAAATTTGAAATAGTTTGAAACAGTTTACGAGTTATTTTATTACTTGATATTATTGATTGAGCAGTTTGATAGGGCAAGCCTGGCTTCTCGGCTTCTATGGAGGCTTCGCTACCGAGCGGCTGGCAAATTATTCCGATCTCTTGCTGTACGCATTATGATCAACGAAGCAAACCGTTTGGTTCGAATGCGTGGTATGTCTACAACAACGAGGTGGAGACCAGCCGAGCGCCTGGTGGTCCGATGATGGAATGGTTCCTCCAAGTCACGCAATTTCTGCGCACACTCCCCGAAATATTTCCTGTAAAAAACCGAAAAAACTTCCTGTAAATGATTTATTGTCATACATATATATTTCTCATACAATATGATGCGGACTGTGAATTTAAATGTCGCAGCTTTAAAATTTACGAAAAGCGAGACGAATATTTCTTAAAGAATCACCGGTATTCTTTAAGAAATAGAATATTCAACTGACGGGTATCGTTTATCCCACAAGCGAGCTTCGTCTTTATAACGTCAAAATTTCTCCATACGTCCGAAAAGGGATGTGAAGCGACTTACAAGAACAGCATTAAATTGGCAAAGGCGGACCGGCTGGCTACGTTTGCAGTTCCATTCAGATTTTCGGAACAAAGTCGACAGTCGTTTTTGGGCCCACGAGAAATTTTAACGTAACTTAATTTTATTACACGTAAAAAAAAATATGAATATCTAACCGGAATCATGAAATCTAAAAAAAAGAGTTGTTTTCATATTCGTGTTCTGACTAATGTAATATGAAAAAAAAAATGCTTGCAAGGAAGAACGAACTACTAAAATGATTGTCCATCAATCTTAAAATATCTATAAATGCTAAATGTACCTACAACTTTGTTTTATACTCGTACTATTAATTACTGACCAGTGCATATTTTAACTTATAATACCGGTGAAAACTACTAGACAATCGCTTTTAGTTTGCTTTTAGGTTATAGTGATTTTCATATTTTAATTGTTAATGTTTCAGTATTCCCGTTAGATACGGTTAAATTAATATTACTACTGTAATCTATAGATTATAAGGAATAAATCGACATGTATTTCATTAAGTTACGCCAGAATTAATGGTGGGCCCATTCTCCATACAAAAAAAAATTGTCTACTTTGTATTGCCAGAGCTAAAGTTTACCACATGCTACTTATTTCTACTTAACAATTGTCTAGTATTTTTTTAATTTAATTGAAATAATTAATTTAATTTTTTGGTTAAAATGAAAGTAAACAAACCAATGAAATGGTAAATGAATGTGAACTATAGACATCTATCATCGACTAAGAATCAAAATACACTTGCATTTTCACCCCTGAGAATTATGAGACGGAATGCCTGCCTCATTACCAGTAAAAAGGATACGAAAGAAAGTCTTCGGTTCATTGATATGACTGATTATTGAATTATAGGCTTAGATTTCAGACATGAAGAAATTAGATGGATGCAGATGGCATCAAATTGGCATCAGACTGTCTTCAAAGGTGGGCGTTTGATAGACTGTAAGAATGAAAAAAATAATAGAATTAATGTAACATTTAACTAGTGCAAGTAAAAGTATTTTAAAACTCCAAATATAAGAAAAAATCGGATGATAAGTCGCAGATCCTGTCTGCCAAATGGTCGACATTTATCTCGCTCTGCCTGCAAATCTTCGAGAGTTTTTCGTATTATAGTCACGACGTAAAACTGACGCTCATAATTTATCTTTTTCAAGTATTTATGCAGTATAGTACTGAAAGATATATTTTACTTCACAAACATAGTTTTATCACGAAGTTTTCCTTTAACGCCGGTCACATAAAAGATCACACATAAAATTGCAATTGGCAATTTCAGGAATCGACTCGGTCGGTTACAAGAATAAGTCGTTCGTATTCGATTTGGTGATACCATGGGTTGTATTATTTTAGCACTCACTATAAATCTTTCAATTTCGATCCCTGTATCAATGAAATTGTTAATAGAGAAAACCTGTTTTTTTTTTTTTATAAAATAGAAGGAAACGAAGTTACGGTCCACCTCAGTAAGTAGCTACTGCAGCCCACGAACACCTGAACCGAATTCAAATAAAGAAGGCTAAAAATGCGTTGTCACCTCTGACAACTAAAATGGAATACAACTCTTTATACCTTTCAGACAGGAACAAAGCAAAGCGTGCACTGCTGCGTGGCGCCAGAAATAGGTGAGAGGGTGTTACCTACTCAGAAGAATTTATAGGTAATAAAGAGCCCTACTACCTAGAAATATATGTCTGAAGAGAACATGAATATTTCGAAGATATGTTAATCCGCCAACATTATAGCAGCGAGGTGGAACAATTGTTCCTTAATCCGGGACCTAAATATAGGCTGTAACTACTTTTAATTAAAGTTTCACTTTTATTGATAATTGAAAATTAAATTACTTACATTACATCCCTTTTTATTATTCATCAGCTCGTAAAAGTCCACTACTTTACTTGGGCCTCTCTTATTGTAGGGAGTTTGCCTTAATCGTAATGCTTTCCTGGCGGATTAATGAGGTAACAGTGTGCTGATTTACCACGTGCTCGGCGGTGAAGGAAAACATCGTAAGGAAACCTGCATGTTTGAGAAACAATAAAAAAATATTTCGAAGACATGTGAAGTTCGCCAACACGCATTAAGGCAGCGCGGCGGACATTTACATACTTGCATTAAAACCATCTCAGAAATGAGAGGAGGCCTGTGCCCAGCAGTGGGACGTATATAGGCTGTTTCTTTACTTTACTTTTAATTTACTTTTACTTCATGCCCAGCAGCGAAAATTGATAGCTATACTGATGATGATGAGGGTGATGATGACCGGTACAGGGCTGCCACTCAAGATCTTTTTTCCCATCGATTGTCGATTCTTCGAGCTATATGGCTGACCCGTTGCCACTTTACATGGGAAGACATGCAGAAAATCGAAGGATGCAGGTGGCTCAGCACCTTGTCAAGCGTTTCTTGGGGTTTGTATATGTTCAGGAGTGGGCTTTGGAAGAGCTGTAATGATTATGATGATGATTTTATTATAATCTCTGTGTGGGACGCTATACTGTTAAGTAAGCTGTACTGTCGGCGTCATTAAAATGAAAGCCAGAACAACAAACAAACAGTACAGAATTTATCTAGTTTACGAGTATCGTCTGTATTGTATTTTTGTGCACAATCTTTATTTTATTTGTAAATAGGCTTGTTTGAATAAATAAACTAAAATAAAATGTGGGTCGTAAAATGTGATTATTGCGAATATCTAAAATCTTTGGCTGCCAATAGATGACGGTACAACCATCTCTCTTACGCCTTACGTTAATTACTTAGACAAGTAGACCTTTTTACTGGAAACGAGGCTTTCCATCTTAGTCCTCAGGGGTGACAACGCGGGGTGCGAAGTCAGAAGTCCTCCACGTGTGCCTGGTAGTTGCGGGTCCCTCTCGATAAGTCTGGAGGGAAGAGCAGCTACTGGGCCGGTGCACCCTGGGCGCAGTAATCTTCCTCGAAATGAGAAGAAATTTACTCCTTGGGGAAGGTTGCTGCCGCAATAATTCTGACATGGGTGGGGTCCGTCCCGGACCAACGGCGCGTTCCACTGCGTGACCTCAGTCAGCAGAGGCGCCCAGAGGAGTGAGGGCAGGCTCATTGCACTTACCCTGCTTCCGGGCAGACAGTGAAGTTCATCCTTTGCTGTCACCGATCTCGTAATCCCAGTATCGAAGTGTGGATCATGTCGCGGCTTTGATTGGGACCGAGGTCTTGGCTTAACCGCCCGGACCGCGAGGAGAAAACCTCTATAAGTTATCCTGATCTCAAGCGGCGACGCACCGCGAGGGGATGGATGGCTGACGGGTTCTACGAACAAATCAGTCGATAGTGCGCTCCTCGCCAGGTACCTGCGACCCCTGGCGAGTAATAAATCTCTAAATCTGCTTACCTTGTTGAGGGTCACTGCCAAGGTGGACCTTTAATTACTCCCATACTCGTGGGTACAAATATGGAAATAAACCAAACCGCCGACAACGGCAACATAGGAGAGGGAGGAACGATGCGGGGACAGAGTCCGACGCCGCATCGAGCAGCGTGGGGAGCTCAGAGCTCCGACGCGTGAGCCTGGGACCGCGGAGACCAGTAAGTTCTTCCCAAAGCGGTCCAGGCGGGATGGCGACCAGGTCGTCAGCCGATGAAGAGGAGGCTTCGGCCGAAAATCCCCACCAACAGGCGGGGCGGGCTGAGAGGCAGGGAGGGCCCTCTGACAATCAGAGGGCCGAACAAGCAAAGCATGCCGAGGAGGGGCGCACCCGGCGATACGGCTCAGGTATCAGGCGAAAGACGGATGCGACTGGCGGCTCCGGGTGGAGCGTAAGGCCAGATTCGCAAAGGAGGTGGAGCCCGCGATCAAGGTGGCCCACAAGCAAAAGGCCTCCTCAAAGTTAAAGGCCACCCGCGGCCTCCGCCTCCATCATGGCTGCGGAGGCCAACAGTAGCGGGCTGCGGGCGGATGTGGCCCGCCTGACGTCCGCCGGAGACTCTCCAGAAGGAGAACGAGAAGCTCGCAGACCTGGCCAGTCTACGTGAGCCTGCCTCGCGCGGCGCCCCAGACGCAGCGCCCAAGCCAGCCGTGCAGGTGGAGAACCAGGTTCTGAACCTGGTCCGGCAGGGCTGGCTGCCTTCAACACCGGTTCTCCGTGCTGGAGGGCATCGTCCTGCGCCCCTAGGGGCAACAAGACAGCAGCGAGGCCGGCAACGGTCTCGGCGCAGCGGCCACAGCTGCACATCAAGCCGGGGCCGTCCAGCCAGCCTTCGGGCGGGGCTGCAGTTGCCCTCCTCCCTGAAAAGCCGGCTCCGGCAAAACCGGTACCGGCTGAACCGGCTCCGGGCTAAGCCGGCAACAGGAAGGAGAGGCAAGGCGAAGGCAAAAAGGGCAAAGCGGCAGCACAGGCGGTGGCTGCGCCAGCCCCTGCCTGCGGCGATGTGCCAGCGCCAGCGGCGCAAGCCAGCCGCCGCCGCCACCGCCCCTCAGCTCCCCTACCTCCCGCGGCTGAAGCCGGTTGGCAGGTGGTCGGGAAAAAAATGGGAGGCAGCCAAAAGGCCAAAGAGCAGGAGCAGCAGCGCCAGTTCAGGAGCGCAAGATCGCGGCTATGCTCCGCGCCCGAAGACCGCAGCTGTAGTGATTACACCTGGCGGACGCGGAAAAAGGGCGTTACCTACCGCGATCTGCTCGCAAAGGCGAAAGAGGCGGTGGATCTCGGAACTCAGGATCACCGGGGCCTCCGCTCAAAGTCACCCAGACGGGGCCCGTATGCTGAGATCCCGGGGAATCCAGTGGCGCGACCGCGAGACGCTCTGGCACGAAGCTCAGAGCGTCCCTGGACGCGGACGAGGCCCGAGTGTCCAGGCCGTCAGATGCGCAGACCTGCGCATCATGGGTCTGGACGACTCGGTATCGGAGGTTGGTGGCCGCCGTCGCCAGGTCCGGGGTGCACTGCTGACCAGATCAGGTCAGGCGCCATACGCCCGGTCCAACAGGGTATGCATGCCGCCACGGTGCTGCCCTGTTACGGCGGCCAAAACCATAGTGGAGGGCGAAGGCTTCTGGTGGCTGGGTCTCAGCAGGTTAAGCTGCTGGAGCCCAGACCTCTGGTGCTACCGCTGTGTCTCGTGGGGCACCACGTATCGGTGAAATGCGCCTCGGAGGTTGACCGCGGTGGCCTTCTTCCGCTGCTGTCAGCCGGACACATCGGCGACCTGCTGCGCCACGCCGCACTGATGATGCATGTGCGGCGACCGGCAAGCAGCCGATCACCGGGCCGGAAGCAGGGCCTGCGTGCCACCCGCCAAGGCCAAGGCCGCGGGTGAAGGCCCTCCGCCGCCACCGCCTCTGTGGCCACCGCCAGTCGCGACCGCCGCCGCCGCCGCTGTCGCTGTCGCTGCCGCCGCCGCGACGCCGACGCTGGAAGACTGGGCTCTGGAGACAGGCCTGGTCGTCCTAAATCGGGTTCTGTCCCACGTTGTGCGGATGCGGGGCGAGTCGGTGGTGGACATTTCGTTCGCCAGCCCGCTCTGTCGCCGCTATTGACTGGCGGCGTATCGCGGAGGTGGAGACCTACTCCGACCACCGGTATCCGGTTTGACGTCTCCACCCAGCCCTCAGCGCCAGTCCTACAGGCCCCGAGTGGTCCGCGTTGGGCGCTGAAGCAGCTGGACCGGGAGCTCCTCCTGGAAGCCTCGATCGTGCAGGCAGGGTGCTCATCACCGGACAGGCCTGCCGACGTCAATGATGAGGCAGGGTGGTTCCAGGAGGCCATGTCCGAGATATGTGACGTGGCAATGCCCGCGTCCGGCCAGGAAGTGCCCGGCGTCAGTGTGTTGGTGGTCGCGTGAGCTGACGTCTCTGCGCGAGGCGTGTGTCGCCGCGCGGCACCTTACTATGCATGGCATCGCAGGCTCCGCATTCGTCCACCGAATGCGGCAGCCGATAATGAGCTGTACGAGGATACAGAGCAAGACCGCCCTCCGGGAGGCTGTCCTGCGGGCCGGGATCTGAGCCCGTGAGCTGGAGACTCTCGATAGAGATCCGTGGGGCGCCCGCCTAAGATGGTGCGGGGTAAACGCACCGGGGCCTCATGACGCAGAGTCTCCGGCCTCAGCTCGTGGAGGATGTGGTGAGCGCTCTGTTCCCTGCGCGCGGGAACATCCGCCCCGCCTTATGGCTCCGCCACCTGCGGTGCCGGAAGCGGACCACCAGGACGGCGACGACATCCCGGAAGGGACCGGGGTAGACCTGAGAGTGGCGGTACGTAAACAAGGCCAGGAATACCGCCCCAGGACCCGATGGCTTGCCTGGCAAAGCCTGGGTCCTGGCCTCAGGCTCTCGGGCCCCGACTGGGGGCTCAAGCGCATGCGGAGAGAGGCCAATTCCGCTTCGGGGACGAAGCTGGTCCTCATTCGGAAGCCAGGGCGCCCTGCGGACTTCTCCGTCCGCATACCGGCCAGTGGTGCTGCTCGACGGGTGGGCAAGCTCTTTGAAAGATAATTGCAAACCGCCTCATAAAGCACCGCTGCGAGGACGGGCCGGATCTTGCGGAACACCAGTTTGGTTTCGCAAGAGGCGCTCCGGTGGACGCCATCATGCGCGAGAGCCTCACGACGGGACGGTGTGGGGGAAGTTGTATTGCGTGTCTCTCGACATCGCCAACGCCTTCAACTCCATGCCCTGGAGCTGCATTAAGGCACCCGTATCACCGGGTGCCGACCTATCTCAATCGTATAGTCGGGGACTATCTGACGGACAGGGCCGTCATCTACCCCGGTCGAAACGGTAGTGGAACCGGCGAGAGATGTCGTGCGGTGTCCCACAGGGTTCGGTTCTGGGGCCGCCCCTGTGGAACATCGGTTACGACTGGTGCTGCGCGCCGACCTCCTACCGGCGTCAGCGTAGTTTGCTACGCTGACGATACGCTGGTACTGCACAGGGGGTCGTACGAGGCGGCGGAAACTATGACACGCGGGGCTGCGATAGTCGTTGAAGGATCCGCAACTGGGTCTCGAGGTGGCTCTGCACAAGTCCGAGGCCATGCACTTCCATGGTCCCAGGACGAGCCACCACTGGATCCTCAGTGATGGTAGGAGGTATCCGTCGGCGTCGAGTCGACGTTGAAGCACAGGACTCGTCCTCGACGGCCGATGGAACTTCGTTGAGCACTTCGACGTTTGGCCCCAAACTGGAACGGACCAGCTGCCTGGCGGCTCCTGCCGAACCTGGAACAAACGCCACCTACCGGATCTACGCGATCGTGAGGTCCATGGCCCTTTACGGGGCCCCCGGTGTGGGCGCGTGGTTTGGCGCGGCTTGCCGTCCACCACCTCGCGCGCCAAAGGGTGGTTGCCGTAAAGATGGTTCGCGGCCGCACGATCTCCCGCGAGGCGGCGAGCCTCCCGCTGGATTGCCGCCATGGGATCTGGAGGCGATAGTCTCGCGCGCCTGCACGATGGCGCGCGGAGGCTGCCGGAAACCCGCCGCCGCGGCAAGTTGTCGCGCAGCGCAGACTTCCGGCATGATCTCATGGCGACATGGAGAGCGACCGTCGCAACTTCGTGCTGGGCGCCACCATAGCGGCGATAAGACCCCTCTTTGAGGGTGGCGAGAGACCGCGGTGTATCACCTTCCGCCTGACGCAGGTCCTCACCGGACACGGTGTGTTCGGGAGGTTCCTGCACCGAATCAGGCGGGAGGAAACGCCCGGTGCTCCACGAGGATCGACCGGAGGACACGGTGGAGCACACCGTGGAGTGTGCCCTGCCCAGGCGGAGCACCGCCGTGTACTCATGGCGTGAGGCGGCGACCTCTCGCGTCCGCCCTGGTCGAAGCCATGGTCCGGAGCGAGACGGAATGGGATGCTCTCACCACTTCTGCGAAGCAGTGATGCTATGAAGGTGGCGGAGCGGGAGAAGGAAAGACAGCAACTTTCCTTCCCGGTGCCGCAGGAGACGCCCCGGCGTCGGGGCGGCTCGTCAGCCTGACCACCGTAGGCGCGGACCTGTGGACGGGCGAGCAATGGGTAGCTCGCCGTCCGTCCGTCTAACGACGACAGGCCGTGTCGACGGCGCGTTTTGTTCCGCGCGCCTCAAAGATCCAGCAGCGTGAAGGCCCGCAAGGGCCGACGCCTCGCCGGGGCTGCTGCGGGCTGTTCGAAAGAATACCGCGGCTCCGGAACGTAAGGGCACTGAAGGAACACGGATGGTTTTAGTCAGTAAAGTCTGACGCCTCCCTCCACCCACAGCGAGGCGTCATTAGATGATTTTCCATCGCAAAAAAAGGTGACAACGCATCTGCATTTTGATTCTTAATCGAAGATATATGTAGATGTCTACCAGATACAGCAATCATTTACCGTCAGGTGGGCTGTGCTTGTACCCTCATTCTATAAAAAAAAACAGAGTATTTTAATTTGAAGTAAGGTTCTTTGGGGTAAATCCGACATATTTTCTGATTAGTTGGTACGATGTATATTGAATAATTATTTAAAAAATCTATCCAAGTTTACTAACTCATGTCACTTTTATTTATTGAAATACATATTCTAATTATTTTGTTATTCATCTTAATAAAATGTCTTTGGATTGCGTAATACGATCATTTAAAATTTGACATATTTTTCTTGTGGATAAGGTATAATTCCGATATAACGCGGGGTAAAACCGAAAAATTCGGTAAAGTGGTCCTTTTGACTTTCGACAGAAGGTTTGGATTTACTTTTCGTTCGTCTACACCTTCTACAAAAGCATTGCTACATACTTTATGTTTCTAATTGAACTATATTTTGCTCAATTTTCGGAATTACCCCACATAAGTCAGTGGTTCTAAACATTTAAGGCACCACCACGGCAGCGCACCTGCGTGTCCGTAGTTGGACAGTTATTAGGCTAGTTAAAGATGTTTCTTCAAACTTTTATAACAGGTAAGAAAATAAAAATAAACAAATTTTTACACATTTCTTTATATATTTTAATGAGTCAAAGTAGAATTCAGGATTTTAAAATCTTTAAAAGTCATAACTCGAAAATATTAACTTTATCGTAAAACGTTATAGGACCTTTATTATTTATATTTTGTAGAAATATAAAAAATATTGTTTATACTTTATTCTTTTCTTTATGCATTATTAATGGGTCAAGTATTCGAAATTGGGATTTTCAAGCCTTTAACAATTCATAACTTTGAAGATATTAACTTTATCGTAAAAGTCACAGGACTTTTTTACTTATTTTATCAAAAATATAAAAAATTGTACCCGTTTGAAATAACAACCCTTGCAATTGAAAAATAAATCGGCTTAAACAATACCTATGGCATCGAGGTTTGCTTGTGGCAACATGCATTTATATCATCAGGACAATTTGAAGGAATCGCATAAAAAATGATGTGGAATAGTTTTAGGCACTCGCGCCCTATTCCTCCTGGGCTGTGTCTATATATTTGACATAGCGGTAGGTACGCTTGCCACCTCCCGTTGGTTAAATTCACGAACGTGTTAAACTTATCCAAAATAACAATTTATGATGACGAAGATTGATAGTACTGGAAACTACAATGGAAAAAATGTTCGTAGTCTAATTCGTAATTAACCCTGTGGGTATTTCCGAAAAAACACAAAAACAATAGCTGGCTAATCCTAACCTATAAAATAAAGCTTTAAAAACGATTATCTATCATATAATCAAACAATCATTAAAATTACTTAGCAAGTTCCTAAGATAATGAACGCGGGTAATTCGGAAACCGAAAGAGTTGAAAAAGCTGTTTCACCGAAAGTTAACTTTGCACGCGCACTTATTGAGACTAGCTACCTGAAACGACTGAAGTGAGGGAGATAAATAAATGTCGTCTAGAATAAATTTACCAGAGCAAAAATATTGCCTAGTTTAGTCATAATTTGTAAATATCAGAATTCCATTTTCGTAATAACTTCGCTGTTAATTCTTTATTTTGGGAAATAAAGGTTTAAATAAATAACGTTTTAATATAATTTCGAAAAGGTTTCGAATAGAACTTCTTTTGAATATAGACTATAATCAAAAGAAAGAAATGGGAGGATACATTAGTTTCAATGGATTAACACATTTTATCGTTTTGCGGTCAAGCGTTACACAATGTTTTGAAATTGTATAAAAACTGAAACCCATGGCGCCTCTTACTTTTCTGTTAAGTGACGCGATGGGTTTCGCTCCGAAATAACTTCAGACTTTTTAGAGTATAAATATGAAATTTATAAATAAATCAATTATTGTGTCACCTATTAGATCCTCGCATAGCGTTCGTGTCCAGATTTTTGTGATTTTCTTTTTTTGACACTAAACCACCATGTGGTGCATATAAGCCGTTTTGGTCCACAAATATGGTATTTGTTAATAGTTTGGCAAAAGCGCGTGTAAACATGACTTCAGTCGGTCAAGTCATTCAGAAGTCACACAATCATTAATAGACGCACCATCGATTATAAATAAAAATATTCTCTTTGTGATGAAAATCAAATACATTTTTTAAAGAAGTAAGGTTAACAAACGAGCACACAGTCCTCCTGAATGGTGGGTGGATGCTATGACATATAGGCAGACCTTTACAGGTTAAAAATTAAAATGAAGATGCATTGTCGCCTGAATATTAAGATCCGTCTTAATCTAATAGTTCTCTTTACCACTTGTCTTTGCTCGTTTCTCGCATTTTATACAATTCACTTTACTTATCATTATAAATAAGTTTATAAATTGTACGGTACAAATATATCTTATAGCTTATAGCGCACTAACATATAAATAGTGGCAAGGCAAGAGGTGTAAGTTCGTTTGTCACTTCAGTTTTATATAAAAAAAGTATGACAGCCCTAAGCTAGTCGGATGTCGGCTAGCTGAAAAGTCCGACCAGTGCTCATATGGTATCTTCACTATTTTTGATCAGACATGCTATGATGTTTGTTCGCGTTAATTTAAACATTCATTGATTACATACTATACAGCCTGTCAAAAGTCCAATGCTGAACATGGTTTCTTTTAATACATTTATTTAGTTGTTATCAGGAAGACGCTATTGCCCATTTCCTGTTTCATTACCATCTGTCACCTCTAACGTCACCCACGGAATGATAATATGGGATAGTGAATTCTCTTACACCGCCACTACAAGGCTAAGACGGCTAATTATGCGAACAGCTTCATTCAAAATGTTCATCCACTAAAAATGACACGACATTTTGTCGGTGTATCCAACAAGTGAGAAGCGGTTCTGACGGGGAATTTAACTATAAAAGTAGCTTAGAGGATAAAGATACTTTTTAGTGTTATTCCGGCTAAAAAGGTGTCTGGAAAATACAATGGATAACTGAATCAAGTAAACGACGTGAGCTCCACAAAGCGCCGATATTAAAGCGACACGTTGAAACCCAAGTCACGTGTTGTAGTGATGTAAGGTAACACGATAGGGAGTAGATTCCTGTATGCATTATACGAAATGGAACTACGAACTGGAACTAAAAAAAAAATGTTAAAATAAAATGAAATGCTCCCGTATTTGCAATGATTTGTGACCTGTAACCGAGACCAATTTTTAATACAAGTAATGGTGACAAACGAGCGCACACTTGATGGTAAGTGGATAACTACTATGCTATGGTCTGCTATGATATAAACTAAAAAGGCCGCGTTAACAGTGAAAAGGGTCTTCGGTTATCATCACGCACCAAATAATATACAGCTATATACTGCTGTTATATACGCGGTAATTCTACGGCCGAATTGTAGGCTAAATACAGCTGAAGCATAGCTCTGCGTTTTAAGAATAGAATAAATTGTAGCTAATCTTTCTAATAATTGTAGTGCATCTTTTAGTGATCGTGTAATCGCTGAACTACTTCACTAATAGAGGTTATATTCATATTTTTTGTCTAAGCTTTTTTTATAAAAGGGCGCCAACGAGTATGCGGCTCTTTTAGAAAGGAGTAAGCTCTTTTCTTGAAGGTCCCTAAGTTGTATCGGTTTCCACAGAGAGTTTGGACGAGGAAGTAAACTCCTAATAATAGGTCGGGGAATTTTTTTTTTCTCCGTATTTTATATATATAAATTCAAGACATTTTTTTTCAAAGTTTAATTACATTTAATTATAATATATTATATGAGCCATTTTGTTCGATAACTTCTTGCCATTCTGTAGA
The DNA here is from genome assembly GCA_029286625.1 of Parnassius orleans. NCBI lineage: Eukaryota > Metazoa > Arthropoda > Insecta > Lepidoptera > Papilionidae > Parnassius > Parnassius orleans. The sequence goes on from JAGSMP010000019.1 coordinate 5,739,942, forward strand.
TAGTGACATAATCTCGCTGCTGTAGAAATCTTGGGATGTTTGATAAAAAAAATGCGACAAGTAGTTTTGAAAGTTTTCTATTGATGTTAACCTAATACTAACCAAAGAATTCTGAAGAGACCGAAATAAGTGAAAATCTGAGGGTGCAAGGTCAGTACTATATGGTGCATGCATTAACACTTCCCAACCAAGCTCTCTCAATTTTTGCTGAGTGGCCAAAGACGTGTGTAGTCTAGCGTTATCATGATGAAAGACCACTCCTTTTCTGTTGATCAATTCCGGCCGTTTTTTCTCAATTTCTTGCTTGAGTCTTATTAGTTATTGGCAGCAGAAATCGGGATCGATGGTTTTGCCCGGCGGTAAAAGCTCATAATAAACGATGCCCTTCCAAACCCACCATACACACAGCTTCACCTTATTGCGTGTTAATCCGGGTTTCACTACAGTCTGTGGAGCCGGTCATAGGGTAGTCAACCCTATGACCATGATCTTTTTCGCACGTTCTTGTAGTAGGTGATCTACTTTTCATCAGCAGTGATCAATCTTTGCAAAAATGGTTCCTAACATAACCTAACCTAACCTTGTTTTTTCGTGGGGAAATCCTCATGGATTCCCCACTGGAGCAACCGGAAGGTTGTGCCGGACTCCTACCGGCTAAAACCCCACGGTGGTCTCCATCAGCGTGTACGAGGGGTCCCGGGATGTCCGTTTGGAACGCAACCGGGGCTCCTCTCTCGCTTTGCTTTATTGGAAGCACGTCCCGGGGGCAGTACTTACTGCCCCCAGCACCCTCGCAGTGCTATCACGATATCTCGGGACCACTTCTGAGCCATCGTTACTAGGCATTCGAGGCCCCCGCTCCAAACGCCTGCAACCCCAGAGGCCCCGTTTCTTGTAGGGGAACACCACCTTCAAGGGGAGTGCCGTGACGAACGCCTTATAGGCGTCGTCTCCGAGTGGGAACTGTCCTCCTCCGATCCTGCTCAGCAGCCTCCTTCTGGACCATTACGGACTCACAGAAGGTGGCTACGGCCCTCCACGCCGAGTCCTCGCTCAGCATCGCCGATACGACTGCTGGCATCCCGGCCGACCCGGCTCGCCAGGATCGTCCACTCCCGTCCCCACGCTGGACATACTGCTAGCGTATGGGACGCGGAGTCCTGGTCCTGTCCACCGCAGTGGAAGCGGTTGGCCGTCGCTTCGCTTCCGATCTTACACAGATAATCACCGAAACAGAAACTTTGAACTTTGAGCAGGTCAAATATTGTATATTTTCTGGGATTTTGTTGTAAAAGCGTATACATCGCCCCAAGAATAAATTCCTGACTCGGTGGAGTCGAGTAACTAGTACTACTAGCTTGTGTCTGTTCCTAGTATTTACAGAATGAATATCACTTATTTTTGTATAACTACTTTTTTTTGTGTACGTACATTACATTTTCATAAATGTATTGAGAGGCCAAAGTTAATATATTAATTTCCTTAAATTTTTTTCGGAGCGACTCTTTAGGTTTTAAATCATAGATTGCTCTTATGGCCCTCTTCTGTAAAACAAATATAATTTCAGTGTCAGTCGCGTATCCCCATAGCAAAATACCATACGACATTATGCTATGGAAATAGCTAAAGTAAACAAGTCTAGCTGTTTCCACATTGGTAAGATTTCTAATCTTTTTTTACAGCATGTGACTGTCTAGATGGAGCCATGTACCGCCCCACTTTGACTACAGACCCACCCACGTAGACGCACGAGTCGGGTATTTCCCTGCTCTGAGGTAGTTTGAGAAACCATAAGGCCTCGGTCTTATGAGGCGCTATTTCTAGACCCAACTCGTTGATTTTGCGACGACGACTTCCGTCTTTAGCTCAGCGAGCTCCTTGGTCCCCTCGAAGATGATCCCGCTGGCGATCACCAGTGTGTCGTCGGCATAACACACGATATTTACGCTAGCAGGAAGGTCGACACGCAGAACCGCATCGTACGCGAGGTTCCACAGTAGCGGACCCAGCACTAAGCCCTGCGGAACCTCACGTTTGATCTCCCTCCGGATCTTCCTACCATCTTGCCCCATGTACAGAATGTACCTGTCGCGCAAGTAGTCCCCGATTACGCCTTGCAGGTAGGCAGGCACCTGGTGGTGTGCTAATGCCCTCCTTATTGTATCCCAGGGTAGAGAGTTAAAGGCGTTGACGATATCGAGACTCATCGCCAACGCCACACCACCCTCGGATACTGCTTGTTCCGACGAGGAGCGGACGCGCATAATGGCATCTACAGTAGAACGCTCCCGTCGGAATCCAAATTGGCTATCAGCCAAATCGGGACCGACGCGCGACAAATGTCTCTTGAGCCGAGTGGCAACTATGCTTTCAAACAATTTGCCAATCTCGTACAACAGGCATATGCGACAGTACGCAGAGGGAGAATCGGCGGCCCTGCCTTCCATCTTCAAGATGGCCAACCTTGCTTCTTTCCATGCTGTGGGGAACTTGCCACTCCGCAGACAGCCGGTAAACAGCTGTCTTAGTCTGTCCCCCAAGTCAGCCAGACTCAGCACCAGAGCCCGAACAGGAATTCCATCAGACCCCGGTGCGGTGTTCCGGGCTCTCAAGCGGCTAACGGCTCGGTCCAGCTCCTACACGGTTACCTTCATCTCATCATGCTACTCCAATGACGACGGCAGGTGACTTGAGGGACTTGACTGGTCCTCTGGGAAAAGCGTGCGTCTTCCCAGTAGGTCCGGATCGAGAGTTTCCGTCAAGGGGAACCTTTTTTTTTTTTTTTCTCATGGACTACCTCCGCCTGGGGAAAGGCGGAGGGGCGTGCCGGACTCTTACCGGCTAAAACCACCCAGTGTCTCTCCTCGCACGTGCGCGTGGGGCCGCAGGAATCAAATTCTTCCCTGCCCCACACTGGTACTGCCGGTCTGTCGGGCCTCGTCCTCCCTGCACAGGGGTAGTGAGGTGTTCAACTACCCCGTGCATCGCCTCAGAGGCGCGAGCCGACACCCGCACGCCTTGCCTCCTCAGGCCATCGAGGGGGCGGGGATTTCCCAGGTCCCTCGCCCTGGACCCATTCATGGGGGCCGGAAAGAGGCGTAGTCCGCCCTTCTCCCGCGCTCGGTGCGCCTTCTGCGGCCGGGAAGGGTCGAGATCTCCCTTTCCCGTTCCGCAGCGGTTTCCTTCTGCGACATCACGTCTCGCAGAAGGACACCACCGATCCACGACTGTCGCGCTACCGACCATCTTCCGCACTAAGGCCGGCGACAGATCCTTCCTACTTCATTTGGCGAGGACACGGCGCTGCTCACTCCCAAGCTGCACTCGGCGAGGCGTGTGTTTCGCCGTGTCCTCCCGCAATGGACGCAGTGGTGGCACCGAGCGTCCGGCTCCTGTCTATGCAGCATGGGTGCGCCGGAAACGGCCGTGCTGACAGCACTTGCGTCACCTAAACGACAGAGAACGTGCCTTCTCACGAGCCAGTCGTCAGTACTGGCCGGATCGCCTCGACGGCAAGGCCGGCGGTAGGGCGCAGGAAGCCTTTGCTGCATTCCGCCACTAGACCTGACGGAGCTCCTCTCGGCGGCGCGATCTGCCGCTGCCACCGGCCTCGAGCCCCGTGCGCTCTTCCTCGCGCCATCGATATAACGACGCGATACTTGCCTCTAAGTCCCAGGGCGGGATCCGGCCAGGACGCAAACTGCCTCGTAGAAATCATGCGATACCCGCGGACAACTCTGACGGCCATCGCCCTTTGCGGTTTACGCCAGAATGGCGAGTGTATGCCGTCATGTCCATCGCCCACACGGGGCCCATACAGGGCCATGGACCGCACGATTCCACGTACAGCCGCCTGGGCGGCACTCAGGCACAAGTTGAAAGCAACGTTGAAAGTGCGCCCGCTGCACATCAACGGGCGCCAGCCGCCGGAAGTGGGTCGAATTCCCATCAGCTGTCGAGCAATCCCAGATACTTCATGGTGGACTCGACAGCTATCAACCGCGGATCACGATGTGTGATCCCGGAGGCTGCGCGCGTCGAGGAGCCATGGAACTCGATGGCCTCCGACTTGTTGTTGAGCCACCTCAGGCCCAGGCGCCGGATGCGGTTCACCACTTGTGACACCGCAGCCGTGGCAACAACGCTGCTTCCTGTGCGAGCTCCCGGGCGGTGAAGACGTGTCGTCTGCATAACACGTCAAGTCGGCGCCCGACGGGTTCACCTCTCAACGCAGTCGTAGCCGATGTTCCACAGGGCGGTCCCAAGACCGATCCTGCGGAACACCGCACGACTTATGACGCGCCGACCAGCGCCGTCACGTCCGATACGTAACGCATCTCTCTTCAGGTAAGCCCCTATTGTGCGGCGGAGGTAGGAGGCACGCGATGGTAATTCAGCGCCTCCCGAATACACTCAGGGTAGGGTGTTAAAGGCGTTGGAATGTCTAAAGACACCGCCAGTACCACCACCCGGGATACTGTCTCCTCCGCCAGGGCCCTCACGCGCGCGTAATAGCGTCTATGGTGGAGCGCCCGCGACGAAAACTAAATTGGTTCTCGTTCAGGTCCGGCCCTCTCTGCAAGTGGCTGACGGGCGATCTGCGATGATACGCTCAAAAGTTTGCCCGCCTCGTCAAGCAGCACTATGGGCCGGTACGCGGACGGTGAGTCCGTGGGGCGCCTCGCTTTCACACTGGGAAGCTGACCCTGCTGGAATGCCGTGAAGGCCCCTCAGCTGGGGCTCTGGCTCCTTCAGAGCCAGGACAAGAGCTCGACCAGGAACTCCGTCGGGTCCAGGCGCTGTGTTCTTAGCGGAGTCGCGGCCGACTCTCGTCTCTGCTTGCGTCACCTCAGGGACATCGGTGCTCTCCTCTTCTGGAGAGTCTGTGGCTGAGGCGAAGCCATCGCCGGGGAATGTCCCACTCGTTCAGGGAAGAGGCCATACCACCGCCTCTAGCAGCTGGGGTTGCATGCTTTGTGTTAGTGGGCGCCCAGGGACACTAACACCCCGCCCAACGGTAGGGGCGCCCCCAATCCCGATCTAGGGACCCAGCAACTCCTCCCTGGCACGCGACTTTGGGTCGCCGATGGCCAACCACAGAGTCTCCTTAGACGCGCGGTACACCTCATATGCGCGTCTCGTCGGCGGAATCCGTCGACGCCGCCTCAGTATCGGATGTACCGGCGACGAGCCGCAACGCGCGCTATGCGCAGTGCGCGCGATCTCGGCGATCCACCGTACACCTGGTGCTTTGCGGACCGTTGGCGGACACGGGGCATGGACGTCGCGGATCTGCGTCATCGCCCGCGAAACCATAACGCCACCGCTTCGACGTCGACAGGGGCGTCCGTCGTCGACTCCCAGATCAGGACTGGACTAAGGCGGCTTCCTCGGTAGTTCCCTGTCGATGCGCTTTGGCGCTAACGCGGCCGTCGTTAATCAGGGGTTGTTGGATGGCGGCCGCTCGCGGACTGGGCAGAACGTCGAACCGGATATATCGATGGTCCGACAGCGTCTCCACCTCTACGCCGACACGCCGGTCGCGGACTCGGCTGGCGACAGAGGGGCTAGCGAGCGAGACGTCCACTATCGACCCGCCCGCTGCCGCACGCGTGTATTCCGAACCCGATTCAGGACGACCAGACCAGTCGTCACCGTCCACTCTTCTAGCACCTCGCCCGAGTCGGTGACCGGAGATCCCCACGCCGATGACTTGGCGTTGGATCTCCAGCACAAGGGCTGGGACGAGGGGTGATGGCGGCCTACGACGGCGCCCAACTCGACGAAACCCTCAAAGTCGGCGAGACTCTTGTTGGGGGAAATACGCCCCTACAATAACGCCGAGACCCGCAACAGCCCAGCACTGGCCCGAGACAGGTCGATCGAATCTCGCCAATAATAACCGCCAAACCGTCCAGCGCATCCCACCAGTTGTCACGGGCGGGAATGAAGTACAGTTCGGCGACCACAACCACGTGAATCGACCACTCTGCCATGCTCTGGGTAGAGATCTGGGCTCTGGCACAGTGGTTGATATTGCCCTGGAAAATGGAATTGTGCCGTTACTGACATTCCATTCCCTCGGCAACGGTCCTGGGCCGAGGTCGGCCGCGGGCTGCTAGCCTGCAGGGGCAGCGAGTTAACCCGGCAGGCTTGGTGCTCCTCTTCTTTTCTTTTTCTTTTTGGCCTTGCTGGCAGGCGCCCACGGGCCCCTCCGCCTCTCTGTGCTCCGCTGGCCTTACCGCAGCAGAACAAAGGCTGCGGTTAAGCGCCGCGGTGCACAGGAACTACTGCTGTGTGGCAGGCTGGCCGCAGCGATAACAGAGGTCACTACGGTCAGCCTCGGCGGTGCACTTCGCCCGGACGCCTTTTCCAGGCACCGGAAGCACCGCAAAGGCCGGGCTGTAGTAGCTTGGTGCCGCGCCACCCAGCCTACCAGCAATCTGCCGCTATCGGCGATCTTCGCCGACGCTACAGGGCACCGAACCCAGACCGCGCCGAGTCCGGTGGCGTCGGTGCGTATATCGCCAGCCCGCACCTTGTCCGGCGGACACTCTCCGCTTCTGGCAACGGCACCACCACCTCCTCAGAGGTCACCAGTCGTCAGGCCAGCAATCCGCACCTCTGCGGTTTCATTGGTCTGGAGACCCGGACGTCCTCAGAGTTGAGGACCTCCCTCATCTTGGCCGCCAGTGCATCCGCCTTTTCGGCACTGCCGCTCACAGTACCAGCCACCTCGAACAGCCGCGCACCCGTGACAGCCTGCTTGAGGTGACGGACTGAAGGCCAAGATCTGATAATTTGATCTTGGCCTTGGCCTCGGCGATGACCGACTGGTATGTCACGCCACGCTCCGCAACTCGGGCTGCAACGTTAGCGTCACAGCATTGGACCGCGGAATATGCACAGCCGGTCTCTTGCGACTGCGGCAGGCAGTTCGCCGCGCAGGTTTAGGCCGTCTTTGCGGTTCCACCTGGGGCACCGTGCGCTGCTACTGCCTTCTTGGCAGCTTTGCGGGCCTTCTTGGCCCGACTTTCGCCAGGTTTCACCCTTAGACCTGGCGGTCGTGGGCTGGTCGCTCAGAGGGCTCCCTCCGCGGGCTTTGTTACCTCCGCGGGCTTCCCAGGCGCAAGTCTCGGCTCCTCGGTCCTCCGCGTGTCAGCCGCTAAAGGCGGCCGGAGGATTTCCGCCGGGAGACGCCGGTACCTCCAGCCGAGCGGTAACCATGCTCCCACTGGGCATGCAGAGGCCGGACAATGCTCGACCTCTTCGTCGGTACGAGGCTTGCCAGTCGCGCAGTGCAGGAGTCAGGGCCACTACAGGTGCGGCATCGGTGGACGTGCGTCGCTGTTGCTGCTCGCTGGCTAGCGGCGACGACCGCCTCCCTGATATCAGCGGCAGCCTCCTTTAAGCCACGGGTGAACGTTCCTTTCAGGCTGCCGGACTTGGTGGCAACCTTCAGGACTAAATCCACCCATCCAGGGCAAGCTGGCTCAAGGCCTTACCGCAGATGGCTCTCCCCCTTCCGCTGCAGAGCAGCTCGTCGCTCTTGAGCGCGTCAGGCCATTTCCGATACTTCGTCGGCCGCGACGGCTGCGCTGCTCCCTCTTGGTGGCGTTGAGCTCCGCCTTTGAGCTCCCCAGCGAGCACAGCTTTCACCACCATCGCCAGGGTCCTCCGTAGTGAACCCCATGTCTTTCTGCTTCACTAGCCGCCGGGTGTTGGAGCACACAGGCCGTCCGTGCTTATCCCTCCGCGGCTGTGGCACAGGCAGTGCCCTCATGCCTGTCGGCCTCCCACGAAGTTGGCAGCGGGGCCGGCGACCTTCCTCATCTGAAGATCGGCACTGGACGTTTCCTAGCGGAAGACGTCCCACGCGACTCGATTTCCACCGCTTCCAGTATCGATCCAGCCTTTTTCCAACCACTACTGTTTTTAGGTATTTATTTTTTTCATTTATATCCCACGAGTGTGGAGGAAATAAAAAGTCCATCGAGCAGCGCCTCCTTTGCCCGGATAAGCCCTGTGCGTAACTCGTCAAGGTGTCGGCCGGTACCCGACAGGGCAACGCTAACGACGAACATTTACCCATCAGCCATGCAGCTCCTCACGGCGTGCCACGCGAGCTTCAGGTGATTTTTAAGAAGGTTATCATCCTCATGACTACAGGCAAAACAAGCCAGAGCCCTCGGCCCTTAGGCGCCGCGAGACGTGATCCACGACACGCCAGGAGAGTTCCGAGGTTCGAACGGTGGTAGAGTCGATACGGGTTCTTCCCATGCCTGCCCAGAGACCGGGTGAGGGGCACTGAGCCCATTCAGTTTCCTATTTTATCGGGTTTGGTCCCGAAATCCCGCGATTGCAGGTTGCCCGGCGTCAGCCAAAGCCGAGTGTACCTGGCACCTCACAGCGCATGTCACATTCTCTGTTCCTCTCAACGGAGATACGGAGGAAGCAACTAGTAGGCCCTCCATTATCAGCAAGCCCTCACCCAGCCGGTTTTGGTCCGCGACGGTTTCCCGCTACCACCATATCTGAGTGGCGTTCCCCTATCCGCCACCTGGGGACGCGCCCGATGGGAGCTCTGGCAACTCCACACGGGGTCAAGGGGAACCTAACCTAACCTTTTTTTTACATGGGGAAGTGCCTACGCATACCCGCCTCGCGGGGGCAAGGACGTGTTATGTCGGACTCGCACCAACTAAAACCTCATGGTGTTTCACCTTCGCCGCATATTGGCAGGGCCACGGGATCGCTTTCGCACACATCCGCAGCCCCACCTCGGGTGTGGACCTCTCCTCCCCATTCTCTTCCTCAGACAAGGCGCACCAGGAACACAAGGCACGCCCCCCTCCACGGCCTCCAACTCTACCTGCGTAACGGCCCCCCCGAGTCTGATACGCGGAGGCCATGAGGCCAGAAAATCGAGTGCTCGGTAGTACCGGCTTTTCCGACCCCAGAGGCGGATCTGGTCTCTGGCTCCGCCGCCAACCAAGTTTCGGCCGCGAAGGGTAGGGATAGCGGCGCGCCGTAATACCGACACTCCTCTCCCCCCGCGGCTCCACCACCACCGCATCAACGGTGCGGCCCCGTCTGAGTCGCGGAGCATAGGGCGAGTGGTGCATCGCCATACCAACACTCCTCTACCTCCGCGGCTCCACCTCGCTGCAGCGGTAGGGAGAGACACCTCTCGCCGCAGCCCACCGACACCCATCCGAAGTGGGCTCGCCAAAACCACCAGGCAGCCACCTCAGGCCGGCCCTACCACCGGCCAGCCAAGGGTTTTATTTATTTATTTATTCTTTATTGCATTCCTTAAGAATACAAAGGCGGACTTAATGCCTTGAGGCATTCTCTACCAGTTAACCCATGGAGTGGTGAGAATTTGACGTAGGTGTGGTCTATATATATATATTATATAAAAAGCAAACTTGACTCATCTATCAACGCACAGCCGAAACTACAAACGGATTTCGCTGAAATTTGGCATACAGACAGTTGTAATGACGTAGGCATCCGCTAAGAAGAATTTTGAATCTTCGCCTCCTAAAAGAAATTGAAAAGGGTTAAATATTTGCATGGAAGTCCGTGATTTTTAGATCCAGAAGCCTGAAACGTTGTTTTAGATTAACGATTAGAAATAAACAATTACGTGTCCCTAGGGTTTTAAATATTCAACCCTAAGGGGTGGAAAAGGAGTTGAATGTTTGTATGGGAAACAAGATTAGTTAAACTATTTTATTCAAACTTCACAGGGTACTCCTATGAATAAATGAGTAAACAAGTGTTTCGGGCTCTTTCAGAATTCAACCCCTAAAAGGTGGAAAAGGGTGACAAATTCTGAAAATCAACATGGATATCGTTTTTATGGTTTATCAGGTCGCTGATTACAAAAAACAACTATTTCAAAATCCAACGTAGCAGACGGAAATACCTACCATCATCCCCTGTGGTGGTGCAATGTGGTTGAAATGTCAATATGGGTGTCGTTTTATGGTTTTTTGGGACGTTAATTATGAAAATGGCATCAATTATGGTTTGAAACCAACAGGGATGGAAGGATGGATGGATGTATGTTTGTATGTAAAATAATCATGGGTTGGGTGACTTGGGAGTCATTTTGAGGTTTTAGGTCGTAAAATAACGTAAATGGTATTGATAAATATTTTAAACTTAATTTATCAGAATAGAATAGAATATACTTTTATTGCACAAAACATAAAACAAAATAGACAAGAAGATTTGTACAAAAAAGCACAAATTACACCTGAAAAAAGAATACTAATTTAAAAATTAAAAAACAATGAAAATAAACAACCAAATAAATATATATTTTTACAAATTAATAAAATGGCAAAACCAAAAAATACTTAGGTACCTATATTTGTATTGATCTTCAAGTTCCAATCCCTACCAATAGATGGCGTTGGTATCGTTTTAGAATGCGGTAACGTTGTGTTTTCGAACTAATATAAAGTGAATGGTGAATGAGTCCTTCAACCTGTACCACATACAGTACCTATTCACTGTTAACGGATATTTGACTAGACTTCGACTTTGTTTGCTTACGGTTTAAGATTTGTTTCGTGTTTGTTGCTTTTAGTTGCTTGATTTTGTTTTTCTTACAACCAGTGTTCAAACTTGGAATTCAGTTGCTTTGTGATTAGGTATTGTTGATAGAGTATTTTTCTCACTGAAAAATGACTACAGAAACTCTTAATAAAAGGAAAATGGAAGAACATACTGCCACCCCATTATAGGTGACGGCGCTTGTTTGTTTCGTGCTCTTTCATTTTAATGTACGGAACCAGAAAATGCGATGGTGGTGCGTTCTAAATTGTTAGATTTGTGGTGAATTAGTAACTGCAGGATTGATATTTCGGTTTCGGTTTGAAGTATATCAGAACAGTCTGCTGTACACAGAGTCCGGAACAGATATCTGTCAGTAAAGGCGATTACGATTTTTTGAGTTTGACCCTCTACATATAATTGATATAGTATAGTAATGTAGGTTGTATCTTCTACGTTACAGGATGTGGTAATTAAACTGTGTCCGTTTCCGTAGAGAGCGTTTATTGTACTGAAAATACTTATGAATAAAAATGTAATTATAGTGAACGTGTCGCGCGCGCAGGCATAATCAACATATTTTCTAAACTGTTGAAATATCATGTACTTGCTCGTACATCTTGCCAATTTTATAAACAAGAAGAAAGTTTAAGGCGTGAACCCCTATTGAGTTTACGGGCAGCCGTTGCGATCACCGCATCCACACTATCGATGTCCGAGACTCCATGCTCCGATGAATGTCCTTGGGTTGGCTGCTCGACATTGTTGGGGTCTGGCTTGTCGCGAAGATTCACGCTGCAGCCTTGACGCATCTTCTTTTCAGCCGGAATGTCCCCCATGCAATGAAGGCAATAATAAATCCGACTACGGTGTACAACACATTGTGTGTGTCATGTGGTGATTGTACACTCAGTGTTTGTTGCTGTTCCTTGACCTTATCAATGTTGTTTTCAGCTCTTGTAAGGCGTCTTTATGATCTTCAGGTCCAAATGTATGATTAAAGTCTGTCAGTATGTGGTTCAGGCTTGATTCACGCATGTACATTCTTTCTTCACTGCCTGTTGGTTTCAACTCGCTGTGATAGTCGTTGCGAGCATGAATGATGAGCTTTCTCCCTTGAGCATACACCCAAGTCCGAGTAACATAATCCCGTGCCGTGTAAGTGCTGTGACGTCACTCCAGCTGGGCAGAAAATGCGCATCGTGCAGTCTTCGCAACAGGAGAACAGCCACGCGCCCACGATTCGTTAATCGCACCCACCTGTCGTTGCAATCAATACTCTTGTGCGGCATGTTGATAAGTCGCCATTGTTTAATATTTGCGCTTCACATAATGTATCAGCTACCTTAATGTTGTAAATAGGTTGATTGAGCACATAACATTTTGTTTTCTTGCAGATTTAAGCATGATGATACATCTCGGTTTTCTAAAGGGTATTATCATGTCCCCTTTTAGGTTTACAACAAGGTATTCAGATGTGAGTACTATAGTTTTCTCTGTGTGTCCAGTTATTTGCGGAATAGGAATGATGCGGTTAAGTTCATATTGTTCGTTGTTTGTGGCGTAGCTTCACTTCGAATATTATGCATGCGCATTAAGCGCACGTGCACTCGCGCCAGCTTGTATAGGCTTCGCGTGCAATGGCGTGTGTTCACAGGGTAGCGATAACTCGCGGTAAATGACCGGAGATGATGTTGAGCTGATCTTCAAATTGGTTGGGCTTGATAGGATGGGTGTCCACTCTCCGTCCTTCACGTCAGTTACTAGGTCTAGGAGTTGCTGTTGTATTTGTCGTATGTTTGAAATGATCAAGTTCACAGCCAGAGCGGTAGCTATGTACATAGCATTGTCATGGCTGATTGTATGCGTTTTCCGTTTCAGCAAGATGATTGTCGATGATACGAAATTGTGTGTTCATTACTTCCTCGTTTCTTTGAAGATTATATTCACTTTCGATGATCGATGTGTGATTTTAAGAGATTCAATAGATGATTTTCGTTTGACTGGATTATGTTGATATCCTTCACGTACTGATTGGCAAATCTCATCCAGAGTACCAAAAGGGGTTTGCTGGGTATCCTATTCCATTCACTAGTCCTCTTTTCTTCGAGACGGTCCATGTTCTGATCGTAAGATATCGTTATAGTGTTGAATTTCGTTAAGTTCGTGTTGAAACTGGGATGAAATTGTAAGATAGGCTGCTTCATTCTTGCATAATGTGTTCAAATGGTTGACATAGTTTTGTATATTGTCAAAACTCCGCCAATATGTCGTCATTGTAGTATACAACCATTTCCACTTATCTTGAATAATCTACATCAGACACCTTGTCAAAATAAACGACTCTTGAACTGCTAAGCCTTGTTATGTTGATCATTTGTTGCGTAATGGGTCCAACACATCGAAAATATAAGTAGTAACGTACAAAAAGTTGTTGATGTTTTGCCGTTGTTGTTTCTTCGTTTTCTTTGTGTATTTATTGCAGGCTTCGTAGTGTCAACGTTAGAAGATGCAGTATATAGATGACGGATCCAACGGAAGGCGTGACAATTTTGTAATCGGTCGCTTCATATTACTTGTTTTAGTTTTCAGTGTGACGACTCGTACCGGCCGTCCGCACCTAGTCTCAACACCCGTCCCAGGATCCATTTGGCGGGAGGAATGTTTCTTCTGACGATAACGACGTCCCAACTTCTAAGTTTTAGTAGGAAAGTGCCATTTGCTTCGAGTTTGTAGAGTTTGAAGATAGTCAGTAGACCACCTTCTCCAGAAGTCCTTGTACATTTTCTCCGTAAGTTGCCATCTTGTAGAAGGTCATGTCATTACCCTCAGCGGATGGTGGTGATTCTAGAGAAGGCTCGCCGATTAGGAAGTGAGCTGGTGTCAAGCGTCAAGGTCTTCGATATTCTCTGACAACGCCACCAGGGGCGAGGTTGAGACATCCTTCAATCTCGCCAACAGTGTAGAAAATTCCTCGAACGTAAGTTTTTGATCCCCAAGTACTCGTTTGAGGTGATGTTTCAGGCTTTACTGCAGCTGCATTCCACCGCAGTAGGCCAGGAAGGGCGTTAAAATGCCATTCAATTACTCTGACATGTTAGTTATGACGTCATTGTTTGTAGCATTGTAATGCCTCCTTTCGTTGTTTTCCAATGCTCTTGCTGCGCCCACGAAGTTGGTGCCGTTGTCGCTATAGATGTGACGAGGCTTTCCTCGGCAGGCACATTCGTTTCAAGGCGTTCAGAAAAGCCACTGTGCTGAGATCGGAGACAAGTTCGGTGAAAGCTTTTGTGCTACAGACACACAAATACAGCTACGTAGGCCTTCATTGTCTTTATTCCTCTGCCCTTGTTAGCCTTTACCTCACATGCCCAGTGAAATCTACACCGGTGTGTGTGAAAGGCCAGGATGGTGTGACGCGTGGAGGTAAATCACCCATAAGTTGGTTGTTGTTGATAGTTTTGAAGCGATGACACGTGATGCACCGTATAAGTCGTTTTTCACTGCTCTCAAACCGCTGATAATCCAATATCTGTTGCGTAGATATGATAGAGTTAGTCTGGCTCCACATGCAGGGTCCTCTTGTGCTTGGTCGATCAGTAACTCCGTTAACCTGTCATTGTAAGGCTGATAATTGGATGTTTTGTTCTTGACTTAAGTTGGCATTTTCCAGACGTCCTCCTACACGTAAGATTTCGTGTTTGTCCAGGAATGGATTTAAGTTTAAAATGCTGCTTGTTATTCACTTTATGATGTTTATTGAGTTGTGCAATGTCGTCCTTCGAAATGATTGTTTGTATAGCCTTGATAATTGCATTATGTGCGTTCTGCAGGTCACTCGTTGCTAAGTACGATGACCGCATGGCATATTGACGTCACGTGCATTGTTTATGAACCGAAGTATCCAACTTAGGATTCGAGTTACGCGTGCCATACAGCTGTGTTTGTTTAAAGTTCTCCGATCAATGGCATCGACCTTTGTGACACGCAAACTTGTTTGACCTTTTCTCTTCAACAGTTGTGTGGAATTGGTCTTGAAGTGGGAGATCGTTGTCTTTTAGCCAAATAGGTCCCCACCATAAATGATGATTCGCCAGTTGTAGTGGAGTTAGGCCTCTGCTACTGCACAATCTGCTGGGTTATATTCAGACTTGACGTGCCTCCAGCATCCCGATGGCATGATGACAGTGATCTGTGTTACGCGATTAGCCACAAATGTGGTCCATCTTGAAGGCCCCCTTGTAGCCATCCGATCACGTTAGAATCTGTCCAACCATGTATTGTTACACTCTGTGAGTTTATTGACTCTATGACCTTTTTCATAAGTCGAGACAGTAGTAGGGCACCGCATAGTTCAAGCCGTGGTAAAGACAGGGGGTTTTCTTAATGGTGCGAGCTTAGTTTTTCCCTGCCACCAGCGTGATAATTTGTTGCCTTCTTCACTTAGGTTTACAGTAGATAACACAGCCGTAAACTTTCTCAGGCGTCACTGAATCCGTGTAACTCGATGGTTTGTTTAGGTGTTACCAATCAGCGTTTAAAAGCGATGGTATGATAGTGGGCAATTCTTGTTGAAAGGTTGTCACTCTTGTTGTATGTCTTCGGAAGGTTCATCCCAATTTGTTAGAAAGCCAAGCTTGTTGAAATATGAGTTTGCCTGCCTTCATTGTTGCCGAGACAGCCAACCAAGTGGGTCATATAATTTTGATAGGTCAGAGCAATGTCCGCTTCGTTGTGACGTCACGTGTGTTACTAAGTGGCGCAGAATGTAAACTGATCTGTGCGGATTCCAGGTTAAGCCGAGTGTTTTGTTACTCTCTGCGTCCTTGAAGTCAAACATATTCTGGCTTATAGGATGTTCAGGTAAAGTTTGAAGCAATCTGGGGTGGTTACTAGCCCATTTGAAGATTGAACCCACCGCCTTTTAACAGGTCAATCAATTGGTTTGAGCGTCTTGTGCTTCTAACATATCGTTGCTGCCACCAAGGGTCATCCACCACAGCTGGTGAGTAAGGATCTCTGCCGCGAGAGGATAGCGGTGTCCATCGTCCATTACAGACATTATGTGCGCATTGCCAAAATGGTGCAGCTTTGGTACCATATGTTACAGTGCACAGTTGGTATTCTTTGATGAGATCTGTGCAAGTCACGCCATACAATTTTGCAGGTGTTGATCTTCATCGTGTATTCAGTAGACGGTAAAACTTCTCAATGTCTGCAGTGTAGACGTATTGAAAGGCTCACCAACGTAGAATCATAGATTGTAGGTCTTGTTGGAGGTTAGGCGCTCCAGAGATCGTTCAAGCTTTGTCCTGTACTTGTCTTGCAGAGCATTAAAGACTACTTTTTTGTAGTTGTTGAGTCCAGCTTTTGTACGCCGTGATGAGGGTAAGTAGCTGCTTGGTGTTCAGTGCATGGCGTCATGTGGCCGAGTTGTAGATATTCGTCAATAAACTTCTTGTATGACGTAGAAAATGTTTCCTGTTTTGGCCAATCGTTTTTCTAACTGCGAAATTGTGCGTTGCCTGTGAAGCTTAGAAGTGCCCAAGGTTTGTTCGTAGTTTATTTTCATTGGAAGTCTGACTGCACATATCGTCCGTTCTTTTCTTGTTGTTGTGGTTGAATAAATAGATTCACAGTATTCTTCCTCTGATGTTAGATTGTGATTGGTTTCGGTTATCTCCTCCATCTCCCAAAATCAGAGATACATCGTCAAGATTAATGAGCGTGGCAGTTGAAGGTGGTTTTGATATTGCCCAGCAGTACCCAGCCCACTTTTGTCTGTTGAGCCATGGGTGCGTGTGTGGGTCCTCGTAGCATACCACTCATTACTATGTCCATACACTCCAGCGTCTAACAGAACGTCCACTGGTCTCGAGATGTTGAAGTCAGGATCCGCCAGTTGTATGTTCTGAATATGTGGCCAGTCTTGTTTTTCGAAGGTGTAATTAGGCAGGTTGCTGAGCATGTTGGCCATTACCATGGCTTCGATTGTAAATGAATGGCCTCCGTACAAAGACTCACAGTCTAACCATGGTTCCGTTGCTATGATGTGCTGACGTCCCTATGCCTGAGACTGTAGCGTTTCGATTTTGTCTTTGCAGTCCCAGCCGTTGCGCAGCATCTTCAGTTATTAGATTTATCTGTGATCCTTGGTCGAGAGGCATCGCAATTGAACAGTCGATCCATCAGCTGCCATCACCTTTAATTGAACGGTCGCTAGTAGGACTTCGTTATAATTTCCAGACACGTGGTTTGCCTTTTGCTATGACGTATGTGGCTTGTTGCTAGGTATAACGTTATTTGAGACCGCGATTTCAACTTTTGCGGTAATATCGTGCAATGTTGTGTGGTGTGCTTCTTTGCACACGCGCATCTTTGTTGGAGTTGCATTTATTGTCGTTGTGTAAGTACAGGCGGTGCGACAAATATGTAGTTACGAAATTGACCTCATTTTGTCTTCCGGTGACATGTCTTGAAACGACTTGCAGTAGAGTAAATATGATTGTTTTACACAGCAGGCAATTTTTTCTGTGCTTGTATGATATGCTCGAAGAACTACGCCTGTTGGTGTTGTTAAAGTCCTTCTTAAATTGAGCTGTTGCCTCCTTGTTGGTCAATTGTTTGACTTGTTGGTGTCTGTCTCTTCTTTTGAACAGGTTCAAGCGCAATAAACTTGTTTTCCAAGTTTATCAGCTCATCCAAGAAGATAGCTCTCTCAGGCCTTTCTGATCTCATGTAGGCTGCATACGTGTCAGGTCAATTTTGCAGTGAGAATGTGCACCAGGATCGGATCCCAAGTCGTTGTGTCGATGCCCAGATTGTGAATAGCATGTATGGTCTCGACACTTGTGTCATGTAGCTTCTTCAGCTCGTATGCATTCTGTGTTTGCAACGCCGGTTGTCCCATAAGGGTTTGTATATGTTTTGTAAACAAAAAGTTGTCAGTTGTTGTACCTATGGGTGAGTATCTCCCAACAGGTGTCATAATTATCAGCTGATACTGTGGATGCTGTACGATGCGCTCCGCCTCGCCTTTAAGTTTGCCCTTGAGGTGCTGCATCTTTTGCGTTTTTGTCAACATGACATTGTTGTGGATGGCTTCACAGTATGGGTCCATGAATGTGGCCACTGGGTATTACCAGAAAAAGAAGAATCTCAATTGTAGGCACTTGCCTGTTGAGATACTGAGTTAAACTTGATTCAAATCCTTTTTGTGGTTTCGTACAAAGGGACTCTTCTTCACCATAGCCTACATCACCGCCAGAAGTCAGGTTATCGATTTGCCAGTGGGCTCGTCGATCAGTTTCCGAGACTGCAGCGAATTCAGTTTGTCACAAATTTCCCACTTTTCTGTCAACTCTTTGGTGTTGATGTTTTTAATCACCCTAGAGAGCGCCTGAAATTAGTGCGTTGTTGGCTAATGAACTCATCAGACCTTGATGGTACTCCAGTTTCCGCAGTTTTCACCTCGTAGTTCGTCAGCATGTCACGAATCGCTTCGTACCGCTTCTTTGTGGTGGTGTAGGTATCATGATGAAATAGTCGTCATCAAGTCACTGTCTGTTTTTACAAACACCATGATTCATGTTGAACACCTCCATTGAGCATTCAAAGCATCCAACCTTTTCTGTATGTATGTTCCTGACTTGCGTGAATCAGAATCCTTTTGAAGTTAGCCTCAATTTTAAGGATAGATTCAATGATTGTTCTCTGTTGTTGAAGTAGGTTCTCCATGGTTTACGGACGATGTTGTAAATAGTTGGTTTCAGATACGTGTGACTGCGACTCTTACCGTAGTATGCACCTCAATCAAGCTGGTGAGACCCGCTTGCATTGAGTAACAACCAAAGTGACACTACAGATAGAATCACGAATTACACTTTTTTTTTTTTTTTTTTTTTTTACAAATACACTTTACTGTTGAACTATTGTAGACGTAATATGCAGTCTTAGTTCGTCAGCTCGAAGGACCAAAATGTAGGGGTTTTTGTGAGTTTTGACCTCTACATATAATTGATATGTAGTATAGTAATGTAGGTTGTATCTTCTACGTTACGGGATGTAGTAATAAAACTGTGTCCGTTTCCGTAGAAGCGTTTATTGTACTGAAAATACTTATGAATAAAAATGTAATTATAGTGAACGTGTCGCGCGCAGGCATGATATCAGCATTATTTTCTAAACTGTTGAAATATCATGTACTTGCTCATTTGCCTATTGTTGCGAAGAAAATTACACAGCGTCGCATGGAGGTACCTGTCGAAGAGCGTGATCCTTTTTCAGAGCTTGACCATTTAACTGTTACATCTTTTGTATACAGTGAAATATCATCTCCAAGCAGCGGAACAGATCAATCTGCATCGTCGACATTAAAATATGAAAATAAAGAAAAATAAACGAAGGTCGAGATTTACTAATTACACAAGAAAAAGTCAATTAAAAAGTGCACAAGAAAGATATAGGCAGAAAAAGTCAGATTCAAATCATAAAGCTGTGTCCGCTTATCAGAAAAAAAATCCCAATGTACACAGGCAAGCTGTTGCAAATTACCAAACTGCGAATCCACAAGTACATAGAGTAATTCAGTAACGGTATGAGGAAAACATTACACTGCGTTTATGGAAAAACAAGGTCCATTCAGCGCTGGAAAAGTGCAACTTGATCGGTTGAAACAACTGCCTTTAATTTGATTAATGATCTACACCCAGATTATGATCATTTTATGGGAAACATTCGTCAATATAATGCCTGTTTCCAGATGACTTCCTTTGGTGGTAAACAGGTAACAGCAGATGGTTTTTCACCGACTTTTAAAGTACAAGGCCAGGTCTACCATTTAATTGGAAGTATATTACCAGAAGCCGAACTTGACGCTCAGTAACTTCACAATATATTTTGTAGGTGAAAATGATCGAGAAGCAAAGATTTGATGTTTTAAATTTCGTAACTTAAAGCCAAATTTAATCAAACAATTGCAGAATATGCTGCATCAAGTGAACCCGTATATAAAAGATCTGAAAAGTGCCATTGATAAAGCTCCTCCTTCAGAGTCATGCAAAGTTGTCATACATGGTGATAAAAAACCACCAGAAAAACATAGAGGTAGGTACAATGCACCAACTACAAATAAAGTGGCTTTAGTGTTAGTGGATCAACAATTTGATCGATGGGCCATCATCCTCGAGAACCGAAGTAATTCATTTATTTGTGAGATACATCGAGCATATGATGCGATACAGTATCCATTTATATTTTACTGGGGGGATAATGGGTATTCAATCAACATACCACATCGCGATCCCACAACTAAGTTGCCGCTTAATAAAACTGTCTCTTCTGCAAGTTTCTATTCGTATAGAATAATGTATAAAGAAGGAAAAGATAACTATTTAGTCAACTATCGTGCCCTTTTTAGTCAATATTTGGTGGATGAATAAGCCAAAATAGAAACAGAGAGATTAAATTATATCAAAAATAATCAAGCCAAATTACGTGCTGATAGTTACATCCATTTAAAAGATGCTATTGGACGGCAAGACGTAGAAGCCAACCAACTAGGACAAATGGTTGTCCTTCCATCATCTTTTACGGGGGACCTAGATATATGCACGAAAGAACACAGGACGCTATAACCTATTTTAGGAATTACGGCCGGCCTGATCTTTTTATCACTTTCACATGCAATCCTCGCTGGGACGAGATAAAAGAGCAATTGTTTCAACGACAACAATCTTGTGATAGACACGATATAATTTTGAGGGTGTTTCGACTAAAGGTGAAAAAGATCATGAACTTATTGACAAAGGGCAAAATATTGGGTGAAGTGCGATGCAAAGAGAATGGCAAAGAAGTCTACATATTCATATTCTTTTATTGCTTCACAAACGTATTACTCGGATCAAATCGACAATATAATTTGTGTTGAAATACCGGATCCCAAACGTAACCCAGAGCTTCACGAAATCGTTAAATGTAATATGATACATGGTCCATGTGGAATTTTAAATCGAAAGTCACCATATATGAAATATAACATGTGCAGTACACGATACCCCCGGGCTCTCATAAGGGAAACTCAAACTGGTGAAGACGGTTATCTGCAGTACCAGAGACGTTTACAAGATGACGGTGGGTTCTCTGTTGATATCAAAGGCACAACCATAGATAATCGCTGGATAGTCCCTTATAATCCAGTATTATTAAGAACATTTAACGCTCACTTAAATGTGGATTATTGTCATTCGGTGAAATCAATAAAATACGTCTGTAAATACGTAAATAAAGGTTCAGACCAGGCATCGCTTGCTTTAGAGAATGAGAAGGATGAAGTTAAAACCTACACAAGTGGAAGATATATAAGTTCATCAGAGGCAGTATGGCGAATCCTGAATTTCCTATTCATGAGCGTTTCCTCCCGAAGTCCTCGCTGTTCATTTGGAAAATGGGCAAAGGGTTTATTTTAATGAGCAAAATCTGGTGAAAGAGTGAATAGTCCTCCAACAACCACACTCCTATCCTTTTTGATTTGTGTAAAGTGGATAACTTTGCAAAAACATTGCTCTACCTGGAAGTACCTGCATACTACGTTTGGGATAAAAGAAAGTTCCAAAGGAGAAAGAGAGGAGCAAACGGTGAAGGCTGGCCAGGGGTCAAAAATTCTGGGCAGGGTTTATACCGTGCATCCGAACAATACAGAATGCTATCACCTTCGCATGTTTCTTCATGAGATCCGGGGCCCAATTTCGTTTGAAGCGTTAAACACTGTAGATGGTCATGTATATTCCACGTTCCAATTAGCATGCAAAGCTCTCGGCTTGCTTGAAGATGATCAGCATTTGTTCGCAGCAATGGAAGAGGTAGCACTTTGCCAATCACCGCAAATGATTTGGGATCTTTTTACGATTATTTTAGTGTTCTGCCAAGTATCTGTTATATTTAACAAATGCCTTTCGGTAATAGAAGATGCCGTATTAGCGTTGGGTGGTCGGCTACTAAAAGAGTATGGGTTACCTTAGCCAAGCAAAGAACAACAATTTGAAAATAGAGAGTTTCTTAAAGAGACAAGTTACGACTTAGCATCATTAGAAAACACAGTTAAAAATAATGAAGGATCACTGAATGACGAACAAAAAGTGGTTTACAATCAAATTATCACAAAAATTTAATCAAATGAGGGTGGAATATTCTTTTTGGATGCTCCCGGTGGAACAGGCAAAACATTTCTCATAAATTTGCTATTAGCAAAAGTTAGAAATACTCGCGGAATTGCTTTGGCTGTGGCTTCTTCTGGGATCGCAGCTACACTGCTTGAGAGTGGACGAACTGCTCTTGCTACCTTCAAGTTACCACTCAATTTAACAACAGCTGATACTCCCATTTGTAATATATCGAAACAAAGTAATTTTGCTGAAGTATTAAAACATACGAAAATGATAGTGTGGGATGAAATAACCATGGATCATAAGGGTGGCGTAGAGACTTTAAGTAGAACCCTACAAGATATAAGAGGAAATAAGAAGTTAATGGGTGGTGTAATGGTTTTACTGGCTGGAGATTTTAGACAGACTCTAACAGTAGTGCCAAAAGGAACTAGAGCAGATGAAGTTAAGGCGTGTCTTAAGAGATCCACTTTATGGCCCCTAATTAAAATCCTTAAGCTCTCGTAATATATGCGTACACTTAGGAGAAAAAGAGTCTGCTGGTGGATTTGCGAATCTCCTACTTGAAATCGGCAACGGTGATTACCCGATAAATGACGGAATTATAACCATCCCTGATAATTTGTGCACAGTTGTTTTTACGTTACAGGAGTTAGTATCCAAAATTTACCGAGATATTGCTCATATCCACGATAAGCCAATGGAATGCTTGTGTGAACGTGACATACTGACCCCGAAAAACGACCAAGCAGCGGCAATTAACGATATACTGTTTTTATTTTTTTTATTTTTTTTTATTAGGGATTACAACAGCCTTCATTCTGTGATACATTATTCTTATGTAATATGTCTTTACATAGGGCCAATAATCCACTTTTCACAATTTAGCACGAATTAAAAGTAAGAAAAGAAAAAGTAACAAAAACTTTGATCAAAAACAATATAATTTGTCATGGCTGATCTAGGAATATTTATGCTTCAATAATATATATATCTATATATAAGCTTTCTACATTATATATATGTAGAAGGGTCATTAAGAATAGAGAGCTTAAATGGAAAGCTTTATTCCACTTCTTATG
The DNA here is from genome assembly GCA_029286625.1 of Parnassius orleans. NCBI lineage: Eukaryota > Metazoa > Arthropoda > Insecta > Lepidoptera > Papilionidae > Parnassius > Parnassius orleans. Next base: position 5,762,755 of record JAGSMP010000019.1, read on the forward strand.
AAGGATGTTATTATGATGTATAGAGTCACATGAAAAGGCTTTTAGAAGGAATAGAATCACTTTTATTCAATATGGCACTACCACCGGTTCGGATAAAACCTCTGTCCTGGGAAGAACCAGCAAGAAAAGCAGGACTTTTCTTTTTAAATAGGGTTAATTTACAATAGATTACTTAATACAACTATAAATTGTGCCGAGACTAATTTTGTAGTTTAGAATAATAATTATTTCGTTTGCACGAATTAATTATCCAACGAGTCAAGATAAGCTAGTAACGGAATACGACAAGCGCACCGTTCCACATAAGGCCAAGACTGCCAGCGGCCGCTCCATCCGTTTTACCCAGCGGGCGGGCACCGCAGGTAGGTTGGCGCAGGTATGCGGTGCACGTGTTGTTTACAAGAATTCTGTCAGCTACACCGACGCCGCCACGCACGCAATGGTGCTGGTGCCGTCACGGCCATGCTGACATGCGTGCGTTCTCGCACGCGCTCCATGACAACCTTAGTTATCTGTAGACAGAAAACACCGTTCGATTATCCTGACAAAACCATAAATGTTTACATTCAGCAACATATTCTGGACCGGTCTACAATGACCCTGCAGATATTAACCAATCAGCTCTGGTCCGGTCTATATCGACCCTTCAGGCAATTAGTATTGGACCGGTTCCTTTGAACCCTGCAACACCAATCAGTTTTGGTCCGGCAAAATGCCCTTCAAAACTTTCCCTTTTTTTTAATAGAATCATTCTTTTTTATTTTCTCTTTTTACATTTTTGTACTGGTCTGGAATCACTATTCCCCTATAGCCATATCATTGGACTGGCACAAAGCCCTGCAATGAACCATTTTTTCTTACTCTTTTTTTTTTTGAATTCAGTATAGAGCAATTACAGTTCGACCATACCGCAAACATGGACATGTTTGCGGTATAATCTAATCTACAGTAGTGTAACGTGAGAACTTAGTGACATGATAATACCAAAGTATGCAAACCAACAGCAACACGACACATCCTAGTGTAACACAGACCAGCCTCCCAGCAACACCATCTTCCTTTCCTGCACTAGAAGAATTACTCCGCTAGAGTGATGCAACCTCGCTATTTTTCAAGACGCGCAGACACGGCCACCTCCGACTGTCGCACGTCTTCGTGCGGTTGGCAGTAAACAGCATATGGTTTATCAGTTATCACCACCTGCTAACAGATATTAACACTTGTGACATAGTACGTTAAGAAATAATAAAAGTACTTGCGGATACCTTTATTATAAGTCGAACAAAAGGATTTAACTTTTGGCTTAAAACATTTCACTTTTTTTTACTATACACTTTAATGATACGTTAACGTCGCAAATAGGACAGCAAATTTCATTACGACATTTAACATAAAAACAAAGTCATCAACGCGAATCACAAACGTAATAATCCTCATACTATTCGAAGGTTATATGTGAGCAATAACTGGGACTTTATCCCACTTCTGATGTAGAAAGGTCATTAAGAATATAGGAACAAATGGAAGCTTTTATTCCACTTCTTATGAATATTATTATGATGTATAGAGTCACATGAAAAGGCTTTTAGAATAGAATAGAATCACTTTTATTCAATATAGTACTACTACCACCGGTTCGGATAAAACCTCTGTCCTGGGAAGAACCAGTAAGAAACCCAGCGGGACTTTTCTTTTTAAATAAGGTTAATTTACAATAGATTACTTAATACAACTATAAATTGTACCGAGACTAATTTTGTAGTTTAGAATAATAATTATTTCGTTTGCACGAATTAATTATCCAACGAGTCAAGGATAAGCTAGTAACGGAATACGACAAGCGCACCGTTCTACGCCAGGCAAGACTGCCTAACGGCCGCTCCATCCGTTTTTAGCAACCAGAACGGGTGCCACCGCAGGTGAATTGGCGCAGGTGTGCGGTGTACGTGTTGTTTACAAGAATTCTGTCTAGCTACACCGACGCCGCCGCACGTGCAATGGTGCTGGTGCCGTCATATACATACACACATACACATATATATATGTACAATTACATCAACATAACATATAATCATATTTTAATAAAATACTTATACATATAGGTAAACTTATATATACAAACATATAAATATACATACATACAATATACACACGTAACATACACATATTATATTAAATTATTTTTGTGTCAATTAGCGAATTGGACATCTAAATTGAGATGCTACTACGGATTTATAAAACTACGAATGCTACCAACATAAACAATAAAGATTAATTGTCTACTCCTGTCAAAGCATGTACTACCTTTAGTTTAAATGAATTTTTTAAATGGATAAATGGGTCAATATGAGAGAATTTGCTGTTAAAATTTTTAACCATTCTGGTGAGGACACTATTCTTGCCATAATTAGTATGATGTTAGGGAACACTGAATAAAGGTGTATATCTAGTCCTACGTCGGGGCACTTTAAAGGAGATTTGTGAAAGCAGAACAGGGTAATCTAGTTGAGCGCGTAAAATATCAAACAAAAAACCCATGTCTAACATCTCACGGCGTTCTTCTAACGTAAGAAGATTAAATTTACGACAATTATCACTGTACTCGTAAGACATGAATGCCTGCGTGGTGACGTCGCACCTGAAATTTAGAGATTTTTAAAACTTTTGTTAACGTCTTTTGAGGGGGAAGAAATGGTGTACACGCGAATAAACTCTGTGGTCAACACAGATGACGCAATTAACTACCCTGTCGAATTTCTTAATTCACTGAAACCATCGGGTCTTCCACATCATAAGCTTATTCTGCGCGTGGGCACTCCTGTTATGTTGTTGCGAAATTTAAAACCTCCTCAACTGTGCAGCGGAACCAGACTAAAAGTAAAGCGTTACATCGCAATGTAGTGAGAGCCACAATTAAAATAACTGGATGTGCGCAAGGAAACTGTATTTGTACCAAGAATTCCCTTGATCCCGAATGACCTTCCCTTTGAATTCAAGGAATACAGTTTCCGTCAAGTCTGCTTTACAATGACCATAAACAAATCACAAGGGCAGACATTAAAATTTGCGGGTATAGACTTGAGAAAATTGTTTTCCACGGGCAATGTATCAGCTTGCTCACGCGTAAGCTCGCCCAGTAGTCTGATAATTTTGGTACACAGTAATAGATTAGCAAAAAATGTGGTGTATAAAGAAATTTTGTAGTTTACTAGCTTTTGCCCGCGACATCCAGTTATAATTGTGGCTGGTACCAGCAGACTCTTTTTCACACATGGGCGCGATATAACCTAACTCCACGTGGAGGAAGTCGCGGGCAAAAGCTAGTAAAGAATAAAAACAAAATAAAAAATTATAATTAACTGTGTTATATATACATTTTACTAATATATACAATAAATAAACTATAGAAATATCTCCTATTTATACATATATACAAATATGTACATACATACATAAACATACATATATACATATCAACATACATATATAAATAACTATGAATATATACGTCTAACAATATAAATGACATTAATGATTCATGTAAGAAGTGTTGTCTTTAATAGATGATTACGCACCAACTTTTTAAAAACAAACTTATTGGGAGCTTTTCTGATGTCATCGGGCAAGGAGTTCCAAAGGCGTGTAGCCTGAACTGTAAGGGAGTTACCATAGAACTCAGTGAAGTGAACTGGAATACATATTTTGTTGTTAGAAGAAGAACGAAATTTACTCTTAAGATAAGAAGGCGAAAATGGGTCATTTAATATGGAAAAAAGAACAAGTAATATTCTGGAAATACGCCTCTGCCGGATTGTAGGCCAATTAAGCTTAGATCTATATTGCGAAATATGGTCATACTTACGAAGCCCAAAAATAAATCTTATACAGTTATTGAGAAGGCGTTCCAGCTTGTTCAGAAGATCCTGGGGCAGATCCAGTTATGGGTAATATGAGCGATTGGACAAGCATGCTCTTAGACTTTGTGGGGAGAAAATGTTTTAAAAGATACAGAGAACGTAACGTGGCACTTTAACAACCTAAGTTCTTCAATTCAGCGTGCTGTCAATGTGTAGGCCAAGAATTTTTACAGACTTACTGAACGGTATTGCAATCCCATTGTAATAAATGGAGGTAAGTCTGCGAATCTTGGCTAGCATTCTGAAACTACCAACAGTATAGCTTGGCATTTCAAAGATTGACCAACACTCCATAACAGAGCCAATCTTTGATAGCTGATAAGTTGTTATTTAATTTTTAATCCGTTATGGATATCCCCAATTTCAGCTTGCACGTATAGCTGAAGGTCATCAACATACAGATGGTACAGAGCAATCGAAGATGGAGGTAATAAAGTTTATAAAAATTGAAAAATTAGGAGAAAGAATACCTGCCTTGCAGTACAACTTAAATTAGCCCAAGATGAGGTCATTTGCCCCACACAGACTGACTGCTATCGACCGCGAAGATAAGATGCAAACCATTCCAATGTTGTAGGGCCAAAATTTAGATGAGACAGTATGGAAAGAAGGATTTCATGATCAACTGTGTTGAAAGCATTTGAGAAATCAACTAGTACCAGTACTGTTACTATGACCAGGGCGAAACCCAGACTGATATATTATACTCAGTAGGTTATGTTTCGAAATAAATGTAGAAATTTGCTTGTAAACACAGGATTCTAAAATTTTGGAAAGAAAAGGTAGAATGGATATAGAGCGAAAATGATTGGGAAGAATGAGAGTAGGAATTTTTGGGAGGGGCTTTATAAAAGCCCTTTTCCAAAGATTACTGACTGACCTGAATCAAGGGAAAAATTTATAATATGGGAAATTGCCGGAAGAAGGTGCTCTAGTATAAATACTACCATGTGTCTCATCATAACCCACCGTGTTTCTCTTTGTTCACCGCGGGTGACCAAGCCACGGCTACTAATCACCTCCGCCACGACAAGGTAGGAACCCTTTCGGGGGGGAACCTAACGTACCCACAGAATAACGTACCCACAGAATAACGTACCAACAGTAACACTACCCAAAGAATTCTCAAGAGACCGAAACAGGTGAAAATCTGAGGGTGCAAGGTCAGTACTATACGGTGGATGCATTAACACTTCCCAACCAAGCTCTCTCAATTTTTGCTGAGAAGCCAAAAATGTGTGTGGTCTGGCGTTATCATGATAAAAGACCACTCCTTTTCTGTTGATCAGTTCCGGCCGTTTTTTCTCAATTTCTTGCTTGAGTCTTATTAGTTATTGACAGTAGAGATGAATCGATGGTTTTGCCTGGAGGTAAATGCTCATAATATACGATGCCCTTCCAAGCCCACCATACACACAGCATGCGCTGACTTCGAATTAGACGTTTGAGTATTGAGAAGTTAGAATAGTTGGTTGGCTGCCGGTATTAAAATCAGAGCGAGAAAAGACGGGAAGTTATTCATTACTACGAGTACCAACTTCATCCACGCAAAAGGAGTTGTATTACAAGATAAAACTAGTTCGGATAGTTCGTGGTTTGGTGTTGAATGAATATGTCTCAATGTAAGGCAAAGTTTTAGTTTACAAGACCTCCCTTTGCCAGGAGACTTATAGGCGAGCTTTCACAGATGAAGTTGTACTTTTAGTATTAGTCATATTTTTGCCAGATATAAGCAATTGACAAGTTTGATGAATTCTTTTGCCTATAATAGTTTGCTATAAAAGAAAATTACACTTTTGCATTTGTTTTGTACAAAACTTTTATATTAACTGTTGTTAAACCTATAATAAAATAAAAGTAATCTGGCATAGTCAAACTTCTTTGGCAGAGCTGCATCATTAAGACGCTCTAAAATTAAACCTAGTTGTTTCAGTAGTTAATGCCGCATGTACCGAATGTTTGATTTAGCTAACGAACCGTTTCCTCGGACAACAAATATAAATGACCGCGCCGACTAGTCCGCTCCATGGAACGCGCTCCAAATGTTCGAAATGTATCAACTAAGCGCGCCAGGCGCGCGCGGCAGCCGTTGTAGTGTTTGACCGTTCAACATGGATGTCGGTCGTGTACGAGCAGCTGCCGCTTTCATAGTTCCATGCATCTTCTTTGAGCGCTTTATTATGGTAAAAACTACTTTTGCTATTCCACAGCAGATCTTTTAAACTATATAATTGTATTAATTTACGGCAACTTTGGTTATCCATACGTCAACGCTCAAACGTCCCAACTGGCGCGCGCACCAAAACTTAAGCTACTTTGATACGCGGTAAAAAACCTTGACACTTTTGCGGCAACGACAGCAACTAAACACATAGCACCAAGTAAGGCGGTGTATGACTAAGGTTAATTTTAATCTTGCGCATGAGCTAAGAGAGTGGAGTGACGGAAGTTAACTCGACCGACACGTCCGGAGTCTACAGAGCCCAAGCGCAGAATCCAATAATGATAACGGTTTTTATGATGGCACCACACAGCTATTAAAATACAAATACAGTTAAATTCATTTTAAACTTTAATATTCTGAATATTCAATAAAGAAAAATCGCAGCTTCTGTTTTCAATTTTTTTAAACATTTTAAGCCATTGTTTGACTACTATCCTACCTGATGGTAAGTGGTGATGCACCCGAACATGGTAAAAAGCACTGACTTAACTTAGCAAAACCTATTCACTTTCGCCTTAAAGGGTGTCTTTACCCACATTATAATCGAATGGAAAGACAGATGCTGGCAAGTTATTCAACTCCTCTGCTGTACGCATTATGAACAACGAAGCAAACCGTTTGGTTCGAATGCGTGGTATGTCTACAAGAAAGAGGTGGGGACCAGCCGAGCGCCTGGTGGTCCGATGATCGAATGGAGGAATTAAGTCAAGCAATTTGTGCGTACACTCCCCGAAATATATCCTGTAAAAAAACCGAAAAATCTTCCCGTAAAAGGTTTATTGCCGTACATACATATTTCTCATCAAATATGATGCAGACTGTGAATTTAAATGCCGTAGCTTTGAAATTTAAGAAGAGTGAGTCGAATATTTCTTGAAGAATCACCGGTATTATCTAAGAAATAGAATATTCAACTGACGGGTATCGTTTATCCTACAAGCAAGCTTCGTCTTTATAACGTCAAAATTTCTCCATACGTTCGAAAAGGGATGTGAAGCGACTTACAAGGCAGCATTATTAAATTGACAAAGGCGGACCGGACCGGCTGGCTACGTTTGCAGTTCCATTCAGATTTTCGGATTAAATTTGTATTGCCAGAGCTAAAACGTTTACACTTGCTACTTATTTCTACATAACAATGGTCTAGTATTGTTGTAACTTAGTTGAAATATTTAATTTACTTTGTTGGTTTAACTGAAAGTAAGCGAAGCCGTGGAAACATGGCAATACAACGGAATATTTGTATTCTCTTATCGGGTTAAGTATTTTCTGCTTATTAGTCCGTTAGAGAAGGTACCATCTTATTTACGGTTGAAAGTAACAGTTAGTAGAATTCTGTGTCGATGTATCACACCTTTATTATGAAGTATACTGTGTCCGTATATTGAAAAATTAAGAAATGCTTACTTAATTCTACATTTATTTTGCTTTCGTATCTTATCAATGCCCTTTTTTCCTAAATGTTACAAGTTTTATATTTTTAAATTTTATAAGTGTACAACCAGTAGGTGTTGCCAGTGATGACTTATGGATCTGAGACGTAGTCCTTCATTGCTGGCCGTATAAGGACGCTCAAGGTCGCTCGGAGAGCTATGGAGAGGGCTATGCTTGGGGTTTCTTTGCGTGATAAACTTAGGAATGAGGATATTCGCAGTAGAACCAGAGTGACCGACATAGCCCAACGGATTAGTAAGCTGAAGTGGCAATGGACCGGCCATATAGCTCGAAGAACCGACAACCGATGTGGAAAAAAGGTTCTCGAGTGGCAGCCTCGTACCGATAGGCGAAGTGTAGGGTGACCCACCACTAGATGGAGTGACGACCTGGTAAGACATGCAGTTAGTCGATGGATGCAGGTGGCTCAGGACCGTGCTTTGTGGCATAACTTGGGGGAGGCCTATGTTCAGCAGTGGACTTGTGAAAGGCTGTAATGATGAATGATGATGATGTTTTTATTTTATGTTGGAGCTCGTGATTAGTTAAGTTTATTTTATTCCAGCTATGTCTCGGGTGTTTACTTAAAATCAGCGTTATTTTGGAACGAAGTTCCTTATCGTACGGTAAGAATATGACGGATGGGGGCTAGGCGAGAAAAAGTGTCATGAAAAAAATATTATTTCATTTTAATACACGCTAGTAATTAATTTATTTGTGTTTGTTAATCAATAATACCTATAATACGTTTATCAATAATAATATACTACGAAAGGAACTTCGTTATAACTGAGTGTTTCACGACATTCACGCATGTTTTTTTTCATTTATTGTGACACAAACAGTCATTACAAAGCAAGAAGTACAAAATTACATATTAACAGACGAGTGACGAAAATACATTTAGTTTACACTTATTTCAATTAAGCTTGTTGAAAGATTTACCCATGTCAGTTGAATCTGATTACTAAATATATATTATGTGCAACTGAAAAGCAATATTAACAACAACAGTGCTGTAAAGCTTAAAAATAGGTAACTTAAAATAGGTAAAATTGATAAACATAAATTTTTATATTAACTGTTGTTTTACCTATATTAAAATAAAAGTAATTTGGTATAGTCAAACTTTGGCAGAGCTGCATCATTAAGACGCTCTAAAAGTAAATCTAGTTGTTTCAGCAGTCAATGCGCCATGTACCGAATGTTTGATTTAGCAAACGAACCGTTTCCTTGGACAACAAATAAACAAGGTTATGTGAGCTCGAGTACACTTGTGTACTGATATTGTATAGATAACTGGATAGCTACAGTCGATATCATTATTATATGAATATGGGAAAAGGTTCAAAGCCTCATAGGCATTAGCTTGGTTTAAAAAAATATCTCGTAGATCAATTTGTTCTCGAGTAGCAGCCTCGTACTGGTAAGAGGCGCTTTGTTCAACCCCCCCGCTGGATGGAATTGCCTGGTAAGAAGATTTTATCTATTTTCGATTCATAATCAATTGAGATGGAAGGAAATGCCTTGTGAACATTTAAGAAAGGATTTCCTGTTCTCATATCTCATCATATAAAACACAGCAGTATGATGCTGCTATTTCACGCCGGTGTGCTGTGGTCCTTCCCTGGTCGAGCTGACCCATTGGTGCTGTAGCTATTATACGCTGCGAAGACTATTAAAATATAGATACCACATACCATCTTGCCATATTAAAATATACCAAAAAAATTAATCATTAAAAATTTAAAAAAAAAATCTTATACCACATCCACAAACACACATTTTATCTTAGTTCTTTTGTGAGGCAACGCATCTGTGGCCTTTTTGTAGGAAGTTGGTTCGAAGTTCATGGGCTGCAGTAGTCAATTACAATTAAGAGGATTGTTAGCTATATTGTCACCCTAATATTTTAAATTAGCTTCAAAAAGATATACACAAGTAGCGTTTGTTGGGCTCAAATTTTCAGGGGCACTATCATGCTCTCAGTTAATAATGGTACAATAGTCCGTATGTAGCACATACCTTTATATTCATAGATTGGACTGTGATATTATAAAATGTACACTGGATGATAATGGTTAACAAAAAACGTAACAGAAACTTTTTTATTCAATATAGATTATAAATAATACTTATTGAAAGTCACTCATTTGTTTAACTTACCACTGGAAAAAAAACCTCTGTCCTGCGAAGAATCAGCAAGAAACCCAGTGGGACTTTAAAAAAAATAACAGTTTACAATCATAATTATATGTTACACAATTAACAACACAAAACAAATTAGAAATAGCTTGGTAGCGATCACCTCATGCCCAGGGGTTATTATCATCCGTAAATTCTTTAATATTATAATAACTCTTGTAATACAAGCTTTGTTTAATAAAGTTTTTAAACTTTGAGGAAGTCAAATTTTGTATAAGTATCACAAATAGCTACGAGATTGACTTAAATTTTATGTGACCAAATATAAAAGACAACCAAAGATAATGAATATACTATCTAAGTCGTAAGTTATGCCAAACAATACATTAGCAACTTTACAGCTCTATTCGCAGCCGAAATAGCTCAGTTGGGAGAGCGTTAGACTGAAGATCTAAAGGTCCCCGGTTCAATCCCGGGTTTCGGCATAATCTTCTTTTTTGTCCGATAACTTTATTAAGACAGCAATAATTCCCCTTGACAATCTTTTTTGCCAGGGAAGATAAGAATTAATTACACCTATTATACTCCTAATTTTCTATTACGCACTTTATTGTTGAAATAGTAACATAGTAACTATGCAATAAAGTCCAGAACGAAGTTACGCTTCGCAAATACTTATTGTGTATTTTTAAATTTTATAAACTTAGGAATTTAATATCCTATTTATTGGGATTTTGTCAATAATAATACATGTTTTTTTATTATTCATTATTATTTATTTAATTCTTAGACTCATTATTACATTAACTTTTTAAGAATTATAATTATTATAAAAAATTTAGTTAAATACTTCTATTATTATCTTAACATTGGATACATGCATTAAAATTATTAATTTTAAATTTTTTACTTAATGCTATATAATGCATATGTCAGTCAATTAGTTGCTGGGCAAATGCATCCTACAACAGTGTTACAGATAGGGACAGGACACTCTGTCACCTATCATTTTTAGAATGCCGTTGGGGCTGATCCTAACCCTGCGCACCAGAGATACAGCTCTTTTACACATAGTTGCGTAAAACCATCAGCACCCGGAACGCTTGTTATATTGGATCCGAAGGGCTCCATAGGCCCGTTGCGTGTAGTCCCTTCATAGGCTGCACGTGTAGAGATGTGCAAAACGCTCTAAATAGAGTGAGTTTAACCTCCCTTGAGCATCGCGCGAACCTGCGAGCAATCATATTTGCTCGAACCGACAGAGCCCTACGTTCCCTTTCCATGTCAGTATTATCCTTGAGGTCGGATGTAACCGTATGACCTAAATACTTAAAAGAGTCTACCCTAGTTAATGGGGTACTATTTAATTTAATGAGAGGCACATTACTCGTACGGTCCGGCCTCAAAGATCATATAATACTGACTTTTTTGTACATTGTACTTCAGCCCATGTTCGGCCGCAAATGTCTCACAAACACTTAACAATTTTCTTAAACCACATACTGATGCACTCAGCAGCACCATGTCGTCTGCATAACTCAAGTTGTTTACACATATTCCATCTATATGACATCCGACACGCATGCTGCTAAGCGCCTCAATAATTCCATTTATATAGAGATTAAAGAGACCCTGTCAACGACTGTACAGCGGGTTTTTTTGGACCAATGTTTCTTATACTTTCGGCTAGCAATCGCGGCTTCACTTAGGGCAGAGACAATGTCGTTATACAATTTGTCAATTATAAATCTGTGCTTTATCTCTAAATTGCATTCGATCATAAGAGGGAAATGGTCTGACCAGGTGACGTCGTATATTACATAAACATTACACACTGAGGACACAGCGGATTCTGTCACAACACAATGGTTCAACCGTCGTTTACAGCCATGTGATTGGCTTAAAATAGTGTATGTGCCAGACGACAGGCCTAGAAAGTCAATATCTATACCATGCCACTTTTGTTCACTAATATATTCTATAAGTTCGTTGAAAAACAGCGTATGAGGATGAGAGTTAAAATCGCCCAATATATACAGAGAGTCAATGCCGTACTCATCTATTATAGCACTTACCGCACTGACGCAATCGGAGTATTCAGGAAGATTTTCCTTGCAATCCGTAGGCATATATACACATATCACAATAATAAGTCGATCTGTCGTCACAATTTTAATCGCGCACAAGCGAGCATTATCGCAACGCAACATTTTTACGTCATGGAACACTGCACTTCTCCATAACAGGGCAACTCCCCCATAAGGTCGCCCGCACAGCAATCCCATCATTGTATCCACAGCAGATGTACCCGTCGACGTAAAACCATCATCTATTGTACTGAGATACGGTATCTCGTCCGGTAACAGTCAAGTCTCCTGGAGCGCAATTAAATCTGCATGTCTGCACAGTTCTTTAATGCTGTCCACGATGCGCTTCACGTTTTTACAATTGAAGCTAGCAAATGTTATTAGAGTATAACTTATTGTTAAGGTGTGAATTGCCGTTTACAAAAGAATCTCTGTTCGTACTTCTATGTTTGAAGTGTACAAATTTTCTGAAAATAATACCCTTCGGCCATATATTTGCATCAAGAAACAATGATAATTTGTTACTATTTACAAAAAAAATTATGGGCTTTGTGATTGGTAGCCTTTTTTATTTGAATTTTTTCGAGAGACGCTGTTTCCTGTGTTTTCATTTTAATATAACTAATTATGTCACTTTCTTCTGTATCTTGATGTATGTTCGTAATAAAAATTGGTGATTTACGAACTGCGGTTTTAAATTTTTCTCCTAAATCGCTCATATTTACACCCACTTGACCCCTGAATAGTTAGTTAGGTTTCTTTTTATACAGAACTGTCTGCCATTCATATTCATTTTTTGAATTTACGTCGACACAAGCACACTGCGATTCCCCAGCAGTAGTCAGCAAGTTTGTTTTGCTATCTATCACGTTCTTACTTATAATATTTGCGCTTTGACCGGTTTCGCACGATTCAGATTGACCAACCACCCGCGAATGATGGTTAGTATCCTGATGTTATGACAACGGCGAAGATTCCTGCTTGTGCACAGTATTAGTTTTTTGGCCGGTTGACTGATTATTGTCTACTTTCTTTCTCGATCGATATCGAGGCGATGTGTCGTCTGGTATAAGTGACGACATTATATTTGTGTTCTTCATATCGTTAGACCTATCTAAAGGGGAGTCATGTATAGCGGACATACCTATTGGTCCACTATCAAGGGACCAAGGTTTTAAATCAGTATCATTGTTCTGAAACACCAGTTGTTTATACTTTTAATTACCATTATCTGTATGAGATAAGCGATTCGTTTTAAATGAACGCATGCACGGTCCGTGAACTAATTACTTGTTAGCCCATTGTTTTTCAAATGACGGGATAAACATTATATTAACTTTATTTATTACATTACCTTAAGATCAACACTCTTCTCTTAATTAAATATCATCTACATTCAATTAAAAATATTTTTAAATTGATTTTAATTCTTTTGAAGTCGACTAAATATTCTGATGAGCTATTGAATATTATAATATGTATTTATGTTTTTTTTATTGTACACGCACGAGGTTCACACGCACGAACATCTCCGCGTTAAGGTTCAAGTTATCGCTTTCAGGTAAAACCAAAATCATTAATAATAATATTAACGAGCGATAGACGGGATAAAGTGGTCAAAATCTTAATTCAACGGTTACAAGTCACTTATTCCAGTGTGATAAGAGCCCACGAGAAGTCGTATTAGTGTGCAACAAATAAGGCTAAAAGAAAATAATTTTCGGAGAAAATATACTGAATCCTCTGAATTTTATTCAAATTATTTAAATACGTGTTATTGCTATTTTCAAAGTTTCTGTATGACAATGATCCTAGTAGATGCTCTACCATTATTATTCTATGTTTAATAATAGTTTTTATGCTTTAAATTTTTGAATATTCAATAAAGAAAAAACGTAGCCTCTGATTTAATCTTTTATTAAATATTGTAAGCCAGTGTTTGACTACTATCCCACCTGATGGTAAGTGGTGATGCAGCCGAAGATGATAAAGCGCACTGACTTAACATAAGCCTATTCACTGTTGCCTTGAAGACACCCACATTATAATCGGATGGAAAGAACGATGCTAGCAAATTATTACACTCCTTTGCTGTACGCATTATGATCAACGAAGCAGGCCGTTTGGTTCGAATGCGTGGTATGTCCACAACAAAGGGGTGGAGACCAGCCGAGCGCCTGGTGATCCGATGATGGAATAGAGGAATTAAGACACGCAATTTGTGCGTACACTCCCCGAAATATATCCTGTAAAAAACAAAAAATACCTTCCTGTAAAAGGTTTATTGCCGTACCATCCAATAAGATGCGAACTGTGAATTTAAATGTCGTAGCTTTGAAATTTAAGAAGAGAGAGACGAATATTTCTTAAAGAATCACCGGTATTCTTTAAGAAATAGAATATTCAACTGACGGGTATCGTTTATCCTACAAGCAAGCTTCGTCTTTATAATGTCAAAATTTCTCCATACGTCCGAAAAGGGATGTGACGCGACTTACAAGGCAGCATTATTAAATTGACAAAGGCGAACCGGCTGGCTACGTTTGCAGTTCCATTCAGATTTTCGGAACAAATTAGTGTTGCCAGAGCTAAAATGTTTACACTTGCTACTTATTTCTACTTAACAATGGTCTAGTATTTTTTTAACTTAATAATTTTTTTTTTAAATATTTAATTTAGTTTATTGGTCTAACTGAAAGTAAACGAAGCCGTTGAAACATGGCAATATAACGGAATATTCCTATTGTCTTATCGGGTTAAGTATTTTCTGCTTATTAGTCCGTTAGAGAAGGTTACCATCTTATTTACGGTTGAAAGTAACAGTTAGTAGAATTCTGTGTCGATGTATCACACCTTTCTTATGAAGTATACTGTGTCTGTATATTATAAAATTAAGAAATACTTACTTAATACTACGTTTATTTATTTTTTTTATCTTAAAAAATAATTTAACTATGTGCCCTTTTTTCTAAATGTTAAAAGTTTTATTTAAATTTTTAAATTTTTATAAGTGTGTAGTTTTTGTTTTTATTTTATGTTGGAGCTTGTGATTCATCATTAAAGCTCTTCTCAAGTCAATTGCTGAACATAGGCCTCCCCCAAGGAATGCCACAAAGCACGGTCCTTAGCCCCTGCATCCATCGACTTCCTGAATGTTTACCAGGTCGTCACTCCATCTAGTGGGGGATCGCCCTACACTTCGCCTACCGGTATGAGACTGCCACTCGAGAACCTTTTCTCCCCATCGGTTGTCGGTTCTTCGAACTAAATGGCCGGCTTATTGCCACTTCAGCTTACAAATTCGTTGGGTTATGTCGGTCACTCTGGTTCTACTGCGGATATCATGCGGACATCCTCATTTCTAAGTTTATCAAGCTCGTGAACGCACGCTCACGAGCTCGTGATTAGTTAAGCTTATTTTATTGCACCTATGTCTCTGGCGTTTACTGAAAATCACCATTATTACCACTATGTGGTTTCTATAACATTTGTGCTGTGCCATTTTAGATCCTGAATTATTTTGTCATGTTAATATATATCTATATTTGGAACTAAATAAATTATATATATTATTATTAACACATCATATATTATGTGAACACAGAGTCACGACCACCACCACAACTCGAAATTATCATCACTATCGTTAACAGTTTGTCTGAGGTCTCACACTAAGGGTCCTCCTATTTGTCAGAGTTTATAGTCACTGGCTCTGTGCACCCACTGTAGCGGACCAGTTTGAACGTTAAAAGCCAACATAATTAGAGGTTGTAAGGTATTCTATTTTGGTCTTTACGGGTGACGGGTAACCCGCCTGTAGCCTTCTTTGTCTGAAGATGGTTGCAGATGTACAATTTGATTATCCAAGCGTGGCTAAATATACTATTTAGGGAAACGATAGTGACGGACTGTTACGAGCTCATGAGTTTTTTTTTAATGTAAACAAGCTTAATGGTTAAAACAGTAATGAATATAACCTGACTGTGGTAAAAATTCCCTTTTTTGTATTTGCAGATGTAATATTAAATATTATAATTATGGTCTATGTCACTCTCACAATTAAGCGAATCTAACGATACACTATTATGTAACAATCCATCTAGCCGTTTAGGCTACAGAGCCTGCGAAATAAATAGACATACATACATACATATATACTTTGGAAAAACATTAACCTCCTTCTGGGGCAGACGGGTAAATACATAATAAACGATGTTGTAACATATTTTTTCAAAACGACTGCGTGATTACTATCAGAATACCTGACTTCTACGCCGCGTGTTCTTTTTTTTTTATTTATCAGCTGATAGTTGCGTTTACGTGCAACTATGATCGCACTTGACGGTAAGTGGCGATTTAATCATGCACAGGCAATTTATTCTTATCTTCATGAACACTTCGATCGCATTAAATGCATTCGAATCCGAGACACACCTAACATTCATTTAAAAACACACAAATTGTCGATTTCCGGATCTCCTTATAGAATACGATAGATACCGCTCTAATAATGTATACCTAGCCTATATACGATCAGCTATAAGCGTAACATCAGACACGGATATTATATGAATTAGACTTAGCGAATCTTTGTATTTAATATCTTCTTCATCAGTCCGCAAAAGATCACAGCTGGTACTGTTAAAAGGAAGTTTTTTTTCTCATTTATCATAAATTGCACACGGACAAACATCTAAACCCGAACAATTATTTTTCGGCCATATAAATACTTATTCCGCGCGGGAATCAAACCCGCAGCCCTCAGCGCAACAACTCAATGCTAAGCCACTGCGCCACGGAGCCGTCCAAGATGGCCATAATCGCCATGATTGGCAGTTGGATTGGCGATTGTACCTGAGACGCTGCTTCCTGTTACCGGCTTGGGTATTTTACATCTTACGTAAACGAGGTGGCTACAATGACATCTGTTAGAAGTCATACATACTTTCTAGCAATTCCTATAGCCGCTTTTTATGACACTAGGACAAAACAAGGTGATTCTCTTCCATCGTCACAACACGGCATTGCACTATACACGTAGAACTGGTATAACATAGTATCTAGATGAAAGTCACCTTGGTTGAACACTATCGGAAAGGTACCACCATCGTTTACGTTGTACAGCCAAACTGCATCTTTATTATGGTTGTAGCACGAATAGGTCGGCTCGACCACGCTCTCACAGAATACCAGCGTAAAATAGCAGCTCAATGCTGCTGCTTTTCATATGGTGAGTGTATAGAACCGGAGACCCTTTTGACTGGAAACGAAGCATTCTATCTTAGTCCTCAGGGGTGACAACGCATCTGGATTTTGATTCTTAATCGAGGATGAATGTAGATGTCTATGGGCCACAGTGTCCACTTAACATCAGGTGAACTGTGTGCTCAAACGTCACCCTTATTCTATAAAAAATCATGTATTTTATCGAAATGAAAAAAATCCTATAATCAAATATAATGATCTATAATAGTAACTTGAATTTGTCGTGCATTTTCGTGAAATCCTTTCTAATTCTTTTATTGCATTACGCCTAACAAGATAAGGGTTCCAAGATAAATTTATTATCTGAAATATAACTTGTTTATTTAGTAAACAAGGCTGTGGAGGAGTCCACGAGTTGCCCGGAGCGCTGTCCCGGGGAATATTTGATTACATCCCATGTTTGCCGCGGTTCTCATGTGATCTTGAGATGTATTATTTTAGTTAATAAATGACTTTCATTAGGTAATTGAATACAAAATTATCTTTGCATGTGGCAATAGATTTGTTTTAACTTTTCTTTGAATCGACGATGGAAGGATTCATAGCACAGTGGCTGAGCGTATTGCTATAGCGCTGCAGGCTACGAGTTAGCACGCTATAATATAGCCTAAAAATAATTGAACTGAATGCGTCTAAGGGCTGATTTGTCACTCATCGGATAAAAGTTATTGATACAACGTAAAAAAATTAAAAATTACAATTTTATGAATAAAATAATTTAATTGTTTCACTTTTATATTCATTTGTGTTATAATTTATTAGATGAATAACTTTTATATCTGATGGTTGAAAAATCGGCTATAAGTCTCCATGATACAGGAAATAAATTATTAATCTTATTTGCAATAGATTATTTGAAAATCACGTCTAGTATGTAGTCTTAGTATTTAACTGCTTTATGTGAGTCGTTTGTGTGAATACCAGTTAGGGCCTATATTTTTTCATAAATTTTGTGGCCAGTAAATTTATTTATTTATTTATTTACTTTAAATTAAACGGTTAAACCAATTACGTTAATTAAAGACAACATTTTCATTCTTCTCGCTTACAAAACTTCAGACATTCCAACAATATTACTATTCATTAATCCGTCCATTTATCCGCAAACAGATCGCATTCAGGTTTTGTGTCCAGGAGAGCATTAAGTGCGGTGGGGACACGGAGAACAGGCAAGCTGGCGCGCGCAACGGTGTGTGCCCATGGTACGGCAAAAAAAATTATGCTTGAGATTACGACAGTAGTTATTTGGTCCAAAAAAATCGACGCCATGATAGCTTGTTGATACGCTCGCCGTGCTTGCAATGAGTTGTAACTCAAAAAACGGGGAGAAATTTAGTGGGATATAAATATGGATAGTATCCATAAAGGCACTTGTAGAGATATATATCTTAAAAAATCCTTTTTAAACGAAGAATATACTCGTAAGTGCTTTCATAAGGATTCGAAACACATCTAGTTTCAAGCGTACCAGAGCACTGAATATTAAGCGTATTACGCTATCGTTACGAAACGATTTAGCATTTCTGAGGACGAATTCCAAGCGTTTGTATGATTCCTTAGCTAACGTTATTATGTGAACGTGGAATGTGAGCTATCGATCAAATATTACTCTAGGTCTTTTATAGTGTCAGTTCGAGTCAAAACATGGTTGTTGATTTTACAATCGTAACATATTATAGGGAACAACTAACGACCGTAAGACATTGAGTAACACTTATCCAGGTTAAACACTATTTAATTCTTAACACTCCATTGGAATATAGCATCTACATCACTCTGCATTGCCACGCAATCGGCTACTGATTTTATCACCGTGAACAATTGTAAGTCATCTGCGTACAGCAAACATTTCGAGTGTACGGCCACTGTTGGGAGGTCATTTATCATAATCAACAAGAGCAGAGGGCCAAGAATCGATCGCTGACTGACACTTGAGCGCGTGTGATAGGGTTTTGACTCGTATATACCGAGTCTGGCATACTTCTGGCGATCGCGAAGATAGTCTGTGATTAACCGAAGAAGACCTAGGGCAAAGCCTATTTCTGCAAGCTTATCAAGAAGCATGCCATTATTAACCATATCAAACGCCGTTCTCCAAACGGTATCCCTTATGAAACATTGTGTTTGTAACTTCTGACTTGTCATAAACACATTGACAACAAACTTGAACTATTTGCTTTGGCACTTAGTGCGTTTGTCTTGAGCACTAATGTAAATATGTACGTTGCAATAAAAAATTGGTCAGAAAGACGGTCATGCAAATAATTAAAAAAAAACTTTTTATCTTCTTATTATCATCTATTATAGTCCATTTCTCTGTCATAGTTTATAATCTCATCGAGTATATCTTTACAATATAATGGAATTTTGTAAGAATTCAGTAGGTGTTGTGCTTTGTTTTAAGCTACTATTACAAAACCATTAAGAACTCACGTAAAAGTCTGATAAGAGCAAGTAAGAGGTCACAATTGAAAATTTATTTAGAGCTCTATAGGTCACGTACATATCTAACCCTCCACTGGCTATGCACATAATACCCGCTGTAATACAATACTTGGGGGCAGTACTAAACTGCTATAAGTATTGCAAGTAGGTCCGGCATTTGGGGAACGCGGTACGCATACCAATGCATGAACTTAGAGGAAGAAAAAAAGTTCTCTGAAGGTAAATGGATATGGTATATGAAACTTGGGATGTAAACAATAGCAACCGTTTAAATAAATTCCGTAAAAGCATAATTATAGAGATTTTTTTTTAAATTATGGTAACTAATTTTGTATATTAATGTTATGTAAATACCTAAATAAATATATTAAAAATATAGTTAGGTCATTTCGTAAGGCGGGGTAGTGTTACGTTGTCGTCTTCTTTGACATAGTTGAGGATGGTATTTTGTAAACAGGCGTTGTTTGTAAGAACTGGTCTCTGTGAGTTTACTATGAACTGATAAACGCAAAATTTCACGTGTCATTGATGTCATATTTATGTAAAATGCCTCCACGATACAAGAAAAAATCTAACTATGAGGGTATGTACTTTCTTAATTAAAAACCAATTTTATAGATCTCCTATTATGGTATATGAATTTAAAAAAGACAAAATGAGGACACCTGTGGAGTTTCTTTTGCTTTTTGGTCAATGGAATTTCATTTAGTAGATAAAAAAACGACGTTAGTCAAAAATAATTTTGTTTTCTTAGGTCGTAGAAAAAAATATATTTCATTTTATTTCACTTCTTTAGGATCGGTAAGCTGATGTGGCAATGGGCTCGTAGATTTAAAGAAGAAGAAAAAGTGTCGAGTGATGCTCTTGTACCGACAACCACTTTTTGTACGTGGAGGAATTATCAAGAATACCAATTGGACCGACAAAAAATAAGAGTGGAATTTTCTCAGCTAAAAGCCCCACGGTAAAAATATCTGTGCCGGGTCTACGAGGACGCTATTGCACACTATTGTAGTTCGACAGCGGTAACATCAACAACGCTTTCTACAGTTTGAATTTTTTATCGAGCATATCTGTATTCTATATGGGTTTAGATAGGAAATTGTAAAAGAAGTGATAGGTGGCTAGCCCATCGCCTACACAATCATAATACCAATATCCCATTTGTCGACTTTTATGACATGCTAGATAAGTAACAGAATTAGCACATTCTGTTTTGTTATAAGTCCCACATAAACATGGAACCTACTATAAGTCCCAGATCAGACCAGAGTACTTGAAGTCTTTAAGAACTCGTTATTCGGGATAACTAATGGCGTCTTAAATAAAAAAAACTAGCGACCCACCCCGACATCGCCTGAATAGGCGATGTCGGGGCGGGTCGCTAGTAGGGGATCTATTAAAATGGCGTTATTTAAATTTAAGATAGTCATCAATGACAATTTATCTAATCGATTTCAAAAGAAAATACTCCAAGTTTTTCGGATAAAATAGAGCCTAGATAACCTCTTTCATTGCTCTCTATCTGTTCGTCTAGTTTCATCACAATCGGTTTAACCATTCCGAAGATATAATTGTTTAAAACCAGGTTAAAAGACTTTCATTCACATTTGCCATAGTTGCCATGTTTGGCGAGCTGAAACTGAGTATAGTGGTCAATCGATACAAATATTTAAATTTAACTATAATTTTGTTGATAACTTCCCTGAAAAATCGTCTTTTCGTTCAAATTTTTTTCTTAATAGTACAACTAATTGTTCTCATATGCCCTATAGTTTTCTTATTAAATTTTCACTGTTATATAATAAATTTTCACTTTTTCATTCTTTTATAGTCGTAAATTAATAAATAAAACATAAAATCATCTCTCATTTTGCTTAAAATTGGTCTTTTCTGTTTATATTTTCTTTTTATATATGTAATTAATTGCCCCTATAATTCCTGTTGTTTTTTCATATAAAATTTTCACAGTTAAATTACTTTTTCATATAATTGTTTTCTTAGAATCGTATTTTCATAAAATTTTAAATTTTTCAAATCTTCTTTTATTTCCTTTTTGCTTCTGTTAGGTCCGTCCAGTGTAGAAACTGCCAACTGCACTCAAATCTGTAAAATAAAACACACGGAATTAAAATCGCTACTTACCTAAACCGAGGT